>CM046959.1:33901402-35232402 GCA_025698475.1 Gossypium anomalum | reverse complement strand
TTAATTATGTTAGTGGGCCTCTAGAAGGCCCAAGCTTAAGTTAAAACCTGGTAGTTTTAGTTAATTTTAATTCCATAAGAAAAGGGGGTTCTGGTAAGCTGGGCTTTTAAGTATTAAATGTGTAAAATAAAACACAAGGAAGCAAGTGGCATAGTGGCATGTGACGCCACTGGGAAGGCTATAAAAGTGGCATGTGGGTGTTAGAGAGGACCCAGGTTCAAGTCACAATGACAGCAAATTAAGGGAATTAATTTTTATGTACAGAAAAGGGAAGTGATGGAACTCAAGTAAAAGTCTGTCAGGGGGAGTTTGAGTTGCTCAGGAGATTGAGCAAGGAGGGGATAAGGGACAGAATTTAGGAGCTGATTAGGGAGAGCAGTGTTGGCCGAATAGTGGACTCTTGAGGAGCAAGAGTTGGCCAGCCAAGGGGAGCTTTAGGGGGCAAAATTCGGCTAAGTTAAGTGCCAGTATAAATTCGGCATCTAGAGTAATTTGTGCCGTTTCCTGACTATTCTCCTCTTCTTTTCTTTTCTCCTCTCTTCATCAACCTTTTCTTTTTCTTCTTTCCTCCATAGCTGAATCTTCCTACCATCCTGTTCATCTCCATCTTTTTCTTCAGACATTTCTAAACCTTCATAGCCATTTGCCATAAAAAGCCAAAATCTCGAAAGCTATACTTTCTTCTGTGCCGATTTCTCCTAGTCAATCCTCTTACTTCTTTTCATCATCCTTGACCGATTCTCTAGTTCTCTAAATCCCAAGTTTCTATCAACAAGACCACAGCAAAACCCTTCTATTCTATCTTTCTCTACACAGTTACAAAAAGAGCCGAAAACCCCACACTCATAGGGACTTAACCGAATTCTAAAGATCACTGAAGGCTCAACTTTTGCTATCATTTGAGGGCTTAGATCGGCAACATATTTGAGTAGAATTTAATAGGAATCATTGACCGAAGGAACTGGTGGTAAGTCTTTCCAACTTAGTCTTTCTTTCGTAGTTTAGAAAAGCTGAAACCCCTAAAAGTTAGGGAGGCTGTCGATTTAGACTTGTAGTCCTAAGGGTTTGTGATAACTATTCTATTTTGATAATAGTGGGATTTAGAGGCTGCTGATCAAGGGCTTGGACAAGTGGAATGATCGAATCTTGATCTAGTCGCTGCTTTCAACAAAAGTAGGATCGCTAGTGCCTAAGGTGTGGTTGGCTGAATATGGTAAGTGGTTAATATGTAGTTCATGTCGGTAGTTAGAATTAACATAGTAGTAATATAATTGTAGGCAGTTCGTGCGTGGATCTCGTCAATGAATCGTCATAAAACAGGTGTGTAACTGACACCCTCTCATAGACTAGATCGGCAAAAGTCGAAAAGCCGAAATGTCAAAAAGCTGGTATATTGGGAACTTGCGAGTGTGCGAATGCTCGTAAGATAAATGAGTTAATAATTCTGGTAATCTGAAGTGATAAAACTGTAGTACACGCGATTTCGTGCATTATTGATATTTTAGGCTTAATGGGCCAAAAATCGGTTAATGGGCCAATGAGCCCAATTCGATAAGTATGCGCGATAAGGGTTTCTGATTGCACGTAAATGGTAGAAATATGCATGAAAACCCTAAGATAACTAAATTACTAGAATACCCCTTTGTATGGAAAATTACCATGATACCCCCAGGTGTAAAATGGCCTTTATACCCCTAGGGTTAATTTTGTCTGAAAAGCATGATGATTTAAATCTATATGATGTATACCATGAATAAATATATGTGCATGAGGACATGGGTTATATTATGGAGGAAGCGTCCTGGTGGCTATGCCATAAATTATCTGTTCTGGTGGCTCTACCACGATTATCTGTTTCTGGTGACTCTGTTACACTATCTGATCTGGCAGCTATGCTGCATATTTCTGTGACGTGTAGCGGTTGGATGGGTCGAGTAGTCTCCCCACATGGTGAAAGGTTGGTATGGGGGTGCATATAGTTGGATATGGGTTGGGTTTTGCATAAGCATGTAATATCTGTTCTAATCTGTTATGGGCCTATGGGCTTAATTCTGAAATCTGTTCTGGGCTAAGGCCAACTTATTCTGTTTCTGTGGTTTGAGCTGATATAGGCTATGGTTGGGTTAATGTACACACTGAGTTTCCCCAAACTCACCCCTTTATTTTCATCCTCCTAGGTGATCCCCAACCATAGTGGGCTTGGAGCCGTGAGGGATTCGGAGTGGTCACATGTTTCTGCAAACTTGGTTTCTTTCTGGTGAATTGGACTTCATTTTATTTTGCGTTTGAGGTTTTGGGTTTTTAAACGTAATAAGGCTGCTTTATTATTTTTATGGTTTTGATTTATATTTTATTATGATGGATATGGTTTACTTTAACCATCGAATTGATTTGCTTTAGGGCGCTATTCCAAAGATAATAATTGATTTCAAAATATCACAAATACAAGCAAGACTTTCGCTATAAAAATACTTTCCAAAGTTAGTCACTTTTTCTTAAACGGACTTAATCAAATTGTTTTCCTAAAAAAATACACGACGTTAAAGTGTTAAAATGGCGGTGTGCATGTCTAGGATTGGATCCGAAGGGAGCTTGGTACTTAAGCAGTCTGACGGACTCACCTCCTCTTTTCTGGTTTCTTCCCTGGTGCACAGCTTCCATTCATTTTAACCTATTTAGAAAGTATCTTTTAAAACACCAAGTAAGTTTTCTAAACTAAGCAATACACAATGTTTTGAACGCTTTGGTGTGGCACGTCAGATCTAGTCGTAACGTCTAGATCGGGTTTGAGGTGTTACATTTAGTGGTATCAGAGCCAAGTTACAACAACTCGGCTGTGGAATGGGTTTTCAAAAACAAAGGTTTCAAAAACATGATTTTATAAAGATTACAAAACTCGATTTTCAAAAGTTAGATCTTTGGAAGGTGGCATTTCGAATCTCCAGCCCAAGTCTGTAAGTATTCTAAATTTTTTTTGAATATATATTCTTAATTATCTGTCTGTACCGAAACCTTGCTAGAATACTCTAGATAGGATGCTACTGAAACCATAGGAAAACTTAATACGAGACTGAAATTGTAGCTAGACATCGATTCTGTGAAAACCAACTCAGAATTACTGAATCATAAAACATCTGTAATAATCACTGGAATGCTGAAATTAATGCATAAAATTTGTAAAACAGATAATACGATATGAGTACGCGAGCAGCAGGTGGAAGAGGCCGTGGACGAGGCCGAGGTAGTGCTCGGGTAGGAACTGCGTCTTTTGGGCATATGCCGACAGCAGAGGCACCGGTACCACCGGTAACAGAAATGGAGTCTCATGATCATGGTGCCGGGGATGACGCCCTGTCGTAGGCTATGCTTCGTGTTCTAGAAAGGGTGGTCGGGGTAAGTACCGGTAATGGAATTCGAAGATCAATTTCTAAACGACTCCGGGCTAACGGAGCGGAGATCTTTAGGGGCGTATCTTGTGTAGCCCCGAATGTGGTAGAATATTGGTTGGAGGCCACAGAGTGAATTATGGATGACTTGGACTGCTCTGTGGAGCAGAAGCTGAAGGGAGCCGTATCGTTGCTGCGAGATAAGGCTTATCAGTGGTGGCTCACTGTGAGGGATGGGACCCCAGCTGATAGGGTCACTTGGGAGCTATTTAAGACGGCCTTTAAAGGAAAGTATGTTGGGGCAAGTTATGTGGATGCCCGCATGAAGGAATTCTTGAATCTGGTTCAAGGAAATAAGTCAGTTGCGGAGTACGAGGCTGAGTTTCTGAGGCTAAGCCGGTACGTTGTGGGAATAGTCGCTACGGAGTATGAGCGTAGCGTTCGCTTCAAGGATGGACTCAGAGATGAACTTAAGGTGCTGATTGCTCCGCAGAGAGAGCGTGATTTCGTGGTCCTGGTGGAAAAAGCTAAGATAGCTGAGGAGGTGAAGCGTACTGAGAGGCAGAACCATGAGAAGGATCGAAACCATTTCTGGAGGGACTCCGGACCCTCGGGTGGAGCAAATAAGAATGTTAAAAGGGCGAGAGTGGAGGAGCCAGTTCGAGAAGTTTCGATGAATGTTGTTAGACCACCAATCTGTGGAGACTGTGGTAAGGTACACTTGGGTGAGTATAGGAAACATTCTGGTGCTTGTTTCCGATGCGGATCTATGGAGCATAGAGTTAAGGACTGTCCTCAGAGAGCTGATCAAGTTCAGGTTGCTGAACAGAGGGTTGCTCAACCTGTGAGAGGTGGACCACAACCACCGAGAGGACATAGACAAGGTAGGGGCAGAAATGGAAATGGCCGAGGTCGAGGAGCACCTGGCAGAGGTGCCAAAAATACCGAGGCTTAACAGCCGGCATTGGTGTATACAGCTCATCGTCGAGAGGAGGGCGACGCACCTGACGTCATAACTGGTACGTTTTTGGTTTCTAGCATGCCGTATACTACTTTGGTGAATATTGGATCTACTCATTCCTATGTTGCATGTTCCATATCTGGGTTGTTGGGTGTGCACTCTGAGGAGATTGTGAGTGGGGTATCTATGCTAAGTCCTTTGGGTCACTCGGTTAGGGTAGACAAACTGTACAGGGATGTACCTTTAGAAACTCAAGGTAGGATTTTTCTTGGAGATCTGATGGAGTTGCCGTTCGGAAAGTTTGACCTCATTCTAGGAATGGACTGGCTTGTTAAGCATAAGGCGACTTTGGATTGTACTGCTAAGCGAATGGTGCTAAGGACCACGAAAGGTGATGAGGTTATGATGATAGGTGAACGAAGGGACTATTTGTCCAATGTGGTGTCGGCATTAAGGGCTGAAAAGTGGATTCAGAAAGGTTGTGAGGCCTATTTGGCATTTGTAAGTCAGTCAGAAGCTGAGGGACTGACGGTGGATATGGTTAGGACCGTAAAAGAGTTCCAAGATGTTTTTTCGGAAGAGCTTCCGGGATTGCCTCTAAACTGAGAAGTCGAGTTTGGAATCGACTTGTTATCGGGAACGACGCCAGTGTCCATCGCACCGTATAGGATAGCACCGAAGGAGTTAGTGGAGCTAAAAGCTCAAATTCAAGAGCTGTTGGATAGGGGCTTTATTATGCCAAGTGTGTCTCCATGGGGAGCACCGATGCTATTCGTGAAAAAGAAGGATGGGACAATGCAGATGTGTATCAATTATCGCCAGTTGAACAAACTGACGATTAAGAATACGTATCCTCTGCCAAAGATTGATGATCTGCTTGACCAACTTAGAGGAGCTTCTGTATTTTCCAAGATCGACCTTCGATCTGGATATCATCAGTTAAGGGTTAAAGAGGTAGATATTCATAAGACGACATTTAAGACTCGGTATGGTCATTACGAGTTTCTGGTTATGCCATTTGGACTGACAAATGCTCCTGCAGCATTTATGGATCTGATGAATCGTGTGTTCCAACCATTCTTGGATCGGTTCGTAGTCATCTTTATTGACGATATCCTGGTATATTCTGAAACAGAAGCGAAACATGATGAGCATCCTCGCATTGTGCTGCAAGTGTTAAGGGAGAAGGAACTCTATGCGAAGTTTAGCAAGTGTGAATTCTGGCTAAGGGAGGTAACCTTCTTAGGACATGTGGTCTCTGCTGAGGGGATTAAGGTGGACCCCCGTAAGATTGAAGCAATTCTGGAATGGAAGCCACCTAGGTCAGTGTTGAAAATTCGAAGTTACCTAGGCTTGGTAGGATACTATAGAAGGTTTGTGGAAGGTTTTTCTGTGATGGCAGCACCTCTGACAAAACTCATAAGGAAAGGAGTACCGTTTGTATAAACTGAGAAGTAGCAGGAAGCTTTTGAGAAGTTAAAGAAAGTTCTGACTGAAGCACCTATGTTAATTCAACCAGAGTCTGGGAAGGATTTTACTGTGCACAGTGATGCGTCACACGTAGGTTTGGGTTGTGTGTTGATGCAAGAGGGTAAGGTGGTTGCTTATGCATCACGATAGCTTAAGCTTTACGAAGGGAACTATCCTACTCATGATTTGGAGTTAGCAGCAGTAATCTTTGTACTTAAGATTTGGAGACATTACTTGTATGGAGAAAGGTGTATTATACACACAGACCATAAGAGTCTTAAGTATTTGCTAACTCAGAAGGAGCTGAACCTTAGGCAAAGGAGATGGATTGAGTTGCTTAAGTAATATGACTGTTCGATCGAGTATCACCCAGGCAAGGCTAATGTGGTAGCCGATGCTCGAGCTGTATCTGATCTGAGAGCAATGTTTGCTCGCCTAAGTCTGTCTGATGATGGAAGTCTATTGGCTGAATTGCAAGTAAGGCCAACCTGGGTGGATCAGATTAAGGAAAAGCAGTTGAAAGATGAGTCTTTGGTTGCTCGTTTTCAACAAGTTGAGGAAAGGGAAACTTCTGAGCTTGGGTTGAATAGCGAAGGAGTTTTGTGCTTCTAAGGAAGAATTTGTGTTCCGAAGGACTCTGACTTGAGACAGTCAATACTTAAGGAAGCACATGGGGGACTTTGTGCCATGCATCCTGGAGGGAATAAGTTGTATCACGATTTGCGAGAACTGTATTGGTGGCATGGGCTTAAACGAGAAGTAACGGAATTGGTGGGGAAATGTCTGACATGCCAGCAAGTGAAAGCTGAGCATAAATTACCTTCTGGATTGTTGCAGCCAGTAAAGATACCACTTTGAAAGTAAGAGAGGGTAACCATGGACTTTGTGAGTGGGCTACCCTTGACGCCACCGAAGAAAGATTTGATTTGGGTAATTGTGGATAGGTTGACCAAATCGGCCCATTTCATACCTGTCCGTACTAACTTTTCACTTTAGAAGTTAGCCAAGTTGTATGTGGCGGAGATTATGCGACTTCATGGTGTCCCAGTTTCGATTATCTCTGACCGAGATCCTTGATTCACATCTCGATTTTGGCAAAATTTGCATGAGGCATTGAGGACGCAATTGAACTTTAGTATGACTTTGCATCCCCAAACTAATGGTCAGTCGGAAAGGGTTATTCAGATTCTGGAGGATATGTTGAGGGGATGTGTTATTGACTTTCAAGGGAGTTGGGAGGATTACTTGCCGTTGGCAGAATTTGTGTACAAGAACAGTTACCAGGCAAGTATTCGAATGGCACCGTATGAAGCACTGTATGGACGAAGGTGTCGTACACCTAGTTGTTGGACCGAACTAGGAGAACGACAGGTTCTTGGACCTGAATTGGTGGTAGATACTGAGGATGTCAAGTTGATTAGAGACCGGTTGAAGGAAGCGTCCGATAGGCAAAAGTCATATGCAGATTTGAAACGTAAGGAGATTGAGTACTCGGTAGGAGATATGGTCTTCTTAAAGGTTTCTCCTTGGAAGAAGATACTAAGGTTTGGTAGGAAGAGCAAGTTGAGTCTGCGATTCATTAGGCCTTATCGGGTTTTGAAGCGAGTAGGCCCAGTGGCTTATCAGTTGGAATTGCCTTCAGAGTTAGACAAAATTCATGATGTTTTTCACGTCTCCATGTTAAGGCATTATCATTCTGACCCTACTCATGTCGTGCCGGTTGCAGAAATTGAGGTGCAAACTGATTTGACCTTTGAGGAGGAGCCTGTGCAAATATTGGATCGAGATGTTAAGATTCCGAGAAGGAAATCTGCTCCATTAGTAAAAGTGCTTTGGCATAACCATGGCAGAGAGGAAGATACTTAGGAGCCAGAAGAGACGATGCAACAGCAATACCCTCATCTGTTTGGATCAAGTAAATTTCGAGGACGAAATTTCTTTAAGGAGGGTAGAGTTGTAACGCCCCAATTTTTGAGAATTCTAAAAATGTTGGTAAAATTTAATATTTTGTGTTTTGTCTGCTTGGCGTAGGATTAATTATGTTAGTGGGCCTCTAGAAGGCCCAAGCTTAAGTTAAAACCCGGTAGTTTTAGTTAATTTTAATTCCATAAGAAAAAGGGGTTCTGGTAAGCTGGTCTTTTAAGTATTAAATGTGTAAAATAAAACACAAGGAAGCAAGTGGCATAGTGGCATGTGACGCCACTGGGAAGGCTATAAAAGTGGCGTGTGGGTGTTAGAGAGGACCCAGGTTCAAGTCACAATGACAGCAAATTAAGGGAATTAATTTTTATGTACAGAAAAGGGAAGTGATGGAACTTAAGTAAAAGTCTGTCAGGAGGAGTTTGAGTTGCTCAGGAGATTGAGCAAGAAGGGGATAAGGGAGAGAATTTAGGAGCTGGTTAGGGAGAGCAGTGTTGGCCGAATGGTGGACTATTGAGGAGCAAGAGTTGGCCGGCCAAGGGGAGCTTTAGGGGGGCAAAATTCGGCTAGGTTAAGTGCCAGTATAAATTCGGCATCTAGGGTAATTTGTGCCATTTCCTGACTATTCTCCTCTTCTTTTCTTTTCCCCTCTCTTCATCAACCTTTTCTTTTTTTCTTTCCTCCATAGTCGAATCTTCCTACCATCCTGTTCATCTTCATCTTTTTCTTCAGACATTTCTAAACCTTCATAGCCATTTGCCATAAAAAGCTGAAATCCCGAAAGCTATACTTTCTTCTGTGCCAATTCCTCCTAGTCAATCCTCTTACTTCTTTTCATCATCCTTGACTGATTCTCTAGTTCTCTAAACCCTAAGTTTCTGTCGACAAGACCACAGCAAAACCCTTCTATTCTATCTTTCTCCACACAGTTGCAAAAAGAGCCGAAAACCCCACACTCATAGGGACTTAACCGAATTCTAAAGATCACTGAAGGCTCAAATTTTGCTATCATTTGAGGGCTTAGATCGGCAACAGATTTGAGTAGAAGTTAATAGGAATCATTGACTGAAGGAACTGGTGGTAAGTCTTTCCAACTTAGTCTTTCTTTCGTAGTTTAGAAAAGCTGAAACCCCTAATGGTTAGGGAGGCTATCGATTTGGACTTGTAGCCCTAAGGGGTTGTGATAACTGTTCTATTTTGATAAAAGTGGGATTTAGAGGCTGTTGATCAAGGGCTTGGACAAGTGGAACGATCGGATTTTGATCTAGTCACTACTTTCGACAAAGGTAGGATCGCTAGTGCCTAAGGTGTGATTGGCCGAATATGGTAAGTGGTTATTATGTAGTTCATGTCGATAGTTAGAATTAACATAGCAGTAATATAATTGTAGGCAGTTCATGCGTGGATCCCGTCAGCGAATCGTCATAAAACAGGTGTGTAACTGACACCCTCTTATGGACTAGATCGGCAAAAGCCGAAAAGCTAAAATGCCGAAAAGCCGGTATATTGGGAACTTGCGAGTGTTTGAATGCTCGTAAGATAAATGGGTTAATAATTCTGGTAATCTGAAGTGATAAAACTGTAGTACACGCGATTTCGTGCATTATTGATATTTTGGGCTTAATGGGCCAAAAATCGGTTAATGGGCCAACGGGCCCAATTCGGTAAGTATGCGCGGTAAGTGTTTCTGATTGCACGTAAATGGTAGAAATATGCATGAAAACCCTAAGATAGCTAAATTACTAGAATACCCCTTTGTATGGAAAATTACCATGATACCCCTAGGTGTAAAATAACCTTTATGCCCCTAGGGTTAATTTTGTCTGAAAAGCATGATGATTTAAATCTGTATGATGTATACCATGAATAAATATCTGTGCATGGGGACATGGGTTATATTATGGAGGAAGCATCCTGGTTGCTATGCCACAAATTATCTGTTCTGGTGTCTCTGCCACCTATATCTGTTCTGGTCGCTCTGCCACGATTATCTGTTTCTGGTGACTTTGTCACACTATCTGATCTGGCAGCCATGCTGCATATTCTGTGGCGTGTAGCGGTTGGGTGGGTCGAGTAGTCTCCCCACATGGTGAAAGGTTGGTATGGGGGTTCATATGGTTGGATATGGGTTGGGTTTTGCATAAGGATGTAATATATGTTCTGATCTGTTATGGGCCTATGGGCTTAATTCTGAAATCTGTTCTGGGCTAAGGCCAACTTATTCTATTTCTGTGGTTTGAGCTGATATAGGCTATGGTTGGGTTAATGTACACACTGAGTTTCCCCAAACTCACCCCTTTATTTTCATCCTCGCAGGTGATCCCCAACCATAGTGGGCTTGGAGCCGTGAGGGATTCGGAGTGGTCACATGTTTCTGCAAACTTGGTTTCTTTCTGGTGAACTGGACTTCATTTTATTTTGCGTTTGAGGTTTTGGGTTTTTAAATGTAATAAGGCCGCTTTATTATTTTTATGGTTTTGATTTATATTTTATTATGATGGATATGGTTTACTTTAACCACGAATTGATTTGCTTTAGGGCGCGATTCCAAAGATAATAATTGATTTCAAAATATCACGAATACAAGCAAGACTTCCGCTATAAAAATACTTTCCAAAGTTTGTCACTTTTTATTAAACGGACTTAATCAAATTGTTTTCCTAAAATAATACATGACGTTAAAGTGTTAAAATGGCGGTGTGCATGTCTAGGATTGGATCCGAAGGGAGCTTGGTACTTAAGCAGTCCGACGGACTCACCTCCTCTTTTCTGGTTTCCTACCTGGTGCACAGCTTCCATTCATTTTAACCTATTTAGAAAGTATCTTTTAAAACACCAAGTAAGTTTTCTAAACTAAGCAATACACAATGTTTTGAACGCTTTGATGTGGCATGTCGGATTCGGTCGTAACGTCTCGGTCGGGTTTACGGTGTTACAGGCAATGCATGTGTAAGACCATAGTTGGACTATGGCATTGGAAAATCGATGAATTTGTATCATAAGTAATAATAAACCAGAGAGGTTTGATAAGAGTTTGAGTGATAAATAGAAAGGTATCAGTACAGGTATGTACGGAAAACTACTCAAGTACAAGTTATATGAAGTTGAGAACTTACGAATGAGGACATGAATAATTTGATGTTAGCTCATGAATTGATGCTTAAAATGTTAATGATTTATCTATTTCGAATTGCTATATGAATGTTGTGATCATTTTAGGCTCACATATGAAGTTACTAAGCTGTGAAGCTTACTTTCTATTATTTTTCTATGTTTTATAGTGTCTCAAACGTCCGCTCGGGTTGGGAGTCAACAGAGATTGTAGCACACTGTCCGGCTATTGATTTTAGGTATTTTACACCTTGTGACTTGGTTTTATGGCATGTATAAGCTAAGGTCCTTTTGATATGGTTGTTAGAAATGTATATTGTCATTTGAAATGGTTTATTAATGATTTTGGTTGATGTTTATAATGTAGCCTTATGATTTGGCATGTATTGGTATGAGTTTGAGATGATGCATTGATAAGCTTTGATTTAGTTATAGGTTGAATGATATGATTGGTTATTTAGTTGGAATTTGAGACATATGAAAATGTTAAAGATGATAAATGATTCATGCTAGTTTTGGTATGTGTTTTGGTCAAGAAATGGTTAAGATTTGAGAAGTGAAATGTAATGGTTCAATATGGTATGATTTATGCTGGAAATAATCACTTTTGATTGCTTATTTGATTGTATATTTGATACCATTTTGATGGCTAAGTGTGTATGAGAAAAGGGTGGCAAATTGGCTTTGCAAATGGCCTATTTTTGTCCACACGGGCATGTGTCTCAGCCGTGTGAGACACACAGTCATGTTACACGGTCGTGTGTCCCCTAGGTGCCCGTTCGAATTAAGTCAGTATACCCTATAGTTTTGGCACGGCCTAGACACACGGGCATGTCTACTAGCTGTGTGTGACACACAGGCTGGCACATGGTCGTGTGGTCAGGCGTGTGACCCAAGTCAGTAACCTCTCTAGTTTTCCCACAGCCATGGCACATGGGCGTGCCCTCAGCCGTGTGGAGCAAGTCGGTATGTATGCCCTGTTTTCACACTGGTTGTGACACAGGCGTGTCTGGTGGCCGTACGGGCATGTGACCCTTAAAAGCAAGAAAATTTTCTAAGTTTCTCAAAGTTTGCAAATGTTATCAGTTTAATCCCGAACCACTTTTAAGCATGTTTTAAGGTCTCATAGAGCCTTATAAAGGACAATGTGAATTATTTGAATGAATTTTGATTATGAATGCTTAAATGTATGTAATTGAGGTGTGTTATCCGGCAATGCCTCGTAAACCTATTTCGAAAACGGATACGGATTAGGGCTGTTACAGAACTAACACTGGAGCTTCAGTCAATAAAGCTTTTAATCTGTCAAAACTCTACTGGCATTTATTAGACCACTCAAATTTCACATCTTTTTGTAATAGACGAGTCATCGGAGAGGCTATCATTGAAAATCCTTTTACAAACCTCTAATAATAACCAGCTAGTCCCAGAAAACTTCAGACTTCAGACACATTCTTCGGTGGCTTCCAGTTAACAATGGCTAAAATTTTATTCGGGTCCACCCTGACACCTTCAGCAAATACTATATGCCCAAGAAAACTAACTTCCCGTAGCCAAAATTTACATTACTAAATTTGGTGTATAATTGTTTATCTCGCAAAGTTTGCAACACTATTCTCAAATGCTCAGCATGTTCATTTTCATCTCGAGAGTAAACTAAAATATCATCTATAAATACCACCACAAACCTGCCTAAATATAGGCTGAAAATTTTGTTTATCAGATCCATAAACACTGCAGGTGCATTTGTCAAACCGAATGGCATCACAGAAAACTCATAGTGTCCATACCTGGTTCTAAAAGCTGTCTTTGGCACATCTGAATCTTTTCCCCATAGTTGATAGTAACCAGAACGGTGATCAATATTTGAAAAGATAATGGCATATTTTAACTGGTCAAGCAAGTCATCAATACGAGGCAATGGATACTTGTTATTTATAACTTTGTTGAGCTGTTTATAATCAATGCACAGCCTCAATGATCCATCTTTCTTCTTTACAAATAGAACTGGTGCACCCCAAGGTGAGAAACTAGGTTGAGCAAAACCTTTGTCAATCAAATCTTGCAACTGTACTTTTAGCTCTTTCAATTCAGTAGGAGTCATTCTATAAGGTGCTATGGATATTGGTGTTGTACCCGGAACAAGATCTATAGAGGATTCTACTTCTCTATCCGGGGGTAAACCAGGTAATTCTTCTGGGAATACATCAGGAAATTCACATACAATCGGCACTGACTGAATCTTTGACTCAGATACTTTAGTATCCAACACATATGCGAGATAAGCATCATAACCCTTTTTGACATATTTCTATGCTGATATTGCTGAAATCACATTAGGTAATCCACCTAATTTATCAGATTCAACATGAAGTAATCTACCATTCTGACATTTCAATACAATATATTTTTGTTTGCAATTCACCACTACATCATATTGGGTTAACCAATCTATTCCCAAAATCACATCAAATTCATCAAATGGAAATAACATCAAGTCAGCCGAAAGGCAATAACTTTTTACCATCAACAAACAGTTTTTACAGACTTTATCCACCATAACACACTGGCCCAGAGGGTTTGAAACTTTAACCACAACTTCAATGAATTCAACAGATAAATTTTTAACAGACACTAAGTTTGTGCATATGTATGAATGTCTGGAACCAGGATCAATCAAAGAAGTAATATCAGTATTAAGTAGAGAAAATGCACCAGTAATAACGTCTGGTGCAGAAGCATCTTCTCTAGCATGAATAGCATATGTTCTTGTAGGTGCTCATGCCTCAGATTTAACTACTGTATCCCAAGTAGTACCTCGACTACCACTAACATTACCGAGGTGACAGGGTGGTCTGCCCCTCGAAACAGGATTTCTAGACTTTGGAGCTGGTTCTATTTCTTTTTCAACTCTTTTTGGAAAATCTCTGAGAAAATGGTCAAATGAACCACATTGATAACAAGCTCCACTTCTCAAACGGCATTCCCCAAAATGAAATTTGTTGTAATGCTTACACTTTGGTTTGGGATTACCGACACTACCCACACTGGTTACAGATGGCGATGAAGGCCTCGGGTTAGAGCGTTGAGAGCCTCGCTCTTTTCCAAAATACCCTGTAAAGGTAGTAACACCGCAAATTCTTTTCTTTACTCAATTCCTCAGCTTTGTGTGTTCGATCGGCTAACACCGCAAATTCCCTTATTTCGAGAATTCCGATCAATAACTTGATATCTTCATTTAAACCCTCTTCAAAGCGTTTACACATATCAGCCTCAGTTAGAACCCATTCTGTAACATCCCTTACCCATATCCAACACCGGGATAGGGTTCGAGGCATTACCATACTTAAACATAAACACTCATACAAAACCGGGTCATAAAATTTCATCCAATTTACAACCATTCATGCAGATACAAATCGTCCCTTATATGGGCCTACGAAGCCCAAAACACACATTAGAGGCGGTTCGAGACTAAACAGAGGACTTTGAAGAACCTTGGGAAAAATTAGAAAAATCTTCATGGAACAGGGTCACACGCTTGTGTAGACACAGGGACACGCCCGTGTACCTTCGACATGCCTGTTTCCTCAGGCCATGTAACTCTCTGTTTATGACATCATCAAACAAAATGAACCACACGGCCAAGCCACACGCCCCTGCGCTAGGCCGTGACACGAATTAAATTCTCGCAAATTAAGTGTAGACTTCACACGTCCTGAAAACAAGCCCATGTCTCCAGGTCGTGTCCTCCACACGACTAATACACACGGCCATGTCTCTACCCGTGTGGCCAACACTTAGGCTATTTTCCAAGCCTTTTGTTACCCTTAATTGTAGCCATACTTATATACATCAAAGGCACATAGCATAGCATCAATTTAATGATTAAACATCCTCAATTAAGGCAAAATTATAGCATCTACATGCCATCATCCATGTGATCCCCACACTCATATTATACCACATCTAAACACACTAATTCACATTCACTTAGCCTTGTCATTTTGATTACTACATTTACCATTATACTATGATCATCCACTTACCAATTATTCTCAACTTAATCATCAAGCATTCTTATTCAAGGCATTATTCTCTTATTACCAGATCACATATTAATACCATGGTTATGACCACTTCGATTGGTCATAATACATTCATCAAACACATATGTATATATACCACGACACTATCCATTCTTAGCAAATAAGCTTGACCACATCACATAAAATCTTAGCACATGCAAACACATAACCACATTTTAAGACATTAGCATAGACAAATAGGCTTACAAACCTGTAACAAATATAAGCCACATCTCATGGCTAAATACAATGGATTAATATAAGCCAACATCTTTGGCCAATTCATAAGAACATGTATCATAATAATTTAGCCTCTATACATGCCACTCACTCGAAAAAAGTTAAGACTTTCAATACCCAAATTGATAATTTGATAGTGTGATGTTGTCTCCGACGATCTCCAACCCCAAGCCAACTTGACATCACTAAAAGAAATGGAAAGAAGGGAGTAAGCTTTATAGCTTAGTAAGCCCATATGAAAATAATAAGCATTTCATTTACATGCATTTATCAACTTCATCAACATGCTCTCATAATTACTAATTATTCGGTTATAAAGCTTGTCCTCTTTAATACTATAATCATATTTTCTCATGTTCAGATTTTACTCAAGCATTCATAATCTCTTCATAAATAAACATTTTAACATAAGTACTACAATGCATATTACTTATGTGTATTCATGTTTCTCAAGTCATATAGCTTGACATCATTCAACGAATCACAAACCTTAAAGAATGAACACATCGTGTCTCAACTCACATTGATCTAAAAGTCTTACACATGTTCAGCAATCGAATTCATCACATAAAAGCTCATTTCTCATGAGTTTGGAGTACATACTTGTACTATTCCATAACATACTACTTACATTCCAGTCTTTGGCATACTCAATGACTTACTCGTTGAATTTCCCGCTGAACACTTGGAATATTATTGGATACATGGAGAAATCTCATACCAATACCATATATCAAGTATGGTATTACATGGGATCTCGCACCTAAGTGCCCCATATGTAGCCAACACTACCTCATATTACATATCACATGTTGCTCGCTTTCGAGCTACTCACGGGTCTGTCTACAATAGCTGTCAGGTATCCGCAACACATGCCAGACTACCCAGCCATCGGTAAAACATACCAGACCAGAACCCAGAACTCCATAACATGTGTCACATGTATCATGAACTCAGACCAAAACTCATGAGTTTAAATCACATAAATCATGAACTCAGACCACAACTCAATGAGTTCAGATCATATAATTCCTAGTGACATGTCACTTGTATCCTAAACTATTCATAAGGTTCAAACAGGATTTCCTTAATTATCATACCGCTATCGAACTTGCTCAAAGGGTAGCTTTAACAACTCATAAAACTCTTCACAGTATATGTTTTCATTTCATTTCACTTTTTCATAATTTACGCAATACAATAAAAACACCATGATTCATCAACTTTCTAATATATACATATTGAATCATTACATAACATATAATCGATATTTGGATTATCAAGTATTTCATGATATATGCCACTATCACGCACATAACATCATAAACGTATAATTCATCACAATCTAATTAACATACCAATTTAGGTTTCAATCACAAACAATGATAACATTTTCGTAGGAACTTACTTGTCGAATCCTCGTTAAGTACATCCGTATAACCAATCATGCAATTTATGTAATAATAAATAAGCATTACAATTCAAACATAGCATTGCATTATTATTATCACACGAACTTACCTCGAATCTAAAAATGGTTATTTATTTCGATTTTGTTTATAACCTCGTTCTTTCCTGATCTAAGCCCGAATTTTGTTTTTCTTGATCTAACAAATCAAATATAACTTATTTAACACTCACATTATTCAAATCGGACCAAAAATCATACTTTGGAAAATTTACAATTTTACCCCTAAACTTTTTTACATTTACACTTTAGTCCCTAAGCTCGTAAAATGAAATGTATACATTTTCTTTGTTACCCAAGCCTAGAGATTCATATTCCTTCTCATAGCAACCCATATTTTTCTTTATTTCACATTTTTACTACTGACATTTTTCATCTTTTACACTTTAGTCCTTTTTAGGTGTTTTCATGCAAAATTACTTAGTAAAAGATGTTAAACACACATCAAACTTTCATATTATTCCATTAAACATCAAAACACAAGCATGTCATGCATGGGTCAAATTTTAAACATGAATCCTACTTCAAAATATGGGTAGAAATGGATAGATCATGCTACTAGGACTTTAAAAATGCAAAGAACGTCAAAAATGGGGTTTGGATGCACTTACTATTGAGCTTGAAGTGACAAAACCCTAGCCATAGTGTCCTCCTTGGTTCACACAGCCATGGGGTAGAAGATGGACAAATTTTGGCTTTTATTTTGTCTTTTAGTACATTTAACAACTAAATGACCAAAATGCCCTTCAAGCCTTTCTTTAAAATTTTCACTATTTAAGACCATTTTTGTCCAAAATTATAGATATTGGTCAAATTGGTATTTAAGACCTTTTAACTTGTAATCCAATGCAATTTCATGCTTGAAGCTTCTAGAACTCATATTTTACAACTTATTCAATTTAGCCCCTAAGGTCAAATTGAACACTTTTCACATAAGATTTCTTCATGAAATTTTCACACAAGCATGTAAACATATCATAAACCTTATAATATTCATAAAATAATTATTTCTATTTCAAATTTGTGGTCTCGAAACCATTGTTCTGACTAGGTCCTAATTCGGGATGTTACAACTCTCCCCCTTCAGGGATTTTCATTCCCGAAAAGTTTAGCTTTCACATAAAATCCTCTATCCCATAATCATTACTAAAAGAATTTTATTCAAGCTATGCTTTTAATACTCAGCTCTTTAATCTCTCATACTAAATCATGAGGGGTCATTCGCTATACCACGTCAACCGAATCTTAACCTCTATTGGAGCATTCATAGGCACCAAGGTCGGATCCATACTGTCATAACACATATACACATAATATACTTGAATCTTTGCAAATTCAAATGGTAAAGTTAGCCAGTTCATCATGGCCTCATACTCTCTATAATTCATACGGCCCGATAGTTCGCAAATTCAACTCTCAATTGCTTTTAAATTTCCTAAGAAATCATGATATAAATCTCGGATCTCAATCCGATTAATGAAGATTAGCATTCTAAGAAATCTGAAAACTTCAGAGACACATAATTCCATTTATATGTTTAGTGAGAATTCAGTACATCCTGAAATGATTAGCAGATTTCGCCAAACATTTAACAACAAGTCACATAATATTTTTCTTCTTCAGAGGCAAGGATAATCCCGATATGAAATCTATAGTAACTCTCTATCATTTCCATTCTAGTGTCGACACTGGCGAAAATAGTTCTGACGACACTTGATATTCGGCTTTAATCATGTTAACATTTCAAGTGTTCATACACAAAGATTAGAAATGTTGAGTTCCAAACTCGGCCACTAATACACTATTTCTGTGAGCTTTCTTGTGAAATTTCTGTATAAACTCTGGATTTTCTATCTGAGCACTTGTAACTACATTTTGCCTTTTTCAAAGATCATACAATAACTAACTCATCATCTTTTAATAACTCAAATCATCTATGCTATCTCAAACTCAAATCTTTCCATGACATTGGATACTTTAAACTATCACATTGCTTTATATTCTTAAAACACATCACAACCCACTTAATGATACATAACTAAAAATCAAGAATTCTTGCCCGATGCAGACTAAACTAAATCTAATGCTTCAGTTAACAATGTTCTCTTTTTTCAAAACTTTACTAACATGTAACAGATCGTTCAACTTTCACAAAAGTGATAACTTTATCAACTATAACAACTTTAACTCATAATAATGGTTTCTAAGAATACGCATTCTTCATTCAAACTATCTATCTTTTACCCATAAAGAAATAAAATTTCATTTCCAGACTTGGGAATAAACTCGGACATAGATATCTCATTTAATCCTTCAAACAAATAATCCACACAGATTGAACAACCAAGTCGATCTTAGTTATCAATTAATAATACTTTAAGAAATTCCTCTTTCTAGTTGATAGAACGGTTAAACATACAATCTTTCATAATTCACTTATCATGCTAATCAAAGTTCATTTACAATTACATTAACTCAGAGTAACAAAGATGTTTGATTAAATGCATTGACTTTATTTTACTCACCTGAGAAAAGAAATCCATCATATAAATTGGAACTTGTGATTTCACCTCTTATACCTTTGTCGATGTTGAGTCCTTACACGAAAATTAAAGAAATCCATATACTAGAATCACCACGTTACTATGATCAAATGAGAAGCATAATCATAATCAACATAGTTATCACAGGCTGAAGAACACACTTTAGATTTGAGCCATGATTAATAGATTACAGAATAAAAATGACAAAGAAACCAAGATGAAGAAATCTAAGATAGAGAAATCCAAAATATGATACCATATCGAAAGACCGAGAACAAAACTCATATGAAAATAATGAATAAGATCCCTATGATTCTTTAAAGAAAAGAAGTCCAGAAGAAAACATCATGCAGACTCACTGAAATTAAATGTAACGGAGACAATGTACCTTTCACATGTATATATAGATCGGATAGAACAACAATCAGAAGAAACAGAATCATAGCATCTTACGCAATTTCTCATCAATTCCTGATAGACAGAATGTAATAGAATGCCAGAGAAAAATAGGGCAATGCAAATTATAAATTCATCAAACTAACAATACTTTTGTCCTACATTATGATTAGAAAATATTCTCATTTTATAAAATTTTATCAGAGAATAGATAGCCACAAGGATACGTTTGAGAACGAATGATCACATAGAATGCCCCAGAAGAGACTCTCACAATCGGCTCAACTGCAATTGCCATACTCAAATATCTTACATTTCAAATTTTATTCCTTCAACTAATTCTGCCATAATTAATTCCGCATTATTTCTTTCACTAAAGAAAATCAGTTCAGAAGAAATTCCAATTAATACATTCCCCAACATCATGCCTGAATGAGTCAATTTACCTAAGTTAATTTCTTTTGCAACTGTGATATTATGTAAACCGAATAACCTTTAGATCCATCTGATACCTTTCCAGTTCTATCTTTACTTGTCAACCCATTCTCAATCTCTGATCACATTTATAGCCATTCTACCACTGAACTCTTTGGTTCCATACTTGTGAGCTTATTCAACATAATTCTTGTAACCTCTTTCATAAGGAAGGGGCGAGGTCGTAAGGCCTCTAACTCGACTCTCATGTCTGTACACATATAACATAACTCTCATCATCATCATATACCATCATAGTTATACTATTCACTTCAGGCAAATTAACATTCATATATGAGTCACACAAAATTTTCGATTCTCTTTTCAAGCAAGTGCATTCATAAATACATTTTATGAATTTCGAGTGACTTTACTCATCACATTCATTTAATCAAACAAGTCGAACACATAACATCATACGAATATCAAGCAAGCATGGATGAGCTTATCACAACATAAACTTTCATATCATACCTCATCACAAACATATCATGAACCCTTATCCATACCTTTTTTATTTTTGACTCATCATAATTGCACTTTACTCAAATACTTTAGTACCACTATCAACTTGGTCGGATGTAGCTCGGTTGGAGAGTACTTCTGTCTAAACAAGACGGTTCTCATTCGCGTCAGGAGACATCACACTATCACAGATTTGTGGCATGTATAGCTAGACTCTCACACATGTTAGGTTACTCCGAAAACTGACTAAACTATAGCTCTGATACCACTAAATGTAACACCCCTTACCCATATCCAATGTTGAGACAGGGTTCGAGGCGTTACCGTACTTAAACATAAACAGTCATACAAAACTGGGTCATAAAATTTCATCCAATTTACAACCATTCATGTAGATGCAAATCGTCCCTTATATGGGTTTACAAGGCCCAAAACATACATTGGAGGTCGTTCGGGACTAAACTGAGGACTTTGAAGAACCTTGGAAAAAACTTAGAAAAATCTTCATGGAACAGGGTCACACGCTCGTGTAGGCACAGGGACACGCCCGTGTACCTTCGACATGTATATGTCTTCAGGCTATGTAACTCTCTGTTTATGACATCATCAAACAAAATGAACCACACGGCCAAGCCACACGCCCTTGCACTAGGCCGTGACACGAATTAAATTCTCGCGAATTAAGTACAGACTTCACACGTCCTAGACACACGCCCATGTCTCCAGGCCGTGTCCTCTACACGACTAAGACACATGGCCGTGTCTCTGCCCCTGTGTCCAACACTTAGGCTATTTTCCAAGCTTTTTGTTACCCTTAATACCAACCATACTTATACACATCAAAGGCACATAGCATAGCATCAATTTAATGATTAAACATCCTCAATTAAAGCACAATTATAGCATTTACATGCCATCATCCATGTGATCCCCACACTCATATTATACCACATCTAAACACACCAATTCACATTCACTTAGCCTTGTCATTTTGATTACTACATTTACCATTATACTATGATTATCCACTTAACAATTAATCTCAACTTAATCATCAAGCATTCTTATTCAAGGCATTATTCTCTTATTACAACATCACACATTAATACCATGGTTATGACCACTTCGATTGGTCATAATGCATTCATCAAACACATATGTATATATACCACGACACTATCCATTCTTAGCAAATAAGCATGACCACATCACATAAAATCTTGGCACATGCAAACACATAACCACATTTCAAGACATTAGCATAGATAAATAGGCTTACAAAACTGTAACCAATATAAGCCACATCTCATGGCTAAATACAATGTATCAATATAAGCAAACATCTTTGGCCAATTCATAAGAACATGTATCATAATAATTTAGCCTCTATACATGCCACTCACTCGAAAATAGTTAAGACTTTTAATACCCAAATTGATAATTTGATAGTTGATGCTGCCTCCGATGATCTCCAACCCTAAGCCAACCTAACATCACTAAAAGAAATGGAAAGGAGGGAGTAAGCTTTATACCTTAGTAAGCCTGTATGAAAATAATTAGCATTTCATTTACATGCATTTATCAACTTCATCAACATGCTCTCATAATTACTAATTATTCGGTTATAAAGCTCATCCTCTTTAATACTATAATCATAACTTCTCATGCTCAGGGCTTACTCAAGCATTCATAATCTCTTCATAAATAAACATCTCAACATAAGTACTACAATGCATATTACTTATGTGTATTCATGTTTCTCAAGTCATATAGTTTGACATCATTCAACGAATCACAAACCTTAAAGAATGAACACATCGTGTCTCTAGTCATATTGATCTAAAAGTCTTATGTAACACCCCTTACCCGAATCCAACGTCGGGACAGGTACCGGGCATTACCGACTAAAACGTAAACACACATATAGAACCAAGCCATAGAAATTTCTTTTGAATACAAAACTATAGATACACATGCAACTTGTCCCTATTACAAGCCTACAAGGCCTAAAGTATACATCGGGGGTGGTTCAGGACTAAACCATGAACTTTAGAAAAAATTTCATAAAACAGGGTTACACGCTCGTGTGGGCACAAGGACACGCCCGTGTGCCCTTGACACGCTCGTGTCTCCAAGCTGTGTAACTCTCTCTTTATGACATCAGCATCAATTTAAAATCACACGGCCAAGTCACATGCCCGTGTGCTAGGCCATGTGGCAAATTTAATCTTCACATTTATGGTGCAGGCTTCACACAGCCTGGGCACATGCCCATGTCCTAAGGCTGTGTTCTCTACATCGCTGAGACACACGGCTGTGTCTCTGCCCGTCTGTTTACTACCATGCATTCTGACTTGTAACACTAGGGTGCAGGGGACACACGGCCAGACAAAATACCCATGAGGCTGACCGTGTGTCACACACGACCTAGATACATGCCCATGTGTCTACCTGTGTGGACAACTTTGAGGATATTTTCTAAGCCTTCTTGTCACCCTTAGTAACTCTTGCACATACTCATATACCAATGGTGATTATCATGGAAAAAAGGAAGTACTTAGACACCCATAGCTTTAACTCATGCTTGATAAATTCATATCTAGTATACCTAATTAGGACTCCTTGACTTCTTAAGTTCAATCAATCCATTTCTTTACTTTTATTGATACAGTGACCATGCCAATTGACATCATGTATCCATCAAGCATAAATTCCACATTTTATCAACCATTTTGGCACACACCATAAGGGTAATAACACATCTCATGCATATGTCAATATTTAGGGATTTCAACCCAATAATCAATATGAGCCATATTTCATGGCCATATACAAAATGGAATAATATACCAAAATGAGCTATCACTTTGACTAACCAATATGACACATATAACAAAATACTAAGTCCCCTATACATGCCATACTTAAATGTAATAAGCCAATTATACTCGAGAAGATTTGTTGATAGTATGACTCGAACTCTAACGTTCACGATCCCCGAGCTATCTTGACGATGCTAAAAGAAAAAGGAAAAGAGAGAAAGAGGTAAGCATATAGCTTAGTAAGTCATATGCAAATAATAAACAATCATAAGTCATGAAACTCATGGACTAAACATACTATCCATTTACCACCACTTTATCATATTACACATAATGAACATATTGAGATTTGATAATAAGTGTATTTGAACATCAAGCTTATCTTACTCTTTCACACCCATACCAATTTCCCAACACGAATCGAGTCCAATACTCATGAGGTTTACGTGCATACCTGTACTATACATTCTTACCTATTCTTTCGCACTTCTTAATCGTAATCTTGAATAGCCCGTTGGATTACCTGGAATACTAAAGGACATTCAGAATCATCATACACCAAATAGAATGCCAAAGCCATGTCCCCGACATGGTCTTACATGGGCCTACATATCGATGCCATATCCCAGATATGGTCTTATACGAAGTCTCATATCGGTGCCGATGCCATGTCCAAGACATGGTCTTACACGGGACCTCATATCGATGCCATGTCCCAGACATGGTCTTATACGAAATCTCATATCAACGCCATATCCCAGATATGGTCTTACATGAAATCACATACCGATGCCAATGCCATATCCCCGATATGGTCTTACACGGGCATACATATCAAAGCCGATGCCATGTCCCAGACATGGTCTTACACTAGCTCACATTAATCATGGTGTCATGATATTCGAATCCTAAGCATTCCTCAAGGTCACCCGAGACTTTCGAGATATAAGGCTATCACCAAACTTTCATTAATTTGTCACAAGCTAATTTCATTAGGGCAATCATACATATATCATAAAATATCAATTATTAAACACAATAATAATGGAATTGTTGAATTACTTACACACAACTTAACTCGGTGCAAATGTGACTATTTGCGATTTAATCCACAACTTTACCTTTTCCTCGGTCAACGTTTATTCCTCGTTCCTTTTGATTTTGAGCTTGAAATATGAAATAAACCCTAGCTATGGCTTCTTGTGATTTTTGGCCAAGAAGGATGAAGATGGACATAATTTTTTACTATTTTTCCCTTTTAATTCTTTTAATAACCAATGGACCAAAATTCCCTTCCATGAAAACCTTGATATTTTATCCCTCCTATGTCCATTTTTGTTCATGTAACAGTCCGAATTAGACTCTAATTGGAATAGTGGTTTTGGGACCACATATCTGAGTCAAAAAAATATTTAAATTATATTTTTTGTGCTTATAATATGTGAATTAGCATGTGTGAAAGTTACGTATTAAAATTCGATCGTTTGTGTGCTTAATTTGATAAAAGTACCTAATCGTGTAAAATGCAAAAGTTGCTTGGTACTTGTTAAAAGTGTCTATTTGATATGGCCTTGAAAATGGGAGGTCCTTATATGGTTATTCGACCATTGAAAGTTTGAATGGACTTTAATAACCATCCATTAAGTGATTTTATAATGGTTTATAAAAGGGCAAAATGGTAAACTAATTATTAAGTGAATTATAATTAAAATAAGGTATGAAATAAGTTTTTTGGTGTTCTTCCTTACTGAAATTCAAAAGAAAATAAAATAGAAAAGCTCACCTAGGGTTCGGCCTTGGTTTCCTTTGATTTAAGTATGTGTTTTGTTCGGTTTTTGATAATTTCTACGTTTTTGTAATCGTTGCTTCGTATACTATCAAGCCCATGCCTCAATTTCAGATTTTTATGATGATTTTGAAATACACCATGGATTAATTCATGAGCTTTATGTTGTTAATTGATGAAATATGAAAGTTTGATGTCGAGTTTATATGTTTTGTCTTTGGATTTTTGATGATTTTGAGTAAAATGGGTTAAATTGTGAAATTTTTAAATTGAGGGACTAAAATGTGAAATAAAGCAACTACATGGACTTATATGTACCTTATGGAAATTCGGCTAAGCTTGTGTACAAGCAAATTATGTGTATTTTATGATTTTGTGAGTTAAGGACTAAAGTGTCAAAATGTGAAAATGTGAGGGCTAGTTTGTAAAATGCCCTAATTATGTGTATATGGATTATTTTGAATGAATTTGTGATTGAATACATTAAATTTGAATTTATATAGATCAAGAATTAAAGAAAACGGAGTTAGATCGGGGAAAGATGAAAGTTGTTGCATAACCGATTTTATCCATCTGAATCCGTACGAGGTAAGTCGATATACAAATAAGCTTGTTTGAATTGAATTATTATTATTCATATAATATTGAATTGTGATGAATGATTATTCGAGCTAAATATGTGTTATCCGAGAAAGTATCGGCAAAGCTTCAACGTCCGAAAAGCCCCGTACGAACCTTAGGAATAGTTAGGATACATATGTCATGACATAGGATTTCCAATATCTGTTCAACGTGTAAGACCACATCTAAGACGTTGGCATCGATTTTTTTTTGCATGTAAGACCATGTTTGGGACATTGGCATCGTATCTGATTTCGTGTAAGACCCTGTCTAGGACAGTGGCATCGATATTTGATTACATGTAAGACCACGTTTGGGACGTTGGCATTGTATATGTTTTCTGATCTATCCGCGTATCCTTATGTTTCTGAACGGTTCAAATGGGCATTTCGAGAAAATGAATGACTTTGTGAAATTATATCGATTCAGGTACGTTTGCATTGTGTAGCATATTTGAGAATGAAAGGTAAGTATGTGAATAATTGTTGATCTATGATGTAAGTATATGAATATGAGATTTGTGTTGGCATTTGGATATAAAGTATGAATGATTTGATGATATTTATATGCTTTAAATGATATGTTTATTTGTATATGGCTTACTAAGCTTTTGAAAGCTTACTTTGTGTGTGTTTGCATTGTTTTATAGATATTGAAGCTACTTGAGCTCGGGGATTGTCGAGGATCTTCACCACACTATCGAACAATATTTTGGTACCTTTTGAAAATGTATATTGAAGTATGGCATGTATAGGCTAGAAAGGTTTTGATTATGTTTTGTGATGTATATATATTTAGCCATGTGATATGGCTTGGTATGGTTGTGGTTATGATATGATTTTGGTATATGAAATGTGAGGTAATATGATAAATTTGATGTGTTTTTTGTATGGTTAAAAGAAATGATAAGTTTGGAAGAAATGTTTTGATATGTTTTTGTCTTATGTTTTGACATAGATTGGTAAAGCTTATGAGCATGGAATTGGTTGGCAATGATATGTCATGAATGGCTTATGTTTTGGTTGTGAATTGGTCATAAAATGTTGTGAAAATATGTTTAGTTTGGTACTTTTAGGTTTGATCCAATTGGGGTGGCAAGTTGGCTTCACATGGCCTATTTTTGTCCACGTGGGCAGAGACACGGGTGTGTGTCTCAGCCGTGTGTGAAACACGGCTATGTTGCACGACTGTGTGTCCCCTCGGGTACCTTAAAAATTAAAGTCAGTATACCCTCTAGTTTTGACACGGCCTAGACACACGAGCATGTCTATTGGTCGTGTGTGGCACACGGGTTGGCACACAGGCGTGTAGTCGGCAGTGTGGCCAAGTTAGTAGCCTCCCTAATTCTCACATGGCCTGGCACACGGGTGTGTCTTGTGGTCGTATGGCAAAGTCAGTATGCATGCCCTGTTTCGCCACGGTTTAGATACACGGGCGTGTCTAATGCTGTGTGAGACACACAGCCTGTTCACACGGGCGTGTGACCTTTGAAAAGTTAAAAATTTTTCTAAGTTCTGAAACTTTCATATGTTATCGATTTGGTCTTGAATGCATGATTTAGACTTTGTATGCTCGATTTAAGTTCATATTGAATATGAATGACTTATAATTATTGAAATAAAATGATATTTGATATTTGATTGTTCTGATCTGAGTTACGAGTCCGGTAATGCCTATTAACCTATTCTAGTGACGATTACGGGTTAGGGGTGTTACAGTCCATAACAACGTATAATGGTTTAATTACTAACTAAAGACATCAATTTCAAATCCCATCACATTTAAGCCCCATAAATTAACTAGAACACATGTTTTTCACTTAATACAATTTAGTCCTAATAACTCAATTGGACACCTTATTGGTAAAATTTCTCATTGATATTTTCATGCAGTTATTAGATCACACAGTAGACCTTAAAACTTTATTGATAGAAATATTTTTACCTCAGATT
Organism: Gossypium anomalum; assembly: GCA_025698475.1. Classification (NCBI taxonomy): domain Eukaryota; kingdom Viridiplantae; phylum Streptophyta; class Magnoliopsida; order Malvales; family Malvaceae; genus Gossypium; species Gossypium anomalum. The sequence continues at coordinate 35,204,699 of CM046959.1, read as the reverse complement.
TTTGGTTTCAAAACCACTTTTCTATTTAGGCCCTAATTCGTGTTACAATTCTCCCCCCTTAGGGATTTTTGTCCCTGAAAATCTTACCGGTAAACAAGTACGGATATTGGTTTCTCATGGCCTCCTCGGGCTCCCACATAGCCTCTTCAAACCCATGTCTATGCCATAACACTTTCACTAAGGCGATGTTCTTGTTTCTCAACTGTTTGATTTCCCAAGCTAAAATCTTGATTGGTTCTTCACCATAAGTCATGTCTGGTTGAATCTCAACCTCTGCCGGTGAAATTACATGTGAGGGGTCTGATCTATAATGGCGCAACATAGACACGTGGAATACATCATGGATCTTTTCCAACTCAAGTAGTAAAGCCAACTGATAAGCTACCGGTCCTATCCTTTCAGTGATTTCATAAGTTCCTATGAAACGAGGACTCAACTTGCCTAATGGATTTGACACCTTTATTACGAACTCAGTAGATTCAACAAGCAAGTTCATATCAGACACCAACTTCATGCAAATATACAAATGGGTAGACCCCAGATCAATCAAAGCAACAATAGAAGTTTTGTAGATAGAAAATGTACCCGTAATTACATCAGGAGATAAGGCCTCTTCACGAGTGCGAATGGCGTAGGTCCTCGTAGGTGCCCTACCCTCGGGTCTCACTGCAGACTCCCTAGGTGCACCCTTACTACTCGTCCCCCTACTTGGATTCTTCTGAGGTCTTCCCTTATTAGTATTGCTGTCTGACTTTGTTCCTTGAAAGTTCCCTCTCTCTGCCCTCTCGGGACAATCTCTAACAAAATGGTCAGGGGATCCGCACTTAAAATAGTTTCTATCGCCCCTTCGACACTCTCCGAGGTGATATCTCCCACACTGGGGGCATCCCAATCTATTGGGCCTAGCGTTCCCAAAACTAGCAATTGAAGTAGTCTGAGCTTTCGAAACCGTGTACTATTTACTCCTATTCTTGCTTGAATACCCAACAGAGGCATAGATCGAGTAGTGAACTCTCTCGACTTCTTAGATGAAGATTTAAAAGATTTACTCAATTGCCTCTTCCTCGAGCCTCGAGACTCCAGATTAGCTTTTCACTTTTCCTTGGCCAATTCTTCAGCCCTGCATGCTTTCTCGACCAACACAACAAACTCTTTCAACTCAAGGATACCGACCAACAATTGAATATCTTTGTTCAACCCATCCTCAAATCTTTTACACATGATGGCTTCAGTAGATACACATTTTCGAGCGTATTTGCTAAGCCTCACAAACTCACACTCATACTCGGTAACTGTCATTTTACCCTATTTCAACTCGAGGAACTCTTTCCTCTTCTGATCTATAAACCTTTGACTGATATACTTCTTGCGAAATTCCTCTTGGAAAAACTCCCAAGTCACTTTCTCCATCGACACAACCGACACGAGGGTATTCCACCACTGGTAAGCTGAATCTCTAAGAAGCGATACCATGCACTTCATGCACTCCTTTAGTGTGCATGACAACTCATCAAAGACCTGGATGGTATTCTCGAGCTAAAATTTCGCTCTCTCCGGATCATCATCTATGTTAGGTCGGAACTCTTTGGATCTTTGCTTTCTAATCCAGTCAACTAGAGGCCTTTCCCTTCTCACCATTTCAACAACTTGGGGAGCTACAGGGGTAGGCTAAAGAATAGGCGACGGTAGGGGAGGTTGAACACCCGGTTTTGTCTGAACAAACTCAGTGTACCAGTCATTCATCATCTTTAGGAAGGCTTCTCTAGCCTCTCCTCCCGGACTACCCGGACTATCGGTCTCGGGTCTACTATCAGAAGGCGCTGCTCCTTGAACGAGAGTCGACGCGTTACTCTCTACATCGTCAGCAACTACTCATTTGAGATCCATTTACTATATAAAACACAATTTAAATTGCCATGAGTTGTCACACTATCATAATATATGTATGACATGTATAGCTAGACTCTTACACTCGCTATGTAGTCCTAGAACTGACTGAACCGTAGCTCTGATACCAATAAATGTAACATCCCTTACCCGAATCCAATGCTGGGACGGGTACCAAGCTTTACCGGTTAAAACATAAACATACATACAGAATCGAGCCATAGAAATTTCTTTTGAATACAAAACTATACATATATATGCAACTTGTCCCTAATATAGGCCTACAAGGCCCAAAGCATACATCAGGGGTGGTTCGGGACAAAATTGTGAACTTTAGAAAAAAATTTCATAAAATAGGGTCACACGCCCATGTTCCCTTAACACGCCTGTGTCTCCAGGCCGTGTACCTCTATATATATGACGTTAGCATCAATTTAAAATCACACGGCCAAATCACACGCCCGTGTGTTAGGCCGTATGGTGAATTTAATTTTCACATTTGGTGCAGACTTCACACAGCCTGGGCACACGCCCATGTCTCTACCCGTGTGGACAACTTTGAGGCTATTTTCCAAGCCCTCTTGTCACCCTTAGCAACTCTTGCACACACTCATATGTCAATGGTGATTATCATGGCAAAAAGGAAGTACTTAGACACCCATAGCTTTAACTCATGCTTGATAAATTCATATCCAGTATACCTAATTGGGACTCCTTGACTTCTTAAGTTCAATCAATTCATTTCTTTACTTTTATTGATACGGTGACCATGTGAATTGACATCATGTATCCATCAAGCATAAATTCCACATTTTATCAACCATTTTGGCACACACCATAAAGGTAATAATACATCTCATCATATATTAATATTTAAGGATTTCAACCCAATAATCAATATGAGCCATATTTCATGGCTATATACAAAATGGAATAATATACCAAAATAAGCCATCACTTTGACTAACCAATATGACACATATAACAAAATACTAAGTCCCCTATACATGCCATACTTAAATGTAATAAGCCAATTATACCCCAGAAGATTTGTTGATAGTGTGACTCGAGCTCTGTCGTTCACGATCCCAGAGCTAGCTTGACGATGCTAAAAGAAAAAAGAAAAGAAATAAAGACGTAAGCATATACATTAGTAAGTCATGTGTAAATAATAAACAATCATAAGTCATGAAACTCATGGATTAAACATACTATCCATTTACCACCGCTTTATCATATTACGCATAATGAACATATTGAGAATTGATAATAAGTGTATTTGAACTTCAAGCTTATCTTACTCTTTCACACCCATACCAATTTCCCAACACAAATCAAGTCTAATACCCATGAGGTTTACGTACATAATTGTACTATACATTCTTACCCATTCTTCCCCACTTCTTAATCGTAATCTTGAATGGCCCGTTGGATTACCTGGAATACTAAAGGACATTCGGAATCATCATACACCAAATAGAATTCCAAAGCCATGTCCCTGACATGGTCTTACATGGGCCTACATATCGATGCCATATCCTAGATATGGTCTTATATGAAGTCTCATGTCTGTGCCGATGCCATGTCCCAGACATGGTCTTACATAGGACCTCATATCGATGCCATGTCCCAGACATGGTCTTACACGAAATCTCATATCAATGCCATATCCCAAATATGGTCTTACATGAAATCATATACCGATGTTAATGCCATATCCCAAATATATTCTTACACATGCATACATTTCAATGCCAATGCCATGTCTCAGACATTGTCTTACACTGGCTCTCATATCAATGCCGATGTCAAGTCCTAGACATGGTCTTACACTAGCTCTCATTAACCGTGGTGTCATGATATTCGAATCCTAAGCATTCCTTAGGGTCACTCGGGACTTTCGAGATATAAGGCTATCACCAAACTTTCATTAATTCGTCACAAGCTAATCTCATTAGGGCAATCATACATATATCATAGAATATCAATTATTAAACGCAATAATAATGGAATTGTTGAATTACTTACACACAACTTACCTCGGTACAAAATGTGACTATTTGCAATATAATCCACAACCTTCCCTTTTCCTCGGTCAAGGTCTATTCCTCATTCCTCTTGATTTTGAGCTTGAAAGATGAAAAAAACCCTAGCTATGGCTTCTTGTGATTTTTGACCAAGGAGGATGAAGATGGACATAATTTTTTTACTATTTTTCCCTTTTAATTCTTTTGATAACCAATGGACCAAAATGCCCTTTCATTAAAACCTTGATATTTTATCCTTCCTACGTTCATTTTTGTCCATAACAACATATAATGGTTTAATTACTAACTAAGAACTTCAATTTCAAATCCCTTCACATTTGGGCCCCATAAATTAACTAGAACACATGGTTTTCACTTAGTACAATTTAGTCCTAATAACTCAATTGGACACCTTATCGGTAAAATTTCTCGTTGATATTTTCACTGTAACACCCCAAACTAGGCCTGGACGTTATGGTCGAATTTGGCGTCTCACATTGAAGTGTTTTAGCGAAAATTGTGTTTTCATTTAAAATCCTTCTTAAAATAAAAGAAACCTTAACTATAAAAAAAAAAAACTTGTTCAAACATAAGATTGGATGAAAATAAAGCACTTAGAAATTTAGTTACGGAAGCGTAGAAAACATACTATAATTTAAGAAATCTATGTTCAACTTCCCGTAGTTACAATGAAAATAATAATAATAATTCAAGTAATAATAACATAATGAAAACCTTATTACAATCTAGTCTGAGCATACTTAAAAATAAATAAAAACTTAAATGCTTAAAAAAAAAAGTCTGAATTATCCTGCTAGCCGGCCAACCAGAGTCCCTCCTCACATCGAGCCTTCTACTGAGCATCACCTAAAAATAAAATAAAAGAGGGGGTGAGTTTTTGCAAACTCAGTATGTACAACCCTCGACGAAAACAAGCATTCAAAAGTCATCATACATCAAACATGAAATGCAATGCAGTGCAACCCACCCCAATAATCCAACCGGTACACTTCTTCTCCGTCCCCCTTTTTACAACCTATGGGGATATAAATATCGACCCACCCAACCAATACACATCAATGGTAGCCCAGTTGCGAAACTACCCAAGTTGCAGCAAGCTACCAATCACGTATTGGGCTTAAAAACCGTCGGTGGATCCATGGTTGTCAAGCAACTATGCGACCCTCATATACTCCCTCCGTTCTGTAATTCCCAATCCATATGCAACCTAAACAGGATATCATATGAATACATATGGATGCATGTAGCAAACATAAATCTTACATTCAACACATAGGGGTATTTTAGTCATTTTTGCCCTTAGGGGTATTTCGGTAATTTTCTTTTATTACGAATTTTTACTTACCTTGGCTTGTTAACAAATCTCGTGAGCAAAGATGAATGAATACTATGCACCAAGTAAGATTCTAGAGAAGAGGAGGTGGGTCATTAACACCGCTTAAGTACCAAGTTCTCCCTAGATCCAATCCTAGACATGCATATACCGGTTGCCACACTTTAACTCTATGACTTGTCCACGGTCGCAATATATTAATTAATTTTTATGTGGTTATCATATACTAGGCCCAAAACCCCTACATGCATGTATGTCACCCTCTTGGCCCAATCTCATACATATGGCCCATCAGGCTCAATTCACATTCATACGGCCCATCAGGCCCAATTCACGTTCATATGGCCCATTAGGCCCAATCTCATTTATATGGCCCATCCGGCCCAAACCACATTATATTCATACTCACATACAAATTTATATCACATAGCATCGCTTATGAAATTTTGCTTATTATGGGCACAACAGCCCATCGGGCCCATTTAGCCCATTTTGGCCCACTTGGCCTATTCACAACCAAAGTCCATGGAATCGTCCATGGGCCTCAGGCAACCTATCGGTCTCCCTCTTACGAGTATTCACGCATTCGCAAGACTACTGTAGTCATACTTTCGACTTTTTGGCATTTCGGCATTTCGGCGTTTCCGTTTTTGCCGATTCATAGTATGTGTGCAGTGTATGTACACACCTGGTAAGCAAGCGTGATGCGATCTCCTTGGCCCCAAACCTTGCGTGATAAGTATAACAACCCTTTCTTAAATCCCTAACCATGATCAACTCCCAGATCTGCACCAATCTTAACTATTAAAATAGAATAATAGGTGACTCGTATCCAACACAAGTCCCCTTACCTTAACTATGAACAATCAGCCACATTAGCCAAAGGGAGAGGGATACTTACCAAGATCGCAAACACCTAAAGAGCAATTTCGGTAAAGAGGTAAGATCCGAGATCTGATACTAATTCCCTACCACAGCCAACTAGAAAGAGTAAGGAACAGTATTCGATACTTAGCAAAGAAAACTGATTGGAAGAGTAACACTTACACTAGATTCAATCAAAGAGTATTCAGCTCTAGAGATCTGAATGGCACAATTGCTTATTCGACACTAAAGGAGAGAGGAAAAAGAATCGGCTAAACCCAAAAGTGAAACAAAGAAATCGGCACAAGAAAAATAAAAGAAGAACAAGGGTTTTTAGCTTTTGGGGAAATCGACAAAAAGAAAAGGAAGAAAACAAAAGGGTTTTCGATAACAATGTGAAAGGAAATTTGACACTAGCCTGGCAACGCTACATTTGGCACTTATTTATAACCCTATAGCTGAATTGCCTGGCCCTCAGTTCCCCATTCGGTTCCATCCCTTCCCCCTCTCATCTCCTTGTTTTTCTCCTTGATAACCTCCTGATCCTTTCCTTAATTTTCTCTCCTGAACACTCCCCTTAGAGTCCATCTTCACGCCACTTCCAACCTTCTAGAAGGCTAAAATTAAACTCCTAAAAATACTAAGCTAGGATTCAAACCTAGGATCTCTTTGCTAAGCACTAACGCCACCTCCTTACACTCTAAGTAGCGTCACTTAGCCACTCCACCATAAGGCTTTTTGATGTCATTTTCCCCTATCTTTATTTAAAAGCCCAACTACTTGCCAACAAGGACCTTTAATTATTAAACTTTAATTTCTTCTACCCCTAGATTTGAACTCAAACCTTGACCAAGACCTACCAACACGTAATTAACACTTAACCGGGATTGATAAGCACAAAAAGAAAAATTCACGATTTCAAAATTTTTGGGTTTCGAGATTTTTGGGTCTCAGAATTTTTGGGGCGTTACAACTCTACCCCATAAAAGAAATTTCATCCTCGAAATTCCCAACTACTAACACAGACTACCACACTACACTTCCGCTGCGCACTCTAATTCTAACTCAGGTAAATAGCACCCGATGGGTAAGTACGTACCATTATTCGCCTTTGGAGCATCTCCATCCTCTTGACGACGTGCTGCATAGAACAAAGCTGGCTACCTCGCCTCAGCATGACCAGCACCTCTACCCGGTGCCCTACGACCCAAACCGTTTCCACCCCTGGCCTAATCACGGCCTCTCGGTAATTGCTGACTACCCCTCAGTGGCAGAGCACCACCTCGGCCCACGTCTGGCACCTGTCTCAGCATTCTAGGGCAATTCTTGATCCTATGCTCCTTAGATCTACAAGCTAAACAAGCTTCCGTCCTCTTCCAACATTCGCCTACATGACCTTTCCCACAATCAGCACAAGGTGGCACCCTTGGATTAACAGTAGAGGGCCCTGCTCTAACTAGCTCATTAACTCTGGCCTAGCCCTAGGCCTCTGTTCAACACCAGGACTCTCAACCTCCCTCTTGTTCTTACCTCTTTCTTTCTCCCGATTTAGGCGCTCAATGCACTTTACCTCCTCCGTTATCTTTGCTTTCTCTACCAACTTCGAGATAACTCACTCCCTTTACGGGGCTATCAATACTCTGAGGCTATCTCTAAGTTCATCCTCAAACTTAACGCAACGTTCATAGTCCATTGCCACCATAACTCTTGCATACCTACTAAGGCGTAGAAACTCTGCCTCATACTCCCCCACTGATTTATTTCCTTGGGTCAAGTTCAGAAACTCCTTCTTTCTAGCATCCACATAGCTTGCACCCACATACTTCCCTTGGAATGCAGCTTTGCAAAACTCCCAAGTGACTCGCTCTGGTTGGGTGCCCTCTTTCACTGTCAGCCACCACTGGTAGGCTTCTTCTCTAAGTAGTGCCACGGCTCCTTTTAACTTTTGTTTCGATGAATAGTCCAGGTCCTCCATTATCCTTTCAGTGGCCTCCAACCAATATTCTGCCACGTCAGGAGCCACGCTGGCCACGCCCTTAAAGATCTCAGCCCCGTTCGATCGAAGTCGCTCCAAAATGGACCCCCGATTTCCAGTGCCACTGTTGGGCCCAACGACCCTTTCCAAAATCCTCAGCATTGCCTGTGACAATGCATCTTCTCCCTCGGCCCGATCATATGGTCCATTCCCAGCCACAGGTGAGGCCGGAGCTTCTTCTACTCCAACATCGAGCATATAGCCCGATGCCGACAATTCAGCTCTAGCACTTCCGCAGCCTCTTGCTCCTCTTCTAGCACTCATCGTCGATTCGCGTATTATCTAGATTAAAAATTTTATGAAGTTTTAGTTAGTTTAATAGTTAACCCGATGTTTTATGGAAATTATTAAAGAGAAGATTACTTTCGAAAATCCTCTACAGGTTCAAGTTCCTACGGATTTTGGTTCCATTCTAACAAGATCACCTAAAGTAGCCCTCTAACTAACTACTGTATAACAATTTAAACAATATTTAAGAATAAAAGTACTTACTTGGTTCAACGTCGGAGACTCAGTGCGCCGCTCAGTAAGACTTCCCTTTTCCCAAAACATTGTAACATTTTTTTAACACAAAAAGAATCCAAGTAATAAGGCCCAATTCACAGCCCGAGTTTTGCAACCTGGCTCTGATACCACTAAATGTAACACCCCAAACCTGGCCCAGACGTTATGGTTGAATCTGGTGTACCATATTGAAGTGTTTTAGCGAAAACCGTGTTTTCATTGAAAACCCTTCTTAAAATTAAAGAAACCTTAACTATAAAAAAAAACTTGTTCAAACATAAGGTTGGATGAAAATAAAGCACTTAGAAATTTAGTTGCGGAAGCGTAGAAAACAAACTATAATTTAAGAAATCTATATTCAACTTCTCGTAGTTACAATGAAAATAATAATAATAATTCAAGGTATAATAACATAATGAAAATTTTATTACAATCTAGTCTGAGCATACTTAAAATGAAATAAAAACTTAAATGCTTTAAAAAAAACAAAGTCCGAATTATCTTGCTAGCCGGCCACCTAGAGTCCCTCCAAACATCGAACCTTCTACTGAGCATCACTTGAAAATAAAATAAAAGAGGGGGTGAGTTTTCGCAAACTCAGTGTGTACAACCCTCGACAAAAACAAGCATTCAAAAGTCATCATACATCAAACATGCAATGCAACCCACCCCAATAATCCAACCGGTACACTTCTTCTCTATCCCTCTTTTTACAACCTGTGGGAATATAAATATCGACCCACCCAATCTATACACATCAATGGTAGCTCGGTTGCAAAACTACCCAAGTTGCAGTAAGCTGCCAATCACATATTGGGCTTAAAAGCCGTCGGTGGATCCACGATTGTCAAGCAACCATGAGACCCTCATATACTCCCTCCGTTCCGTAATTCCCAACCTATATGCAACCTAAACAGGATATCATATGAATACATATGGATGCATGTAGCAAACATAAATCTTACACTCAACACATAGGGGTATTTTAGTCATTTTTGCCTTTAGGGGCATTTCGGTAATTCTTTTATTACGGGTTTTTACTTACCTTAGCCCGTTAACAAATCTCGTGAGCTAAGATGACAGAATACTATGCACCAAGTAGAATTCCAGAGAAGAGGAGGTAGGTTATTAAGACCGCTTAAGTACCAAGCTCTCCCTAGATCCAATCCTAGACATGCATATACCCGTTACCACACCTTAACTCTATGACTTGTCCACGGTTGCAATATATTAATTAAGTTTTATGTGGTTATCATATATTAGGCCCAAAACCCCTACATACATGCATATGGCCCTCTTGGCCCAATCTCATACATATGGCCCATCAGGCCCAATTCACATTCATATGGCCCATCAGGCCCAATTCACGTTCATATGGCCCATTCGGCCCAATCTCATTTATATGACCCATCTGGCCCAAATCACATTATATTCATGCTCACATACAAATTTCCTATCACATAACATCGCTTATCAAATTTTTCCTATTATGGGCCTAACAGCCCATCGGGGCCATTTAGCCCATTTCGGCCCACTTGGCCTATTCACAACCCAAGTCCATAGAATCACCCATGGGCCTCAGGCAACCTATTAGTCTCCCCCTTACGAGTATTTGCGCACTCACAAGGTAGCCATACTTTCAACTTTTCGACATTTCGACATTTCGGCATTTCGATTTTTGCCGATTCATAGTATGTGTGCAGTGTATATACACACCTAGTAAGCAAGCGTGATGCGATCTCCTTAGCCCCAAACCTTGCGCGATAAGTATAACAACCCCTTGTTAAATCCCTGCCCACGATCAGCTGCCAGATCTGCACCAATATTAACTATTAAAACAGAATAATAGGTGACTCGTATCCAACATAAGTCCCCTTACCTTAACTATGAACAATCGGCCACTTTAGCCAATGGGAAAGGAATACTTACCAAGGTCGCAAACACCTAAAGAGCAATTACGGCAGAGAGGTAAGATCTGAGATCCGATACTAATTCCCTACCACAGCCTATTAGAAAGAGTAAGGAACAATATTCGATACTTAGCAAAGAAAACCGATTGGAAGAGTAACACTTACACTAGATTCGATCAAAGAGTATTCGGCTCTAGAGATCTGAATGGCAGAATTGCTTATTCGGTACTAAGAGAGAGAGGAAGAAGAATCAGCTAAACCCAAAAGTGAAACAAAGAAATTGGCACAAGAAAAATAAAAGGAAAACAAAGGCTTTTGGCTTTTGGGGAAATCGGCAGAAAGAAAAGGAAGAAAACAAAAGGGTTTTCGATAACAGGGTGAAGGAAATTCGGCACTAGCCTGGCAACCTTGCATTCGGCACTTATTTATAACCCCATAGCTGAATTGCCTGGCCCTCAATTCCCTATTCGGCTCCATCCCTTCCCCCTCTCATCTCCTCGTTTTTCTCCCTAATAACCCCTTAATCCATTCCTTAATTTTCTCTCTTGAACACTCCCCTTAGAGTCCATCTTCACGCCACTTCCAACCTTCTAGAAGGCCAAAATTAAACTCCTAAAAATACTAAGCTAGGATTCGAACCTGGGATCTCCTTGCTAGCCACTAACGCCACCTCCTTACACTCTAAGTGGCGTCACTTAGCCACTCCACCACAAGGCTTTTTGATGCCATTTTCCCCTATCTTTATTTACATTCCCAACTACTTGCCAACAAGGCCCTTTTAATTATTAAACTTTAATTTCTTCTACCCCTAGATTCGAACTCTAACCTTGACCAAGACTTATCAACACGTAATTAACACTTAACCGGGATTGCTAAGCACAAAAAGAAAAATTCACGATTTCAAAATTTTTGGGTTTCGAGATTTTTGGGGATTACAACTCTACCCCTAAAAGAAACTTCATCCTCAAAATTCCCAACTACTAACACAGACTACCACACCACACTTCCGTTGCGCACTCTAATTCCAACTCAGGAAAATAGCACCCGATAGGTAAGTACGTACCATTATTCACCTCTGGAGCATCTCCATCCTCTTGACGACGTGCTGCATAGGCCAAAGTTGACTGCCTCGCCTTAACATGACTAGCACCTCTGCCCGGTGCTCCACGACCCAAACCGTTTCCATCCCTGGCCTGATAACGGCCTCTCGGCGGCTGCTGACCACCCCTTGGTGGCTGAGCACCACCTCGGCCCACGTCTAGCACCTGTCTCAGCATTCTAGGGCAATTCCTGATCCTATGCTCCTTAGATCCACAAGCTAAACAAGCTCTTGTCTTCTTCCAACACTCGTCTACATGACCTTTCCCACAATCAGCACAAGGTGGCACCCTTGGATTAACAGCAGGGGGCCCTGCTCTAACTAGCTCATTAACTCTGGCCCTAGCCTTAGGCCTCTGTTCAACACCAGGAGTCTCAACCTCCCTCTTGTTCTTACCCCTTTCTTTCTCCCTATTTAGGCGCTTAGTGCGCTTTACCTCCTCCGCTATCTTTGTTTTCTCTACCAACTTCGAGAAAACTCGCTCCCTTTGCGGGGCTATCAATACTCTGAGGCTATCTCTAAGTCCATCCTCAAACTAAACACAATGCTCATAATCCGTTGCCACCATAACTCTTGCATACCTACTAAGGCGTAGAAACTCCGCCTCATACTCCGCCACCGATTTATTTCCTTGGGTCAAGTTCAGGAGCTCCTTCCTTCTAGCATCTACATAGCTTACACCCACATACTTCCCGTGGAATGCAGCTTTGAAAAACTCCCAACTGATATACTCCGATTGGGTGCCCTCTTTCACTGTCAGCCACCACTGGTAGGCTTCTTCTCTAAGTAGTGCCACTGCTCTTTTTAAATTTTGTTCCGTTGAGCAGTCCAGGGCTTCCATTATCCTTTCAGTGGCCTCCAACCAATATTCTGCCACGTTAGGAGCCACATAGGCCACGCCCTTAAAGATCTCAGCCTCATTCAATCGAAGTCGCTCCAGAATGAAACCCCAATTTCCAGTGCCACTGTTGGGCCCAATGACCCTTTCCAAAATCCTCAGCATTGCCTGTGACAATGTATCTTCTCCCGCGGCCCGATCATATGGTCCATTCCCAGCCACAGGTGAGGCCGGAGCTTCTTCTACTCCAACATCGGGCATATAGCCCGATGCAGACGATTCAACCCTAACAGTTCCGCGGCCTATTGCTCCTCTTCTAGCACTCATTGTCGATTCGCGTATTATCTGGATTAAAAATTTTATGAAGTTTTAGTTAGTTTAATAGTTAACCCGATGTTTTATGGAAATTATTAAAGAGAAGATTACTTTCGAAAATCCTCTACAGGTTCAAGTTCCTGCGGGTTTTGGTTCCATTCTAACAAGATCACCTAAAGTAGCCCTCTAATTAACTACTATATAACAATTTACACAATATTTAAGAATAAAAGTACTTGCTTGGTTCAACGTTGGAGACTTGGTGCGCCGCTCAATAAGACTTCCCTTTTCCCGAAACATTGTAAAAAAATTTTGACACAAAAAGAATCCAAGTAATAAGGCCTAATTCACAGCCCGAGTTTTACAACCTGGCTCTGATGCCACTAAATGTAACACCCCAAACCCAGCCCGGACGTTATGGTCGAATCTGGCGTGTTACATTGAAGTGTTTTAGCGAAAACCGTGTTTTCATTGAAAACCCTTCTTAAAATAAAAGAAACCTTAACTATAAAAAAAAACTTGTTCAAACATAAGATTGAATGAAAATAAAGCACTTAGAAATTTAGTTGCGAAAGCGTAGAAAACATACTATAATTTAAGAAATATATGTTCAACTTCTCGTAGTTATAATGAAAATAATAATAATAATTCAAGTAATAATAACATAATGAAAACCTTATTACAATCCAGTCTGAGCATACTTAAAAAGAAATAAAAACTTAAATGCTTAAAAAAAAAACAAAGCCGAATTATCTTGCTAGCCTGCCACCAAGAGTCCCTCCTAACATCGAACCTTCTACTGAGCATCACTTGAAAATAAAATTAAAGAGGGGGTGAGTTTTCGCAAACTCAGTGTGTACAACCCTCGACGAAAACAAGCATTTAAAAGTCATCATACATCAAACATGCAATGCAATGCAGTGCAACCCACCCCAATAATCCAACCGGTACACTTCTTCTCCGTCCCTCTCTTCACAACCTGTGGGGATATAAATATCGACCCACCCAATCGATACACATCAAGGGTAGCCCGATTGTGAACTACCCAAGTTGCAGCAAGCTGCCAATCACGTATTGGGCTTAAAAGCCGTCGGTGCATCCACGGTTGTCAAGCAATCATGCGACCCTCATATACTCCCTCTAGTCCGTAATTCCCAACCAATATGCAACCTAAACAGGATATCATATGAATACATATGGATGCATGTAGCAAACATAAATCTTACACTCAACACATAAGGGTATTTTAGTCATTTTCGCCCTTAGGGGCATTTAGGTAATTTTTTTTATTACGGGTTTTTACTTACCTTGGCCCGTTAACAAATCCCGTGAGCTAAGATGACCGAAGACTATGCACCCGGTAGGATTCCAGATAAGAGGAGGTGGGTCATAAGACCGCTTCAGTACCAAGTTATCCCTAGTTCCAATCCTAGACATGCATATACCAGTTGCCACACCTTAACTCTATGACTTGTCCACGGTCGCAATATATTAATTAAGTTTTATGTGATTATCATATAATAGGCCCAAAACCCCTACATACATGCATATGGCCCTCTTGGCCCAATCTCATACATGTGGCCCATCAGGCCCAATTCACATTCATATGGCCCATCAGGCCCAATTCACGTTCATATGGCCCATTCGGCCCAATCTCATTTATATGGCCTATCTGGCCCAAACCACATTATAATCATGCTCACATACAAATTTCCTATCACATAGCATCGCTTATCAAATTTTGCCTATTATTGGCCCAATAACCCATCAGGCCCATTTAGCCCATTCCAGCCCACTTGGCCTATTCACAACCCAAGTCCATAGAATCACCCATGGGCCTCAGGCAACCTATCAGTCTCCCCCTTACGAGTATTCACTTACTCGCAAGACTACCGTAACCATACTTTTGGCTTTTTGGCATTTCGGTATTTCGACATTTCGGCTTTTCCCGATTTATAGTATATGTGCAGTGTATGTACACACATGATAAGCAGGCGTGATGTGATCTCCTTAGCCTCAAACCTTGCGCGATAAGTATAACAACCCTTTCTTAAATCCCCAACCACGATCAACTCCCAGATCTGCACTAATCTTAACTATTAAAACAGAATAATAGGTGACTCGTATCCAACACAAGTCCCCTTACCTTAACTATGAACAATCAGCCACTTTAGCCAATGGGAGAGGAATACTTACCAAGATCGCAAACACCTAAAGAGCAATTTTGGCAGAGAGGTAAGATCCGAGATCCGAGATCCGATACTAATTCCCTACCACAACATATTAGAAAGAGTACGGAATCATATTCGATACTTAGCAAAGAAAACCGATTGGAAGAGTAACACTTACACTAGATTCAGTCAAAGAGTATTCGGCTCTAGAGATCTGAATGGCACAATTGCTTATTTGGCACTAAGGGAGAGAAGAAGAAGAATCTGCTAAAGCCAAAAGTGAAACAAAGAAATCGGCACAAGAAAAATAAAAGGAGAACAAGTTTTTTTCGCTTTTGAGGAAATCAACAGAAAGAATATATAGAAAACAAAAGGGTTTTCTATAACAGGGTGAAGGAAATTCGGCACTAGCCTGGTAACCCTGCATTCGGCACTTATTTATAACCCTATAGTTGAATTGCCTGGCCCTCATTTCCCCATTCGGCTCTATCCCTTCCCCATCTCATCTCCTTGTTTTTCTCCCTAATAACCCATTGATCCTTTCCTTAATTTTCTCTCTTGAACACTCCCCTTAGAGTCCATCTTCATGCTACTTCCAACCTTCTAGAAGGCCAAAATTAAACTCTTAAAAATACTAAGCTAGGATTTGAACCTAGGATCCCCTTGCTAGCCACTAACGCTACCTCCCTACACTCTAAGTGGTGTCACTTAGCCACTCTACCACAAGGCTTTTTTATGCCATTTTCCCCTATCTTTATTTAAAAGCCCAATTACTTGCCAACAAGGCCCTTTTAATTATTAAACTTTAATTTCTTCTCCCCCTAGATTCGAACTCAAACCTTGACAAAAACCTACCAACATGTAATTAACACTTAACTGGGATTGCTAAGCACAAAAAGAAAAATTCACAATTTCAGGATTTTTGGGTTTCAGGATTTTTAGGGCGTTACATTCACACAGTTATTAGATCACATAGTAGACCTTAAAACTTTATTGGTAGAAATATTTTTACCTCGAATTTATGGTTTTGAAACCACTTTTCTATATAGACCCTAATTCAGGATGTTACATCTTACACATGTTTAGCAATCAAATTCATCACATACAAGCTCATTTCTCATGAGTTTGGAGTACATACCTATACTATTCCATAACATACCACTTACATTCTAGCCTTTGGCATACTCAATGACTTACTCGTTGAATTGCCCGTTAAACTTCCAGTTGAACACTTGGAATATTATTGGATAGACAGAGAAATCTCATACCAATGTTATATCTCAAGTATGGTCTTACATGGGATCTCGCACCTAAGTGCCCCATATGTAGCCAACGCTACCTCATATTACATATCATATGTTGCTCGCCTTTGAGCTACTCACGGGTCTGTCTACAACAGTTGTTAGGTATCCGCAACATATGCCAAACTACCCAGCTATAGGTAAAACATACCAGACCAGAACCCAGAACACCATAACATGTGTCACATATATCATGAACTCAGACCACAACTCATGATTTCAAATCACATAAATCATGAACTCAGACCATAACTCAATGAGTTCAGATCACATAATTCCTAGTGACATGTCACTTGTATCCTAAACTATTTCTAAGGTTCAAACAGGATTTCCTTAATTATCACACTACTATCGAACTTGCTCGAAGGATAGCTTTTACAACTTATAAAACTTTTCACAGTATACGTTTTCATTTCATTTCACTTTTTCATAATTTACGCAATACAATAAAAACATCATGATTCATCAACTTTCCAATATATACATATTCAATCATTACCTAACATACAATCAATTTTGGATTACCAAATATTTCATGATGTATGCCACTATCACGCACATAACATCATAAATGTATAATTTATCACAATCGAATTAACATACCAATTTAGGTTTCAATCACAAACAATGATAACATTTTCATAGGAACTTACTTGTCGAATCCTCATCGAGTACATCCGTATAACCAATCATGCAATTTATTTAATAATAAATAAGTATTATAATTCAAACATGACATTGCATTATTATTAACACACGAATCCAAAAATGGCTACTTATTCTAATTTAGTCCATAACCTCATTCTTTCCCGATCTAAGCCCGAATTTCATTTTTCTTGATCTAACAAATCAAATATAACTTATTTAATACTCACATTATTCAAATCAGACCAAAAATCATACTTTGGGAAATTTACAATTTTACCCTAAACTTTCTCATATTTACACTTTAGTCCCTAGGCTCGTAAAATGAAATGTATACATTTTCTTTGTTACCCAAGCCTAGCGATTCATATTCCTTCTCATAGCAACCCATATTTTTCTTTATTTCACATTTTTACTACTTACTTTTTTCACCTTTTACACTTTGGTCTTTTTTAGGTGTTTTCATCCAAAATCACTAGTAAAAGATGTTAAACACACACCAAACTTTCATATTCTTCCATTAAACATCAAAACACAAGCATTTCATGCATGGGTCAAATTTTAAACATGAATCCTACTTCAAAATATAGGTTGAAATGGATAGATCATGCTACTAAGACTTCAAAAATGCAAAGAACATTAAAAACGGGGTTTGGATTCACTTACTATTGAGCTTGGAAGTGACAAAACCCTAGCCATGGTGTCCTCCTTGGTTCACACGGCCATAGGGTAGAAGATGGAAAAATTTTGGCTTTTAGTTTGTCTTTTAGTACATTTAACAACTAAATGACCAAAATGTCCTGAAGCCTTTCTTTGAAATTTTCACTATTCAAGCCTATTTTTGTCCAAAATTATAGATATTGGTCAAATTGCTATTTAAGACCTTCTAACTTGTAACCCAATGTAATTTCATGCTTGAAGCTTCTAGAACTCATATTTTACAGCTTATTCAATTTAGTTCCTAAGGTCAAATTGAACATTTTTCACATAAGATTCTTCATGAAATTTTCACACAAGCACGCAAACATATCATAAACCTTAAAATATTCATAAAATAATTATTTCTACAAATTTGTGGTCTTAAAACCACTATTTCGACTAGGCCCTAATTTGGAATGTTACACATTCTCTTGCATATTTGCTCAACCGAAACAATTCTCATTCATACTGAGATATAGTCATGTCCCCTTGCTTAAGTTCTAAAAATTCTTTCTTTTTTTGATCTATAAATCTCTGACTAACATATTTCTTTCTGAATTCAGCCTAGAAGAATTCCAATGTAATGTTCTCTCTCGGTACAACTGAAGTTATGGTCTTCCACCAATGATAAGCTATATCTTTTAGTAGAGATACTACACATTTTAGACATTCAGCGGGTGTACAAGATAATTCATCAAAAACCTGGATGGTATTTTTCAACCAAAATTCGGCCCTTTTCGGATCATCATCTATGGTAGCTCTAAATTCTTCTGCCCCATGCTTACGGATTTTATCTACCGGAGGTTTACCAGTTCTAACAGGTTCAGCACCCTATGGCATCTCAGGAACCAGTTGAGGAGCAGGTGGGGGAGGTTGTTGTATAGCAGGGTTTGTTCTTAAATACTCAATGAACCATTCATTCATCAATTAAAAGAATGCTTGTTTTGCCTCCACACTTCGGCCCTCAGATACGGGCCTTTCACTACCAGATGCAGATGCAACTCTTTGAACTGAAGCTAACATTGCTCCCAGCTTCCTCGGATTCAGCTCTAGCTTGGTCGGATGACATTACTATGTGAAAAACACATTTAAAATGATCAGGAGACATCACACTATCACGAATTATATAATGACATGTATAGCTAAACTCGTGTTTGCTACGTTAAATCTAAGAATCGGCTAAACCGTAGCTCTGATACCACTAAATGTTACACTTCTAACCCGTGTACGTCGCTGGAATAGGGTTACAAAGCATTACCAAAACTTTCAAAACATTTACAGATAATTTATATCAATTACTATTCATCCTTCGAAATTATCCATAACGTCCCTTAAATGGACCTTCAAGGCCCAATATGAGCATTAAAATCAAATCAGGACTTAATCAGAAACTCTAAGAATTTTTCGCTACATTTCAAAAATTTTCTAAGTTATAGGGCTCACACGCCCGTGTGGTCCAAGGGACATGCCCGTGTGACCCTAGGACACGTCCGTGCTACAGGCCACGTTCGAACCCATGTAACTCTCTGACTTGTGCACACGGTCGGCCACACGCCCGTGTGCTAGGCCGTGTGGTTAATTAAATTCTTTAAAATTAGGTGCAGGTTTCCCATGGCCAAGACACACGCCCATGTTCTAGGCCGTGTAGCACACACGGCTGAGACATACGCCCGTGTCTCTGCTCGTGTTGTAACAGCCCGGTTTAGACCCTAGTCAAAATAGTGGTTTTGGGACCACGAATCTGAGTCAAAAAATATTTTAATATTATTTTTTGTGTTTAAAGTATGTGAATTGATATGTGTGAAATTTTCGTACGAAAATTTTATCGTTGTGTGCTTGATTTAATAAAAAGGACTAAATCGCGTAAAATGTAAAAGTTGCATGCTATTAGTTAAAGGTGTCAATTGGCCTTGGATTTTTAATATGATGGCCTTAAATGGTAAATAGCCCATTTATGAGATAGTGGATGATATTTGGTTTGGCATTTGTGTAAATATGAATTTATTTTAATGTTAAAATGGTAAAATGTTTAAAAAAAAGTTTAATTAAATAAATCAAAAGCCATTTTTTTTTGTCTTTTTATGCTGTCATCTTTCTCCATAGCCGAATGTGAAAAGAAAAATATGAGTTTGGAAGCTTTGAATATTCAGCACCTTTGGAAGCTTAATTCGGATTGTCAAAAGTGGAATTCAGATTTGGATCGGGGGGAAATCAAAGTGGTCGATTAGTCGTCTCGTTCTGATTACCGTTGTTCGAGGTAAGTCTATAAGCAATAAACATTGTAAAATTTGAATGTATATGATCTTTATATACTGAATTTAATTGTGTGAATTTTTATTAGTTATAGCCGAATGTATAAATGTTTATGAGATTTGGGAACAGGTTCGATTCAATTAAGATATGATGTTTGAAAAGCTTAATATGAAAATTAAGAAATAATTAGGATTTCTGAAATATGAATTATGTGTAAGGCCGACTTTGTATCAGTGATATTCGGGCTTTATTGCCTAGCAGGCTTTGTGCCAATGTATTATATCAGGCTTATTGCCTAGCAGGCTTTATATGCTGGTGTATTATATCATGCTTATTGCCTAGCAGGCTCTGTGCCGATGTATTATACTAGGCTTTATGCCTAGCAAATTTTATGTGAACAACGGTAAAAGTAATCAAATGTGTTAGATGAGCTAAAGTGATTAGGTATGTGAATGTGGTTTATTTATTTGAAATGAAGGTAAATTGACTAAAAGATATGTGATAAAAATGTTAGGTGATGCTATTTTCTGACGCATGAAAAATCAATTTAAAAGGCTCAGGTATGTATTCATACTAAATTATGAAATTATGGCAAGTGGAATGCTCGAATTAATGATATAAATGTTACATGTTAATGTGAATTATATGTATGCATATGTGAAAGTATATATTCGGTTTACTTATGTATTCATGACATAAATGAGAGTATATATGTATATGAAAATCTATAATTGGCCAAATGAAAAGTATATGTGATTTTGTAAATGAAATGTCTGTGTTTTCATATTTGGGCAATTTTAAAATATATTCAGCCATATATTAGGTATAAATATCTGTTATTATGGTTTGATTTATGAAGATATGCATATAAGAGTTTAAATATTCTGTTATATATACATTGATAATATGGCTTTGAAAGGGTATGTTATTTTGATAATAGATACATGTATATTGATAATATGGGGAATTAGGTTTCATGGTGAGGTGTGTTTGATATATGAATCAATTTGGAAATTGTTTATAAAGTGTTGTGTATTCAGTTATGTGATGAAATTATATATGATGATTATAATCAACTTTGTGATTTGGCAATGATAGTTTAAATCATTTAGTCAAGTGTTTAGTAAAATGTTAATGCTAAATTTGTTGCATTGGTCTTATTATAAAGATTATTTATGTGTAAAATATATGTGTTTACTATGCCGTGGAAATAGTTTAATTTAGTTTATTGTGTTAACCGAATAATTCATAAGGTGAATAAATAAATATATATGAATTGGCTTGATTATTAAATTTGTAAATTGATTATACTTTGATTAGTAGTATGTGTTTTAAAATGGTTTATATTAATTAGGTAAAATGAGTACATGATGTTGATGTTTAAAAATTTTATACTTAATCATTTGGTGAGGTTGATTATACCAAATGTGTTTTGGTTTATTTGCCATGTGATATTGCATATTAAGTATAATATGTGCATGTATTAGAATAAAATACAATGCATGATTATATTTGGTTAAACTTAGTAAAAAAAAATTATTGTAAATGAGTTAATATTACTATGTGCATGATTGAATTGTATGGCCGTATTGAGTGGTAATTTGATCGGTAATGCCTCGTAACCCTAATCTGGCGACAGACACGGGTTAGGGGTGTTACACGTGTGATCAATTCTGAGCATTCTATTTCTCAAATTTAAGGTGCTGGGGACATACGGCCTAACCACGCGCCCATGTGCCAGGCCGTGTGTCTGCCCGTGCGGACGAAATGAAGCCATTTTTAGCTTCATTTCTCACCCAAAATCACACCAATGACCTGCACTTAAACTCACATCCAAATACCAACCATTTCAAGCATTCAAATTAAGCAAAATCTATCACTCAACATGGCATATCATTAAATGAATACATGTTCATAATCTTATCTTGGTATATTCTATATGTTAAGCATAATTTGATCAACCATTTAACATATATGTAGCTACCATCGTATGACATTACAAGTATATCAAAAACAACAATTACTAGCCATTCCAATGGCTACATTACAAACCACATATTTAAGCCATCTATGGCTAAGTTAGCATATACATGCCATTATACCAAAATAATTTTACTATATATACCCAAAATAAACTAGTGGATAGCGTAACAGTTCGATTTAGATCCTAGTCGACACGGTGGTTTCAGGACCACGAATCTGAGTCAGAAAATATTTAAATATTATTTTTCGTGCTTATTATATGTGAATTTCCATGTGTGAAAGTTTCGTACGAAAATTTGATTGTTTGTGTGCTTAATTTGATAAAAAGATTTAATCACGTAAATTGAAAACTTGATAGTTTAAAACATAAAGGCTGAATTGTTAGTGGCTTTTTAATATGGGGTGTTTATGTTGCAAATTGCCCATGATATTATGCCTTGGAAGGTTATAGCCTTATTAAATTATGGTTTATTAATTGTTTATAAAGGTTATTAAAATAAATTATGAAATATTATGTATATTAAAAAAAACATAATATAGCCATGCATTTTAGTTCATCTCGACCGAAACTAAAAGAAAAATAAAGCTTAAGAAAGTTTCAAGCATTCGGCACTTTGGAAGCTTGATTAAAGGTTAGTTTTCATTCGGTTTTTGATAATTTTTACGTTTTTGAGAACATTGCTTCGAGTACTACCCGACCCAAGCTTGAATTTTTTTTTATTTTGGTGAATATTTTGAGTTAGGCCATTGACGAATATTTCTGTTTTGCGATGTTTGATGATAAATTATGAAAGATGTGTTTTGGATTAATATATTTTGTATTGGAGTTTTTGATGATTTTGAATTATTAGGACTAAATTGAAAAAAAATAAAATTAAGGGCTAAAATGCAAAATAAATGAAACATATAGATTAGTATGAGCATAAGGAAGATTCGGCTTAACTATGATGTGGTGAGATTTTGTGTATTTTTTGTTTTGTGCAGTTAGGACTAATTTGTAAAAGTATGAAATATCAGGGGTAAAATGGTAATTTCCCATTTATGTGTTGTTGGATTAAATTGAATGAAATTGTGTTTAAATGAGGTTAATTTGGAATTATATAGATCAAGAACAAAAGAAATCGAACTTGGATCGGGGAAAAGCAAAAATAGTCGAATAGCCAATTTATAACGTCCGTCGATATTCAAGGTAAGTTTTTAAGCAATTAAACACCGTATATTTGAAACATAGAATGTTTTACTATGAAGATTCAAATTTTATAGTTTATTAGTATGATAGCCGAATGTGATCTATCATTAAATTAATGTGGTTGAGTTTTATTCGACTGAGTTAAAACCTCTAAATGTTAGTATGAATTACATAGAATATTTAGACGATTCGATATATGAACTATTATGGAATGATTTTATAATTGTGATATTCGAGCTTTGAGCCTAGCAAGCCTTGTGCTGGTAACTTTGATCGGGCTTTGTGCCTAGTAGGATTAGCGTCGGAGAATAAATAAGAATCAGATCTTGAGTCTAGCAGGCCTTGTTACGGTGTGTGATTTCAGGCTTATGCCTAGCAGGTTTTATATCAGTGATTTATTTTCAAGTCTATGATTATAAGAGTTCAAGTTATTGTGGAAATTGAGCAAGTGAAATTGAGCTAAATGACATTGTATATATATTCGGCCATATAGGTATGTACTCATGTGATGATATATTGAATTTGTAAATTGGCTACATGTGATGGTTTATTTAACTTGTATATCCGGCCACATGTGATGATATAGTGAATCTTGTGTATTCGGCCATACATGTAAGTGTTTATGAGATGATATATTAGATATTGTATATTCAGTTATATAGGTAAATATTTATGTGGTGATATAATTGACTTTGAACATTCGGCCAAGGTAACTTATTGCGTTAAATTATAACATTATTGATACAATTCGGTTTGTTTGAATGTTTTGATTATTCAATTGAGTTGTTTAATTTGCTTAAGGCTTACTAAGGTAAGTTAGCTTACTCTGTGTGTTTTTGTTACTCTATTTTATAGATTTTGGTTGTAAGTTACGAGCTCAGGGATCGTTATTAAAGTCATCCACACTATCGTCAACTTTTAGTACTTTTAAAAGTTTATTTTCAAACTTATGGCATGTATAGGCTAATATGTATTTTGTTCAACCTTGGATATGTATAAACTTAGCCATGCGAATATGGCTTAACTTCAAAGTTTGAATGTGGTTATGTTTGGCAATGGTTTATTCCGTTTTGATTTTAATGTTATGTGAAATGAATGAAAGGTATATGTGATTGGTGCTATATGTTTTGGAAATAGCTTGAAAATGATTAGTGGACTTGGTTGTGGTTGATATCTCGGTCATAGTGTGTATAAATTTGAATAAATATGGTTAGATAATTCGATTTTGGTGTATGTTTAGTTAATTATAAACATAAGTTCATATGTTAAACTTGTTTAAAGTATATTTAGATATGCATAGATTAGTTTGGCCCTGTTTGCATGAAAAGTGTATGTGTACTTAAAGTGGTTAATTGTTTAATTATATAGGTATTGTTAATAAAGTTAAATAAAGATTATCTATTGAGATTGTTTTGTTTAATGTGGATTGTAAGTGAGACAAAGATAAATTACCAAATGAATAGTGATTTCTGTAATAGCACACTATGGGAATTATATGAATTTTAACAAGATGTTAATTATATGTATATATACATGTATATGTTAGCGTATTCGAATAATGCTTGCCATTATGGTTTGGTTTATAATGAAAGTGTATGCGTATATATATATTTGCTAATGAATAAATGCTTTGTGATAATATTATTTGGTTTAATATGCGTATGTATAGAATTAAGAAGTAAAATGTTTATCTTTTTTAAGTATTCAAATATCATTAAAGTGATAACCATATGATTCGTGCTATGTATTTATAAGGCATATGTTGTATGGCTTTGAGGCATGTTTATTGGTTTGAAAATATAATTATATGCATGGTATAGATTCGGTTAAATTTTGAGATATGATTCGTATATGCAATATGATTAATAATGTATGTTTAATTTAATTAGCCATGTGCTTTATATATATGAATATGACTTGTATGAATATGTGAATGTTCTGAATGTTCGGAATTAAGTTTTTGTTCAGTAATGCCTCGTAACCCTAGTCCGGCGATAGATACGGGTTAGGGGTGTTGCATTTTATTGGTATCAGAACTACGGTTTAGTTGGTTCTAGGACAAACGTAGCTTGTGTGAGTTTAGCTATACATGTCATAATTTATACTGCGATAGTGTGATGACTTCTAACATTTGAAAATGTGCTTTCATATAGTAAATGGATCCTGATAGAGCTGTAGCTGATGATGTCGAGAGCGTAGCGCCTGCTCTCGCACATGGGACAGCGCCAGTTGAATCTCGACCTATCTCGAGTAGCCATGAGGGGGAGGCTAAGCATGGCTTCTATCAAATGATGAACGACTGGTTTACTCAGTATATCCGGACTAATCCGGCTGTACAACAACCTCCACTCCCGAATAATCCATCTTCGATACCTATGGTACCTCTGATGATTGATCCGACGAGATTTAACAAGCCTCCTGTAGAAAAAGTCAAAAAACATAGGGCCAAAGAATTTATAGCTAATGATGATGATGATGATGCTGAACGGGCTGAGTTGTGGCTCGATAATACCATTCGTGTGTTTGACGAGCTATCTTGTACTCCGGACGAATGTTTAAAGTGTGCCATATCCTTATTACGACACACTGCATATCATTAGTGGAATACACTAGTATCAATGGTTCCAAAAGAGATAGCGACCTGGGAATTCTTTCAAACTGAGTTCCATAAGAAATACATCAGCTAGAGATTTATCGACCAGAAATGCAAAGAATTTCTAAAATTGAAACAGGGTCGTATGACCGTAACTGAGTACGAGCAGAAATTTGTGAGACTTAGTCGATATGCTCGTGAGTGTGTTTCAACCGAAGCTATCATGTGTAAAAGATTTTAAAACAGTTTAAATGAAGACATTAAATTGCTGGTTGGTATACTTGAAATTCATCAGGTAAGACTTTGAAGCTAGAGATTTCCATAAAAGATCATCGGGTAAGACTTTTTACTCAGCATCGAAGAAGTTCAGAGATGATTCTAGTCGATCTAAAGCTACTTCAGACTTTTCTAGACGAGATCGAGACTGACCTCCTATGAGTTCACGAGCCACTTCAATAGCTAGTGTTGGCAATGTTCGACAGAATAGAGTCGAGTGCAAGCATTGTGGCAAATGGCATTCTAGAGATTGTATATTACATGATGAATCTTGTTTTAAATATGGATCAAAGGATCATTTTATTTGAGATTGCCCGATGTTAGCCTAGCAAAACGCTGTTCAAAATGCGAGACTGAGTAACATGTCAGCACGAAGCAGACCACCCCAGACATTCGGGTAATGTAGGTGGTAGTCAGAGAGGGACGAAAGATACAGCAGTTCGATCTGACGCTCGTGCACCTGCTAGAGCATATGCTATACGCGCTCGTGAGGATGCTTATTCCCCAGATGTTATTACTGGTACTTTCACTCTTTATGATACTAGTGTTATTGCATTGATAGACCCTGGTTCGACTCATTCATATGTGTGTGAAACATTAGTATCCAATAAGACTTTGCCTGTTAAGTCTACTGAGTTTGTGATTCGAGTATCAAAACCCCTGGGCCAGTGTGTTTTGGTTGACAAAGTGTGTAAAAAATTTCCCGTTAATGATTCGAGATTTATGCTTTCCAGCTGATTTGATGTTTTTACCTTTCGATGAGTTCAATGTAATTTTGGGTATGGATTGGTTGACTTTGCACGATGTTGTTGTTAATTGCAAAAGAAAGACTATTGATTTGAGATGTTAGAACAACGAGATTACTCAAATTGAATCTAATGATCTGAATGGTTTACCAGCAGTAATATCTTCTATGTTAGCTCGAAAGTATGTGAGAAAAGGTTGTGAAGCTTACCTTGCATATGTGCTTGATAGTAAAGTAACTGAAAAGAAGATTGAATCTGTACCAGTTGTGTACAAGTATCTGAATGTGTTTCTTAAAGAATTACCGGGTTTGCCACCTATCCGAGAGGTAGAGTTTCGTATTAAGTTAGTACTGGGGACAACTCCGATTTCGATAGCTCCGTATCGGATAGAACCTACTGAATTAAAAGAGTTGAAATCACAGTTGCAAGAGTTAACAGATAGAGGTTTTGCATGACCGAGTTTCTCTCCTTGGGGTGTGCCAGTTCTATTTGTGAAAAAGAAAGACGGAACTATGAGAATGTGTATTGATTATCACCAGCTAAATAAAGTGACTATAAAGAATAAATACCCGTTGCCACGGCTTGACGACTTGTTCGATCAGTTAAAAAGGGCTTCAGTGTTTTCGAAGATAGACTTGAGATCGGGTTATTATCAGTTGCGAGTTAGAGACTTCGATGTGCCAAAAACTGCCTTTTGAACGAGGTATAGACATTATGAGTTTCTAGTTATGCCGTTCGGACTTACTAATACACCTGTTGTTTTTATGGATTTGATGAATCAGATTTTCAGGCAGTTTTAGATCTGTTTGTGGTTGTGTTCATTGATGATATACTGATCTACTCCCGTAACGAAATCGAACATGCCGAGCATTTGAGACTCGTGTTGCAGACTTTGCGAGAAAAATAGTTGTATGCGAAGTTTAGTAAATATGAGTTTTGGTTACTTGAAGTTAGCTTTCTGGGACATGTTGTTTCAGCATCAGGTATTTGGGTTGATCCGAGAAAATTTTCAGCAATACTTGATTAGAAACCTCTAAGAAACGTTTCTAAAGTCAGAAGCTTTCTGAGACTTGCTGGTTACTATAGACGGTTTGTGAAAGGTTTCTCTATGATTGCAACTCCAATGACGAAGCTGCTGCAAAAAGATGTTAAGTTTGAGTGGTCAGAAAAGTGTTAGAAAAGCTTTGATCAGTTGAAAGCCCTTTTAAACGAAGCTCCAGTGCTAGTTCAGCCAGAATCGGGTAAAGAACTTGTTATCTTTAGTGATGCATCTTTAAATGGTTTGGGTTGTGTTTTGATGCAGGAAGGTAGAGTTATAGCTTATGCCTCGAGACAATTAAAACCGCATGAAAAGAACTATCCGAGACATGATCTAGAATTGGCAGCTATAGTATTCGCATTGAAGATATGGCGTCATTATCTGTTCAGGGAGAAATGTCATGTTTATTCCAATCACAAAAGTCTGAAGTATTTGATGACCCAGAAAGATTTGAATTTGAGACAGCGTCGATGGTTGGAATTGCTGAAAGACTATGAACTTGTAATTGACTATCACCAGGGAAAAGCTAATGTTGTTGTTGATGCTTTAAGCCGAAAATCACTGTTTGCTTTGCGTGCAATGAATGCACATATAGCCATGTCAGATGATGGTGTGGTAATAGCTGAGTTAAAAGCAAGACCATTATTTATTCAGCAGATTTGTGAAGTTCAGAAAATCGATAATGATTTGATAATGAAACGGGTTCAATGTGATTCAAATGTGGATTCAGAGTTTCGAGTTGATGTTGATGACTGTTTGAGATTTAGAAACCAAATATGTGTTCCGAAAAATATAGAGTTGATTCAGATGATCTTGAATGAAGCTCACAACAGTCGATTATCTGTTCATCCGAGTAGTACGAAGATGTATAATGATCTGAAATAGCATTATTGGTGGCAAGGTATGAAACGAGACATTTCTGACTTTGTATCAAAATGTTTAGTCTGTCAGCAAGTAAAAGCCGAGCATCAAGTACCTTCTGGATTACTTCAGTCGATCATGATACCTGAATGGAAATGGGATAGAGTTACGATAGATTTTGTATCCGGTTTACCGTTGACACCGAGCAAGAAAGATACAATCTGGGTTATTGTTGATAGATTAACTAAATTTGCTCATTTTGTTCCGGTTCATACAGATTACTCGCTTGATAAATTGGCTAAATTGTCTGTTTCTCAGATTGTGAGGTTACATGGTGTGCCTATATCTATTGTTTCAGATGGAGATTCGAGGTTTACATCGTGGTTTTAGAAGAAACTGCAAGATGCATTAGGTACTAAACTGCATTTTAGTACTACTTTTCATCCCCAGACAGACGGTCAGTCTGAGCGAATTATTCAGATACTTGAGGATATGTTGAGATGTTGCATTATCGAGTTCGAAGGTATGTGGGAACGATATCTACCTCTGATTAAATTTGCGTACAATAATAGCTTTCAATCAAGTATCAAAATGGCACCTTATGAAGTTCTGTAATGTCGTAAATATCGTGCACCTTTGTATTGGACTGAGCTCAGTGAAAATAAGATACACGGAGTTGATTTGATCAAAGAAACCGAACAGAAAGTAAAAGTGATCCGTGAAAGTTTGAAAGCACCATCAAATCGTCAAAAATCATATGCAGACTTGAAGCTTAAAGACATAGAGTTTCAAATCGGGGATAAAGTATTTTTGAAAGTCTCACCGTGGAAGAAAATACTCAGATTCGGTCGTAAAGGCAAATTGAGTCCAAGATTTATTAGACCGTACGAGATTACAGAGAGGATTGGACTGGTTGCGTATAGACTGCTGTTGCCACCTGAGTTAGATAAGATTCATAATGTATTTCATGTTTTGATGCTTTGGCGATATAGATCTGACCCCTCGCATGTGATTAGTCCATCAGAGATTGAGATTCAGTCAGATATGTCGTACGAGGAAGAACCGATTCGTATTTTGGCTCATGAGATTAAAGAGTTGCGAAATAAGAAAATTCCATTGGTTAAAGTATTGTGGCATAAACATGGAGTTGAGGAAGCAACGTGGGAGCCAAAGGATTCAATGAAAGAGCGTTATCTGAACCTATTCACCAATAAGATTTTCGGGGACG
Organism: Gossypium anomalum; assembly: GCA_025698475.1. Taxonomy (NCBI): domain Eukaryota; kingdom Viridiplantae; phylum Streptophyta; class Magnoliopsida; order Malvales; family Malvaceae; genus Gossypium; species Gossypium anomalum. The sequence continues at coordinate 35,174,882 of CM046959.1, read as the reverse complement.
AAAATCCCTAAGGGGGAGAGTTGTAACACTATGATTTAGACCCTAGTCGGAATGGTAGTTTCGGGACCACGAATCTGAGTCAAAAAATTATTTAAATATTATTTTTCGTGCTTATTATATGTGAATTTGCATGTGTGAAAGTTTCGTACGAAAAGTTGATTGTTTGTGTGCTTAATTTGATAAAAAGATTTAATCGTGTAAATTGAAAACTTGATAGTTTAAAACATAAAGGCTGAATTGTTAGTGGCTTTTTAATATGGGGTGTTTATGTTGCAAATTGCCCATGATATTTTACCTTGGACTGTTATAGCCTTATTAAATTATGGTTTATTATTTGTTTATAAAGGTTATTAAAGTAAATTATGAAATATTATGTATATTAAATAAAACAAACATAATATAGCCATGCATTTTAGTTCATCTTGACCGAAACTAAAAGAAAAATAAATCTTAAGATAGTTTCAAGCATTTGGCACTTTGGAAGCTTGATTAAAGGTTAGTTTTCGTTCGGTTTTTAATAATTTTTACGTTTTTGAGATCGTTGCTTCGAGTACTACCTGACCTAAGCTTGAATTTTTGATTTTGGTGAATATTTTAAGTTAGGCCATTGATGAATATTTGTGTTTTGTAATGTTTGATGATAAATTATGAAAGATATGTTTTGGATTAATATATTTTGTATTGGAGTTTTTGATAATTTTGAATTATTAGGACTAAATTGAAAAAATAATAAATTTAAGGGCTAAAATGCAAAATAAATGAAACATATAGATTAGTATGAGCATAAGGAAGATTCAGCTTAACTATGATGTGGTGAGATTTTATGTATTTTGTGTTTTGTGCAATTAGGACTAATTTGTAAAAGTATGAAATATCAGGGTAAAATGGTAATTTCCCATTTATGTGTTGTTGGATTAAATTGAATTAAACTGTGTTTAAATGAGGTTAATTTGGAATTATATAGATCAAGAACAAAAGAAATCAGACTTGGATCGGGGAAAAGCAAAAATAGTCGAATAGCCGATTTATAACGTCTGTCGATATTCGAGGTAAGTTTTTAAGCAATTAAACATCATATATTTCAAACATAGAATGTTTTACTATGATGATTCGAATTTTATAGTTTATTAGTATGATAGCCGAATGTGATCTATCATTAAATTAATGTGGTTGAGTTTTATTCGACTGAGTTAAAACCTCTGAATGTTAGTATGAATTACATGGAATATTTGGACGATTCGATATATGAACTGTTATGGAATGATTTTATAATTGTGATATTCGGGCTTTGAGCCTAGCAAGCCTTGTGCTGGTGACTTTGATCTAGCTTTGTGCCTAATAGGATTAGTGTCGGTGAATAAATAAGAATCAGACCTTGAGTCTAGCAGGCCTTGTGCCGGTGTGTGATTTCAGGCTTATGCCTAGTAGGTTTTATACCGGTGATTTATTTTCAAGTCTATGATTATAAGAGTTCAAATTGTTGTGGAAATTGAGCAAGTGAAATTGAGCTAAATGACATTGTATATATATCCGGCCATATAGGTATGTACTCATGTGATGATATATTGAATTTGTAAATTGGCTACATGTGATGGTTTATTTAACTTGTATTGAATTTGTAAATTGGCTACATGTGATGGTTTATTTAACTTGTATATCCAGCCACATGTGATGATATAGCGAATCTTGTGTATTCGGCCATACATGTAAGTGTTTATGTTAGATATTGTATATTCGGTTATATAGGTAAATATTTATGTAGTGATATAATTGACTTTGAACATTCGGCCAAGGTAACTTATTGTGTTAAAGTATAACATTCTTGATACAATTCGGTTTTTTTGAATGTTTTGATTATTCAATTGAGTTGTTTAATTTGCTTAAGGCTTACTAAGCTAAGTTAGCTTACTCTGTGTGTTTTTGTTACTCTGTTTTATAGATTTTGGTTGTAAGTTACGAGCTGGGGATCGTTATTAAAGTCATCCACACTATCGTCAACTTTTAGTACTTTTAAAAGTTTATTTTCAAACTTATGGCATGTATAGGCTAATATGTATTTTGTTTAACCTTGGATATGTACAAACTTAGCCATGCCAATATGGTTTAACTTCAAATTTTGGATGTGGTTATGTTTGGCAATGGTTTATTCCGTTTTGATTTTAATGTTATGTGAAATGAATGAAAGGTATATGTGATTGGTGCTATATGTTTTGGAAATAGCTTGAAAATGATTAATGGACTTGGTTGTGGTTGATAACTCGGTCATAGTGTGTATAAATTTGAATAAATATGGTTAGATAATTCGATTTTGGTGTATGTTTAGTTAATTATAAACATGAGTTCATATGTTAAGCTTGTTTAAAGTATATTTAGATATGCATAGATTAGTTTGGTTCGGTTTGCATGGAAAGTGTATGTGTACTTGAAGTGGTTAATTGTTTAATTATATAGGTATGGTTAATAAAGTTAAATAAAGATTATCTGTTGAGATTGTTTTGTTTAATATGGATTGTAAGTGAGACAAAGATAAATCACCAAATGAATAGTGATTTGTGTAATAGTACACTATGGGAATTATATGAATTTTAGCAAGATGTTAATTATATGTATATATACATGTATATGTTAGTGTATTCGAATGATGCTTGCCATTATGGTTTGGTTTATAATGAAAGTGTATGCGTATATATATATTTGCTAATGAATAAATGCTTTGTGATAATATTATTTGGTTTAATATGCGTATGTATAGAATTAAGAAGTAAAATGTTTTTTTTTTAAGTATTCGAATATCATTAAAGTGATAACCATATGATTCGTGCTATGTATTTATAAGGCATATGTTGTATGGCTTTGAGGCATGTTTATTGGTTTGAAAATATAATTATATGCATGGTATGGATTCGGTTAAATTTTGAGATATGATTCGTATATACAATATGATTAATAATGTATGTTTAATTTAATTAGCCATGTGCTTTATATATATGAATATGACTTGTATGAATATGTGAATGTTCGGAATTAAGTTTTTGTTCAGTAATGCCTCGTAACCCTAGTCCGATGATGGATACGGGTTAGGGGTGTTACAAATAGTGTGATGATGCTCCAATGATCTCCAACCTTCGCGAGCTTCTGAGCACTATAAAACAGGGAAAATAAAATCCAATAAGCATTACATGCTTAGTAAGTTCGTATAACAGAAACTAAACTTACCAATCCCGTTTATTAAATCTAAGCATACAATATCATGTTTTCCATCAACTTGGCAAAATTGCCTAAACACTTGCATTCAATCAAACATGTTAGTCACAAAATTTTCAAATACATCAAGTAAACATAGATGAGCTCATCATGCAATATTCTTTTAAGACATTATCATTTCATCTCATAATTCCCTCATCATGCCAAGAGTTTTGTCCGTTGAATCATTGGAATTCCGATAGATACTCAAGTAGTACACTCAAGGTGTACAATTCAATAACCTATCAATTCTTATTCAAAAGTGCCCATTAGGGCATTTAATCAAGAACACACTCTCGAGCCACATATCATATTACAGGATTACCAGTCTAGGCTAAATCCTTTATGTAACGTATGCTTAGAAGAGCTCAATTAGGATTACTAGTCCAAGCTAAATCTTAATTGTAACATATGCTCGAGAGGGGTTATACCAGGATTACTCGTCCAGGATAAATCCTTTCTATAATGAGGTCAATAGGGTTACTCGTCCAAGCTAAATCCCATCAACAACAAATGTAAGCCCTCATTTTATAAGGCAATCACATTTATCCATCGAAATTCAATATTCAAACAAGACTTTACCCTTTCCCCATGTAATCATTTCACACATTTATAATAATATTCACATAAATATAAATCATAACATCCAAGTTAACATATTTACTTGCTCGATTAAGTTACACGAACTTACCTCGACACTTGTTCGCGTAAATAATCTACTAATCCGAAACCTTTCCTTTTCCTAATCTAACCTCAAATTTGTGTTGTCTAGATCTATGTAAATAACTTTAATCATCAATTTCACACATTTCATATTTATTTGGACTCAATCTACGTCCTAAGCAAAATTACCATTTTGCCCCTAACTTTTCCATAAATTCTAATTTCGTCCCTAGGCTCGGAAAATGAAATTTATGCAATTTACTCCCTATTCCAAGCCTAATCGAAATTTCAACATAAAATTTACAGCACATATTTTCTATAAATTTAAGAATTTTTCATCAATTTTCACAACTTTACATTTTAGTCCTTAAATCATGTTTTCATCAAAAATCACTTTGCAAAAGTTGTTTATCTATCAACAACCTTTCATTTTCTACCATAAATTTTAAATTTTCATCATATTCATCCATGACCTAATTTTCATACCTTGATAACTTTTCAAATTGATCCTCCAAATAGATAGATTAAGTTATCCCGGTTTCAAAAATATCAAAATTACTAAAAATAGGATAAGAAAACTTACCCAATTAAGCCATGAAATTTTTTCTCTCTCTCCTAGGGTTTCCATAGAATTTTGGGGAAGAAAATGAGAAAAATAAGATGATATATTCTATTATCTTTTTAATTAATTAAATATTTTTTATTTTCAATTTAGTCCTTGCTCTTTTTCTAAATTTCCACGGATGAGTCACTAAAATATCTACATTCTTTTCTTTAATAGTTTAATTACCATATAATGACCTCAAGTTTTGAATTCCATAGCTATTTAATCCTTCTAGCTACTAGAATTCAACTTTTACATTTATGCGATTTAGTCCATCCCATAATTAAGCACTAAATCGATAAAATTTTATTATTAGAATTTTCACATGACATTTCTAACATATTACGAACCATGTAATAAAATTAAAATAAATTTTTTTGACTCGAATTTGTAGTCCCAAAACCATTGTTCCGATTTCACTGAAATTGGGCTATTACAAGTTCAGTGGATTTTAAGATATTTATGAGGTACTACTGATGTTTTCTTACAGTTTGAAAGAACTAGAATGGAGTCATTGGGTATGTTGATGCTGATTTTGCTGGAGACCTTGATAGAAGAAGATCTCTCACAGGTTTTGTCTTTACAATCGAAGGTTGTGCAATCAGTTGGAAAGCCACTTTGCAAACTACAGTCACTTTGTCTACCACTGAAGCTGAGTACATGGCGATTACTAAGGCTTGTAAAGAAGCCATTTGGTTGAAGGGACTCTTTAGTGAACTCAATGAAGACCTTCAAATCATTATAGTTTTGTGACAGTCAAAGTGTCATCTTCCTTACAAAAGATCAAATGTTTCATGAGAGAACAAAGCACATTGATGTTCGGTATCATTTCGTTCGTGATATTATTGCTCGTGGTGATATTCTTGGGAGTAAAATTAGTAATCATAAAAATCCTTTAGATATGATGACTAAGTCACTTCCCATAACCAAGTTTGAGAATTTCTTAGACTTGGTTGGTGTTCATTGTTGAAGTCAAACCCTTAAGGGGTTTTTTATGGAAGAGGTGGAGAACTTGTTCATTGAGAGTTCGCGATGAAGAACTTGTTCATTGAGAATTTGTGTCAAGTTGGAGATTATTAGAATTGAGTGACCCGAATCCTTATTAAATAAAAACAGTGGTAAAATAAAATAAAAGTAAAAAGCATATAGAACTACACTTCTTTTATTTTATTTTAGAATAAGGTTTTTTAACTTTATTACACTTCATCTATTTGATATTAATTAGAATAAGGTGTTTCAATATTACTACACTCCTTCTATTAGAATATGATTTTATAAGTCTATAAATAGACATAGTCTACTCCTCTTGTAGTCATTCGAATTTGACATAATGAATTATCTTCTCCTCTGCCCGTGGTTCTTTCCCGAAAGGATCTCCAAGTAAAAATCTATGTGTTCTTTATTTTTCTTTCTCTTTTCTTTGCGATACATTGTCATTATCGATATTCTATTTTTTCACAGTAACCATGGAATTGTTTGATTGATTACTTTCTCAACAATATATGATATTAGGCATTTGAATAATCCTAGTTAGCTCCTTTCCAATATTTATATCTAAAATTCATGTATTCTAATAATGAGCTTTCTTAATATTCATAAAATATCTTAAAAGAAATTAGTCGAATTGAAGTCACATAGAAGTTGATTAAAATCTATGTAGAAATTTGTTTTTTCAAAACAATTATTTTCCAAGTGGCATTCATGTAAATATGGTTAACTTTCCAGCACTGTTCTATTAAGGTTGCAATACTTTTTCAAAGAACAATATATTATTATATTCCTTATAAAATAAGAAAATCATATAACAACATATACAAATTGGTGAAATACAATGTATTGGTTTCCTTGAGGATTCTCTAACTTTCCATTGCAATTTAGCATGGGGAATGATATGTTCTTCTTTGGTGACTTATGTTTATGGAAGTTGAGTTCTTCAAATAATGAGTTTGAGAGCTCTGATTGAGGTAATAAAGGGAAAGCTGGTGGTTTTTATGGTGTTGAAGATTAGGGTGAAACTGGTGGCATTGATCCCTTGCCTTCTAATTATGGATTAGGCTTAGGAGTTGCAATGGGCAAGCACTAGGCTTAAAGGCAATTAGGATTTTATTGATGTACATGTATAAGTTTTTTAGCTAATGTTTGGTTCATCACTTTTTGCTGCAGTGATATGAAGCATGTGCATGATCATAAACGTAGTCCAGCTTGGAGGATTTTTCATTTTCTGCTTATTATAATAGTTACTTTGGTTCATCGCTTTTTGCTGCAGTGATATGAAGCATGTGCATGATCATAAACATAGTCCAGCTTGGAGGATTTTTCATTTTCTACTTATTATAATAGTTACTTCATTCATATGAAATCTTTATCTGTTTTCGCTGTGTAAAAATTCACTATTTTAACTCTTCTTTCTCTACTTTTGAGCTGCTTCATGTTACATCATTGTTGCCTATTTAAGATTGGTTTTGATGTATATATATTAGTGGTCAACTGTCGGGTGGGTGGGTGGGTTTTTCTATCATATTTTAAAGAGAATAATTCATTTACTAAGTAATTTAATTTTTAATTTTTAAATAGAAGTGGGTGGGTTTTTCTATCATATTTTAAAGAGAATAATTCATTTACTAAGTAATTTAATTTTTAATTTTTAAATAGAAGAGGTAAGTTTAAAAAAAATTATAAATTTGCTTAAACAGGATAAAAGAGGCAACTTAATAATTTTTTTTAAGTTTATAGTGTATTTGATATACTATAATTTTTTAAAATTTATTTTGTGTAATAAAATATTTTTCAAAAAAAATGAAAATGAGCCGGGTCAAATTTGATTTGAATTTAACATATATAACTTAAATTAGATTTGAACATAAATTTATGCCATTTTTGACTTAAACTAACCCTATCAATCGGGCTTAACATTTTGGTCGGGCTTAACTCAGCTCATAAATACCTCTAATTGGTGTGGATTCTTTTCTCTCGTGCTTTCTCTAGTTTCTCCTCCAAAAATATAATAGTAATTGAACAATTTTTTTTTCAAACTTTTAGCCCGATCTGATGACAAAGTAACTGGCCCAAGGAATCTAAATAAACACTTCTATATGGAAACAGGTTCGGCCCATATCTTGTCTTTAGATGCAACAAAAAGATCGAAAGAGTTCTGTTCTGTTGTGGGGTACCTGAGTTTTGTGTTCGTTCGGAGAAATCAGATTGTGAGGAAAAAAAGAAAGAACAGAGGTTTTGGGAGATTGGAAGAATGGGGACAAGAGAAGTATATGAGGAAAAGCTAAGGAATGGAAATCTGCACCACGATCCAACCATCAACCCTGGCTTAGGTTCCGCTCGTTGTACTCGTTGCCTCTCTCTCTTAAACCCTGATTCCGTAATCCCTTCATCTCTATTCTTTTTTTTTTCTTCTTTTCTCAAGGTTTTGACTATTGAATTTTGTTTCTCTTTTATTAATTTGTAATTCTTTTGCAGGACAAAGCTGAATGGACAATTACTTCAGTTTTGGAGGATGCCACTGCAGTGGTCCGTTTCATTTCTCCCTCTTTTGTTTTACTTGTTGGAAGAAACATAAATATTAACCCCCCAATGCTCTAATTTGTAGTTTAGGGCTACTTGCATGGTATAATTGGCCCTTTCGCTTACTAGAAGTTTCATGGTTTTTTTTTCTTCATCCTGGAAAGCTGTAAACTTTTAGATGAGTTTTCAAAACTATTATATCCTAGCTTAGACTAGTTACCAAGTTTTACCATGATTAACCTTTTATGTCTATTAGGAATATACAGTTATACTGGCCTCAAATATATATATTCAATCTGGAGATTTCGTGTTTAAATCTTGAGGAGACAGATTTTGGGATTTGTGGGATGTGAGACTGCTACCTCCTCAAGGTGGAGCTCCAATGGTTTATTTTTCTAGGTAACAGAGAAAGAAAAAAAAGACAACTTTAGAATATGAATATATGTTTGTTGGATATATACATATATTTGACACCCATCCCAATCCTTGTAGCATAGGGTTTCTACTGTCAATGCAAGTAGAGACATGCCTTTTGAAGTTTGAAAAAAAAATTGTTTGCGTAACTGAATCATTAGATGCTATCTTCTAGATATCATTATCAAATCAATGTATGTGATTTTTGATATGTTCAAACACTTTAATAATGTTATTCGTACTGTTGAAGTATGTGCAGTAATTGAGAATTGTAGCACTAGCTCTTTTCAAGTTGTATGTTTCTCAGAGATAGTAAAAAACTACGGTTACTTTTAGTCTAGTCTATTAACCTGCTTCTTGCTCTAATTCAGTGTGGAATCATTTGGCATTTAGATTCTTATGCCTTTCAAGAACAGCTCAGAGTATGGCAAAATCACCAAATTGAAATCTTGTCCAAAAATTTCACGTTTTGAATGAGATAGTATGGATCACAATCCTAAAGTTACCATAATTTTAAGTTAATGTGCCGAAAGATTGTTGATTGTTACAACATCTGTTGCATTTTTTGTTTCAAATAGGCTGGCTCTGGTATCGGGGGAATGCTTAGTGCAGTACATGGCTTTAATACTGGTATTATTGGACTCCTTTTGTCTTCACTGACTTTTACTTTTGCATGCACATCTCTTATGGTTTTTTATTTTCAGGGATCCCTTTCCTTCAGAATCACATCAAGGGACCTAAGTGGCTCCCTTTTGTAACTGGGGTATGCCATTTCTTTGTTCTAAATTGCATTTCCAATCCTTTCAATCTGCGACAAATCTCAAACATATTTTCCCCTTTTCATGGCTGGTAGAAAACTTTTATTTTTATCTTCTTAAAGCTCACTGAATTTAATTCTGTGGTCTTCTTTCTTGACAGATTCCTCTGCTGTTAATGTTTTCTGGCGCCAGTGCAGCTTTTGGAGGTATAAGTTTGCTCTTTTACTCTAGTCGTAAAGTAGCTTATGTAGTTCTCAGTTTGGAAATAAAGTATGATCACATTTGTGCAAATTTTATCCTTCATTGAGCTGAATCTATTTGCTGCAGCTTTTAGTGAAAAGTGATATGTGAGATATTTACAATGGACATCATATTCTTTATGAAGTCCTCTAAATAAATGATGGTCCTATTGTTGAATGTTGAGTACTTCTAAAATTATATAGTATGTTCAGTTTGCATTGCTGCAATATCAGCAGCAGGTAATGTGATAGTTTAATGGTGCAGCACTGTCAAATTGTTCCTATTTGCATACTCATGTTTTTGCCATCCGCTCCAAGTAGGAAAGAACAATAGCAAATATTATAACAGATAAACCCATTACTATGGTTTAGAAAATATTACAATAAGTCTTTATCATAACTATTATTAATAAAAAGATAATTATATTCCTTTGTCAAAAAATAAGTTGTAACCATTTAAGTATACTGTTATTCTCCCTTTTGAATTGCTCTGCTATTTGCATCCCCTTTTAACCTACAAACTTACCTTGCATGTTATGGCCTTGAGTAGAGTGTGCAATGTTTGGCAAGTAATTTAGTTTTGTCTATGAATTTCGTATGTCATTGGATTAATTATTTAGTAGAAAAAGCTAAATAAGTTGTGGGCTGCTATTGTCTATCAAAGCATTTTGCAGGTGGTTTCTTGCAGTTGTTACTCATGTCTTAAGTCCGTCTCCTCAAACCTTTCTTGCCTTTTCCTATATTGACCTTTAAGATCTTTAGAAGTTGCATGCATTTGTTTTTCTTGTGAAATTTGAGAGTATTAGGCACCTTGGCTCATCTTCATGTCTTGTGGTTATGGTGCTTTTCTTCTGTAGCAATTTGATTGTACTGCCTTTCTTACTCAAAAAAAAAAAAAAAAAAAGGGGGTTTAATTTGACTGCATTTACAAGTGAATTTTGGTCGAATGACTATTCTTGAGTAGCAGCAATCTTGAGAACTAGAATGTATTTTTAATGATTTTCCACTTTCTTTGTGTTTGTGTGATGTGTATAGACTATAATTTGCAATTGATACGAGTTTGTAGGTTATGCACTTCCAAAGTTTACTCAGCTCACTGTCACTTCCTATTATGCTGCCTCTAGTGCCTCGCATTATGGAATTTCACTCCTCACGCGACACATTGAGGATGCATATGCTACTCCTCAACAAGAAAGGCTAAGATGAATCCTTAATCATGCATTTACTCAAGATTCTACTTTCATCAGTTCTGAAATAGCAATATGATGCCTATGTGTATAGAACTTTTGAATGTATCTGCTTTTTCCTTTTTAATTAATTTCTTTCTGATTTTTACATTTGTGTTCTTCTAAAATTGCTATATAATTTAAGTAATATTCATACATTGGTGTTTTTCTGAGGAATTTACTAGAAGTTTTTGCGAATCATATTTAAAGGTAAGATCACAACTTACTCACCACTGAATGGTAATTGAATGTGTTACCTGATTTGTTTGAGGTTACATTAAGTGTCAACACCAATATCTAAGTTTCATCATAATTTCATATCCAAATACGTGTTAGGTGTTTATAGATATCTCTAGTGATTACGTACAAGTTACAGTTGATGTTAATGTGGAAGTGGAAGGAGAATTTACTGGTGTGGCAACAGTATTTGAGGTGTAGTTCTGACCAGATTTAATGACTTGTCTGGACTTCCCTTGTTCTTATGGAGCCGATGGATTTAAATTATTTTAGTCAAGTGATGCCAATTTAGGAATTTTCTTGCTTTTTCTAAACAAATGGTTCCTTGAGATATTTTTGTGTAATTATTTTTTATCTAAATTCTCAAAATTATAATTATTACATAATGTAATAAAAACTTGATTTTGTTTCCATAAAAAATAAAGCTAATTTTTCTTAACTTTGTAAATTTAATTAGGCTGGATTAAAGAAATCGAAAAGATCTAAGAATATGTATGGTTTTTGGCAAAACTGAATTATTACAAGGGTCATGCCTTACATTTCTATTTGTAAAATTGAGTTCAGATTACCAATTAATAAGCCACTATTCAACTAGGAAAATGTCCAAAAAAAAATTAATTGAAGAGGTTGGGTAAATTAAAACTATCCACCTATTATTTTGTTTTACTATTTTTTCTATTTTTATTAAATAAATGTTTCGAAATATAATATAAAAAATATCAACACATGAAGTAAGACTTTTTTTTCTTTAGAAATAATTCAAAATTTTATTGGAATACTTTACATAAATGTTGAATTTTTTTAGTTTGAAAACTAAATAAATTTCTTCAAACTTTATATGAAAACATTTTTTTTCTGAAAAAAATTATATTTTTAATAAATATTTTACTTTTTCAACCACAATTGGTTTTACAGCAATATTAGCTCTCAATTTTTTTAATAAAACATAATTTTTATTGGTTATTTTTTTTAGAATAATTTTTCAACCCATAAATAGAAGGATAATGCGTTTCAGCGCACTCAAACTAACATCCTCTATATTGATAATAATGTCCATACCAATCAAGCTAATCCTCAATAAGCTTTTATTCATATTGTTTAGTATTTGTGCGTTACATTACATAATCTAAAAAGCCAAATATATTGTATAAAATTTAAACAGATAAAATGTAATTGCAACTAACAAATTAACTTATAAGTGTTTTGAAAAGATTTATCAAAACTAAGTATATGGATTGGAACAAGTTCATTAATGAGAGTAGGAGGTCCTTCTCTTGCAATGTGAGATAAGGTCTGCATTAACTTTCCCTCTGTTAAGTGATTATTATGCTGATGAATTGGCCTTTATGCTGCATTCCAGGATTAAGTCTGATTGGCTAAAAACCTGTGCAGTTTATGATGAATTATATGATTTAATTATTGGAGTGGGGGGTCACACCCTACCAGCAGTTTACAGTAAACATGGATTCTAACTAAACAAGTTATTTTTATTATTCCATACGCGGATTTGGATGTTTCCAAAGCTGGTGAAAACAATGTTGAAGATAAATAAAGCAACAAGCTAAGTAAATTTTTTGATTTTGTATATATATAAGGTAGAGAAAGTAGGGTAAGGCAAAGAAAGCCTTTGGATCCTTCAACATGCACTATATAAGGTTCGCTGCCATATGTACTGCAAACTGCTAACTCTACATATATACATACATATACATATATCCCAAACTCTGGTCCAGCCAATAGATAGCGACTATGAAAGTGGGGCTGAGGGGTTGGAGACTGGCTCTTTTCTGTTATGGAGTGAGAGGTTTGCAGTTTGGACCAACAAGACACAGTTTAGCATAAGGTTGGCTACTGTATAAACTGTCAACCTCGTTTCCAAACTTTACATGGTGTGGGCCGATGGTTCTTAAATTCCACTGCTCACTCTCTGGTATAAAAAATGGAGAGCAACAAGAGGGGAAGAAAAAATCAATACAAGAGTGGTCCATATGATAATGTCTCTACTCTTTTCTCATTCGTCTTTATTGTTTTTCACTCTCTTTTTAACATCACATGCCCTCTCTTCTGCATTTACTTCTGGGACCCCTAGATAGTTGGGATTGATGTTAACATTGTTGAGTGTTGACCCCTTTATTATTATTATGATTATTATTTTTTTTTAAAGGTTTGCCCTTTGATTTTCTCATTTAAAAGAAAAGAAAGAGATCCAATTGAGTGGTCCAGTTTGCCCATTTGTTGCATGTTAGTTGAGTGGCTTATTCAAACTTAAAACTAGGGTAGAAGGGTATTTTCCCTTGCCAAGTTACTGAGATAGATACAAGTGAAAATTTTTGTAATATTGTACTTGGTAGTATTTACTGTTATTCAGTTACTTGACATGAGTGAGTTGTAATGTCTTTTACTGGCATTGTCTTTACAAGCATCCTTTCATCAATGTTTGACACCATAAATGCCTGTAATCTTATTATTGCCCTTTTCAAGCTTGCTACCACACTGTCAACTTGGACGACTTCATCAATGTTGCTGTTTTTCGCTCTAAACATAACAACTGCATTCAATCTTGATTGCAAACTTTTTAACTACATACTGTTACTTGGTGGTGGAGTTAATTATCTAAGGTTAATGCATTCATGAATCCAATCAATTATCAACATTTCGATCCCCAAACTGTTATTTATACCCAAAAAAGGGGGTTATGAAGCACTACTTAGGGGTAGCTTTTCAAAATGATATTCTAAAAGTAGTAAGATGGTATTGTTATATTTTCCCACTTCCCAAAATGGGACCTTTTGGAGACATTAATTTCATTGGTAATCTAATATTGGTACATATATATATACACAGAGGTTTGTTAGATTGGAATGAAAAAGAAAAGCATAACCATAGGTGGAAAAACTGTGGTCACCATCTCATAATTGTCTTATTATATATATGTGTATATGACATTTGTAGATAAAGAGTCATTTCTCCTGGAGAAATCCCTTATTAGTTTCTGAGGGAAACTGATCTTCCACCTAACTGATACTCAATTTGTAAACTAAAATCATGCCCCATTTGTAACATTACTCTATCGGTGAACCTTTTAATGATCTGTTAAATCACTTTATTATCACTAAATATTTTTCACTTCCCCATAAAAGACACATCTTTTCACTTCTTGTAGTCTTTTTCCTGCATAATTGAGTCTTTTTAAAATTAAAAACTGGGTTATATGCAAACATTCATACGAGATGGACCTTAACGTGATACATTGTGTTAATTTCCTTTTTTCTTTTTTTCTTGCTATCAGTGCTATCTATAGCTGATGATGTCTATCTTACATAACTTAAATTTCGATTTCTTTCTAATCTTGTATTCAAATATAGCCTATTGCTAATTGATTTTAGAAGAAATGATTCCAACTTTATCATTTTTGTTACCTCTGAATAACCACATCCAACACAGCTTCTCTTATAATTTTTTTTACAAAATTTGGAACTATCAAAAAATCTTTCTTCAGCCTTTACACACCTGAATTCATGTTTTCTTACACTGAGAATAATACCGATACTAACCAAGTTAAGACTCAGTCGACCAAATTTCTTAATTATTTAAGCTGTTCTAAAGCATTCCATCTCATAAAATTATGCACTTAATTCCAGTTAATTCGAAGATGGTAGGGAAGATTTAACATTATACCCTTCCAAAAATAAGAAGGAAAAAGAAAAAGTGAAAAAGAGAACAAAGAGATGGTTTAGGAAATCAAATTCCCTTATTTTGAAAGCTTTCCTACATATCTTTGAAAGGTATGCACTTCCTGATTAAGTTCTGTTTAGGAGCTACCGTTGCCGTACTGTTAGGGCAACTAATATATATAATTGTTTAGGTAAAATCTAAGGGTTTTTCTTTTTTGGATTAACACTAAACTCAACTCCAACATTTGATTTATTGGTTAAAGGTGTTCATTTTATCTTTAAATTGTGAGATTGATATGTAAAATGAGCGGATGTGTGAATTTAATTTTCTATTTTATAAAAAAAAAAAAAACTCAATAACAATGAGTTTAATTATTGTTAAAATGATCATCAAAGACATTGAATTAAAAGTATACTCGTGTTAATTAAAATTATATTAAATTAAATAATATATGTTAATTTATTTGTAAAAAGTAATATATATCAAAATTATGTTTTACTAAATAATAAAAATTATATTTAGATAATAAAAAATTAACAATAAAAGGGAAAAGTAATCAAACCTTCCTAAACTAATCAAAACACTTGCCTTAGCAATAAAACCTCTATCAAGATTGAACAAGTCTTCCACATTTAGGGCATGAATCCATCTTCACAAGGTAACCTTTAATCCATCTTTAATATGCTCAAATCTCATCAAATCAATTATCCTTAATGATATAAAAGATAATAAAGTTAGCTCAAATCTTCATGGATTGCATATATCGATATATATATATATATATATATATATATATAAGGTAAGTGGACTATATAAGAATTCTTGAAAAATAATCTTGTTTGATTCAATCCCTCCTCCAATGATTAACATGATATTGGTACGCAAGATTCTCAAAAATATGCAAGCGAATCATCAAATTATTTTGGCAAAACATACAAATAAATAAGACAAGTTATGTGTTTGACACGATGCTAGAAATATTCTAATATAACCATATGTTAAACATAATATATTGTTCAATTAATATATGTTAGTGTATTTTTAGAAGTTACATGTACAATCACAGTTGTAATTACAAAGAATATATCCGATCAACTATAGCCAAAATTAATAATATTATAAAGCATGAATAGATTGATAATTAGAATATATTCAAACTTATACTAGGATAAATCTATAAATGGTCTACATTTAATGGGATATAAACCAAAATAAATATAGATTGAGAACCCACACATGATTTATATAGAGTAAGACTTGAATCTGGGATCTTCAAGTTTTTAAGGCTTTAACCTTGTCATTAAGCTAAGGACTTATTAGGGGAGGGGTTTTGTCTTCTAACTCTAATGAGAGCTCAAGCACCTGAAGCGGTGACAATTTCATAAAGTGGGAACGTCGCGCATGGTCACTCATAAAGGGAATCTCAAAATTTGCTCTTGATGGGATTTGACACGTGTTATAGCATATATAACATTTATGGATAACTACACTACAACTCGGGCTAGCAATAATAATTATATTTTGTTTTTGCCATCTCTTGCCTTTTCGTTCTTGTTTAATAACTTTTATGCAAATTTATGTTAAATATACAATTATTTAATTATAATATTAAATTTGAGATATTTTTTAAATTTACATTTTAATCAAAATTTCGATTAGAACCTTTTTAATTTAATAAATTCATCTCAAGGTTAATATGTATGTGAATTATACTATTTAAAATATTTAATTTTAGTTGATGTGGAATATAATTTTTTTTATAAAAGAAACCAAATATATTTAATTTAATATGACTTCAATATGTAATTAAATTTGCATTATTTTGTAATTAAAAATAAAAAAACTAAATAGAAAATATTAGGTGGAGTAATTTAGTGTCTAAAGTGAGTTAAAAAAAGAGAACTGAAATATTTAATTTTGTAAAAGCTTTTTTTTTTTTTGACAAAGTAAATTTGTAAAAGCTTAAATAGTGGAAATAGGGAAAGATGAATATTGCCTTGAAAAACATATAGTATATGTGTGGTGGGTTGAATTTTAAAAATAGAATAAAATAATATATATGAGATTTAGGTGAAAATAAAAAACATGAAATCAATTTTGTTGATTTGCTGAAATTTAAAGGTTAGAGTTGTTTGGAGTTTATAATATATTAACACAGTGTATTTGCTTGATCACCGTTAACAATAGTTGTAGAGAAGTAGATGGAATGGAAAAGTTAAAAACACTTGGGTTGAGGAATTGCTTCAACAACATTGGAAGATATTCGCAGTTGCAAAATTGACATGCAATTTTTAAAATCAGTTTGAAGTGAGATACGTCGGAATATGAATTACAATGTAAAGCTGATGGGTTATTGAACATGCAAAGTAAAGCTAGTCAGAAGGGTCTAGCAAAACAGACGAGAGACAAAACACAAATCCCAACATAAGATCGGCCAAAGGTTACCTAATAGTAAATTTCGTATAAATGGGATTATTGTTGGATATTCATTGAATGTTGTACATTAGCAAGAAAAGAAAAGACAACATCAAAAAGCAACAGTAGAACCCTCTGTGTTTTGTTAAAAAAGAAATGCCCTTTTCCCTTTGTTAAAGCATCTTCAAATTCTACAGCTAGCCGTCTCCATACACCAATAATCAAAACTAATCTACCTAACCTCCCTCTCTCTCTTTTGCAGGCATAAAAAGCCAACTTACAAACAAAACCACACATAACTCTCAATCATCTTATGTGTTTTAATCATGTTTCTTTCAAATTTTATTTAATAATAAATTGATTTCTTTTATCACTATATAGTTTCTTGTAAAAATTAAAGATTGCTTTAAAAGATATGGTTTCTATATTCATTTATTAGTTATTGCTTTCAACCAATTTAATATTTGAGTGTATATACATATGTTTTTCTTAGTAAAAGTATATATATTTATGTTTTGTAAAAAAAAAGTATTGGATGGTTTATTTTATTTTTTGTTTTAAATTAAAAAAAAAAAAAAGATCCGGGTGTGGCCTTAATGTTGCCACCTTTGTACCCTCAGCTTCTGGTCTCATGACAGGAAGTTCCACCGCTAATCTTTATGCATATCATCAGACATCATTTAAAGTTTGATTGCCAAACATCCTAAACATAAAAGAAATGTTGTCTTTCTCACACTCTCTTCATATATATGACTGCATTCTGATCTAATACTATGAACAAGACCCAAAAGAAATGAACAATTGTTATCCTATATGAAAAAGGAAATTCATGCAGATACCAGGAAAACCCCTTATATAATGTATTGTTATGTTTAAACTGTCTTTTTTTCCCCCTCTGTTGCAGTATTAAATACAAAACTTACATCTAAATAAATCTCTTTCTCTCATCCTCTACACCTGTTTCAGACAGACAACGTATAGATTTAGGCACACGTGTGTGTGTGGCTACACAGATGTTCATGTGCTTTCTCACAGATTTAGCCACTCCGGAAAACAATATTCTTCACACATGTGAAAGTTTCTGAAATAGGGAACGCATATTAACATGACCTATCAACCTAATACATGACTGCAAAAATCATAAATCCTCAAAAAACGAGAGAGGGAGACCTTGTATTATGTTTGAGTTAGCATTTTGGAACTGGGAATTATTTTTTTTAACGTACGTAAGTTCACATCTGAGCTGATGGTTTTGAAGAGAGAGATGAATACTGAGGAATTCGTAAAACATTTTATTTACATCATACTATATAATAAGGAAGAAAATCCAAGATGTTAAAAGATTTGTGTGCTAGGAATTATTATATATATAATATAATCGCCTCATCTTGCAGAGCAAAGATTTTGATTTTGATTTTGTTTTTCTCGTTTAAAATTAAATCATAAGTTATTACAGATGTAGATCCAAACTCACATGGTCTTGCAATCTTGGCTTGGATTCATAAACGTACCGACTCTGGGAGCTTGAACCACCACCGCCAGCAACAACCTGAGAGGGCGGCTTCAACTCATCGCCGGCAAACAAAGGCAAGGGATGTGAGGATGAGGATGATGAGGAACGGTCAGGATTGAAATTAGAAGAGTTATTTTGAAGGGTAGAAGGAATTCTCCATAACCCCAGTGGGCTGCCATTGATGGGTGGGTGATGAGAAAAGGAGGTATGGTTCCCATAAAACCTACTGGTACTACCGGTAAAGCTAGAGTTCCATGAAGGGTAAGTGATTGGTGGTGTTGGAGCTGAGCCTAGCCTGTAGTTAACTAGTCCATAAATATGAGCATCAGATAAAGAGGTGTGCACCATTGCTGACTGAAGATGAGCTCGTTTCGCATGTTGGCGTTCCCTTTTGTGAGCGTTTTGGTGACCACCTAAAGCTTGGGAGGTGGGGAAGTTTCTGCAACAATAATGGCACTCAAACCTTCTGCTGTTATCACCATTGTTCTCGCTCTCCTTGGTGGTATCTTCGTTGTCCTCGGCTGAGTCGGACTCGTTGCTGTGCGTAGCTGGGTCAACCCCACCGAATTCCTTGCCGAACAAACGGATGCCCTTTTCTTTGCTGGGGGCAGGGCGGATAAAGGGAAGCTGAGAGAAGGATTCTACGTTCATGAAGTCGTGAGTCTCCCTTTCGTTCTTCTCCATGATTAAACAAGAGAAAAGAGGGTGGGTTGAAGTGTTTGGGAAAAGGAGGAGGAAAGAAAAGGGGGGGTTGGCTAATGGGGCTATAGAGAGGGAATGGTTATGGTTATGGAAGAGGGAAGCATGGACAAAAGGGTTGGAGGCAAGCCATGGCACATGATCTGAGAAGTTGTGGTCCGATGGATGAGAGTGGGTTTGTCAAAAGGACTACCTTGGCCTCCTTTCACTTAAATGTTTACCGTGTTTTGGAAACATCTGCCACACCCTCCTAACGTCTTCATTATTTACCACACTTATGGATTTATCTTTTTTTTTTTTTTTCTTTTTTCCTTTTTATAAATAACGAAGGAAAATTGTTTATATAAAATCAATGATTCAACCTAAACTAAAACATCCGCTAATCCATCTCAAGATTTGTTTTAATGTTCCTATTTATAATTTATAGAAAATTATAGAATTATTAAAATTATAAATTGCCCTGTTATTTCTTTTAAATATTATTCAATTTTCAGTTTATCTACAATACATAGAGTAATATAGATCTAACCCAAATAATATCAAAATTTTTGTCAATTTATCATTATTTTATTTGTGCCTAAAAGAGATATATCATGAAATATAGAGATGTTTCAGGAAGGTTTCGAGTTTATATAACACTTTTAGGTGGTTGAGATTAATGGTGTATTTGATTAGGTGGAAAAGTGGAAGGACGAGAGGAGTGAGTGAAAAAGTAAAAAGAAAATAAATTTTGAGTCTATGGAAGAAAAGTGGAAGTAAAGAAAATAGGATGGATAATAATTTTCAATCTTAATACATAAAAATCAAATTGGAATGATGAGAAGAGAGAAATTGAGAAATAAACATGTGTTAGTTTAAAATTATGTATTTTTTCAAATATTTTATATTCTTTAATTTTATTTTTCAACTAAAGCAAGGGATTAAAATTTTTTTTCTTTTTCTTTTTTCTATCATTCCTACAAGTTTATGTTTATTTATCAATTCCTTCAATTTTCCATCTTAGTATTGTGTTTTGAGAATTTTTGGTTTCATAGAATGTTATATTGAAATCACTAGGAAGAATTAAGAAACCTAAACTTAATGGAGCTCTTTTATGGTCAAAAAGGTTAAATAGGAAATATTGCTTCTTATATTCATTTCAGTATTTGTTTCTTCCCTGCTGATTTTATCTGTGGAGATGGTTTAGTAGCTATAAACTTAAGATTGTTTAAGGGCAGTCCAATTATTAATTAATTTGTGACTTTTAATTTCTAATTATTTTTTTATAGATTTTTTTACTATTAATCAGTTTGGCATACAAGTCATTCTTCTATGCTATTTTATTGAAGTAGATCATTTTTAAATATTACTTTAATATTTTTAATTATTTAAATAAAAATTCATCGGTTTAAGGTATTTCAAATTAAATTACAACATAATATTTGGCTATATAATTGTTTAATAAATTTTAATGAATGTAGCAATTAATATTATTTTCGATTGGTATGTTCTCACGTTAGGTCTTTAACAACAGTTTTGTGATTTTACATTTTTAATATTTAATCATTTTTAAAAATATTTTATTTTTAATTATAGTAATTAACATAAAATAATATTTTTATTTGAATTATTGAATATAATTAAAATATATTAACTTATAAATTTAAATATTATGATAGAAAATTTTTAAATCATAATTAAATCATTTTTAACTTATTTAAAATAATAACTAATTAATATAATTATCTCTTATATTAATTAAGTGATAATTAAGATGCTTAAAATTTTATTCGGTAATAACTCTATTTTATATCAATAAAATTAGCACAACAATTTTTGACTAATAATTGTAAATTACATTTTTAAATGTGTAAAACTCACAATTTCAACTTCTAATAAATTATAATTATTTTTAAAAGTATAATTATCATAAATTTTATTTTATTTCAATTTTTTATTTTTAAATGTGAATTTAGTAATATGTTAGAAAATAAAAGATATTCTTATAGTTGAAAAGTTTTTTCAAACTTGTACTTTTATATATATGTATATATGATTGTATGAATGATATGGAGAAAAATGTTATTCATTTAAAAATTCATTTTTAATTTATTTTTAGTTGGTTGTTATTGAAGATACATATATCATCATAAATTTATATTTTGAAAATTATTTAATTTAAATATCAAGCAAAATTTTTTAGTTTCTTATAGTAACATGTTTATATTAAATAATAATCAATTATATTATTTTTTTACCAATTAAAATACTATAAATCTTACATTGCACGGGTAAGAAACTAATCATATATAATATATATTAAATATCTATATAACCATAGGGATAAATACTAAAAGTATTCATGATCTTTTATACAATTTGCAATGTTATACATTAACTTTAATTTGATACATACATACATATATATATATATCAAACTTTAATTTTGGTTCAATTGTCACATTTCACTAACCCGTTATCTATGTGACACAATTTTCCATTAAATAATGTGTAAATTGTTGGCATGACATTTTATTATGTTGGGAAACAAACCAATAAATTTAAATTATTTACACCTAAATTTAAAAAAAAAAACACACACACCTGAGAAAATGGCCTCTTATTTCTCGAGAAATTTATTCTTGTTAAATTTAAGTGGAAATAATTTAATTTTTTTCTTTAACCTAATAAAATGCCATGTCAGCAATTTATATGACTTAACAAAAAATGGGTCACATAGATAATGGGGTTAGTGAAATAAGAAAATTGAACCAAAATTAAAGTTTGATGTATACAAATACACCAAATTAAAGTTAATGTGTAATATTACAAATTGTATCAAAGTTCATGTATAATTTTAATATTTATCCCGATAACCATCATTTAAAGTAAACTTTTAAGAAATATTTTAAAAACATTGTAAACAAATTTAAATGTCTTTTAAATTAAAATTGTTTAAGATTTTAAATATATTTTTTATAAATAATTTTATAAATTAAAAATGCTTAAAAATTATAATTTTTTTTAAAAATGGTTTAAAATTTTTAAAACAATTATTTGTCAATTAAAATGTACAAAAATTAATAAAATTAGTATGGTTTCTCCATACTTTGCATTGTGTTAATTATTTATTTCTTGACTAAATTATAATGTTTAAATTTAAATATTATAATTTTCTCAAAGTTCTTATACTTTTCGTATATTTGGAGTTTAATCTTCATACTTTCATTTTTAAGAATTTATTACTCTACTTTTCAAATTTAAAAATTTAGATTCATTTGTCAACACAGTTAATTTTTTTTTTTGTTAAATTGTCTAGTGTGGCATTTTGAATAAAAAATCATTTGGTAACCATGTAACAAAAACTAACATTATAACAAACTTAAATTTAATAAAGAGTTTCAACAGTGCTAACAATTCTTCAAAGTTCACATCATCATTTTAATTAAAATGAAGTATTTAGACTAACTTGTAACATTATAAAAGTTAAGGTACCAAAATATGTCAAAATTAAAGTATATTCAATAAAATTTAAGAGAATTATAAGGATCAAATTGAAATTTAACTATTCTTATTATTTAAAAAAATTAGAGGGATTGGAATTAAAATTTACCAATTATATTTTCATGTAAAAAAAGTTGTATAAGTTTTAAAAATAATGTTAAAAATTAAAATTGCTTTAAAGTTTTTTTAATTTTTCAATATTTTTAATTGAATTTTTTTAAATTAAATTAAATTGAAAAAGGTTTTACATTAAGATTTGTAAAAATTGTTTACAATAATTATATCTTAAATTATAATTAAATTTAAAAAATTAAAACTTTTTAGAAAACCTGTTTTAAGACAAATTGTTTAAATAATCTTTGGTTTTGTAAAATTGTTTAATATTTTAAATAAATATTTAAAATATATTAAAATCATATTACAACGTGATAGTTAAAATGTTTAGAAAATTGAAATTATTAACAATTAAAATTGAAGTAGAACATTTTCAAAAGTTTTAAAACTATTTATATTTATAATTTCAATAAAAATAAAATTTCCAATACTATTTTAAATTAAAACAACATAAAAATAATTTTAAAAATTATTAAAGTAAAGATATTTTGTATTAAATTTATGCAGTTTTATACTTCAGATAATTTGTTTTTAAAATTTATAAATCTGACATTTAATTAAAACTTTATTATACTAAATTATAAAAGATTAAATATAATGTAATTGATATGTTGAGTTTTTAACCCTTGATCCTTATTTAGTTTACTGAACTAAAACAGATTTTACGCGGTTAAATCTTTATATCCCCCAATCTCACAAAAAAAAGAAAAAAGAAATTCGTTAGTATACTAATCGAGACTATATATTTATCATATTTAAAACACAACATAGTGATGTCCAAAAAATATTAATCAGATTGCTCTCAAAGATTGCTTTCATATAATAAAAGTGGGTATTTTTCAATCTTTAATATCCATGGATCTCATATGAACACATGTTCCCTTCATTACCTATACTGATGTTAACATGAGAGCTTAGTTATCAATTCTAAAGGGACAGCTTAATTATTGGAGAGGGATATATGTATATTGTGTGGAATGTTGCTCTTTCTTTTGTGGATTGTTTAGGTTTTGAGATGTTTCTTTTCTTGTTAGATTGGTGCTTGTCAGCCCTCCCTCTCTCTCTTCATAACTATTCACATTAAGTTACATATTTAACATTATGATTTACATATTTTTCTACTATAAACATAATTAATTTGTATGATTTTATGTAACACTCCAAAATATACGAGTTAATTGTAAAGAATGATCAAGTAAATAATTAGGTTTGATGGTTAAGTGTTTAGTGAACTAGACCTTAGAGGTCTTTAGTTCAAGTTGCACTTCTCTAAATTCTTTTCTTTATTTTTCAGCAACTTAATATCAAAATCATACTTGAATATATATTAAATGGAGTAGAAAGTAATTAAGTGTGGGTAGTAGTTTAATGCTTAAACATTATTCTTTTCTCCTTTGAATCCTAAGTTCAAGTCTTACCACCTTTATTCCATATTTTTTTAATTTCAGCAGAAAAGTCCTAATTAGACATGGATTTTAATTTCTTTCCAACCCTAAATAGGAATTTTCCTCTCATCTCTTTATATTTTTCTTTTTCTCTTTCCTTTTATCAAATTTTACATCATTTTGCTGAGAATTATTTTTCTATCCGACTCAAAATAGATTTCCATTAACTCATTTTCCACACTGATTTCGTAATTTCTGACAACCGCATATCATATTTTTATCAAAAGTTAGGTAAGTACTCTCGTTTTTATTTGTAAGAACTTGAAATTCTAAAAGAGTGTCGGATCTCGCTAATCTCTTAATTCGGTTATGAATCTTTTACGAATTGTGCCAAAATTCTTGAAAAATCTTGGTTAATCTTGAAATCGGTTATTGACTCATTTGTAAATCTCGTTTGACGGACCCAATTTAGGTTCCTCGGATTAGATTTGAACAAGAGGGACATCACTCGGTCTTTCAGTAACAATTGTGTGTTATTTTACAAGCAAATCGGAACAAACCGGGCCTCGAAATTGTAACAGCCCGGTTTTAGCTAAATCAAAATAGTGGTTTTGAAACCACAAATTTGATGTTGGAAAATTATTTTAATATTATTTTATGTGTTTATAGCATGATAGTATGTATGTGTGAAAGTTTCATGAAGAAATTTTATCGTTTGAATAGTCAATTTGAGAAAAAGAACTTAATCGCATAAAATGCAAAAGTTGCATACTATTTGTTTAAAGTGCTTAATTGCTATGATTTAGTAAATTAGAGGTCCTTATGTTTTAATTAGACCATTAATAGTATGAGTGGACATATATGGACATTTAATGGATGCTTTAAATGGTTTTTCATTAAGGTTATTATGGTAATTAGTATAATTATCATATGTTAAATAAATAAAAACAAATTAAAGCTTCATACTCATCTTCTTAGCTGAATTTAGAAGAAGAAAAGAAGCCATATTATTTCATCTAGGGTTCGGCCATTTGATAGCTAAATTGGTAAGTCATTTTAGCTCGGTGTTAAATGATTTCTATGTTTTTGTAATCGTTGCAGCTCAATCTAGCTAGCTCGTACCTTTAATTTTGAAACTGTCAAAGATTTTAAGAGTTTATATTATTTAATCTATGTGTTCTTTAGTGTTTGAGGATGAAATATGAAAGCTTGATGATAGTTTTACATGTTTTGTTAAGTGATTTTTTGGTGAAAATGCAAATTAGGGGCTAAATTGTGAAATGTGAAAAATGTATGTTTAAAATGTGAAATAAATTAAAGCTTTGGGCTGCTAGGGACTTATATGTAATTCAGCCAAACATGGGTTTTGTTGAATTGTGTGAATTTTGTGTATTTGTGAAATAAGGACTAAATAGTTAAAGTGTAAAGTTTAGGGGACTAAATTGAATGTAACATCTCGATTTAGGGTCTAGTCAAAATAGTAGTTTTGAGACCACAAATCCAAAGTAAAAATAATTATTTTATGATTATTTGATGGTCCATGATATGATTGCATGTTTGTATGAAATTTTCATGAAGAAATTCTATGCCTAAAGTGTCCAAATTGAAGTTAGGGACTAAATTGAATAAGTTACAAAATAGATGTTCTAGAAGCTTTGACATGAAATTGTATTGAATTATTAACTATAGGTCCTTAAATAGCAATTTGACCAAGTTCTACAATTTTGGACAAAAATTGGCATGAATAGGAAAAATTTGAAAGAAATGCCTTAAGGGCATTTTTGTCATTTGGTAAATAAAAGAATAAAAAGGGAAAATAAAGTCAAAATTGGCTCATCTTCTTCATGTACCAGCCGAAAATTGCATGCTCTCCATAGCTAGGGTTTTCAACTTTTCAAGCTTGATTGTAAGTGCATCCTAGTCCCGTTTTTTATGTTCTTTCCATTTTTGAGATCCTTGAAGCATGATCTATCCATTTCTAGCCATATTTTAAGCTAGGTTTCATGTATGAAATTTGACCCATGTGTGACATGTTTGTATTTTGTTGATTAATGGAAGAATATGAAAGTTTGATGTGTGTTTAACATATTTTACTAAGTGATTTTTCATGAAAACCCCTAAAAAGGACTTATTTGTAAAAGATGAAGAAATGGGTAGTAGAATATGATTTAATGAGAAATATGGGCTGATATGAGTTAGAATATGAATCGGCTAGGCTAGGGTAACTAAGAAAATGTATGCATTTCATTTTACGAGCCTAGGGACCAATTTGTAAATAAGTGAAAAGTTAGGGGTAAAATAGTAATTTTACCAAAGTATGTGTTATGGGTTGATTTGACCAATGTGTGTATTAAAGAAGTTAAATTTGGCATTATAGATCAAGAAAAACGTGATTCGGGATTAGATCGAAGGAAAAACAAAGTTTACGAGGATTAAGCTCGTTTCTATCATTTTGTACTGAGGTAAGTTCATTTGCAAATAATGCAACGTGTACCATACTTTAAATGCTTTAATATTGCATGTATGGTGAGTATATACATATTTAATGTGATGTTGTATCATGTGTTTAAATGCTTACACTTTTATTATGAATTATGCTTTGAATATTTCATGAGTATGTGATTGGTGCTATGGATATTGCAATCGACATTACGAGAAAGTTTGACAGAGATGTGGTATCGAAGAATCCCGTTTGAACCTTAGGAATAGTTTAGGATTCAAGTGACATGTCACTAGGAATTATGTGATCTGAACTCATTAATTTGTGGTCTGAGTTCATGATTTATGTGATTTGAACTCATGAGTTGTGGTCTGAGTTCATGATTATGAGACACATGTTATGACGGTCCAGGTACTAGTCTCGTACATATTATTGACGGTGAGGTAGTCCGCCATGTGTTACAAATAAATTATAGCCTGTATGAGCAGACCCATGAGTAGCTCGAAAACGAGCAACATGTGATATGAGATATGAAGTAGCATTGGCTACATATAGGGCACTTAGGTGCAAAATTTTGATGTATCTGATAGTATTCTGAGTGCTCAACGGGTAGTTCAAGAGAAACTCAATGAGTAATCTTAATGATTGCATCAAGATGAAAAAGTAAATCATTATGTGCAAGTGGCACATGTATGTACATCAAACTCATGAGAATGCCATGAGATATGATGAACTTGTGGTAAGAATATGCATATGTATATTTATGTGAAGATTAAGGTTGAGAAGTTAATAAAAATACAAGATTATGTTCAATATGTTAATATATGATTAATGCTTGTCTAAGTTGCATTTTATTTGTATGTGAACTTACTAAGCTTTAAAGCTTACCCCCTTTCCTTTCCTTTTCTTATAGTGTCGCCAAGCTAGCTCGGGGATCATAGAATGTCGAAGACTCGATCACACTATCAATTGGATAATTGGGTATAGTTAGACTTATCATTTTGAGTATGGCATGTCTAGGGACTTGGTCTTTTTGTTATATGTCGTATTGATTAGCCAAATGTGTTGGCTCATGATAGTGTTATGACTCATTTTGTATATAACCATGAGAGGTGGCTCATATTGATTGTTGGGTTGTAACCCTAATCATTTATGCATGCATACAAATATGTTTAGGTTTTGATGTGGTTTGGTTGCTTGTGGATGAAATGTGAGATGAATGACATATGTATTTAATGAATGAATGTGGACTAATAGGTATGAACATAATGGTAGTGTAATTGAGTAACTTGAAAGAAGAATTATAATGATAAATAAACATGAAATTGGTGTGGAATTCCATATGGTAGTATGATGATTGGAGTATGTGATATGTCCACATTAAAAAGTCATGGATTACTCATAATGGTGTATGCTTGTGTAATTAAATGTGCCATGTTGCATGTCATGAAGTGAGATGATGTATGTGAGTGCTTAAGGTGACAAATGGCTTGGAAAATAGGCTCAAAGTTGTCCATACGGGTAGAAACACGAGCATGTGTCTAGGCCGTGTGTGACACACGGTTTGCCCCATGGGCGTGTAATCTGGCCGTGTGTCCTTTGCACCCTAATTATGCAAATTAGTATACCCAGTATTAAACACATGGGTAGAGACACGGTCGTGTGTCTCAGTCGTACGAAGGACATGGCCTCAGGACATAGGCGTGTGCCCAGGCCGTGTGAAATCTGCACTTAATTTTTAGAATTTAATTCGCCACACAGCCTAAGCACACGGGCGTGTGACTTGGCCGTGTGAC
The DNA here is from genome assembly GCA_025698475.1 of Gossypium anomalum. Taxonomy (NCBI): domain Eukaryota; kingdom Viridiplantae; phylum Streptophyta; class Magnoliopsida; order Malvales; family Malvaceae; genus Gossypium; species Gossypium anomalum. The sequence goes on along the minus strand of CM046959.1, from coordinate 35,146,462 downwards.
CTTATTTAGTTGATGACGTCATAGTTAGAGAGTTACACGGGCTAAGTACACGGGCGTGTGTGACCACACGGCCTACCCACACGGACGTGTGACTCCCTAAAACATGAAAATTTTTTAAGCGTCGCAAAAGTTTTGAAAGTTCTCGGTTTAGTCTCGAACCATCACTAATGTATGTTTTGGGCCTCGTAGTCCCGTATAAGGGATAATATGCATGAATATGAATGGTTTTAAATTGAATGAAAATTTTATGGCCCGGTTTGTATGAATGTTTATGTTTAAGTCCGATAATACCTCATACCCTATTTCGGCATCGAATATGGGTATAGGGTGTTACATTGAATAAGTGGCTGATTAAAGAGCTAATTTTGAATATATTTAGATAAAAAAAAGAGGAATCCGAAATTAGATTGGGGGAAAGGCAAGATTATCGAGTAATTGACTCATTTCGCCATTTTCATACTCGAGGTAAGTTTATATGTGACGATTTCATTATAAATGTATGTTAAATGCTTTGATATTGCTTAAACTATGATTATAAGATTTTCATTAATGTATAAATTGTAAATATGACTCTATGAAATTATTTCAAAGATGGAATTATCGAGCTAGAAATCTCGGTTGAACCTTAAGAAAAGATTTAGATACTTGTGTCATGTTATAAGATGATATACCAATTGGCTTCAGGCGATGCATATCGGATGTTTTGGCTTCGGGCCATGAAAATAGTTCTTCGGATAAGATACCTTTATTTGGCTACAGGCCATGGTATAGGCACTAATCGTACGAGACTTATGAGTATCTAATTTCTATTCAAATGGTTCAACGGGTAAACGAATGAGATGGTTGAGAAAAAAGTTAGTACGAGGCAATACAGGTTCGAGTATTAAATAGAGAAAGTTCGATGAGATGGTATTTGATCATGTTTTAAGACATGAGAAAGGGTTGTAGTTAATGTGTATAACTGGTTAATTTGTATTTATTTGATTAATTAAGTTAACTACATACGAGCTTACTAAGCTATGAAGCTTACTTCGTGTTATTTTTCTATGTTTTATAGTGAATCAAGGTTAGCTCAAATTCGAGAGTCATCGGGAACATCATCGCACTATCGAACATCTAATTGGTACTTTTGAGTTGTATAAATATGGTATATGGCATGTATAGGCTATTTATGGTATTTTGGTTATGATTATAGCCATGAGAGTTGGCTTGTAAATGATGTTAATATTGATATGTGTTTGGATATTAGAAATGGCTTGTAAATGTATATGTTTTGGTTTGTATATATAGCCATGAGTGATGGCCTATTTTGGCATGTTTGGTATGAATATGGTTATGGTTTTATAGTTGCAAATGGTAAGTTGATTTATGGTGTATAATGCTTGAGAAATGCTATGATGAAATATGATTTTGTAAGTTGAGTTGATAAGTATTTGAGTAGGTAATTGGTATTGAATTAAATATTGAATTTGGTTGAAATGGATATGGTATGAATTGTGCATTTGGTTGATGATTTTGGCTGCCTAATTGAATGATGAAATGGTACTATTTTGATTGTTTAGGTGTGCATGAATAAGGGTGGCAAATTGGCCTTACAAATGGTTTATTTTTGTCCACATGGGTAGAGACATGGGCATGTGTCTTAGCCGTGGGTGAAACACGATCATGTTACACGGCCGTGTGTCCCCTGGTGTGGTTATTAAAATGAAGTCAGTATGCTCGAAACGGTCTCACAGACAGGCGTGTGACTGGCCGTGTGGTACAAGTCAGTATACCCCCTAATTGGCACACGACCTAGCACACGGGCATGTGACTTGGCCGTGTTGCATAAGTCAGTATACCTTACAATTTTGGCACTGACTAGTGCATGACCTAGCACACAGGCGTGTGTGGCCTCTTCGAAAGGCACACGGCTGGACACATGGGTGTCAGGTTGGCCGTGTGACCCAAGTCAGTATGTATGCCCTGTTTCCACACGGCCTGAGGCACGGGCATGTCTGGAGTTGTAACAGTCCGGTTTTGACCCTAGTCAGAATAGTGGTTTTGGGACCACATATCCGAATCAAAAAATATTTTAAATTATTTTTCGTGCCTTTTATAAGTGAATTGACATGTGTGAAAGTCTTGTGTGAAAACTTAACTGTTTGTGTGCTTAATTTGCAAAAAGTACCGAATCGCATAAAATGCAAAAGCTGTGTGCTAGATGTTAAAAGTGCCTATTTGACTTGGCTTTATATTTGAAAGGTCCTTATGTTGTTATTATGCCATTTACATGGTTAATGGACATATATGACCTTGATATGCATGGTTTATTAATGATATGATACAATGGCAAATTGGTAAACTAATTATAAATGAATTATAATTAAAATAAAGACATGAAATAAACCATTTCATGCTCATCTTTGACCGAAAATACAAGGAAAGAAAAGGAAAAAGAATAGCTAGGGTTCGGCTAAGGAAATCCTTGATTAAGGTATGTGTTTTGATCGATTTTTGATAATTTTTACGTTTTTGTAATCGTTGCTTCGTATATTATCGACCCCATGCCTCAATTTTTGATTTTTTTTATGATTTTAAAATATGCCATGGAGGAATTCATGAGCTTTGTGATGTTATATGTTGAAATATGAAAGCTTGATGTTAGGTTAACATATGTTGTCTTTGAATTTTTGATGAAATTGAGTAAATTGGGTTAAATTGTAAAAATGTTATTTTGAGAGACTAAAATGTAAAATAAATGAAATTTATGGACTTGTATAAGAACTAGGAAAATTCGGCTAAGCTTGTGTACAAGCAAATTTTGTGTACTTTGCGATTTTGTGAATCAGGGACTAAAGTGTCGAAATGTAAAAATGTGAGGGCTATTTTGCAAAATGCCCTAATTGTGTGTATATGGATTGGTTTGAATGATTTAGTGAATAAAAGGGTTAATTTTGAATACATATAGATCAAGAAAAGAGGAATTCAGACTTAGACCGAGGGAAGTCGAAGATTGTAGAGTAAACAGTCCGAGTCGACAATTCCGAGTACGAGGTAAGTTCATACGCAAAATATGAAGTTACATGTATGTTTTGATGCTTTGATTATACATGGATTGTTTATATATTTATTTTTGATGAATACGATGATAAATCAATAGTATTTGGCACTAAGTGTGCGATTTAAACTAGCTTCGGCTATATGAGGCACTAAGTGTGCGATACCGGTATAGCTTCAGTTAATTAAGATGGCATTAAGTGTGCGGAATTGTTATAGCTTCAGCTAACTATTAAAGCACTAATGTGCAGATGTTTAAAGCAAGAATAATTTATGGAGAGTCTTAAAATATCCAAACGAAAGGTGAGAATGAAAATAAATAAGTATGGGAAGGTTTAGGTATGTACGTTACCTATGTGGAAGATGATATTATGTATGTGAAGTTTATTGAATTGGTATGAACATATGAATTGTGTGATGTTAGAGAATTTATAAGCACTTATGTGATGATGTTTTATGTTTTATATACTGTCGATGATTTTTAGTACAAGCTTACTAAGCTTTTGAAAGCTTACTTTGTGTGTGTTTGCATTGTTTTATAGATATCGAAGCTACTGCGAGCTTGGGGATTGTCAAGGATAGTCACTGTACTATCGAACTTCATTTTGGTATTTTGAAAATGTATATTTTGAAGTATGGCATGTATAGGTTAGTAGTTGTAAGATTATGTTTTGTGATGTATATATATTTAGCCATGTGATTTGGCTAGTTTATGTTTGAAATTATAGCTTGATAATGGTATATGATATGTTATGAAAATGTTCAATGGTGGTATGTGTTTAGTTGGTCAAAAGAAATGGTAAATGCTGGTAAGTTTTGATGAGTTTTGGCATGAGATTAAATGATGTATGGAAAGAAATGCTTTGATATGTTTTTGACATATATTTTGACTTAGATTAGTAAGGCTTGTGAGCATGAATTTAGGTGATTATAACATGACTTGAATAGCTTATGTTTTGGTTGTGAATTGGCTGAAATGGTTGTGCCAATATGCTTGCTTCTTTGCTTGTAGGTTGACCCAAATTGGCGTGGCAAATTGGCTATTCAAATGGCCTATTTTTGTCTACACAAGTAGAGACACGGGCGTGTGTCTCAACCGTGTGCGACACACGGTCACGTTACACGGCCGTGTGTCCCCTGGGATACCCTACGAATTTAAGGCAGTATACCCTCTAGTTTTGACACAGGCTGGCACACGGGCGTGTGGTCAGCCGTGTGGCCAAGTCAATAGCCTCCCTAATTTTCACACGGCCTGGCACACGGGCATGTCTTGAGGCTGTGTGGAGAAGTCAGTATGTATGCCCTATTTTGCCACAACTTAGACACACGGGCGTGTTTGAGACCGTGTGATGCACACAGCCTGTTCACATGGGTGTGTGACCTTTTAAAAGTTGAAAATTTTTTTCTAAGTTCTGAAACTTTCATAAGTTATCGAATTGATGCTGAATACATGATTTAGACTTTGTATGGTCGTCTAAAGTTCATGTTGAATATGAATGATCTATGTTTATTAAAATGAGAGGATATTTGATATTCGTTTGTTCTGATTTGTGTTATGAGCCTGGTAATGCCTCTTAACCTATTCCGGCGATAGTTACGAGTTAGGGCTGTGACATTTTATTGGTATCAGAGTTATGGTTTAGTCGGTTCTAGGACTACCATAGCATTTGTGAGTCTAACTATACATGCCATATTTATGAACTGTGATAGTGTGATGAATCCTGACATTGATATGTACTTTTATATAGCAAATGGATCCCGAAAGAGCCGTAGCAGACGATGTTGAAAGCAATGCGTCTGCTCCCACGCAAGGGGCAGTGTAAGCTAATTCTAGACCGGCTACGAGTAGCCGTGATGGTGAGGCTAAACAAGCCTTCTATCAGATGATGAATATTTGGTTCACCCAATATATTAGAACCAATCCATCTGTACAACAACCTCTACTCCCGGTTAATCCTCCTCAAGCTCCTATTATGCCACCAGTGAATCCGGTTCAGTTAAGTAGACCACCAGTCGATAAGATTAGAAAATATGGGGCTGAAGAGTTTCGAGCTACAATAAATCATTGTGCTGAAAAAGTCGAGTTCTAGTTAAAGAACACGATAAGAGTGTTTGACGAATGGTCATTAAATCCTGAAGAATGCATAAAATGTGTCGTTTCCCTTCTAAGAGATACGACGTACCATTGGTGAAAGACTCTAACATCTGTGGTTCTGAGTGAATGGGTTACTTTGGATTTCTTTCAAGCTGAATTTCGGAAGAAATACATTAGTCAGAGATTCATTGATAAGAAATGTAAAAAGTTTCTCGAGCTTAAACAAGGCCGTATGTCTGTCACAAAATACGAAAGGGAATTTGTAAGGTTGAGTCAGTATGTCCATGAATGTGTATCTTCAGAAGCAATAATGTGCAAAAGATTTGAAGATGGTTTGAATGAGGATATTCGTTTGTTAGTTGGGGTTCTGGAAATCAAAGAATTTGTTTTACTTGTTGAACGAGCATGTAAAGATGAAAATCTTAGAAAAGAGAAAAGAAAAGCTGATTTTGAAGCTAGAGAGGTACGAAAGAGATCATCGGGCAAATCATTTCAATCTGGATCAACGAAGTTTAGAGATGACAGTAGTCGTTCAAAGACTAGTGTAGGACATTCAAATAGAGATCATGTTAGGTCGCAATCAAATTTCAAAGCTTCAGCTACGTTTGTTGCCAGTGTTGATAATGTAAAGAATGAAAAGCCTGAGTGTGATCAATATGGAAGACAACATTTCGGTGAATGCTGGGGAAAAAGTAATAACCGAGCTTGTTATAGTTGTGGTTCAAGAAATCATTTTATAAAAGATTGCCCAGATTTGGCTGAAAAAGATAATGTTCAGAATCCGAGGCAGAGTGGTAACACTTCTCGTGGTAGACCTCCCAGAAATACATGAAATGTAAGCAGTAGTCAAAGAGGAACAAAAGACATAGCTGTTAGATCTGAAGCTCCTGCGCCTGCCAGAGCTTATGCTATCCGAGCTTGCGAGGAAGCTTCATCGCCAGATGTGATTATGGGTACATTTACTTTCTATGATACTTCTGTGACTACTTTGATAGATCCTATATCGACACATTCGTATATATGCATGAACTTAGTGAACAGTAAGACTTTACCAGTAGAGTCTACTGAATTTGTAATTAGAGTTTCGAACCTCTTAGGCAGATGTGTTCTGGTTGATAAAGTTTGCAAGAATTGTCTGTTAATATTTCGAGACACTTGTTTTCCGGCTAATCTGATGCTGTTACCTTTTGATGAGTTTGATATAATTTTGGGTATGGATTGGTTAACTTTGCATGATGCTGTGGTGAACTGCAAACAGAAAACTATTGATTTGAGATGTAAGAATGATGTAGTAGTCAGAATTGAATCTAGTGATTTGAATGGATTGCCTGCTATGATATCTTCGATGAAAGCTTTGAGTATTATGAGAAAGGGTTGTGAAGCCTATTTTGCTTATGTGATGGATTCGAGAGTGTCAGAAAAGAAAGTTGGATAAGTACCTGTTGTGTGTGAGTTCCTTGATGTATTTCCTAAAGAACTTCCAGGATTACCTCCGGTTAGAGAAGTTGAATTTGGCATTGAATTGGTATCTAGTACTACTCTCATTTCGATAGCTTCGTACAGAATGGCTCCAATCGAACTGAAAGAATTAAAGTCTCAGTTGCAAGAATTGACCGATAAAGGATTTGCTAGACCGAATTTCTCACCTTGGGGTGCTCTGGTACTATTCGTAAAAAAGAAAGATGGTAAAATAAGAATGTGTATAGATTATCATCAGTTGAACAAAGTGACTATCAAGAATAAGTATCCCCTGCCCCAAATTGATGATTTTTTGATTAGTTGAAATGGGCTACTGTGTTTTTGAAAATAGATTTGAGATCAGGCTATTATCAGTTGTGAGTGAAAGACTCAAACATTCTGGAAACTGCTTTTCGAATGAGGTACGACCACTATGAATTCTTAGTTATGCCTTTCGGATTGACTAACACACCTGCTATCTTCATGGATTTGATGAATAGAATTTTCAGACCATATTTAGATCAATTTGTTTGTGTATTCATTGATGACATATTGATTTATTCACGTGATGAATCCAAACATGCCGAGCATTTGAGATTAGTGCTACAGATTTTGCGAGATAAACAGTTGTATGTGAAGTTCAGTAAATGTGAATTCTGGTTGCGAGAAGTTGGTTTTTTGGGTCATATTGTATCAACCTCTGGTATCCGAGTTGACCCGAGCAAAATTTTAGCTATTTTGGATTGGAAACCTCCGAGGAATGTCTCTGAAGTCTGTAGTTTTTTAGGACTTGCTGGTTATTATAGAAGGTTCGTAAAAGGCTTTTCTATAATTCTGACTCCGTTAACAAAACTACTATAGAAAGATGTGAAGTTTAAGTGGTCCGAAAAGTGTCAGAACAACTTTGATCAGTTGAAAACCTTGTTGACTGAAGCTCTGGTATTAGTTCAACTCGAATCGGGTAAAGAATTTTTGATATACAGTGATGCTTCGTTGATCGGTTTGGGATATGTTTTGATGCAAGAAGGCAAAGTCATTGCTTATGCTTCAAGACAGTTGAAGCCGCATGAAAAGAACTATTCGACGCATGACCTTGAGTTAGCCGCGATTGTGTTTGCTCTAAAGATTTGGCACCACTATCTGTTTGGTGAGAAATGTCATGTGTATTCTGATCATAAAAGTTTAAAATATCTGATGACTCAGAAAGATCTGAATCTGCGACAAAGAAGATGGTTAGAACTACTAAAAGACTACAAACTTATGATTGATTATCATCCGGGAAAAGCAAATGTTGTTACCGATGCCTTGAGTAAATACAAGGAAAGAAAAGGAAAAAGAATAGCTAGGGTTCGGCTAAGGAAATCCTTGATTAAGGTATGTGTTTTGATCGATTTTTGATAATTTTTACGTTTTTGTAATCGTTGCTTCGTATATTATCGACCCCATGCCTCAATTTTTGATTTTTTTTATGATTTTAAAATATGCCATGGAGGAATTCATGAGCTTTGTGATGTTATATGTTGAAATATGAAAGCTTGATGTTAGGTTAACATATGTTGCCTTTGAATTTTTGATGAAATTGAGTAAATATGGTTAAATTGTAAAAATGTTATTTTGAGGAACTAAAATGTAAAATAAATGAAATTTATGGACTTTTATGAGAACTAGGAAAGTTCGACTAAGCTTCTGTACAATATTTTACGATTTTGTGAATTAGGGACTAAAGTATCAAAATGTGAAAATGTGAGGGCTATTTTGCAAAATGCCCTAATTGTGTGTATATGGATTGGTTTGAATGATTTATTGAATAAAAGGGTTAATTTTGAATACATATAGATCAAGAAAAGAGGAATTCAGACTTAGACCGAGGGAAGTCGAAGATTGTAGAGTAAACAGTCCGAGTCGACAATTTCGAGTACGAGGTAAGTTCGTACACAAAATATGAAGTTACAAGTATGCTTTGATGCTTTGATTATACATGGATTGTATATATATTTAGTTTGGATGCATACGATGATAAATCAATGGTACTTGGCACTAAGTGTGTGATTTAAACTAGCTTCGGCTATATAAGACACTAAGTCTGCAATACCAATATAGCTTCGGTTAATTAAGATGGCACTAAGTGTGCGGAATTGTCATAGCTTCAGCTAACTTTTAAAGCACTAAGTGTGCGGATGTTTAAAGCAAGAATAATTTATGGAGAGTCTTAAAATATCCGAACGGAAGGTGAGAATGAAAATGAATAAGTATGGGAAGGTTCAGGTATGTATGTTACCTATGTGGAAGATGATATTATGTATGTGAAGTTCATTGAATTGGTATGAAAATGAATAAGTATGGGAAGGTTCAGGTATGTATGTTACCTATGTGAAAGATGATATTATGTATGTGAAGTTCATTGAATTGGTATGAACTTATGAATTGTGTTGGCATAGAATTGATAGATTATTAGAGAATTAATAAGCACTTATGTGATGATGTTTTATGTTTTATATACTGTCGATGATTTTTGGTACGAGCTTACTAAGCTTTTGAAACCTTACTTTGTGTGTGTTTGCATTGTTTTATAGATATCGAAGCTACTACGAGCTCGGGCATTGTCAAGGATTGTCGCCGTACTATCTAACTTCATTTTGGTATTTTGAAAATGTATATTTTGAAGTATGACATGTATAGGCTAGTAGTTGTAAGATTATGTTTTGTGATGTATATATATTTAGCCATGTGATTTGGCTAGTTTATGTTTGAAATTATAGCTTGATAATGGTATATGATATGTTATGCCAATGTTCAATTTGTGGTATGTGTTTAGTTAGTCAAAAGAAATGGTAAATGTTGGTAAGTTTTGGCATGAGATTAAATGATGTATGGAAAGAAATGCTTTGATATGTTTTTGACATATATTTTGACTTAGATTAGTAAGGCTTGTGAGCATGAATTTAGGTGATTATAACATGACTTGAATGGCTTATGTTTTGGTTGTGAATTGGCTGAAATGGTTGTGCCAATATGCTTGCTTCTTTGCTTGTAGGTTGACCCAAATTGGGGTGGCAAATTGGCTATTCAAATGGCCTATTTTTGTCCACACGAGCAGAGACACGGGCGTGTGTCTCAGCCGTGTGCGACAAACGGTCACGTTACACGGCTATGTATCCCTTGGGGTACCTTACGAATTTAAGGCAGTATACCCTCTAGTTTTGACACGGGCTGACACAAGGGCGTGTGGTCGGCCGTGTGGCCAAGTCAGTAGCCTCCCTAATTTTCACACGGCCTAGCACACGGAAGTGTCTAGAGGCCGTGTGGACAAGTCAGTATGTGTTCTCTATTTCGCCACGGCTTAGACACACGGGCATGTCTATCACACGGCCTGTTCACACGGACGTGTGACCTTTTAAAAGTTGAATTTTTTTTCTAAGTTCTGAAACTTTCATAAGTTATCGAATTGATCCTGAATGCATGGTTTAGATCGTTTAAAGTTCATGTTGAATATGAATGATCTATATTTATTGAAATGAGAGGATATTTGATATTCATTTTTTCTGATCTGTGTTATGAGCCTGATAATGCCTCTTAACCTATTTCGGCGATGGTTACGGGTTAGGGGTGTTACAGGAGCCGTGTGAGGCAGACGGCCTATTCACATGGGCGTGTGATCCCTGTATGTTTGAAATTTTTCTAAGTTTCCAAAATTTCTGTATGATATCGGTTTAGTCCCGAACCACTTCTAAAGAATGTTTAAGGCCTTGTAGACCCTTATAAGGGACAATGTGATTGTGTTGAATGAATTATGAGATTGAATGCTTTGTGATTGATAAATGTATGCTATATATTGTGTATTTATTGTTAATACTTCGTAACCCTACTCTGGCGACAGATACGGGTTAGGGGGTTACAGGAATAGAGCCACACGTGTGGACCACAAAACCCCTCGCATGACCATGTTCCCTTGAAACCCTAGGTTTTTCAATTTTCACGACCACAGTCTATTACACGGCCCAACCACACGACTATGTAGCCCCTTCACACGGTTCAGGACTTTTCACACAGTCCGATCATGTAACACCCTCAGCCCAACTAGAATTACCGGGTCCGGATCTCGAGTGTTACTACCCACAATACATAACAAAATTTCAAAACAATTGATAGATCCTTCTTATTTAAAACAATTTTCTTATTATTTAATTAAGGACACAATTTCAAATAAACAAAAAAAAAGTATTTAGAAATAAAAATATTACATCAGACTTGGCACAACTCATTACAACACAAAAGGTTATTAAAGACAGACTCTTAGGGTGAAATCTTACAGTACGCCAGTTTCCACCGTATGCATAATAACCTTGTTCGCTGCTTCCTTGGCGTAATCCTAACATTGTCCCTCTTGGTGCGTTCTTTTACTAAACTACCTGAAACATAAACATAACATTTGTAAGTTTAGGAGAACTTAGTGAGAGTTATACCTTGGTGAATACTTTTATAGTATCTAATTAATATTTGTGCCCCAGCTACCATTCTCAACATCTTACTTCTGTTTTGGTGAATGTTTTCACAATTACAAGCTTATACTTATACACGAGCTATCATACTCTTAGTGTACCAGTTCTCTCTTAACTACTTGATTAACTTAAGATCCCTTCAGACATTCATTAATCTCTTCTTTCTCTTGAAACCACCAAAGTAGTTTTCAAAAGAATATACCTTCAAAGCCTACTTCATATAGACTTAGCAGAGTACGCTACAAGGGCCAAATAGAATACACCACAAGGGCAACATACAGAATCACGTGTTCACTGTCCCGATGAACTTTTTCAGAAGGTGCCATGGGTTTCTCCCTCGTGGACTTCTACATAAATTTCATGTATCATGATCTGCTAGTTTGATCTACACATTATCAAAAACTACACCACGAGCATTCATACAGTCATATATTGCCATGGGTCTCAACCTAATGAATTTACACACTTTCATGTATCGTGATCTGTCAGTCTAATGTTCATTTTATTGGAGACTACACCATGAGTGTTTTCATATCATAAATTGCCATGGGTCTAAACCAAATGGCCTTGCACTTATTTTCGTATCGTGATCTTCCAGTCTGGTTAGCCTTATAACTGCCCTATTAGAGGTTTCATAAAAGGGACATTACTTAGAGTTCACTTACCAGATTGTTCACACATTTGATCGATTCATAATTTTTCTTTATATCAAACTTTACTTGCATACTTTCCAACCAACATTCTTTTCAACAGAACTTTTTACATATAATCACAACACACATATCATATTTACTATTCTTCCTATATTTATCAATGGTTAGAGATGCCATTATCAGTTATATATATATTTACTTTTCTTGAGCAATTCTAATGCAAGAATTAGGATGGAGACTCACTTGATACTCACCCACAATAGATCGAAGCTCCAGATTTAGACATCATTCTCATACCAACAGTAACAACTACTTCAAGAACATAGGATTACCATTAAAACTCAATCACATGCAAATTACTATCATCCCAATCACTGACAACCCACATGCAAAGCCTTGTACTTACAGCTTATTTTTTATATACCTCTTACAGACTTACTCTTGCAAAACTTAGCATGCAGAGCTATAATACTTACCCAGAGATGGAATGACCATTGATTAAACCAAGAACCTTTTCTTTCAGCTTAGTGAGGAAAATATACAATTAGATTTAAGAAAAAAATTAGAGAGTAACATTTTGGAGAAAAAGGAGAACCATTCCTCAAAACCCTTCTCACTCATATATATATAACCCATCCCCGCCTAGTGGAACCCAACAAGTGTCACTTAATTCAGAATTTGTCTTTCTTAATGACCTATAGATTCCGAGAGAAACATAAATGAAAATCCTGCATAATAGGTATTAAACCAGTTAATCTAGTTGGTTCCTAACTAGGTCACTTTATAATCCAACCAGCACAATACAAAGACAAACAGAGCGTACCATGCATTTGGTTATAATTCATACCACAATTACCATTGCACTTAACAAAATCTTTCTATTTAAACAACAAAATAATTTGAAATGGAATCTTAACTTACTTACACGATGATTACTATACGGCCACACATATTAGCCAAAAGAAGCAATTGGGCAGATTACACTTGATAAATCGTAATTTATACATATTTTTATCCCTCACTAAACACATTTATGAATGATTTCTCCTTAGATTTGGTGAATTTGATGCTCCTAATCCTTTAATTTCATGTTTTATACTTAGGTGAGCATAGGAGGACGAAAAGAATGAGAAACGAGCCAAAAATAGAGAAATCGGGCTGACAGGGGAAAACAACACAACCTGGATTTCCTCACACGGGCAGAACACACGCCCGTGCCAATCTAATAGGGTCGACCAGGCCCAAATCAACCTCAGCATGGGCGTGTTGATCCAACAGGCTTGACCATTGCCTGAAGTAATCGCACACGGGCGTGTCACTGCCGAGCCGTAGCTAAGTTTCATTCGGAAAAGGGCAAGTTTGAGGGCCTTTAGGCATTCTAAAGCCTATTTGAACATCCTAGAGGAAGACTAAAAAGGAGATGAAGAATAGCGAGTAAGGAATTACTCCAAGAAAGCCGATTGATCCATCTCAGAAGCCGGATTCATCGTCAAGACTGAAGATCTCTCCTCAATTTCCCTTCAGGAGTTTTGGGTTTTCTTTATGTTTTGTATTCTTTATTCTTCTGAGATGTTTTCTTATTTAGTTATGAACTAAAACCCCTAAATACCTAAGGGGGATGAAACCTAAGACGAATCTTGTTATTATTTTATGAATCGTATGATAAATATTTGACTTGTTTTTAATTATGTGTACTTAATTCTTGTTTTGGTATTTCAGGATATCTATTCAAGTTAATGATCTTAGTTGGAGGATGAATAGTCCCTGGCTAAAAGTGACTTTGTCATAATTAAGCGGAGTTGATTAGGGGCCTACAAATAGGGTGACAAGATTTTTCCGGATTAGGGTGAAACCTAATAAGGGGATCCATAGATCGAGTTAATGCAACCCTAGGGTGTTAATTAGAGAAAAGCCTCAGTTATTCAACCTAGGGATTAGACGCTATTAGTCTTGAATAGGGACAATAACATAACTTAGGGATTTCTACGGAACAAGTTAAGTGAATAAATCGTCCAGTTCGGAGCCAAAATGACAAGTGAAGTCTTGGTGGATTTTTCCTTAGGTATTGTCCTAAATCAATCGTTTTTCCAAAAGTAATTCCCCAATTCTATTTTCTGCAACTTCTTAGTTTAGTTAATTAGTTAGTTAAAACAAACCCCTTTATTCTTAGGCTAGATAATAAAAAGACGGTCATTACTAGTACTTTTAGTCCTTTGGGTTCGACAATCCGGTCTTGCTAAAGCTATACCACTATTTGATAGGTACACTTGCCTACATCACGATAACAGTTAGTTTTAAGAACGATTAATTATAAATTTATAAAACTTATCACGGACAATCACGATAAAGTATTTGGCGCCGTTGCTAGGGACTAAAATATTAGGAACACTTAATTTTTATTACTTTAGCCATTTATTTTTCTTGCAAATTAATTTTATTTTAATTTTTGTTTTACTAATTTTCTTTTTCTTTCTTCTGGCAGGTTCTTATAGTTTATGACGAGAAGAAACCTGTTGGGACCATTGCTGTTTGACGAAGAAATCGATCGCACAAGTCATAAAAATCGACAAGAAATAAGGCGAAGCCTAAGATACACAGAGGAAGAGCAAGAGGACGATATCTCGACTACAATCGAGGAGATGGCTGAAAATCAAGAAAATCAGCTACCTCCTGCGATACCCGCGGATCTAGCAAATTAGAATCCTGCTCCTCGTATTATGTATGATTATGCTAAACCTACATTAACAGGAACTGAGTTAAGGATAGTTAGGCCTGCTATTGCTGCAAATAATTTTGAACTGAAACCTAACACGATTCAAATGATACAGCAATTTGTTCAGTTTGATGGTTTACAGGATGAGAACCCCAACACTCACTTGGCAAATTTTTTAGAAATCTGTGATGTAACACCCCAAACCCGGCCTGGACGTTATGGCCGAATCTGACGTGTCACATGCATTTTAAAAATCCATGTTTCGTTTTATTATCTAAAAACCGCCTAATGCTGGCTAACCAAAGTGAATGGAGGCTGGGCACCAGGTAGGTATCCGAAACAGAGGAGGTGAGCCATGAAGGCTGCTTAAATACCAAGCTCTCGAATAGATCCAATCCTAGACATGCCCACAACCATTGCCACACTTTAGTAAACGAGTTGTAATCTTCTTCAGGTGGTTATCTTTGTTATACCATTTATGTGTGACGCTGTGTTATTTTATAAATAGGTATCATTTTGAAAACACGTCCTAAGTCTAGCCCATTTTATTTGTTATCAGCCAATTTAAACAACATAATCCGTAAAAGAAAAGAAATAAAGTTAAAGTTAAAATGGCCTTATTACAACCGAAAATAGATGATAAATAAAGTAACCTTAGTGAAAATCCATTACTTATTCAAAAGCCCAAAAACGATCACCGTGGCCCTACTCAAATCCCTCCGGCTCCAAGTCCCCAAGTCAAGGCTCACTGTAAAGATAAGAAAGAAAGGGGTGAGTTTGGAAACTCAGTGTGCAACAAGCCCCTTTCAGAGCCCAAAACAATATCAGCTTACTGGGCCTAAGCCCAAATTTAATTATCACATATACTGGACCGAAGCCTTTTCATTATTCATCACACTGGGCCAAAGCCTTTTTGCCATATTCATGTCACTGGGCCGAAGCCTTTTTCATTATTCATATTTCATAATCTTGGGTCAGTAGCCTTTACAGAATCAGTATGGCCCATAGGCCCATTTCAATGTCACATGTAATATTAATGCATGAATACAAGCCCATTTGGGGAGACTACTCAACCCACCATCCGCTACTCTCCACCCGTACCAACCAAGCTCTCCATGTGGGGAATAACTCAACCCACCCAACCAAACTCTCCACTGGCAGCATAGCTGCTTTATCATATAACTGGAGGCCTAGCCTCTTTTAATAACTGGGGCATAAGCCCTTTTAATAACTGGGGCATAAGCCCATTTCGGTAAACTGGGGCATAAGCCCTTTTGCACTTCCTCCATCCATATATAAAACCCAACCCAAATGCATATAATGAATTTATCATGTATATCTCATACATATCATGTGCATACCATATCATACATTTCATGTGTATACTTCATAATTAACCCTAGGGGTATAATGGTCATTTTTACCTAGGGGCAAAATAGTCATTTTCATATTACAAGGGTATTTTCGTAATTCTACCAAATACTAGGGTTTCCATGCTCATTATCAATTACTAAAGCTCATAGGATCAAACAGTGAATCTGGCCCATATTTTCCGATTGGCCCGAAAACCCAATGGGCCCTACATCGGCCTCTCGAGGCCCAACTTACCGAATATGCCAAAAATCACATTCTTACCGTTTCCATCGTTTTTGTTCCTCAACTCATCGACTCAAACTAACTAGTGAGCGTTCGCTTACTCATAAGTCCTCGAATTGCCAGAATTTCGGCATTTCGGCTTTTCGGCATTTATCGCTTTAAGCTATGAAAAAGGGTTTGTTACACACCTGTTTGGCGATTTTCCTCCACGAGATCTCCTACACGATTTCTCCTATAATCCACCATTAATAAATCAACTTCCATTAATGACCCAAAACACCAACCAACTTATATTAATACTTACATATTCGGCCACCATCCAAAATAGCCTTAAAAATCTTACCTTGCCGATACTGATTGACTAGATCTAGCCACTCCAGAGATTCAAACCGTCTCAAGTCGTCACTATGCCTTGCTGCTCCTTCACTATAGAAATTATATAATTATTAAAAGAAGAAACCCATAAGCCTAAACCCATATTCACCACCTCCCTAAACCAAAGGGGTTTGGCCCTTAATATGACCATAAAAGAGATCGCTTAAAGTTTGAGCACTTACCACAGTCTCCTCTTCTTGAATCCGTCTATGCCTAGAAGATAAGGGAATTGATCACCGACAAGTAAGAAAAAGAAGGAAAATGGTTGTTGGTCAACAAAAAATCGGCACCACCTTAACTTCACAATTTTCAGCTTTTCGCGGTATTACGGCAGAAGTAGAGATGAAGGAACGATTTAATGAATGAAGGGAGGGAAAAAGTGGGCTGGTTTGGAAGAAGAAGAAGAGATGGTAGATTCGGCTGTCAGAGAAAAAGAGAGAACAACTAGCCAAAAGGGAAAAACGGCACAACTAATCCCTAGGTGCCGAAATACTAACCTAATAACCCTTACCGAAATCCCCTCTCCAGCTCCCTATATTCGGCCAACTCCTATCCTCATATCAAATCCCTAAAAACTCTCCCTTTATCACTCCTTAAATCATGCATTTGACCGAATCCAAACTCTCCTTTAGTAGAATCCACTTGGACTCCAACACTTACCCTTCCTGCACTTAAAAATAAATGCATCTATTTGCCAACACAGGGAATCGATCCCATGCCTTCCCAAACCACTTACACGCCACCCTTATAGCTCCCTAGTGGCGTCACTTAGCCACTTTACTAGAGGCTCATTTGTGATGCATTTTACCAATAACTCTATATAAGAGCCACCTAGCCAGAACCCCTAACTCTTAAATCCAAAATTCAAAAATTCAACCGGGTTTTGACCAACACATGGGCCTTCCATAAGCCCATTTACCTACTAAATTATTAATTTCACATCCAACTACAAAATTTTAAAAACTTTACCAAAATATTGAGAACTGCGAATAAATCCGAAAATCAGGATGTTACAACTCTACCCTCCTTAAAGAAATTTCGGCCTCGAAATTTTACCTTATTCGAAAAGTTGAGGGTACTGTTGACGCATTGCCTCCTCAGTCTCCCAAGTAGCTTCCTCTTTGCCATGGTTTCTCCAAAGTACTTTCACTAATGGAACTGACTTCCCTCTCAACACCTTGACGTCACGATCAAGTATTTGCACAGGTTCCTCTTCGAAAGTTAAATCCGACTGTACCTCGATTTCTGCAACTGGCAGGATATGAGTTGGGTCAGATCGATACCACCTCAGCATGGATACATGGAAAACGTCGTGGATACGATGCAGTTCTGGTGGTAATTCCAGCTGATAAGCCACTGGTCCAATCCGCTTAACAATTCGGTAAGGCCCAATAAACCGTGGGCTCAACTTACCCTTCTTACCAAATCTCAAAATCTTTTTCCAAGGTGAAACTTTCAAAAAGACCATGTCCCCCACAGCATATTCTATGTCCTTACGTTTCAGATCGGCGTAAGACTTTTGTCGATCCGTTGCCTCCTTTAACCGATTCCTAATCACCTTAATCTTGTCCTCAGTATCTGCCACCAACTCTGGCCCAAGTACTTGCCTATCCCCCAATCTGTCTAACAAGTAGGCGAACGACATCTTCGCCCATATAGTGCCTCATAAGGAGCCATCTGAATACTTGCTTGGTAACTGTTGTTATAAGCGAATTCTGCCAACGGTAAATAATCCTCCCAGCTGCCCCTAAACTCAATAACACAACCTCTCAACATGTCTTCCAAAATTTGAATAATCCTTTCTGACTGCCCATCTGTTTGAGGGTGGAAAGCCGTCCTGAAATCTAATCGCGTTCCCAACGCTTCATGCAACTTCTGCCAAAACCGAGATGTAAACCTTGGGTCTCGGTCAGAAATTATTGACGCTAGCACCCCATGCAACCGTACTATCTCTGCCACATATAAGTTGGCCAACCTTTGGAGTGAGTAATCGGTTCGAACAGGTATGAAATGAGCAGACTTCGTCAGCTTATCCACAATTACCCAAACCGAGTCCTTCTTAGATGGTGTCAATGGCAACCCACTTACAAAGTCCATGGTTACCCTTTCCCACTTCCAAAGTGGTATCTTTACTGGCTGTAACAATCCTGAAGGCAGTTGATGCTCCGCCTTTACTTGTTGACACGTTAAACATTTTCTCACAAATTCAGTCACTTCTCGCTTAAGCCCATGCCACCAATATAGCTCTCGCAAGTCGCGATACAACTTGCTTCCTCCTAGATGCATCGCACAAGGTCCACCATGCGCCTCTTTTAAAATCATCATCCTCAAATCAGAGTCCTTCGGTATACACATTCTTCCTCGAAAACAGAGAACCCCATCGCTATTTAGTCCAAAGTCTGAGTTCTCGCCTTTCTCAACTTGCTGAAACCGAGAAACCAACGACTCATCCATCAACTGTTGCCTCTTAATCTGCTCTACCCAAGTCGGTCTCACTTGCAACTCTGCCAATAAGCTTCCATCATCATACAAGCTTAAGCGAGCAAACATCGCCTTCAACTCTGCCACAGTTCTACGACTCAACGCATCAGCCACAACATTTGCCTTGCCTGGATGATATTCAATCGAACAGTCATAGTCTTTTAACAGCTCATCCACCTTCGTTGTCTAATATTCAGCTCTTTTTGAGTCAACAAGTACTTAAAACTCTTATGATCCGTGTAAATAATGCATCTCTCTCCATACAAGTAGTGCCTCCATATCTTAAGTGCAAAAATCACCGCTGCCAACTCCAAGTCATGAGTAGGATAATTCAGCTCATGAGGCTTAAGTTGTCGAGAAGCATAAGCGACCACTTTGCCCTCTTGCATCAACACGCAGCCCAAACCTACACGTGATGCATCACTGTACACAATGAAATCTTTGCCAGATTCTGGCTGAATCAACACCGGTGCCTCAGTCAGAACTTTCTTTAACTTTTCAAAAGCCTCTTGCTGCTTATTCGTCCAAACGAACGGTGCTCCCTTCCTTATAAGTTTCGTTAATGGCGCTGCCAACACAGAAAATCCTTCTACAAACCTTCTATAATATCCTGCCAACCCCAGAAAGCTTCGAATTTCTGTTACCGACCTCGGTGGCTTCCACTCCAAGATCGCCTCAATCTTCCTAGGGTCAACCTTAATCCCTTCTGCAGACACAACATGCCCTAAGAAGGTTACTTCATTCAGCCAAAACTCGCACTTACTAAACTTTGCATAAAGTTGCTTTTCCCTTAACACTTGTAGCACAATCCGCAAATACTCATCATGCTTCTCTTCTGTTTGTGAGTACACCAAGATATCATCAATAAAAACAACAACAAACTGATCCAAGTATGGCTGAAACACTCGATTCATCAAATCCATGAATGCTACCGGTGCGTTAGTCAAGCCAAAGGGCATAACCAAAAACTCGTAATGACCATATCGAGTTCTGAATGCCGTCTTATGGATATCCTCCTCTTTGACCCTCAACTGATGATATCCTGACCGGAGGTCAATCTTGGAGAACACTGAAGCTCCTTTCAGTTGATCAAACAGATCGTCGATCCTTGGTAACGGATACTTGTTCTTGATTGTCAGTTTGTTCAATTGGCGATAATCAATACACATTCGCATGGTCCCATCTTTCTTCTTTATGAACAATACTGGGGCACCCCATGGAGAAATACTGGGTCTTATAAACCCTTTGTCCAACGGTTCTTGAATCTGAGCTTTCAGTTCTACCAACTCTTTTGGTGCCATCCTATAAGGTGCAATGGACACCGGAGCCGTTCCAGGCAACAAGTCGATTCCAAACTCGACTTCTCTGTTCGAAGGTAGTCCAGGAAGTTCCTCCAGAAATACATCTTGAAACTCCTTAATGGTCCTAACTGACTCCACGGTCATCCCTGCCGGTTCAGTTTGACTCACAAATGCCAAAAATGCCTCACAACCTTTCCGAATTCACTTCTCTGCCCTTAAAGCCAAAACAACATTAGACAAGTAATTCCTTCGCTCCCTAATAACCATTATCTCCTCATCTTTAACAGTTCTTAGCACCATCCTCTTATCCGCACAATCCAACGTCGCCCTATGCTTAGTCAGCCAGTCCATCCCCAAAATAAGATCAAACTCCCAAAATGGTAGCTCCATCAAATCCCCTACAAATATCTCACCTTGCGTCTCTAAAGGCACTTCCTTAAAGAGTTTATCCACCCTAACCGAGTGTCCCAAAGGGCTTATTACCGACACCCCACTCATAGACTCTTCAGGAAGCACACCCAATGCCCCAGATACATCACAAGCAACATACGAGTGGATAGAACCCACATCAATCAAAGTAGTATAAGGCTTGCTATGAATGAGGAACGTACCAGTTATAACATCAGGAGCGTCACCTTCCTCACGACGTCGTGCAAAGATAAACCAACGCCATTGCCGAGCCTCAACTTGTCCGGCAGACCTGCCAAGTGCCCCACGTCCTCGTCCATTACCATTGCCACCTCTACCTTACCCACGGCCCCTCTGTGGCGGTGGTCCCCCTCGCTGCGGTTGAACTCCTCTTTGCTTCGTAGCTTGATCCTGAGCTGCTCTCCGAGGACACTCTCTAAACTTATGTTCTTTGGACCCACATCGAAAACACGCTCCAAAGACGCTCCAACATTCCCCATATGTGCTCTGCCACAGTCCTTGCAAACCTGCGGTTTATAAGTATTTCCCAGAGTTGGCTCCTCCACTCTAGCTCTTTTAACATCTCTACTTGCAGTGCCTGCAGGTCTAGAATCTTTTCTGAATCTGGGTCGATCCCTCTCACAATTTCACCGTTCAGTCTGTTTTACTTCCTCAGCTATCTTAGCCTTCTCCACTAGTGCAGCGAAATCACGCTCCCTCTGTGGAGCTATCAATACTCTAAGCTCATCGCGGAGACCTTCCTCGAATCGAACGCTGCGTTCATACTCAGTAGCAACTATCCCATCAGCATATCGACTCAGCCTTAAGAATTCCGCCTCATACTCCGCAACAATCCTATTACCTTGAGCCAGATTCAAAAATTCCTTTCGGTGGGCATCCACATAACTCGCTCCAACATACCTCCCCTTAAAAGCAGATTTGAACAGCTCCCAAGTAACATGTTCGATCGGGGTACTCTCCCTTACAGTGATCCACCACTGGTATGCCTCATCTCTTAGCAGTGACACAGCTCCCTTCAGCTTTTGCTCCACTGAGCAATCGAGGTCGTCCATAATCCGTTCTGTCGCCTCTAACCAATACTCAGCCACGTTCGGGGCTACCCCGAACACGCCCCTAAAAACTTCTACTCCGTTAGCCCGGAGTCGCTCGGAGATGGATCCACTGTTTACTGTCCCAGTGCTAGCTCCAGCAACCCTTTCCAGGACCCTTAACATTGCTTGGGACAAAGCATCGTCCCCCGCAGCCCGATCATATGACCGAGTCTCAGTTTTCTGTGGCACAAATGTCTCCTCAGCTGGCCTATGCCTTGAGGATGAAGATTCAGCTTGCGCTCTTCCACGACCGCGGCCTCGTCCACGCGTTCCCCTTGTACTCATATCGAATTTTTTGATTACGAATTTTATGATATTAGTCAATTATTTCAGTTTTTTTTTTTAGAGATGTCTTATGGAAATATGATAATTCAGGGATTTGTCTTCGCAGCAAAGTAGCCTAGCTACAGTCTCAATCCTACTGTTTTACAGTTCTACCCTAACTACAGTATCATAGTAGGGCTTCAGTTTTATCCATAACATTTTATCAAATTTACTAACATAAAAGTAAGGGTACTTACAGACTTGGTGCCGGGGATTTAGTGCGCCACTTCTTTATCAGTTCATTTAAAACTCAAAAACCATGTTTTTGATCACCGAGAATAGAAATTTAAAAATTTTGATTTGAAAACACCTTTATTTTGAAACTCTTAATTTTAACCCTGTTTAAAAAAAACAGAAAAACTTGAACATTTTTGAAAAACTTACCATTTCCAAAAATTACCCTTCTTAGGCCTAAGTTTTCGAAAAAATTTTCAGACCCGATCCACAGCCGAGTTGTTGCAACCTGGCTCTGATACCACTAAATGTAACACCCCAAACCCAGCCCGGACGTTATGGCTGAATCTGACGTGTCACACGCATTTTAAAAATCCATGTTTCGTTTTATTATCTAAAAATCGCCTAATGCTGGCTAACCAAAGTGAATGGAGGCTGGGCACCAGGTAGGTATCCGAAACAGAGGAGGTGAGCCATGAAGGCTGCTTAAATACCAAGCTCTCGAATAGATCCAATCCTAGACATGCCCACAACCATTGCCACACTTTAGCAAACGAGTTGTAATCTTCTTCAGGTGGTTATCTTTGTTATACCATTTATGTGTGACGCTGTGTTATTTTATAAATAGGTATCATTTTGAAAACACGTCCTAAGTCTAGCCCATTTTATTTGTTATCAGCCAATTTAAACAACATAATCCAGAAAAGAAAAGAAATAAAGTTAAAGTTAAAATGGCCTTATTACAACCCGAAAATAGATGATAAATAAAGTAACCTTAGTGAAAATCCATTACTTATTCAAAAGCCCAAAAACGATCACCGTGGCCACTCTGAATCCCCCTCTAGCTCCAAGTCCCCAAGTCAAGGCTCACCTGTAAAGATAAGAAAGAAAGGGGTGAGTTTGGAAACTCAGTGTGCAACAAGCCCCTTTCAGAGCCCAAAACAATATCAGCTTACTGGGCCTAAGCCCAAATTTAATTATCATATATACTGGACCGAAGCCTTTTCATTATTCATCACACTGGGCCGAAGCCTTTTTGCCATATTCATGTCACTGGGCCGAAGCCTTTTTCATTATTCATATTTCATAATACTGGGCCGTAGCCTTTACAGAAATCGGTATGGCCCATAGGCCTATTTCAATGTCACATGTAATATTAATGCATGAATGCAAGCCCATTTGGGGAGACTACTCAACCCACCATCCGCTACTCTCCACCCGTACCAACCAAGCTCTCCATGTGGGGAATAACTCAACCCACCCAACCAAACTCTCCACTGGCAGCATAGCTGCTTTATCATATAACTGGAGGCCTAGCCTCTTTTAATAACTGGGGCATAAGCCCATTTCGGTAAACTGGGGCATAAGCCCTTTTGCACTTCCTCCATCCATATATAAAACCCAACCCAAATGCATATAATGAATTTATCATGTATATCTCATACATATCATGTGCATACCATACATGTCATGTGCATATCATACATTTCATGTTCATATCATACATTTCATGTGCATATCATACATTTCATGTGTATACTTCATAATTAACCCTAGGGGTGTAATGGTCATTTTTACCTAGGGGCAAAATAGTCATTTTCATATTACAAGGGTATTTTCGTAATTCTACCAAATACTAGGGTTTCCATGCTCATTATCAATTACTAAAGCTCATAGGATCAAACGGTGAATCTGGTCCATATTTTTCGATTGGCCCGAAAACCCAATGGTCCCTACCTCAGCCTCTCGAGGCCCAACTTACCGAATATGCCAAAAATCACATTCTTACCGTTTCCATCGTTTTTGTTCCTCAACTCATCGACTCAAACTAACTAGTAAGCGTTCGCTTACTCACAAGTCCTCGAATTGCCAGAATTTCGGCATTTCGGCTTTTCGGCATTTATCACTTTAAGCTATGAAAAAGGGTTTGTTACACACCTATTTGGCGATATTCCTCCACGAGATCTCCTACACGATTTCTCCTATAATCCACCATTAATAAATCAACTTCCATTAATGACCCAAAACACCAACCAACTTATATTAATACTTACATATTCGGCCACCATCCAAAATAGCCTTAAAAATCTTACCTTACCGATACTGATTGACTAGATCTAGCCACTCCAGAGATTCAAACCGACTCAAGTCGTCACTATGCCTTGCTGCTCCTTCACTATAGAAATTATATAATTATTAAAAGAAGAAACCCATAAGCCTAAACCCATATTCGGCCACCTCCCTAAACCAAAGGGGTTTCGGCCCTTGTTAACAGCCATAAAAGAGATCGCTTAAAGTTTGAGCACTTACCACAGTCTCCTCTTCTTGAATCCGTCTATGCCTAGAAGATAAGGGAATTGATCACCGACAAGTAAGAAAAAGAAGGAAAATGGTTGTTGGTTAACAAAAAATCGGCACCACCTTGACTTCACAATTTTCAGCTTTTCGCGGTATTACGGCAGAAGTAGAGATGAAGGAACGATTTAATGAATGAAGGGAGGGAAAAAGTGGGCTGGTTTGGAAGAAGAAGAAGAGATGGTAGATTCGGCTGTCAGAGAAAAAGAGAGAACACCTAGCCAAAAGGGAAAAACGGCACAACTAATCCCTAGGTGCCGAAATACTAACCTAATAACCCTTGCCGAAATCCCCTCTCCAGCTCCCTATATTCGGCCAACTCCTATCCTCATATCAAATCCCTAAAAACTCTCCCTTTATCACTCCTTAAATCATGCATTTGACCGAATCCAAACTCTCCTTTAGCAGAATCCACTTGGACTCCAACACTTACCCTTCCTGCACTTAAAAATTAATGCATCTATTTGCCAACACAGGGAATCGATCCCATGCCTTCCCAAACCACTTACATGCCACCCTTATAGCTCCCTAGTGGCGTCACTTAGCCACTTTACTAGAGGCTCATTTGTGATGCATTTTACCCATAACTCTATATAAGGGCCACCTAGCCAGAACCCCTAACTCTTAAATCCAAAATTCAAAAATTCAACCGGGTTTTGACCAACACATGGGCCTTCCATAAGCCTATTTACCTACTCAAAATATTAATTTCACATCCAACTACAAAATTTTAAAAACTTTACCAAAATATTGAGAACCGCGAATAAATCCAAAAATCAGGATGTTACATGTGACACTTTTAAAATTAATAGCATTTCTGGTGAAGCCTCGTCTTCGATTATTCCCTTTTTCGCTGAAGAACAAAGCTAAACAGTGGTTGAACTCGTTATCATGAGGGTCCATCACTACTTGGGAACAAATGACTGAAAATTTTTTATTAAAGTATTTTTCGCTGGCTAAAACAGCTAAATTACGTAATGATATCTCTTCGTTTGTGCAGATGGACTTAGAAACTCTTTACGATGCATGGGAGAGATACAAGGACCTACTGCAAAGGTACCCTCACCATGGGTTACCTCTATGGCTGCAAGTTCAAATGCTCTACAATGGTGTGAATCCCTCGACAAGACAGATGATTGACGCAGCCGCTGGTGGAACCATCAACAACAAAACACCTGAAGAGGCTTACGAATTTATTGAGGAGATGTCACTAAATAACTATCAGTGGCAAGTCATGAGGACTAAGCCAACTAAAACAGTAGGCGTTTATAATTACTATGCTATCAAATCAGGTAGAACTTCTAAATAAAAAGATTGATAGTTTACTTGGTTCTACGCAGGTACATCTAGTGATGAGGTGTGACTCAAGTGGAGGAGGTGTACATACAGAATATCAACCATTCAATCTTACAACCGAAGAGGAACAAGTCAACTATATGGGTAACAATAACTTTAGATCTCAAAATAACCCATACAGTAATACTTATAATGCAAGTTGGAGGAACCACCCAAATTTCTGGGGTGGTCAAGGGAATCAAAGGCCACAAAATCCTCCGGGTTTTCAACAACCACCTTACCAACAAGAGAAAAAGCCAAACTTTGAGGAGATGCTTTCCAAATTCATCTCGGTGTCAAAAACTAGTTTCTAGAATACCGAGATAGCAATTAAAAATCAACAAGCATCGATCCAATGGCTCGAAACTTAGATAGGCCAGCTATCCAAACTAATCTCTGAACGACCACAAGGTAGCCTGCCAAGTAATACTGAACCTAACCCAAGGGAACAGCTCAACGTAATTAATGTTCAAGATAAAGAAGGATTCGTTGAGCCTGAGCCAAAACCGAGGCAAGAAACTGTGGTGAGATAAGGTAAAAGTGAGGTAAGTCATAATGAAAATAAAACGGTGAGTGTAGAATATAAACCTCATGTGCCATACCCTAACGCGACAAGGAAAGACCACTCAGATGAACAATATGGTAAATTCCTTAAACTCTTAAAAAAATTACATATTAACTTACCGTTTATTGAAACCCTCTCGCAGATGCTGAACGCAATGAAATTTTTAAAAGAGCTTTTAGCAAATAAGTGGAAGTTGGACGGAGCGCCGCATGTGGAATTAAACGCAGTTTGCTCAGCTATTCTGCAGAATAAGCTACCCAACAAATTAAAATATCCAGGGAGTTTTACAATTCCTTGCTTAATTGGTAGTTTAGATGTTAATAATGCATTAGCTGATTTAGGGGCTAGTATCAATGTCATGCCTTACAAAATGTTTAAGCAACTAGGTCTTAGGAAACCTAAACAAACTAGGATGAGCATTCAATCAGCAGATAAAACTATCAGATTTCCTAGGGGTATTATTGAGGATGTGCTAGTTAAAATCGATAAGTTTATATTTTCAATTGACTTCGTTGTTCTAGACACAGAGGAGGATAGCAACACTCCTTTGATTTTAGGAAGGCCCTTTTTAGCAACTGCTAGAACAATTATTGATGTTGGCACAGGTGAACTCACACTTCGTGTGGGAGACGAAACAATCACCCTTGAATCTTGCAATTCTGGCAACACACCGAAAATTGAAGGTGATTGTATAAACCATTCTAATAAAACTGACAATATGGTGCATTCTACTTTGTAGGAAATGAGTGCGAAAGATGTACATGAGCCATGTTCAAGCAATAATAGAGGACCCATTCATAAAGAACGAAGGCTACAAATCGAGAAGCTAGATGAATGGCGGACACATAAGCCGAGAACACACGATAGACCAACACTACGCCAGAATGAGCTCAATACCTCTCCAAATCAACTTAAGGTTGGAGATAAAGTCTTACTAGATGCCGTAGATCCTCACATTTTCATTGCCAACCTGAATGAAGAAATCCCTCTTACGGTACTTAGTATTTTCCCATTCAGTACAGTCGAGGTAAGTCATCCCAAGTTTGACACTTTTAAGGTAGACAACACCCGTCTAAAACCTTTTTTTGATGAGATTAATAGCAGGAATGAGGAGTATAAACTCCTCAAACCACCATGACCATTCGATAGAGAGGTAAGTCGAGCTTAGACTATAAACAAGCGCTTCTCGGGAGGCAACCCGAGTACTAACAGTTTTCATTTACCTAAATTTTATTTTAATTTCAAAATTTTTAATATTTAAATCACTAACTGAATCTTTGAACACAGGTCCACAAAATCCACACGGCCATCCACACGGGCGTGCTCTAGGCCGTGCCCGTAACACGAGAATAGAGACGGTCGTGCGATACGGCACTTATTGGAGGTATTCAGTCTAATTTACATAATGGAGTAATAGGATTTAAAGTAAAACCAAATTATTTTTATCCATTACAGATCCTCTAATAGAAGAATGTTTATGCTTAATAATTCGCATAAAAATTTTAAATTAAGGATTTAGCAGAAGATCTGGCAATAAGTTGGGACTTCTATTAATGAATATACCAACACGGCAGAAGTATAAATTAAAGAAATTAATAATAAAATAATTGAGTTATTTGAGCCTAATAAATTTACTACAGAAATTCAGCCTAAATTATTACATTTAAAAGATTTATCAATACCAAGAGATTGGATAATAGATAGAATAAGTGGAGCCAGTACTTCAAAACCAGTAAGTACAATAGAATATGTGTCATCAGAAGATAGACTATATTTTAAAAATAATGCTATAACAAATACGAATGACAATTTAGTTTTACCCTCTAATTCTCAAACAGAAGAAGATGAGGATAATATAAGTACAAATTCAACACCAATAGGTATGAAAATAGTTCAAATACCTATTTTTCCTACAGAACCTAGTAGAAATTCTAGAAACACTAGAATGGAAGAAATACAATCTGCCACTGATTAGAAGATTCTCCCGTATATTCGGTTTTAATTTCATTAGTTGCTATATCTTGTAGTTTAAGACCATCAGTAGATAAATTTAAACCTAAAAATTCTATTTCTGTTTTTTCTAATTCTATTTTCTTAGGACTTAAAATAATTCCATGTTTTATGAATTCTTGAGAGATAACATTTAAATGTTTTCTATGTTTTTCTAGTGTTTCTGAAAATATTAAAATATCATCTATATAAACTACACAAAATTTTTTATATTTATTAAATATAGAATCCATCCATCTTTGGAAGATTTGAGGTGCATTACATAATCCAAATGGCATTACTCTCCATTGATAATGACCATTAGGTGCACTAAAAGCTGTTAATGGTTTAGATTCATTAGTTAGCATTATTTGCCAAAATCTTGATTTACAGTCAAATTTACTAAAATATTTTTCTTGTTTAGCTTGATTTATCAAAACATCTTTTCTTGGTATAAAGTATCCATCAAAAATAGTATTTTGGTTTAGTCTTTTATAATTAATTACCATTCTAGCTTTTCCTCTTTTTATTTCAAAGCATGGTTTCTTACCATAAAAAATTTGGACTTGAGTGTGGACTATTAGTTTTTTCTATTAATCCCTTTTCTAATAATTCCTTAATTTGTATATCAAATTCATCTATATCTTGTTTAGTATAGATCATGGGTTTGATTCTAATAATTTCATTAGGATTTTTAATTTTATCTCATAATATCTTGGATCTGTTTTCCCATAGTTTTAGTGGTTCTTCACTAAAATTATTTTCTAAAATTTTAAACAACCAATGATTTGTTTCTAGTTGTTTAATTTGTTCTTTTCTTGTTGGTCTAAAACCTTTATCACATATAAATTTATGATTTTCTATTAAAGGTATTTCTCTGAAGTTTTTCTCGTTGATAATATAACTAAATTTCTATCTATAGAAAATGGTAAATGATGATATATAAAATTATTTCCTAATAATATATCTCCATGCATTTAGGAAACATAATATTTTAGGAATTACAAATTTAACATTATTTATGTAGATTGGTATATTTCTAGCTTTAAATTGAATTATGGTTTCTTTACCATCTATTCCTATAGCTCTAATTGGTTTTTTCATTAATTCCCATTTTTCTACTGTGTATTGCATTTTCTCTGCAAAACACTGGTGGTAGCTCTTGTATCTAACAAAGCATGTAAAGAATATGTTTTATATTCTCTAAATTGAAATGTAATTTCTATAAATGTATAATACTTTCTAGGTTGAAAGTTTGAAAATGTAATAATATCATTTTTTCTCATTTTCATTTGTTGAATAATGGTGGCAGATTGTATTTCTTCCATTCTAGTGTTTCTAGAATTTCTACTAGGTTCTGTAGAGGAAAATAGGTATTTGAACTGTTTTCATACCTATTGGTGTTGAATTTGTACTTATATTATCCTCATCTTCTTCTGTTTGAGAATTAGAGGGTAAAACTAAATTGTCATTCGTATTTGTTATAGCATTATTTTTAAAATATAGTCTATCTCCCGATGACACATATTCTATTGTACTTACTTGGTTTTGAAATCTTCGGCTCCACTTATTCTATCTATTATCCAATCTCTTGGTATTGATAAATCTTTTAAATGTACTAATTTAGGCTGAATTTCTCAGTAGTAAATTTATTAGGCTCAAATAGCTCAATTATTTTATTATTAATTTCTTTAATTTCTACTGTAGTGTTGGTATATTCATTAATAGAAGTCCAACTTATTGCTAGATCTTACGCTAAATCCTTAATTTCAGAATTTTTTGTCTGAATTCTTAAGCATAAACATTCTTCTATTAGAGGATCTGTAATAGATATAAAATAATTTGATTTTACTTTAAATCCTATTACTCCATTATGTAAATTAGACTGAATACCTCCAATAAGTGCTTTTATTGGATTTTCAAATCTTTTATCTAATAATACTGCTATTATAGGTATATCATGACCTCTTCTAAATAAAGCTCTAATTGTTATCATAATTATTCCTAAATGTATATATCTAACCTGAGGTTATTTCTTTTTAATCCTCATGATTTTTTCTTTAGTAAATAATGGGATTTCTGTTAATCCTCCTCTAGTATCTTTAGTGACTGTATTGCCACTAATTTTTTCTATATGCCTTTGACTCCAAATTTTAAACTTAGATATTTTATATATTTCTTCTTTAGAAATATGATTTTTATTAATTTCATCAGAAAAGTCTTTTTCTTCTCCAATTAAATTCCCTAATTTAATATCTTGCTGTTCTTTTTGAGGAATTTCTTCTAATTGATTTTTAGAACTACTTCCTACATTAAACATAAATATATATTCTTCTTCATCCGAATCGAATCATTTTCGATATTAGCTCATATAATATTTCTTGGATTTATTTCCTCTTCAAAACATATTTCTAAATCTTGTTCTTCAAGACTTTTAATTACCTTTTTAGCACTTTTGCCTTTATTAGGACAGTTTGTTGCTATATGACCTTCTTCATCACATATAAAACATTTACATATTTGCTTTTTAGATTTTTTTAGAAGTTTTTCTTCTAATAAATTTTTTCTTTTTCTTATTATTATTATTACAGTATATCTTTTATTTCTGGCTTCCATCTAACAAATTTATATTTCCTATTTTTCTTTCTATATTTTTTTATAAGTACTAGGACGTATTGTTTTACATCCAAATTCCCATTCGTTTTCTAGAATTTTTGTACAATGACTATAACTTAATTTATTTTTACTTGTTTAGTTGCTTTAGTTTGTAAGCAATGCAAAGTTATTCTTTCTTTTGCAAAATTTATCCTATTACCTATAGAGTCTATATTTTCTTTTCTATTCTGCTTCTTTACTATGTTTATCTAAATAAGATACATATTTCTTTATACATATCTCATCCCATGGTAGAGGTAATTTATGAAAATATTGGTTTTTCCAAAATTCTATATTTTCGTTTTTAAGCTTTTGATATTCATGAAGAAATTTTTTAGAAAATTCTTCTAAATATCTTATATCACATAATTTTATTTTTGACAAAACATAACTTGCTATACTATCTTGATCTTTTTATCAAAATAACCACAAAATTGCATTTTTAGAATATTTGTTAATCCTTTCAAAAGGTCTTTAGGGGTACCTATATGATTAATTAATTGTCCTTTTTGGATTTTTCCTCCCTCAGATTCTTCCCATCTTCTTAAAAATTGTAAAACATCTCATTGAAACGTTCCAACAAAATAGTTTAAGAATTTTTCTTTTGACCAAGTACTGTTGTTGTTTACAACAATTGTTATTGACTGTGCCCAATCATCTATAGTTTTTTCATAGTCTGCTATTTGAATATTAGTCAAGTCTAAATATATTCCTCCTTGGGCCACATTTCTTTTATTTAAGTCATCTATCCTATGTGGTATAGGTATAGTTTGACTAGGTTCTTTGATTAGAAGATTCTCTCGTATATTCGGTTTTAATTTCATTAGTTGCTATATCTTGGTTTGATTACCAAAATCCTAATTGTATTATCTATTGTTTCAAAGTCTTTATTTAGAGTTCTCAGATAATCATCTTTTTGAATATCCGAATCTATTTTTCTTTTACCATAAGAATCTGTATTTTCAATATGCATAGGTTCTGGTATTTCTTCCTCATCTGTTGAAGTGTCTTCTTCATCAGATTTATAACTAGCAACTTTTAAATCTTCTTGATTATCGGAATTACTAGAACTACTACTTTCTGTAGTGTCATAATTTAACATATAATGATAATTAATCGTAGCAAATAGGTCTTTATGTTTTTCATAAAGTTCTTCTATTAATTTTAGATATTCTACTCTTTCATTTTTATCTTTACTATTTGTAAATCTTCTTTTCCAATGTTCTATAAGTTCTTTATAGGATTGGAAATCATATTTTTGTTGAGTTATAGATTTTCTTTTTCAGATTTTTGTTTCTTTTAATAGTAGATGATGATTCTTACGAAGAAGTTTCTTCTTCTTAAATCGATAAGGTTAAAATTATATTACTATTACCATAATATAAAGGACCTAAATCTATGTCTGACTCTATATTATTATTTATAACTTATTCTAATTTGTTATTAACTTCTGACAATATTTCTTTAGATTTGTTGTTCAAATCTAATTCCTTAATATTTCCTAGATTATTTACCTTTTCTTCTATATTATTGACCTTATTATATATTTTATTAAAATATATAGGGGTTATATGTATTAAACTATTAAATCCTTTACTAAGGGCCGAAATATTATTTTCTTGTTTAGAATCTATATGCATAATATGACTGCATGTTTTATCTTTATATAAACAATCTGTTTCTTCCATGTTATTCATCTTCGGTACCTAAAACCTTCTGTTATTATCTTGTCTTAAACACAAGGGCCTAACGTCTCTCTCCTAGACTTAAACAGGCAAAATTAAGACAAAATAACAGATGTATGGGTTTTAAGATAAATAACCAGAGAATTAACAAAATTGTAGATTAAAGATAAGAACTCACAGTGGATATTTGATATAGATTCTCCAAGAATCGTTACTCCGGGGGCCTCTGATACCAGTCACAGGGGGTGGAGACTATAGGTGCGGAAGATGGTTATATTATCCTCATCTTCTTCTGTTTGAGAATTAGAGGGTAAAACTAAATTGTCATTCATATTTGTTATAGCATTATTTTTAAAATATAGTCTATCTCCTGATGACACATATTCTATTGTACTTACTGGTTTTGAAGTACTGGCTCCACTTATTCTATCTATTATCCAATCTCTTGGTATTGATAAATCTTTTAAATGTAATAATTTAGGCTGAATTTCTGTAGTAAATTTATTAGGCTCAAATAGCTCAATTATTTTATTATTAATTTCTTTAATTTCTACTTCTGCCGTGTTGGTAGATAAATAACCAGAGAATTAACGAAATTGTAGATTAAAGATATCTTCTTGATTATCAGAATTACTAGAACTACTACTTTCTGTAGTGTCATAATTTAATATATAATGATAATTAAACGTAGCAAATAGATCTTTATGTTTTTCATAAAGTTCTTCTATTAATTTTAGATATTCTACTCTTTCATTTTTATCTTTACTATTTGTAAATCTTCTTTTCCAATGTTCTATAAGTTCTTTATAGGATTGGAAATCATATTTTTGTTGAGTTATAGATTTTCTTTTTTTGATTTTTTGTTTCTTTTAATGATAGATGATGATTCTTTCGAAGAAGTTTCTTCTTCTTAAATGCGATAAGGTTAAAATTATATTACTATTACCATAATATAAAGGACCTAGATCTATATCTCGACTCTATATTATTATTTATAACTTGTTCTAATTTGTTATTAACTTCTGACAATATTTCTTTAGATTTGTTGTTCAAATCTAATTCCTTAATATTTCCTAGATTATTTACCTTTTCTTCTATATTATTGACCTTATTATATATTTTATTAAAATATATAGAGGTTATATCTATTAAACTATTAAATCCTTTACTAAGGGCCGAAATATTATTTTCTTGTTTGGAATCTATATGCATAATATGACTGCAGGTTTTATCTTTATATAAACAATCTGTTTCTTCCATGTTATTCATCTTCGGTACCTAAAACCTTCTGTTATTATCTTGTCTTAAACACAAGGGCCTAACATCTCTCTCCTAGACTTAAACAGGCAAAATTAAGACAAAATAACAAATGTATGGGTTTTAAGATAAATAACCAGAGAATTAACGAAATTGTAGATTAAAGATAAGAACTTACAGTGGATATTTGATATAGATTCTCCAAGAATCGTTACTCCGGGGGGCCTCTGATACCAGTTACAGGGGTAGGTGCATAAGATGGAGAAGATCCAATAAGAAAATAGAATTAGAAAAAACAGAAATAGAATTTTTAGGTTTAAATTTATCAGCTGATGGTCTTAAACTATAAGATCATATTATAGTAAAAATAAAAGAATTTCCTGAAGAAATTAAAGATAAAAAACAACTTCAAAAATTTCTAGGAATAGTTAATTATGGAAGAAACTTCTTTCCTAATTTGTCCAAAAAAATAGGTGACTTATATGAAAAATTAAAAAAAGGAAAAAAATTTTAGTTTGGTCTAAAGAAGACTCGTAAATTATTAAAAATATAAAAACAGAAATAAATTATACTCCAAAAGTCTATTTACCTAAACAAGGTGATAAATTAATTTTAGAAACTGATGCATCACAAAATTATTGGGGATGTATTTTAAAAGCTAAAACAGCAAAAAATAAAGAAGAACTAATATGCGGATATAGTTCTGAAAAATTTAAACCAAACGAAATTAATTATGCTATATATGAAAAAGAATTATTAGCCATTAAAAAAGCAATAAAAACCTTTTTTATATACCTAGCATCTGAAAATTTTATTATCAGAACTAACAATTAGGCAGTTAAACAATTTCTTACTAATAATAGTTTAGAAAATGTACCTAGAAGAATTAGATGGTACAATAAATTATGTAGTTTTAATTTTGAAGTTTTATATGTTAAAGGCGCTGACAATGTTATTGCTGATTATCTTAGCAGGCCTTATGGATAGAGGTAAAAAACTTCTAGAAAAAGTCGGAGAATGGACTACAGTTCATAAAAAACCCAACAAAGGGAAGCAAACAAATCCTAATCAAGGATTTACTCCGATATTAACATCATATTATGCCAATCAAGGATATTATGTTCCTTATCCAATGGTAAGACAACCAATTGGATCTTCTCCATCTTACGCACCAAAAATGGCAAGCCAATACCCACCAAGAAGAATAAGCAAAACAAGCCAATTCCCTTGGTCTCAAGATCCAAACTCAGCTTTCCAAGCTAGTTATTCTGAGGTTATAAAAGGAGCAGAAGAATTGTTGAAACAACAACAAATCTTTCCTGAAGTAAAAGACTTCTATAACCCAGGTTTACCTATAAATTTATATAACCTTATAAATGAAATATGGAAAACCCATATTACAGATCAAAGAGCAAATTTTAGAAGAGCTCTTACAAAACTTTCCCAATTTTTAGTTGAAAAAACAACTATAGAAAATGAAGCACATGATTTATTATTAAAATCCATTTTATACAGAGATTGGGAAGAATTCGAAATAGAGTTCAAAAATATCAATGAGATAAATAATCTTATTGATATATTTCAATATTTTATTCATAAAGGAACAAATAGTCCCATTATGAATAAAATGTTTAGAATATGCTCTTATATAATAAAACTAAAAATATATTACCATTTGAAGTTTTTGAAAAAATTAATAGAGCCATTTGCAACCAAACAAGCTCAATTTAAAAAGTTTTTTGGAATACTTTTTACAATCTTTTATTTATATAAATGAAATAGGAGAAGAATTTCCTACTATAAAATTTAGACTAGACCATGAACCATTTGATATAAGCAGTATTGAATAGGGTTTTGTTAGAGAAATAGTAGTACAAAATTTTTCCTTTCATCTTCTAAAAAATTTTCCTGCTATTATAAAAGCTATATTATCATTATTAGTATATGCAGATGATTTTTTCTACTATTTTTATATCCAAATAAGTAGTCTAATTGGTATTGCTGAAAAAGAACGTTTTTATCAACCTTATCAAATATGGATTATTCAAAAAATGATTGATAGTCCTTATTTATCAGCAGCCAAAGAAGACAAAAAACACTTGACAAAAACTATTGACAAGTGTTATAATGATCAAAAATATTTTCAAATCCAAGAAGGAATTGATTTAATGTCAACAGACTCGACATGTACTCCAAGATCGACATATATACACTATATAACGATGGAAGAAGAATAATAGCTGATAAAAATAGTGTAAGGCGAAGTCGAGAGATGAAGAATCCATACAAGCGCTAAAGAAAATATAGCAGATATGGAACTCGATGATTTTCCTTACGACATAATGAGAAGAAATCAAAAACACGTGGAAGGCTTGGAACTCACGAGCCATCACGAATCTTTACATCCGGATGAAATTGAGACATTAAATCTTGACAACATCCAAGAAGGATAAAGACAAAAAAAAAACCACGTGGAAAGTCAACAAGATTTTCAAGAAGATTTTCAAGATTGGCAGTAAATAAACATTCAAGGCATCCAAGTATGGACAAAGAGATGAAATGACACCTGACAACATACGTGGAAGCAACAATAAATTCATCCTTATCAGAAACACTGTTCGGGATTGAAGAAGAAATTAAATAGAATTTGTAAATTCTACTATAAATAAGAATGTAAAGAGCCCAAAAGAGGCATCGAAAAATAGTTTAGATATCTTTTCTTTTTACTTTGAATATTCTCTTTTGTAAACAATCTTTTAATATAGAATAACAAATTTTGTTTCTGTTTATCAATCATTCTTAAGCATAAACATTCTTCTATTAGAGGATCTGTAATGGATATAAAATAATTTGGTTTTACTTTAAATCCAATAAAAGCACTTATTGGAGGTATTCAGTCTAATTTACATAATGGAGTAATAGGATTTAAAGTAAAACCAAATTATTTTATATCCATTCTGATCCTCTAATAGAAAAATGTTTATGCTTAAGAATCTGCAGAAAAAATTTGAAATTAAGGATTTAGCAGAAGATCCGCAATAAGTTGGACTTCTATTAATGAATATACCAACACAGTGTAGTAGAAATTAAAGAAATTAATAATAAAATAATTGAGTTATTTGAGCCTAATAAATTTACTACTGTAAATTCAGCCTAAATTATTACATTTAAAAGATTTATCAATACCAAGAGATTGGATAATAGATAGAATAAGTGGAGCCAGATACTTCAAAACCAGTGAAGTACAATAGAATATGTGTCATCGGAGATAGATTATATTTTAAAAATAATGCTATAACAAATACGAATGACAATTTAGTTTTACCTCTAATTCTCAAACAGAAGAAGATGAGGATAATATAAGTACAAATTCAACACCAATAGGTATGAAAGCAGTTCAAATACCTATTTTTCCTCTGAACCTAGTAGAAATTCTAGAAACATTAGAATGGAAGAAATACAATCTGCCACCATTATTCAACAAATGAAAATGGGAAAAAATGATATTATTACATTTTCAAAGTTTCAACCTAGAAAGTATTATACATATATAGAAATTACATTTCAATTTAGAGAATATAAAACATATTCTTTACATGCTTTGTTAGATACTGAGAGCTACCACCGTGAGTTGCAGAGAAAAAGCGATACCTGTAGAAAAATGGGAATTAATGAAAAACCCAATTAGAGCTATAGGAATAGATGGTAAAGAAACCATAATTCAATTTAAAGCTAGAAATATACCAATCTACATAAATAACGTAAGATTTGTAATTCCTAAAATATTATGTTTCCCTGAAATGCATGGAGATATATTATTAGGAAATAATTTTATATATCATCATTTACCGTTTTCTATAGATAGAAATTTAGTTATATTATCAACAGAAAAAACTTCTGTAGAAATACCTTTAATAGAAAATCATAAATTTATATGTGATAAAGGTTTTAGACCAACAAGAAAAGAACAAATTAAACAACTAGAAACAAATCATTGGTTGTTTAAAATTTTAGAAAATAATTTTAGTGAAGAACCACTAAAACTATGGGAAAACAGTCCAAGATATTGCGAGATAAAATTAAAAAATCCTAATAAAATTATTAGAATCAAACCCATGATCTATACTAAACAAGATATAGATGAATTTGATATACAAATTAAGGAATTATTAGAAAAAGGATTAATAGAAAAACTAATAGTCCACACTCAAGTCCACCTTTATGGTAAGAAACTATCTTTGAAATAAAAGAGGAAAAGCTAGAATGGTAATTAATTATAAAAGACTAAACCAAAATACTATTTTTGATGGATACTTTATACCAAGAAAAGATGTTTTGATAAATCAAGCTAAACAAGCAAAATATTATTAAAATCTTATTATATAATACTTTTCAGGTTAAAAGTTTGAAAATGTAATAATATCATTTTTTCCCATTTTCATTTGTTGAATAATGGTGGCAGATTGTATTTCTTCCATTCTAGTGTTTCTAGAATTTCTACTAGGTTCTGTAGGAAAAATAGGTATTTGAACTGTTTTCATACCTATTGGTGTTGAATTTATACTTATATTATCCTCATCTTCTTCTGTTTGAGAATTAGAGGGTAAAACTAAATTGTCATTCGTATTTGTTATAGCATTATTTTTAAAATATAGTCTATCTCCGATGACACATATTCTATTGTACTTACTTGGTTTTGAAATCTCGGCTCCACTTATTCTATCTATTATCCAATCTCTTGGTATTGATAAATCTTTTAAATGTAATAATTTAGGCTGAATTTCTGTAGTAAATTTATTAGGCTCAAATAACTCAATTATTTTATTATTAATTTCTTTAATTTCTACTTCTGCCGTGTTGGTATATTCATTAATAGAAGTCCAACTTATTGCCAGATCTTCTGCTAAATCCTTAATTTCAGAATTTTTTGTCTGAATTCTTAAGCATAAACATTCTTCTATTAGAGGATCTGTAATGGATATAAAATAATTTGGTTTTACTTTAAATCCTATTACTCCATTATGTAAATTAGACTGAATACCTCCAATAAGTGCTTTTATTGGATTTTCAAATCTTTTATCTAATAATACTGCTATTATAGGTATATCATGACCTCTTCTAAATAAAGCTCTAATTGTTATCATAATTATTCCTAAATGTATATATCTAACCCTGAGGGCATTTCTTTTTAATCCTCATGATTTTTCTTTAGTAAATAATGGGATTTCTGTTAATCCTCCTCTAGTATCTTTTTATTTGTGTATTGCCACTAATTTTTTCTATATGCCTTTGACTCCAAATTTTAAACTTAGATATTTTATATATTTCTTCTTTAAAATTTGATTTTTATTAATTTCATCAGAAAAGTCTTTTTCTTCTCCAATTAAATTCCCTAATTTAATATCTTGCTGTTCTTTTTGAGGAATTTCTTCTAATTGATTTTTAGAACTACTTCCTACATTAAACATAGATATATATTCTTCTTCATCTGAATCAGAATCTGTTTCTAATATTAGCTCATATAATATTTCTTCGGGATTTATTTCCTCTTCAAAACATATTTCTAAATCTTGTTCTTCAAGACTTTTAATTACCTTTTTAGCACTTTTGCCTTTATTAGGACAGTTTGTTGCTATATGACCTTCTTCATCACATATAAAACATTTACATATTTGTTTTTTAGATTTTTTAGAAGTTTTTCTTCTAATAAATTTTTTCTTTTTCTTATTATTATTACAGTATATCTTTTATTTCCGGCTTCCATCTAACAAATTTATATTTCCTATTTTTCTTTCTATGTTTTTATAAGTACTAGGACGTATTGTTTTACATCCAAATTCCCATTCGTTTTCTAGAATTTTTGTACAATGACTATAACTTAATTTATTTTTACTTGTTTATGACTTTAATTTGTAAGCAATGCAAAGTTATTCTTTCTTTTGCAAAATTTATCCTATTACCTATAGAATCTATATTTTCTTTTTCTATTCCTGCTTCTTTACTATGTTTATCTAAATAAGATATATATTTCTTTATACATATCTCATCCCATGGTGGAGGTAATTTATGAAAATATTGGTTTTTCCAAAATTCTATATTTTCATTTTTTAACTTTTGATATTAATGAAGAAATTTTTTAGAAAATTCTTCTAAATATCTTATATCACATAATTTTATTTTTGACAAAACATAACTTGCTATACTATCTTGATCTTTTTTATCAAAATAACCACAAAATTTTGTTTTTAGAATATTTGTTAATCCTTTCTATCTATAAAGTAGAAATTAAAGAAATTAATAATAAAATAATTCTGTTATTTGAGCCTAATAAATTTACTACAGAAATTCAGCCTAAATTATTACTAGATTATTTACCTTTTCTTCTATATTATTGACCTTATTATATATTTTATTAAAATATATAGAGGTTATATCTATTAAACTATTAAATCCTTTACTAAGGGCCGAAATATTATTTTCTTGTTTAGAATCTATATGCATAATATGACTGCAGGTTTTATCTTTATATAAACAATCTGTTTCTCCCAAAACATGGGATGCAATAAATTCCCAATACCGTGTGAGGGGGTTGTGGTCGATACTGCCAAAATAACACGGGTGTGTGACACACCCATGCCTAGTGCCCATGGTCGACACTGCCAGAATAACACCGGCGTGCGCATAGGTACATGGGCGTGGGAGAAGCGAACCACATCGCACACGGTCATGCGTTACGATTATGCTGCCACACGACCAAGACACACGGGCGTGTCTTAAGGCCGTGTGACGAACTATCAGTTCGTGACAAACACGGGCTAGATACGAACCACACGGGCGTGTGAGACGGCAGTGCCACTTACAAAATTAGATTATTTCTCTTATTTTTACTTTTACTCTTAGTTATTTTTTGATTCACGTATTCTTTAAACGCGGCTTATCTTTATGATTATTATCAGATTATTTTGTTCCTCAGAATAATGCCTTACATCCAACTCTATTGTCAATTCTCGCTTTCCCCAAACTAGGGAATTCATTCATTTAACACTCAGGAAGTTTCAATTCTCTCTCTATCTTATGATATTATATCTATATTTCACTATATATCTATTTTTGTACATTGAGAGCAATGTACATCTTAAGTGTGGGGGTATTCATTTTACTATAAAAAAATCCCTGAATGTTACCTTGTTCTCTTGTAAATCTCTCATATCATGTTTAGGATGAATTTTGATTGACTTATGATTTTTATTGATATATCTTGAATTAACACATAGACATTCATGCATTGATTATTTAAACTTCAAGACATTAGAAAATTAAGCATGATAAGTTGATTTTTAAGAATATAAAATTTAGGTTATTTCCCCAAGTTTAGGTATTATCTTGAATTGAAATCCACAAGTTTAAACATCAAAAAGCCATAATTTTTGTGAGATTATTGAGCCTATAAGAGCATCTATTAATTCTTTCATGCTCACTTTTATTATTGCTTTGAGTGTGTCAATATCGAATTGTTATTCTAGAACTTGATTGATTATGCATGTCAAGACCACACTATCTAATTTGATATGTCAAAATGATAGAGGCACTTAGGATTAACCCACTCATGCCATGAAAAG
This sequence comes from Gossypium anomalum, assembly GCA_025698475.1. Taxonomy (NCBI): domain Eukaryota; kingdom Viridiplantae; phylum Streptophyta; class Magnoliopsida; order Malvales; family Malvaceae; genus Gossypium; species Gossypium anomalum. The sequence continues at coordinate 35,104,774 of CM046959.1, read as the reverse complement.
CCTACCTCCACGATTAACCCTTAGTAAACCCCTTTGAGCTTAACAAGCCATTCCTTATATTACCCTTAATATTAACCCTTAACCCATTATTGTTGAAATCCCCTAAATTAATTTGATCCCTATTTTTGTCAAGATTTGATTTGAATAAATTGCTTAGCTATGTCTTGTTCTCAATAGTTAGTCCATTTTATTTTACTTGTTCTTAACTAAAAAAATAAAATATATACATGTTTACATATTAGTAGTGATCTTTTATTTGTGAGTTCAGGTATTCAAATTCCATGGTAAGAGAAGAAGCTCTGTTGTATGCAAGTGATGATTAAATATATTTCTAGTTAAGTAATTTTTCAATTCAATCTCGATTCTAACCTTTTCTTTCAGCTTGTGACCACACCCCCTAACCAAGCCTCGTTACAACCCTTTAAAGACCTTTTTATTGATGTATCATCTCAATTTATAGTGGTGGAGATTTGATTTTCATGCAAGCCTATGGTAATAACTTTTCATATTGACTGATGAGTGCTAATTTCATTGTCCTTAAACACTTCGAGTGATTTGAGTGAATCTTTAAGTAAGGATGTTAAACTCTATAAGATTTTGAATCGAAGATAACTACTTAGATGAGGGGAGATGCCTAAGTTTTTCGTGATTAAATACTCAACCTGGAATGTTTGAAGCTTTAATGTTCTTTTAGTTGAATTCTCAATGTATGATTACTTATGGATTAAGTTTGAGATATTATTGATAGGAATTATAATTTGAGAAAAGTGAATTCTTAATTGTGAATTGAGGATTCTGCTTGAGGACAAGCTAACGCTTAAGTGTGGGGGTATTTGATAAACTGTAATTTATACATATTTTTATCCCACACTTAACACGTTTATGAATGATTTCTCCTTAGATTTGGTGAATTTGATACTCCTAATCCTTTAATTTTTTGTAAACAACATGGCCTGGGCTTTCTCACACGGGCAGAACAAACGCCCGTGCCAATCTAACAGGCTCGACCACGCCCAAATCAACCTCAGCATGGGCATGTTGATCTAACAGGCTCGACCACGGCATGAAGTAATCGCACACGGGTGTGTCACACGAGCGTGTCCCTGCCAAGCCCTAGCTAAGTTCCATTCGGAAAAGGGCAAGTTTAAGGTCTTTTAGGCATTATAAAGCCTATTTAAACACCCTAGAGGAAGACTAAAAGGGAGACGGAGAATAGGGAGTAAGGAATTACTCCAAAGAAGCCGATTGATCCATCTCAGAAGCTAGATTCATCATTAAGACTGAAGATCTCTCATCAATTTCCCTTCAAGAGTTTTAGGTTTTCTTTATGTTTTGTATTCTTTATTCTTCTGAGATGTTTTCTTATTTAGTTATGAACTAAAACCCTTAAATACCTAAGGGGGATGAAACCTAAGACGAATCTTGTTATTATTTTCTGAATCGTATGATAAATATTTGACTTGTTCTTAATTATGTGTTCTTAATTCTTGTTTTGGTATTTCAGGATATCGACTCAAGTTAATGCTCTTAGTTAGAGGATGAATAGTCCTTGGCTAAGAGTGACTTTGTCATAATAAAGCGGAGTTGATTGCGCGCCTAGAGATAGGGTGACAAGATTTTGCCGAATTAGGGTGAAACCTAATAAGGGGATCCATAAATCGAGTTAATGCAACCCCAGGGTGTTAATTAGAGAAACATCTCAATTATTCAACCTAGGGATTAGACGTTATTAGTCTTGAATAGGGATAATAACATAACTTAGGGATTTCTACGGAACAAGTTAAATGAATAAATCGTCCGGTTCGGAGCCAAAATAACAAATGAAGTCTAGGTGGATTTTCCCTTAGGTATTGTCCTAAATCAATCGTTTTTCCAAAAGTAATTCCCCAATTCTATTTTCTGCAACTTCTTAGTTTAGTTAATTAGTTAGTTAAAACAAACCCCTTTATTCTTAGGCTAGATAATAAAAAGACGGTCATTACTAGTACTTTTAGTCCTTTGGGTTTGACAATCCGATCTTGCTAAAGCTATACTACTATTTGATAGGTACACTTGCCTACATCATGATAATAGTTAGTTTCAAGAACGATTAGTTATAAATTTATAAAACTTATCACGGAAAATCACGATCAACACTTCACCAAACAATTTATTTCACTACTACACGCCTTAACCTTGGATCTGCCAAACTAGAGGTGTAACAGGTCACACGGTTGTGTGTCCTCTATTTTTTTAGATTTTACAATTTTACACATGTTTTTTAGATTTTACAGTTTTGCTCCTGTTTCTTAAATTTTGTAGTTCTTCCTCAATTTCTCAAATTTTACAGTTTTACCTCTATTTTTAAGATTTTATAGTTTTGACCCAAATTTTATGTTTTGACCGGTTTAGTCCCTAATTGATTCCTGAATAGTTTTTAGTGTTTTATTTTATTCAATTACATCCTTGAAAAAATGAATAATGTTAGAAACCATAATCTGATTGACTAAATTATTTATGTAATGTAAAAGTATGATATGTTCATTTTAATCCCTATACATTCCTTGAGTTGTTTTTAGAGTTTTTCCCTGGTCAATTAAGTCTCTGATATTGTGTGAATCCTGAAATTTGTGTTCAATGCCTTAAGTGCTCTTATTACATTGCATGATATGTGAACATTATGTGTTTTCTAATAAAGTGAAACTGTTAAATTCAAAGTGATAATATTATTACCACTCTACGAAGAACATGATAAGCATGTTAAGTGTTAGTGATGAATTGAGTACATGTTACATGTTACAAAGCATGACATAGTGCATTGCATGGGGCGAGATATTGTACGGAGGAAGAGTGACAGTTAAATAAATCTACAAACAAGTGGTGGCTTGTCCACCAAACCCAGTGGTAGTTTGTTTAATCTGTAAATATATTGTGCACTCACAACAAGTGGCAGTAACTGCAAATATGTGACTTGTCTAGAAACCCAATGTAGTTTGTTTAATCTGCAACCATGTTGTGCACTCACAATAAGTGGCAGTTTAACTACCATCAGCGATGGCTTGTCCACATTCCAGAGTGATATCGTAGATGAGTTTTGGGGAACTCATAAGTAATGTGTGTTGCAAGTTGGGTAGAACTTTTCTTTTAATTTAAAACTACATTGTATTCATAAGCACGCGCATATAAAACTGTGAATACCGAGATAGTAAAGTGAAGTTCTTTACGTGAAAAATCGTTAATCTGATGTGGTTTATGGTTGTGTTTAATCTTAGAATCACTAATCCATATGTTTTATTTAATTTTTTTTGTTCCAATTTTCTTGTGATTGAACTCACATTGAGCTTCAAAGCTAACTCCCTTTTTATTTCTATTTTTACAGATAACCCATAAGGTTAGGACGTAGACATGACCTTTGGAGGGTCTCAACCCAGATTGACCGTTTTACCATAAAAATATTTTAAAATTAATATTTGATGGTTATGACTATTTTGTAAAGTGATTTTAGTTAGTTTTGGTTAAAGGATTAATTTGATAAAATATTAAAATTGATATGAAATTCTTGTGAATTTTGAATAATTTTGGATTGTACTAATATGGGAACAAATTCAGGTAGCATGGGTATTTGATAAATTCAGTTAAATTTGGAGTTTTGAGTTCAGGGACTAAATTGAGAGAAATATAAAAGTTTAAAGAATATGTGTAAATAATGAAAAATTAAGGGTCATATGTATAAAAGTAAGTTGTAATATGTATTTGAATTTGATAAATTGAATTTAATCATTATAAATCAAGATTTGATTCATACGGAGGATAACCGATGAAAAAAGAAAAAATTACGGATTAGTCCCTACGAGTCAGTCGTTAGCATATTCTAGGTAAGTTCATAGTATATTGCAATGAATTTATATATTAGTTGCTGCTAGATTATGTTTATATATATACATATGTTGGTGATTTTATGGATTGACATTGATATACTATAAATGATTGCTAATGTGAGAAAAGGACCAAATAAAGAAATGTTAAATACTAGTGAAATATGATGCATACGTATTTCTAAATGGACATGAGTTGATTACAATATGTGTATGGATAAAATGGGAATGCTTTTATTTATAAGTGGCATGAGTTTTGTTAAAAGTACCCGTTTGGACGTAGTAAACGATTAGGATATGATTGACATACCAATATGGTTAGTATGCGGGCTTGTATGGGGTTGCACTTCGGTGCCTCTTTTTGCACTTTGGTGCCTCTGATTGCACATTTTGCCTCTTTTTGCACTGCGGTTCCTCTGTTACGCATCTATGATGCCTTTGGTGTGGTGTAGTTACTCGAGTATCCAAGTCAAATTACTATAGTTTATCGGGCTATGTGTTAATTGACCTACAACTTAATTACTTGCTTAATTTTATTGTATGTTTATGGTGCTATGAAGTGATAAATTTTACAATGAAATTCTTGTTTATAAATATTGTTGTTGATGGAATTGGTTAAGCCCTTTTGGAAGGCGTCATTTATGTATATATATAAGTATGAATTGTTGGTTTGGAACTATAGTGGTACAAGAATTATTCTATTGAATGCATCAATATTAATGTTATGTGACATTTGTAACAATTGTTAGGGTATAGTTATGAAAGCTCTTTTAATATTAATTTATAAATTAAGGTAAGATGATATTGAATTCATGAATCATATGGAGATGTTAAGTGATGAAATTGAATATTTGATGATTATGTATTTAAAAGTTTTTTGTAATAATATTGAAATGACATGAAAGTTTATAGTTATAAGTATGAAACACACGCTTTGTAAATGTGATATTAGTGTTAGAGTTATGTGTTTAAAAGAAATGGAATATGTATGTGAATTGACATGATCAAATGGATGATACGTTTTACATGTTGAATCTTTCTTATTGAATGATATATAATTATGTCATATTAAATGATTAAGAGATTATACGATTGATATTTGAAACACTCACCTAATTATTTTAAATGTTTTGTCAAGAAATCGTATTAAATTTAGTATATTCATTTACTTAATTGTAAACCAAGGTAATTTTTTAAATACCTAAAAACTTACTAAGCTTTATAAGCTTACTCTATCTCTTTTCTTGTTTTCTGTAGCTATCGTTTTGCAGAACTAGTCGAATGGATCAACTTTAAAGCTCACACTATCCAACCTTTTTTCGGTAGCTTTTGTTTTTAGCTATTTCGGTTTGTGGCATGTATATAGGATTTGAAGTTGTTAAAGTTACCATGTTAGTTGAATTTGTAATTAAGCTTATGTGTTTATGTAGTGACAAAATATGTATCTTGTTGATGTCATTTTGTTTGGTAATGTTTTATGCTCTTGTTATTATGCATTGTTTGGTTTGGTAACTCTTGAAAAGATTTAAATATGGTATGGCCAACTTGGTAGATAGTTAATGATGATGGATATATATTAATTTCTTTATATGGGGTTTGGTATTTGGTATTTAGAGATATTGTTTTTGTTTAAATAACATATTTTTTTTGAAAGAGTTGTCTTAGGTGAGTTGCTTTTTGTTTGCGTATAAAATTTGTGCTATCACTGAGGGCACATTGGTTACGCACTTAGGTTAGATGTTTTTAACATGTTTTGAGGTCATTTAAGTGTGTTTTAAGTAGGTTTAATTGCTGGTAAGTAAGTTTAATTGCTGGTAAGTAAGTTGCTTATAGTCTAAGTAAGTTCATTTTAGTAACATTGCATTTGAAGGTTCATTTAAAGGCACACGACCTAGAACACGGACTGTCACATAGTTGTGTCCTACACACGGTCTCTTTACATGGTTGTGTGTTCCAAGCCAGTGTCACACACGACTAGACATGGGCTGAGTCACGGTCGTGTGATCCATACTTTGATTTACATACGGTCCGGGCCCTGCCACACGACTGTGTGACCCCTGTTTTCAAAATTTTCTAAGTTTTCTGTTTTGATTCAGATTGATCACTGGTTGCTTTTGAAGTCATTTTTGTCTCGTATATTTGATATAAGGCTCATAAATGCATGTATGATATAAATAATGGTTGTTTTGGATTTTGATTTGAAATTTAAGAAATGTATGTATAAATGAAGTTTATGTGTCCGATTTGCATAATAATAATCAATAACCCTAATTCAACAACGGAGATTGGTTATGGGTGTTAAACGATATTACCGTACTAAGGCCATAGGAAGTTTAAGGAAAAATATAGTATAGAACTATATAGAAATTAGAGTAGTGCAGCGAAAGCGTGGTGGCGAACAACGTACTAGTAAGAGAAATTTCAGGGATGATTTTTTTTTAGGAGGGGAGAACTATAACACCCTAAAATATAAGGGGTAAATGGAAAGAATGACCAAGTAAATGATTAGGCTTGATTTGTAGTGTTCAGTGTATTCCCTAGAGGTCTTAGGTTCAAGCCACATTTCTTCCAATTCTTTTGTTTATTTTTTTGTAACCTATGATTAAAACCATACTTAAATGTATATTAAATAGAGTAGAAAATAACCAAGTGTGGGAAACAACCCAATGGTTAAGCATCATTCGTTTCTCCCTTGATTCCCAAGTTAAAGTCATGCCACCCTCCCTCCATATTCTTTTAATTTTGGCAGAAAAAGGGAAATTACCATGCAACTCCCTAGATTTCAAAACTTTAAGTATTTACTCCAATTTCTCCTAATTGGACATGAATTTGAATTTCTTTTAAACCCTAAATAGGAATTTTCCTCTCTTCTTTTTATATTATTCTTTTTTTATTTCCTTTTATCAAAATTTACATCTTTTTGCTAAGAATTATTTTGCAATCCCGAATCAAAATCGATTTCTGTTAATTCGTTTTCTTCACTAGTTTCGTAATTTCTGACTATCGCATCCTGTATTTTCATCAAATGTTAGGTAAGTACTCTCGTTTTGATTTGTAAGAACTCGTAAATTCTAAAAGAGCGTCGAATCTCGCTAATCTCTCAATTCGATTACGAATCTTTTACGAATTGTGTCAAAATTCTTGAAAGATCTTGTTAATCTTGAAATCCGTTATTGACTCATGTGTAAATCCTGTTTGAAGGACTTGATTTAGGTACTCTGGATCAGGTTTGGACGAAAGGGACGCCACTCGGTCTCCCAGTAACAAATGTGTGTTCTTTTACAACCGAATCGAGGAAAATCGTGCCTTAGAATACATGAGCCCTCACACGACCATATTCCCCAATAACCCTAGGTATTTTTATTTTCACACAACCTTAGCCTGTGACACGGCCCAGCCACACGGTCGTATACCCCCTCTACATGATCTAGGGCATTCCACACAGTCCGTCACACAGTCGTGTGTACCTTTTTTTTTAAATTTACAGTTTTTCCCCCATTTCTCATATTTTACAGTTTTCCCCTATTTTTCAAATTTCACAGATTTTTCTCTTGCTTTACAAATTTTATAGTTTTGACCTAGAATTTTATGTTTGACCAGTTTAGTCCCTAATTTATTGTCGAATTTTTTTAGTGTTTTATTTTATTTAATTAAGTCCCTGACAAAATGAATAATGTTAGAATCCATAATGCGATTAACTAAATTATTTATATTATGTAAAAGTATGATATGTTCAATTTAATTCCTGTACATTTCTTGAATTATTTTTAGAGCTTTTCCTTACTCAATTTGGTCCCTGATATTGTGTGAATCTTGACATTTATGTATAATTCCTTAAGTGCTCTTCTTACATTGCATAATACGTGAACGTTATGTGTTTTCTGATAAAGTGAAACTATTAAATTGAAAGTGATAATATTATTGCCGCCCTGTAACACCCCTAATCCATAACTGTCGCCGGAATAGGTTAAGAGGCATTACCGTACTCGTAACATAGATCAGAACAAACAAATATCAAATATCATCTCGTTTCAACAAACATAGATCATTTGTATTCAATATGAACTTTAAACGATCATGCGTTTAGGACTAAATTGATAACATATAAACTTTTTAGAACTTAGAAAATATTTCAACTTTTCAAAGGTCACACGCCCGTGTGAACAGGCCATATGCCTTACAAGACTTTAGACACGCCCATGTGTCTAAGTCGTGGCAAAATAGGGCATACATATTGACTTGTCCACACGGCCACAAGACACGCCCGTGTGCCAGGCCGTGTGAAAATTAGGGAGGCTACTGACTTGGCCACACGGCTGACCACACGCCTGTGTGTCTAGGCCGTATCAAAACTGGAGGGTATACTGACTTTAATTCGTAGGGTACCCTAGGGGACACACGGCCGTGTAACGTGACCGTGTGTTGCACACGGCTGAGACACACGCTCGTGTTTCTGCCCGTATGGACAAAAATAGGCCATTTGAATAGCCAATTTGCCACCCCAATTTGGGTCATCCTAAAATCACTAACACAAGCATGTATGCACAACCATTTCAGCCAATATCAATACCAAACCATACATAATTCATGTTATAACATTATCAATCATTTTCCATCTCAATTCATAAATCAATTCATACCAAAACTTAAACTAAAATCATATCTAAATATATGATCAGTACATCATTCAATCTCATACTCAAAACTTACCAAAACTTCTTAACATTGACCAATTCTTGTGGCCAACCAAAAACATACCACAATTGTACAATTGCATCACATACCATATACCGTTATCTAACTATAAGTTCAAACACAAACTAGCCGAATATTCATAGCTCTCATACAAGTCTATACATTTCATTTATTTCACATTTTAGTCCCTCCAAATCTCATTTTCACAATTTAGTCTAAATTACTCAAATTCATCAAATTTCAAATACAAAATATGGTAACCCACAACATATCTTTTATTTACCATCAACTAAATTCACAAAGCTCACATTATCAACAATGGTATAACTCAAAATCATCAACAAAATCAGAAATTGAGGCATGGGTTTGATAGTATACGAAGCAACAATTACAAAAACGTAGAAATTGTCAAAAACTGAGCAAAACACATACCTAATTCACCAAATCAAAGTGCCGAACCCTAGTTGCTTTTCTCTTTTCTTTTTCCTTTGTATTTTCGGCAAGATGAGCATGAAATAAGCTTATTTTAAGCTTTTGTTTTATTTTAATTCATTTAATAAACATGTTACCAATTTTCCCTTTCATTAAAACATAAATAAACAATTGTAATAAGGCCATATATGTCCATTAACCAAGTAAATGGCATCATAACCTCATAAGGACCTCTCATTTATAAAGCCAAATCAAATAGGCACTTTAAACAAATAGTAGGCAACTTTTACTTTTTATGCGATTAGGTCCTTTTATCAAATTGAGCACACAGACGATTAAATTTTCTTACGAAATTTTCACATATGCTAATTCACATATCATAAGCACTGAAAATAACATTTTAATATTTTTCTAACTTTGATATGTGGTCTCGAAATCACTATTCCAACTAGGGCCTAAACCGGACTATTACAATTCTCCCCCCTTAGGGATTTTCATCCTCGAAAATATTACCGTTGAACAGGTTCGGATATTGCTGCCTCATAGCATCTACAGGCTCCCACGTGGCCTCTTCAATATCGTGTCGATGCCACATCACTTTTACTAATAGAATTTTCTTATTTCACAATTCTTTAATCTCGCTAGCTAAGATACAGATTGACTTTTCTTCGTAAGTCGTATCAGACTGAATTTCAATCTCAGACGGGGGAATCACATGCGATGGATCAGATCTGTATCGTCGAAGCATCGATACGTGAAACACATCATGAATCTTTTCTAATTCTGGTGGCAACAAAAATCTATATGCTACCGGCCCAATACGCTCGGTAATCTCATACAGCCCGATGAACCTCGGACTCAATTTGCCTTTTCTACCGAACCGAAACACTTTCTTCCACGGAGATACTTTCAAAAACACTTTGTCGCCAATGTCAAACTCAATGTCTTTTCTTTTCAAATCCGCATAAGATTTTTGACGATTGGAAGCTACTTTCAAACTATCTCGGATCACTTTTTTTTCTGTTCAGTTTCTTTTATCAGATCAACATCGTGAATCTTATTTTTCCTGAGCTCAATCCAATACAAAGGTGTAGGGCATCTGCGACCATATAAAGCTTCGTATGGTGCCATTTTAATGCTTGACTAAAAACTGTTATTATAAGTGAATTCAATCAAAGGCAGATATTGTTCCCACGTACCTTCAAACTCAAGAATGCAACATCTCAACATATCCTCGAGTATCTTAATAATCTTCTCGGATTGACCCTCTGTTTACGGATGAAAAGTAGTATTGAAATGCAATTTCATACCCAGAGCAGTTTGTAATTTCTTCCAGAATCGTGATGTAAATCTCGGATTTCTGTCTGATACAATAGAAAATGGCACACTGTGCAATCTCACAATATCGAAAATGTATAACTCAGCTAATTTATCAAGCAAGTAATCAGATCGAATTGAAATAAAATGAGCTGATTTCGTCAACCGATCAACTACAACCCAGATAGCATCTTTCTTTCTCGTAGACAGGGGCAAACCCGAAACAAAGTCCATTGTCACTCGATCCCATTTCCACTCAGGAACCATAGTCGGTTGTAACAAACCAGATGGCACCTGATGTTCAGCTTTAACTTGTTGACATATCAAACATTTAGTAACAAAGTCAGAGTATCTCTTTTCATTCTAGACCACCAGTAATACTGTTTCAGATCATTATACATTTTTGTACTACCCAGATGCACAGATAACCAACTATTGTGAGCTTCACTCAAAATCCTCTGAATTAAATCTGAATTTCTCGGAACACAAATTCTATCTCGGAATCTCAGACAATCATTTTTATCAACTCTAAATTTAGAATCAGACTCTAAATCACATTGAGCTCTTTTAGCTAAAATCTCAGTATCAATCTTCTGAGCTTCGATAATTTGTTGTAAAAATAAATGTCTCGCTTTTAATTCGACTGAAACTGAACCATATTAAACAAAGCTAAATGAGCATTCATGGCATGTAATGCAAACAACGATTTTCGACTCAAAGTATCGGCAACAACATTTGCTTTTCGCAGATGATAATCAATAACAAGCTCGTAATCTTTTAGCAATTCTAACCATCTTCTCTGTCACAGATTCAGATCTTTCTGATCAAACCCTTATGATTAGAATATACATGACATTTCTCACCGAACAAGTAGTGGCGCCATATCTTTAGAGTAAACACAATGGCAACTAACTCAAGATCGTGTGTCGGATAGTTCTTTTCGTGCGGCTTCAACAGTCTTGAAGCATAAGCAATAACTTTGCCTTCTTACATTAAATACGTACCAGGCTGATCAATGAAGCATCACTGAATAACACAAATTCTTTACCTGATTCAGGTTGTACCAATACCGGAGCTTCAGTCAATAAAGTTTTCAACTGATCAAAGCTATTCTGACACTTTTCAGACCACTCAAATTTAACATCTTTTTGAAGCAGCTTTGTCAATGGAGTCGCAATCATAGAAAAGCCTTTTACGAACCTTCTATAGTAACCGGCGAGTCCCAGAAAACTATGAACTTCAGAGACATTCCTCAGAGGTTTCCAATCTAGAATAGCTGAAATTTTGCTTGAATCAACTCAAATACCATATAATGATACAATATGACCCAAAAAAACAACTTTTCGCAGCCAGAATTCACATTTACTGGACTTCGCATATAACTGTTTATCTCACAGAATCTGTAGCACTAATCTTAGATGCTCGGCATGTTCGGATTCATCACGTGAATAAATCAATATGTCATCAATGAATACAACAACAAATTGATCTAGATACGATCTAACAATCCTATTCATCAAATCCATAAAAATAGCAGGTGCATTGGTCAATCCAAAAGGCATAACTAAGAATTTATAGTGGCCGTACCTCGTTCTGAAAGCAGTTTTCAAAATGTCTGAGTCTTTCACTCACAACTAATAATAGCCTGATCTCAAATCTATTTTCGAAAACACAGCAGCCTCTTTCAACTGTCAAACAAATCATCAATTCGAGGCAGAGGATACTTATTCTTGATAGTCACTTTATTCGACTGACGATAATCTATACACATTCTCATCCTACAATCTTTCTTTTTCACAAATAGAACCGGAGCACCCTAAGGTGAAAAACTCGATTTAGCAAATCCTCTATCAGTCAATTCTTGCAACTGAGACTTTAATTCTTTTAACTTGGTTGGAGCTATTCTATACGGAGCTATCGAAATCGGAGTAGTACCAGGTACCAATTCAATGCCAAATTCAACTTTTCTAACTAGAGGTAATCCCAAGAGTTCTTTAGGAAATACATCAGGGAACTCACAGACAACAGGCACAGATTCAACTTTATTTTCTGACACTCTCAAATTAATCACATAAGCAAAATAGACTTCATAACCTTTTCTCACAATACTCAAAGCTTTCATCGAAGATATCACAATAGACAATCCATTCAAATCACTAGATTCAATTCTGACTATTTCATCATTCTTGCATCTCAAATCAATAGTTTTCTGTTTACCGTTCACAACATGTAAGGTAACCAATCCATACCTAGAATTATATCAAATTCATCAAAAGGTAACAACATCAGATTAGTCGGAAAACAAGTGTCTCGTAACATTAACAGACAATTCTTGTAGACTTTATCAACCAAAACACATCTGCCTAGGAGGTTCGAAACTTTAATTACAAATTTAGTAAACTCTACAAGCAAAGTCTTACTGTTCACTAGGTTCATGCATATATACGAATGTGTCAATCCAGGATCTATCAAAGCAATCACAGAAGTATCATAAAGAGTAAATGTACCCGTAATCACATCTGGCGATGAAGCTTCCTCACGAGCTCAGATAGCATAGGTTCTGGCAGGTTCACGAGGCTCGGATCTAACAGTTGTGTCTTTTGTCCCTCTTTGACTGCCACTTACATTACCCGCATTTCTTGGAGGTGTACCACGAGAAGTATTACCACGAGAAGTATTACCGCTTGTCTAGCCTCACCATCACGGCTACTCGTAGCCGGTCAAGAATCAGATGGTGCCATCCCTTGTGCGGAAGTAGACGCATTGCTTTCGACATCGTTCGCCACGGCTCGTTTGGGATCCATTTGCTATATAAAAGCACATTTAAATGTCAAGATTCTTCACACTATCGTAGTTCATAAATATGGCATGTAGCTAGACTCACATACGCTATGGTAGTCCTAGAACCGACTAAACCATAACTCTGATACCAATAAAATGTAACACCCCTAATCCGTAACTATCGCCAAAATAGGTTAAGAGGCATTACCGTACTCGTAACACAGATCAGAACAAACAAATATCAAATATCATCTCGTTTCAATAAACATAGACTCATTTGTATTCAATATGAACTTTAAACGATCATACGAAGTCTAAATCATGCGTTCAGGACTAAATCGGTAACATATAAACTTTTCAGAACTTAGAAAATTTTTCAACTTTTCAAAGGTTACACGCCCGTGTGAACAGGCCGTGTGCCTCACACGGCGCTAGACACGCCCGTGTGCCTAAGCCGTGGCAAAACAGGGCATACATATTGACTTGTCCACACGGCCACAAGACATGCCCATGTGCCAGGCCGTGTGAAAATTAGGGAGGCTACTGACTTGGCCACATGACTGACCACACCCGTGTGCCAATTCGTGCGCCACACATGGCCAATAGACACTCCCGTGTGTCTAGGCCATGTCAAAACTGGAGGGCATACTGACTTTAATTCGTAGGATACCCCAAGGGACACACGGCCGTGTAACGTGACCGTGTGTCACACACGGCTGAGACATATGCCCGTGTTTCTGCCCGTGTGAACAAAAATAGGCCATTTGAATGGCCAATTTGCCACCCCAATTTGGGTCATCCTACAATCACTAAAACAAGCATATATACACAACCATTTCAGCCAATATCAATACCAAACCATACATAATTCATGTTATAACATTATCAATCATTTTCCATCTCAATTCATAAATCAATTCATACCAAAACTTAAACTAAAATCATACCTAAATATATGATCAATACATCATTCGATCTCATACTCAAAACTTACCAAAACTTCTCAATATTACCAATTCTTGTGGCCAACCAAAAACATACCACAATTGCAGAATTGCATCACATATCATATACCATTATCAAACTATAAGTTCAAACACAAACTAGCCATATCACATAGCTAAATATATACATCACAAGACATAATCCCACAACTTCTAGACTATACATGCCATACTTTAATATATACATTTTCAAAGTACCAAAATAAGGTTCGATAGTGTGGTGATGATCCTCGATGATCCCCAAGCTCACAGTAGCTTCGATATCTATAAAACAATGCAAACACACACAAAGTAAGATTTCTAAAACTTAGTAAGCCATATACAAACAAACATATCATTCAAAACAAATAAGCATCATCAATTCATTTATACTTTGTAGATAAATGCCAACACAAATCTTATATTCATATACTTACCTTTCATTCTCAAATAAGCTATACAAAGCAAACATACCTGAATCGGATAAAATTTCTCAAAGTCATTCATCCGTTTGAACCGTTCGGAAACATAAGGATACACGGATAGCTCAGAAAGCATATATACAATGCTAACGTCCCAGACGCGGTCTTACATGTAATCAAACATCGATGTCACTGTCCCAGACAGGGTCTTACATGAAATCAAATACGATGCCGATGTCCCAGGCATAGTCTTACACGTAAAACAGAAGTCGATGCCAATGTCCCAGACGTGGTCTTACACGATAACACTTATCGAAATCCCATGTCATGACATATGTATCCTAACTATATTCTAAGGTTCGTACGGGGCTTTTCGGACATTGGAAATTTATCGATACTTTTTTGGATAGCACATATTTAGCTTAGACATTCACTCATCACAATTCAATATCAAATGAATAATAATAATTCAATTCAAACAAGCTTATTTGTATATCGACTTACCCCATACGAATTCGGATGGACGAAGTCGGTTACTCGACAAATTTTGACTTTCCCCGATCTAACTCCGTTTTCCTTAATTCTTGATTTAAATCAATTTAAATTTAACTTATTCAATCACAAATTCATTCAAAACAATCTACAAACACACATTTAGGGCATTTTGAAAACTAGCCCTTATATTTTCACATTTTGACACTTTAGTCCTTAATTCACCAAATCACAAAATACACATAATTTGCTTGTACACAAGCTTGGCCGAATATTCATAGCTCTAATACAAGTTCATAAATTTCATTTATTTCACACTTTAGTCCCTCCAAATCTCATTTTCACAATTTAGTCCAAATTACTCAAATTCATCAAAATTTCAAATACAAAATATGTTAACCTACAACTTATCTTTTATTTACCATCAACTAACTTCACAAAGCTCACATTATCAATAATGGTATAACTCAAAATCATCAACAAATAGTATACGAAGCAACGATTATAAAAACGTAGAAGTTATCAAAAATCGAGCAAAACACATACCTAATTCACCAAATCAAAGTGTCGAACCCTAGTTGCTTTTCTCTTTTCTTTCTCCTTTTTATTTTCGGCAATATGAGCATGAAATAAGCTTATTTTAAGCTTTTGTTTTATTTTAATTCATTTAATAAACATGTTACCATTTTGTCCTTTCATTAAAATATAAATAAATCATTGTAATAAGGCCATATATGTCCATTAACCAAGTAAATGGCATAATAACCACATAAGGACCTTTCATTTATAAAGCCAAATCAAATAGGCACTTTAACATATAGTAGGCAACTTTTACTTTTTACGCGATTAGGTCCTTTTATCAAATTGAACACACAGACGATTAAATTTTCATACGGAACTTTCATAGATGCTAATTCACATATCATAAGCACTGAAAATAATATTTTAATATTTTTCTAACTCGAATATGTGGTCTCAGAACCACTATTCCGAATAAGGCCTAAACCGGACTGTTACATGCCCTACGAAGAACATTATAAGCATGTTAAGTGTTAGTGATGAATTGACTACATGTTGCATATCTACTACTAGTGTTGGTTTGTTATAATACAAAACCTAACATAGTGCATTGCATGGGGTGGGACATTGTACAGAGGAAGAGTGACAGTTTATTAAATCTACAAAAAAAGTGGTGGCTCATCCATGAAACCTAGTGGTAGTTTGTTTAATCCGCGAATATGTTGTGCACTCACAACAAGTGACAGTAACTGCAAATATGTGGCTCATCCACAAACCCAGTGCAGTTTGTTTAATCTGCAACCATGTTATGCACTCACAACAAGTGGTAGTAACTGCAAATGTTTTTATTTAAAATACTAGTGGTTTACCCATGCTTTTCTTTACAAAATGGCAGTTTAATTGCAAATTGGTGGTGGCTCGTTCACAATCTGGAGTGATATGGTAGATAAGTTCTGGGGAACTCATAAGTGAGGTGTGTAGCGGAGTTGGGTAGGACTTTTCTATTAATCTAAAGCTGTATTGCATTCATATGCACATGCATATAAAGCTGTGAGTACCAAGATAGTAAAGTGAAGTGTTTTATGTGAAAAACCGTTAATCTGAGGTGCTTTATGGTTGTGTTTAATCTTATAATTGCTAACCCGTATGCTTTGTTTGTTTGTTTGTTCTTTCGTTACGGTTTTCTTGTGACTGAACTCACACTGAGCTTCATAGCTCATTGCTCTTTTATTTCCATCTTTAAAGATAACCTGCAAAGTTAGGACGCGGACATGACATTCGGAAGGTCTTGGCTCAGATTGGCTGTTTTACCATAAAAATATTTTAAAATTGATATTTGATATTTCTATTATTCAGAGACTGTATTATTTTATTTTTAAATGGTGCATAGGACTTAGGTTTTGGTTTTTAATTAGCATGCATGTCTTTTAAATTGATTTTATGATATTAATATAAATATTAATTAATCATGCAAGAACTTTGTTTTTTATTAAAAATATAAACTATCATCACTTTTTCGCTGCTAGCTTATAAATAAATTTTTGAAGAATAAATAAATTAACCAAGTGTTCATATATAGTCACCGTTACAAGAAAAATGTTAAAATTAATTGGTTTTTGTTAATTATTGGGTTTTTTTTCTAAAAATAGACTATGTTTTCTTTTAAAATAAATGAATGTTTTAATTTGACCATTTTAAGAACTCTGGTCATACTAGGTCATTTCGGTGGCTAATGTAGTCTCCTAAATTCGGGTCTAATGTCTAGACCAAATTGGGGAAGTTACATTTTATTTGACAAAATATATGAAAATCATGGGAAAATTTTAATAGATTTGGTGGATCAAAAGCATGTCCTAACTCCTAAGAGAATGACGACAAAAATATATTATGCTATTTATCTCCCAAAATTGCACCAAATTATTACTTTGATATTTAAAGAATTCTTTTATCAGTTTAGTATTTGAAGTTTCCTAATGTCAAGTACATTACCGTCAAGTACATTACCTTAGTTGTTATTGCCGGAGTGCATCACATCACTTAATTTTTTTTTGAAATAAATGTAAAAAAACCATAAAAATGCAAAATTTTTAAATAAAAAATAGCGAAAAGAAAAAAAGAAAAATCACAAAAAAAATTTAAAACTCTGGAAATATAAAAATTATAAATTTTATTCAGAATTTACAAAACATACTTTTCTTTTTTAAAAACATAAAATAAAAAAATGGTGAAAATTCAAATAAAAAAATCATTAAAAATATGGAAGAAAGAAGCATGGAATAATATGGATATATAAATATCTACGGTACTTTTAATCACTTTGAATGTTTTTCTATTTTTCTAAAATTTATTTTTTCACAATAAAATTTTAAAAATAGCAGAAAAAGAAAAAAATCATTACAAAAAATTTCCAAAAATTATGAAAATGTATTTTTTTAAAAATATATGAAATTGGCTTTTTGAATGTTTGTCTAGACTGAAGAATTAAATTAAAATTATAAAAAATATTTTGGGCTTTAACCTTACAAGTTGTTTATGTTTGTGTTTCAATCACTTTTGATTTCGAACTTGAGCATTGCCGTAAATTTCCATGTAGATGAATTCATAATTGTTATAATTTTCTTTAATCAACCTTTTTCATTTGAGATTTGAATTCATATTGAATTTAATTATTTTAAATTTAGATGCTTTTTAATTTGATTAATTTAAATATAAGCTGTTGACTATTTTTTTATTTGATTTATTCCAAATTTAAGAAATTATAAGATTATTTGCAATTTGAATGAATGACATTCATTTTCAATTACATTTAACCTTTACTTATTTAATATTTTAATATTTTAATTTATTCAAACGAAATTAAGATAAATATGAAATTGATTTATATAAACTTTCAAATTCAATTACGTACTTTATAGAATTGAGATCATAATTATTATTTTTTAAAATAAATTACAAGCTTTGAGTAATTTTTTTTTATGAAAAAAAGTTAAATTTAAAAAATAAAAAAAAAATTCAAAGTTAATACAAAAGTACTATACAAACGTATAGACCACCATATTAATTATGATTACAAATCACCACAATAGTATAATTCGACTATATTTTTTACATTTTTATCATGTGTTTTATATATATATATATATATATATATATATATATATATATATTAGTTTATAGCATATTTATGATGTGATTGAAAAATATTTTTTAATATAAATTAATAATAAAATATTGCTTTAAATGATAAAGTTAAGAATTTGAAAAATTTAATATTTTAGGTTCAAATATTATTATTAGTGTATTTTTAGATCTATGAAGGGTAAACTACAAAAATAATCATTAAATTTTGACAAAAAAAATTTACCCGCTGAACTTTGAAAAGTTACATTTTGATTACTAAATTTATTAATTTATAATGTTTTAGTCACTCGTCTGTTAATAGTTGTTATAACTTTAACGAAAAAATGAGGTGACACATTAATTCAAGGGTTAATATCAAATTTGATCCTTGAACTATAGTTAAAACATTCAATTTAATACTTTACAACATTTTTAACAATAATTCTAAAAAAATTATTAAAAATCAAAAAATATAAAAACACTTATTTTTTTGAAAATTCATTATTGTAATAAAATAAATAGAGATGGGGAAAATAAAAAATAAAGAAAATATGAAAGCAACAGAGAATGTACTTTATTGAACAAAAGAGGTCATTACAATGCTTCATTAGAGTCTCTATTTATAGGCATAAGAAGTATAAAAGAAGTAGAGATCTAATTCTAATAACTATTAGAATTTAAAATACATTAAAACTTAATCTTGATCATGATGGGCATCCACTTAATAAGATATTCATAACACTCCCCCTTAGATGTCCATTGATAGATAATGTGCCTCGTTAAAACCTTATTAGGAAAAACCTTGTGGGATAAAAACCTAATGAAGGAAAAAGAGGAAATAATCTATAATATGCATAATATGTTGCCTCATTAAAAACCTTACCAGGAAAACCCAATAGGACAAAACCTCGATTAAGGGAAAAAGAGTGCAATGTGTATTCACTCCCTCTCATGAAAACACATATTTTCTCATATTCTACGTATTCAATCTTGAATACTAGTTTTTCAAATGACTATTTGAATGTATTTGATAAGCATTTATATTACCATTCTTTTAAAAGTCACGAGTGAAGGAAATTTGAGGAAATATATTTTAATCTTTTCAGGAGATTCAATAATAATCATAACAAACTTTAATCATGATTCTTTTAAAAAAAAAACACAAATATGTATTTTGGATCATTTTATAATCCTCATTCAACAATTATTTACTAAGTCAAATTTACCACATATATTCAAATTATTTCAATTCATATAAATGGATAATTTCTCGAGAATTTCAATATGCTTCTAGCATCCTAAATCCTTCAAGGATTTTAATATAAACTTTACTATATAGTGATTTATAAAAGGTTGTAACAATAATCATTAAACGCAAGTTAAATATTTTATGAATTGTCAATTTAATAATATATCTAAAGGTTATTGCATCAACCCCAAAAGAATATTATATCTTTTCATAATCAATGCCAGGACTTAGCGGAAAACTTCATATTTTTATTCCACTTTTGCAAGACTACTTCAATTGCACCCTCACTGGCTTTATACCTTTAGGTATTTGGACTACTGGTCTAAAAACTTTATAAATTTAATTGTACTTGAGTTACATCTTTCTATTTTGATCAAGTTATTCCATATCTATATTTCTCAATAGATTTATTCAAGATCCTCCTTTTATTTCATTATTTCAATAATAATATTACATGCAAAATCATTGTTGACCATTTTTATTATTCAGTTCCACATTTTCTCGAATTGACATAACTTATCGAGATCTCTTATTTTCATATTTTAAAATTCAATTTCAGGTAGTTGAATCTCTTCTAGAGTTTTACTTATTAGTTATGTCTTGGGTCTCTTCTGGAGCACCCGCCTCCACTATTTGACCATCTAGAATAATTTTTATCTTTGGAACCAATCAATTTATTATTTATTCTAACTGATTGTCCTACTGAGACTTTGATTCAAATTAAAATATTAGATGGTATATAACACTTGGTTATTCTCATTAAGGTTGTAAATACATCTAACAGTTAACTTGTAATGAGTTATCCTTATTGAACTTCTGGTTCAATTACTCTCCCTTTAACTCATTACAAGTTATTGTTTCTCTCCCCCTAATGTTGGGAAAACTGACAACTCATGTCACAATTAAATCTCGAATTAGTTGCTCAAAAATATTATAAGGAGACTCATATAAATATACATTCCCAATCTCTTATTATGACCTGTGCGTTCTGGTGGAGCAATTGGAACATATACCGCACATCCAAAAATTGTAAGGTAGGAAATATTTGGCTCTTGATCAAAAATAAATTGTAATGAGGAGTATTTATAATTTATTGACTTGATGCATACAACATGTAAATCAATACGAGCATGAGTCTCATGCTGAAATAGAAAGTTTTGTTCTCATAAGTAATGGTTTAGCTATTAGTTGGAGGCATTTGATTCATAATTCAGCTAAATCATTTTGTGTGTGAACATGAGTTACAGGATGTTCAACTTTTTTCCCAAGTGACATACAATAATCATTGAAAACTTGGGATGTAAACTCACAAACATTAGCAAGATGAATTGTTTTAACTACATAATCTGAAATTAATCATTTAAACAAGTAATCTCGCAAACGATAGGTTGGGAGTTGATAACGCATATGTGGTTATTTTGTAGATACATCTACCAAAATCATATAATATCAAATGGTAGATGAATGGGCCCATATTTGTTCCAGAAATGTAAGACATTAAATCTCAACTTTAGCTAGTGAGTTTCTAATAATCAATTTTCATTGAGAACAAACAACATATGGGAAATCTTTTAAATTAAAAAATCTTCTGGTTCTTTAATGGATGTCCATATGATATCTCAATTAATCTTCGCATCATATACGATCCAGGATGGTCTAACTGGTCACGCCAAGTAGTAAACGCATTTGTATTAGTAAACTTCTGGTTTACTTTAACATGTGTTTCAATTGTACTAAATCGTAACAAATTGATAATTTTATTATTATTCCTTTTAATTTATTTCCACATATAAGAACTATTGTGACATTTACTACTAAAAATGTCTAAATTAATGTGAAATCCATAATGCCATCAAGTCAATAAATATAATTTCCAAATAATTATATGCAATATTCGTTTCAGGGAATATGCCAAAATCTTCAAATATCTAAAAAAATTTGCAACTTCAGGTGCATCCAACCATAACGAGCTTTAGATAGAATTATCATATTTCATTGCTTATAAAGAGATCTTTCACAGTCAAATATTTTGCTTCCAACGCCTTAATGGGGATGATAACAAAAGAAGATCACAAAGATAATCACAATCAATTCAATTTAATAACAAGAGTAATAAATAACTCAATCCTCTATTTTTCATCCTTTCAAAATAGATATTTATAGCAATAGTGATTTATATGAAATATAATATTTTCCTCATTCAAAATCTCAATATAAGATCTTTTATAAAAATCTTTTAAAACCAATGAATTAACCATCACAAGATATTAATATATTAGCTCTTCTAGAGCTTTCGACTAATTTTGTACCATCAAATATTAGAATAATATTTATTTGTTTTAGTACCAAATAAGATAAATACTTTCTATCTATAATGATAGAATTTATTACTACATTCTCATATCCTTCCTCAAAGAATATTAATAAAAACAAAATATCATATGCGGCCAATAATATTTCATATCACTTTGATAACATAAGTTATCATTACCCTTTGAAGAGTTATCTTGAGAACTCTTATTGTTCTCTTGTTTATTACTATGTTCCCACTTTTAGTGGTCCATGAGTATATCTTTTATTTTCTTCATATTTACATTCACTTCGGGGAATGCAACAAATCTAGTAGGACGAACTTATAAACATCTCAATAGATTCTTTATTTTATAATCACCATCGCAAATATGTGTGGATTTTAAATCATAATCTATCTATTAATCACCATCCCAAATTAGAGGCCATGTTGTTCTTCCTGAATGATCTGATTCGTGGTCATCCTACCACCTGTGCCCTATTACAGAAATAAAAAAGAACTCCTTAATAATTTATGTAAAACTATATACTAACCAGTTGTTATCAAAAAAAGGAAAAGAAAAAAAACACTAAAGAGATCGAAATTCCCAACAATTCACAAATAAATAGATGTGCTGTGGTGGATAACACACTAAGAACTGGAAAACTCTAGGAAAAGTCTAAGAAAATTTCCATTTTGCAATATTGTTTTGAAGCAAACAAAACTTAACCACAGTCGAATGAGTTTATGACTGATGTCTCCATGGCCAACAACTTTCTTCTCTTTCAACAATTGAGAAGTAGAAACCAAAAGATTTTGAAAATATATATATACAGGTTTGAAAATAAATCATACTTCAAAGCAGTTAGTTTATTATATATATATTTTAATTTTTTTACAAAATTATAATTTTAAAAAATAATTTTATAATTTCAAAAAATAAATACCGAACTTTCAAAAATTTTTATATTTTTAGAAAATTTTAATAATTTTTTAAGAAATATTGTTAAAAATGTTGTAAAGTACCAAAATTTAAATGTTTCAGGTATAGTTTAGGAATCAAATTGGATATTAATCCTTGAATTATGTGCCACCTTTTCCGTTAAGATTGTAACAACCATTAACGGATGAGTGACCAAAATGTTATAAGTCGATAACTTTAGTGATCAAAATATAACTTTCATAATTAAGTGATAAAAAAATAAATTTCACCAAAGTTTAGTGACCATTTTTGTAGTTTACCCATTTATAAAAGTATAGCAAGACAACAACATCTATAATAATATCCTTATAATAATATTTATTAATTATTTTAAAATATAATTTTTAATAATTGTTCTAAAGAATTGATGTCGAGTTGACTCGTAATACTGCATTAATAATTTAAATAACAATATAAATAAGTTAAACTATATTATTTATCAGTGTTGAGGGGAATTGGGTCTTGAACCCTTAACGGAAGGTATTGTTCCACTCGGAGGTTTTATGTCCCTTAAGGAGTACCTCAATTGATGTAGGTATGGCCTAAAATCTTACGGGAGAGATGTCAGTATCGTTAGAAATTATTTATGAAAAGTGCGCTTGCGGGGGATCGAACCATCAGCCAAGGCCTTATATGCTTACGTTAGCGTACTTGGTGAGAGCCAACTGGTAGTGTTTTTACCCTTTAAGACCTTTAAGGTCTTGGGTTTGAACCCTACCGAGGCCAAAATGATAAAACATTTTCTTGGTGGACCTAAGCACTCTCGTTAAATTCTATGAAACCCTTTGGACTCTTGGAGTTGGGAGATAAACTCGAGACTAAAAATCGAGTATAGATACCTTAAGAACAATACCCAACTATTTGAGGTCTGGATCGACTGCTTAGAAGATGACATTTAAAAGATTTCTCCCAATAAGAGAGCCGATTCCCCTCAACAATTAAAGATTAAAATTTTAACACAGGTTGAATATTAGCCAATACTTTCATTTAAATATTTTAAATTCTTTTTAATTTATATAAAAAAATCCAATAATAATTTTATGAAAAGTAAATATCATCTCAAAGAGGACCCTCTTTAAAAGTAATTTTTTTTATACAAACTCTTTAAAAATAATGTTAAATTCGTAAAAATAAAATAAGTAATGAAAAATATGTAAACACCACATTCTTTCCCTCTTTTCTTGATTTAATTTTTTCTTTTTCTGGTTTTGTGGTTCATTTGCTTGGCTTTGTGATGGTAAATAGAGAGAGAAAGCGGGGAAGGGGAAAGGGCACTGAGGCATGGGCTTTTGCAAAGCACAATATCTCTCTAGGACCAAAGCTGCAGGGTTGACCATCCATGCTATTAGTTGGCGTTAATTGATTCCTTTATAGCTGCGAAAGTTAATAAAGACAAAGGGTCCTCTACATACAATAATAAAAGGTTAACCAGATTTACACGTATGGATAACATAATTCTAATCATCTCCTCAGCCTACATATATAGCTGCTATTACCTTTTATTTTTACATACTAATTTAAGCATCTATATTATTATTTAAGTCTCGTAATTAAGTTAGTGTTATGAATTAATTAAATATCAATTTAGTATATAAATCTTTTATTGGTTTTTAAAATAAAAAATTAAAATATACTTGAACAATATAATTATTTTAATTAGAGAAGGACATTTTTCTAATTGAATGACATTAGAAAAATTATGAAAATATCTTATTATAGGTTTTGGTCATATCTACTTTTATGATACAATATCTAGAATTACCCATCGCCCCTCCCCAACCTATAAATAGGAGGATAATGCGCTTCAGCGCACTCGAACACATGTCCTCCTGCATTGACAATAATGCCCATACCAATCAAGCTAACACCCAATCGGCTTTTTTATATGAAACTTTAATAAGCATATTTGTTATATATTTGTATATCTATACTATATAAAGTGGTTGACTAAGATGGTGTCATGAGTTAACTAGATACCAACTCAAGTGTAAAATTACTAAAATACCTTTATTTTAATTGTTAATTAATATCATTATAATGTATTTTCATCTTTTCACACTTTTATATAATCTTCAAATAAGACAATTGAAAAACATTATTTGGGAATCAAACACAAGACCAACAAATTCATATTAAAAACACCCTTACTATTGCACTAATAGTAATTTGTTAACATATTTTAATATATATAGTTGTTTAATATAAAATATTTTCATTCACCCACGATAAAATCTAGTATTAATAATGTTGTTGATTCAGTTAATGTCTCAAGTTAGACACCAACTCAGGATTGATGACAACACCATGGTAAACAATTGTATTCATTTAAGGTTTGTTTGGACAACATAGAGTAATTGAATGAAAGTGTAATTACTAAGGTAGAGTTACACTCTCTTGTGATTACAAAGAATTGTAATTTCTTATACAAGTTTGGTTGATAGAGTGTAATTACATCTCCTACGTCATGTTTGGTAGTACAAATTGTAATTACACAATTAAATAATTTATATTTAAAAAATATTAATTACTATAAAAATTATTAGTATGATAAAAATAAGGGTAAACTATACAAATTGTCACCCAACTTTAAAAACTTTTAATTTAGGCACTATCATTTGAATTCGTTCCTATTTTGGTCATCTGCTGTTAAATTGATAATAGAAAGCCTTTTTCTAATTGATATAATAAACATTTAGTCCTCAATACTTATTCTATCAATTTGATCCTAATTTTAAATAATTCAATAAATTTAACCATTCACATTTACAAATTCTATTAATTTGATCCTCAAACTTCCAAACCAAAGCTTTCAGCTTTTAAAAAAGTCATTCCACATCTATTAATTTTTTTATTTATGATTAAAATTTTCACACCTCAAAAGGTTAAGTTTAAGTTGGAATAGTGACTTTGGGTACAAATTGAACGAACTCTAATGCAAAAATGATGGAGTTGGGGACTGCTTGTGAAAAGATTGGATTTCCACCTTGGTTCCATTTAGGGGTGAGTAAAATCTGATTCGATTTAAAAAACTCGATAAAAAAATTTAAATTTTGAATTAAATAGTTCAAGTTATTTGAGTTAATCAAGTTATTCGGATCAACTCGAATAAAAATCAAAATTTTTAGTTTAACTTGAATATGAAATACACAATTCAAGTTATCCGAAAATCCAAATAAGAAAAGACAAAACTATGTCTTTTTGAGAAATGTTTACCTTTTCTAAAGTTAAAAGTCAAAATCATTAAGTTAAATGGCAAAACTACATCGTTTTGATAAATGTTTACCCATTAAGTTAAAAGGCAAAACCATTATATTTTTTATGTAGTTAAATAATCTTGTACTTCATCTACTAGTTAAATAATCAGTCCATGTAAAAGCAGCATTAAGTATAAATAATAGGATTTGTTAACTCAACTCGACTTGAAATTTTTTGACTCAATTCGATTAAAAAAATTCAAATTGAGTTCGGTTGCTAAAATAAGATTCGTCAACTCGACTAACTCAAAAATTTTTGACTCGATTTGACTCGACTCGATTGAATACTCACCCCTAGTTCTATTACATTTGAACTAGAAATATCTTAATTGGAGACATGATGATTAGGGACATCTACACTTGGCTGTTGAACTGAGATCGATGAAGGAAGTGCAGGAGTATTATTTAATGGAGAGAGGTTATTCTCCAGTGTAGTTAATTTTTTTTTTTGTTCTTTCTCCATCTTCTTCATAGGTCTGGTTGTAAGGGAGAAAGATTAAAAAGCAGTCTACATGGAGGAAACAACTTAAAATTTGTGCATAAGTAACCGATAATTTATCAAGCTGGTATGCTTCCTAACCTTTATGTATTCACGGTTAAAAAAAAAAAGGGAAGAAAGTTAAGAATTTGGTTAATCCATTATTTCTGTTTTGTAATGAGTAAAATTACGGTTAATCATTAAACTGCCTTTGCATGCAAACTAAGTAGGTTCTTATAAATATAAATTATCTTTGTTAGATTTCTGAAATGGTTATTTTGTTTAGTTGGTTAAGGAGGCTTGAGAAATAAAGAAAAAGCTAGAATGATGAATTCGGTGTCAACTTCCAAGTGATTTCAGAACTCAAGTCTTAAATGGTTGCTCGATTACCTTCAGTATTGTGCGTTGAGCATGTTTGATTGAATATTATGATGAGTTGTTCTATTTTTGAATGGTGATATATCATGATGCATGCTATGTAATAATATGCAAATGAGTGACTAGTTGTAAATTATCCATATGGTGTATATGAAATGTTTGGCGTAATGTGTGTCGTGCATGACCAGTAGTACTGGTCACATACTTGTGTATGAAATGCATGTTTATGAATAATATGCAGAGTTATGGAGGTCTGTCGAATTGTGATTGAGATGGAAGGTGAAGAAGGAGAATATGATATGATATGATATGTGATTTGCCTTCGGTATGACATGTAAATGCAAACAGAGATTGACAAATAACCCTAACCTTGCAGGCGAACACTTATGTGTTCAACAAGGAGGATTTGCAGAGGTTCGGGTGGACTATACAGAAAATGAATAGTAATGATATATGGCTTCGACGGGGTTTAGGCAGATTGTAAGGAGAAAGGTGCGCACCAATATATGAAAGCCCTTTACGGTAACTCTTGAAAAAAGTTATATTTCAAGCCTCTAGATTGAATTAATTGTTTGTAATTAAGTAAATATGTTTGCATTTTTAAGATTTAGAATTTTACATAACAAAGCTTGGATTGTGCTATAAATTTCATTATTTGTTACTGGGGAAGAAATGTGTTGGTTATTGTTGGTAACAGGTGCAGTATGAAGAAGAGAAGAGAGAAAGGAGAAAGAAAATGAAAGAAGTGAAATATTGCCATGTTGGTTAGATTGCCAACAAGAATGCCATGACAATTCCAGGAAGATGTCGTAACACTCAATCCTCGTCACTCTTAGCTAGCTGTAGTTGTACTAGATAAACCACCATAAAAAAAGAGGAAGCAAAAGGTGTGTGCTGAGAGGGAGGGGCCTACCCTATAAAGGAGGAAAGAAAAAAGAAAAGAGGGGACAAAAATTTTGGGGAAACAAAAGAAATTTTTCTCTACATCGAGTTCTCATGGAAAATTTCAGAGAATAGAGAGGAAAGGGTAGCAATTTATAGAGCAAAAAATCATAGACGCAAGGAAGGGGAAGGGAAATCTGCCCTGGGTTTACATCAAATTTTAGTATTAATGTGAAAGCTAGAGTAACGAGAGTTTTTTGCAGTTCTGCTTTTATTTTTTTATTTAAACTTTGTGATTCGTAAACTTAAATGATGATGTTGAATCACTTTATTTTGGATTTGAATGTCCAATCCATGTGCTAAATCTCATTGGGTTGGAATTATTTGGGTGAACTTTTACTATTTTTAATGCTCATAGTCTGATTTTGAGTAAATTATTGTTTCATTTGATTTGTGATTATTTTAAATTCATGCATGCAAGCTCTAGACATAGATGATTGTATGGTATCTTGTTAGATCTAATTTAATTATGAAAAGATTAAATAAAGTGGATTATTATCTGTTGATACAGATGAATATTAGAAAGAATATTCGCAGCACTCTAGACATAGAAGTTGCGATTTGTACAGGAAAAGGAAGAACAGTCTGGATATCATTCTTGAGTTCTGTAGATATGCAAAAACTCAGAATGATGGCTCAAAGTCTGGCTCTCGAAAGAAGCAGACTGTAGTAGTGAATCCCTAAACAGTAGAATGGTTAAGATTTTGCCATGGCATTATTATGATATAAAAATAAAACCTGAGTAATTCCATCCTTTATCATTAAACAGTACAAATCTTCCCCACTTATTCTTTGGGAATTTTGACAACATTTCAATTGCCCTAGCATTTTTTCATTCATAATTGATTTTATTAATCCATTCATTAATTCTCTTTATCAATTTGTCTTTTGTTTCTTTTGCACAGTTTAATTAGTCAAATTCATAGTAATAGCATAACTAATTTTTTAATTAATTTCGATCCTTTTGGAGACGATACTCACTAATCCCTTTATTACTTGATTCGACGTGTATACTTGCATATTCGCATTACATATTCACACGCGATAAATTTTTGGCACTACTGCCGGGGATCAGCAATATTGGTGAAAATTTGGTTTGTTATTACCTTTTTAATTTTGTTAGTTTAGCTTAATTAGTTGTTTTGATTTTTTTTCAAGAGTTTTGTTGGTGCATGATGTAATACCCCTAACCCGTATTCGTTGCTGGCCTAGGGTTACGGAGCATTACTAGAGTTTACAATTCAAACAAACACATATTTATAAACATTACATACCATATCAATAAAAATATTAAATCCAAACCACATAATACATATTGTACCTTATATGATCCCTCGAGGCCCTAAAAACATGTTAGAAACAAGTCGGGACTAAATAAAAAACTTAGAGAATTTTTCAGGAAACAAGAAAAATTTTCAAAATTGTAGGGGTCACACCGCCGTGTGGGAATTCGAGGTAGGGACACACGGCCATGTCTGTAACACCCCTCACCCGTAGATCTAAATTTACAACAACGGAGATGGCTCGAGCTATTGAAAGATTACGAGTTAATGATTGACTATCATCCAGGAAAAGCAAATGTAGTTGCGAATGCTTTGAGTAAAAAATCATTATTTGCTTTGAGAGAGATGAATACACAGTTATTGTTGTCTGATGATGGTTCGTTACTAACCAAATTGAAAGCTAAACCAGTTTTTCATTAGTAAATTTGTGAAGCTCAAAAGTATGATGTTGAGTTACAAACTAAAAGAATGCAATATGAGTCGATTAGTGATTCTGACTATCAGATCGGAGCCGATGATTATTTCATGTTCCGAAATAGAATCTGTATACTAAAGAATTCTGAGCTTATCCAGAAAATTTTGCACTAAGCACATAGTGGTTGTCTATCTGTTCACCTGGGGGGTACCAAAATGTATAATGATTTGAAACAATTGAATTGGTGGCCGGGCATGAAACGAGACATTTTAGAATTTGTATCACGATGTTTAGTGTGTTAGCAAGTTAAAGTTGAACATCAAGTGCCTTCGGGATTACTACAGCCGGTGATGATACTAGAGTGGAAGTAGGATAGAGTTACGATCGATTTTGTATTGGGATTGCCTCTGTCTCCGAGGAAGAAAGATGCTATTTGGGTTGTACTGACTATTCGCTTGATAAATTAGTTGAACTGTACATACCGAAGACTGTTAGATTGCACGGGGTGCCAGTTTCGATTATTTCAGATAGAGACCCGAGGTTTACATCCCGATTTTGAAATAAATTACAAGAAGCTCTTGGTACGAGGTTGAATTTTAGTATAGCATTTCATCCGCAAATAGATGGTCAGTCTGAGAAAATAATTCAGATTCTTGAAGATATACTTCATTGTTGTGTGTTGGATAATTGCCATTGGTTGAATTCGTGTACAATAACAATTTTCAATCGAGCACAAAGATGGCACCGTACGAAGCTTTATATGGCCACAAATGTCGAACTCCATTGTAATGGACCGAGCTTAGTGAGAAAAAGATTCACAGGGTTGATTTGATCCGAGAGACTGAAAAAAAAAGTGAAAGTAATTCGCGACAGTTTGAAAGTAGCTTCAGATCGACAGAAATCGTACGCAGATTTGAAATGAAAAGACATTGAATTTCAGATCAATGATAAAGTATTTCTAAAAGTGTATCCGTGGAAGAAAGTCCTTCGATTTGGTCGCAAAGGCAAATTGAGTCCACGTTTTATCGGGCCGTATGAGATCATCAAAAGAATAGGTCCAGTGGCATATCAGTTAGCTTTACCAACTGAGTTAGAGAAAATCCATAATGTGTTTCATGTGTTAATGTTGCGACATTATAGATTCGATCTATCACATGTAATTTCTCCTGCAGAAATCGACATTCAATCTCACATGACATAGAATGAAGAACCGATCAGAATTTTAGCTCGAGAGGTTAAAGAGTTAAGAAATAAAAGCATAGCTTTAGTAAAAGTCTTGCGGCAATGTCACGGGATTGAAGAGGTTATGTGTGAGCCCGAGAAAGCTATGAGAAAACAGTACCCTAACCTATTCACTGGTAAGATTTTCAAGGACGAAAATCCCTAAGAGGGGAGAGCTGTAACAACCTATTTTTGGTCAAATCAGAACAGTGGTTTTGGGACCACAAATCTAAGGTCAAAATTATTATTTTGTTATTATTTCAATGTTTACAGCATGATAGTATAGTTGTGCGAAATTTTCGTTAAATTTTTTTATTGTTTAAATGCTTAATTCGATAAAAAGGACTAAATCGCGTAAAGTGTAAAACTTGAGTTCTATTAGTTAAAGGTGTATATTAGCTATGGAACATTAAAGTGGAGGTCCTTATGTTGTAATTAGACCATTATAACTGTGGGTGGACAATTATGGGCATATATTAAGTGATATTTAATGTTTTAAAACAAGGTTAATATAGTAATTTGTAAATAACTTAAGTTAAAATAATAAAAACATGATGTCTTCATCTTCATTAAGCTATCACCACCTAAATTAGAAATTTAAAACACCATTTCAAAGCTTGGAACATTCGGCCATGGTATATTAAGCATATCAAGAAAGGCGAAATACAAAATTGGATCGGGAAAAGAACAAAGTTAAAGAAAAGTTGACTCGTTTCACCATTTTAGCATTCGAGGTCAGTTCGTATGTAATGAGCATTGTTATATTTATGATTTAAATGCTTTGATATTGCATAAACTATGAATACGAGACTTCAGACATGTTCGATAATGATTCGACAATGATTTGACATTCGAAATCCTGATTGAACCTTAGGAATAGATTTGGATACTAGTGACATGTCATTGAAGGATTGTCCTGATTATGTGATCCAGGTGCTAATCCTGTATGTCCTACTGATGGCTGAGTATACCGACATGTGTTGCAATTACTTGATAGCTTGTGTGAGTAGCACCATGTAGCTACGTCTTGACCCACAGCTTGTGTGAGCAGGCCCATTGATAGCTCTAGTGTAAGCAGTTTAGGTATGAGATTGAGTTAGCTTCGACTATATATGTGGCACTTTAGGTATGAGTTTCCCATGTATCCTATAGTATTCTGAATGGTTCAACGGGTAAACGAAAAGCATGGATGTGTATGAGATTGATACGAGATGGTACAGGTATGTACATGAACTATATAAGCTTAAATTGAAGAAGTTGCGAAGTTCATATATAAGATTATGATTGAAAATGTGAAAGGTTTGTTAGTTAAATGAACTATATGTTGTTATGTTCAATTTGATGATTTGTATATCTATGTTAAAATTGAGTATAACTCATACGAGCTTACTAAGCTATATAGCTTACTTTGTTTAATTTTCTATGTTTTATAGAGACTTTAAATCTAGCTCAGACTTGGGGATCGTCGGAGACATCGTCACACTATCCAACTATCAATTTGGTACTTTTGAGCTTATGTTTTAAGTATATGGCATGTATAGGGAATTTGGTCATTTTTATTATGTGATGGTAATGAATTTAGCCATTTGAATTGGCTTGTAAATGTATATGTTTTGGTTTGTATATATAGCCATGAGTGAAGGCTCATTCTTGGTTATTTTGGTATGCTTGAATCATGTATATATGTGTGTTTATGTCTTATGAAATGTGTTGAATGATGGCTGTGTGATGCTTAAATGGTAATAGGCTATAAAGTATCAAATGGTTGATTTGTGGATATTGGTTTGCTTGTGAAATTAGGATAAATGATGCATATTTGGAAGTGTATATTTAATTGAATTGTATATGTGAATTTTGATCTAAAGGTATGATATATTTTGTGTTTTGTGAGTATTAAGAAAGGTGTATAGATTATGCATGAACTAAGCTTTAGTTGGACGGTTAAAATGTCATATTATGCTATGTTTTGGTGCTAATTGGATTGATGTAGGTGTACACAAGTTTGGATGGCAAAATGGCTTAGTAAATAGCCTTTTTTTTGTCCACACGGGTAGAGACACAGGCGTGTGTCTCAACTGCGTGCGATACATAGTTATGTACATGGCTGTGTGTCCCCTGGTGTGGAAATTAAAAACAAGTCAATATGCTCCACACGGCCTCACACATGGGCGTGTGGCATAAGTCAGTATACCCTACAGGCCAAGCACACGGTCTGGCACACAAGCATGTATGGCCATTTTTAGGGCACACGGGCTAGCCAAACGGACATGTGTGTTGGCTGTGTGACCCAAGTCAGAGAGTTACATGGGGTTGGGCATGGGTTGGGACACGACCATGTGGTTCCATTTCGAATGTCCATACGGCCTATGGCATGGGTGTGTCTTAGGCCGTGTGAGAGACACGGCCGGGCCACACGAACGTGTGTCCCATGCTTTAAGAAAAGAA
Source organism: Gossypium anomalum (assembly GCA_025698475.1). Classification (NCBI taxonomy): domain Eukaryota; kingdom Viridiplantae; phylum Streptophyta; class Magnoliopsida; order Malvales; family Malvaceae; genus Gossypium; species Gossypium anomalum. Next base: position 35,071,222 of record CM046959.1, on the reverse strand, counting down.
TTCTAAGTGTTCAAAAAGTTTCCTAAGTTATTAGTTTAGTCCCGAACCACTCCCAATATATGTTTAGGGCTTCGTAGGCTCGTATTAGGGACAAAATGTTTAGTTGTGAATGGAATGTATATGATTTGATTTATTGTATGTGAAATGTATGTTAAAATGTGGTATAAGTACGGTAATACTCAATAACCTTATTTCGACATTGAATACATGTGAGGGGTGTTACATTTATTTGTATCAGAGCTAGGTTTAGTCGATTCTCAGACTAACGTAGTGTGTGTGAGAGTCTATGTAACAGTTCAGTTTAGACTCTAGTTGAAATAGTGGTTTCGGGACCACAAATCTGAGTTTAAAAAATATTTTAATATTATTTTTTGTGCGAAGTTTCTGTAAGTTAATTTGTCTGTTTCTGCGCTCGATTTTGCAAAAATGACCTAATCACGTAAAATGTAAAAGCTATGTGCTAGATGTTAAAAGTGTCTATTTGACTTGTCTTATTAAAGGAGAAGTCCTTATGATGTTATTAGGCCATAACTAAGGTTAACGGACATAAATGACCATCCACTAAGTGTTTTTTATATGGCTTAATAAAGGGCAAAATTGGTATTTGTTAATTAATTTTAAGTTAAATAAAATAAAAGCCATTTCTTCTTCCATTATCATCACCTAGCCAAATTTGAAGAAAGAAAATAAAGCTTTCATAGCCATTTAGGGTTCGGCATTAATCTTGGAAGATTAAGGTATGAATTTTTGTCTGTTTTTGATAATTTCTACGTTTCTGTGATCATTGCTTCGTGTTCTTTAAAACCCATGTCTGAATTTCTATTTCTGTTGAAGATTATGAAATGTGCCATTAATGATTGTATGAGCTTTGTAATGTTTTTATATGGATTATGAAAGATATATGTGAGATTATCATGTTTTGTTCTTGAATTTTTGATGGAATAGAGCTATTTGGGCTAATTTGTGAAAATGAGGTTTTAAGGACTAAATTGTGAATTAAATATGTTATTTGGGCTTGTAAGGAAGCTATGTATATTCGGCCAATCTATAGTCTTGGTGAATTTTTCATATTTGTGATTTTGTGAAAAATGAATTAAATTGTCAAAGTGTGAAAATATAAGGGTTAAAATGCAAAATGCCCTAAATATGTGTTTATGGATTATTTTGATTGAAATGAATGATTGAATGGTTGAATTTGAATTGTATTAGATCAAGAACAAAGAAAATCGGACTTAGATCAAGGGAAGTCCAAAATAGTTGAATAGTCGACTCGTTTCTGTCCGAAATCCATATGAGGTAAGTCAGATTACAATTATGTGTTAAATTAACTAAATTCTGTGTATATAAACTGTAATCTGTATTGGACGGCCTTAAGAGCCTGATGAATAAATTTTAAGTAAACTCCGATAATATGCTAGTATCTGAAAAGCTCTGTATGTTTCTAAAAGAACATTGACATTGATCTGAGTTATCGTGTAAGACCGTGTCTGGGATACAGGCCTCGATTTAAGATTTTGTGTAAGACCCTGTTTGAGACAGAGGCATCGATACCGAATTACATGTAAGACCACGTCTGGGACGTTGGCATTGTACCCGTTTATGGGTATCTGTATCGTTTCTAAACCATTTGATGATAGAGTACAAGATATGGGAATGAATATATGAAATGTATAATCTATACAGGTACGTTTGTATCGTACTAGATTTTTGAATATGAAAGACTCTGTTTTTGTGAATTAATGAATACGAAATATGTACGAAATCATGGAACTAAAACATGACATGTATACAAGTAAATGAGCATGGTTAGGCTCATGAATTACTTTGTGAAATGGTTATGAATTCTTGCTATTGACTTTTAATTTATATGTTTTAATAGTTAGACTAGTTGTATTTGGCTTACTAAGCTCTTTGTAGCTTACTCTGTGTGATTTCTGTCGTTTTACAGTTATCGTAGCTACTGAAGGCTCAGGGATAGTCGAGGATTGTCACCATACTATCCAACTCATTTTGGTATTTTTGAAAGTGTAAATATTTTTAAGTATGGCATGTATAGGCTAGAATGTGTATGTTTTAAGCTTTGATATGTATATATGTTAACGCCATGAGAGTTGGCTAACAAATGGTGTGTTTATGCTTAGTTTTAGTAAATGGTTGGTGATGCCAAATTATGTATGCTTGTAATAGTTATATGGCCTTGTATGTGGTGGTCATTTTGAAATATGCCAAGTTAAGGAAATGGTAAGTTTAAGCTTGAGTTAGAAGGTGCCATAAGTGAGCTATGAAATAAACATTTTGGCATGTTGTTGTAGTATGATTTTTAATGTGTTTTGGTATGGATTTGAATAGGTTATTGAATGATGATGATTTAGTTATAATGAAGCATGTTTTGAGCATTGTATTGGCTGAAAATTATGGTATAAATGTTGTTTAACATTGCTTGTAGGAATTAACCAAATAGGGGTGGTAAATTGGCTTAAACCAAGCCTGCATTGTGCCACACGGTCAGGGAATATGGCCGTGGGCTTAAGTCAGTAGCTGGCTAAGTTTCACACAGCCATAGCACATGCGCGTGTCTGTTGGCCTTGTGTAAAAGTCAGTATATGTACTCTGTTTTGGCACGACTGGATCACATGGGTGTGTATGGTGCCCGTGTGTACCACACGGCCTGGTCACATGGGCGTGTGACCTCAACAATATTGAAAAATTTTTCTAGGTTCTGAAAATTTTGAATGTGTTCGGTTTAGTCCCGACTTTTTTTAAAAGTATGTCTTAGGTCTTTGAGACCTCCATAAAGAATGAATTGTTGATTTGCTTATGCATTAATATTGTATGATATCTGTGATTCTGTATTGATCTGTAATATTCTGTCTATCTGGTAATGCCCCTTACCTATTCCGGCGACGGTTACGGGATAAGGGTATTACAGTCTAGCTGTACATGCCATATATAACCTATGATAGTGTGATGACTCCTGACAATTTAAACTTTGTTTTCATATATTAAATGGATCCTAATCGAGCTGTGGCTGATGATGTCGAGAGTAATGCACCAGCTTCCGCTCAAGGGGCAGCGCTGTCTGAATCTAGAAATGTATCAAGTAGTCACGGAGGAGAGGCTAAAAAAGCCTTTTTCCAAATGATGAATGAATGGTTCACACAATTTGTTAGAACCAATCCAGCTGCTCAACAACCTCCACCCCCATCTAATCCTCAACTTGTTCCTATAGCTCCTCAAGTTGTGGAACTTCAACTACTGAATAAGCCTCCAGTTGATAAGATTCAAAAATACAAGGCCGAAGAGTTCAGAGCTACCATTGATGATGATCCCGAGAAAGTTAAATTTTGGCTTGAAAACACTATTCGGGTATTTGATAAACTATCATGTACGCCAACTGAGTGTTTGAAACGTGCTATTTCATTATTGAAGGACACTACGTATCAATGGTGGAATACCCTAGTATCAGTGGTACTGAGAGAAAGAATGACATGGTAATTGTTTCAGGCTTAGTTCTGGAAGAAATATATAAGTCAGAGACTTCTCGACTAAAAGCACAAAGAATTTCTAGAATTGAAACAGGGCTATATGACTGTGATTGAGTATGAAAGATAATTTGTACGGTTGAGCAAGTATCCTCAGGAGTATGTTTCTACTAAAGAAATCATGTGTAAGCGGTTCTTTGATGGGTTGAACAAGGATATTAAACTTCTGGTTGGAATTCTAAAATTGAAAGAATTTGTTGTCTTGGTTGACAGAGCTTGCAAAGTCGATGAGCTTAGCAAAGAAAAGAGAAAAGTAGATTCAGAGGCTAAAGACTCAAGAAAAAGGTCGATGAATAAGTCATATCAGTCTTAAACAAAGAAATTTAGAGATTCGTTCACTCGTCCAAATGATTCAATCGGGCATTCGAGCAGAGACCGTGGAAAACAATACTCAAGTCCTAAAGGTCAAGCTACATCGTTATCGAGTGTTGGCAGTGCGAGAAACTATAGACCTGAATGTCAACAATGTGGAAGACATCATCTTGGTGAATGTAGAATGAATAACTGGGCTTGTTTCAAATGTGGCTCACAAGATCATTTCATATGTGATTGCCCAGAGTTAGCTGAGAAAGATAAGATTCAGAATGCAAGACCGAGTAACACAACCATTAGAGGGAGGCCACCAAGAAATGCGGGAAATGCGAGTAGTAATCATGGTACTACGAGAGATTCTACAGTAAGAACTGAGGCTAGAGCACTTGCTAGAGCTTACGCTATTCGCGCTCGCGAAGAGCCGTCATCACCTGATGTTATCACTAGTACATTTTCTCATTACGACACTAATATGATTGCATTGATTGATCCTAAATCAACTCATACGTATATCTGTATGAATTTGGTGTTTAGTAAGAATTTACCTGTTGAGTCTATTGAGTTTGTGATTAAAGTATCGAGCCCATTAGGCAAGTATGTGCTAGTTGATAAAGTTTGAAAGAACTGTCTTTTAATGACTCGGTGTTACTATTTTCCGGCTAATTTTATGCTACTACCTTTTGATGAATTCAATGTAATTTTGCGAATGGATTGGGTGAGGCTGCATGATGCTGTTGTGAATTGTAGACAAAAGATTATTGAATTGAAATGTCAGAATAGTGAAATTCTTTGAATTGAATCAGATGAATCAAGTGAATTGCCAATTGTGATTTCATCAATGTCAGCTCAGAAAGTGTGAGGAAAGGTTGTGAATGGAATGTATATGATTTGATTTATTGTATGTGAAATGTATGTTTAAAGTGTGGTATAAGTTTGGTAATGCTCAGTAACCCTATTTCTGCGTTGAATACGGGTGAGGGGTGTTGTAGTATCCCAGCCCGTGTCCGTGCTCGTGCAACTCACTGACTTGGGTCACACAGACAAGTCACATGCCCGTGTGCCAGGCTGTGTACCCTTCGAAGTAATCCTACACCCCCGTATGCCAGGCCGTGTAACAGCTTGACTTGCAGCCATTCGAAAGCTACAGGGAACACATAGTTGTGCCACCTGGTTATGTGTCACACACGGTTGAGACATATGCCCTTGTCTCTAGTCATGTGGATGAAAATAGACCATTTTAGAAGCCATTTTTCTCACCCATATTGGCATGTACCTACACCCAAAATAGCACATATATACAAGCCATAACAAGGCACCAAAACCATGAAAAAATCAAGCTATGAACACAAGGTATAATAGTATACAACCAATATGCCCATAGGCACCTCAAATAACAACATGTAAATATGTATAACCATGTACTCAATTTGATCAAAATGATCAACCAACTTTCAACTAGATATACATCAATACATACCATAAAATTTACTTACCAAAACACAAACCATTTGGTACCAAAATTTCCAATCTATAACTAGTAACAAATAACCATATAAATCATACATAATAAGGTAACAATTCACTACATATTCAAAATATTGCAAGGCACATATACCATATGCATATTTAGGTTGTCATTCTATCTTCCAACATTCAAACAAAACAAGCCAAACATCAACTATATTAATATCCATATTTACATGCTAAGACTAAATTCATTTGAACACCAAAATACCATAACACAAGCAAAACCAAATGGCCATTTCAATAATTAAACATATAGGCCAACATTATCCAAAATACCTATACATGCCACCATAACCAAAATCAAAACAACCAAAAGTACCAAAAGAGCCGATGGATAGTGTGATATAGCTTCGACAAGCTTCCAACTCGAGCGAGCTTCTGATACATTATAAGACATGGAAAATAACATAGAGTAAGCATATAAGCTTAGTAAATTTGTATAACTTAAAACATAACTTACCATTTCAATACATAATAGGTAAGATAACATGGCATAATCCAACTACACTTGGCCAAAGCCTAAACATGTACACCAAACATGTTAGCCATTTGATCATATAACATAGGATATATAATCAAGAAGGAATAGAACATATAATTATATCTCATATACATTTATCATCCATTTCAATTCTCAAAATGCCATACTGTACTAATTTAATGTAATTCACATTTGTCCTTGTATTGGTTCATATCGAACTCTTACCATGCTGTATCAGAGTAGTGCCTATTGAACCGTTTAGAATATTGTGGGATACCCAGGATAGCTCACACATAGTGTGCTAAATCATATAACTATAATCCGTCAAATCCTGTACATGTATGCTCACACGAGCTATGAATTAGAATGCTCACATGAGCTATGAAAATGGGCCTGCTCACACGAGCTGTGGGTCAGAACGTAGCTATAGGATGCTACTCACACGAGCTATTGAGTATCTGCAGCACATGCTTCATCTCATCCATCAATAGGACGTTTAGGACTAGCACCCGAATCATGTAAACCCTAATAACATGTCATTTGTATCCTACGAATTCCTAAGGTTCAAATAGGGCTCGGTAATTGTTGTATGTCATTGGATATGGAATCGTATATACATATGGTAATTCATAATTCATACATAATTCAATGTAAAACATATAAACACAAATTAGTCATACGAACTTACCTCAACGAGTATATGTAGATACGGAGGCGATTAATCCAAGACTTTCTCTTTGCCCTGATCTAAAGCCGTACGAGGTTTGTCTTGATCTATACTGATAAATTTAGCTCAATTTAATATGTATTTTATTCAATTTAACCCAAAATCATATTTTGGCCATTTTGCACCTATACTTTTAATGTCATTACAATTTAGTCCCTAGCTCATAAAAATGGAAATTTATGAAATTTCACCACAACCCATTATAGTCAAATATCAATTAGGTCCCTAGCAAGCCTTATATTTCATTTATTTCACAATTTCACCATGTAAAATTTTTTATTTTTCAATTTAATCCCTATTTGACATTTTCATAAAAAATCACTCAACAAAAGTTATTTATCTAACAACAACTATCCATTTTCTTCCATAACTCATCAAAACTCTTTCATATTCAAATGGAAAAACCATAATAGTTCAACAGTTTCACAAATTAATCCCCGGGCCAGCTAAATTAAGTTACAACGATCCCGAAAACATAGAAATCATTAAAAACGTATCAAAAATCACTTACATATAGACAAAAGAAGTTTGGCCGAATCCTAGCTATGGCTTCCTTAGAAAAATCAGTTGAAGATGAAAATAAAAGATAAAAGCTTTGTCATTTTGTTTTATTTAATGTTAACTTTATTTACTAATTACTTAATTAACCTTAAAAACTAATCAAAATTTCAATAATGCCAAACCATGCTTATCCACTAACACATTTTTGGTCTAATTACCATATAAGGACTCAAAATTTAAAGTTCTATAGCTATTTAATACCTTTAGATATTAGAACTAAACTTTTGCACTTTACGTAATTTAGTCCTTTTTATCAAATTGAGCATATAAACAGTAAACATAATTATTATACGGTATTACTACCACACTGTAGGCAATAAAATAATAATAAAATAAATTTTCTGACTTCAGATTTGTGATCCCGAAACCACTGTTCTGATTAAACTAAAAATGGGTTGTTACACATGAGTAGAGATATTTCTACACCTAAAGAGTATTCTTTTTATCTAGAAATTGAGCGAACCTTGAGAAGAAGGAGAAAAGAATTGCCAGAAATGGAAAGAATTAGAAATAATCTGGTTAGAAAAGAGCCATTACATTAGAATGGAAGGGATGATGATATTCCTCAAATAACAGATGATAGGGACAAACCTACCAGAGAACATATAGTGTCGATCTTGAGTGATATGAATCTAGGAATTGTCAGGATGCATATTCAAGCTTAATATTTTGAGTTAAAGTTAGTGATGTTTCAAACATTTCAAACTATAGGGCAGTTTAGTGGATTGCCTACTAAAGATCCACGGTTGCACTTAAGACTCTTTTTGAAAGTCTACGATTCATTCAGGCAGTTGGGTGTTCCTAAAGATTCCTTGAGATTGAAGTTATTCCCTTATTCATTGCGAGATCGTGCTAGAGCATGGTTAAATGCATTGCCATTAGTTACAGTGGCATTTTGGAATGAACTTTGTCAGAGGTTTCTACTAAGATATAATCCTCAAAACATGAATGAGAAATGGAGGAACGATATTACGTCCTTTCAGTAGTTTAAGGATGAAACATTATATGAAGCGTAAGAGTGATTCAATGAGTTAATTAGAAAATGTCCAATGCATGTTTTTCAACATTGAACACAAATGGAAATGTTCTACAATGGATTGAATGCACATACAAGGATGGTGGTTGACGTATTTGCCAATGGAAATTTGCTTGATAAATCATATAATAAGGCATATGAAATTCTAGAAAGGATAGCAAACAATGATTATCAATACCCCACTACAAGAGTAGGGATTGACAGAAGAGCTGCTAGAGTAATGGAACTTGATGTGATTACTTCCCTAATAGCTTAGGTTTTATCTTTAACTAATATAATTAAAACACTGAAAAGACTAGCTACAGTGCAAGAAATGAAAGTTACTGAGTTAGCATGTGTTTATTGTAAAGAAGATCACGTTTTTGATGAATGCCCATCGAACCCAACCTCAGTTTATTATATGGGAAATTTTAATCAAATAACAACCACCCATATTCCAACACATATAATCCGGGGTGGAAGCAACATCCCAATTTCAGTTAGAGTAATCAAGGGGTGGGAAATTCCAGCAATGCTATTTGACAGAATGTTGCAAGTGCACCACCTGGATACAATCAGTCCATGCCACGACAAAGTGCTCAGCAAAATTCAACTTCGAGTTTTTCATCTATGGAAGCTCTATTAAAGGAATATATGACCAAGAACGATGATATCATTCAAAGACAAGCTACACCTTTAAGAGCTTTAGCAAATCAAGTGGGACAAATTGCCAAAGAATTAAACTCAAGATTGCAAGGAGCACTGTTGAGTGATACCAAAATTCATGATCTCAAGGGAAGGGATAGTGCAAAGCCATTACACTCAGAAGTGGTATGCAGCTACAAGGAATTGTGAATGACACCACTACTGAAGAAGGTACGAATCATACTTGGGAAACCTTTTCTAGCAACTGGTATAACATTAATTGATGAACAAAAAGGTAAATTAAAAATGAGAGTTAATGATCAGTAGATAACCTTTAACATTTTTGATGCAATGAAGTATACAGATACAGATGAACAATGTCACGCTCTTTAGATTGTTGACACAATAGTACAAGAAGAATTTGTAGAATTTTATCACAATAATTCTAATGATGATGCAGACCTATTTGAGTTAATTGAAGTAGAAATGATTGAAGAGTTTGGTGAACTAATGAAAGCTAAGAAAATTAAGAATGGATTAAGGAGAAGTTTTGAATCATTAAATTTATCGAACAGTTCTTTTAAACCTCCTCGACCATCCATAGAAGATCTTCCTATGTTGGAATTGAAGCCTTTGCCAGTACATCTAAAGTATGCTTACTTAGGAGATAATAACACACTACCAGTAGTTATCTCTATGGCATTGAAATTAGATCAAGAGGATCAATTGTTGAAAGTTTTAAGGAAATCCAAGGAAGCATTGAGGTGGACGATTGTGGATATTAAAGGAATCAGTCCAGCAATCTGCAAGCATAAGACATTACTAGAGGATTGCCATGGTAAATCAATCGAGCAGCAGAGAAGAATAAATCCCATTATAAAGGAAGTTTTCAAAAAGGAGATTATCAAATGGCTAGATGATGGAATTATACACCCAATTTCTGATAATTCTTGGGTGAGCCCTGTTCAATGTGTACCTAAAAAAAGGGGTGTCACCGTGGTAAGTAATGATAATAATAAACTCATTCCTACTCGTACTGTCACAGGATGGAGGGTTTGTATGGACTATCGAAAACTCAACAAAGCAATAAGGAAGGACAATTTTCCTCTGTCGTTTATCGACCAAATGTTAGATAGATTAGCAGGGAAAGCCTTCTATTTTTTCTAGATGGTTATTTAGGGTACAACCAGATTACCATAGCTTCTACTGATCAACATAAAACCACATTTACATGTCTTTATGGAACTTTTGCATTCTGATGAATGTTGTTTAGATTATGCAATGCCCCTGCAACATTTCAACGTTGCATGATGTCAATATTTTCGGACATGGTGGCAAAATTTTTAGAAGTTTTTATAGAAGACTTCTCGATGTTTGGCGACACTTTTAAATACTATTGAAAAAATCTGGAGTTAGGTCTTTGTCGCTGTGAAGAAACCAACCTTGTTCTCAATTGGGAGAAATGCCACTTCATGGTCTGTGAAGGCATATTTCTAGGACATAAAATTTTGTAGCAAGGGATTACCATCGACAAAGAAAAAGTTGAGGTTATTGAGAAATTGTCACTACCCTCCACTGTTAAAGGTATTCATAGTTTTCTTGGCCATTCAGGATTCTATCGACGATTTATCAAAGATTTTTCAAAAATATCCAAACCTATGTGTACATTGTTAGAACATAATAGATCTCTCAATTGTGATGAGTCATTCTTACAAGCATTTGAGGAATTAAAAAAGCGATTAGTCACAACACCAATAGTCATAGCACCAGATTGGACTTTACCTTTCAAACTTATTTATGATGCTAGTGGTTTTGCCATAGGGGAAATACTTGGGCAAAGAAAGGACAAGGTATTTCATGCTATCTACTATGCAAGCTATACGTTGATAGATTCATGGCTAAATTATACCACCACTGAGAAGGAGCTGTTAGTTGTGGTATTTTCCTTTGACAAATTCAGAGCTTATTTAGTAGGCACCAAATTACAGTTTATACAGACCACTCTGCTATTAAGTACTTGGTAACCAAGGAAGATGCTAAGCCTAGATTAGTTCGATGGATATTACTATTGTAAGAATTTGATCTGGAAATTAGAGATAGGAAAGGCATAGAAAATCAATTGGTTGATCACTTGTCTCAAATTGAAGTAGGAAATGAAGACGGTAATATTCAACATATTCAAGATGATTTCCTAGATGAGCAACTGTTAGTTGCCATGGCATTATCGTGGTATGCCAATATCGTAAATTTTTTGGTTAGTGGATTGCTTCCACCTGAGCTCACCAATCAAAGACAAAGGAGATTTATCCATGATGCCAAGTAGTATTATTAGGATGATCCATTTTTATTCAAACATTAAGTAGACCAGATAATTTAGATATGTGTTCCGGATGATGAGAGTCAAAGTATTTTATATCATTATCATTTAGTACCGTATGGAGGACACTTTGTGGGCATGGGAACTACTACAAAAGTTCTCTAATATGATTTTTATTTGCCAAACATGTTTAAAGATGCTTATGAAATTTTCCAAGCTCACGATCGCTATCAAAGAACTGGAAATCCATCGATGAGGTATGAAATGCCCTTGCAAACTATTTCAGAAGTGGAACTATTTGATGTATGGGGAATTGATTTTATGGGTCCATTTCCACCTTCTTGGGGAAATGTATACATACTTGTAGCTATTGGTTATGTTTCCAAGTGGATTAAGGCTGTTGCTCTACCAACGAATGATGCCAAATCGGTACTAAAATTTTTAGATAAGAATATTTTTACCAGGTTTGGTACCCCTCATGCTCTAATTAGTGATGAAGGTTCACACCTTGAATGCAAATTAGTTGCTAATGCTTTGAACCAGTATGGAGTTAAACATAAAATTCCACGGCATACCCTTCCCCGACAAATGGACAAGCGGAAGTCTCTAATAGAGAGATTAAACAAATTTTGGAGAATGTAGTCAATCCTACCTGCAAAGATTGGTCTTCCAGATTGGATGAAGCTTTGTAGGTATATTGAACTACATTCAAGTCACCATTGGGGATGTCACCTTTCAAGCTTGTTTATGGGAAACCCTGTCATTTTCCAATTGAACTTGAACATAAGACATATTGGGAAATTAAGAAATTGAATATGGATTGGAGTGCTGTTGGTACTAACCACCTATTAGAGTTGAATGCGATGGAAGAATTTAGAGCACAAGCTTATGAGAATGCCAAGCTATACAAAGAAAAGACCAAATGATGGCATGAAAACAAGATTTTTCCATGACAATTTGCACCGAGACAACAAGTCTTACTATTTAATTTTAGGCTTAAATTGTTTCCTAACATATTGAAATCTCGTTGGTCTAGCCCATTCGAGATAGTGCATGTCTATGCTCATGGAGCTGTAGAAGTCAAAGACGGAAAGATTGGTTCTACTTTCAAAGTCAATGGCCAACGATTAAAGCATTACTTTGGAGCTCCTATAATTCGTGACAAAAATTCCATCACTTTTCGAATTGCTTAATATTTCTCCCCTGCATTGTTTTTATTCATTTAATTTGTTTTTAATTTCTTTGTTTAGTTTATTCAATAGGTTTACTTAACTTTTATTTTCTCTTGTTCTAGGCACATTACGGCTCGGGTTTGATATACTAGTTAATTTTAGTTTAATAATTTTTATATTATTTTTACTTTTCCAGCTTAATTTTTCTTTTCTCTTTGTTAGAGCACAATTTTAGGTTAATCTTATCCCCCATGTCACTGCTATATTTTCTCTCATGTTTTACCTTAGTCGATTCACTTCTTTTCTAACTTTTTTTCTGTTTCATCTTCTTCACCCTTCTCTATTTTTTTTGCTCCATAAATTGTAAAGGTCTCACCTTTTTTGGTTTTATAGTTACTATTTTCTCTCAAATGGCTCGCCAAACACCATCTTCTTCCACCTTTATGCATCCGCAGACATTCAAAGCCACCTTTTTGCATGGAAAAAGCTTTCTTTTTCTAAGATGCCCCCTTTATGGGCTACTCTGAAGCCATCTTATCTGTTGTGGAGAAACACGGGTGGATAATCTTCTGTCTTCACCCTGATAACGTTTTTACTAAGGTAGTCAAAGAATTTTATGCATATTTAACCTCTCCTAAAAATGCTTTCATCTATGTGAACGGTGTCTCGGTGTCATTCGATGAAGACTTAACCAATGCGCAATATGGGTTACCTGAAGTTTCTGATGAGCACTCTCAATTTGTCAAGACAATAACAACTAAAGGACTCAACAAAGTTTTGACAAATTTATGTTTAGAAGGAATAACATGGACATTTTCTCGAAATAATTGCTACACCATCGACCTTGTAACTTTGAAGCCTTAATGTAGGGTTTGGTATCATTTCCTTAAATCTCGTCTTAGACCTTCTGCGCATAACTCTACTATTTCTAAGGAACGAATGTTGTTGTTTCACTCGATTATGACTAGAAGAAAGATAAATGTTAGAAAAATTATTTTTAGAGAAGTTCACCTGTACACAAAAGAACGCCGATACCTTAAACTTTTCGTCGCTCATTATGACACTATGTCAAAGAGTAAAGGTTCCTACTCAGGAAAATGAAGACAAAATCCCCAATAAAAGAGCCATAACCAAGCAAATTCCCTTAAGAGTTTTAAGGGAGGAAATGCCAAAGCATCCTGAGTCTACATCCACAGCTTTTCCACTTTTGACTGGTGATGTTGCCTTATCAACATCTCATAATGGCTTTGAGCAGAAAGTGATTGATGCTCTTGAGATGTTGCAACAACAATTTCGCATGTTGGAAAAACAACAACTAAGGATAGTTACTGATTTTGGCCGAGCTTAAGAAGATATGGCTCTCTTTTGGGGATATGTTAGATGATGAGATAAAGCCATTAAGAAATCTCTTCAAAAGAACTTTACTCGACCTATGCCTACATTCCCTATTTTTCTTAAAGAATTTTTGTTGGAGCCAAAAGATGACGATGAAGATGGAGAAGAAGAACACAAAAAAAGAGGGAGAGGAGGACAAAACTGAATCCGTACATATTGAATATGATAAGGATGAAGGTGATATGACTCAAACTTCTACACCTGCTACAACTGCCACTACACCGAAATCCACTCACTGCATTTATGACCGAACAAGAGCGTATGATTCATCAAGTGATTGATGATCTCACAAAATAAGATACTAATGATGAAGAAAATGTGCCAATTAACCAACTTAAAAGGAAGACTACAAGAAAGCTACTGGGAAATCAGTTTGAGATGATGTTGGTGAAGTGGAAAAGAAGCAGCCTTACAAACACGCTGCTAGAAAATCAACCGAACCTAATTTGAGTAACCAAAATTCCTTCCACGCTTTTGTTTTGATTTTCTTTTGTATATTTTTTGTTTTATAACATATGCTTCATGCATTCCTATTTGGTTGTCATTGCATTTTTATATTTGTAATTTTTTTTTTTTGCATTTTGAAATGTTTTATTGTTCATGCATTGAGGACAATGCACCCCTTAGGTTTGGGGGTGTGTTGTGTTGTAAATATAGTATGTTGTAGATATATGTTTTAGTATTCATGCATTTTATCATTCATTTTTCCATTACATACAAATGTAAAGTAACTGCCAGACTATGACAAGTATATTGTTATCTATGATATTCGATGAAGATAATAATTCTTCGATAAAATTAGAAATTGTGATGGGTGAATAGGTATGTTTAGTTTAGGATAGTTGTGTGAAAATTCATTCCTAAAAGTATAATGCCCTATTTATAGTTGTAATTAGTCTATAGTAGGTTTTTTTAATACATTTAGGAATTCTTAAACTTAAATTCAGTAAACCGGCAGTGTATAATAATAAATATCACGGCAAAATGATAAGAATCACTCTAATGTTTGAAAATGTTGAGTAGATCAATAATACTTTGTTTGCTCCATTGTATTATTGATAAGAAAAAACAACTTCAAATAAAAGTGAGTAAAAATTAAAAAAAAAAAGAAAAAATAAGAGAAAAAATAGTTGAGGGACACTTCACTGTAGTAATAGGCTGATTAGCTAAGGAGGTAGTTGTTTGCTCCATCCATCTTCTTAGTTAAAATCCTTGGCTTCATGAGTGAGTTACATTCAAATTGTGGCATGTTGTAATACCAGGCAATCTAGTGTATGCTCCATTGAGATATGTCAAGTAAAGAAATCATGTGACAAGATGAATTCCCTAGAAAAAAATATTTTTTATTAAATTTTTGAAATGACAGAATAAATGAGAATAGAAAAACTAAGTTTCAAAGAAAGATAACCTAAGTGCATTAGGTGTAACACCCCACACCCGAGCCCCACGCTGGGACGGAATACTACACTTAACCACATGCATACAAACATTTCGATGTTAATAAGACTCGATCAAATTAAAACTTTTTTAAACTTTGTCAAAAATTTCTTATCATGGGCTTATAAGGTCCAAAACATCTCTTGGAAACTACTCGGGACCAATTTGGGTCCTTATACCTACTTAACAAAAATTACCCTTGAAACAGGGCACACGCCCATGTGGAAGGGCAACACGTCTGTGTGGCCATTATGACATGGCCGTGCTAATGGGCCGTGTGACACACACGGCCTAAGCACCTAGGGACACGGCCGTGTCCCATGCCCGTGTGAATTAAATTCTATATTCAAACCTACAAGGGTTTTCACACGGCCTAACACACACCCGTGTCTATTTCCCATGTCTCTCACACGGCCATGACACGCCCATGTCCTAGATCGTGTCCAGAAACCTTGACATTCTATTTCTGACGTTAGCATCCAATAATGGGCAGACGGCCAAGGCACACGCCTGTGGCCAGAGGCCGTGTCCTCCACATGGCTGAGGTACACCGCCGTGTCTCTGTTCATGTGTTTACTACCATGCATACTGACCTGAAATTTTTACGTGCAGGGGACACATAGCCGGACAACACGCCCATGGGGCTAACCGTGTGTCACACACGGCCTAGACACACGCCCGTGTGTCTACCCGTGTGAACAATATAAGGCTATTTACCAAGGCCTTTGCCACCCTGAAAAATAATTTAAAAACTAACCAACATATCAAGTCTAACTTAATATGATTTTCCAACTAGACAACCATAGCTAAGGCCTAAATAAGTTTCATATATCTAACCATTCCAACAATTTCACATTCATGAAAAACTACCTTGCATTCATACAATAACTTTCAATGTTATCCATATTCATGGCCTTATACAAAATGAGTCGAATACTAAAATAAGCCAACATATTTGGCCCCAAAATAATATGACAAAATCAAAAGTTCCTATACATGCCATAATCAAAATGATAAAACTAGCTATACCGAGTGCTTCAAGGATAGTGTGACTGGCTTCCCCGACGTAGTCAATGACC
Source organism: Gossypium anomalum (assembly GCA_025698475.1). Classification (NCBI taxonomy): domain Eukaryota; kingdom Viridiplantae; phylum Streptophyta; class Magnoliopsida; order Malvales; family Malvaceae; genus Gossypium; species Gossypium anomalum. The sequence goes on along the minus strand of CM046959.1, from coordinate 35,055,012 downwards.
CTCGAGTTACTGTGGCAGCACTATAAGGAAAGGGAAAGGAAAGAGGGTAAGCATGGAAGCTTAGTAAGTACATATATGCAAAACCATATTCATCAACAATAGCTTATCATACTTAAATGATGTATCATCTTAACCTCACTATTTAGCTCTTCACTCTTTTTATGCATACTTACTACATCTCATCATAGATTAAGGTCTTCATTCGAGAGTTTAGTACACATACCTATAGTTACTCGTAAAATAAATCAAGTTCATTCTCCCTACTGACATACCTCATTGGATGTATCGCCAATCCATCCATCGAGTTACCCATTGAACACTCGAAAATGCCAATGAATACACAGATAGTTTACTCCTAAGTACGATACAAGTAGCCAAAGCTACTTCGTATGTAACGCCCCATACCCGAGACCATTGCTGGAGTCGAGCACGAGGTGTTAACGGACTTAATTAATTAATTAAACAGCTCAAACAATTTATTTTAAAATTTTCAGACGAGCTGGCTAACTGCGTTATCTCGAGTTACGATACTCAAAATCCAATTCTGTAAAGTTTCCCTGAAAATAGACTGATATATCTACTTACTAATTGTTTTCTAGAATTTTTAGTCGAGCCAATTAGTACAGTTTATTAGTTAAAGTCTTCCCTATTTCAGGGTTCGGCTGCTCTGACGCCTGTGTATTACAAATTAGATATCTCCTTGTACAGAGTTCCAATGACTATACCGTTTATTTTTGTAAAACTAGACTCAATAAGGATTTCATACATATAAGGTAAAACTCCTAATTGTTTGTTTACAATTTATGGTTAATTTTTAAATTCAGAATAGGGGATTCAGAGATTCCTCTGACCCTATTCCACTAAAACTTAAATATCTCATAAAATATAAATCATTTACCTGTTTCATTTCTTCCATATGAAAATAGACTCATCAATTTTCGATTCCATAACTTATTCATCATTTAATTCCATTTCTACTATTTTTAGTAATTTTCCATATTCACGTCATCTTCTTTGCATCGATTCTTTTTTGTGGCCAATTTTACCTTTCCAAGGATTTTCAAGGTTTAGTTAAGACATAAAGCATACATGTTATCATATATAAACTTGATTAGCCATTCCAATAGCTAATCATTCTCAAACATTTCCATTCCATCCATGGGTCATATCGTAAGATTATACACACAAAATGATTGGAATGCTATACATGCCATATTTCCAAAAATTACAAGTCATTATACCGCGATTGTCCAGTGATAGTGTGAGCGTGCCTCCGACTGTCCTGATCTCCAAATTGACTTGTCAAAACTAAAAAGAATGAAATGGAGGGAGTAAGCATAGATGCTTAGTAAGTCCACATACAAATAACAAATAACTTAACAAAGCAATTATACCAACCAACATTACCATAATATCACCAAAACATATATCACATTTCTATTCATCATTCATCATCTTACCATATTATTGTTGTCGTATCAAGTCTCAACCCGAGGGTTAAGTACATACCTGTCCAAAGTGCTCATTCCACAACACTTACTAATACGTCACTTGCATCTTGAGTATTCTTCCATTTCACTAGAATGTTACCCGTTGAACACATCGGAATATAAATCGGATACATGGAAAGTTTGCACATAAGTGCCGCATATGTAGCCAAGTTACCATGTAACCCGCCCATAAGCAAACTCAGACTCAACTCAATGAGCTCGGGCATTTGCATCCATAAGTGAACTCGGACTCAACTCAACGAGCTCGGATGCCTAGTTACATCTCACGAACTCAGACTCAACTCAACGAGCTCGGGCGTTCGCATCCATAAGTGAACTCAGACTCAACTCAACGAGTTCGAATGCCCAAATATCCTAGTGACATGTCACTTGTATCCTAATCTATTCCTAAGGTTCAATGGGACTTTCCTCGTTCGTACTCCTTTACCATTCTCCTTGGAATACCAATGATGATACTTCGGTAGTCTTTCACATTTTTCCACATAATTCATAAAATTTTTGCATGTTGTCCAACAATGACCACAAAGCATAAAATTATATGATAACAATCATAATATCGTATATATATAGCATTAAATGATTTAAAATAACGGTTATATTACAATATTTACATATGAACTTACCTCGATACTAAATAAGAATAGTCGAGCCTATTCCTCGTAAACTTTATTTTTCCCTCGATCTCGACTCGAATCTCTTTTATCTTGATCTATAATACCAAATTAATTTATTTAATACACACATTCATCAAAACAGCCCCTTATACGAACTTTGACAAAATTACCATTTCCCCCCAAGGCTCGTAAATTAAACCTCATCCTATTTTCTTATGTTTTATGACATGCTGATCATTTTTCCCTTATATAGCATCATCAAATTCACACTCTAACATGTACTTATGAATATTAGGTATTTTTACCAATTATGTCATTTTACTCATTTTTACGAAAAATCACTTAGCAAAAGTTGTTTAACACAATCTCAAACTTCATATTCTACCATAAAACATCAAAATTAATACATATCATCCATGGGTGAATTTTTAAATATAAATCCTAGCTCAAAATATTGGTAGAAATAGGTAAACCGAGCTACGAGGATTTCAAAAATGTAAAGAACATTAAAAACGGGCATAGAAATCACTTACAATCAAAGCTTAAAAGTATTAAAACCCAAGCTATGGTGAAGATGATCATTTTTTTGGTGTTATTTTTCCCATTTTATTTCATTTAATATCCAAATGACCAAAATGCCCTTACTTACTAAACTTTCAAAAATTCCATCTATGTCCAATTTTTGTCCATAAACTAAAAAATTGGTCACATTTCTATTTAAGATCTCCTAATTAATTTTTCAAAGCAATTTCATACTAGAAACTTCTAGAATGCAAGTTTTGCAACTTATTCAATTTAGTCCCTAACTTCAAATTAAACACTTTATGCATAGAATTTCTTCACGAAATTTTCACACAATCATGCAATCATATCATAGACCTCAAAATAATCATAAAATAATTATTTCTATCTCAAATTTGTGGTATCGAAACCACTATTCTGATTAGGCCCTAATTCGGGTTATCACAACTCTCCCCCCTTTAAGGATTTTCGTCCCCGAAAATCTTACCGATAAACAAGTGTGGGTATTGATTCCTCATAGTTTCCTCGGGCTTCCATGTAGCCTCTTCTACCCCATGTTTTTGCCACAATACCTTCACGAGAGTGATACTTTTATTTCTCAGTTGCTGGACCTCCCGAGCTAAAATTTTAATCAGTTCTTCACTGTAAGTCATATCCGGTTGTAACTCGATACCTGTCGGTGAAATCACATGTGAAGGATCTGAACAATACCAACGTAACATAGATACATGGAATACATCATGAATTTTCTCTAATTCCGGCAATAATGCTAACCGATACGCTACCAGACCAATTCTTTCAATTACCTCATACGGTCCGATGAAACGTGGACTCAACTTGCCTTTTCGACCGAATCTAAGAACTTTCTTCCACGGAGACACTTTTAAAAACACTTTATCACCAACTTGAAACTTGATCTCTTTTTGCTTCAAATCTGCGTAAGATTTTTGCCTATTCAAAGCAGCTTTCAAACAGTCTCGAATCACATTCACTTTTTCTTTGGTTTCCTTGATTAAATCAACTCCGTAAATCTGGTTTTCTTTGAGTTTGGTCTAATACAGGGGTGTCTGACACTTGCGACCATACAATGCTTCATAAGGTGCCATTTTCAAACTCGTCTGATAACTGTTATTGTAAGCAAATTCCACCAACGGTAAGTGCCTTTCCCAACTTCCTTGGAACTCCAACACGCAACATCTGAGCATGTCTTCAAGAATCTGAATTGCTCTCTCTGATTATCCATCAGTCTGTGGATGGAAGGCAGTGCTAAAATTTAACTTCGTACTTAATGCTTCTTGCAGCTTTTGCCAAAATCGCGAAGTAAACCTCAGATCTCTATCCGAAATAATTGACAAGGGTACTCCATGAAGTCTAACAATCCCACTGATGTATAATTCAGCGAACTTATCAAGAGAATAATTAGTGCGTACTGGAATAAAATGGGCTGATTTAGTCAATCTATTGACTATCACCCATACGACATCTTTCTTCTTCGGAGTTAACGGCAATCCTGATACAAAATCCATAGTAATTCGATCCCATTTCCATTCTGGAATCATGATAGGATAAAGTAGACCCGAAGGCACCTGATGTTCAGCTTTTACTTGCTGACAAACCAAGCATCGCGATACAAACTCAGAAATATCTCTTTTCATTCCGTTCCACCAATACATTTTCTTTAAGTCATTGTACATCTTTGTACTTCCAGGATGCATAGACAAACAACCATTGTGTGCTTCGTGCAAGATCCTCTGAATCAACTCATTATTTTTTGGCACACAAATCCAATCTTTAAACATCAGACAACCATCAGAGCCGATTCTGAAGTCTGATCTTGTATCTGCCTCACATTGTTTTCTTTTAGCTTGTAATTCTTTATCACTTCTCTAAGCTTCATAAATCTCTTGTAAAAACATCGGTCTTGCCTTCAACTCTGCTAGAATCGAACCATCATCAGATACCATCAACCAAGTATTTATAGCTCTAAAAGCAAATATGACTTTCTACTCAAGGCATCGATAACCACATTCGCTTTCCCCGGATGATAGTTAATCACAAGCTCGTAATCTTTCAGAAAGTCTAACCATCTTCACTGTCTCAAATTCAAGCCTTTTTGTGTCATCAAGTACTTGAGACTTTTATGATCCGTATACACTCGACATTTTTCTCCGTACAGGTAATGTCGCCAAATCTTCAAAGAAAATACTACAACAGTTAGCTCCAAATCATAAGTTGGATAGTTCTTTTCGTGAGATTTTAACTGCCTCGAAGCATAAGCCACAACCTTTCCCTCTTGCATAAGTACACATCCCAAGCCATTTAGAGAGGCATCACTATACACTACAAATTCTTTACCTGGCTCGGGTTGTACCAACACCGGTGCTTCAGTCAATAACTTCTTTAATTTCTCAAAACTCTGTTGGCATTCTTCTGTCCACTTAAATTTAACATCCTTTCGGAGTTGTCTGGTCATAGGGGTAGCAATCATATAGAATCCATTTACAAATCGTCGGTAATATCCAGCCAAACCTAAGAAACTTCTAACCTCAGTCACGTTCTTCGGCGGCTTCCACTCAATAATAGCTGAAATCTTACTAGGATCAACCTTTATACCATCACTTGAAACAATGTTACCTAAGAATCCAACTTCTTGAAGCCAAAACTCACTTTTACTGAACTTGGCATACAACTGCTTATCTCTCAGAATTTGTAAGACTATCCTCAAGTGCTCAGCATGTTCTACCTTGTTCTTCGAATAAATCAAGATATCGCCAATAAATACCCCAACAAACTTGTCTAAAAATGGTCGGAATATTCGATTCATCAAATCTATAAACATAGCAAGAGCATTTGTCAACCCGAATGGCATAACTAAGAATTCATAATGGCCGTCCCTTGTTGTAAAAGCAGTTTTAGGCACATCTGATTCTTTCACCCACAACTGGTAGTACCCAGACCTCGAATCGATCTTTGAAAACCATGTCTCTCCTTTCAACTGATTGAACAAGTCGTCAATTCTCGACAATGGATACTTTTTCTTGACTGTCACCTTATTCAACTACTGATAGTCCATACATAATCTCATAGAACCATCCTTCTTTTTCACAAATAATATGGGAGCACCCCAAGGCGAGAAACTTGATCTCACAAAGCCTTTATCTGTCAATTCTTGCAACTGTGTCTTTAATTCTTTAAACTCTGTTGGTGCCATTCTATACAAAGAAATCGAGATCGGAGTCGTTTCCAATATCAGCTCAATACCAAATTCTACTTCTCTGACAGGAGGCAAACCCGACAACTCTTTTGGAAATACATCCGCAAATTCACACACAATCAGTACTGATTCAACTTTCTTCTCAGATTATTTTATATTCAATACATATGCCAAATAAGCTTCATAACCTTTTCTCAAATATCTCTGAGCTGACATTGAAGTAATCACACTAAAGAATGCTTCTGATTCGTCTGATTCAACCCGCAAAATTTCACCATTTTTACATTTTAATTCAATAACTTTTTGTTTACAATTCAGCATAGCATCATGCAATGTCAACCAATCCATACCCAAAATAACATCAAATTCATCAAACGACAACAACATCAAGTCGGCTGGAAAGTAATGACCCCTAATCATCAAAGGACATTTCTTGCATACTTTATCAACTATTACACATTTGCCTAACGGGTTCGATACTTTAACCATAAATTCTGTAGACTCAACAGGTATGTTCATATTAGACACCAATTTCATGCACACATACAAATGAGTAGAACTAGGGTCGATCAAAGCAATAACATTAATATCATAAAGAGAGAAAGTACCAGTAATCACATCGGGAGACGAAGCATCTTCACGCGCCCTTATGGCATAAGCTCTAGCCAGAGCTCTAGCTTTAGATTTTGGCGCTGATTCTTTGACTGCATTTTTGCTACTTGCCTCGTTCCCAGCATTTCTCGAAGATCTTCTCGAAATAGTACCACTTGGCTTTGCACTCTGAAATTTTTTTTCTCGATCCTCTCTGGACAATCTCTAATAAAAATATCTAGAGACCAACACTGGTAACATTCATTAGTTCTACAAGGACCAAAGTGACTTCTACCACATCGTTGGCACTCGGGTCTAGCAATTCTTGAATTTCCCACACTAGCCACCGAAGTAGTCTGAGATCTAGAACCCACATTTTTCTTCTTACGATCCCCATATGAATGTCCCGCTGATGCCTGAGAAGGAGAATACATATCTGTGGACTTTCTAGACTGTGGTGGGAGTGTACTGCTCATCGATCTTTTCTTCCAATTTCTTGTCTGAGCCTCTGTCTTTTTCTTCTCTTTAATTAGTTCTTCAGCCTTGCAAGCCCAATTAACATGTACCACAAATTTTTTTAACTCAAGAATAACAACAAATACCTTGATGTCTTCATTAAGTCCATCTTCAAATCGTCTGCACATTTTAACCTCTGAAGAGATATATTCTCGAGCATACTTGCTCAATCAAACGAACTCTCTTTCATACTCGGTAACTGTCATGTTGCCTTGCTTTAACTCGATAAACTCTTTACGCTTCTGGTCTACAAATATTTCGCTGATATATTTCTTCCAAAATTCTTCTTGAAAGAATTCCCAAGTCACCTTCTCTTTCGGCACCACTGAAATTAATGTCTTCCACCAATGATAAGCCGAATCCCTTAGCAATGATATAGCACACTTCAAGCACTCTTTAGGTGTACAAGATAACTCATCAAATGCCCGAATAGAATTTTTGAGCCAAAATTCTACTTCTTCAGCATAATCATCAACATTTGCCCTGAATTCTTCGGCCCCTTGCTTGCGGATTTGGCCAATCGGAGATCTATGGAATTTCATTAGATCCATACCAGAAGGCATCTGGGGTATAGGTTGAGGAATCGGGGGTGGTGGGGGAGGTTGTTGAGTAGTCAGGTTCGTACGAACAAATTCTGTATACCAAGCATTCATCATTTGGAGAAAGGCTTCCCGAGCCCTTTCTCCTCCTCCTTGGCCAACAGTAGGAGGTCGATTTTCAGTCGGTACCGCCCCTTCAGTAGGAGCTGGTGCATTGCTCTCTACATCATCATCCACAATTGGATCGGGATCCATTTACTATAAAAAAAATCATTTAAAAAGGTCAGGAGTCGTCACACTATCACAATATATAAATATGGCATGTATAGAAAAATCTGTACTTACACCCCGTTAGTCTGAGAACCGACGAAACCTACAATGATACCACCAAATGTAATGCCCCATACCTGAGACCGTCGCTGGAGTCGAGCACGAGGTGTTAACGGACTTAAGTAATTAATTAAACAGCTCAAACAATTTATTTTAGAATTTTCAGACGAGTTGGCTAACTGCGTCACAGTCGCTAAAAAATCTATATCTCGAGTTACGAAACTCGAAATCCAATTCTATAAATTTTCCCTGAAACTATACTGATATATATACTTACTAATTATTTTCTAGAATTTTTGGTCGGGCCAATTAGTACAGTTTATTAGTTAAATTCTCCCTTATTTCAGGGTTCAGTTACTCTGACCTTGTGTATTACGAATTAGATATCTCCCTGTACAGAGTTCCAATGACTATGCTGTTTATTTTTCATAAAACTAGACTCAAAAAGTATTTCATACATGTAAGGTACAACTCCTAATTGTTTGTTTACAATTTATGGTGAATTTTTAAAGTCAGAACAGGGGATTCAGAGATTGCTCTGACCCTATTCCACGAAAACTTAAATATCTCATAAAATATAACTCATTTACCTGTTTCATTTCTTCCATATGAAAATGGATTCATCACGTTTCGATTCCATAACTTATTCATCATTTAATTCCATTTCTACTATTTTTAGTGAATTTCCATATTCACGTCACTGCTGCTTTCTGATTCTATTTTGTGGCCAATTTTACCTTTCCAAGGATTTTCAAGGTTTAGTTAAGACATAAAGCATACATGTTATCATATATAAACTTGATTAGCCATTCCAATAGCTAATCATTCTCGAACATTTCCATTCCATCCATGGGCCATATCGTAAGATTATACACACAAAATGATTGGAATGATATACATACCATATTTTCAAAAATTACAAGTCATTATACCGCGATTGTCCAGTGATAGTGTGAGCGTGCCTCCGACCGTCCCGATCTCCAAATTGACTTGTCAAAACTACAAAGAATGAAAAGGAGGGAGTAAGCATAGATGCTTAGTAAGTCCACATACAAATAACAAATAACTTAACAAAGCAATTATACCAACCAACATTACCATAATATCACCAAAACATATATCACATTTCTATTCATCATTCATCATCTTACCATATTATTGTTGTCGTATCAAGTCTCAACCTGAGGGTTAAGTACATACCTATCCAAAGTGCTCATTCCACAACACTTACTAATATGTCACTTGCATCTTGAGTATTCTTCCATTTTACTAAAATGTTACCCGTTGAACACATCGGAATATAAATCGGATACATGGAAAGTTTGCACATAAGTGCCACATATGTAGCCAAGCTACCATGTAACCCGCCCATAAGCAAACTCGGACTCAACTCAACGAGCTCAGGCATTCGCATCCATAAGTGAACTCGGACTCAACTCAACGAGCTCGGATGCCAAGTTACATCTCACGAACTCAGACTCAACTCAACGAGCTCGGGCGTTCGCATCCATAAGTGAACTCGGACTCAACTCAACGAGTTCCGATGCCCAAATATCCTAGTGACATGTCACTTGTATCCTAATCTATTCCTAAGGTTCAATGGGACTTTCCTCGTTCGTACTCCTTTACCATTCTCCTTGGAATACCAATGACGATACTTCGGTAGTCTTTCACATTTTTCTACATAATTCATAAAATTTTTGCATGTTGTCCAATAATGACCACAAAGCATAAAATTATATGATAACAATCATAATATCATATATATATATATATAGCATTAAATTATTTGAAATAACGGTTATATTACAATATTTACATATGAACTTACCTCGATACTAAATGAGAATAGTCGAGCCTATTCCTCATAAACTTTATTTTTCCCCTGATCTCGACTCGAATCTCTTTTATCTTGATCTATAATACCAAATTAATTTATTTAATACACACATTCATCAAAACAGCCCCTAATACGAACTTTGACAAAATTACCATTTTGCCCCAAGGCTCGTAAATTAAACCTCATCCTATTTTCTTATGTTTTATGACATGCTGATCATTTTTCCCTTCTATAGCATCATCAAATTCACACTCTAACATGTACTTATGAATATTAGGTATTTTTACCGATTATGTCATTTTACTCGTTTTTACGAAAAATCACTTAGCAAAAGTTGTTTAACACAATCTCAAACTTCATATTCTACCATAAAACATCAAAATTAATACGTATCATCCATGGGTAAATTTTTAAATATAAACCCTAGCTCAAAATATTGGTCGAAATAGGTAAACCGAGCTACGAGGATTTCAAAAATGTAAAGAACATTAAAAACGGGCATAGAAATCACTTACAATCAAAGCTTAAAAGTATTAAAACCCTAGCTATGGTGGAGAGCAAAATTCGGCAGCAACTTATGAAGAAGATGAGCATTTTTTTGGTGTTATTTTTCCCATTTTATTTTATTTAATATCCAAATGACCAAAATGCCCTTACCTACTAAACTTTCAAAAATTCCATCCATGTCCAATTTTTGTCCATAAACTGAAAAATTGGTTAAATTCTATTTAAGACCTCCTAATTAATATTTCAAAGCAATTTCATACTAGAAACTTCTAGAATGCAAGTTTTGCAACTTATTCAATTTAGTCCCTAACTTCAAATTAAGCACTTTATGCATAGAATTTCTTCACGAGATTTTCACACAATCATGCAATCATATCATAGACCGTAAAATAATCATAAAATAATTATTTCTATTTGAGATTTGTGGTACCGAAACCACTATTCCGATTAGGCCCTAATTCGGGTTATCACAACTCTCCCCCTTTAAGGATTTTCGTCCCCGAAAATCTTACCTGTAAACAAGTGTGGGTATTGATTCCTTATAGTTTCCTCAGGCTCCCATGTAGCCTATTCTACCCCATGTTTTTGCCACAATACCTTCACGAGAGTGATACTTTTATTTCTCAGTTGCTTGACCTCCCGAGCTAAAATTTTAATCGATTCTTCATTGTAAGTCATATCCGATTGTAACTCGATATCTGTCGGTGAAATCACATGTGAAGGATCCGAATGATACCGATGTAACATAGATACATGTAATACATCATGAATTTTCTCTAATTCCGGTAGTAATGCTAACCGATACGCTACCGGACCAATTCTTTCAATTACCTCATACGGTCCGATGAAACGTGGACTCAACTTGCATTTCTGACCAAATCTAAGAACTTTCTTCCATGGAGGCACTTTTAAAAACACTTTATCACCAACTTGAAACTTGATCTCTTTTCGCTTCAAATCTGTGTAAGATTTTTGCCTATTCGAAGCAGCTTTCAAACTGTCTTGAATCACTTTCACTTTTTCTTCGGTTTCCTTAATTAAATCAACTCCGTAAATTTGGTTTTCTTTGAGTTTGGTCCAATACAGGGGTGTCCGGTGTAAGAGTATGCCCAAAGATCAATCACGAGATGGTTGTAATAACATACTTGGTTTATCATGTTTATTAATACAAGGCGTTGCCATTATTATTTCAGTTTCTTTTCTGTGTGCATAAATAAACTGTTTTATAATAATGTCTTGAGAATAATATGATTATTCTTAAAAGATCCTTAGTCAAGTATTATTGTTGGCTAGGACAATAATAATGCATTAAGACTAACATGTAGTTGATTGATGATAAAGAGTTGTCATTGATATGGAGTGTCAGAATCAATGCATGAATATGCGTGTTAGAGAACAACATATTGGACTGACCCGCTATGAGTATGTTTCTTGGATTATTATGTAATTGTCATAACATTACTCATGGTGATTAATATGTATATGATCCTGATACTTGAGATCATCTTTATCCCAACATCGTGAGTTGTATATTTTGATACATTCAAACAAATACTATGACTGGTTGTTCTATAAAGACTGATGTTGGATATACCACAATCTATGTTGAGGGATATAGTTGATCAATATAGGATTAGTCCCTCCTACATAATGGGAGTAATATCTCAGGCCACTTGATTGAGTGAGGCTAGAAATGCATGGCCATGCTCAAATAAGTTGATATGAGATGTCATACTTATTTGTGTATCATCGTCTACTCAAGGTATCAAGAAACATGGGATGGACTATGCAAGTGTGACTATTCCATGACTTGTGTCCATTCCAAAGATATAGGACTTAAGGATTAATGCATGAAAGGTTAATCACAAAAGGTTATGTCGAATCATGACTTCTTATAACTTAGGTAGCATTGATGCATTGCTAGTTGTCACTCATTGTTTGTAACTTTAGAATCGTTCTAATATTACTGCTAACGTTACAAGAACCTATAGGGTCACACCCTATGGTTCAAATGAACGAGGTAAAACATAGTTGGTATATATCTTGGTTGTCACATGAATTAAATTAATTATAGAATTGATTTAATTGGGCAATCACATTGTTGAACATACTATATGTACAAGGATGTTGTACACATAATCAGAACATAATTTTATTGATATATGAATTTAGTTCGTATATAAGTTTAAATAAATATAGTTTACCGAAATCTTTATTATAATTAATGTAATTATAATTTTTCGGTTAAACATTATTATATTTATTTGAATGAAAATTATTATGTTCAGATTAATTTTAATGAATTAAAATTCGTTATAAATATATACCAATTAAGATGGAGTTATATATAGCAAGGGTAAAAACCCTAAAAAGGATATATAAAAACTAGCCCGAAAATATGCAAGGTGGTCTAGCAGCCGTTTAGCAAAATACTCTCTGAAAATAGTTTTCTGGGATTTCTACCGTTCATTGTCAATCGGGTGGACTACGTAGAGGCCGACATCAGAAAAGGTTGCAGCTTGGTTCGATAGTGGTTCAGCATTCCTATTGCCTAGGTGTCGCTGTCTACTCAGATTGAAGTTTCGGTAATTTCGAAACCTTTTTATCACCCCAATTTGTTCCTTACACATGGATCCTTGGTTTGGATCATCGGTTTTTTTTATTTTTCGCTGCGCCTTGGAGGCACCGGTGTTCCAACAATGGTATTAGAGCCACTTGTGTAATACAGACTCGGGCTTAAATACTTGGATGATGTAAATGTATGAGATGCATATTTTAATTTTATTATGTTATTCCTGTTTAAACCGTTTAAATAAAATCTGATAATTGTTCCTTTCGATAAGTGATTAAATGTTAATCATGATGTTATGGCCTATTCGGTTTTATGTTTTTACTATTAACTTTAAGAAATCTGTGATGAAGCAGGGGTGGCATTTACAATTTCCAGTAATAGATTACTAGCCAGTGAAACAAGGGTTGTTCCGATATGAAACCTCAAGGATTAAAATCCTAAAAACACGATTCTGTTGATAAAAGTTATCAAATCGTGAGGTTTCATTTGACTGGGGTTCGCGGTTCGTATCGCGGGGCGGATAATTCACTTAGTAAAATGTCGTATAAAGTATGCTTTTTTGAAATGCACGGTGTTTGAAATGCATAGTTATAGCCCGATGACCTATTTGATAAAAGGTTGTAATTTTATAAATACGACTTGCGTGTCGTGCCTTACTACTATTCTTCTGTATTTCTCTTCTCATCTTACTCCCTTATATGTAAAATGAGTTTCTAAATTTTGTAATTTGTAAAAGTTGTTGTGGACTAGACGAGAAGGAAGATGGGCCGACCAGTATGGATCGACATCTTGTGAAACAGCTTACACTTTTAGGTTCCTTTTTGGTTCTCGCATTGGCTTGGGTTGAACCACCATAGTTTATGGGCTGTAACTATTGCATTTATTTATTGCTTTACTCATTCATGTATGAGATGTTATGGATGTCTAAAGCATGCAAATTTGGTAATAATAAACCCCATTAATTGATGAGATCAATTAAAAGATTAAATGGACTAAAGTAGACCATAATTGGTGAGATGTAACACTCTAATAAAATCCCTCTATTAAAATATTAAGTCAACATGGCCTTCCAATTTATGCCCTCGTTAAGGCCTCGATCAATACTATGTAGGTTTTTCCAAAGTGAAGTACTAGTATTTATCTTGGTTAAACGCAAAGAATAAACAAGTGATATTCGCCAGTTAAAAATTGCTTAATGACTTAACTAGGTTACTCTAATAGGATTAGAAACCTAGAGGCAAGTAATTTGGATAATCATAAGATGATTAGAACAAGAGTTGTTTACCAAATTGTAGGAGTTACATATGATGTAATTAGCAAGTGTTGCTTACCTAAATAACCATAATCTTGAGAGTAAAGCCAAAGCTGGTTTAAGAGGAGGTGAAATATGGATCCTTAACCCACTAGAAATACTTTCAAGAAAGTCTTTCCGAAATTAATATATGAGGGTTATTAATTTTGAAATAAAATAGTGGGAACATCATTTAATAAAGTCCTTTTAATGATTGATATAAACTTGGTAAATTTATTCACACGAATATTTTATTGTTGTAGATATATTATGGCTGCAAACACTAATACACTCTCATTACGATCGGTCCTTGAGAAGGACAAATTGAATGGTTTGAATTTTCTTGACTGGTTCCGTAACTTGAGGATTGTCCTCAAATAAGAACGGATATTATATGTCATTGAAAAACCACTTCCTGATGAACCACCGGCTAATGCCTCGAGGGCTGATAAAGATGCTTACAAGAAGCATCTTGATGAAATGGTAGACGTTGGATGTCTTATGCTTGCCACTATGAATCCTGAGCTTCAAAAGCAACATGAGGATATGGTTGCTTACGATATGATCGAGGACCTGAAAGAACTATATCAAGGGCAAGCAAGGCAAGAGAGGTTCGATATCTCTAAGGCCCTATTCCAATGTAAGCTGGCTAAAGGAAGCCCAGTAGGACCTCATGTCCTTAAGATGATTGGTTATATTGAAAGCCTATCTAAGCTTGGGTTTCCATTGAGCCAAGAGTTGGCCACTGATGTTATTCTGCAATCGTTTCCGGATAGTTACAGTAGTTTGTCCTCAATTTCAATATGAATAAAATTGACAAGACTCGCCACAGTTGCTCAAGTATGTTACGAATCTTTGAAGACAACATGAAAAGGTTGGACCCAAGCCCATACTGATGGTCCATAACAACAAGGGCAAGGGAAAGGCTAAAGTCCTGACAAAGCCTAAAGGTAAAGGGAAGCCCAATCTTGGAAAGGGAAAGGCTACACTGAAACCTAAAGGTGGGGTGTCTAAGGAAGGAAACTATTTTCATTGTGGTATGACTGGACATTTGAAGCAGAACTGCCCTGTCTATCTTGAGGAAATCAAGAAGGCCAAAGCAAACGGAACGTCCGCTTCAGGTATTTATGTTATTGATATTAATTTATCAACTACTACTTCTTAGGTATTAGATACTGGTTGTGGTTCTCATATTTGTACTTCTGTACAGGGACTACAAAGGAGTAGGACTTTGGCTAGAGGAGATGTGGACCTGTGAGTTGGAAATGGAGCAAGAGTTGCTGCATTAGCTATAGAAACATATACTTTATCTTTGCCTAGTGGACTTGGTTTAATTTTAGAGGATTGTTATTTTGTGCCAAGTTTGACTAAAAACATTATTTCAATTTCTTGTTTAGACAAAATTGGTTTTGAGATAATAATTAAGAATAATTGTTGTTCCTTTTATCTCAATAATGTTTTCTATGGTTTGGCACAATTGATTAATGGCCTTTGTGTTTTAGATCAAATGAATCCCATTTACAACATAAATACTAAAAGATCTAAAATAAATTACTCAAATCAAACTTATCTTTGGCATTGTCGTTTGGGCCACATAAGTGAGAAACGCATATCCAAACTCCATAAAGATGGTCTCTTGGATTCATTTGTTTTTGAACAATTTGAAGTATGTGAATCTTTCTTATTAGGATAAATGACTAAATCTCCTTTTACTGGTAAAAGTGAACGAGCTAGTGATTTATTGGGCTTAATACATTTAGATGCATGTGGACCAATAAATACACAAGCCAGAGGTGGATTTCACTACTTCATTACTTTCACTGATGATTTCAGTAGATATGAGTATGTTTATCTCATGCGCCATAAATCTGAGGCCCTTGAATAGTTTAAGGAATTCAAAAATGAAGTACAAAATCAACTAGGCAAAACTATTAAGACACTTCGATCTGATCGAGGTGGAGAGTATTTGAGCCTAGAGTTTGATGATTTTTTGAAGGAATGTGGGATTGTCTCACAACTTACTCCTCCTGGTACTCCTCAATGGAATGGAGTTTCTGAGAGAAGAAATTGAACTCTATTAGACATGGTTTGATCCATGATGAGTCATGTTGATCTACCGACTTCCTTTTGGGGACATGCACTTGAAACAGCTATTTTCACACTAAATCATGTTCCATCTAAATCGGTTCAAAAGATGCCATATGAGATGTGGACTGGGAAACGTCCTAGTATGTCATTTATGAAAATTTGGGGTTGCGAAGCTTATGTTAAACGTCAGACGTCTACTAAGCTTGAACCCAAATCTGAAAGGTGATTCTTTGTGAGGTATCCAAAAGAAACTAAAGGATATTATTTCTTTAATCCCACTGAGAACAAAGTGTTTGTTGCTCGGACTGGTGTCTTCCTAGAGAGAGAATTTGTTTCTAGAAAAGGAAGTGGGAGAAAGATTGAACCTGAAGAAATTCGAGAATCACAAGATGCCACTGAACCTGAGATAAAACAACAGCAAATTCCACAAGAAATTGAGGAACAAGTAACTGCTGTAGAAACACAACCACCGCGTAGATCTTTAAGAGAATGCCATGCACCTGAGAGATATGAATTTCTCATTACAACGCATGGTGACGTTCTTCTTATAGATCAAGATGAGCCTAGAACTTATCAAGAAGCAGTGGCGAGCCTAGACTCTGAGAAATGGCTTGAGGCCATGAGATCTGAGATGGATTCCATGTATGAAAACCAAGTTTGGACTTTGGTTGACCCACCCAAAGGGGTTAAACCTATAGGGTGCAAGTGGGTTTTCAAAAAGAAAACTGACATGGATGGTAATGTACAAACATACAAGGGGCGATTAGTCGCTAAAGGTTTTCACCAAATTCATGGTGTTGACTATGATGAAACCTTTTCTCCTGTAGCTATGTTTAAATCCATCAGGATCTTGCTCGCCATAGCTGATTTCATGATTATGAAATCTGGCAGATGGATGTCAAAACAGCTTTCCTTAATGGGAAACTTGAAGAGGATGTGTATATGACACAACCTGAAGGTTTTGTCGATCCAAAGGATGCTGGAAAGATATGTAAGTTACAAAGATCCATTTATGGATTAAAGCAAGCTTCTCAAAGTTGGAATCTTCGTTTTAACGATGCAATCAAAGAGTTTGGTTTTATCAAAAATGAAGATGAGCCATGTGTTTACAAGAAAGTTAGTGGGAACATAATCACATTCTTGGTACTGTGTGTGGATGACATACTTATCATGGGCAATGACATACGTACCTTACAGTCTATTAAGACTTGGTTAGGAAGTTATTTTTCTATGAAGGACTTGGCCGAAGCCACTTACATCTTAGGAGTCAAGATCTATAGAGATAGATCAAGACGACTACTAGGTCTAAGTCAAGGGACATATATAGATAAAGTATTGAAAAGGTTAAATATGGAAGAATCTAAGAGAGGATTCCTACCTATGAGACATGGTATTTCACTCTCGAAGGAAATGTGTCCTTCAACTCCACAAGAGAGAGAACGCATGAGTAAAATTCCATATGCTTCTGCTATTGGATCTATCATGTATGCCATGTTATGTACACGTCTAGATGTCTCATATGCCTTAAGTATGACGAGCAGGTACTAAGTAGATCCCGGTGAAGGTCACTGGACCACGGTCAAGAATATCCTTAAGTACTTAAGAAGAACTAAGGATACGTTCCTAATATATGGAGGTGAGGAAGAGTTAAGTGTAAAAGGTTACACTGATGCCAGCTTCCAAACTGACAAGGATGATTCTCGATCGCAATCGGGTTTTGTGTTTTGCCTTAATGGTGGTCTTTGTGAGTGGAAGAGTTCAAAGCAAAGCATGATGAGTCGATTCTACAACAGAGGCTAAGTATATTGCAGCTAGTGAGGCAGCAAAAGAAGCGGTTTGGATCAAGAAGTTCATTACTGAACTAGGGATTATGCCTAGCATATCAGATGCTATAGAACTCCGATGTGATAACAATAGAGCCATTGCACAAGCAAAAGAACCCAGATCTCACCAACGATCCAAACATATACTTAGGCACTATCATCTTATTTGAGAGATTATCGATCGAGGGGATGTAGGGATATGCAGAGTACCTACAGATGATAACATTGCTGATCCCCTGACCAAGCCTCTGACACAGCAGAAGGATGATCGTCACACTAAGTCACTTGGTATTAGATATATAAGTGATTGGTCTTAGTGCTAGTGGGAGATTGTAAGAGTATGCCCAAAGATCAATCACGAGATGGTTGTAATAACATACTTGGTTTATCATGTTTATTAATATAAGCCGTTGCCATTATTATTTCAGTTTCTTTTCTGTGTGCATAAATAAACTGTTTTATAATAATATCCTAAGAATAATATGATTATTCTTAAAAGATCCTTAGTCAAGTATTATTGTTGGCTAGGACAATAATAATGCATTAAGACTAACATGTAGTTGATTGATGATAAAGAGTTGTCATTGATATGGAGTGTCAGAATCAATGCATGAATATGTGTGTTAGAGAACAACATATTGGACTGATCCGCTATGAGTATGTTTCTTGGATTATTATGTAATTGTCACAAAATTACTCATGGTGATTAATATGTATATGATCCTCATACTTGAGATCATCTTTATCCCAACATCGTGAGTTGTATATTTTGATACAGTCAAACAAATACCATAACTGTTGTTCTATAAAGACTGATGTTAGATATACCACAATCTATGTTGAGGGATATAGTTAATCAATATAGGATAAGTCCCTCCTACATAATGGGAGTAATATCTCAGGCCACTTGATTGAGTGAGGCTAGAAATGCATGGCCATGCTCAAATAAGTTGATATGAGATGTCATACTTATTTGTGTATCATAGTCTACTCAAGGTATCAAGAAACATGGGATGGACTATGCAAGTGTGACTATTCCATGACTTGCGTCCATTCTAAAGATATAGGACTTAAGGATTAATGCATGAAAGGTTAATCACAAAAGGTTATGTCAAATCATGACTTCTTGTAAATTAGGTAGCATTGATGCATTACTAGATGCCACTCATTGTTTGTAACTTTAGAATCGTTCTAATATTACTGCTAACGTTACAAGAACCTATAGGGTCACATCCTATGGTTCAAATGAACGAGGTAAAACATAGTTGGTATATTGCTTGGTTGTCACATGAATTAAATTAATTATAGAATTGATTTAATTGGGCAATCAAATTGTTGAACATACTATATGTACAAGGATGTTGTACACATAATCAGAATATAATTTTATTGATATATGAATTTAGTTCGTATATAAGTTTAAATAAATATAGTTTACCGAAATCTTTATTATAATTAATGTAATTATAATTTTTCGGTTAAACATTATCATATTTATTTGAATGATAATTATTATGTTCGGAATAATTTTAATGAATTAAAATTCGTTATAAATATATACCAATTAAGAGGGAGTTATATATAGCAAGGGTAAAAACCCTAAAAAGGATATATAAAAACTAGCCCGAAAATATGCAAGGTGATCTAGCAGCCATTTAGCAAAATACTCTCTGAAAATAGTTTTTTGGGATTTCTACCGCTCATTGTCAATCGGGTGGACTACGTAGAGGCCGACATCGGAAAAGGTTGCGGCTTGGTTCGATAGTGGTTCAGCATTCCTGTTGCCTAGCGCGTCATTGTCTACTCTGAGTTGAAGTTTTGGTAATTTCGAAACCTTTTTATCACCCCGATTCGTTCCTTACACATGGATCCTTGGTTTGGATCGTCGATTTTTTTTATTTTTCGCTGCGCCTTGGAGGCACCGGTGTTCCAACATCCGGCACTTGCGACCATACAACGCTTCATAAGGTGCCATTTTCAAACTCGTCTGATAACTGTTATTGTAAGCAAATTCCACCAACGGTAAGTGCCTTTCTCAACTTCCTTGGAACTCCAACACGCAACATCTGAGCATGTCTTCAAGAATCTGAATTACTCTCGCTGATTGTCCATCAGTCTGTAGATGGAAGGCAGTGCTAAAATTTAACTTCGTTCTTAATGCTTCTTGCAGCTTTTGCCAAAATCATGAAGTAAACCTTGGATCTCTATCCGAAATAATCGACAAGGGTATTCCGTGAAGTCTAACAATCTCACTGATATATAATTCAGCCAACTTATCAAGAGAATAATTAGTGTGTACTGGAATAAAATGGGCTAATTTAGTCAATTTGTCGACTATCACCCAAACGACATCTTTCTTCTTTGGAGTTAACGGCAATCCTGATACAAAATCCATAGTAATTCGATCCCATTTCCATTCGGGAATCATGATAGGCTGAAGTAGACTCGAAGGCACCTGATGTTCAGCTTTTACTTGCTGACAAACCAAGCATCGCGATATAAACTCAGAAATATCTCTTTTCATTCCGTTCCAGCAATACATTTTCTTCAAGTCATTATACATCTTTGTACTACCAGGATGCATAGACAAACAACCATTGTGTGCTTCATGCAAGATCTTCCAAATCAACTCATTATTTTTTGGGACACAAATCCGATCTTTAAACATCAGACAACCATCAGAGCCGATTCTGAAGTTTGATCTTGTATCTGCCTTACATTGTTTTCTTTTAGCTTGTAATTCTTTATCACTTCTCTGAGCTTCATAAATCTCTTGTAAAAACATCGGTCTTGCCTTCAACTCTGCTAGAATCGAACCATCATCAGATACCATCAACCGAGTATTTATAGATGTCAAAGCAAATAATGACTTTCTACTCAAGGTATCGACAACCACATTCGCTTTCCCCGGATGGTAGTCAATCACAAGCTCGTAATCTTTCAATAAGTCTAACCATCTCCGCTGTCTCAAATTCAAGCCTTTTTGTGTCATCAAGTACTTGAAACTTTTATGATCCGTATACACTCGGCATTTTTCTCTGTACAGATAATGTCGCCAAATCTTCAAAGAAAATACTACAACAGCTAGCTCTAAATCATGAGTTGGATAGTTCTTTTTGTGAGATTTTAACAGCCCCGAAGCATAAGCCACAACCTTTCCCTCTTGCATAAGTACACATCCCCAGCCATTTAGAGAGGCATCACTATACACTACAAATTCTTTACCTGGCTCGGGTTGTACCAACACCGGTGCTTCAGTCAGTAACTTCTTTAATTTCTCAAAACTCTGTTGGCATTCTTCTGTCCACTCGAATTTAACATCCTTTCAAAGTTGTCTGGTCATAGGGGTAGCAATCATAGAGAATCCATTTACAAACCGTCGGTAATATCCAGCCAAACCCAAGAAACTTCTAACCTCAGTCACGTTCTTCGATGGCTTCAACTCAACAATAGCTGAAATCTTATTGGGATCAACCCGTATACCATCACCTAAAACAATATGACCTAAGAATCCAATTTCTTGAAGCCAAAACTGACTTTTACTGAACTTGGCATACAATTGCTTATCTCTCAGAATTTGTAAGACTATCCTCAAGTGCTCAGCATGTTCTACCTCGTTCTTCGAATAAATCAAGATATTGCCAATAAATACCACAACAAACTTGTCCAAATATGGCAAAAATAATCGATTCATCAAATCCATAAAAATAACAGGAGCATTTGTCATCCCGAATGGCATAACTAAGAATTCATAATAGCCGTACCTTGTTCTAAAAGCTGTTTTAGGCACATCTGATTCTTTCACCCGCAACTGGTAGTACCCAGACCTCGAATCGATCTTTGAAAATCATATCGCTCCTTTCAACTGATCGAACAAGTCATCAATTCTCGACAACGGATACTTGTTCTTGACTGTCACCTTATTCAACTGCCGATAGTCCACACATAATCTCATAAAATCATTCTTCTTTTTCACAAATAATACGAGAGCACCCCAAGGCGAGAAACTCGGTCTAACAAAGCCTTTATCTGTCAATTCTTGCAAATGTGTCTTTAATTCTTTCAACTCTGTTTGTGCCATTCTATACAAAGAAATTGAGATCGGAGTCGTTCCCAGTATCAGCTCAATACCAAATTCTACTTCTCTGACAGGAGGCAAACCCGGCAACTCTTCTGGAAATACATCCGCAAATTCACACACAATCAGTACTGATTCAACTTTCTTCTCAGGTTATTTTTTATTCAATACATATGCCAAATAAGCTTCATAACCTTTTCTCAAATATCTCTGAGCCGACATCGAAGTAATCACACTAAACAATGCTTCTGATTTGTCTGATTCAACCCGCAAAATTTCACCATTTTCACATTTTAATTCAATAACTTTTTTTTTACAATTCACTATAGCATCATGCAATGTCAACCAATCCATACCCAAAATAACATCAAATTCATCAAACGACAACAACATCAAGTCGGCTAGAAAGTAATGACCCCTAATCATCAAAGGACATTTCTTGCATACTTTATCAACTATTACACATTTGCCTAACGGGTTCGATATTTTAACCATAAATTTCGTAGACTCAACAGGTATGTTCATATTAGACACCAATTTCATGCACACATACAAATGAGTAGAACTAGGGTCGATCAAAGCAATAACATTAATATCAGAAAGAGAGAAAGTACCAGTAACAACGTCGGGAGACGAAGCATCTTCACGCGCCCTTATGGCATAAGCTATAGCCAGAGCTCTAGCTTTAGATTTCAGCGTTGATTCTGTAACTACATTCTTGCTGCTTGCCTCGTTCCCAGCATTTCTCAAAGATCTTCTCGAAACAGTACCACTTGGCTTTGCACTCTGAAATTTTTTTTTCTCGATCCTTTCTGGACAATCTCTAATAAAATGATCCGGAGACCAACACTGGTAACATTCATTAGTTCTACAAGGACCAAAGTGACTTCTACCACATCGTTGGCACTCGGGTCTAGCAATTCTCGAATTTCCCACACTAGCCATCGAAGTAGTCCGAGATCTAGAACCCATATTTTTCTTCTTACGATCCCCATATGAATGTCCCGCTGATGCTTGAGAACTAGAATACATATTTCTGGACTTTCTAGACTGCGGTGGGAGTGTACTGCTCATCGATCTTTTCTTCCAATTTCTCTTCTCGGCCTCTGTCTTTTTCTTCTCTTTAATTAGTTCTTCAGCCTTGCAGGCTCGATCAACAAGTACCACTAATTTTTTTAACTCAAGAATACCCATAAATACCTTGATGTCTTCATTAAGTCCATCTTCAAATCGTATTCACATTTTAACCTCTGAAGGGATATATTCTCGAGCATACTTGCTCAATCAAACGAACTCTCTTTCATACTCGGTAACTGTCATGTTGCCTTGCTTCAACTCGAGAAACTCTTTATGCTTCTGGTCTACAAATCTTTCGCTGATATATTTCTTCCGAAATTCTTCTTAAATGAATTCCCAAGTTACCTTCTCTTTCGGCACCATTGAAATTAATGACTTCCACCAATGATGAGCCGAATCCCTTAGCAATGATATAACACATTTCAAGCACTCTTTACGTGTACAAGATAATTCATCAAATGCCCGAATAGAGTTTTTGAGCCAAAATTCTACTTTTTCAGCGTCATCATCAACATTTGCCCTGAATTCTTTAGCTCCTTGCTTGCAAATTTGGTCAATCGAAGATCTATGGAATTTCATCAGATCCATACCAGAAGGCATTTGGGGTATAGGTTGAGGAATTGGGGGTGGTGGGGGAGGTTGTTGAGTAGTCGGGTTCGTACGAACAAACTCTGTATACGATGCATTCATCATTTGGAGAAAGGCTTCCCGAGCCCTTTCTCCTCCTCCTTGGCCAATAGTAGGAGGTCGATTTTCAGTCGGTACCCACCCTTCAGCAGGAGCTGGCGCATTGCTCTCTACATCATCAGCCACAGTTTGATCGGGATCCATTTACTATAAAAAAATCATTTAAAAAGGTTAGGAGTCGTCACACTATCACAATATATAAATATGGCATGTATAGCAAAATCTGTACTTACACCCCGTTAGTCTGAGAACCGACTAAACCTACTCTAATACCACCAAATTTAATGCCCCATACCCGAGACCGTCGCTAGAGTCGAGCACGAGGTGTTAACGGACTTAATTAATTAATTAAACAGATCAAACAATTTATTTTAGAATTTTTAGACGAGATGGCTAACTGCGTCATAGTCGCTAAAAAATCCATATCTCGAGTTACGAAACTCGAAATCCAATTCTATAATTTTTCCCTGAAACTAGACTGATATATCTACTTACTAATTGTTTTCTAGAATTTTTTGTTGGGCCAATTAGTACAGTTTATTAGTTAAAGTCTCCCCTATTTTAGGGTTCGGCTACTCTGACCCCTGTGTATTATGAATTAGATATCTCCCTGTACAGAGTTCCAATGACTATACCGTTTAGTTTCATAAAACTAGACTCCATAAAGATTTCATACATGTAAGGTAAAACTCCTAATTTTTTTACAATTTATGGTGAATTTTTAAAGTCAGAATAGGGGATTCAGAGATTACTCTGACCCTGTTCCACCAAAACTTAATTATCTCATAAAATATAACTCATTTATCTGTTTCATTTCGTCCATATTAAAATAGACTCATCAAGTTTCGATTCCATAACTTATTCATCATTTAATTCCATTTCTACTATTTTTAGTGATTTTCCATATTCACGTCACTGTTGCTGTCTGATTCTGTTTTATGGCCAATTTTACCTTCCCAAGGATTTTCAAGGTTTTGTTAAGACATAAAGCATACATGTTATCATATATAAACTTGATTAGCCATTCCAATAGCTAATCATTCTCGAACATTTCCATTCCATCCATGGGCCATATCGTAAGATTATACACACAAAATGATTGGAATGCTATACATACCATATTTTCTAAAATTACAAGTCATTATACCGCGATTGTCTAGTGATAGTGTGAGCGTGCCTCCGACTGTTCCGATCTCCAAATTGACTTGTCAAAACTACAAAGAATGTAAAAGAGGGAGTAAGCATAGATGCTTAGTAAGTCCACATACAAATAACAAATAACTTACCAAAGCAATTATACCAACCAACATTAGCATAATATCACCAAAACATATATCACATTTCTATTCATCATTCATCATCTTACCATATTATTGTTGTCATATCAAGTCTCAACCTGAGGGTTAAGTACATACCTGTCCAAAGTGCTCATTCCACAACACTTACTAATACGTCACTTGCATCTTGAGTATTCTTCCATTTCACTAGAATGTTACCCGTTGAACATATCGGAATGTAAATCGGATACATGGAAAGTTTGCACAAAGTGCCACATATGTAGCCAAGCTACCATGTAACCCGCCCATAAGCAAACTCAGACTCAACTCAACGAGCTCGGACGTTCGCATCCATAAGTGAACTTGGACTCAACTTAACGAACTCGAACTCAACTCAACGAGCTCGGGCGTTCGCATCCATAAGTGAACTTAGATTCAACTCAACGAGTTCGGATGCCCAAATATCCTAGTGACATGTCACTTGTATCCTAATCTATTCCTGAGGTTCAACGGGACTTTCCTCGTTCGTACTCCTTTACCATTCTCCTTGGAATACCAATGACGATACTTCGGTAGTCTTTCACATTTTTCTACATAATTCATAAGATTTTTCATGTTGTCCAACAATGACCACAAAGTATAGAATTACATGATAACAATCATAATATCATATATATATATATATATATATATAGCATTAAATGATTTAAAAGAACGGTTATATTACAATATTTACATATGAACTTACCTCGATACTAAATGAGAATAGTCGAGCCTATTCCTCGTAAACTTTATTTTTCCCCCGATCTTGACTCGAATCTCTTTTCTCTTGATCTATAATACCAAATTAATTTATTTAATACACAAATTCATCAAAACAGCCCCTAATACGAACTTTGGTAAAATTACCATTTTGCCCCAAGGCTCGTAAATTAAACCTCATCCTATTTTCTTATGTTTTATGACATGCTGATCATTTTTCCCTTCTATAGTAACATCAAATTCACACTCTAACATGTACTTATGAATATTAGGTATTTTTACTGATTACGTCATTTTACTCGTTTTTACGAAAAATCACTTAGCAAAAGTTGTTTAACACAATATCAAACTTCATATTCTACCATAAAACATCAAAATTAATACATATCACCCATGGGTAAATTTTTAAATATAAACCCTAGCTCAAAATATTGGTAGAAATAGGTAAACTGAGCTACGAGGATTTCAAAAATGTAAAGAACATTAAAAACGGGCATAGAAATCACTTACAATCAAAGCTTAAAAGTATTAAAACCCTAGCTATGGTGGAGAGCAAAATTCGGCAACAACTTATGGAGAAGATGATCATTTTTTTGTGTTATTTTTCCCATTTTATTTCATTTAATATCCAAATGACCAAAATGCCCTTACTTACTAAACTTTCAAAAATTCTATCCATGTCCAATTTTTGTCCATATACTTAGAAATTGGTCAAATTGCTATTTAAGACCTCCTAATTAATATTTCAAAGCAATTTCATACTAGAAACTTCTAGAATGCAAGTTTTGCAACTTATTCAATTTAGTCCCTAACTTCAAATTAAGCACTTTATGCAAAGAATTTCTTCACGAAATTTTCACACAATCATGCAATCATATCATAGACCTTAAAATAATTATAAAATAATTATTTCTATCTCGAATTTATGGTCCTAAAACCACTATTCTGATTACGCCCTAATTCGGGTTATCACATCGTACTTTGTAATACTTGCATATTTGAGTTACTCACGTGCCTTTTTACCAAGTCAGTACCCAGACCTCATAGCTCTATCATGTAATGCCCGCTCATTGAGCTACTCACAGGCCTGCACACAAAGTCAGTACCCGGGCCCACATTACATATTACTTATCTCATGAACTTAGATTCAACTCATGAGTTCCGACCGTTCAATTTCTCATGATTTACGTTTTTTTATCCTATACTATTTTCGAGGTTTGACGGGATCTCGTATCTAACCTGACGTTGTCGTACTTGTTCATAACGTAGGTTACTCTTATATCGCATTATTTATGCTTTCATGGTATCGAGTAAAATTATGATACATGGTAAAAATAAAACATTTAAAAGTAAGCTACAATGACACATTATTTACATATGTACTTACCTCGGTACAAAATGATAAGAACGAGCCTAATCCTCGTATACTTTGTTCTTCCCTCGATTAAGACTCGAATCACGTTTCTCTTGATCTAAAATGTCAAAAATTAGCATATTTAATACACACATCATTCAATTCAACTTAAAACTCATACTTTGGTAAAATGACCGTTTTGCCCTTCAACTTCTTAAAAATTATAATTTTACCCCTAGGCCCGAAAATTGATTTTTATCAAATTTTCTTATTAGCCAAGCCTAACCGACCATTTATTTCTCTAATGACCACCCCAAATTCCCAATATTTCACAACATTAATATCTATTTTACAAACTCTACAAAATGGTCCTATTAGGGCTTTCATGAGAAGTTCTTTCACAAAAGTTGTTCACTCAACAACCAAGACTCACTTTCCCTCATAAAAACTCAACAAACATACAAATCCTTTCATGGTAAGTCCCTAGACTATTAATCATTTCATAAAATAGCCCTCTTAATAGCTAGATTAAGTTTTAGGGGTTCCAAAAGTGCAAAAATTATCAAAAATAACTATCAAATTGACTTACTTGCAAGAGGCTAGCTTGGCTGAAATTTCAAAGCTTCAAAACACTTATTTTTGCTGAGAATTTTAGTAAAGAAGAAGAGGTAAAAGGGGTGATATCATCTTTTGTTTATTTTATTTCCTGTTTAGTCAAACAAGTCACCAAAATTTTACCTAAGATTGACTAGCCTAATTCTTTGTCCCTATGGCCGACCATGCTGCATTTGAAGGGTCTATTTGCCCTTTAAAGACCTTAAATTTTGACTCTCTAGCTATTTGACACTCTTAGCTAACAAAATAGGACTCTTGCACTTTATGCAATTTAATCATTTCTGGCAATTAAGCATGCAATCGCTAAAATTAATTCACCAAAATTTTCATAGTCTCATGCAATCATGCCACAACACATAAAATAATATTAAAACTAATTTCTCTGACCTCAGATTAGTGGTTCTGAAACCACAATTTTGACTAGCCCCAAAATCGGTCTGTTATAATTCTCCCCCCTTAGGGATTTTCGTCCCCAAAAATCTTACTGGTGAATAAGTTTGGGTATTGATCTCTCATAGTCTCCTTGGTTTCCCACGTAGCCTCTTCGACTCCATGTCTTTGCCATAATACTTTCACAAGGGGAATGCTCTTATTCCTTAATCAGTTAACTTCTCGAGCTAGAATCTTAACGGGTTTCTCACCATAAGACATGTTCGATCTAATCTCCACTTTAGTCGGAGAAATCACATGTGAAGGGTCAGAGCGGTATCAGTGTAACATGGATACATGGAACATGTTGTGGATCTTTTCCAATTCTGATTGTAAGGCTAATCGATAAGCTACCGGTCCTATTTTCTCAATCACCTCATAAGATCCAATAGAACGTGGACTCAATTTACCCTTTTTACCAAATCTAAGAACCTTTTTCCAAGGAGACACTCTCAAAAATACTTTGTCGTCGACCTGAAATTAGATTTCTTTTCGTTTCAAATCCACGCAGGATTTTTGTCTATCCTAAGCGGCCTTTAAACAATTGTGAATCCCCTTAACTTTTTCTTCAGTCTCCTTAACTAAGTCAACCCCATGAATCCGACTCTCTCTAAGCTCGGTCCAATATAAAGGCGTTCGACACTTACGCCCATACAAAGCCTCATAGGGCGCCATCTTCAAACTCGACTGGTAACTATTGTTGTAGGCAAATTTGACTAGCGGTAGATACCTTTCCCAACTGCCTTGAAATTCTAGAACACAACAACGCAACATATCCTCTAAGATCTGAATTACGCTCTCCTACTGACCGTCTGTTTGTTGGTGAAACGCCGTAATGAAATTCAGTTTCGTTCCGAAAGCCTCTTCCAACTTTTTCCAAAACCTCAAACTAAACCTTGGGTCCCTATCCGAAACAATCGACAATCTCGAAAATATATAAGTCGGCTAGCTTATCAAGTGAAAAGTCCATTCGCACCGGGATAAAGTGAGCCGACTTTGTCAGTCGATCAACCACAACCCATACGGCATCTTTCTTCCTCAGAGTTACCGGCAAACCCGATACAAAATCCATAGTGATCTGATACCACTTCCACTTGGGGACCATGATAGGTTGAAGTAAACCTGAAGGTACTTGATGTTCGGCTTTCACTTGTTGGCATACTAAGCATTTTGATACAAGCTCTGAAATGTCTCTTTTCATACCGGGCCACCAATACATTTTCTTAAAATCATTGTACATTTTTGTACTTCCGGGGTGCACCGACAAACAACCACTATGTGCCTTAATTAAAATTTTTCGAATTAACTTAGTATCTTAGGAACACAAATCCTATCCCGAAACTTCAAGCAACCATAGGAATCAATCTAAAAAATCTGATTCAACACCCGATTCACACTGAGTTCTCTTGGCTAACAATTCATTGTCACTCATCTGAACTTCACAAATTTCTTGGAGAAACGTCGGTCTAGCTTTTAACTTAGCTAGAATCGAACCATTCTCTGATAAAGCCAATTGGGCGTTCATTGCTTTCAATGCAAATAATGATTTTCTACTTAATGCATCAGCGACCACATTCGCCTTACTCGGATGGTAGTCAATAATCAACTCATAATCTTTTAATAGCTCCAACCACCTCCGTTGTCTCAGATTTAAATCCTTCTGAGTCATCAAGTACTTAAGACTTTTATGGTCGGTGTATACATGACATATCTCTCTGAACAAATAATGCCGCCAGATCTTCAAGGCAAACACTATGGCGGCCAACTCTAGGTCATGTGTCTGATAATTCTTCTCGTGAGGTTTCAATTGTCTTGAGGCATAAGCTATAACCTTGCCTTCCTGCATAAGTACGCATCCCAAGCTATTTAGAGAAGCATCGCTATAAATCACGAACTCTTTTCCTGATTCGGGTTGCACTAATATTGGAGCCTCAGTCAATAACTTCTTCAACTTCTTGAAACCCTGCTGACATTTATCTGACCATTCAAACTTAACCTCTTTTTGCAGTAACCTCGTCATGGGAGTAGCAATCATGGACAAGTCCTTTACAAACCGCCTATAACAACCAACCAAACCCAAAAAGCTTCTAACCTCGGTCACATTCTTTGGTTGTTTTCATTCAACAATAGCAAAAATTTTGCTGGGGTCAACCCTAATGCCATCACTTGAAACAATGTAACCCAAAAATCTAACTTCTCAAAGCCAAAACTCACTCTTGCTAAACTTGGCATACAACTGATTGTCTCTCAAAATCTGTAGAATGGTTCTCAAGTGCTCAGCATGTTCAACTTTATTTCTAGAATAGATTAGGATATCATCGATAAATACAACAACAAACTTATCTAAATATGGTTGAAATATTCTATTCATTAAATCCATAAACACGGCGAGAGCATTTGTTAAGCCAAAAGGCATGACAAGGAACTCGTAGTGGCCATTCCTCATCCTAAAAGCAGTCTTAGGCACATCTAACTCTTTAACTCTCAGTTGATAGTAACCAGATCTTAAGTCTATTTTAAAGAACCACGCTGCGCCTTTCAATTGATCAAACAAGTCATCAATCCGCGGCAGCGGATATTTATTCTTGATTGTCATCTTATTTAACTGCCGGCAATCTATGCACAACCTCAAGGATCCATCTTTCTTTTTCACAAATAGCACCGGAGCACCCCACGGTGAAAAGCTTGGTCTCACAAAGCCTTTATCGGTCAACTCTTGTAATTGTGGCTTTAGTTCCTTCAACTCAGTCAGAGCCATTCGATACGGTGTAATCGAGATAGGCATTGTCCCTGGCATTAGCTCTATACCAAATTCAACTTCTCTATTAGGGGGTAACCTAGGCAATTCTTCCAGAAATACATCCGCATATTCGCATACAATTGGTACTGTCTCAACCTTCAACTCGGACTCTTTAGCATTCATTATAAAAGCCAAATAAGCTTCACAACCTTTCCTTAAACATTTCCGGGCAGACATTGAGGATATCACAATAGGCAAATTCTCTGGTTCGTCTAATTTAACCCAAAGAGTTTCACCATTTTCACATTTCAATATAATAACCTTTTGTCTACAATTTACGACAAAATCATGGAGTACCAATCAATCCATACCCAATATGACATCAAACTCATTCAATGGTAACAACATCAAATTGGCCGGGAAACAGTGACCTCTAACTATCAAAGGACAGTTCTTGCATACTTTATCGACTATTACATGCTTGCCTAGAGGGTTTGACACCTTAATCATAAACTCCGTAGACTTAATAGGTATGTTCATACTAGACACCAATTTCATGCACAAATACGAATGAGTAGAACCAGGGTCAATCAAAGCAATAATAGTATTATCATAGAAAGAAAATATACCAGTGATCACATCAGGAGAAGATGCATCCTCATGCACACGTATGGCATAGGTTCTAGCCAGAGTTCTAGCTTCTGATCTCCACGTGGTGTCTCTCGTCACATTCTTGCTGCTAGCCCTAATTCTTACATTTTTCTGTGATCTTCCTTTAGAATTTGTGCCACTTGGCTTTGCACTAAGAAATTTTTCCTTCTCGCTCACTTTAGGGCAATCCTTGAGAACCACATTAGAAACAGGATCCATCATTCATTCTACACTTGCCAAAATGATTTCTACCACAACGTTGGCACTCTGGTCGAGAAGACCTAACATTACCCACACTAGCCACGGATGTAGCTCGAGATTTAAAACCTGAATCTTGCTTCTTACTTTCTCTGTACGAGTGTCCAGCTGACACATGAGAACGGGAGTAAACGTTTCTGGATTTGTTAGACTGTGATGGAAATGACTTGCTTGAATATCTCTTCCTTGCATCTCTAGTCTCCACCTCAGTTTTCTTCTTCTCCTTAATCAATTCTTCGGCCTTACAAGCCTAATGAATGAGCACCACAAACTCCTTGAATTCAAGAACACCCACCGACAATCTGATATCCTCATTAAGTCCGTATTCAAACCTTCGACACATCTTAGCCTCAGAGGACACACTTCTGAGCATACTTACTAAGTCAGACGAACTCCCTTTCATAGTCAGTAACTCTCATGCGGCCTTATTTCAAGTCAAGAAATTCCTTACGCTTTTGATCCATGAATCTCTTACTAATGTATTTCTTTCGGAATTCTTCTTGGAAGAATTCCCATGTAACCCTCCCGTGAGGTACCACTGAAACTAACGTCTTCCACCAGTGGTATGCCAAGTCCCTCAACAAGGATATGGCACACTTCAAGCATTCTTCGGACATACAAGATAATTCATCGAATAATCTAATGGTATTATCAAGCTAGAACTCTGCCCTTTCCGGATAATCATCTTTATTGGCAAGGAACTCCTCGGCTTCATGCTTTTGAATCTTACCCACTAGGGGTCTATTCAGTCTCACGAAATCTATACCCTGGGGTGCCACAGAGACAGGTTGAGGACTAGGTGGAGGTGGAGGAGTTGAGCATTTGGGTTTGCTCAGACGAACTCCGTGTACTATTTATTCATCATATGGAGAAAGGCTTCTCAAGCCCTTTCTTCCCCTCCTTGACTAACCATGGGAGGTCGATTATTGGATGGCACTACCCCTTCAACAGGAGTCGGTGCATTACTTTCTACATCGTCCACCATAGTTCGATTGAGATCCATTACTATAAGAAAACATGATAACAAAATCAGAAGCCATCACACTATTACAATTTATTTATGGCATGTATAGCTAGACTCGTACACACGCTAGGTTAGTCCGAGAACCGACTAAATCAAAGCTCTAGTACCACTAAATGTAACACCCCACACCCGAGCCCCACGTCAGGACAGAATACGAGGCGTTACTACACTTAACCACATGCATACGAACATTTCGATATTAATAAGACTCGGTCAAATTAAAACTTTTTCAAACTTTGTCTAAAACTTCTTATCATGGGCTTATAAGGGCCAAAACATCTCTTGGAAACTACTCGGGACCAATTTGGGTCCTTATACCTACTTAACAAAAATAACCCTTGAAATAGGGCACACACCCGTGTGGCCATTATGATATGGCCGTACTGATGGCTCGTGTGACATACACGGCCTAAGCACCTAGGGACACGCCTGTGTCCCATGCCCTTGTGAATTAAGTTCCATTTTCAAACCTACAGGGGTTTTCGTACAGCCTAACACACGCCCATGTCTATGGCCCGTACCCCTCACACGGCCATGACACGCCCGTGTCTAAAAACATTGACATTCTATTTCTTACGTCAGCATCCAATAAAGGGCACACGGCCAAGGCACACGCCCGTGGCCAGAGGCCGTGTCCTCTACATGGCTGAGACACACGGCCGTGTCTCTGCCCGTGTGTTTACTACCATGCATACTGACCTAAATTTTTTACGTGCAGGGGACACACGGTTGGACATCATGCCCATGGGTCTGACCGTGTGTCACACATGGCCTAGACACACGCTCGTGTGTCTACCCTAGTGGACAATATAACATTTTTTACCAAGCCCTTTGGCACCCTGAAACAAAATTTAAACACTAACCAACATATCAAGAATAACTTAATATGATTTTCCAACCAGACAACCATAGCTAAGGCCTAAATACATTTCATATATCTAACCATGCCAACAATTTCACATTCATGAAAAACTACCTTGCATTCACATAATAACTTTAAATATTAGGCATATTCATGGCCTTATACAAAATGAGTCGAATACTAAAATAAGCCAACACATTTGGCCCCAAAATAATATGACACCAAAACAAAATCAAAAGTTCCTATACATGCCATAATCAAAATGATAAAACTAGCTATACCGAGTGCTTCAAGGATAGTGTAACTAGCTTCCCCGACATAGTCAATGATGCTCGAGTTACTTTGGCAGCACTATAAGAAAAGAGAAAGGAAAGATGGTAAGCATGAAAGCTTAGTAAGTACATATATGCAAATAAGTGTATTTAGAAACACATTCATCAACAATAGCTTATCATACTTAAATGATGTATCATTTTAACCTCACTATTCAGCTCTTCACTCCTTTTATGCATACTTACTACATCTCATCACATGTTAAGGTCTTCATTCGAGAGTTTAGTACACATACCTGTAGTTACCCATAAAATAACTCAAGTTCATTCTCCCTACTGACATACCTCATTGGAAGTATCGCCAATCCATTCATCGAGTTACCCATTGAACACTCGGAAATACCAATGAATACACAGATAGTTTACTCCTAAGTACTATACAAGTAGCCAAAGCTACTTCTTACTTTGTAATACTTTCATATTTGAGCTACTCACGGGCCTTTTTACCAAGTCAGTACCTATACCCCATACCTTTATCATGTAATGCCTGTTTATTGAGCTAGTCACAGGCCTGCACACAAAGTCAGTACCCGGACCTACATTACATATTACTTATCCCATGAACTCAAACTCAACTCATGAGTTCAGAGCGCTCAATTTCTTATGACTTACCTTTTTTATCCTATATTATTTCTGAGGTTCGACGGGATCTCGTATCTAACCTGACATTGTCGCACTTGTTCATAACGTAGGTTACTCTTATATCGCATTATTTATATTTTCATGGTATCGAGTAAAATTATGATACATGGTAAAAATGAAACATTTAAAAGTAAGCTACAATGACACGTTATTTACATATGTACTTACCTCGGTACAAAATGATAGGAACGAGCCTAATCCTCGTATACTTTGTTCTTCCCTCGATCAAGACCCAAATCACGTTTCTCTTGATCTAAAATGTCAAAAATTATTTTTTTTAGTACACACGTCATTCAATTCAACCTAAGACTCATTCTTTGGTAAAATGACCATTTTGCCCATCAACTTCACAAAAATTATGATTTTACCCTTAGGCCTAAAAATTAATTTTTATCGAATTTCCTTATTAGCCAAGCCTAACTGACCATTTATTTCTCTAATGACCACCCCAAATTCCCAATATTTCACAACATTAATATCTATTTTACAAACTCTATAAAATGGTCCTATTAAGGTTTTCATGAGAAGTTCTTTCACAAAAGTTGTTCACTCAACACCCAAGACTCATTTTCTCCCATAAAAACTCAACAAACATACAAATCCTTTCATGGTAAGTCCCTAGACTATCAATCATTTCATAAAATAGCCCTCTCAATAGCTAGATTAAGCTTTAGGGGTTCCAAAAGTGCAAAAATTATCAAAAATAACCTTCAAATTACTTACTTGCAAGAGGCTAGTTTGGCTAAAATTTCAAAGCTTCAAAACCCTTATTTTTGCTGAGAATTTTGGTGAAGAAGAAGAGGTGAAAGGGGTGATATCATTTTTTTTTTTTTTTTATTTCCTTTTTAGTCAAACAAGTCACCAAATTATTACCCAACATTGACTAGCCTAATTCTTTGTCCCTATGGCTGGCCATGCTAAATTTTAAGGGCCTATTTGCCCTTTAAAGACCTTAAATTTTGGCTCTCTAGCTATTTGACACTCTCAGCTAACAAAATAGGACTTTTGCACTTTATGCGATCTAGTCTTTTCCCGCAATTAAGCATGTAATCGCTAAAATTAATTCACCAAAATTTTCATACTCTTTTGTAATCATGCCACAACACATAAAATAATATTAAAACTAATTTCTCCGACCTTGAATTAATGGTCCCGAAACCACTATTCTGATTAGCCCCAAAATCAGGCTGTTACATTAGGAGGTATTTACTATAGTCAGAATTGAATGAATATTTCAGAATTTTTTTTTCAGGAAACATTTTGTACACGTCATTTGCTAAAAAAACCTAAAAAGCTTGTATAATTTTTTTGGTTTTAATAGAAGATTGCTGAGAATGGAGGTATAAAATATACGAATTATTATTTAGTAGTATATATGGTAACTGTGTGTTATGGCAAATTCATGCATTCATGCATACTCATACATATTCTGCTTAAGGACAAGCAAGAATTCAGGTTAGGGGGTGTGATAACTCATGAAAAGATTTATATTTCATGCCTCTAGATTGAATTAATTGTTTGTAATTAAGCAAATATGTTTGCATTTTTAAGATGTTTTTAGAGCACTGCATAACAAATCTTGGATTGTGCTATAAATGTAACACCCCTAGCCTGTATCTGTCGCCGGAATAGGGTTACGAGGCATTACTGGATAATACACATCATTCACATACATTTATGCATTCATATTCAATATCTATTCAACTCATCCACATTGTCCTTTATAAGGCCTACGAGACCTTAAAACATGCTTAAATGTGGTTCGGGACTAAACCAGTAACATTTGCAAAATTTGGGAAACTTATAAAATTTTTAATAATTTAAATGTCAGACACCCGTGTGAATAGGCCATGTGCCTCACACGGCTACCAGACACGCCCATGTCACAGGCTGTGTGAAAATAGGGCATACATTCTAACTTGCACCACACGGCTGAGGACACGCCCGTGTGCCAGCCCATGTGCCAGCCCATGTGTCACACACGACCAGTAGACACGCTCGTGTGTCTAGACCATGTCAAACTTGTAGGGTAGACTGACTTAATTCAAAAGGGTACCCCAAGGGACACACGGCCGTATAGCATGACCGAGTGTCACACACGGCTGAGACACATGCCCGTGTCTCTGCCCGTATGGACAAAAGTAGGCTATTTGCATAGCCATTTTGCCATCCTATTTTCACAAGCATACACAAGTATAATTTGCATCAATAAGTCAACCTAATTGGCAGCCACTTCATAACAATTGATACCCATATCATGCCATTTAGAAATCATCCTCTTAACTACTCAAATACATGACCAAAACATACCAAATCAATATGTCAAAATCATCAAATTTGCATAACTTCTAAATGCATTTCTTCATCATTTCAATTACTAATTCTTGTCACAGAGTATACCATTTCATCATCTCAAAATCTAGCCTCAACATGCTATCTGCCAAACATTAATACACCAATTATCAACTAGCTACACATGCAAACATATAACCATCACAAAATATGCCAAAACATAAGGCCATATATATATATACACCACATATATCACTTATCAAAACACATAAATCAAGCCAACTTAAATGGCCATACACATCACCATTTACAAGCCAAGTCTTATGGCTATATCATATCTTAAAACATATCATCAACTCACTAGCATATACATGCCATATACCATATTTGCAAAGATTCAAAAGTACCAACAAGATGATCGATAGTGTGATGACGTTTCTCGACGATCCTCGAGTCTGAGCTAGCTTCAATAATCTATAAAATAGGGAAAGAACACACAAAGTAAGCTTTAAAAGCTTAGTAAGCCATATACAAATAAAGTTATCATATGAATATTTGCATATCAATTCAAATATGCTAAGCATAGCTAAACACATACAAGTTCACAAACCTTTCTCATTGTACACATATTCAATATTATAATTGAATTCATCAAATACTTCCCTTTTCAATACTCGTATGAAACTCGTACGTACCTAAGTCACTTAACTTATTCACACATTTTTTCTCGACTTGACTTTGCCTGTTGAACTGTTTGGAATTGTTAAGGATACTCGACAATCATATATAGCTCATACAATGCCATATCCCGAATATGGTCTTGCATGTTATCACATATCGATGCGACTGTCCCAAACAAAGTCTTACACGAAATCGATTAATGATGCCAATGTCCCAGACATGGTCTTACATGTAATGACATCTCGGTAACCTAATGTCATGACATTTGTATCCTATACTATTCCTAAGGTTCGTACAGGACTTTCGGATATCGTAACTTTGTCCTTCTTGTTCGTATACACTCGTTCAACATTTATAACAGTTCAAGGAAAAATAAACATATATAATTCAATTTAAAGACATTTATTTACATATGAACGTACCTCGTATTGAGAATAAATGGACTGAATCGACTGTT
This sequence comes from Gossypium anomalum, assembly GCA_025698475.1. Classification (NCBI taxonomy): domain Eukaryota; kingdom Viridiplantae; phylum Streptophyta; class Magnoliopsida; order Malvales; family Malvaceae; genus Gossypium; species Gossypium anomalum. The sequence goes on along the minus strand of CM046959.1, from coordinate 35,016,836 downwards.
CGACAACTTTTGATTTCCCCCGATCTAAATCTGATTTCTTTCTTTCAGGATCTATATACATTCAAAGTTAACTCTTTTATTCCTCAATTCATTCAATTTCATCCAAAACACACATTTTGGGGTATTTTACACATTAACCCCTATAATTTCACATTTTTCTCAATTTAGTCCTTATTTCATAAAAACACAAAATTCATGAAATTCAATTTAACCCATGCTTGACCAAATTTCATAGGGACCTTTAGCAACCCAAAACTTTCATTTATTCACACTTTTAACCCCACATTTTTATCTTTTTACATTTTAATCCCTAATATGCATTTTTACTCAAAATCACTTTACAAAACATAGATATCCATCACTAAACTTTCATAATCCATCATTGAACATTCAAAAACACATGAGTTGATCAATGGAAACTTTCAAAATATTAACCAGTTTTGCAAATTAGTCCCTGGGCTAGCTAGTACTCAATGCAACGATTACAAAAACATAGAAATCATCAAAAACTAAGTCAAAACCGTACCTTAATCAAGCTTCTAAGTGCTGAAACCTCAAGCCCTAAAATGGTATTATTTTTCTTCTCAAATTTTGCAAAGATGATGATAATGAAGCTAATTTTTATGTTTTGTTTTATTAATAATACATTAATACGTAATTTACCAATTTGACCTTGGTTTAAAACATTAATAAACATCAAATACATGCCCACTTATGCCCATTCCCACTATTAATGGTCTATTCACAACATAATGACTCCACATTGAATAAACCATAGCAATTAAACACTTAATCAATTAGAATGCAACTTTTGCATTATACGCGATTTAGTCTTTTTGTCAAATTAAGCATCCAATCGATAAAATTAAATCACGAAACTTTCACACATACATGCTATCGTGCTATAAACACATAAAATAATATTAAAATAATTTTTTGACCTCAGATTTGTGGTCCCAAAACTACTGTTCCGATTTAGCTAAAATCGGGCTATTACAACTCTCCCCCCTTAGGGATTTTCGTCCCTTAAAATCATCCTAGTGAATAGGTTTGGGCATTGCTTTCTCATAGCATCCTCCAGTTCCCACGAAGCTTCATCAACCTCTTGTCGATGCCATAAGACTTTCATTAATGCGATTTTCTTATTTCTCAGCTCTTTGATCTCACGAGCTAAAATTTGAATCGGTTCTTCACTATACGACAAATCTAATTGAATTTCAACCTCTAAGGGAGAAATAACATGTGAAGGGTCAGATTGGTATCGTCAAAGCATCGACACATGAAAAACCTTGTGAATCTTCTCTAACTCACTCGGTAAAGCTAACCGATATGCCACTGGACCTATTCTTTCAATGATCTCATACGACCCGATGAATCTTGGACTCAATTTGCCTTTACGACAGAATTGAAGTATTTTCTTCCACGGAGATACTTTTAAAAACACTTTATCCCCAATCTGAAACTCAATATCTTTTCATTGCAAGTCTGCGTATGATTTCTAACGATCTGACGCTTCTTTTAGACTATCACAAATTACTTTCACTTTTTGTTCTGTCTCTTTAATCAAATCGACCCCAAAAATCTTATTCTTGCATAACTCAGTCTAGTACAATGGTGTTCGACATTTACGATCGTTGTTACACGCCCGTATCCCTCACTCGAAACAGGTTTTGAGGTGTTACCCGACTTAAACTCAGTCAATCACACAAAAACCGTGCCAAAAAAAATTCAATCAATTTAAAAATTTTCTTTTCACATGCAATCTATCCCATATATGGGCTTACGAGGCCCAAAACATCACTAACCAACATAGGCAAATACACATGGCCAAAACACTTTATCAATACAAGCCAACACCTTTGGCTAAATTATAATATCACGTACTCAACATTAAAACCCTATACATGCCATAGACTCGAAATACTAGGATTTACTTACACCAACAGCGTGAGCTCGACAGTGTGATAATATCTCCGGCGAACTCCAACCCGAGCAAGTAACTGGAGCCAACAATCTATAAAACAAAGGAATGTAACAACGAAGTAAGCTTTCATAAGCTTAGTAAGTTTTAAGCAATGCAACCAAATAAACGCAATTATACTTCGATTATTCAATTTCTCAAGAGGCCATATTCTAGGTATATTGTCATCTGGCTAAATATACACAAACACATAATGTATGTTCAGCATTCTTATCACACTTAATCTGAATTCGTATAACATAATTAAATCAAATACTTTCACACCTTGACTGAATGTATCATGGTCATAGATATAGTTATAGCATTTATTCACATATGTATCACATTATACACTTGTGATTCCATTCAAATCAAACTCACATATGAGTACATAGTGCGTACCTGGCCCATTTAATGTATTGAATGTATTCATTTGTCAATCTAATACGAGGTGCCTTAACCTTAAACTTTTATTCATTCACCGGTATTTCGCCTGCTAGGCTCGAGAGCCCGATTAATATCTCACCGGCATAATAGCCTGCTAGGCCCAAAGGCCCGAACAATGTCTCACCGGCATAATAGCCTACTAGGCTCAAAGGCCCGAATATAATACCAGCACTAGGCCTGCGAGATTTAACCCGGATATAAGATCAGCACAAAGCCTGCGGGATTTAACCCAGATATAAGACCAGGACGAAGCCTACAGGATTTAACCCGGATATAAGACCAGGACGAAGCCTGCGGGATTTAACCCGGATATAAGACTAGCATGAAGCCTGCGGGATTTAACCTGGATATAAGACCATCACAAAGCCTGCGGGATTTGACCCGGATATAAGAATAGCACGAAGCCTGCGGGATTTAATCCGGATATAAGACCAGCACGAAGCCTACTAGATTTAACCCAGATATACATCAAATATCATGCATATTTAATCATATATTAACACATCTCATTCAACATATCACATTAGTAGTCATTTGCTACATTCAGATATAAACTCCATATGAACACCATCATTTACATTTCGGTTCAAAAGTCATATATAAATATCACATATCCACTTCACCATTCAAACTTAACCCATAGTGACCATTTGACTATAAGTCATATACATAAATTATTTATCGCACAACTTGATTCAAGTAGAACCAAAAGGTCATAATTCATCTAATATATATATATTGCTCACTGATTCACACACAACCTTTCAAATTAGCAATCATAAGATGGTTCCGCACATAGCCCATCCTTATCGATAATTTACGATGATTTTACCCTTACTCACATATATGACATAGGCATTTTTACCTATGCTTCTCAATTCACATTCATGATTCAATTTCAATCGATTTAACATGCATAAGTACATATCGCATACCTGACCAACTTAATGTATTGAACAAAATCGATTGTCGATTTAACACAAGGTCTTATAGTTGAACATAAACATGAAACCATTTCTTATATGTTCGATTCACATCAATCGTCAAATTCATTTAATTCACACGTACTTAATTAGGTTGTTCATACATGAATAATTTACTTTACGGAATGAATCCACATATCGTATTAGCCCATAGTCTTATAGCACCACACTGTTAATAGTTTACCTCATCGAAGTTCACATTTAATCACTTTAGTGCCAAGCCATATTCAGCTACCACAAAAGACTAATAATAATAATTTTATGCACATCATGGTCTCCTTTAGATATTTAATAATCACAAATCGTGATATCTCTACCAACACATATACGGCATAGTTTATTCATTGTAACACTCATTTAGTGCATCAAATTTCCAAATCCAATTCAACTTAAGCATAATAGCCATAATCGGCTTATAACCTTAAATCATTACATATTCGGCACTTTAACTAAGTAAAATTTACATTCTCTTTGCCATATTAATTTAACTCTTAGGCATATAAAAAGAAATCAAGCTTAAACACTTAAGAACTTACCTCGAATGTTGCCGAACGATTACAACGGCTATTCACTTACTCTCTCTTTTCCCTTATCCGAATTTGCCCCTCTATGCTCTTGAGCTTGAATTCAAAGATTTTAAACTAGTCATTATTCGACTATTCAAGCATCACTTATAATATATATATATATTCGACTTTCACACTTACTGATCATAGTAAGCTTATAAGAAATCAATAAGCAACTCATTAACAAATTTTTGTTAATGTTTACCACATAATCATAATTTCACTGCAAGCTGTCTTCCTGAGCAATAGTCACTAAATCATTTATAACTGGAGCTACGAAACTCCAAATCAAGTGCCGTTAATTTTTCCTAAAAATAGACTCATATATCTTTTATCCATAAAACTTTCAGAATTTTTGGTTTGGCCAATAAATACCAGATTTTTCTTAAAGTTTCCCTTGTTTCACTGTTTGAAAAATTTGACTACTCTTCACTACGAATCAAATTTCTTATTGTACAGAATTCAAAATATGTTCTCATTCATTTCTTTTGAAACTATACTCATTAAGGAGTCTAAGCATATAAACTTCATCTTATAACCATTTTTGTACAATTTATAATGATTTTATAAAAACAGAACAGGGGATCTAGAAGTCATTTTGACCCTGTCCCACATCACTTCAAATATCTCATTATCTGCAATTGTTTTGCTTACATAGTTTCTTTTGTAAGAAACTAGACTCATTAAGATATAATTACAGAATTTATTTAGCTTCTAACTCATCTCCCACAATTTATAGTGATTTTCCAAAATCACGTTATTGCTGCTGTCCCAAGCAGATTTATTACCAATTCACTCTTTCACACATACCTTGCATGCATGTTATTTAAACATGCATATCACAAATCAATCCTCACTTATCTATAATTTCACTTAAGCATAACCTCTATTTCATCATTTTAAAGCAAAAACATTACTCAATATTATCCAAGCTCACATTCGGCCACAATACACACAACATGTTAGCCGATTTTCCCCCTTAGCATCTAATGCACATGCATGCTCATTTGTTTGGCTCAACTTCACTCATCTTCCATTATTCATCAAAAGAACATGAAACAACAACCATTTCCTTCATTTCAATTCATGACCGAATGCTCACAACACAACCAAAAGCTAAAAATATGCTTCATAGGTTAAGGTAGAATCAAGAAGAACCCATGAACATCAAGATAGAAGCAAACTACCATGAACTTACCTTGGATTTTTCTTCCCCAAGTGACTGAATTTTTCAAGAGCTTCCCCTCTCTTGCTCTCCTATTTTCGGCTATGAAGAACAAGGATGAACAAAAACCTTGTCCTTTACTTCCTTTTTTTATTTTTATTACTAAACATTTTATGACACCAAATAATATATAGTAATTTTGTTATACTTATGCCATAATTTCCAATAAAAAAAATTGCACAAATGCTTATCATGTCCATCATGGCCAGCCACTATGCTTTAAGGTGGGAACTTTGACATGCAAATCCACCTATTTCATACTATAAGTTATTTGGTCACTACAAATTAGCCTATAGCATTTTCAGAATTTTCACATAAGTCCTATTTCATAATTTCACTCACAAATGGAAAAATCAAAGCAAGAAATTTTCACACATGCACTTTCACATGAAATAAACATAGAATATAACGTCTAATTATTTTTGTGACTCGGTTTTGTGATCCCGAAACCACTTTTTGACTAGGGCCAATTTAGGGCTGTCACAAACCCAGTGCATCTTGAAGTTTCTTCTAAAACCTCGATGTGAACCTCGGATCTCTATCCGAAATAATAGAAACAGGTACTCCGTGTAATCTCACAACCTCGGAGATATACAACTCAGCTAACTTTTCAAGCAAATAGTCCGTTCGTACTGGAATGAAATGAGCCGATTTTGTGAATAAGTCAACTATAACCCAAATCGCATCTTTCTTTCTCAGAGATAGGGGCAATCTCGACACAAAATCCATAGTCACTCTATCCCATTTCCACTTAGGAATCATAATCGGCTGCAATAAACCAGAAGGTACCTGATGCTCAACTTTAATTTGCTTACAAATCAAACATTTAGAAACGAACTCTAAAATATCTCGTTCCATACCATGCCACCAATAAAATTATTTTAAGTCGTTAAACATTTTCATGCTTCCCGGATTAATAGATAAACGACTATTATGTGCTTCGTTCAAAATCATCTGAATCAACTCTGAATTTCTCGGCCGGTCCCTGAATCTTAAACAATCATCAGTGTCAACTTGAAATTCTTAATCAGGGTTCGAATCACATTGGGCTCGTTTTGGTAACATTTCATTATCAACTTTCTAAGCTTCGTAAATTCGTTGTAAAAATAATGGTCTCGCTTTCAACTCAGCTACAATCAAGCCATTGTCAGATAGAGCCAACTGAGTATTCATTGCACGAAGAGAAAATAAAGATTTTCAGCTTAAATGCATCAGCGACAACATTTGCTTTACCCAGATGGTAGTCAATCACTAGCTCGTAATGTTTTAGCAATTCTAACCATCTCCGCTGTCATAAATTCTGATCTTTCTAAGTCATCAGATATTTCAAACTCTTGTGATCTGAATAAACATGACATTTCTCACCAAACAAATAATGGCGCCAAATCTTTAACGCAAACACAATAGTTACTAACTCTAAATTGTGTGCCAGATAATTCTTTTTATGCGACTTCAACTATCTTGAGGCATAAGCTATAACTTTGCCTTCTTGCATTAAAACACAACCCAGACCATTTAATGATGCATCACTATAGATCACAAATTCTTTACCCGATTCTAGCTGTACTAACACTGGAGCTTTAGTTAAAAGAGCTTTTGACTGATCAAAACTTTTCTAACATTTCTCAGACCATTCAAATTTTACATCTTTCTGAAGCAATCTCGTCAACGGAGTTGCAATCATCGAAAAGCCTTTCACAAATCGTCTATAATAGCCAGTTAGTCCCAGAAAACTACAGACCTCAGAAACATTTCTTGGAGGCATCCAATCTATAATCGCAGATATCTTGCTTAGATCAATTCGAATACCTGATGCTGACACAATATACCCCAGAAAACCAACTTCGCGCAACCAGAATTCACATTTGCTGAACTTAGCAAATAATTGCTTATCTCGCAAAGTCTGTAGTACAATTCTCTGATGCTCGGTATGCTCAGTTTCATCTCGTGAGTAAATTAAAATGTCATCAATCAACACAACTACAAATCAATCTAGGTAGGGTTTGAAAATCTAGTTCATTAAGTCCATAAAGACAGCAGGTGCATTTGTTAGTCCAAAAGGCAAAACTAAGAATTGAAAATGACCATACCTCGTTCTAAATGCGGTCTTTGGCATATCAGAGTCTCTAAATCGCAACTGATAATAACTCGATCTCAAATCTATCTTTGAAAACACTGTAGCCCCTTTTAACTGATCAAACAAATCATCTATCCTGGGTAGAGGATATTTATTCTTGATCGTCACTTTATTAAGCTGTCGGTAGTCTATACACATTCTCATCGAGCCATCTTTCTTTTTTACAAACAATACGGGAGCACCTTAGGGCGAGAAACTCGGTCTTGCAAACCCTTTGTCGGTTAATTCTTGCAACTGAGATTTCAATTCTTTTAACTCTATCAGAGCCATTCTGTACGGAGCTATCAATATAGGAGTCATTCTCGGCACCAATTTAATAGCAAATTCAACTTCTCAAATAGGTGGTAATTCTAGTAATTCTTTAGGAAACAGATCTGGATATTCACACACAACTAGCACTGATTCAATCTTCTTTTCAGTCACTTTCGTATCAAGCATATAAGCAAAATAAGCTTCACAACCCTTTCTCACATATTTCTGAGCTAACATTGAAGAAATCACTGTTGGTAAACCATTCAAATCATCTGACTCAATCCAAATAATCTCATTATTCTGACATCTCAAATCAATCATCTTTCGTTTACAGTTTACTATAGCATCATGTAGCGTTAGCCAATCCATACCCAGAATTATATCAAATTCATCGAAAGGTAACAACATTAAATCAGTCAGAAAATAGAAATCTCGAATCATCAATGGACAATTCTTGCACACTTTATCATCCAACACACATTTTTTTAAGGGGTTCGATACTCTAATTACAAATTCAGTAGACTCTACAGGAAAAGTCTTACTGGATACTAAATTCACACATATATACAAATGAGTTGATCCTGGATCTATCAATACAATAACTTTAGTATCATAGGGAGTAAAAGTACCAGTAATAACATCTGGAGATGACGCTTCTTCGCGAGCGCGAAAAGCGTAGGCTCGTGCAGGTGCTCTGGCTTCAGACCTCACAGCAGAGTCTTTGGTCATTCTTTGACTACCACTCACATTAACAAAATTTATGTGTGGTTTACCTCTAGCTACAGTGTTACTCGGCCTCGTATTTTGTACTATATCTTGCTCATCCAACTCAGGACAATTACGAATGAAATAATCCAATGATCCACATTTAAAACAGCCTTGACCATTCAATCTACAATCACCAATATGTTGTTTTCCACGATGTCTACATTCAGGTCAGTTTTGTCTTACACGGCCAACACTAGCAACATATGTAGCTTGAGCTTTATAACTCATAAGTTGCTTTTCATGATCACTATTTGAATGTCCCACAGATGCATTAGAATGATTAAATGAGTCTCGAAATTTCTTTGATGTAGACTTATAAGATTTACTAGTTGATCTCTTTCGTGAATCTCTTACTTCGAAATCAGCTTTTCTCTTTTCTTTACTGAGATCCTCAGCATTACAAACCCTTCCAACCAAAAGGACGAATTCTTTCAATTCAAGAATCCCGACTAACAATTTTATATCCTTGTTCAGTCCATCAACAAACCTTTTACATATTATCTCCTTAGTAGAAATATATTCCTGGGCATACTTGCTTATACATACAAATTCTCTTTCGTACTCAGTCACAGTCATCCAGCCTTGTTTCAATTTTAGAAACTCTTTATGCTTCTGATCGAGGAATCATTGACTTATATACTTCTTTTGAAACTCAGATTGGAAGAACTCCTAGGAACCACAGATGTCAACGTTTTCCACCAACGGTATGCATTATCTCTAAGTAAAGATACCACGCATTTGATACATTCTTCAAGAGCACAAGATAATTTATCGAATACTCGGATAGTATTCTCGAGCCAAAACTCAACTCTCTCAACATTATCATCAATGATAGCCTTGAACTCCTCAGCCCCATGTTTACTTATCTTATCTACCGGTGACTTACTCAATCGAATCAGATCTATCACTTGTGGCATAGCTGGGATTTGTTGAGGAATAGGCGGGGGTGGAGGTTGTTGGGTAGTTGAATTTGTTTGAACGAACTCCATAAACCACCCACTCATCATCAGGAAAAAGGCTTGCTTAACCTCTCCTCCTTGACTACTTGAAATCGGCATAAAATTAGCTGGCGCTGCCCCTTGAGCGGGAGCGGGCGCATTACTTTCCATATCATTAGTTAAAACTCGATCGGGATCCATTACTATACGAAAAACACATTTTAACTGTCAGGAATCATTACACTATCGCATTTTATATATATGGCATGTATAGCTAGACTCTCAGTTGCTATGTTAGTCCTAGAATCGACTAAATCGTAGCATTGATACTAATAAAATGTAACACTCTAAACCGTATCCATCGTCAGAATAGGGTTACGAGGTATCGGATAATACACATCATTCACATATATTTATGCATTTATAATCAATATCCATTCAACTCATCCACATTGTCCCTTATAAGGTCCTACGAGACCTTAAAACATGCTTAAATATGGTGCGGGACTAAACCGATAACATTTGTAAACTTCGGGAAACTAATTAAATTTTCAATCATTTATGGGTCACACGCCCGTGTACCTCACCCGGCTACAGACACGCCCGTGTCACTGGCTTGGTGAAAATAATGCATACATTCTGACTTGCACCACATGGCCGAGGACACGCCCGTGTGCCAGGCCATACAAAACCTGGAGGGGTTACTGACTTGGGTCACACGGCCGGCCACATGCCCATGTGCCAATCCGTGTCTCACACACTACCAGCAGACACGACCGTGTGTCTAGATGTGTCAAACCTGTAGGGTATATTGACTTAATTCAAAAGGGTAACCCAGGGACACACGGCCGTATAGCATGACCGTGTGTCGCACACGGCTGAGACACATGCCCGTGTCTCTACCCGTGTGGAAAAAAATAAGCCATTTGCATAGCCATTTTGCCACCCTATTTTCACAAGCATACATAAGTATAATTTGCATCAATAATTCAACCCAATTTGCAGCCACTTCATAACAATCCATACACTTATCATGCCATTTAGAAGTCATCCTCTTAACTACTCAAATACATGACCAAAACATACCAAATCAATATGTCAAAATCATCAAATTTGCATAACTTCTAAATGCATTTCTTCATCATTTCAATTACTAACTCTTGTCACAAAATATACCATTTCGTCATCTCAAAATCAAACCTCAACAGGCTATCTTCCCAACATTAATACATCAATTATCAACTAGCAACATAAGCAAACATATAACCATCACAAAATATGCCAAAACATAAGGCCATATATATATACACCACATATATCACTTATCAAAACACATAAATCAAGCCAACTTAAATAGCCATACACATCACCATTTACAAGCCAAGTCTCATGGCTATATCATATCTTAAAACATATCATCAACTCATTAGCCTATACATGCCATATACCATATTTACAAAGCTTCAAAAGTACCAACAAGATGATCGATAGTTTGATGACGTTTCCTCACGATCCTCGAGTCCGAGCTAGCTTCGATAACCTATAAAATAGGGAACGAACACACAAAGTAAGCTTTAAAAGCTTAATAAGCCATATACAAATAAAGTCATCATATGAATATTTGCATATCAATTCAAATATGCTAAGCATAGCTAAACACATGCAAGTTCACAAACCTTTCTCATTGTGCACATATTCAATACTATAATTGAATTCATCAAATACTTCCCTTTTCAATATTCGTATGAATCTCATACATACCTGAGTCACTTAACTCATTCATACATTCTTTCTCGACTTGACTTTGCCCGTGGAACTGTTCGGAATCGTTAAGGATACTCGGCAATCACATATTGCTTGTACAATGCCAAATCCTGGATATGGTCTTACATGTTATCACATATCGATACGACTGTCCCAGACAGGGTCTTACACAAAATCGATTAATGATGCTAATGTCCCAGACATGGTCTTACATGTAATGACATCTCGGTAACCTAATGTCATGACATTTGTATCCTATACTATTCCTAAGGTTTGTACAGGACTTTCGGATATTGTAACTTCGTCCATTCTTGCTTGTATATACTCGTTCAACATTCATAATAGTTCAAGGATAAATAAACATATATAATTCAATTTAAAAACATTTATTTACATATGAATTTACCTTGTATTGAGAATAAATGGACTGAATCGACTATTCGACAACTTTTGATTTCCCCTGATCTAAATCTGATTTCTTTCTTTCAGGATCTATATACATTCAAAATTAACTCTTTTATTCCTCAGTTCATTCAATTTCATCCAAAACACACAATTTGGGTCATTTTACACATTAACCCCTATAATTTCACATTTTTTCAATTTAGTCCCTATTTCATAAAAACACAAAATTCATGAAATTCAATTTAACCCATGCTTGACCGGATTTCTTAAGGACCTCTAGCAGCCCAAAGCTTTCATTTATTCACACTTTTAACCCCACATTTTTATCTTTTCACAATTTAATCCCTAATATGCGTTTTTGCTCAAAATCACTTTACAAAATATAAATATCCATCACTAAACTTTCATAATCCATCATCAAAGATTCAAAAACACATGATTTCATCAATGGAATGTTTCAAAATATTAAGTAATTTTACAAATTAGTCGTTGGGTTAGCTAGTACTTGATGCAATGATCACAAAAATGTAGAAATAATAAAAAACCGAGTCAAAATCGTACCTTAATTAAGCTTCTAAGTGCCGAAACCTCAAGCCCTAAAATGGTGTTATTTTTCTTCTCAAATTCGACAAATATGATGATAATGAAGCTAATTTTTATGTTTTGTTTTATTAATAATACATTAATACATAATTTACCAATTTGACCTTGGTTTAAAATATTAATAAACATCAAATGCATGCCCATTTATGTCCATTCCCACTATCAATGGTCTATTCACAACATAAGGACTTCACATTTAATAAACCATAGCAATTAAACACTTAAACAATTAGAATGCAACTTTTGCATTTTACGTGATTTAGTCATTTTGTCAAATTAAGCATCCAATCGATAAAATTATATCCTGAAACTTTCACACATACCTGCTATCATGCTATAAACACATAAAATAATATGAAAATATTTTTCTAACCTCGAATTTGTGGTCCCGAAACCACTGTTCCAATTTAGCTAAAACTGGGTTGTTACAATAAATGTCATTATTTGTTACTAGGAAAGAAAGGGGTTGGTTATTATTGGCAGCAGGCGCAGGATGAAGAAGAGAAGTGAGAAAGGAGAAAGGAAATGAAGGAAGTGAAATATTGCCATGGAAAAATGTTGGTTATATTGCCAACAAAAATGCCATGCCAGTTCCAGAAAGATGACACAACACTCAGTCCACAGCACTTTCAGCCAGCTATAGTTGTACTAGATAAACCACCATGAAAAAAAGGAAGCAAAAGGTGTGTGCTGAGAGGGAAGGACCTACCCTATAAAGGAGGAAAGAGTAAAGACACAAGGGAACAAATATTTTTGGGATAGAGGAATTGGAGAGTAGTTTTTCTCTGCATCGAATTCTCATGGAAAATTTTAGAGAAAAGATAAGAGAGGGCAGCAGCTTACAGAGCAAAAAATTACAGAACAAGGATAGGAATGAGAAATGTACCTTGAGTTTTGCATCAAAATTCAGAATTAAAGTGAAAGCTGGAGTAGCAAGAGTTTCCTTCAGTTCTGCCTTTATTTTTTGATTTGGACTTTGTGATTCGTAAACTTGAAGGATGATGTTGAATGGTATTATTTTGGATTTGAATGTCCAATCCATGAGCTAAATCTTATTTGGGTTGGAATTATTTGGGTGAATTTTTACTATCTTTTATGCCCATGGTCTGATTTTGAGTAGATTACTATTTCATTCAATTTATGATTATTTTAAATACATGCATGCAAGCTCTAGACATAGATGATTGTATGGTATGTTGTTAGATCTGATTTAATTCTGAAAAGATTAAATAAAGTGGATTATTATCGATTGATATAAACGAGTATACTGGCGAGTATTTAAATAAAGTTTTGTAGGACTGTAAGAAGAAAGGTACGCACCAATATATGAAATTTCTTTACGGGTAGTATATGAAAGCCCTTTAAGGGTGGTAAAAGACTTTACAGAGTTAGAGGCTTTAAGCTGTACATGTGAAATGTAAGTCCATGGCCATGGTGAGAACCAGAGAGGTCTGCAAATCAGCCCATGTTTATAAATTTATCAGAATCGCCTATAAGCCATGATCCAGGGAGATCTACCAGACTCGTCTAGTTGGCATAATCTGGTGGAGGTTTGTGACGATAATTCGCATATGTGAATATGTGTATATGTCTACTCCTATGTTCTGTAAATGTTGGATTCACTTTTATAAGTCCTCTAAGAATGAGTTCGTTTACTTGTAATCTGTATTATGCGTGAATCCAAAGGTACAAACTATCTGTATATGCAGTTCGTATGTAAGACATGGGAGTCTGTCAGGACTATCTTGTAAGTAGGAACCCGTCAAGACTATCTTACAAGTACAAATCCTCAAATATGATTCCAAAAATAAAGGATCCGCTCTTATGAAACCACCTACATGTAATCTGTTTCTAAGAGTAGGCCACTATTGATGCGTGCTCGTATTCGTGAATTCAATTATAAGACACTAAATTTCCCAATCGTCTAATTTCAGTATTGTTTTAAGTTAAAATTCAAAATGAAATTGTGAGAAATGGAAAAATGGAAAATAGGTTGAATGAAAACAACAAAGAAGGTTTCAGAAGAACGACTTGAATGAATTAAACACTTAGAAAAGAACTAACAATAATGATCGTGATCCAATTTCTATATAGTGAAATAACAAACAAGTCTTTGAAGAAGAAGTAAACTGTGACCCGCTATTTAGTAAAATAGGAACCAACAGTATATTAGAATGCCACACTTCAGAACAAAGAAAGAAAGGATGGAAGTGATAAGTTAAAAAAAAAAAAAAGGGGTTTGACACCACAAGGAGAACCTTGATAAGTCCAAGTAAGTTAAACCAAGAACAAAGAGATAGAATTCTCACACAAAACTTAGAAAAATTCAATAGCTATTAAAGTTCTATTTATAGGAAATTTATAAGCACTTTTATGACTGTTCAAATGGATATGTGAGACTTTTCATATTCAACCATTAACTAGTATTATTACAAGCAATAATTTCATTTTTAACTCTTGTAAGGAAGCCAATGAGTCATGTCTCTTCATCGGAATCTAATGTAGTTGAAAAGGCATGTCAATTCTCCTTAATGAAGACTTGAAGTATCCTTAATGTGTTTGATTGATGTCCCTTCCACTCCCTTGTAACCACATGATAAAATTTTGTGTAACATCCTCTTAAATGGCACCATGATAAAGACTTAAGACTCTAAAAATGGTCAGACTTGAAGAGTCTCTTTTGGTCCATTAAACAACCTCCTTAATGTTCTTTTAAAAGCTTTAAAACTGCCCAACTTTGAAGAGTCCTTAATCATATGAAAAGTCACCTGCAAAATAAATATTTAATATTAAATAATAACTTAAAACACTAATTACAATAGCATATTTAATAACTCTCATGCACACAAATTAAATGAACATACAACTTAAACCATACTTGAAGTAAATTAACAAATGAGATGATTTAATGCATGACTTATTAAATATGAAAAACACATAATGCAAGTCTTAAATGATGCTAATGTATTAATGCAAAGCATTAACTAAAGACACATTCAAAAAACAAGAAACATAGTGCACATTTTTAAAAGATGTAGATGAATTAATGCAAAACATTAAATAAAGATGCATTTAACAAAAAAAAAACACATAATGAAGCAGTTCAGTAAACAAAAATACATTGAACAAACAAAACACATAATTAAAACTTGAAGAGTTTTTTCAAACTAATCAAACTACCACATGCAACACATTGCATGAAATTGGATTATTATCTTGAGTCTAATAAAAATTGGACTTCTCATGCTCGACCCAAACTTGCTGAATCAACCCTAACATCGCCTCTTTGAGCTTCTTGGATCTAGCCTGAGTCATAGGCCCAACGGGAATTTCAATTGGATTTCTTCTTGAATTCTCCTAATCTTTCAACCCGATTGGTATTGACATAGACGGCTTTAATTTTGTTCCAATCGATTCTTCATCAGATGCTGCCATGCATATATCATCCCCTCCGTCTTCAAAATGATTTGTTCTCAAATCGTCACCTGCATCACAAGGAGATAAATTAGATACATTAAAGCTAGCACTAATGTTGAACTCACCTAGTAGGTCTAGCTTATAGGAGTCCGTCTCCTCTTGGAAGGAGTTTTGACCGTCGTTGGGCTAGAAATCTTTCTTTAAGTATATGCACCTAGACCCAATCTCTGGGTTCAAACAAAATTTATTGCGGCCCTTGTTTGCCTTCATCTCATATTTCCTAGTTCTTCTCTCGATATTGTCTTTCACCTTTTGATGCAATTCTTTAACAAATTATGCTTTCTTTTTATCATCTCAATTAACAATCTCATTAGAAGGTAAAGGCATTAAATCTAAAGGTATAAGAGGATTAAAACCATATACAACCTCAAATGGTGAAAACTTCGTAGCAGAATGAACGGTGCAGTTAAAAGCAAATTCAACATGGGGTAGAGAATCTTCCCACATCTTTAGGTTTCTTTGTATGATCGCTCTCAATAATGTAGACAAAGTTTGATTAATTACTTCAGTTTTTCCATCTATTTATGGGTGACAAGTAGTTGAGAACATCAACTTTGTGCCTAACCTACTCCACAAGGTCTTCCAAAAGTAACTAAAAAACTTAGCATCTTGACCTGAAACTATACTTTTCGAAATTCTATGCAATCGAACTACCTCTTTGAAAAACAAATTTTCTATTTGCATAGCATTATCAGTTTTATGGCAAGGTATGAAGTGTTCTATTTTAGAAAATCTATCAACCACCACAAAAATAGAATCTCTACCATTTTTCGATCTAGGCAATCCTAACACAAAGGCCATCAATAAATCAACCCAAGGTTCTATAGGTATGGATAAGAGTGTATACAAACCATGAGCTTTAAGTCTAGATTTAGCCTTTCTGCATGTGATACACCTTCCACAAATTCTTTCAACATCTCGTCTCATGTGTGGCCAAACAAAATGTTCTTACAACACATCTAAAGTTTTGATCATGCCAAAATGACCTATAAGTCCTCCTCAATGTGCTTCCTTCACACACAGCTCAGGAATGGATCCCTGTGGAACATAAAGCTTGTTTTCTCTAAAAAGAAAACCATCATGTCTAAAAAAGTTTCCAAAAGCTCCTTTTTTCACAAGCTTGATATACATTTCCAAAACCAACATCAGAATCATATAAGTCTTTAATATACTTAAATCTAAGCAATTTTGTATTAAGAGTTGATAACAGAGTATACCTACATGACAACGCATCAACAACAATGTTTTCTTTACCTTGTTTGTACTTGATGGCATAAGGAAAAGTTTCAAGAAACTCTACCCATTTCACATGTCGTTTGTTCAACTTATGCTGCCCCTTCAAATAATTCAATGACTCATGATAAGTGTGAATAATGAATTCTTTCAGCCAAAGGTAATGTTGCCATGTTTCCAACGCTCGTACTATGGCATACATTTTTTTTGTTATAAGTCAGGTAATTCAAAGTAGCGCCATTCAACTTCTCGCTAAAGTACACCACAGGACGTCCTTCTTACATTAACACAATACCAATCCCTAAACCTGAAGCATCATACTCAACTTCAAAGGTTTTAGTAAAGTCAAGTAAAGCTAATAATGGAGCATTGGTGAGTCATTCTTTCATCAAATTAAAGGACTTTTCTTGCTCATCTCCCCGCTGGAAATTTGAATTCTTTTTAATGATTCCAGTTAAAGGTGCGACCAAAGTACTAAAATTCTTAACAAACCTTCGATAAAAGCTAGCTAGTCCATGAAAGCTTTTAACTTGACTTACACTTGTCAGTCTTGACCAGTCTCGGTAGCACTCACCTTTTCTTGATAAACTTCGAGGCCTTTAGAAGTCATTACAAAGCCTAAGAAAACAAGTTTTTTAGTACAAAATCAGCATTTCTTAGGATTAGCAAATAACTTCTCCTTGCGTAAAACCTCTAAAATCGAACCTAAGTGCTGCACATGATCATTTAAATTCTTACTATAAATCAAAATATCGTCAAAATAAACAACACAGAATTTACCAATGAAGTGTCGCAAACATGATTCATCAATCATGAAAGTGCTTGGTGCATTAGTTAGGCCAAATGGCATGACTAACCACTCATTCAAACCATATTTTGTTTTAAAAGCTGTCTTCCACTCATCACCTTCTCGTATTCAAATCTGGTGGTAACTGCTCTTCAAATCAATCTTTGAAAAAATGTGCGAACCACTCAACTCATCCAACATGTCATCGAGCTGGGATATCGGATGCTTATATTTAATAATTATCTTATTGGTAGCTTGGAAATTGACACACATACGCCACGTACCATCTTTCTTTGGAACTAGCAATACAGGTACGACGCAAGGACTGAGACTCTCACGAACATAACCTTTCTCCATTAATGCCTTAACCTGTCTTTGCAACTCCTTAGTTTCTTTAGATTGCTTTGATATGCTGATCAATTTGGTATAATGGCATCAGGAATAATATCAATTTGGTGCTCAATTCCTCGAAGGGGTGGTAATCCATTTGGCACATCATCAATAAGGACATCTTGGAATTCCTGTGACTATGAAACAATAGAAGATGGAAAAGTCTCATCAAGTTCATTAGTATTAAACAAGGCTTCCTTATACACAAGTACAATCAGTGGATGTCTAAGAATTAATGTTCTCCTAATCTCTCTTTCATTGACATAAAAACCCACTTTTTCAGTTTCTTTCTCCTATTTTTTCTTGATTTCTTTTGATTTTACCTCAGACTCTTTTTTCTTTTTGTTGATTTTTTCTTTTCCACTCTCATCATTCTTTTCTTTTTCTTTTGATTTTTTTCAGTCTCTTCTTTCAAATGAATCTGATCTTCGTAGACTTACTTTGGTGTCATTGGAGCTAAGGTAATAGCTTTCTCACTGTGCTTGAATGAATAGCGGTTGGTGTAGCCATCATGCACCACTCGTCGGTCGTATTGCCAAGGCTTCCCTAGCAAATGATGTCCAACATGCATGGAAACAACATCATAAAGCACTTCAACAGTATACTTGCTAATAGAAAAAGGAACTACAACTTGCTTGGTCACCTTGATTTTCCCGCCATCATTCAACCATTGCAACTTATATGGCCGAGGATGTTTAAGTGTTGGCAATCCAAGTTTTCCCACCATGGCATTACTTACGACATTAGTGCAACTCCCACCATCAATGATTACACTACATACCTTTCATTGAACATGGCATCGTGTGTGAAAGATATTTTCCCGTTGTTGTTCCTTTTTCGAGGCATGAATATTCAAACTCCCTTTTACCACAAAAAGTTCACCACCAACAGCATATTCAACTTCATTTGCATCATCTAGTGGCAGTAAAGACTCATCATCAGATTCATCTTCAGTCTTAATTTCTCCATTGTCTCTAAGGACTATCGTACTTCAATTGGGACAATGGCTAGCAATATGCCCTCGGCCCAGACACTTGAAGCACTTGATATCTCACAAATGATATTGCTGCATTCCTACCTTTCCTTTATATGCAACGTCACTTAGCTTTTAGAATTTGGGTGGTCCAGATTTGTCTTTCACTGGCATGGTTACATCCTTTTTAAAAGATGTTTGGCCCCATTTTGAAATAGAACTAGTGTTGGATGCCATTCGAAACACTCTTTTCTTCTTGAATTGCCGCTCAATTTTTATGGCCATATAAACCATATCAATCAATTCAACATAATGTTGTAGTTCAACAACATTAGCTATTTCTTGATTTAAGCCGAACAAAAACCTTGCCATGGTAGCCTCTCGGTCTTCATCAAAATTGGCTCGGATCATAGCTATCTCCATCTCCTTGAAATAATCTTTCACACTTCGATTTCCTTGTGAAAAATTCTGGAGTTCCTGGAACAAGTCCTGTTGGTAATGACTAAGAACAAATCTGTTTCGCATGAGTGCCTTTATTTTAGCCCATGTTTCCACGGGCCATTCTCTATTTGTCTCCTATTCATGGTTAGTTGATCCCACCATATAATAGCATAATCTAAAAATTCGATGGCTGCGATTTTTACCTTTTTTAGTTCTGAATAATTATGGCACTCAAATACCAAGTCTATCTTTTTTTCCCATTCCAAATAAGCTTCAGGATAGGTTCTTCATTGGAATAAAGGAATCTGCACCTTAATATTTTCAAGATTGTTATCAACTTGCTCTCGCCTCCTTGGCTCTTGATTTCTATGATCATTTCGTCTCACACTTCGTTCTAACACTTGATCAATTTCCACTTCACTATTGCCATAGTAGTCATCTCAGTAATTTCTTACAAGTGCTTGTTGCCATTGAGCATTAGGAACATGAGGTGATCAGTCTCGAGGTGGAGGTGAACAGCCTTATTGTGGAGGTAAACGTCCTCATTGTGGTTGTAAACGAGCTCGTTATGGAGGTGAACCACCTCGTTGTGGTCTCCTCTCTAACTGATCAAGTCACTCTTGGATGGGCTCCAATGGATTTTGCATCATGCGTTCCATTTCCCTCAGCTTGATAAGCCAAGTTTGGAACTCCCCCTCCTTCATTAGGATTATTTCTTACAGGACTCTTTGACATGATTTCTATTAACCACAAAACAATGTTAATAATGAAATATTCCTCACCAAATCAAACCTTACAATTTTCTCTCAAGAAGGAAAAACAATTCACTCCACTTGTGTTTCACTCAATTTTGACTTTTTCTCGCTCTTTAAGTCTCACCACTCATACCTTTTTCCTCTCAAGTTCTTTTCAAAGTTCTAGATCGAACTAGTTAGGACCTGATCAAAGAACACTTGCAACAGTCAGTTAACAACAAACGGTTGATATGTTATAGGATAGGCTCAAAAAAAAAAACGAAAAGGTTACAAGGTTTTTTTAAATCGAAAGATTTCAGTAGTGTGACAACTTGTCGGAAAATATAAGATATACTCTAGGATAGAATTTTTTTTACAATTTTTTTTCAACTTCAAATTGTTGTTTTTTTTTCAATTTTTTTTGTTTTTTTTTGCTTTTTCGATATTTCTAATATGATACCTGGATTAGATTTTTATAGCTTTAATACTAAATGATGCGTGCTTGTATTCGTGAATTCAATTACAAGACGTTGAATTTCCCAATCATCTAATTTTAGTATCGTTTCAAGTTGACATTCAAAATGAAATTGTGAATAATGGAAAAATAGAAAATAGGCTGAATGAAAACAAAAAAGAAGGTTTCGAAAGGATGACTTGTACGAATTAAATACTTAGAAAAGAACCAACGACATAAATGATCTTGACCCAATTTCTATATAGTGAAAGAACAAACAAGCCTTTGAAGAAGAAGTAAATTGTGACCCACTATTTAGTAAAATAGAAACCAATAATATGTTAGAACGCCATATTTCAGAACAAAAAAAGAAAGGATGGAAGTGATAAGTTCAAAAAAAAAAAAAAGGTTTGACGCCACAAGGAGAACCTTGATAAGTCCAAGTAAGTTAGACTAAGAACAAAGAGATAGAATTCTGACACAAAACTCAAAAAAATCAATAGCTATCAAAGTTCTGTTTACAGGAAATTTATAGGCACTTTCGTGACTATTCAAATGCTTATGTGAGACTTTTCATATTCAACCATTAACTAGTATTATTACAAGAAATAATTTCATTTTTAACTCTTGTAAGGAAGCCAATGAGTCATTTCTCTTCATTAGAATCTGATGTAGTTGAAAAGGCAAGTCAATTCTCCTTAATGAAGACTTAAAGTATCCTTAATGTGTTTGATTGATGTCACTTCAGCTCCCTTGTAACCACATGATAAAATTTTATGTAACATCCTCTTAAATGACACCATGATAAAGACTTAAGACTCAAAAAATGTTTAGACTTGAAGAGTCTCTTTTGATCCATTAAATAGCCTTCTTAATGTTCTTTTTGAAGCTTTGAAACTGTCCAACTTTGAAAAGTCTTTAATCATATGAAAAGCCACCTGGAAAATAGATATTTAAGATTAAATAATAAAATAAAAACAACATATTTAAAACTCTCATGCACACAAATTAAATGAACATGCAATTTAAACCATACTTGAAGTAAATTAACAAATGAGATGATTTAATGCATGACTTATTAAATATGAAAAACACGTAATGCAAGTCTTAAATGATGCTAATGTATTAGTGGAAAGCATTAACTAAAGACATATTCAATAAACAAGAAACATAATGCATATTTTTAAAAGATGTAGATGTATTAATGCAAAACATTATATAAAGATGCATTTAACAAACAAAACACATAATGAAGCATATCAATAAAAAAATATGCATTTAACAAACAAAACACATAATTAAAACTTGAAAATTTTTTTCAAACTAATCAAACTGCCACGTGCAACACATTGTTTGAAATTGGGTCATTATCTTGAGTCCAATAAAAATTGGACTTCTTATGCTCGACCCAAACTTGTTGAATCAACCCTAACATTGTCATAGGCCCAACGGGAATTTCAATTGGATTTGTTCTTGAATTCTCCTTATCTTTCAACCTGATTGGTATTGACATAGACAACTTTAATTTTGTTCCAATCGATTCTTCAGTAGACGTTGCCATGTATGTATTAACTATGTATTGGTATCTGTTATTACAAGATAGGAGCCAGTATGACGGTCCTCCAGATTTGTTCTTAAAGCTTAGTGCTGAAGTTAGACATAGAATTCTATCTTATGAATGTTCGCAGAATTTCCCTTGTATTGGAATCTATTTCTATTTGAAAATCTTTTCTTATAAATTTTTATCTACCTATATGAATCTGTAAGTCAGTATCTTAGTATATATTGCCTTCTAAGAAGATGGAAATTCTTAAAAGGGGTCTATTTGCCAAAATGGTCTATCTCCCAAGTGGAAGCTACGAAAAGTAATTCGCCAAGAGAGTGTCTGCAGGATTTAATTGTCTTGCGTTAATCCACCATAAAGGGGTCAACGAAGGTGTTTCATGTTTGTACCAATGGTGAGCTGGTAATACACTGTCACTTATCCAATCTTTGAAATTGATCAAAAGAAAATAATCCACAAGGGGTTTCATAATGAAAAGTGAGGAAGAGGAAGTTCATGACATGGAAGATAGTATATTAACTTATGACATGCTTCGATATGTGAGGTGGCATGCCTATGCCAAGCAGATTGGTGAACCGTCCTAGAA
This sequence comes from Gossypium anomalum, assembly GCA_025698475.1. NCBI lineage: Eukaryota > Viridiplantae > Streptophyta > Magnoliopsida > Malvales > Malvaceae > Gossypium > Gossypium anomalum. The sequence continues at coordinate 34,994,149 of CM046959.1, read as the reverse complement.
CAAGCTTGCTAGCATTGGCTGATACTAGATATGCAAACTCACTAAGTTCATTAGAACTTACGTATGTGTTATTATGTATTGCAGGTAAAAGAGGAAATTGAGGATTCAAGGAGGGACCAGGCCAGAATCCATTGTGCTCAGTCCGACATGCATCTTAGTTGTAATATGCATACAGCGAGTTGACCTAGAGGCAGAGCCTTAGGGTCATAGTTGTATTTGTAATTAGCTATAATTAGAATATTATTTTCAACGAAGCAAATATTCAACATGTTAGAGCTACTTTGTGAAATATTTTTTATTTTAAATTGAAGTTACATAATTGAAATAACTTCATGTATGTGGCAAGGTCAATTAGATGACTATGTTTTAATAATATTTGTATTACGTGATTATGAACTACAGATTGTAATAAAGAAATGGTTAGTTAAATTCAGATATAGAGTGTAGCACCCTATAGCCAGATTCGGCGATCGGGTCGGATATTGGGCGTAACAAAAATTATTCAATTTGGTACATAACCCTTTTTGTTTGAATTTTTAAGAAGTTAGTTTTAGAAATTAACTTAACACCATTAAAAATAATAGAAAATACAAATTTTAAAAATATAATATATAATAAAATTATATAAAGGATTTAATACTTTAAAAAATAATTTTTCACTTTGACTATCATAATTTAAGTTTTTAATTAATTTGGTAAATGATTTGACATTAAACCAGATTATTAGTGATACATATTGCTTATTGTGGATTTAAAAAATAAACACAAATAATTAAAAATAAATATAACTCATAATAATCTCTTAATCAATTTATAAAATTTAAAAAAAATCATTATCAATGTAACAAAAGAAAATTCAATTAATTCTTTCACATTTTTTTTCTTATGAAAAATTATGTTTTTATAATTTTTTATTATACAATTATTGATTGAACAATTGAATTTTTCAAAATAATATTTTATTAACTTTAGATTTAATTTCCAATTTCAAGGACCAATTTCGAAGATTATTTTTATGTATCTTGAAGTAAATATCATAGTGTTAACAAGAAGAGTAAATCTAAAGTGTTTTTTTAAAGGTTTTTCATTTTCTTTGGCCAAAAATTTATCAATCAAAGGGTTATAAAAGATTATATTTATAAAAGACTAATGATAGAAAAAGAAAATAAAGTTTCAAGACAAACTCATTGACATTAGAATTGGCTCAGAAAACAACTCATTAGTTGAGAGAAGTTTTTTTTTTCTTTTTTGGGTTTTACAAATTTATAGATGTAAAATGCCTCTATTTTGAAAAGTTGAAAACTTTAATTAGGAAGTTTGAGGATCAAATTGATAAAATTTACAAATTTGAAGGGCAAAATTTATTGAATTATTTAGAATTATGATCAAATTTATAGAATATGTCAGTATTGAGGACTAAATATGTTATTGTATTATTAAAAGAAGGCTTTTTGTTATCAATTTAATGGTAGGGGACCAAAACAAGAATGAATTCAAACGTTAGTGTAACAGCCCATTTTTAGTTAAATCAGAACAGTGGTTTCGAGACCACAAATATGAAGCTAAAATAATTATTTTATTATTATTTTAATGTCTACAGCATGATAGAATAATTGTGTGAAAGTTTCGTTTAGAAATTTTATCGTTTGAATGCTTAATTTGATAAAAAGGACTAAATCGCATAAAGTGCAAAATTAAAGTTCTATAAGCTAAAAGGATTTAATAGCTATTAAATTAAATGTTTGAAGGGTTTATGTTGTAAGTAGACCACTAATAGCATGAGTGGAATATTATGGACATAAATTAGATGATTTAATAGTTTATAATAAAGGTTAATTAAGTAATTTAGAAATTTAGGTTAAAATAAATGAAATAAAATAAAGTACGATCTTTTCTTCTTCATATTTCAACTGAAACTAGGGCAAAGAAGCACCATTTTTCATCTTATTGATTCAGCCATGCTATTCTTGCTCAATTAGGTATGGTTTGTGTCCCTTTTTTAATGATTTCTACGTTTTTGAGATCGTTGCAACTTAGTCTAGCTAGCCCAGGGACTAAATTACAAAATTGTTAAAGTTTTAGGGTTTTTCCATTGATGAAAATTGATTTACTTTGATGTTTAATGGAAAAAATGCATGGTTGTTGTTAGATAAACAACATTTGTTAAGTGATTTTTAGTAAAATGTCCAATTAGGGGTTAAATTATGAAATGTGTAAATTTTGTGGTTAAATTGTGAAATAAATGAAAAATATGGATTGATACGGACCTAATTGAAATTTGGCTAGCATGGGTTGTATTTGAATTGCATAAATTTGTGATTTTATAAGATAAGGACTAAATTGTAAAAATGTGAAATATTAGGGGCAAATGTGTAAAATAGCTTTAATGTATATTTTGGACTAAACCGAATAGAGAGATTATTATATAAGTTAATTTTTATTATATTTAGATCAAGAAAGGAGAAATACATATTTAGATCGGGGAAAGAACAAAGTTTTGGATTAGTCGACTTAATTCGCCATTTTTGTAACAACCCGTTTTTGGGTCAAATCGGAATAGTGGTTTTGGGACCACAAATATGAAGTAGAAATATTTATTTTATTATTATTTTAAGGTCTACAGTATGTTTGAATGATTGTGTGAAAATTTCATTAAGAAATTTTATCGATAAAGTGTCCAATTCAACTAATAGGACTAAATTGCAATAGGTGCGAAATATGTGTTCTAGAAGCTAGAGGTGTCTAATTGCTATGAAATTTTAAATTTAAGGTCCTTAAATGGTAATTAGACCATTAAACTCTAAGTTGGACAAAAATGGACATGGTTAGGTAAAATTTCAAATTTTGGCATTTAGGGCATTTTGGTCATTTGGTTAATAAAGACAAAATAAATCAAATAAAAGTATCCATCTTCTTCAATTTAGTTCCCTTAGCCAAAAATTGAAGAGTCTCCATAGCTAGGGTTTTGGCTAAGCTTCCAAGCTCAATTGTAAGTCCGTCTTTGTCCCGTTTTTAATTATTTTTATGTTTTTGAAGTTGTCTCAACCTAATCTAGCTATTTCAAAGACTAATTTGAAAGAAAGATGAAGTATAAAATTGTACCCATGTTGAATATTTGTGTATTCTGATGTTTAATGGTAGAAAATGCATGTTTGGTGTTAGATAAACAACATTTACCAAGTGATTTTCGATGAAAATGTTAATTAGGGACCTATTTGTAAAAGTTGTAAAATGTGTGTAAAAATGTGAATAAATGAAAAATGTGGGTTGTTATGAGCAAGGAATGGGTTCGACTAGGCTTGGGTGAGATGAAATTGAATGAAAATCATTTTACGAGGCTCAGAAATAAAATGTAAAAAGTTGAAAAGTTAGGGGCAAAAATGTAATTTTTTCCATAAGGTGTTTTTGGGATTAAATTGAATAATGTGATGATTGAATGAGTTAAATATGGTATTATAGATCAAGAAAGAAAATGTTCTGACCTAGACCAGGGAAAGAACAAGGTTGTGGCTAAATCGAACTATTAGCCATTTTCTACCAAGGTAAGTTCGTATGTTAAAAATAAGCTTTAGAATATTTGTACTTAAATGTTTTAATATTTCATGAATTGTATTTGATTATGTGAATGAGTATAATGCTACGAACGAGTTCGATGATGATTCGGTGAGTGAGAAGTCCTGTTGAACCTTAGGAATAGATTAGGATACAAGTGACATGTCACTAGTGTCATTATGTGTTATGTGATTATTTGATCTGGGTGCTGGTATTGTACGTCCTACCGGTGACTTAGTATACCGGCATATGCTATGGATACTTGACAGCTTGTGTGAGCAGCACTGTGTAGCTACTCTTGACTGATAGCTTGTGTGAGCAGGCCTGTTGAGTAGCTCGAGAGTGAGCAACTATGCAATATAAGATTGAGGTAGCATTGGCTACATAGGTGGCACTTAGTGTGGAAGATTCCCAAGTATCCGACATTATTATTGTAACACCCCACACCCGAGCCCTATGTCGGGATGGGATACGAAGCGTTACCACACTTAATCACATGCATACAATCGATTCGATGTCATTAAGACTCGGTTAAATCAAAAAAAATTTCAAACTTTGTCTAAACTCTTTAACATGGGCCTACGAGGCCCTAAAAACCCATTGGAAACAATTCGGGACCAACCCGGGTCCTTTAATTAACTTTAGAAAAATAACTCTTGAAACTGGGCACACGCCCGTGTGGAAGGGCAACATGCCCGTATGGTCATTATGACGTGGCCGTGCTGATGGCCCGTGTGACACACACGGCCTAACATCTAGGGACATGCCCGTGTCTCATACCCGTGTGAATTAAATTTTAAATTCAAACCTACAAGGGTTTTCACACAGCCTGACACACGCCCGTGTCTATGGCCCGTGTCCCTCACACGGCCATGACACGCCCGTGTCCTAGCCCGTGTCTAAAAACCTTGACATTCTGTTTCTGACGTCAGCATCCAATAAGGGGCACATGGCCAAGGCACACGCCCATGGCCAGAGGCGCCGTGTCCTCCACACGGCTGAAACACACAGCTGTGTCTTTGCCCGTGTGTTTACTACCATGCATACTAACTTGCAAATTTTACGTGCAGGGGACACACGCCCATGGGGCTGACCATGTGTCACACATGGCCTAGACACACGCTCATGTGTCTACTCGTGTGGACAATATAAGGCTATCTACCACGCCTTTTGCGACCCCGAAACACAATCTAATGCCAACCTACATATCAAAGTCTAACTTAATATGATTTCTCAACCAAACAACCATAGCTAAGGCCTATATACATTTCTTATATTCAAACATGCCAACAATTTCACATTCATGGAAGACTATCTTGCATTCATATATAAACTTTCAATATTAGCCACTTTCCATGGCCTTATACAAAATGAATCAAATGCTAATGTAAGCCAACACATTTGGCCAATTAACAATGACACAAAACTCAAAAGTCAGGGTCCTATACATGCCATAATCAAAATAAAAGATCTAACTATACCAAGTGCTTTGGATGATAGTGTGACTGGCTTCTGCAACGTAGGCGATGATCCTCGAGCTACTTTGGCGACACTATAAGAAAATTGAGAGGAAATAGGGTAAGCATAATGCTTAGTAAGATGCATAAAAATAATCATCAACTAATCATAGAACTATATGCACATAACTTTTCATAGCTTATTCATGAATACCATAAATAAACATAAGTACAACTTACTCATCACCATCCAATACATCTTATATTGCATACATTGAGCCCATATCTCATACATTTCAATTAGGTACCTGTACCACTCATCACCTGATCATAACTTTTCTCATTTTGATATAAATCATAAGCCTTTTGTTGAACAATTTGGAATACTACGGGATACTCAATAGCCCTAAAATGGGTTAAGATGCCGACGTCATGTCCCAGACATGGTCTTACACTGGCTTTTATATAGCGAGGCCGATGCCATGTCCCAAACAGGTCTTACACTAGCTTGTATATCGCGAGGCCGATGCATGTCCCAGACATGTCTTAGACTAGCTTAAATATCTCGAGGTCGCTGCTTGTCCCAGACATGTCTTACAGTGGCTCTCATGCTGTGGCTGATGCATGTCCCAGACATGTCTTACACTAGTACACATATCACCCATTATTACGGTACAGATATCCAAGTTTATTCCAAATGTTCAACGAATGTCTTTACTATGTAAATTTCTCGACGTGTATTCTCATTTTAAAAATCAAGACAATTTATGCCATATCAACTCAATTACACATCATAAAGATATAGTTCCATTATTAACATACAACTTACCTCGGATTACAGAATGTAGACGACTAGTTCAGCTTAGTCCACTTGTTTTGCTTTTCCTCGGTCTAGGCCCAGATTTTGTAATTCTTGATCTATAATGATAAAAATTCACAAATTTAACCATTTTATCGATCTAGGTACTCAACAAATCATAATTGGGCAAAACGACCATTTTGCCCTTAGACTTTCACAAAATGGCCATTTTACCCCTAGACTTGAAAATTGATTTTTATCACATTTTCTAATTAATCAAGCCTAGACGAATAATTTTTATACTAGGAGTAGCCCACAATTCTCATTATTTCACACATTTATCAACTATTTTACAACTTATGCAAAATGGTCCTTAGTTAGGGTTTCTATGAAAACTACTTTACAAAAGTTGTTTATTTCACAACTATGATTCATTTTCTTCCATAAAATTTCAGAAAACAACATGAAAACTGTCATGGTAAAACCCTAGACTTTCAACCATTTTGCAAAATAGTCCCCTTGTTAGAAAGCTCATGCTACAAGGGTTTTAAAAGTACAAAAATCATCAAGAAAAATCATCAAGATCACTTACTTGTGAGGGTTACAAGTTGCTAAAATTTCAAGCTCCCACAAACCCCATTTTTGCTAAAAATTTCAGTGGAAGTGAAGGATGAAATGAAAAAGATGATGGCTAGACACTAGGGTAATATTTTATTATACATTAAGTCACCTACCCATTTGACCATTTGAATTTCTTGTCGCCTATGGCCGGCCATCAGCTTCTAAGGGGTCTATTTGCCCTTTAAAGACCCCCAATTTTGGTTCTCTAGCTATTTGACACCCTTAGCTATCAAAATATGACTTTTGCACTTTATGCAATTTAGTCATTTTTCATAATTAAGCATGCAATCACTAAAATTAATTCACCAAAATTTTCATACTCATTTATAATCATGCCACAACACATAAAATAATATCAGAAATAATTTCTCTGACCTCGAATTAGTGGTCCCGAAACCACTATTCTTACTGGGCCCAAAATCAAGCCGTTACAATTCTCCCCCCTTAAGGATTTTCGTCCCCAAAAATCTTACCGATGAATAGATTCGAGTATTGGTCTTTCATGGTCTCCTCAGGTTCCCATATGGCTTCTTCGACTCGATGTCTATGCCATAATACTTTAACAAGTGAAATACTCTTATTCCTCAAGTGTTTTACTTTCCGAGCCAAAATCTCAACCTCTTTCGGCGAAATCACATGTGAGGGGTCCGAACGGTAGAGACGAAACATAGACACATGGAATATATTGTGTATCTTTTCTAACTCTGATGGTAATGCTAATCGATAAGCTACCGGTCGAATTCTCTTAGTCACCTCATAGGGTCCAATAAACCGTGGACTAAATTTGCCTTTCCTTTCGAATCGGAGAACCTTCCTCCACGGGGATACTTTCAAAAACACTTTATCCCTGACTTGAAACTCGATCTCTTTCCATTTTAAATCCGCGTAGGATTTCTGTCTATTCGAAGCGGCCTTCAAATAGTCGCGAATCACCTTAACTTTCTCTGCGGTCTCTTTAACTAAGTCAACCCCATGTATCTGATTCTTTCTTAGCTCGGTCCAATACAAGGGTGTTCGGCACTTACGCCAATACAAAGCCTCATAAGGCACCATTTTCAGACTTGACTGATAACTGTTGTTATAGGCGAATTCGACCAGCAGTAAATACCTTTTCCAACTGTGTTGAAACTCGAGAACACAACACCGTAACATGTCTTCTAAGATCTGAATCATCCTTTTTGACTAACTGTTAATTTGGGGGTGAAAAGCCGTGCTAAAATTCAGTTTCGTCCTCAATGCCTCTTGCAACTTTCTCAAAAATCGTGTGGTAAAACTCAGATCTCTATCCAAAATAATCGACAAAGGTACTCCATGAAGTCCCATGATCTCAAAAACATACAATTCAGCCAATTTCTCAAGGGAATAATCGGTACGCACTGGTATAAAATATGTTGTTTTTATAAGCCTATCAACAACGATCGAAACGGAATCCCTTTTCCTTGGCGTCAACGGCAACCCTGATACAAAATCCATGGTTACACGGTCCCATTTCCACTCAGGAACCATCATAGGTTGAAGTAAACCCTAAGGTACTTGGTGTTCGACTTTCACTTGTTGACAAATTTGACACTTAGAAACGAACTCTGAAATGTCTCTTTTCATTCCTGACCACCAGTACATTTTCTTCAAGTCTTTGTACATTTTCATACTACCCGGGTGGATAGACAAGCTACCACTATGTGCCTTTCGTAAAATCTTCTGAATGAGCTCATTATCCTTGGGTACACAAATTCTGTCTTGGTACATCATACAATTGTCGGTACCAATACTAAACTCTGATTCATTTCCCATCTCACACTGAGCCATTTTAGCTTGCAAGTCTTTATCACCTTTCTGAGCCTTACAAATCTCGTGAAGGAACGTATGTCTAACTCTCATCATGGCTAGCATCGAGCCATCATCAATCACAGTCAACTGAGTATTCATAGCCTTCAAGGTAAACAATGAATTCTTACTCAATGCATCGGCTACTACATTAGCCTTTCCGGGTTGGTAGTCAATCACCAACTCGTAATGTTTTATCAGCTTTAGCCACCTTCTTTGCCATAGATTCAACTCTTTCTAAGTCATCAAATACTTGAGGCTTTTATGGTCGGTGAACACCCCGTATCTCTCGCCATAAAAATGGTGTCTCCAAATTTTTAATACGAACACGATGGCTGCTAGCTCCAAATCATGGGTTAGGTAATTCTTCTTGTATGGCTCTAGCTGTCTCGAGGCATAGGCTATTACCTTGCCTTCTTGCATAAGCACACATCCTAACCCATTCAAGGATGCATCACTATACACCATAAACACTTTTCCCGGTTCCAGTTGCACTAAAACTGGGGCTTCGGTCAACAAAGCCTTTAGTTTCTTAAAACTCTGTTGGCACTTCTCTATCCATTCAAACTTGACATCTTTTGGTAACAACCTTGTCATCGGAGTAGCTATCATCGAGAATCCTTTAAAAAATCATCTGTAGTACCCAACTAAGCCCAAAAAGCTTCTGATCTCCGACACATTCTTTGGCGATTTCCCCTCAACAATAGCCGAGATCTTGCTTAGGTCAACTCTAATTCCATCTCTCGATAGGATGTGTCCTAGGAATCCAACTTCTTTAAGCCAGAATTCACTCTTATTGAACTTGGCATATAACTACTTATCTCTCAAGGTTTGTAAAACCATTCTCAGATGCTTCGCGTGTTCACTCTTATCATGTGAGTAAATAAGTATGTCATCAATAAAGACCTCTACAAACTTATCCAAATACAGTCAAAAAATGCAGTACATCAAATCCATAAACATCGCAGGGGTATTTGTTCAATCGAAGGGCATAACAAGAAACTCATAGTGCCCATACCTCATCCTAAATGTGATTTTCAGTACATCTTGCTCCTGAACCCTTAACTGGTAGTAGCCTGACCTTAGGTCTATCTTAGAAGACACAGTAGCTCCCTTCAACTGATCAAACAGGTTATCGATTCTTGGCAAGGGATACTTATTCTTCACAGTCACCTTGTTAAGCTGTCTATACTCTATACATAACCTTATCGACCCGTCTTTCTTCTTCACAAAAAGTAACGGAGCACCCTAAGGGGAAAAACTCAGTCTTGCAAAACCCTTGTCAGTTAATTCTTGCAACTATACCTTCAACTCTTTTAATTCCATCGGAGCCATCCTATACGGAGCGGTCGAGATAGGCACCATACTAGGGACCAACTCGATACCAAACTCAACTTCCCTAGTTGGAGGCAATCTGGGCAACTCTTCCGGAAACACATCTGGGTACTCACATACCACAGGCACTATCTCAATTTTCACTTCTGATGCTCGAGTATTCAATACAAATGCAAGGTAGGACTCACATCCTTTTCTCAAATATCTCTCCACAGTGAAAGATGATATTACTACAGGCGAGTTATCCGTTTTACCCGATTTAACCTGAAGAACATCCCCACTTTCACACTTCAACTTAATAACTTTTCTCCCACAGTCCACTACAACACTATGAGAAGTTAACCAATCCATCCCAAGAATTACATTAAAATCATTAAATGGCAATAACATCAAGTTAGCCGAAAAACAATGACCTCTAATTGTCAAACGGCAATTTCTATACACTTGGCCAACTAGCACATGTCTGCCTAAAGGGTTGGACACCTTTACCACAAATTCAGTGGACTCTACTAGTATGTTCATACGAGGTATCAATTTCATACAAATATAAGAGTGGGTAGACCCCGGGTCAATTAAAGCAACAACAGATACATTGTGGATAGAAAAGGTACCCGTGATCACATCGAGAGACTCTGCCTCTTCACGGGCACGTATAGCATAAGTCCTTGCAGGCGCTCTGCCCTCAGACCTCACTGCAGCATCTCTTGGTGCACCTCTACTGCTAGCCCTACTTCCAGGGCTCTCATGTGGTCTACCCCTTGAAGGAGCACTACTCGCCCTCACGTCTTGCTTTTTCTCTTTCTCATCCAACTCGGGACAGTTACGAATAAAATGGTGCAGTGACCCACATTTAAAACAGCCTCTTTCATTTCCTTGGCATTCACCGAAATGACGTCTACCGCACTGTGGACATTCTAGTCTATTTGGGCGAGCACTACCAACACTCGCGACAAAAGTAGTTTAAGCTTTCGACCCCGTGTGTTGTTTATTCTCCTTTCTACCTCAAAACTCCACTGAAGCATTCGATTAGGTAGTGAACTCTCTCAATCTTTTAGATGAGGACTGATGTGATTTCCTCATCTGTCTTTTCCTTGAGTCTCGAGACTCGATGTCAGCTTTTCTCTTCTCTTTGGCCAATTCCTCGACCTTACATGCTCTCTCCATGAGCACCACAAATTCCCTTAATTCTAAGATGCCAGCTAATAATCGGATGTCTTCATTCAATCCATCCACAAATCTCTTACACATGATGGCTTCGGTAGATACACACTCCCTAGCATATTTGTTGAGCCTCACAAACTCACACTCATACTCCGTTACTGTCATTTGACCTTGCTTTAGTTCGAGAAATTCTTTCCTCTTTTGGTCGATGAACCTCTGACTAATGTACTTCTTTTGAAATTCTTCCTGAAAGAATCCCCAAGTTACTCACTCTCTCGGTGCGACTGACACGAGAGTGTTCCACCATTGATAAGATGAATCTCGCAAGAGTGACGCTACGCACTTCATGCACTCTTCGGGTGTGCATGATAGCTCATCAAATACCCTAATGGATTTTTTAGCCAAAACTCTGTTCTCTCCAGGTCATCATCAATATTCGCTTGAAATTTCTCAGCCCTCTGCTTACGGATTCTAACTACTGGAGGTTTCTCTCTCCTAGCCATCTCTACTCCTTGAGGAGCTATATAAACGGGTTGAGGAATTGGGGGAGGAGGGGGAGGTGGAGTATTCAGATTCGCACGAATGAACTCCGAATACCGTGTGTCCATCATGTGAAGGTAAGCTTCTCTAGCTCCTCTGCCTTGACTCATTGTTACGGGCCCACTATCAACTGGCGCGGTCCCTTCAGTCGGAGCTGACACATTACTTTCCATGTCATCCGTCGTAGCTACGTCAGGATCCATTTACTATATAAAAAACATAATTTATCTCGTCAGGAGTCATCACACTATCAATATACAATTATGGCATGTATAGCTAGACTCGTACTCACACTATGTTAGTCCTAAAATCGACTAAATCATAGCTCTGATACCACTAAATGTAACACCCCACACTTGAGCCCTATGCTGGGACAGGATATGAGGCATTACCATACTGAATTATATGCAAACAATCGATTCGATGTCATTAAGACTCGGTCAAATCAAAAAGTTTTTTAAACCTTTTCTAAACTCCTTAACATAGGTCTACGAGGCCCCAAACACCCATTGAAAACCATTCGGGACCAACTCGAGTACTTTAACTAACTTTAGAAAAATAACTCTTGAAATAGGGCACACACCTGTATTGAAAGGCAACACACCCGTGTGGTCATTATAACATGGCCGTGCTGATGGCCCGCGTGACACACACAGCCTAAGCATCTAGGGACACACTCGTGCCCCATGCCCGTGTGAATTAGATTTTAAATTTAAACATACAGGGGTTTTCACACGGCTTGGCACATGCTCGTGCCTATGGCCCGTGTCCCTCATACAACCATGACACGCCCGTGTCTAAAAACCTTGATATTCTATTTCTGATGTCAGCATCCAATAAGGGGTACACGGCCAAGGCACATGCCTGTGGCCAGAGGCCGTGTCCTCAACACGGCTGAAAGACACGATCGTGTATCTGCCCGTGTGTTTACGACCATGCATACTGACTTGTAAATTTTAGGTGCAGCGGACTCACGGCCAAGCAACACGCCCATGGGGCTGACCGTGTGTCACATACAGCCTAGCCACACGCTCGTGCGTCTACTTATATGGACAATATAAGGCTATCTACCAGGCCTTTTACCACCCTAAAACACAATCTAATGCCAACCAACATATCAAAGTCTAACTTAATATGATTTCTCAACCAAACAACCATAGCTAAATCCTATATATATTTCTTATATTCAACCATGCCAACAATTTCACATTCATGGAAGACTATCTTGCATTCATGTATAAACTTTAAATATTAGCCATTTTCCATGGCCTTGTATAAAATGAATCAAATGCTAAAGTAAGCCAACACATTTGGCCAATTAACAATGACATAAAACTCAAAAATCAGGGTCCTATACATGCCATAATCAAAATAAAAGATCTAACTATACCAAGTGCTTCGGATGATAGTGTGACTGGCTTCTGCGACGTAGGTGATGATCCTTGAGCTACTTTAGCGACACTATAAGAAAATGGAAAGGAAATAGGGTGTAAGTTGCATGAAAATAATCATCAACTAATCATAGAAAGATATGCACATAACTTTTCATAACCTATTTATGAATAACATAAATAAACATAAGTACAACTTACTCATCAGCATCCAATACATCTCATATTGGATACATTGAACCCATGTCTCATACATTTCAATTAGATACCTGTACCACTCATCACCTGATCATAACTTTTCTCATTTCGATATAAATCATAAACCTTTTATTGAACTATTTGGAATACTACGGGATACTCAATAGCCCTAACATGGGTTAAGATGCGGACACCATGTCCCAGACATGGTCTTACACTGGCTTTCATATAGCGAGGCCGATACCATGTCCCAGACAGGTCTTATAATGGCTCCCATCTATCGATGTTGATGCCATGTCCCATACAGGTTTTACACTGACACACAACAAGCTGACGCCATGTCCCAGACCGGTCTTACACTAGCTTGTATATCGTGAGGTCGATGCATGTCCCAAACATGTCTTACACTGGCTTAAATATCCTGAGGCTGCTGCATGTCCCAGGCATGCCTTACACTGGCTCTCATGATATGGTTGATGTATGTCCCAGACATGTCTTACACTAGCACACATATCACCCATTATCACGGTACAAATATCCATGTTTATTCCAAATGTTCAACGAATGTCTTTACTACGTAAATTTCTCAACGTGTATTCTCATATTCAAAATTAAGACAATTTATGCCATATCAACTCAATTACACATCATAAAGATATAGTTGCATTATTAACATACAACTTACCTCGGATTTTAAAATGTAGATGACGAGTTTGGCTTAGTCCACTTGTTTTGCTTTTCCCTGGTCTAGGCCCAGATTTTGTAATTTTTGATCTATAAAAATTCAAAAATTTAATCATTTTATTGATCTAAGTACTCAATAATTTATAATTGGACAAAATGACCATTTTACCCTTAGACTTTCACAAAATGACAATTTTACAACTTATGCAAAATGGTCCTTAGTTAGGGTTTCTATGAAAACTACTTCACAAAAGTTGTTTATTTCACAAACATGATTCATTTTCTTCCATAAAATTTCAGAAAACAACATGAACACTCTCATGGTAAAACCGTATACTTTCAACCATTTTGCAAAATAGTCCCCTTATTAGAAAGCTCATGCTATAAGGGTTTTAAAAGTACATAAATCATCAAGAAAAGTCATCAAGATCACTTACTTGTGAGGGTTACAAGTTACTAAAATTTCAAGCTCCCAAAAACCCATTTTTGCTAAAAATTTCGGTGGAAGAGAAGGAAGAAATGAAAAAGATGATGGCTAGACACTAGGGTAATATTTTATTATACATTAAGTCACATACCCATTTGACCATTTAAATTTCTTGTCGCCTATGGTCGGCCATCAGCTTCTAAGGGGTCTATTTGCCCTTTAAAGACCCCCAATTTTGGTTCTCTAGCTATTTGACACCCTTAGCTATTAAAATAGGACTTTTGCAGTTTATGCGATTTAGTCCTTTTTCACAATTAAGCATGCAATCGCTAAAATTAATTCACCAAAATTTTCATACTCTTATATAGTCATGCCAAAACACAAAAATAATATCAAAAATAATTTTTTTGACCTTGGATTAGTGGTCCCGAAACCACTATTTTGATTAGACCCAAAATCGGGCCGTTACATTATTCCGAGTGGTTCACGGGTATGTCAAAGATGAGAATATGTGTAAATTCATTCGAGATGGTTCAAGTATGTACATAAAGTCCATGTTTATTAAATGCTTGAAACGATGAATAAGAGGTAAGGTTTGTGGTGGAATGGGTTATGATCAGGAGACTATGGTAAATTTACATTTAATTATGTTTTAATATTTAAACATTATATGCATGGTAAGGTTGCTTATTTCTTGCATACGAGCTTACTAAGCTGTATAGCTTACTTCGTTTATTTTTCATGTGTTAGAGTGTCGCCAAGCTAACTCAGATCGGAGATCGTTGGAGATTTGAATCACACTATCAAACTCTCATTTTTGGGTATAGATCATCTTAGTATTTTGAAAGTATGGCATGTATAGGGACTTGGTCATTTTGTTATATATGTCATATAGTAAATGGATCCCGATCGATAAGTGGCTGATGACGTTGAGAGTAATGCACCGGCTCTCGCTCAAGGGACCGTGCCATCTGAAAGTAGACCAGTGACGATTAGCCAAGGGGGAGAGGCTAGAAAAGCCTTCTTCCAAAGGATGAATGAGTAGTTTGCCGAGTTTTCTTAGAAAAATTCAGTTGCCCAACATCATCTGCCCCCATCTAACCCTCATCCGATTCCCGTAGCTCTCCAAGGTGTGGAATTGGTAAGATTTAATAAGCCTCCAGTCAACAAGATTCAGAAATAAGGGGCTGAAGAATTTAGAGCAAATGTTAATGATGATCCCAAGAGAGCAGAATTTTGGCTTGAGAACTCTTTTCAAGTATTTGATGAGCTTTCTTGCACACTGGAAGAGTGCTTGAAATGTGCTATGTCACTTCTAAGGGATACGGTATATTAGTGCTGGAACACTCTTATATCTGTGGTACCGAAGGAAAGAGTTACTTGGGATTTCTTCGAAGAGGAATTCAAAAAGAAGTACATCATTTAGCGGTTTATTGATCAGAAATGCAAAGAGTTCTTAGAACTGAAACAGGGTCGTATGACTGTGACTGAATACGAGTGAGATTTTGTTAGACTCAGTAAGTATGCTCGGGAATGTGTTTCAACAGAGGCTATTATGTGTGAGAGATTCGAAGATGGGCTGAATGAGGACATCAAGCTGTTAGTTGGGATTTTAGAGTTGAAAGAATTTGTTGTGCTAGTCGAACGAGCTTGCAAAGCCGAGGAGTTGACTAAGGAAAAGAGAAAAGCTAAGTTTGAGGCTAGAGATTCGAGAAAGAGGCCGATGAATAAGTCATTTCAATCTTCGTCAAAGAAATCGAGCGATTTGTATGCTCTCTCCAATGCTTCAGTCGGGTATCCTAACAGACATCATGAGAAGCAATATTCGGGTTCGAAGGCCCAAACTAAAACCAAAGCGAGTGTAGGTAATGCTAGGTCTAATAAGCCTAAATGCCAACACTGTGGTAGATGACATCCCGATGAATGTGGGACGAATAATCGGGCTTGCTTCAAATGTGGCTCCCAAGATCACTTTATCCAAGACTGCCCTGAAATGGCTATGAAAGATAATTTTCAGAATGCAAGATTGAGTAACACTACTACTAGAGGGTGGCCAGTGAGAAATACGAGGAATAGGACTAGTGGCAGAGGAGTATCCAAAGACTCAGTTGTAAGATCGGAAGCTAGAGCACCTGCGAGAGCTTATGCTATTCGTGTTCACGAGGATGCGTCCTCCCCTGACGTGATCACTGGTATATTTTCTCTTTATGATACTAATGTAGTTGCATTAATTGATCCTACATTGAATCATTCCTATATTTGCATGGATTTGGTATCTAGTAAGGATTTGCATGTTGAGTCTACCGAGTTTGTGATTAAGGTGTAGAACCCCTTAGGTAAACATGTTTTAGTTGATTAAGTTTGCAAGAGTTGTCCTTTAATGATTCAGGGTCACTTTTTTTTGGCTGGCTTAATGCTTTTGCCATTTAATGAGTAACACCCCTAACCCGTATCCATCGCCAAAATAGGGCTACGAGGTATTACCGATCAATCACAACATAAAAGCAGACATTCAACATACATTACGTATTTTTATATAAATGTCAAACATACATAATTACATCATTGCTTAAGAGGGCCTACGAGGCCTTAAAACATGCTTAGAAGAGATTCGAGGCTAAACCGATAACATTTGCAAACTTTAAGAAACTTAGAAAATTTTCTTTTCTTTTAGGGTCACATGCCCGTGTGAACAGGCCGTGTGCCTCACACGGCCGCCAGACACGCCCATGTCACAAGCTGTGTGAAAACAGGGCATACATACTAACTTGTACCACACGATCAAGGACACGCCCGTGTGCCAGCCCGTGTGAAATCTAATGGGGTCACTGACTTAGGTCATACGGCCGACTACACACCCATGTACTAGCCCGTGTGCCACACACGGCTAGTAGACACGCCCATGTGTCTAGGTCGTGTCAAAACTGTAGGGTATACTGACTTTAAGTCAAAGGGTACCCCAAGGGACACACGGCTATGTAGCATGACCGTGTGTCGCACATGGCTAAGACACACACCCGTGTCTCTGTCGGTGTGGACAAAAATAGGCCATTTGCAAAGCCAATTTGCCACCCTTTTCTCATGTTCACCTAGCCATCAAAATGTTATCAATTCATCACATATATGGGCAGCCAAAACATACCAAATCACATATAATTCATGTCATTTCCTAATCAACCATTTCACTACTTAAATTCTCAACCACAATCATGCGAAAACATTCAAACTTGCATAACTTCTAAATGCATTTCATCATCATCATCTTATCACCTATTTCAAACCACAAGACTTACCATTTTAACATCCCATAATCAAGCCATCACATAAGCATTATATACATCATATAACGTACTTATCAAACATATCATTTAGGCCAACTTAAATGACCAAATACATACCAACAATTACAACCAAAAGTAAGCCAAATCTCATGGCTTAAATCATAATTCAAAAACATATCATCAACTCACTAGCCTATACATGCCATATACCATATTTACAAACATCCAAAAGTACCAACAAGATGATCGATAGTGTGATGATGTATTTCCAATGATCCCCGAGTCTGAGCTAGCTTCGATACTCGATAAAGCAAAGAACAATAACACACAGTAAGCTTCATAGCTTAGTAAGTTCGTACCAACAATACTCAACAGTTCATAAAATACAAATCATCAATTAATAAACACTTAGTAGTTCTCATATCATTATTCAATTCTAATTCATGACCATTTATCATGTATATACAAATTCATCAGCTTCATACACATAGTATCAACTACCACATAGGTATAGTACGTACCTGTACTTTCCCTTATTTATTTATCTCATTCTCACCTCTTTGTTCAATACATTAAATCGTTAGGAAATCTTTCAATACTTTAAGAACTCGTACACTTAGCGCATAAATGTTTAGCCGAAGCTAGAACGAGATCGCACACTAAGTGCCATCACATTAAACTGAAGCTATCTCGGTATCACACAGTTAGTGCCACATAAAATCGAAACTATTCCAAATAAAGCCGAAGCTATCTCGAAACGCACACTAAGTGCAAAATATAGTTGATTTGTCGTCGTACGCATTCGTATTCACATATATACAATTTATGCATTATTAAAGCATTAAAAACACAATTTGCTTATCACGTGCGAACTTACCTTATACTCGAAACTGACGAATCGGATCGATTACTCAATAACCTTCAATTTTCCCCGATCTAAATCTGAATTCTTTCTTTCTTGATCTATATGTATTCAAAATTAACCCATTTAATCACCAATTCAATCAATTCAGTCCACAAACACATATTTAGGCATTTTTACACTTTATCCCCTAAAGTTCCATATTTTTACAATTTAGTCCTTATCATATAAAAAACACAAATTACACAATTTCTTTCAAATTTCATGAGTGCCGAATTTCTATAGGATCCTTAGCAACCCTAAACTTTCATTTATAACACATTTCAACCACACATTTTCAACATTTCTCAATTTAGCCCCTAATTTGCATTTTCACCAAAAATCATTTTACAAAACATGAAAACCTATCATTAAACTTTCATAATCTATAATCAAACCTCAAAGAACACATAGATTCAAAAATGGAAACTCTCAAAATCTTTAACAGTTTCAAAATCTAAGGTATGGGCTAGCTATAATACGAAACAACGATCTCAAAAACGTAGAAATTATTAAAAATCGAGCTCAAAACACTTACTAATTAAAGCTCACAAGTGTCGATGTGACAACCCGAATCAGGGCCTAATCGGAATAGTGGTTTCGTGACCACAAATTTGAGATAGAAATAATTATTTTATAATTATTTTATAATTATTTTGAGGTTTATGATATGATTTCATGATTTCGTGAAAATTTCGTGAAGAACTTCAATGCATAAAGTGCTTAATTTGAAGTTAGGGACTAAATTGAATAAGTTGCAAAACTTGCATTCTAGAAGTTTCTAGTATGAAATTGCTTTAAAATATTAATTAGGAGGTCTTAAATAGCAATTTGACCAATTTTAAGTTCATGGACAAAATTAGAACATGGAAGGAATTTTTGAAAGTTTAGTAGTAAGGGCATTTTGGTCATTTAGGGGTAAAATGAATTAAAATACAAAATTAAAAGCCAATTTTGCTCATCTTCTTCATGGAGGCCGAAATTAGCATGGGGGAGGCCATGGCTAGGGTTTTCAAGCTTTCCAAGCTCAATAGTAAGTGATTCCAAGCCCCGTTTTTAATGTTCTTTACGTTTTTGGAATCCGTGAGCTCGATTAAGCTTATTCTAGCAATTATTTAAGCTAGGGTTCATATTTGGAAAAATACCCATAGGTGAAATGTGTTTATTTTGATGTTTTATGGTAGAATATGAAGCTTGAAATTGTGTTAAACAACTTTTGCTAAGTGATTTTTCGTAAAAACGAGTAAAGCGGCATAATCGATAAAAATATCTATTGTTCATAACTATGTGTTAGAGTGAGAATTTGATGTTGCCATAGAAGGAAAAATGATCAGTATGTCATAAAACACAAGGAAATAGGATGAAGTTTAATTTTGAGTCTTGGGGCAAAAGTGCAAATATGCAAAAGTTTAGGGGTCAAAATGCAAATTTGTAAAAATATGATTTTTAGACCCACATGAATAGTGTGATTAATTATTAGGCTAAATGTGATATTATAGATTAAGAAAGGTGTGGAATCGATCTCGAAGCAGGGGAAAGGAAAATGTTTTGGACTAAATTGCAAAATTTCTATATTTTGCACCGAGGTAAGTTTGTATGTAAATAATACATTAACTTCATTTACATTTTTATATTTCAGCCTATTATATATATTTTAGCCGATTTTGAAGCATAAATTGATTATTGGAAGAATGGAAATAAGTAATAGAGAGAGAAATCCCGGTTGAACATTCGGAAGAATTGAATAATATAGATGGAGTGTAGCTAGGTCACATGCATGATGCCGAGTGCACATCATGTGTACAAGAAAGCTACACGATACTATGTAGTAGCTAGGTCACATGTGTGATACGGGAAGTATCCCATGTAGACAAGAGAGCTACGGGATATATGTAGCTAGGTAGCATGCGTGGTTCCAGGTGAAGGACACCATGTAGACAAGAGAGCTACGAGATAAATTGGCTAGGTCACATGGGTGGTACTAAGTGTTCACCATGTGTACAAGAGAGCCGAATTATATGAAATATGATGGTGGAGCTGTGTGCTGAAACCATCAAGTATCGGGAATTGATTCGAATTGTTCAACGGGATGGCTTTATGGTGACAATGTAATTATGGACCTATACTTGTAATGTATGAAATGTAGTGAAAATGAATTGTGATATGTATGTTAAAATGAGGTTAATACAAAGAAAGTGTGAAAGAGTGAATTAGCACTAAAACTGTTGTGGGACAGTAGCAGTGACGTGACTTTGAAAACTCACCAAAAATAGTAGGAATTTAACTAGAGGCTGAATGAGATGTGAAATTAAAGCTTGATGAGTCTATTTTCATATAAAAGAAACGGAGCAAGTAAAGGAATTCTATATTTTGAGATATTTGTAATTGTGTGTGACTTGCTTAGAATGACTATGTGATCCCCTGTTCCAACTTTGAAAAATCATTAAAAATTGTACAAAACAAATTAAGAAATATAGTTTATATGAATAAATTCATTATTGAGTCTAGTTTTAAATGAAACAGGTTTCATGATTATTTGAATTGTATACTGGGAGAAATTAAATTTGTAGTGAACAGAGGTCAGATCAGTCGAGCTGTGTAACAGGGGAAATTTTAACTAATAAACTGTACTAATTGGCTTGACCAAAAATTCTAGAAAAAAATTAGTGAATATATATATGAGTCTATTTTCAAATAAAATTTACGGAATTGGATTTCGAGTTTTGTAACTCGAGTTATGATTTATTTAGTGAACATGACGCAAGAGAGAGAGCTTGACCAAAGTGGAATAAATAGTGAAATTAAAAGTAGATACACTTCAGTTATTATGTAATCATACTAAATTCTTTATTCATTATTTATGTACTTGCTTACTAAGCGTAAAGCTTACTTCCTTCTTTTCATTTATTTTTAGTTTGTCAGTCACTCGGGGTTGGAGATCGTCGGAGGCAAAGGCATCAAGATATCAAGCCATTACCCTTGGAGTATTGGCTAGTATATGTTAAATGTTTTCATGTGAGTGGCATGTATAAGAAGTTTATTTCATGTCATGTATTATTATTATGATTTGGTTTACGTATTGGCCTACATTGAGCTTTTGTACATGGCCGTGAGATGTGGTTTTTATTTATTGTGGTTTGCAAGTTTTAATTTTGGGTAGAACTTTGTGACCCGATTTTATATGTTTGTGAATGTTTAAGTCCGGTAACGCCTCGAACCTTGTTCCGGAGTCGGATACGGGTGAAGGGTGTTACAGTCGAACCCTAAAAGGATTCAATGGCTTCTGAAAACATGTAATTTCGGTGGTGTAAGATGATATTATGAACATATTTTATTTTTCTTTCATTTAATTTAACTTAATTTGATAAATTACCAAATTATCCTTAATAATAAAACATTTATATCATCCATTTAATGTCCAAATATGTCCACTCACCATTCAAATGGTCTAATTACAACATAAGGACCTTAAATTTAATAAAACATGGCTATTTGACACCTTTAGCAAGTAGAATGCAACTTTTGCATTTTATGCATTCTACGCGATTTAGTCCTTTTTCTCAAATTGAGCTATTAAACGATAAAATTAACTCACAAAATTTTCACACATACATACTAACACACTATAAACATCAAAAGTAATATATATAAAAAATTTTATGACCTCAAATTTGTGGTTCCAAAACCACTATTTTGATTTGGCTAAAATTGGGCTATTACAACTCTCCCGCCTTAGGGATTTTCATCCCCGAAAATCTTACCAGCAAATAGTTTAGGATATTACTTTCTCATAGCATCGTCGAGTTCCCATGTAGCTTCTTCTACCATGTGTCGATGCCATAACACTTTTACTGACGCTATTCTTTTATTTCTCAGCTCTATGATCTCACGAGCTAGAATTCGAATCGGTTCTTCACTGTATGATAAATCTAACTGAATCTCAACTTCTGTCAGAGAAATTATAATAGTTCAGGTTAGACCCTAGTCGGAACAGTGGTTTCGGGACCACAAATCTGAGTCTAAAAATATTTTAATATTATTTTCTGTGTCTGTGAGATGTGAATTAATATCTGTGAAGTTTTTGTGATTTAATTTGTCTGTTTCTGTGCTCGATTTTACAAAAAAGACTAAATCGCATAAAAGGTGAAATTAGCATGCTACATGTTTAATGTATGTATTTGAAATGGCTTTGGACTAATAGGTCCTTATGTGGTTATTTGACCATGTAATGTATTAAATGAACTTGTTGGAATGTAGTTGGTGAATTCTTAATGTATAAAATAAGGTTAAAATAGTAAAATGCATAATAATGTTATTTATCATAAAACAAAACATGAAAATGGCCATTAACACATTGTTCTTGCCGAAAATCAAAGAAAATAGAAAGAAGAAGACCATTCTAAGGTTTGGTCATTGATTTGGTTGATTAAGGTATGTACTTTGGTCCGTTTATGATAATTTCTTTATTTCTGTGATCGTTGCTTCTTGTTCTTCAGAACCCATGTCTGAATTTTTGTTTCTGTTGAAGATTATGAAATATGCCATTAATGATTTTATGAGCTTTGTAATGTTTTTATATGGATTACGAAAGATATATGTCAGATTATCATGTTTTGTTCTTGAATTTTTAATGGAATAGAGTTACTCGGGCTAATTCTTGAAAATGAGCTTTTGAGGAACTAAATTGTGGTTTAAATATGTTATTTGGGCTTGTATGGAAGCTATGTATATTCAGCCAAGCTATAGTCTTAGTGAATTTTGCATATTTGTGATTTTGTGAAAACTGGACTTAATTGTCACAGTGTGAAAATGTAAGGGCTAAATTGCAAAGTGCCCTAAATATGTGTTCATGGATTATTTTGAATGAAATGAATGATTGAATGGTTGAATTTGAATTATATTAGATCAAGAACAAAGAAAATCAGACTTAGATCGAGGGAAGTCCAAAATAGTTGAATAGTCGATTCGTTTCCGTCTGAAATTCGTACGAGGTAAGTCAGATTACAATTACGTGTTAAATTAACTAAATTCTGCGTATATAAAATGTAATCTGTATTGGACGGCCTTGAGAGCCTGATGAATAAATTTCGAGTAAACTCTGATAATATGCTAGTATCTAAAAAGCTCTGTACATTTCTAAATGAACGTTGACATTGATCTAAGTTATCGTGTAAGACCATGTCTGGGACACAAGCCTCGATTTGAGATTTCGTGTAAGACCTTGTCTGGGACAGAGGCATCGATATTGAATTACATGTAAGACCACGTCTGGGACATCGACATTGTACCTGTTTATGAGTATCTGTATCATTTCTAAACCATCTGATAATAGAGTATGAGATATGGAAATGAATATATGAAATGTATAATCTATACAGGTACGCTTGTATCGTACTAAATTTCTAAATATGAAAGACTCTGTTTCTATGAGATAAGGAAACATGACATGTATACAAGCAAATGAGCATGGTTAGGCTCATGAATTACTTTGTAAAATGGTTGTGAATTCCTGCTATTGACTTTTACTTTATATGCTTTAATAGCTAGACTAGTTGATTTTGGCTTACTAAGCTCTTTGTATCTTACTCTATGTGATTTTCGTCTGTATTATAGTTATCGTAGCTACTGAAGGCTCAGGGATAGTCGAGAATTGTCACCATACTATCGATCTCATTTTTGGTACTTTTGAAAGTGTAAATATTTTTAAGTATGGCATGTATAGGCTAGAATGTTTGTATTTAAACTTTGGCATGTATATATGATATGCCATGAGAGTTGGCTAGCAAATGGTATGTTTGTGCTTAGTTTTGGTAAATGGTTTGTAATGCCAAATTAAGGAAATGGTAAGTTTAAGCATGAGTTAGAATGTGCCATAAGTGAGCTATGAAATGAGCAATTTGGGATGTTGTTATAATGAAGCATGTTTTAAGCATGGAATTGGTTAAAAATTTTGGTATAAAGGTTGTTTAATATTACTTGTAGGAATGACCCAAAAAGGGGTGGCAAATTGGCTTAAACCAAGCCTGCATTGTGCCACACTGTCAGAGACCACGGGCGTGCCTTGTGGCCATGTAAGTTAATCAGTAACCTTTTAAGATCACACGGTTTAGACACATGGGCGTGTCATATGGCCATGGGCTTAAGTCAATAGCCAGCTAAGTATCACATGTCCGTGTCTAAAAGTTAGTATATGTACTCTGTTTTGGCACGACAAGATCACATGGGTGTGTATGGTGCCCGTGTGTACCACACGGCCTGGTCACACGGGCGTGTGACTTCAACAGTATTAAAATTTTTTTCTAAGTTCTTAAAATTCTAAATTTTTTCGGTTTAGTTTCGACCTTTTCTAAAAGTATGTCTTAGGTATTTGAGACCTCCACAAGGAATGAATTGTTGATTTACTTATGCATTAATATTGTGTGGTATCTGTGATTCTGTATTGATCAGTAATGTTCTGTCTTTCTGGTAATGCCCCTTAACTATTTCGGCGACGGTTACAGGATAGGAGTGTTACATTTTATTGGTATCAGAGCTATGGTTTAGTCAGTTCTAGGACTACTATAACGTATGTGAGTCTAGTTATACATGCCATATATCTAAAACTGTGATAGTATGATGAATTGTGACATTGAAATGTGCTTGTATATAGCAATGGATCCCAATAGAGCTGTAGCTGACGATATTGAAAGTAATGCGCCTGCTCCCTCGCAAGGGACGGTGCAAGATGATTCTTGACCGGCTACGAGTAGCCGTGATGGAAGGCTAAGCAAGCCTTCTATCTAATGATGAATGATTGGTTCACACAGTATATTAGAATCAATCCGGCTGTACAACAACCTCCACCCCCAGTTAATCCTTCTCAAATTTCGGTTATGACCTCAGTGAATCTGGTTCAGTTAAGTAGACCACCAGTTGCAAAGATTAGAAAATATGGGGCTGAAGAGTTCTGAGCTACAACAAATGATGATACTGAAAGAGCCGAATTCTGGTTAAAGAATACAATACGAGTGTTTAATGGAATGTCTCTGAATCCTAAAGAATATGTAAAATATGCCGTTTCACTTCTGAGAGATACGGCGTACCATTGGTGGAAAACTTTAATATCTGTGGTTTTGAGTGAGCGGGTTACTTGGGATTTCTTCCAAGTTGAATTTCGGAAGAAATACATTAGTCAGAGATTCCTTGATCTAAAACGTAATGAGTTTCTCGAGTTTAAACAAGGTCATATGTCTATTACTGAATACGGATGTGAATTTGTGAGATTGAGCCAGTATACTCAGGAATGTGCATCAAATGAAGCAATAATGTGCAAAAGGTTTGAAGATGGACTAAACGAAGATATCCTTCTGTTAGTTGGGATTTTAGATATTAAAGAAATGGTAGTGCTAGTTGAGCGAGCTTGAAAAGCTAAAAAATTAAGTAAAAAAAAAGAAAAGCTACTTCTGAAGCTAGAGATGTTAGAAAGAGATCTTCGACTAGATCATTTCAGTTTGTGTCAAAGAAATTTTGAGATGATCGTAGCCGTTCAAAGGCTGATATAAGACATTCGAACCGAGATCGAGCTAGATCGCATTCAAATTCCAGAGCTCCTACTACTTCTGTTGCAAGTGTTGGGTGAGAAACCTGAATGTAAACACTGTGGTAAGAGACATCCGAGAAATTGTAGATTGAATGACCGAGCCTGTTTCCGATGTGGATCTCTAGACCATTTTGTAAGAGGTTGTTATGAACCTGCTGAGCAAGAGAATGTACAGAATCTAAGATCGAGTAACACCTCAGCTAGAGGTAGACCTTCCAAAAATACGAGAAATGCAAGTGGTGGTCAAAGAGCTACTAGAGATACTGCTGTTAGATCAGAGGCCAGAGCACCTGCTAGAGCCTATGCTATTCGAGCTCGTGACGAAGCCTCATCACCAGACATGATTACTAGTACTTTTAGTCTTTACGATACTTCTGTGATTGCATTGATAGACCCTGGATCAGTGCATTCTTATATCTGTATAAATTTAGTGCATAGTAAGACTTTGCCTGTAGAGTCTATTGAATTCGTAATTAGAGTATCGAACCCCTTAGGCAAAAGTGTATTGGTTGATAAAGTCTGCAATAATTGCCAATTATTGATTCGAGATATCTATTTTTTCATTGATCTAATGCTTTTGCCTTTTGACGAATTTGATATAATTCTGGGAATGAACTAGTTAACTTTTCATGATGCTATTGTGAATTGCAAAATAAAAGTCATTGATTTAAGGTGTAAGAATGATGAGGTAATTTAAATTTAGTCTAGTGATCTGAATGGACTACCAGCTGTGATATCTGCAATGAAAGCATGGAAATATGTGAAGAGAGGCTATGAAGCCTACTTAGTTTATGTGTTAGAATCGAATGTGAATGATAAGAAAGTTGAATCGATGCATGTTGTCTGTGAATTTTTGATGTGTTTCTTGAAGAACTACATGGTTTACCTCTAATTCGAGAAGTCAAGTTTGACATTGAATTAGTACCTGGTACTACTCCGATTTCGATAGCTCCGTGCAGAATGGCTCGAACTGAACTAAAAGAACTAAAATCTCAGTTGCAAGAATTGACAGATCGAGGATTTGCTAGACAGAGTTTCTCACTTTGGGGTGCTCCTGTTCTGTTTGTGAAAAAGGATGATGGTACAATGAGAATGTGTATTGATTAACGTCAGCTTAACAAAGTGACTATAAAGAACAAATATCCTCTACCCAGAATTGATGACTTATTTGATCAGTTGAAAGCTGCTACTGTGTTTTCAAAGATAGATCTAAGATCGGGTTACTACCAGTTGTGAGTAATGGACTCTGACATTCCAAAAACTACTTTTAGAACAAGGTTCGGGCATTATGAATTTTTAGTTATGCCTTTTGGATTAACAAATGCACCTGCTATCTTTATGGATTCGATGAATAGAATTTTTAGACCGTATTTAGATCAATTTGTTGTGGTATTCATTTTTGAAATATTGATTTATTCACGTGATGAATCCAAACATACTGAGCATCTGAGAATAGTGCTATAGACTTTGGGAGATAAACAGTTATATACGAAGTTCAGTAAGTGCGAGTTCTGGCTGTGAGAAGTTGGTTTTCTAGGTCATATTGTATCAGCCTTTGGTATCTGAGTTGATCCGAGCAAAATTTCATCTATTATGGATTGGAAACCTCTGAGAAATGTATCTGAAGTCCGTAGTTTTCTGGGACTTGCTGGTTACTATAGAAGATTTGTAAAAGGTTTCTCGATGATTGCGACTCCGTTGACAAAACTACTACAGAAAGATGTGAAGTTTGATTGGTCTGAAAAATGTCAGAACAGTTTTGATCAATTAAAGACTTTGTTGACTGAAGCTCCGTTATTAGTACAATATGAATTGGGTAAAGAATTTTTAATTTACAGCAATGCTTCGTTGATTGGTCTGGGATGTGTTCTAATGCAAGAAGGAAAAGTTATTGCTTATGCTTCAAGATAGTTAAAGCTGCATGAAAAGAACTATCTGACACACGATCTTGAGTTAGCTGCTATTGTGTTTGCCTTGAAGATCTGGCGTTACTATCTGTTTGGTGAGAAATGTCACATGTTTTCTGATCATAAAATTCTAAAGAATTTAATGATGCAAAAAGATTTGAATCTCCGATAGAGAAGGTGGTTAAAACTGTTAAAAGATTACGAGCTTGTTATTGATTATCATCTGGGCAAAGCAAATGTGGTAGCGGATGCTCTGAGTTAGAAATCATTGTCTTCATTGCATGCGATGAATGCTCATTTAGCACTGTCTGATGATACCTTGGTTTGTGCCAAACTGAAAGCAAAACCCTTGTTTATACAACAGATCTGCGAGGATCAGAAATCTGATAATGAATTAATAGCAAAACGAGCTCAGTGTGATTCTGAATTTTGAGTTGATATTGATGATTGTTTAAGATTCAGAAATAGACTTTGTGTTCCGAGAAATCCGGAGTTAATTCAGATGATTTTGAGTGAAGCTCACAGTAGTAGATTTTCTGTACATTCGGGGAGTACGAAAATGTGTAATGATTTGAAACAACTATACTGGTGGCTGGGAATGAAAAGAGATATTTTTGATTTTTTTGTTTTAAATGTTTAATTTGTCACCAAGTTAAAGCTGAGCATCAGATGCCATCTGGTTTGTTACAACCGATTATGATTCTGGAGTGTAAATGGGATCGAGTGACCATGAATTTTGTTTCGGGTTTGCCCCTGTCTTTGAGAAAGAAAGATGAAATTTGGGTTGTAGTTGATCGTTTGACGAAATCAGCTCATTTAATTCCGATTCGATTTTATTACTCACTCGATAAGCTAGCTAAATTATACATTTCTTACATCATGAGATTGCATGGTGTTCCATTGTCGATAGTATCAGATAGAGACCCAATATTTACATCGCGGTTCTGGAGGAAATTGCAAGATGCTTTGGGTACTAAATTGCATTTTAGCACTACTTTTCATCTGCAAACAGATGGTCAATCTGAGCGGATTATTCAGATACTTGAGGATATGTTGAGATGTTGCATTCTTGAGTTTGAAGGTACGTGGGAACAATATCTACCTTTGATTGAATTCACTTATAATAATAGCTTTCAATCGAGCATTAAAATGGCACCATACGAAGCCTTATATGGTAGAAAGTGTAGAACTCCGTTATACTGGTCTGAGCTTAGCGAGAATAAGATTTACGGTATTGTTCTAATAAAAAAATAGAACAGAAAGTGAAAGTAATCCGAGACAGTCTGAAAGCTGCCTCTGACTGTCAGAAATCTTATGTGGATTTAAAACGGAAAGATATCGAATTTGAAATCGGTGATAAAGTGTTTCTAAAAGTATCTCCGTGGAATAAACTGTTCAGATTTGGTAAAAAGGGCAAGTTGAGTCCCAGGTTCATCAGACTGTATGAAATCATTGAGCGAGTTGGGCCGGTTGCTTATAGATTGAGGCTACCATCTGAGTTAGAAAAGATTTATATTGTATTTCACGTATCGATGCTACGACAATACAGATCTGATCCTTCACATGTAATTTCTCCGTCTGATATTGAAATCCATTCTAATATGACTTATGAAGAAAAGCCGATTCGTATTCTGTCTCGTGAGATTAAAGAATTGCGTAATAAGAGAATTCCGTTAGTCAAAGTGCTGTGGCATCGACACGATGTTGAAGAGGCCATGTGGGAGTCTGAAGATGCTATGAGATAACAATATCCAAATCTATTTAACGATAAGATTTTCGGGGACGAAAATCCCTAAGGAGGAGAATTGTAACAGTCCGGTTTAGACCCTAGTCGGAACAGTGGTTTTGGGACCACAAATTTGAGTTCAAAAAATATTTTAATATTATTTTCAGTGTCTGTGATATGTGAATTAATATCTGCAAAGTTTCTTTGATTTAATTTGTCTGTTTCTGTGCTCGATTTTACAAAAAGGACTAAATCGTATAAAAGGTGAAATTAGCATGCTACATGTTTAATGTATGTATTTGAAATGGCTTTGGACTAATAGGTCCTTATGTGGTTATTTGACCATGTAATGTATTAAATGACCTTGTTGGGCATGTAGTTGGTGAATTCTTCATGTATAAAATAAGGTTAAAATAGTAAAATGCATAATAATGTTATTTATCATAAAACAAAACATGAAAATAGCCATTAACAGATTGTTCTTGCCAAAAATCAAAGAAAATAGAAAGAATAAGACCATCCTAGTGTTCGGTCATTGATTTGGTTGATTAAGGTATGTACTTTGGTCCGTTTTTGATAATTTCTACGTTTCTGTGATCGTTGCTTCGTGTTCTTCAAAACCCATGTCTGAATTCCTGTTTCTGTTGAAGATTATGAAATGTTCCATTAATGATTTTATGAGCTTTGTAATGTTTTTATACGGATTATGTGAGATTATCATGTTTTGTTCTTGAATTTTTAATGAATAGAGCTATTTGGGCTAATTTGTCAAAATGAGCTATTGAGGACCTAAACTGTGATTTAAATATGTTATTTGGGCTTGTATGGAAACTATGTATATTCATCCAAGCTATAGTCTTGGTGAATTTTGCATATTTGTGATTTTGTGAAAAATGGACCAAATTGTCAAAGTGTGAAAATGTAAGGGCTAAAATGTAAAGTGCCCTAAATATGTGTTCATTGATTATTTTGAATGAAATGAATAATTGAATGGTTGAATTTGAATTGTATTAGATCAAGAACAAAGAAAATTAGACCTAGATCAAGGGAAGTCAAAAATAATTGAATAGTCGACTCGTTTCCGTCCGAAATCCGTACGAGGTAAGTCACATTACAATTATGTGTTAAATTAACTTAATTCTGCGTATATAACTGTAATCTGTATTGGACGGTCTTGAGAGTTTGATGAATAAATTTTGAGTAAACTCTAATAATATGCTAGTATCTGAAAAGCTCTGTACATTTCTAAAAGAACGTTGACATTGATCTGAGTTATCATGTACGACCGTGTCTGGGACAGAGGCCTCGATTTGAGATTTCGTGTAAGACCCTATCTGGGACAGAGGCATCGATATTAAATTACATGTAAGACCACGTCTGGGACGTCAGCATTATACATGTTTATGAGTATCTGTACCGTTTTTGAACCATCTGATACTAGAGTACGAGATATGGGAATGAATATATGAAATGTATAATCTATAAAGGTAAGTTTGTATCGTACTAAATTTCTGAATATGAAAGACGCTGTTTCTATGAGATAAGGAAACATGACATGTATACAAGCAAATGAGCATGGTTAGGCTCATGAATTACCCTATAAAACGGTTGTGAATTCTTTCTATTGACTTTTACTTTATATGCTTTAATAGCTAGACTAGTTGATTTTGGCTTACTAAGCTCTTTGGAGCTTACTCTATGTGATTTCTGTCTGTTTTATAGTTCTCATAGCTACTGAAGGTCGAGGATAGTCGAGGATTGTCACCATACTATCGATCTCATTTTTGGTACTTTTGAAAGTGTAAATATTTTTAAGTATGGCATGTATAGGCTAGAATGTTTATGTATTTAAACTTTGGTATGTATATATGATATGCCATGAGAGTTGGCTAGCAAATGGTATGTTTGTGCTTAGTTTTGGTAAATGGTTTGTAATGCTAAATTAAGGAAATGGTAAGTTTAAGCATGAGTTAGAAGGTGCCATAAGTGAGCTATGAAATGAGCAATTTGGCATGTTGTTATAATGAAGCATGTTTTGAGCATGGAATTGGATGAAAATTTTGGTATAAAGGTTGTTTAATATTGCTTATAGGAATGACCCAAAATGGGGTGGTAAATTGTAAACCAAGCCTGCATTGTGCCACACTGTCAGAGACCACGGGCGTGCCTTGTGGCCATGTAAGTTAAGCAGTAACCTTTTAAGATCACATGGTTTAGACACATGGGCGTGTCATATGGTCGTGGGCTTAAGTCAGTAGCTAGCTAAGTATCACACAGCCATCGCACACAGCCGTGTCTGTTGGCCGTGTGTACTCTATTTTGGCATGGCTAGATCACATTGGTGTGTATGGTGCCCGTGTGTACCACAAGGCCTGGTCACACGGGCGTGTGACCTCAACAGTATTGAAAAAATTTTCTAAGTTCTAAAAATTCTGAATGTGTTCAGTTTAGTTCCGACCTTTTCTAAAAGTATGTCTTAGGTCTTTGAGACCTCCACCAGGAATGAATTGTTGATTTGCTTATGCATTAATATTGTGTGATATCTGTGATTCTGTATTGATCTGTAATGTTCTGTCTGTCTGGTAATGCCCCTTACCTATTCCCGCGACGGTTACGGGATAGGGGTGTTACAGAAATAACATGCGAAGGATCGTGTGACAACCCGAATTAGGGCCTAATCGGAATAGTGGTATTGTGACCACAAATCCGAGATAGAAATAATTGTTTTATAATTATTTTGGGTTTTATGATATGATTACGTGATTGTGTGAAAATTTCGTGATAAAATTCTATGCTTAAAACGCATAAATTGAAAGTAGGGACTAAATTGAATAAGTTGCAAAATTTGCATCCTAGAAGTTTTTAGTATGAAATTGCTTTGGAATATTAATTAGGAGGTCTTAAATGGCAATTTGACCAATTTTAAGTTCATGGACAAATTTTGGGACATGGAAGGAATTTTTGAAAGTTTAGTAAGGAGGGGCATTTTGGTCATTTGTATATTAAATGAAATAAAATGGGAGAAATAACACAAAATTGGTCATCTTCTTCACTAGTTGCTGCCGAATTTTCCTCTCTTCCATAGCTAGGGTTTCTTCAACTTTCAAGCTCCATAATCAAGAAAGGCGTGGAATTGACCTTAAACGGGGAAAAGAAAAAGCTTTGGACTAAATCGCAAAAATTCCACATTTTACACCGAGGTAAGTTTGTATGTAAATATTACATTAATTTTATGTACATTCTTATATTTCAGCCTATTATGTAAATATATTAGCGGATGTTGAAAATATAAATAGACCATTGGAAGAATGGAAATAAATAATAGAGAGAGATCCCGGTTGAACATTCGGAGAGATCGAATAAAATAGAGGAAGCGTAGCTAGGTCACATGTATGATGCTGAGTGCACATCATGTGTACAAGAAAGCTACGAGATACAATGTAGTAGCTAGGTCACATGTGTGATACGGGATGTATCCCATGTAGACAAGAGAGCTACGTAAGAGATGAATGTAGCTAGGTCGCATGGGTGATACTATGTGTACACCATGTAGACAAGAGAGCTACGGGATATATGTAGCTAGGTCGCATGCGTGATTCCAAGTGAAGGACACCATGTAGACAAGAGAGCTCTGAGACAAATCGGCTAGGTCACATGAGTGGTACTAAGTGTTCACTATGTGTACAAGAGAGCCGAACTAAACGTAAGTATGATGGTGGGTGTGGGTGAAGCCATTAAATATCGAGGGTTGATCCGAATTGTTCAACGGGATGGCTTAGTAGTGAGATTGTAGTCATGGACCTACACTTGTAACGTATGAAATGTGATGAAAATGATTTGTAGTATATAAATATGTAAGTTAAAATGAGGTTAGTGCAAAGAATGGGTGAAAGAGTGAAAGTAGCATTAAAACTGTTTTGGACAGTAACAGTGACGTGATTTTGAAAAATCACCAAAAATAGAACGGATTTAACTAGAGGTTGAATGAGATGTGGAATTAAATCTTAATGAGTCTATTTTCATATAAAAGAAACAGAACAAGCAAAAGAATTCTATATTTTGAGATATTTGCAATTGTGTGTGACTTGCTCAGAATGACTACGTGGTCCCCTGTTCCAACTTTGAAAAATCATTAAAAATTGTACAAAACAAATTAAGAAATATAGTTTATATGAATAAATTCCTTATTGAGTCTAGTTTTAAATGAAACATATTTTATGGTTATTTGAATTGTGTACTGGGAGAAATTCACTTCGTAGTGAACAGAGGTCAGATCAGTTGAGCTGTGTAACAGGGGAAAATTTAACCAATAAACTGTACTAATTGGCTGAACCAAAAATTCTAGAAACAAATTAGTAAAAATATTTATGAGTCTAGATTCAGGGAAATTTTACGGATTTGAATTTTGAGTTTTTTAACTCGATTTATGATTTATTTAGCGAACATGATGCAGCAGAGACAGCTTATTCAAATTGGAGTGAATAGTGAAATTAAAGTAGATATACTTGAGTTGTTGTATAAACATATTAGATTCTTTAATTAATATTTACTTACTCACTTACTAAGCTATAAGCTTACTTTGTTTTCTCTCTTTTGTTTTATAGTGTCCTTCAGCTTGCTCAGGAGTTAAGGATCGCAAAGATCTGTCCGCACTATCAACACTTTTGGGTATTAAACTAAACATTTTGAAGTATGGCATGTATAGTAGACTTAATTATTTTGTTACGTGTCATAATTGCCTAGGTTTAGAATATTGGTTACAGTATTCGATCAACTACTTTGTATAAGCCATTAAAGTTGGCTAATATTGTTCAAGACATATGTTATAACGATACGCTATCAAATTGGATGACATATTTCTATTTCGGTTTTTGTTTAATGGTATGTGCTATGTTTTAGTAATACCTTGTACTCTGTTCCGGCGACGGTAACGGGTAAGGGGTGTTACAGATCGGATCTGTACCTTCGTAGCATTGATACATGAAGCACGTTATGAATCTTTTCTAACTCAGACGGCAATGCTAGCTGATAAGCCAATGGTCCAACTCGCTTGATAATCTCATATGGTCCGATAAATCTCGGACTCAATTTGCTTTTACGACCGAATCAAAGTATTTTCTTCCACGGTGACACTTTCAAAAACACTCGATCCCCGATCTGAAACTCAATATCTTTTCTTTTCAAGTCTGCATACGATTTTTGACGATCTGACACTGCTTTCAAACTATCACAAATCACTTTCACTTTCTCTTCTGTTTCTTTAATTAAATCAACTCCGTTAATCTTATTCTCACATAGCTCAGTCCACTACAACGGAGTTTGATACTTTCGACCATATAAAGCTTCGTACGGTGCCATTTTAATGCTCGATTGAAAACTAACGCAAATTCAATCAACAGCAAATATTTTTCCCACGTACCTTCGAACTCAAGAATGCAACATCTCAACATATCCTCAAGTATCTGTATAACTCGCTCGGATTGACCATCCGTCTACGGATGAAATGCGGTACTAAAATGTAACTTTGTACCCAGTGCGTCTTGCGATTTCTTCCAAAACCTCGATGTGAACCTCAGATCTCTATCCTAAACAATGAAACAGGTACTCCGTGCAATCTCACAATCTCAGAGATATACAACTCAGCTAACTTTTCAAGTGAATAATCTATTCGTACCGGAATGGAATGAATCGATTTTGTCAACCTATCAACAATAACCCAGATTGCATCTTTCTTACTTGGAGATAGGGGCAAACCTGAAACAAAATCCATAGTTACTCTATCCCATTTCCACTCAGGAATCACAATAGGCTATAATAAACCAGACGGTACTTGATGCTCAGCTTTAACTTGCTGACAAATCAAACATTTAGAAATGAACTCTGGGATATCCTGTTTCAAGCCATACCACCAATAGAGCTGCTTCAAATCGTTATACATTTTCGTACTTCCCGAATGAACAGATAAACGACTATTATGTGCTTCGTTCAAAATCATCTAAATAAATTTTGAATTCCTTGAAACACATATTCGGCCTTTGAATCTTAAACAATCATCTGTATCAACTTGAAATTCCAAATCAAGGTTCGAATCACATTGAACTTGTTTTGCTAACATTTCATTATCAACTTTCTGAGCTTCATAAATTTGCTGTAAAAACAACGGTCTCACTTTCAACTCAGCTACAATCGAGCCATTGTCAGATAGAGTCAAATGAGTATTTATCGTACGTAGAGCAAATAAAGATTTCTGGCTTAAAGCATCGGCAACAAGATTTGCTTTTCCCGGATGGTAGTCAATCACTAATTCGTAATCTTTTATTAATTCTAGCCATCTCCGCTATCGCAAATTCAAATCTTTCTGAGTCATCAAATATTTTAAACTCTTGTGATCTGAATAAACATGACATTTCTCACCGAACAGATAATGACTCCAAATCTTCAACGCAATCACAATGGCTGGTAACTCTAAATCGTGAGTCGGGTAATTCTTTTCATGCAGCTTCAATTGTCTCGAGGCATAAGCTATGACTTTTCCTTCCTGCATCAAAACGCAATCCAAACCATTCAACGATGCATCACTATAGGTCACAAATTCTTTACCCGATTCTGGATGAACTAGCACTGGAGCTTCAGTCAAAAGAGCTTTCAACTGATCAAAATTTTTTTGACATTTTTCAGACCATTCAAACTTTACGTCTTTCTGAAGCAATCTCGTTAATAGAATCGCAATCATTGAAAAGCCTTTCACAAACCATCGATAATAGCCAGCTAGTCCCAGAAAATTACAGACTTCCGATACATTTCTCGGAGACTTTCAATCCATTATTGCAGAAATCTTGCTCGGATCAACTCGAATTCCCGATGCTGACATAATATGCCCTAGAAAACCAACCTCGTGCAACTGAAATTCGCATTTACTGAACTTTGCATATAACTGTTTATCCCGAAGAGTTTGCAATACAATTCTCAGATGCTCAACATGCTCAGTTTCATCATGTGAATAAATCAAAATGTCATCAATGAATACAACGACAAATTGATCTAAGGATGGTCTAAAAATCCGGTTCATTAAGTCCATAAAGACAACAGGTGCATTCATTAGTCTGAAAGGTATAACTAAAAATTCATAATGTCTATACCTCGTTTTAAAAGCAGTCTTTGGTACATCAGAGTCTTTAACTTGCAACTGGTAATAACCCGATCTCAAATCTATGTTCAAAAATACTGTAGTCCTTTTCAATTGATCAAACAAATCATCTATTCGTGGCAGAGGATATTTGTTCTTGATTGTTACTTGGTTGAGCTGTCGGTAGTCTATACACATTCTCATCATGCCATCTTTCTTTTTCACAAACAAAATGGGAGTACCCCAAGGCGAGAAACTCGATCTTGCAAACCCTCTGTCAGTCAACTCTTGCAATTGAGATTTCAATTCTTTTAACTCTGTCGGATCCATTTTGTACGGAGCTATCGATATTCGTGTTGTACTCGGTATTAACTCAATACCCAATTCAACCTCTCAAATCGATGGTAAACCCGGTAACTCATTAGGAAACACATCTGGATACTCACACACAACTGGCACTGATTCAATCTTCATTTCAGTTACTTTCGTATCAAGCACATAAGCAAAATAAGCTTCACAACCCTTTCTCACACATTTCTAAGCTAACATCGATGAAATCAACGCTGGTAAGCCAGTCAAATCATCTGACTCAATTCGAATAATCTCATTATTTTGACATCTCAGATCAATCATCTTTCGTTTGCAATTCACAATAGCATCATGCAGTGTTAACCAATCCATACCCAAAATTATATCAAATTCGTCAAATGGTAACAACATCAAATCATCCGAAAAACAAATATCTCGAATATTCAATGGACAATTCTTGCACACTTCATCAGCCAACATACACTTACCTAAGGGGTTCGATACTCTAATTACAAATTCAATAGACTCTACAAGAAAAGTCTTACTAGATACTAAATTCACACATACATATGAATGAGTTGATCCTAGATCTATCAATGTAATAACTTTAGTATCATAGAGAGTAAAAGTACCGGTAACAACATCTGGAGATGA
The DNA here is from genome assembly GCA_025698475.1 of Gossypium anomalum. Lineage (NCBI taxonomy): Eukaryota > Viridiplantae > Streptophyta > Magnoliopsida > Malvales > Malvaceae > Gossypium > Gossypium anomalum. The sequence continues at coordinate 34,956,677 of CM046959.1, read as the reverse complement.
CGCTTCTTCGTGAGCGCGGATAGTATAGGCTCGTGCAGGTGCTCTAGCATCAGATCTCGTAGCAGTGTCTCGTGTCACACCTTTACCACCACTCACATTTCATGTGTTTTTGGGTGGTCTACCTCTAGTTGCAGTATTACTCGGCCTCGTGTTCTCAGCATTATCTTTATCAACTAACTCTGGGCAATCTTTGATAAATTGATCTCGTGAACCATGGCTATAACAAGTTCTACTATTATTCTTCACCCAACAATCTCCAAAATGATGTCTTCCACACTGTTGACACTCAGGTTTAACATCTTTTACGTTGCCAACACTCGATACTGATGTGGCTTGAGTTTTAGGGTTGGTGTATTGCTTTTCGCGATATTTATTCTGATATCCCATTGAAGCTGTTGATCGGTTAAAATAGTCTCTAGATTTCTTCGATGAAGAATGATAAGATTTACTCATCAATCTCATCCTTGAATCTCTTACCTCTGAATCCGCCTTTCTCTTTTCTTTGCTGAGATCCTCGGCTTTACAAGCCCTCTCAACTAGCAGAACAAATTCTTTGATTTCCAAAATCCCAACCAGAAGTTTTATATCTTCATTTAGCCTGTCAACAAATATTTTACACATGATCTCTTCAGTAGATACATACTCTCGAGCATACTTGCTTACTCGTACGAATTCTCTTTCATACTCATTGACAGTCATTCGGCCCTATTTTAATTCTAGAAACTCTTTATGTTTCTGATTAAGAAATCTTTGACTTATGTACTTTTTTCGAAATTCGATCTAAAAGAATTCCCAGGTAACCCGTTCTCTAGGAACCACCGATGACAACATTTTCCACCAATCATATGCATTGTCTCTAAGCAAAGATACCACACATTTGATACATTCTTCAGGAGTACATGATAATTCATCAAATACTCTGATCGTATTCTCGAGCCAGAACTCAGCTCTCTCAGCATCATCATCAACTGTAGCCCAAAACTCTTTAGCCCCGTGTTTACGAATCTTATCAACAAGTGCCTTACTTAATCAAATTAGATCTATCACTTGCGGCACAACTGGGACTTGTTGAGGAATAGGTGGGGGTGGAGGTTGTTGAGCAGCCAGATTCGTTCATACGAATTCCATGAACCACTCACTCATCATTTGGAAGAAGGCTTGCTTAGCCTCTCCCCCTGGCTACTAGAAATAGGCCTAGAATTGACCAGCATTGCCCCTTGAGTGGGAGCAGGCGCATTACTTTCCATATCGTCAACTACAACTCGATCGAGATCCATTTACTATATGAAAACACAATTTAACTGTCAGGTATCATCACACTATCACAGTTTATATATATGGCATGTATAGCTAGACTCTCACTCACTACGTTAGTCCTAGAATTGAGAAACCGTAGCTCTAATATCAATTAAATGTAACACCCCTAACCCGTATCGTCACCAGAATAGGGCTACGAGGTATTACCAATCAATCACAACACAAAAGCATACATTCAACATACATTACGTATTTCCATGTAAACATCAATCATACATAACCACATCGTCCCTTAAGAGGGCCTACGAGGCCTTAAAACATGCTTAGAAGAGGTTCGGGACTAAACCGATAACATTTGTAAACTTTAGGAAACTTAAAAAATTTTCTTTGCTTTTAGGGTCACACGCCTGTATGAACAAGCCGTGTGCCTCACACGGCTACCAAACACACTCGTGTCACAAGCCGTGTGAAAACAGGGCATACATACTGACTTGTACTAAATGGCCGAGGACACGCCTGTGTGCCAGCCATGTGAAATCTAAGTGGGTTACTGACTTGGGTCACACGGCCGACTATACGCCCATATGCCAGCCCGTGTGCCACACACGGCTAGTAGACACGCCCGTGTGTCTAGGCTGTGTCAAAAGTATAGGGTATACTGACTTTAATTCGAAGGGTACCCCAGGAACACACGGTCGTGTAGCATGACCGTGTGTCGCACACGGCTGAGACACACGCCTGTGTCTCTATCCATGTGGACAAAAATAGGCCATTTGCAAAGCCAATTTTCCACCCTTTTCTCATGTTTACCTAGCCATCAAAATGTTATCAATTCATCATATATATGGGCAGCCAAAATATACCAAATCACATATAAATCATGTCATTTCCTAATCAACCATTTCACTACTTAAATTATCAACCACAATCATGCCAAAACAATCAAACTTGCATAACTTCTAAATGCATTTCATCATCATCATCTTATCACCTATTTCAAACCACAAGACTTACCATTTTAACATCCCATAATCAAGCCATCACATAAGCATTATATATATCATATAACTTACTTATCAAACATATCATTTAGGCCAACTTAAATGACCAAATACATACCAACAATTACAACCAAAAGTAAGCCAAATCTCATGGCTTAAATCATAATTCAAAAAAATATCATCAACTCACTAGCCTATACATGCCATATACCATATTTACAAGCATCCAAAAGTACCAACAAGATGATCGATAGTGTGATGATGTATTCTCGATGATCCCCGAGTCTAAGCTAGCTTCGATACTCTATAAAACAAAGACAAATAACACACAGTAAGCTTTATAGCTTAGTAAGTTCATACCAACAATACTCAACAGTTCATAAAATACAAATCATCAATTAATAAACACTTAGTAGTTCTCATATCATCATTCAATTCTAATTTATGACTATTTATCATGTATATACAAATTCATCAGCCTCATACACATAGTATCAACTACCACATAGGTATAGTACGTACCTCTTTGTTCAATACATTAAATCATTAGGAAATCTTTCAATGCTTTAAGAACTCGCACACTTAGTGCATAAATGTTTAGCCCAAAGTTACAATGATATTGTACACTAAGTGCCATCACATTAAACCAAAGCTATCTCGATATTACACAGTTAGTGCCACATAAATCCGAAACTATTCCAATTCGTACACTAAGTGCTGTATATAGCCGAAGCTATCTCAAAACACACACTAAGTGCCAAATATAGTCGATTTGTTGTCGTACGCATTTGTAGTCGCATATACACAATTTATGCATTATTAAAGCATTAAAAACATAATTATAACAATGGTTATCACGTACAAACTTACCTCGTACTCAAAACTGATGAATCGGATTGATTACTCGATAACCATCGATTTTCCCTGATCTAAATCCAAATTCTTTCTTTCTTGATCTTCAAAATTAACCCATTTAATGACCAATTCAATCAATTCAGTCCACAAACACATATTTAGGCATTTTTACACTTTAGCCCCTAAAGTTCCACATTTTTACAATTTAGTTCTTATCACGTAAAAAGCACAAATTACATAATTTCTTTATAATTGCATGAGTTTTGAATTTCTCTAGGGTCCTTGGCAGCCGTAAACTTTCATTTATTACACATTTCAACCACACATTTTCAACATTTCTCAATTTAGCCCCTAATTTGCATTTTCATCAAAAAATCACTTTACAAAATATGGAAATCTATCATTAAACTTTCATAATCTATCATCAAACCTCAAGGAACACATATATTCAACAATGGAAACTCTCAAAATCTTTAACAGTTTCCAAATCTAAGGTACGGGCTAGCTAGAATATGAAGCAACGATCTCAAAAACGTAGAAATTATTAAAAATCGAGCTCAAAACACTTACCAATTAAAGCTCACAAGTGCCGAACCCTAGAAAGATTCAATGTCTTCTCAAAACATGTAATTTTGATGGTGGAAGATGATATTATGAACATATTTTATTTTTCTTTCATTTAATTTAACTTAATTTGACAAATTACCAAATTATCCTTAATAATAAAACATTTATATCATCCATTTCATGTCCAAATATGTCCACCCACCATTCAAATGGTCTAATTACAACATAAGGACCTTAACTTTAATAAACCATGGCTATTTGACACCTTTAACAAGTAGAATACAACTTTTACATTTTACGCGATTTAGTCCTTTTTCTCAAATTGAGCTACTAAATGATAAAATTAACTCACAAAATTTTCACACATACATACTAACATGCTATAAACATAAAAGATAATATATTAAAAAAAATTTACGACCTCAAATTTAGGGTTCCGAAACCACTATTCCGATTTGGCTAAAATTAGGCTGTTACATGATGAGTTTCACGTGATACTTGGAATGGATTGGTTGACTCTGAATGATGTCGTAGTGAATTTTAGACAAAAGGTTATTAAATTTAAATGTCAAAATAATGAAACTCTTTGGGTTGAGTCAGATGAGTCGGGTGAATTGCTTATTGTGATTTCGTCGATGTTGGCTCAAAGGTATGTAAGAAAGGGTTGTGAAACACTTCTTGCGTATGTACTAAATTCTAAGGTGTCTGAATTGAATATCGAACCTATGCCGGTAGTTTTTGAATATCCGGACGTGTTCCCAGAAGAGTTGCTAGGGTTACCACCAGTCAGAGAGGTGGAGTTTGCTATTGATTTGGTACCGGGGACTGCACCAATTTCGATAGCTCCGTATAGAATGGCTCCAACCAAGTTGAAAGAATTAAAGTCCCAGTTACAAGATTTGATAGACAAGGGTTTTGTGAGACCGAGTTTTTCTCCCTAGGGTGCACCGGTATTATTCGTTAAGAAGAAAGATGGATCCATGAGACTTTGTGTAGACTATCGTCAATTGAACAAGGTTACGATAAAGATAGATTTGAGATTTGTTTGACCAGTTGAAAGCGGCAACAATATTCTCAAAGATAGATTTGAGATCCGGCTATTATGAACTGAGAGTTAAAGACTCGGATATGCTGAAAACTGTATTCAGAATGAGGTATAGGCACTATGAATTTCTTGTTATGCCTTTCGGATAAAATAATGCTCCAATTGTTTTTATGGATTTGATGAATCGGATCTTCTGACCCTATTTAGACAAGTTTGTAATTGTGTTCATTGATGACATTTTGATTTATTCCCGAGATAAGGTTGAGCATGCCAAACATTTAAGAATTGTATTGCAGACATTGAAAGATAATTAATTGTTTGCTAAATTCAGCAAAAGTGAGTTTTGGCTCCGAGAAGTCGGGTTTTTGAGGCATATTGTCTCAGTAGAAGGTATAAGAGTTGATTCGAGTAAAATTTCAGTAATTGTTGATTGGAAACTGTTGAGGAATGTATCTGAGGTTAAAACCTTTTTGGGTTTGGCTGGGTATTATCAACATTTTGTTAAAGGATTTTCGATAATTGCTACGCCTATGACTAGATTGTTACGAAAAGATGTAAAATTCGAGTGGTCTGAGAAATGTCAAAAGAGTTTTGAACAGTTGAAAGCATTATCGATGAGGCACCAATATTAGTACAACCTAAGTCGGGAAAAGAGTTTCTGATTTATAGCGACGCATCATTGAACGGTCGTGGATGTGTGTTTATGCAAGAGGGCAAGGTGATAGCTTATGCCTTGAGAAAGTTGAAACCATATGAAAAGAATTATCCGACGCACGACTTGGAATTGGCTACCATTGTGTTTGCTTTAAAGATTTGGAAACACAATTTATTTGGTGAGAAGTGCCACATCTATACCGATCACAAGAGTTTACAGTACTTGATGACTCAGAAAGACTTGAATTTGCGACAACGGAGATGGCTCGAGTTGTTGAAAGATTATGAGTTAGTAATCGATTATCATCCGAGAAAGGCAAATTTAGTCACCGATGCTTTAAGTAGGAAATCTTTGTTTTCTTTGAGAGTAATGAATACGCGACTGACTTTAGCTGATGATGGCTCGATTATAGTTGAGTTGAAAGCTAGGCTGGTATTTCATCAGCAAATTTGCAAAGTTCAAAAAAGTGACAAAGAGCTTCAAGCTAAAATAGCTCAGTGTGAATCGATTAGTGATTCAGATTTTCAAATTGGGGCCGATGATTGTTTGATGTTCTGAGGTAGGATTTGTATACCGAGAAATACTGACCTTATTCAGAAAATTCTTCATGAGGCACATAGTGGTTGTTTGTCTGTTCACCCAGGAAGTACGAAGATGTATAATGATTTGAAGAACTTGTAGTGGTGGTCAAGTATAAAACGAGATATTTTTGAATTCGTATCGAGATGTTTGATTTGTCAACAAGTAAAGGTCGAACACCAAGTACCTTCAGGTTTACTTCATCTTGTGATGATTCCCGAGTGGAAATGGGACATAATTACGATGGATTTTGTAACTGGATTACCTCTGACTCCGAAGAAGAAAGATTCCATTTGGGTAGTTGTTGATAGATTGACGAAATCGGCTCATTTTATTCCTGTACTTACAGACTATTCACTTGATAAGCTAGCTGAATTGTACATTGCTAAAATTGTTAGATTGCACGGAGTGCCTATTTCTATTATTTCAGATAGAGATTCTAGATTTACTTCATGATTTTGGAAGAAGTTGCAAGAAGCTTTGGGTACAAATTTGAACTTTAGTATCGCATTTTATCCATAAATTGACGGTCAATCTGAAAGAACGATTCAAGTACTCGAAGATATGCTCGCTATTGTGTTTTAGAGTTTGAAGGTAGTTGGGAGAAATATCTACCTTTAGTCGAATTTGCTTATAACAATAGTTTTCATTTGAGTATAAAGATGTCACCGTACGAGGCATTGTATGGTCGTAAGTGTCAAAATCTATTGTACTGGATTGAGCTCAGTGAGAGACAGATTCACGGGGTTGCTTTGGTTAGAGAAATCGAAAAAAAAGTGAAACTAATTCGTGATTGCTTGAAAATAGCTTCGGATAAACAAAAATTGTACGCAGATCTAAAACGAAAGGAATTTGAATTTCAAGTTGATGATAAGGTATTTCTAAAAGTGTCTTCGTGGAAGAAAATCCTTAGATTTGGTCGCAAGGGCAAGCTGAGTCCGCGCTTTATTGGTCCGTATATGTAACACCCCTTACTCGTATTCAATGCCGAAATAGGGTGCAAGGCATTACCGAACTTATACATAAGCAATCATACAAAACCGAGAAGTAAATTTCAATCCAAATTTAAAAGTTTTTGAAATCGAGCATAAAGTCCCTAATTTGAGCCTACGAGGCCCAAAACATGCTTTGGCAGTGAGTCGAGACTAAATCAAGAACTTTAGAAAATTTTTGCCTAAACAGGAGTCATACGCCCGTGTGGCCTGGGACACGCCAGTGTGGGTAGGCTGTGTGGTCACACACGCCTACGCCCTAAACCCGTATAACTCTCTGTTTGTCACCCAAAAACAATTTGAAATCACACGGCCAGGGCACACGCCCATGTACCGGGGCCATGTCCTTTACACGGCTAAGACACACGGTCATGTCTCATGCCCGTGTGCTCGATACTGAGCATTCTGTTTTGCAACAATTTAGGTGCAGGGGACACGCGGGCCGGATCACACGTCCATGGGGTTGACTGTGTGTCACACACGCCCGTGTCTCTACCCGTGTTGACAAAAACAAGGCTATTTACCAAGCCATTTTTCCACCCTCACTTGCACACATCTACACAACATCACATGGCACAAATTCAAGCATGTAAGAGCAACGACACAATCCCAACCAAGACAATAACATGTCATTCTCATCCCATTATTAATCATGCTGAAAACATCAACCTTTCCACATCAAATTATACAACTTTCTACGTTCACAAAAGACATTAATATAAAATCCTCATAACTAACATTAGCCAACTTCCAAGGCTATATAAAAAATGAACCATGAACCATCATAAACCTACACAAATGACCAAAAGACCAAGTCCCTATACATGCCATAAACTCAAAATACTTGAATTCATCAATACCCAAAATGATAGCTTGATAGTGTGATAGGATCTCAAGCGATCTCCAACCTGAACTAGCTTGACGACACTATAAAACATGGAAAAGGAAGGGGGTAAGCTATACAGCTTAGTAAGTCCGTACGAAAATAATAAGAAACTTTTACCAAACTTTTATCCAGTTCAACGATTTAAACACATGATAATACAAATTACTATGGATCTTACAGTTATAATTTTTTTCAGTCACTATATTTCCTCTATCAACTTATAAGCATAATTTAACATATCTTGGCATTAGCCTAACAACCGTAATCTCTCCTTTGTAAAATATTACAGCAATTAATAAATCATTTCAAACCTTATAGTAAACATGAACATTAATTATGTGTACTCATATTTCCAATCATATATCATAATATCTTTCAATTACCTAAACTTTTATCTTCAGTACTTTCGTAACCATTCTAATAGGCAATTATGCAAATCTTTCCTTATTCTCATATCCGATAAATCGCAATTTAAGTGAATAAAACATGCTATATCATAACTCAATTTGGCTTGAAAGCCAATCACATGATTTTCAACCAAAGTAATCATCAATTTCATACATCACAAGTATAGACCAATAATTACAAGGTTTTCACAAAATCATTCCCATGGAAATCATGAATTCATAATTTCATGAAGTCAATGCTTATAAACTTTACGTACATACCTGTATCAATTCGTAATACTTACATGCTCTTTCTCTTCTTTGACATACACATTAAATTACCCGTTAAACCATTTGAAATACTATAAGATACTCGAGAATCTCGTACACACAGTACCGTACCAATGCCATATCTGAGATATGGTCTTACACGAAGTCTCATATCGATGCCATATCCCAGATATGGTCTTACATGTAATCTCAGTAACCCTAATGTCATGACATTTGTATCCTATATATTCCTAAGGTTCAATGGGGACTTTCGCTGTATTGAATCTCTATTGGTCATTTTCGTAGTATCGTACTCAATAGCATTCACAGTTCATTTCAACAATATAGCACTTACCACAATTATATCAATTAAGCATTTATATATATAATTTAATACTTATTAAACATATGAACTTACCGAGGAATAAAAATGGCGAAAAGGACCTAACCGTCAAATATTCGTTTTCCCCCATTCTAATTTTGAACCTCGTTTTTCTTGATCTATAATATCATATTTAACTTATTTAATCATTATACTATTCAAATTAGCCCAAAATCACATTATGGCAAAAATTACATTTGTGTCCCTAAAGTTTGACATTTTTACATTTTAGTCCCTAGGCTCGTAAAATGAAATGTACTCAGTTTCTTCAATACCCATGCTCAACCGAACCTTATACATGTATATAGCAGCCCAAAACTTTCTTTTATTCGCATTTTAACACCCATTTTACAACTTTTTACAAATAGGCCATTTTTAACATTTTTACCGAAAATCACTTAGCAAAAGTTGTTTCTTTAACAACAAACATGCATTTTCTACCATTAGCCATCAAAATACACACATGTATATGGGTCAAGCCCTAGACCTTAATAATTCCTCAAATTAGTGCTAGAAATTGGTAGATCATGTTACAAGGATTTCAAAAACATAAAAATCATTAAAAATTGGGCTAGAACGGACTTACAATCAAGCTTGGAAGCTTGAAAAACCCTAGCCATGGTTTCCTCTTTTAAATTTCGGCCATGGGAGGAAGATGGACAAAAATTGGCTTTTATTTTGGCTTTTTAATTCATTTAATTACCAAATTACTAAAATGCCCTTAATGAAAAATTTTAGAAACATACCTAACCATGTCCATTTTTGTCCACCAACTTAACCAATGGTCTAATTACCATTTAAGGACCTCCAATTTAAAATTTCATAACAATTAGACACCTTTAACATATAGAACTCAGATTTTGCACTTATTACAATTTAGTCATTTTGACTAAATTGAGTGCCCAAACATCAAAATTTTTTAACAAAATTTTCACAGAATTATTCCATAAAATTGTAGACCATAAAAATTTAATAAAATAAATTTTTCTACATCAATTTGTGGTCTCGAAACCACTATTCTGACTAGACCCAAAATCGGGCTGTTACAACTTTCCCCCTTTGAGGGATTTTCGTCCCCCAATATCTTACCAGAAAAAAAAGATTAGGGTAACCTTCTCGCAGTTTCCTCTACCTCATCGAACAGTCCTCTTCGAGGGAAATACTTCCAGAAACACTCTGTCATCGACCTGGAATCCAATATCTTAAATTTTTGAATCTGTATACTACTTATATCAGTCTAAAGTTGCTTTCAACTTTCATAAATCACACTCACCTTTGAACCCTAAAACACACTGTCGGAGCATATCGTCAAATATCTGAATTACTTTCTGAATAAAAAAACTAGCTACTACTGAATCTCATACAACATTTTCTGTATAAGCTCTAGATAATTCATTGCGCGAATTCTATCTCGGAGTAATAATAGCAGAAATCAGAATCAATAGTCACCTCACACTATACTCGTTTAGTTTACCACTCACTATCACCTTCCTGAGATTCTCAATCTTCCAAAAAAAACATCGCTTTAGCTTTTTAATTTAGCTAGATTTAGACTTCCATCAAATAAGATTAATTAAGTAACCAACACTCACAAAATGAACAAAGGCTTTCCATTCAAGCATCTGCAACTATATCTACTTCCCCAAAGGTTAATCGTTAACTATTCACAATCTTTCAATAGTTCAAGCCATCAACATTGTCTAAATTTCAAAATTTTCTATAACACTAAATACTTTATACTCTTGGAATCAAGAACCATATGAAGTTTTTCCATCGAATAAATGATGTCATCAATTTCTCAACACAAACATACTAGCGACCGACTCTAAGTCACTTGTCGAACAATTCTTTTAATGAGACTTTAGCCGTCTGAAAGCATAAACTGTCACTTTACATCATTGTATTAAAACACACTCCAACCCGTTCAATAGTGCATTGCTGAAAAATCACGAATTATTTACTCAATTCAAATAGAACCTAGAACTAGTGCTTCGGTTAATAACACCTTCAAATGTTTTCAACTTTTCTATCATGCAACAGACCATTCAAACTTTGACAAATGTGATAAATTTATCAATCGAAACAGCATTAACTCATAACATCATTCGATTAAAACAAATCTAATAGGTTTATCTCTGTATCATACTTTTGAAAATATGAATTCTTCCTTCAAACTGTCCGTCTATTCACCCAGGGATGTACAAGATTTTATTTTCTTACCTGAGGATAAACTCAAATTACCTGTCAACTGTCCATCTCACTCAGATAAAAACAATTGAGTCGATCTCAACTATCAAACAATAACATATCAAAACACTCTTTTCTTCATGCTATTAAATAACTCAAACATACAATCTTTTGTAATTCCCTTAACATGCTAATCAAAGATCTTTACAACTACATCAGCTCAAGGAAACAAAATATCCTGATTAAACTCATTGACCTTAATCAAACTTACCTAAGAAACCATACAATTTGAGCTTGAGCTTCCACTATCTATACCTTTGCCGATGTCAATTCCTTTCACAAAAATTAGAGAAATTCTGATACCAGAAGCACCACATTCCTATGATCGAACTAGAAATACACCCATAATAGACATAGTTATCATAAGCTAAAAGAACACACTTTAAAGATAAGCCAAGATTGAGAAATAACAAAATAAGGATGATAAGAAAACCGAGATAAAGAAACCCAAGATGCGATACCATACTGGAAGTCTGAGAACATAACTCATAAAATATTAATAAAGATCTTGACGATTCCTCAGAGAAAACCAGAAGGAAAAACAACGCTTACACACTTTGGAATCAATTGTAATAGAGATAATATATTTTTTCAAATATATATATGAACAAAACAACATCCAGTAGAAACAGAAGAATAACCTCACATAAATTTTCACCATCAACTTTTATTCCAAACATAATGAAATAGAGCCCTAAAGAGAGAGATAAGATATGCTGATCATCAACCAACCAGACCAACAGTGCTTTCATCTAATATTATAATCACTAGCAATCTCATATGATAAGAATTTCATCAGAAAATGAACAATCACATATATCTCTGAGGATAAATGAATACATAAAATACCCAGAATAGATCATCATAATCTATTCAATTACAGCTGTTACACTCATACATCTTTACGATTCAAATATCATTTCTCTGACTAATTTTGTCATCACTAATCCTGTATTATTCCATTCACTAACGAAAATCAATCCGGAAGAAATTCTAGCAAATACATACTTTAGACATCATACCTGAATGAGTTGTTTATCTGAGATTAACTTTTTCTTTAACCATGACATTACGAAATCTAAATGACCTTTAGAACAACCTGGCATCTTTTCCAAAACTATATTCACTTGCCAAACTATTCTCAACTCTGACCACATTATTAGTTATTCCACTACTGAACTCTTTAGTCTCTCACTTGTGAGCTCATTCAACATAAATCTCATGAAATTTTGTTATAAAATATCACATTGGTAAAGGGGTGAGATCGTAAAGCCTCTAAATCGACTCTCGTATATACACATGTGACTTAACATTCATCATCATCATAATATCATTAGAGTTATACAATTTACTTCAGGCAAATTAACATACATATCTATGTTACACGAACTTTCTGATTATCTTATTCAAACAAGTGCACTTATACATACATTCCAAAATTTTGAGTAAGTTTACTTATCGCATTCACTTAATCAAACAAGTTAGGCATATAACACCATATGGATGCCAATAAACATGGATGCTTATCACAATATAAACTTTCATTTCGTTTCACTTTTCCATATTTCAAGAATAATTCCCATTGAAACATTGTAATTTTGATGGATATTTGGGTAGTATACTCAAGATATGCATGTCAAAAAAATCCGTCAACTCATATTCAAAAGTGCCCTTTTGGAAAATATTCATAGAACACATTCTAGAGCCACAGATGGTATAGCAGGATTACCAGTCCAGGCTAAATCGTTTCCGTAACATATGCTCTAAAGGGCTTACTCTGGATTACCCATTCGAGTTAAATCCATTTCATAACATTTATAACATTTTATCAGTTTCATAAAATCACGGTAATCCATCGAAACACAACGTTCAACTAGAACAATGACATTTTACCCATATTTATTAACTTATGGTTATTTCATTTTGTACATCATCACATACATATCATGAACTCTTATTCATAAATTTTCAAATTTTGACTAATCACAAACACATTTTCAAATATCTTAGTATCACTTTCAGCGTTTTGAAAAAATAGCTCGGTTACACCCGTAGCTTTGATACCAATTAAATGTAACACCCCTAACCCGTACCCGTCACCGGAATAAGGTTGCGAGGCATTACCATAACACACCTCATTCACATACATTTATGCATTCATACTTAAAATCCATTCAAAACATTTACAATGTCTCTTGTAAGGCTCTACGAGACCTTAAAACATGCTTAGAAGTGGTTTGGGACTAAACCGATAACATTTGCAAATTTTGGGAAACGTAGAAAATTTTCAAACATATAAGGGTCACACGCCCGTGTGAATAGGCCGTGTGCCTCACACGGTCACCAGACACGCTTGTGTCACAGACCGTGTGAAAGCAAGGCATACATATTGACATGTACCACACGGCCTGAGATACACTCGTGTGCCATGGCCGTGGAAAAATTAGGGAGGTTACTGACTTGGCCACACGGCCGGCCACACGACAATGTGCCAGCCGGTGTGCCATACACAACCAGTAGACATGCCCGTGTGTCTAGGCCGTGTCAAACCTGTAAGGTATACTGACTTAATTTGAAAGTGTACCTCAGGGGACACACGGTCGTGTAGCATAACCGTGTATTGGACACGGCTGAGACACACGCCCGTGTGAACAAAAATAGGCCATCTGCAAAGCCAATTTGCCACCCTTCTCTCATGCATATAAAGTAACCAAAATAGTTACAATTCAATATATATATATAGGCAGCCAAAAACATGCCAATTGATACACATATCATGCCATCTATCCCTGAACATTTCAACTACTCAATTCCATATTCAAAAACATACCAAATCAATATGCCAAAATCATTAAGACTTATATAAGTTCTAAATGCATTTCCTCATTAGCTTATCATCTATTTCATGTTACCATAACACACCATATCATCACCTCAAAATCAAACCACAATATACCAACTTCCAAGCAATAATACTCCAACTTACACTATCCAAAAGAGCAATCATACACCATACTAAACAAGCCAACACTTAAGACATTATATACATCAAATATACCAGTTATCAAACATATAATTCAAGCCAACTTAAATGGAAATATACACCAACATTTACAAGCCAAATCTCATGGCTAAATCATAACTCAAAACATACCAATATGACACTAGCCTATACATGCCATATACCATATATACAAAGCTCCCAAAAGTACCAACAAGACGATCGATAGTGTGATGACGTTTCTCGACAATCCCCAAGTCTGAGCTAGCTTTAATAATCTATAAAATAGGGAAAGAACATACAAAGTAAGCTTTAAAAGCTTAGTAAGCCATATACAAATAAAGTCATCATATGAATATTTGCATATCAATTCAATATGCTTAACATAGCTAATCGCATTCAAATTCACAAACCTTTCTTATTGAACATATATTCAATGTCTTAATCGAGTTCATCAAATATTTCCCCTTTTCAATACTAGTATGAATTTCATACGTACCTGAGTCATTTAGCTCATTCACATATTCTTTCTCGACTTGACTTTGCCCATTAAACTGTTTGAAATCATTAAGGATACTCGAAAATCACATAAGCTCGTACAATGCCATCTCCCAGATATGGTCTTAATGTTATCATATTACGATGCCACTGTCCTAGACATGGTCTTACATGTAATCTCAATACAATGCCAATGTCCTAGACATGGTCTTACATGTAATCACATCTTGATAACCTAATGTCATGACATTAGTATCCTATACTATTCCTAAGGTTCGTACGGGACTTTCAGATATCGTAACTCGGCCGATTCTTGCTCGTAATTTTTCATTCAACATTTATAACATTTCAATGATAAGTATACACATATAGTTCAATTTAAAGGCATTTATATGTATATAAACTTATCTCGTATTCGAAATAAACAGACGGGGTCGACTATTTGATAACTTTTGATTTCCCCTGATCTAAATCTGATTTCTTTCGTTGTTGATCTATATACATTCAAAATTAACTCTTTTATTCATCAACACATTCAATTTAGTCCACAAACACATATTTGGTCATTTTTACACTTTAGGCCCTAAAGTTTTACATTTCTTACAATTTAGTCCTTATTTCACAAATACACAAAATTACCCAATTTCTTTCAAATACTTGTTAACCGAGTTCTCCTAGTATATATATCAACCCATATTTCACATTTATTTCATAATTTAACCCCTTAATTTACACTTTTCACAATTTAATCCTTATTTGACATTTTTGTCAACAATCACTTTACAAAACATTAAAATCTATCAACAACAATTCATATTTCATCATCAAATACCAAAGAACACAATAGCTCATCAATGGCAACTCACAAAATCATTAACACTTTCAACAATTAAAGCATGGGCTAGCTAGAACGCAAAGCAACGATCACAAAAACGTAGAAATCATCAAAAACTGAGCTAAAATTGTACCTTAATCAAAGCCTCAATTTGTCGAAACCCTAAACACATTCAAGATTTCTTTTCTTCTTCAAATTCGGTGCAAAAAGATGATAATGGACTAATTTCATGTTTGTTTTATTTTAATTATACATTAAATCTATTTTTACCATTTTAACCTTGTTTTATGAACACTTAAAACATCAAATATAAGGCCACTAGTGTCCATCTCCACTATCAATGGTCTAATTACAACATAAGGACCTTTCATTTAATAAGCCATAGCAATTAAGCATTTTTAACTTATAGCATGCTACTTTTGCATTTTACGCGATTAAGTCCTTTTTATCAAATTGAGCTATTAAGCAATACAATTAGCTCACGAAATTTTAACACATATATATTTGCATGTTGTAAACACCAAAAATAATATTAAAATAATTTTATGACCTCAGATTTGTGGTTCCAAAACCAGTATTCTAATTTAGGCTAAAATCGTGCTGTTACAACCCGTTCGAGTTAAATCTATTTCATAACATTTATAACATTTTATCCGTTTCATAAAATCACCGTAATCCATTGAAACACAACGTTCAACCGAAACAATGACATTTTACCTATATTTCTTAACTTATGATTATTTCATTTTGTACATCATCACATACATATCATGAACTCTTATTCATACCTTTCCAAATTTTGACTCATCACAAACACATTTTCAAATATCTTAGTATCACTTTTAGCGTTTTAAAGAAATAGCTATGTTGGAAAGCATCTCTGTCTCAACAAAACAATTTCATCACATTCGGGAGATATCATACTATCACGGGTTATATATGGCATGTATAGTTAGACTTCCACACATGCTAGGTTCGTCCGAGAATCGACTAAACCATAGCTCTGATACCACTAAATGTAATGCCCCTTACCTGTATTCAACATCAGAATAGGGTACGAGGCATTACCAAACTTATACACAAGCAATCATACAAAATTAAGACGTAATTTCCATCCAAATTTAAAACTTTTTAAAATTAAGCATAAAGTCCCTAATTCGAGCCTACGAGGCCCAAAACGTACTTTGGAAGTGATTCGGGACTAACTTGAGAACTTTAGAAAATTTTACAACACTTCAAAAATTTTTACCTAACCAGGAGTCACACGCCCGTGTGGGCAGGCCGTGTGGTCACACATGCCTGTGTCTCGAACCCGTGTAACTCTCTATTTGTCATCCAAAAAAGAAATTGAAATCACACGGCCAGGGCACACGCCCATGTCCAGGGGCCATGTCCTTCACACGGCTAAGACACACGGCCTTGTCTGATGCCCATGTGCTCGATACTAAGCATTCTGTTTTGCAATAATTTAGGTACAGGGGACACAAGGGCCAGATCACACGCCCATGGGGTTGACCGTGTGTCATACATGCCGGTGTCTCTACCTGTTTGGACAAAAACAAGGTTACTTACCAAGCCATTTTGCCACCCTCACTTGCACACATCTGCACAACATCACATGGCACAAATTCAAGCATGTAAGAGCAACCAAACAATCACAACCAAGACAATAACATGTCATTCTCATCCTATTATTAATCATGCTTAAAACATCAACCTTTCCACATCAAATTATGCAAGTTTCTACATTCACAAAAGACATTAATATAAATATACTCATAACTAACATTAGCCAACTTCTAAGGCTGTATACAAAATGAACCATGAACCATCATAAGCCAACACATATGACTAAAAGACCAAGTCCTTATACTTGCCATAAAATCAAAATACTTGAACTCATGAATATCGAAAATGATAGCTTGATAGTGTGATAGGATCTCCGGCAATCTCCAACTCGAACTAGCTTGACAGTACTATAAAATATGGGAAAGGAAGAGGATAAGCTATATAGCTTAGTAAGTCCGTACGAAAATAATAAGCAACTCTTACCAAACTTTTATCCAGTCCAACAATTTAAACACAAGATAATACAAATTAGTATGTATATTACAGTGATAATTTTATTCAGTCACTATGATTACTCTATCAACTTATAAGCATAATTTAACATATCTTGGCATTAGCCTAACAATCGTAATCTCTCATTTGTAACATATTACAGCAATTAATAAATCATTTTAAATCTCATAGTAAACATGCACATTAATTATGTGTACTTATATTTCCAATCATATATCATAATATCTTTCAATTACCTAAACTTTTATCTTCGGTACTTTCATAACCATTTTAATAGGCAATTATGTCAATCTTTCCTTATTCTCATATTCAATAAATCGCAATTTAAGTGAATAAAACATGCTATGTCATAACTCAATTTGGACCGAAAGCCAATCACATGATCTTTAACCGAATTTATCACAAATTTCATACATCACAAGTATAAACCAATAATCACAAGGTTTTCACAAAAAACATTCCCATGGAAATCATGAACTCACAATTTCATGAAGTCAATGCTTATAAAATTTATGTACATATTTGTACCAATTCGTTATACTTACATGTTCTTTCTCTTCTTTGACATGCCCATTAAATTACCTGTTGAACCATTTGTAATACTAAAGGATACTCATAAATCTTGTACATATAGTACCGTACCAATGCCATATCCCAGATATGGTCTTACATGTAATCTCGTATCAATGCCAATAGCCCAGCAATAGTCTTACAGTGTAACACCCCAAACCTGGCCTGGACGTTATGGCTGAATCTGGCACATCACATTGAAGTGTTTTAGCGAAAACCGTATTTTCATTGAAAACCCTTCTTAAAATAAAAGAAACCTTAACTACCCTTAAAAAAAACTCCTTTCAATCACTTGTTTAAAATATATGATTTTATGAAAATATGTCATTTTAAAATGTAGTAGCAGAAACGTAGAAAAGTCATACTATAGTTTAAGAAATCGTGTTCAACTTTTTATAATTACATCACATAAAAAAATAATAATCCAAATAATAATAAAGTGGAAGCCCTATTACAATCCGATTTGAAAAGTACTTAATAACATAGAAACTGATAAAATTTAAAAAGAAAAACAAGTCCAAATTATCTTGCTAGCTGGCCACCCAGAGTCCTTCCGAACAACGAACCTTCTACTAAGCATCACCTGAAAATAAAATAAAAGAGGGGGTGAGTTTTTGCAAAATCAGTGTGTACAACCCTCGACGAAAACAAGCATTCAAAAGTCATCATACATCAAACATGCAATGCAATGCAGTGCAACCTACCCCAATAATCCAACCGCTACACTTCTGCTCCGTCCCTCTTTTCACAACCTGTGAGGATATAAATATCGACCCACCCAACTGATACACATCAATGGTAGCCCGGTTGCGGAACTACCCAAGTTGCAGTAAGCTGCCAATCACATATTGGGCTTAAAAGCCGTCGATGGATCCACGGTTGTCAAGCAACCATGTAACCCTCATATACTCCCTCCGTTCCATAATTCCCAACCCATATGCAACCTAAACAGGATATCACATGAATACATATGAATGCATGTAGCAATCATAAATCTTACATACAACACTTAGGTGTATTTTAGTCATTTTTGCCCTTAAGGGCATTTCAGTAATTTTCCTTTATTACGGGTTTTTTCTTACCTTGGCCCGTTAACAAATCCCGTGAGCTAAGATGAACGAACACTATGCATCAGGTAGGATTCCAGAGAAGAGGAGGTGAGTCATTAAGACTGCTTAAGTACCAAGCTCTCTCTAGATCCAATCCTAGACATGCATATACCCGTTGCCACACCTTAACTCTATGTGTAACACCCTTCACCCGTATCTAAATCTGGGACAGGGTTCAAGGCGTTACCGGACTTAAACATTCACAAACATATAAAATCAAGTCACCAAGTTTTGCCCAAAATTAAAACTTACAAACCACAATGAATAAAGGCCACATCTCATGACCATATACAATAGCTCGATGTAGTCCAATACGTAGGCCAAATTATAGTAATAATACATGACATGAAACAAACTTCCTATACATGCCACTCACATGAAAATATTTAACATATACTGGCCAATACTCCAAGGATAATGGCTTGATAGTGTGATACTGCCTCCGACGATCTCCAACTCCTGAGCTGACCTGACAAACTAAAAAAAATGGAAAGGAGGAAGTAAGCTTTACGCTTAGTAAGCTTGCATGAAAATAATAAGCAATGCGATAACATGCTATTTTCATATTCTTTCTATTTATTCAAATTCCAGCTAAGCTATTTTCCCGAGTCACAGTCACTAAATTATTTATATTCGGAGCTACGTAACTCCAATTTAAGATCCGTAAATTTTCCCAGAAACTAGAATCATATCACTCCTTACTAAAAGTTTTCTAGAATTTTTAGTCTAACCGATTAGTATAGTTTATTAGTTAAAGTTTCCCCTGTTATACAGCTTAACTAATCTGACCTCTGTTCACTTCAAATTGATTTTCTCCCTATACAAGAGTCAAATAGCCATGAAATTTGTTTCATTTAAAACTAGACTCAATAAGAAATCTATGAATATAAACTATATTTCTTAATTATTTTTGTAAAATTGTTAAGGATTTTTCAAATTCAGAACAGGGGATCACATAATCATTCTGAACAAGTCTCACAAAAATATAAATATCTAAAAATATAGAATTAATTTGCTTGCTTTGTTTCTTTTATATGAAAATAGACTCATTAATCTTTAATTTCATATCTCATTCAGCCTCTAATTAAATTACTACTATTTTTGGTGATTTTTTAAATTCACGTCACTGCTACTGTCCCAAAACAGTTTTATTGCTAATTCACTCTTTCACACTTTCTTTGTATTAACCTCATTTTAACATACATATCACAAATCATTTTCACCACATTTCATACATCACAAGTATAGGCCCATGATTACAACGTCACCGTAAAATCATCCTCATGTATAACTTGCTTGTTTATAACCTTACCACATTCCGGTCACTTAATGAACACATCAATCACCTAACCAAGTTCCTGCATTTATTCATCACAAAACTCACAAAGCAGTACATAGTAAGTCTTCCGTTGAACACTTCGGATCAATCCTCGATACTTGGTGGTTTTAGCACATAACTCCACCTATCATATAGTTCGGCTCTCTTGTACACATGGTGAACACTTAGTACCACCCATGTGACCTAGCCAGTTTATTGCGTAGCTCTCTTGTTTACATGGTGTCCTTCACCTGGAACCACACATGCGACCTAGCTACATATATCCCGTAGCTCTCTTGTCTACATGGTGTACACATAGTATCACCCATGCGACCTAGCTACATCATAACGTCTCATAGCTCTCTTGTACACATGATGTGCACTTAGCACCATACATGTGACCTAGCTACATACCATCTGTATCATCCAATCTTTCCGATGGTTCAACCGGGATTTCTCTCTCTTCTCCAACAATTTCACCAATCAAGTAATTATCAACAAACATATTTCCAATATTATTATAAAATATCATAATACAAGTAAAATTGATGTATTACTTACATATAAACTTACATCTCAAGGCAATAACATTAAATTACTATTGCATTATTAAAAATCATATGAACTCACAATTGCTCATAATATCCATAATCATAGATATCACATTTATGTATGATAATTCAATGCTCTTCACAGCAAGATATATTTCATGTATAACAATAATAACATGAATAATAGGCTTATTAAATCACACGAGCTTACCTCAATCCCAAAAAAAAGGCAATTTATCATTTTAGTCCATAACCTTGTATTTTCCCGATTTAAGCCCGAATCTCGATTTCCTTTATCTATAATATCACATTTAGCCTAATAATTAATCACACTATTCATATGGGTATAAAAATCATATTTTTCAAATTTGCATTTTGACCCCTAAACTTTTGCATATTTGCACTTTTGCCCCAAGACTCAAAAATTAAACTTCATCCTATTTTCCTGTGTTTTATGACATACTGATAATTTTTCCCTTCTATGGCAACATCAAAATATCACTCTAACATGTACTTATGAACATTAGGTATTTTTACCGATTATACCGTTTTACTCGTTTTTACGAAAAATCACTTAGCAAAAGTTGTTTAACACAATCTCAAACTTCATATTCTACCATAAAACATCAAAATTCATACATATCATCCATGGGTAAATTTTTAAATATAAACCCTAGCTCAAAATATTGGTAGAAATAGGTAAACTGAGCTACGAGGATTTCAAAAATGTAAAGAACTTTAAAAACGGGCGTTGAAACCCTAGATATGGTGGAGAGAAAAATCCGGCAGCAACTTATGGAGAAGATGATCATTTTTGTGTTATTTTTCCCATTTTATTTCATTTAATATCCAAATGACCAAAATGCCCTTACTTACTAAACTTTCAAAAATTCCATCCATGCCCAATTTTTGTCCATAAACTTAAAAATTGGTCAAATTGCTATTTAAGACCTCCTAATTAATATTTCAAAGCAATTTCATACTAGAAACCTCTAGAATGCAAGTTTTGCAACTTATTCAATTTAGTCCCTAACTTCAAATTAAGCACTTTATGCATAGAATTTCTTCACGAAATTTTCACACAATCATGCAATCATATCATAGACCTCAAAATAATTATAAAATAATTATTTCTATCTCAGATTTGTGGTCCCAAAACCACTATTCTGACTAGGCCCAAAATCAGGGTGTTACAACTCTCCCCCCTTTAGGGATTTTCGTCCCCTAATATCTTACCGAAAAAGTGGTCTTTACTTAGATTCCTCAATCTCATACTCGATAATAAAGTACCTTCACTCAGGCAGTGCCTCCAATATATCTCTTTAATTTCTCATTTCCATCATAATATCAATCCTGGCAGAGATAATTCTGGTAGATCCTGATGCTCGACTTTAACCACATTAACAATTTAGATTCTCTGTGGCATCAAATGCTCTATACTATCACATTACCTTACCTTATTGTCTTGAAACACATCACAATTCATACAATAATACATTATTAAAAACGGGGCTAAAACGGACTTCCAATTGAGCTTGGAAGCTTGACAAACCCTACCCATGGGTTCCTCTTTTAAATTTCAGCCATGGGAGGAAGATGGACAAAAATTAGCTTTTATTTTGGCTTTTTAATTCATTTAATTACCAAATTACTAAAATGCCCTTAATGAGAAACTTTAAAAACATACCTAACCATGTCTATTTTTTTCCACCAGCTTAATCAATGGTCTAATTACCATTTAAGTACCTCCAATTTTAAATTTCATAACAATTAGACACTTTTAACCAATAGAACTCACATTTTGCACTTACAACAATTTAGTCCTTTTAACTAAATTGAGTGCCCAAACGTCAAAATTTTTTAACGAAATTTTTTAAAAATTATTCCATAAAATTGTATACCATAAAAATATAATAAAAATAAAAATTTTTGCGTCAGATTTGTGGTCTCAAAACCACTGTTCTGACTAGACCCAAAATCGAGCTGTTACAGTATAAGGTTATTGAAAAGATAGGTCCAGTGGCTTATCAACTAGCTTTACCGTCAAAATTAGAGAGAATCCACAATGTGTTTCATGTGTCTATGTTGCGACGATATCGATTAGATCCATCTCATATGATTTCACCAACTGAGATTGAGATTAGACCCGACATGACTTATGGTGAAGAACCGATCAAGATCCTAACTCAAGAAACTAAACAGTTGAGAAATAAAAGCATAGCCCTAGTGAAAGTCTTGTGGCAAAGACATGGGGTCAAAGAGGCTACGTGGGAACCCGAGGAAGCTATGAGAAAACAGTACCCTAACCTCTTTTCAGGTAAGATTTTTGGGGACAAAAATCCCTAAATGGGGAGAGTTGTAACAGACCGTTTTTGGGTCAAATCAGAATAGTGGTTTCGGGTCCACAAATTCGAAGTAGAAATATTTATTTTATTATTACTTTAAGGTCCACAGTATGATTGAATGATTGTGTGAAAATTTTCTTAAGAAATTTTATCGATAGAGTGTCCAATTCGACTAATAGGACTAAATTGTAATAGGTGTAAAATATGTGTTCTAGAAGCTAGAGGTGTCTAATTGCTATGAAATTTTGGTCCCAAAATGGTAATTAGACTATTAAACTCTAAGTTGGACAAAAATGGACATGGTTAGGTGAAATTTCAAAGTTTGGCATTAAGGTCATTTTGGTAATTTGGTTAATAAAGACAAAATAAATCAAATAAAAGTGTTCATCTTCTTCAATTTAGTCCCCTTAGCCGAAAATTGAAGTGTCCCCATAGCTAAGGTTTTTCCAAGCTTCCAAGCTTGGTTTTTAATGATTTTTATGTTTTTGAAGTTGTCTCAACCTAATCTAGCTATTTCAAAGACTAATTTGGAAGAAAGATGAAGTCTAAAATTTTACGCATGTTGAATATTTGTGTTTTTTGATGTTAAATGGTAGAAAATGCATGTTTGGTGTTAGATAAACAACATTTACTAAGTGATTTTTGATGAAAATGTTAAATAGGGACCTATTTGTAAAAGTTATAAAATATGTGTAAAATATGAATAAATAAAAAATGTGGGTTGTTATGAGCAAGGAATGGGTTCGGCTAGGCTTGGGTGTGATGAAATTGAATGAAAATCATTTTACGAGCCTAAGGACTAAAATATAAAAAGTTAAAAAGTTAGGGGCAAAAATATAATTTTTCCATAAGGTGTTTTGGGATTAAATTGAATAATGTGATGATTGAATGAGTTAAATGTGGTGTTATAGATCAAGAAAGAAAAGGTTCTAACCTAGACCGAGGAAAGAACAAGGTTGTGGGCTAAATCGAACTATTAGCCATTTTGTATCGAGGTAAGTTCGTATGTTAAAATAAGCTTTAGAATAATTGTACTTAAATGGTTTAATATTTCATGAATACTATGTTTGATTATGTGAATGAGTTTAATGCTACGAACGAGTTTGACGACAATTTGGTGAGTAAGAAGTCCCGTTGAACCTTAGGAATAGATTAGGATACAAGTGACATGTCACTAGGGTCATTATGTGTTATGTGATTATGTGATCCGGGTGCTGGTCTTGTACATCCTACTGGTGGTTGAGTATAGCGGCATATGTTGCGGATACTTGACAGCTTGTGTGAGAAGCATTGTGTAGCTAAGTCTTGACTGACAGCTTGTGTGAGCAGGCCCGTTTAGTAGCTCGAGGGTGACCAACTATGTAATATGAGATTGAGGTAGCATTGGCTACATATGTGGCACTTAGTGTGCAAGATTCCCAAGTATCCGACATTATTATTCCGAGTGGTTCACGGGTATGTTAAAGATGAGAATATGTGTAAATTCATTCGAGATGGTTCAGGTATGTACATAAAGCCATGTTCATTAAATGCTTGAAATGATGAATAATCATTTACTTTGTAAAATCTCTTTTCAATTACAAAAGCTTTGTTTAAGACATTCGATTTAAGAAAACTTATCATTTAAAAATTTAGCTTTGGAAACGTAGAAAACATATTATGATTTAGAGAACTGTGTTCAGCTTCCCGTTATTACAGCGCATAACAATAATAATCCAAATAATCAAAAGGGAAGGCCTTATTACAATCCAAACCGAAAATCACATAAGAAACTTATATATTTTAGAAGAAAAACAAATCTAAGTTGTCTTGCTAACCGGCCACCTCAGAGTCTCTCCAAACATTGAACCTCCTACTGAGCATCTACAACCCTCGACGAGAAACAAGCATTCATCAATCATCATACAACATACATGCAATGCAATGCAGTGCAACCCACCCCAATAATCCAATCGGTACACTTCTGCTCCGTCCCCCGATTCACATTCTGTGGGGATATAAATATCGACCCACCCAACCGATACACATCAATGGTAGCCCGGTAGCGGAACTACCTAAGTTCCAGCAAGCTGCCAATCACATATTGGGCTTAAAAGCCGTTGGTGGATCCACAGTTGTCAAGCAACCATGCGACCCTCATATACTCCCTCTTTTCCATAAATCCCAACCCATATGCAACCTAAATAGGATATCATATGAATGCATATGAATGCATGTAGCAATCATAAATCTTATACTCAACACATAGGGGTATTTTAGTCATTTTTGCCATTAGAGGCATTTTGGTAATTTTCTTTTATTACGGGTTTTTACTTACCTTGGCCCGTCAAAAAATCCCGTGAGGTAAGATGAACGAATACTATGCACTAGGTAGGATTCTAGAGAAGAGGAGGTAAGTCATTAAGACTGATTAAGTACCAAGCTCTCCCTAGATCCAATCCTAGACATGTATATACCCGTTGCCACATCTTAACCCAATGACTTGTCCATGGCCTCAATAAGTTAATTCAGTTTTATGCAGTCATCATATACTAGGCCTAAAACCTTTTACAAAGCCCAGACAAATACACATACCTGTAAATGGCCCACTAGGCCCAACCCCAGTCATATGGCCCATTAGGCCTAATCTTATTTATGTGGCCATTAGGCACAAATCACATTTCTATGGCCATTAGGCCCAATTCACATTTACAGCCATGTTCACATACGATTTTCTATCACATAGCATCAATTATAAATTTTTGCCTATTATAGGCCCAACAGCCCATTGGGCCCATTTAGCCCATTTTGGCCCAGTTGACCAATTCATAGCCCAAGTCCATGGAATCGCCCATGAGGCCTCAGACAACCTATCGGTTTCCCCCTTATGAGTGTTCGTGCACTTGCAAGACTACCGTAGCCAAACTTTCGGTATTTCAGTTTTTGTCGATCTACTTGTGTGTGCAGTGTGTGTACACACCTGGTAAAAAAGCGTGCTGCGATTTCCTTAGCCCCGAACCTACAATCGATATCACCCTTCGATTAATCGTATGCTTAATACATATCTTTACCAAAACTGAAATCTCACCTTTCACCTTAAGTTGCGCGACAAGTTATAGTAGCCTCTTCTTTAATCACTAACCACGATCAACTCCTGGATCTGCACCAATCTTAGCTATTAAAACTAGAAAAACAGGTGACTTGTATCCAACACAAGTCCCCCTTTCCTTAACTATGACCATTCGGCCAACTAAGATCAAGAACACTTACCAAAGTCTCTCACCTTATTCGGCCAAGGAGGTGTTCGGCCCTTGAGTTTTGTATGGCATCAAAAGATTATTTGGCACCAAGGGAAGAGGGAAGAAGAATTCGGCTAAACCAAAATTGAATTAAAGAAAATTGAGTAGAGGAAGGATGGGAGATCGGCATAAGGAAAAGAAAGAAAACTAGGGTTTTCGGGTTTTAGGAAAAAGGGTTTCTGGCAACAAGGTGAAAGAGAATTCGGCATTAGCCTGGCAACCTGCCATTCGGCACCTATATATAGCCTCTATAGCCAAATTTCCCAAGCCCAAATTCCTAATTCGGCTCCACCTCTTCCTCACTCCTCATCTCCTCATTTTTCTCCCTGATAACCCCTTGATCCTTTCCTCAAATTTCTCCTCTTATCACTACCTACAGAGTTCATATCCAAAGCCACCTCTGTCCATCTTTCAAGCAAAAATAAATCCCCCTTTTGAGTAAGGAGGGATTTGAACCCCAGACCTCTGACACTAGCAACATGCCACCTATCCCCTGGGCTAGCTGTAATATCCCGAATTAGGGCCTAATCGGAATAGTGGTTTCGTGGCCACAAATCTGAGATAGAGATAATTATTTTATAATTTTTTTGAAGTTTATGATATGATTGCATGATTGTGTGAAAATTTCGTGATGAAATCCTATGCCTAAAGTGCTTAGATTGAAATTAGGGACTAAATCGAATAATTTGTAAAACTTGCATTCTAGGAGTTTTTAGTATGAAATTGTTTTGGAATATTAATTAGGAGTTCTTAAATAGCAATTTGACCAATTTCTAAGTCTATGGACAAAAATTGGACATGGATGGAATTTTTGGAAAGTTTAGTAGTAAGGGCATTTTGGTTATTTAGTTATTAAAATGAATTAAAAACAAAATTAAAAGCCAATTTTTGTCCATCTTCTTCATTAGGCCAAAATTTCACGGGTTCTCCATAGCTAGGGTTTGTTTCAAGCTTCCAAGGTCCATAGTAAGTGATTCCAAGCCCCGTTTTTAATGTTCTTTACGTTTTTGGAATCCCAGTAGCTCGATTAAGCTTATGCGAGCAATAATTCAACTTAGGGTTCATATTTGGAAAAATACCCATAGGTGAAATTTGTGTATTTTGGTGTTTTATGATAGAAAATAAGGTTTTAAATTATGTTAGACAACTTGTACCACTCGATTTTAAGCGAAAACGAGTAAAAGGGCTTAATCGGTAAAAATACCTAATGTCATAAGTACATGTTAGAGTGTTAATTTGATGTTACCATAGAAGGGAAAAATGATTAGAATGTCATAAAACATAAGAATAAGGGATGAAGTTTAATTCCTGAGCCTAGGGGCAAAAGTGTAATTATGCAAAAGTTTAGGGGCAAAAATGTAATTTTGCCAAAGTTTGTATTAAATGTTGTTTTGATGAATGTATGTATTAAATAAGATTAATTTGGCATTATAGATCAAGAGAAACGAGATTCAAGTCATGATCGAGGGAAAAACAAAGTTTACGAAGAATAGGCTCGATTGCTAATAATTTTGTACCGAGGTAAGTTCATGTGTAAATGTGGTAACATAATTACAAATTTAAGTAATATAATGTTATTTATATGATATGATGATTATTATCATTAAAGTTATTTATGTGATATGAAGATTTTTATCATGAAATATTATGCTTTGTGGTTATTGTTGAGTAATATGCAAATTATGCTTATTACTTGTTAAATATGAATTGCTATCGAGTATCGGTTTCGATATTCCATGGAAGACGGCAAAGATGTGTGATTGAGGAAAAAGCCCGTTTGAACCTTGGGAATAGATTAGAATACAAGTGACATGTCACTAGGATGGTTGAGTTCCGAACTCGTTGAGTTGAGTCCAAGTTCGTGAGATGTAACTAGGCATCCGAGCTCGTTGAGTTGAGTCTGAGTTCACTTATGGATGCAAACGCCCGAGCTCATTGAGTTGAGTCCGAGTTCACTTATGGGCAGGTTACATGGTAGCTTGGCTACATAAGTTCCGCAGGCTATTGAGTTTGTCTAACTGCGGGTATGGCTCTTATGTTCATGAGATCCGTGTATTCGAATTATATTCCGATGTGTTCAACGGGTGAATCTTAAGTGAATAAACAGAAGGCCTAAAATGAAGGTGACATGTTGGTAAGTGTGGTAAATAAGAAAATTTGACAGGTATGTGCTTAAACCCTCGGGTTGAGAACTTGGTATGATGAAATCGTAGAAAGATATTAAATACAAATGAAATATGAATGTCTTGGTGTTGTTTATGCAAATAATGTTTTTGTGGGATTGTGTGATTATGTTACTTGCTATTTGCATGTGAACTTACTAAGCATTTGTGCTTGCTCCTTCCTTTTCTTTCATTGTAGCTTTGACAAGCCGGCTTGAGAATCGGGATAGGTCGAAGACTCGTTCACACTATCCGAAGGCCTAAATTGGTAAAATGGCTTGTGTGTTTTGAATGTGGCATGTATGGCAAAATACTCACTTTGTGTAAATGATCTTATGATATGGCTATGGTTTGGCAAGAAAAGGGTTTGTAAATGATTAGCCATTGGAATGGCCAATCTAAGTCATATTTGATGTTATGTATGTTTAAAATGATATTTAGTCCATGAAAATCCTTAGTAAAGTGAAATTTGCCATAAAATAGAATCTGGTAGCAGCAGTGATGTAAATTTGTAATATCACTAAAAATAGTAGAAATGGAATTAAATGATGAGTAAGTAGACCTCTATACTAAGAAATGGATTGCATTTTACATTGACTAAAATTTTTTTTACGTTAACTATTCTATATTATATGAAATAAACATCGAAAAAGACAAAATATTAAATAAGAGTTAAGATTTTGACAAATGATGCTAATGCATCGTTGAATTGAATTAATAAATAATTCTATTTTC
Source organism: Gossypium anomalum (assembly GCA_025698475.1). Taxonomy (NCBI): domain Eukaryota; kingdom Viridiplantae; phylum Streptophyta; class Magnoliopsida; order Malvales; family Malvaceae; genus Gossypium; species Gossypium anomalum. The sequence continues at coordinate 34,927,071 of CM046959.1, read as the reverse complement.
ATATAGATTGAACAAAACAGGTATATGAATTATATTTTATGAGATATTTGAATTTTTGTGAAACAAGGCCAGAGTGATTTCTGGATCCCCTGTTCTGACTTTAAAAATTCATAATAAATTGAAAAGAAATAATTAGAAGTCACGCTTTATATGTACAGATTTCTTATTGAGTCTAGTTTTAACAGAAACAAACTTCATAGACATTGAAATTCTTTACAGAGAGATATCTGATTCATAACACAAAGAGGTCAGAGCAGTCAAACCCTGAAACAGGGGAGACTTTAACTAATAAACTGTACTAATTGGGTTGACCATAAATTCTAGAAAAAAATTAGTAAATATATATATGAGTCTAGTTTCAGGTAAAATTTACGGAATTGGATTTTTAGTTTTGGAACTCGAGATATGAATTTTTAAGCGACTGTGACGCAGATTGGTAGCTTGACTGGAAATTTTAAAAAAATAAATTATTTGAGCGGTTTAAGTAATGAATTAAGTCTGTTAACACCTCGTGTTCGAATCCGGCGATGGTCTCGGGTATGGGGCGTTACACTAGCAAGCTCTTTTTTGTCCAATTCTTCCTTCATTTATTCAAAAGCCCACCTACTTGCCATCAGGGTTCTTTTAATAATTAAACTATAATTTCCTTCACTTCTCAGTTCTAACTCCAAAACTAACCGAGACCTACTATCACCTAATTAACAATTAATCGGGAATACTAAGCACACATTTTTTTATCAGAACCGAAAAAAGAAAATTTGGGATTTCAAGATTCTTAGGGCGTTACAATTCTACCCCATAAATGAAATTTCATCCTCGAAATTCTTAACTACTAACACAGACCACTACACCACACTTTCACTGCGCACTCTAATTCCAACTTAGGTAAGTAGCATGCTACGGTTAAGTACGTACCATTATTCACCTCTAGAGCATCTCCATCCTCTTGATGATGTGCTGTATAGACCAAAGCTGGCTGCCTCGCCTTAGCATGACCAGCACCACTGCCCGGTGCTCCACGCCCAAACTGTTTTCACCCCTGGCCTGATCATGGCCTCTCGGCGGTTGCTGACCACCCCTTGGTGGCTGTACACCTCCTCGGTCCATGACTGGCACCTGACCTGACATTCTAAGGTAGCTCTTGATCCTATGCTCCATGGATCCACAAGCTAGACAAGCTCCCGTCCTCTTCCAACACTCACCTACATGACCTTTCCCATAATCAGCATAAGGTGGCACTCCTAGATTAACAACAGGGGGCCCTGCTCTAGCTAGCCAATTAACTCTAGCCCTAACCCTAGGCCTTTGATCGACACCAGGAGTCTCAGCCTTCTTTTTATCCTTACCCCTTTCTTTTTCCCGATTTAGGCGCTTAGTGCACTTTACCTCCTCCACTATCTTTGCTTTCTCTACCAACTCCTAGAAAACTTGCTCCCTTTATGGAGCTATCAATACTCTGAGGCTATCTCTAAGTCCATCCTCAAACCTAACGCAACGCTCATAATCCGTTGCCACCATAACTCTTTCATACCTACTAAGGCGTAAAAATTTTGCCTCATACTCCGCCACAAATTTGTTTCCCTGGGTCAAGTTCAGGAACTCCTTCCTTCTAGCGTCCACATAACTCGCAACTACATACTTCCCTTGGAACGCAGTTTTGAAGAACTCCCAAGTGACCTGCTCAGGTTGGGTGCCCTCTTTCACTGTCAGCCACCACTGGTAAGCTTCTTCCCTGAGCAGTGACACTGCCCCTTTCAGCTTTTGTTCAGGTTAACAGTCCAAATCCTCCATTATCCTTTCAGTGGCTTCCAACCAGTATTCCGCCATGTTAGGGGTCACACTAGACACGCCCTTAAAGATCTCAGCCCCATTTGATCGAAGTCGCTACGGAATGGACCCCCGATTTCCCATGCCATTATTGGGCCTTGCGACCCTTTTCAAAATCCTCAGCATTGCCTGCGACAATGCATCTTCCCCCACGGCCCGACCATTCAGCCCATTCTCAGCCACGGGTGAGGCCGGAGCCTCTTCTACTCCAACATTGGGCATATGGCCCAATGTTGACGATTCAGCCCTAACACTTCTGCGGCCTCGGGTACGGCCTCTTGTACCTCTTCTAGCACTCATCGTCGGTTCACATATTTTTTGGATTAAAATTTTTATGAAGTTTTAGCTAGTTTCCATGATTAAACGATTTTTTATGAAAGTATTTAAAGAGAAGATTATTTTCAAAAATCCTCTACAGTTTCAAGATCCTACGGGCTTCAGTTCCATTCTAACATAATCATTTAAAGTAGCCCTCTAACTATCTAGTGTATAACAATTTAAACAGGCTTAAGAACAAAAGAACTTACTTGGTTCGACGTCGGAGACTTGGTGTGCCGCTCAGCAAGACCTATTTTTTCCAGAACATTGTAATTCAAAAAAATTTTTTAAACACGAAAGAAACCAAGTAATAAGGCCCACTTCACAGTCTGAGTTTTGCAATCGGGCTTTGATACCACTAATGTAACACCCCAAACTCAGACCAAATGTTATGGCTGAATCCAGCGTGTCACATTGAAGTGTTTTAGCGAAAACCTTATTTTCATTGAAAACCCTTCCTCAAAATGATATGTGACAGCCCTAATTTGACCCTAGTAGGAAAGTGGTTTCGGGACCACAAAATCGAGTCATAAAAATAATTAACCGTCATAATTGATGATTATTATATATGAATATGCATGTATGAAAAATTTCATGCTTAAACTTTGTTAATAGTATGTGAAATTTATTAAATAGGACTTGTGTGAGAAAATTTAGAAATGTGCTAGGTAAATGTTAAAGTGGCCTATTAGTGCATGATATAAAATGCTTGTACTTGCATGTCAAATATCCCTTTTTGTTTATAGTGGCTGGCCATGATGAGGAATTTATATTAAAAATAGATAAAAATAATTACTTATAATGGTTGTATAATTTTATATTGTTAATGAATAAATAAATAAATAAAAGGGGTGATAAAAACAAAGCTCCATTCTTGTTCGTCTTGGCCGAATGAAAGAAAGAAAGGGAGGGAAGAATTTTTGGTCACTTGAGTCATTAAGGAGGTTAGTATATTATGTTAAATTCTGAAATTTTAACTTGTTTTAGGTAGATAATCATGGTTCTTACTTAGCCCATGCTTAAATTTGTAATATTGATGGATGATTGGAGCATTTGGCTAGGGTATAAAGCAAGGAATTTTGGTTGTTTAATCTAAGTATTGATGATCAATGCGTTGTGGAAAGAAATTGGTCTTCCTAAGAATATGATTTGTAAATGTTTATATTAGTAATGGCCGAAATTAAAGAGGTTTGATGTCTTGAACAAATGTTGTTTATATGTTTTGAATTGAGTAAAAATTTATGTTTGAACACTTAGGGATTCAGCATTACTCATGACTATTTTATTTAGAATGTGATTTTTGGATGTTACGAATATTGGAATGTAAGTATATGTGTGATCGGTCATAGGAATTTGATATGAAGTTTTGTTCGGTGAGTGATGAATGGCCGAATGAACTATATGCATTGTAAGGATGAAATTTGTATATAAATTGTGTATGTGTGATTTTATTAGTTAAAGACGTTTGGCATTATATTTTATTATGTGTGTGCATTCGGACTTTAAGGGTAATAAGATGAAGTTAAAAGGTTAAAGAAGTTTCTAAGGCTTGTTAATTTATTGTAGCCATTGCCGATTGTATAATTGGTTAAAGGAAATTTCAAATCGTCCATGTATGAGTATGTGAGTTGATTATTAAATGAATATTCGGCAATAAGGGGTTAAGGGTTAAGTCATAGGAAGTTTGGGTGGCATTCATATTTGAACCCTTAAGTTATATGTGTTTTGTCTATGTGAGTTAAGTGTAAGTAACCTAATTATTTGATATGCATATTCGGTTATTGTTTGGCAATAGTGTAATCTATAAGTAATTTGTTACATTTGATCATGAGAGGGAAATTGTGTATGAAAGTTTAATCTTGAGTAATTGGGGTTGAATGGGTCGTATAATGATCTTAAATGAATCTATTCATATGAAGGCATGATAAGTTATATGAATATTATTGAGTTTGTGAATTAGATATTTAGGAAATTGATTCATGACATATTTTAAATAAAAAATAAATAAATAATAATAGAATATGTATTGGAGTTTTATTTGATCGTTTAATGTGACTACTAGGAAGTAAAGTTGAGTATGTAATTTTAATAAATCTATTTGTTTAATTAAGGAGGAGATCAAGAACAAAAGGGGTCTAAATCAAATAGGGGAAAGGAGAAAGCAAACGAGTAAATTATCTACAATCATCCAAAATATCCGAGGTAAGTTTTGAGTATTCGCCTTTAGTATAAATTTGATGATGCCTTGACTTATATATGTATTCGAATTAAGTTGAATGGTAAATTCGGGTTAAGTTTGATTGATGAAAGATATGTGTGATATTTCTACATGAATTTATATCGAAATAAAATAATGGTGTTTATATGAAGCTTATGTCCGAACGTAGGTAATGACTACTAATAATGTAAAATGTTCTAAATACTGGAATTATATCCGGGCTCAAAGACCCGCATGACCTTCTTCTTTGGAATAACATATCCGGACTTGAGGTCCGTAGGCTACATGCTGGAAACATATCCGGACTTGAGGTCCGCAGGCTACGTGCTGAAAATATATCCGGCCTTATAGTCCTGCAAGCTTTGTGCTAGAAATTGGACTCAGGTTTTAAGCCTAGCAGGCTTAACGTCGGTTATTTGAGTAAAATTGTGAATTCAAATATTCGAAGAAACCACTATTGATTTTGTATGATACATTAAGATAGCCTGGTACGTATTACGTACTCATATGTCAGTTGATGTTTTTTTTTTTAAAAGCAAACCATTATTATCAAGGAATGATAATTATATATATACATATGTATATATCAATTTGTGTATATATATGCATGTGTGTGGATAAGTACTGTATCTACGAATAAGAGAATGGCCTATTCAGTTGATGTTCATTGTTATATAAAAGTATATGTCTAAATTTAATTGTATGAGCTAAATAGTATCGTAACATATGTTCTAAAAGTCTCGTGAGTATATGTGTATGTATTCGGCCAATAAGTCTTATAACTAGTATGCTTGTGTATAATCGGTTAAATGATTTATAATTTGAATATGAACTTATTGATACTTAATGTTTGATTTTAATGATAACATTTCAATTGTTTGAAATGCTTAAAATTTACTAAGCATGGTAATGCTTACTTTGTTGCCTTAATTCTCTGTTTTGTAGATTTTGTTCATCAGCTACGGTCTCAAGGATCTCAAAGTCGAAGTCGTCCACACTATCTAAACTTTTTGGTACTCTAGTAGTTAAAATTCGATAATGGCATGTATAGGCTTGACTTTTTGTTGTTAAATAATTATCTTTTTGATGATGTATATATGTGTAGCCATCCGAAAATGGCTTGATAAGTTTCTATATGTGTGCCAAATGGTTAAGCTGAATGTGTGTTTGAGATTTAATTAATGTTTTCAATGTTTGATGTGAATTGAACCTAAGAATGAATCACTATACCTAGTTATCTTGATATGTCTCTTTTTTACATGGTAATACTCTTTAACCCTCCGGCGATGGGTACGAGTTAAGGGTGTTACATTTTATTGGTATCAGAGCTACGGTTTAGTCAATTCTAGGGCTATCGTAATACGAATGGGTCTAGCTATACATGCCATTATATGGTTATTTGATAGTGCGGTGATTTCTGACAGTTAAAAATGTGTTTACGTATAGTAATGGATCCCGATCCCAATCGAGTGGTAGCTGATGATGTTGACAGTGTAGCTCCTACTCTCGCGCATGGGATAGCACCAGTGGACTCTCAACCTATTGCTAGTAATCAGAACGATGAAGCTAGACAGGCTTTTTATAACGTGATGAATGATTGGTTCAATCAGTATATTCGAACTAATACGGCTGTTCCACAACCCCACTCCCGAATAATACACCTCTTGCACCTACGATACCCCCGGTAACTTATCAGATGAGGTTGGATAAGCCCCCGATTGACAGAATCTGAAAGCACGGGGCTACTGGATTTAAGGCTACAGATAGCGACGATGCTGAGCAAGCTGAATTTTGGTTGGACAACACTATTCGAGTGTTTGATGAATTGTCCTGCACACCCGAAGAATGCTTAAAATGTGTTATATCTTTGCTACGTGATTCTGCCTATTATTGGTGGAATACGTTGATTTCTATTGTGCCTAGAGAGTGAGTGACTTGGGAGTTCTTCCAAACTGAGTTTCGGAAAAAGTACATCAGCCAGAGATTCATTGATCAGAAACGGAAAGAATTTCTTGAACTTAAACAAGGTTCCATGTCGGTTACTGATTATGAACGAAAATTTGTGAGGCTTAGCCGGTATGCCCGAGAATGTGTTTCTTCAAAAGCCATAATGTGTAAACGTTTCGAGGATGGATTGAATGAAGATATAAAATTGTATGTTGGTATTCTCGAAATCAGAGAATTTGTAATACTTGTAGAGCGAGCTTGCAAGGCTGAAGAGCTTAGTAAAGAGAAAAGAAAAGCTGAGATGGGAGCAAGAGAGTTCCGTAAGAGATCTTTGGGAAAGCCTTTTCAACAATCCTCAAAGAAATTTAGAGAGGATTCGGGTCGATCTAAAGACACTTCAGGCTTTTCCAAACAAGACCACAATCGACCCCCAGTGAGTACGCGAGCTACTTCAGTTGCCAGTGTTAAAAACGATCATCGGGATAGAACAAAGTGCAAGTATTGTGAAAAATGGCATTCGGGGAGTTGTAGATTTCATGACCGCTCCAGTTATAAATGTGGGTCAGCTGACCATTTTATCAAAGATTGTCCGAGGTTATCCGAACAAGACATGAATCAGAGTGGGAAACCGAGTAGTACTGCAGCACGAGGTAGACCGCCTAGGAATTCGGGGAATGCTAGTGGCGGTCAGAGAGGGTCTAAAGATGTTACCACCAGATCCGAGGCTCGTGCTCCTACCAAAGCTTATGCTATACGTGCACGTGAGGATGCTTCTTCGCCTGATGTTTTACCGGTACTTTTACTCTCTTTCATACTGATGTAATTGCTTTGATTGATCCTGGTTCCACTCATTCTTATGTATGTGAGACTTTAGCATCCAGTAAGACTTTACCTATTGAGTCTACTGAGTTTGTTATTAGAGTGTTGAATCCCTTGGGTCGATACGTGCTTGTCGACAAGGTGTGTAAGAAATGCCCCCTAATAATTCGAGGTTCCTGTTTTCCGACCGACTTGATGCTTCTACTGTTTGATGAATTTGATGTTATTCTCGGTATGGATTGGTTGACCGTACATGATGCAGTGGTGAATTGTAAAAGAAAGACTATTGATTTGAGATGTTCAAATGATGAGATAATCCGAGTTGAGTCTACTGGTTTGAATGGATTGCTAGCAGTAATATACTCGATGTTGGCTCAGAAATATGTCAAAAAAGGGTGTGAGGTGTATCTTGCGTACGTACTTGATAGTAAAGAATCAGAAAAGAAGCTTGAATCAGTATCAGTGGTTCGCGATTATCTAGATGTTTTTCCTGAGGAATTGCCAGGGTTACCACCTGTTCGTGAGGTAGAATTCGGCATCGAACTAGCACCTGGTACCACACCAATTTCGATAGCTCCGTATCGTATGGCACCAACGGAATTGAAAGAATTTAAAACTCAGTTGCAAGAGTTGACGGATAGAGGTTTTGCTCGACCGAGTTTCTCACCTTGGGGTGCACCAGTATTATTCATGAAAAAGAAGGACGGAACCATGAGGATATGCATCGACTATCGTCAATTGAATAAAGTGACAATAAAGAACAAATATCCATTACCGCGTATTGATGATTTGTTCGATCAACTGAAAGGAGCCTCAGTAATTTCAAAGATAGCTTTGAGATCGAATTATTATCAGTTACGAGTTCGAGACTCAGATATACCTAAAACTGCTTTCAGGAAGAGATACGGCCACTATGAGTTCTTAGTGATGCCATTTGGGCTCACTAATGCCCCTGCAGTATTTATGGATTTGATGAACCGGATTTTCAGGCAGTATTTGGACCGATTTGTAGTTGTGTTTATAGACGACATCTTAATTTATTCACGTGATGAAACCGAACATGCCGAGCACCTAAGATTAGTGTTGCAGATTTTACGGGATAAGCAGTTATATGCTAAGCTCAGTAAATGTGAGTTCTGGTTGAAAGAAGTTAGCTTTTTGGGACATGTAGTATCCGCATCGGGTATTAGAGTTGATTCGAGCAAAATTTCAGCCATACTCGATTGGAAGCCTCTAAGAAATGTTACTGAAGTTCAAAGCTTTTTGGGACTTGCTGGTTATTACAGACGATTTGTAAAGGGTTTCTCGATGATAGCCTCACCAATGACGTAACTACTTCAGAAAGATGTTAAGTTTGAATGGTCAGAAAAATGCCAGAAAAGTTTTGATCAACTGAAAACTTATTTGACTAAAGCTCCAGTGCTAGTGCAGCCCGAATCAGGTAAAGACTTTGTCATTTACAGTGATGCATCCTTACTTGGGCTAGGTTGTGTATTGATGTAAGAAGGTCAAGTTGTAGCTTATGCGTCGAGGCAATTGAAGCCGCATGAGAAAAACTATCCGACTCATGATCTCGAATTAGCTGCCATTGTTTTTGCTTTAAAAATATGGCGACACTACTTGTTTGGAATGAGGTGCCATGTATATTCGGATCACAAAAGTCTCAAATATTTGATGACTCAAAGAGATTTGAATCTGCGACAAAGACGTTGGCTTGAATTGTTGAAAGATTATGAGCTTGTTATTGACTATCACCCGGGAAAGGCTAATGTGGCTGCTGATGCTTTAAGTCGTAAGTCACTGTTTATTTTACGGGCGATGAATGTACACCTGTCCATTTCATCCGATAATGAGTTAGTAGCAGAATTCAAGGCGAAACCATTATTGATTCATCAAATACGTGAATCCCAGAAAGTGGATGATGAATTGGATGCCAAACGAGCTGAATGTGTTTCAAATGTGAAATTAGAGTTTCAAATTGACGATAATGATTATTTGAGGTTCAGAGGTCGAGTGTGTGTTCCAAGAAATTCAGAACTTATTCCGATAATTTTGAGCGAGGCTCATAGCAGCCGAATGTCGATTCACCCGGGTAGTACAAAAATGTATAACGATCTGAAGCGTCAGTTTTGGTGGCCTGGTTGAAATGAGACATTTCTGATTTTGTTTCAAAGTGTTTGATATGTCAACAAGTGAAAGCGGAACACCAAGTGCCTTCGGGATTACTTCAGCCGATCATGATACCAGAATGGAAGTGGGATCGAGTCACGATGGATTTTGTATCTGAGTTGCCATTGTCATCAAGCAAGAAAGATGCGATCTGGGTTGTTGTTGATAAACTGACAAAGTCGGCTCATTTTATTCCTGTACGTACGGATTATTCCCTTGACAAGCTAGCTGAAATGTATGTATCTCAGATTGTAAGATTACATGGAGTACCTATTTCTATAGTGCCAGATAGAGATCCGAGATTCACATCACGATTTTGGAAAAAATTGCAAGAAGCTTTGGGTACCAAGTTGCATTTTAGCACCGCTTTTCATCCCCAGACTGATGGTCAATCTGAGCGGATAATTTAGATACTCGAGGATATGTTGAGATGCTGCATCCTTGAGTTTAGTGGTTCATGGGAACAGTATTTACCTTTGATTGAATTCGCTTACAACAATAGTTTTCAAACAAGCATTAAGATGGCACCTTACGAGGCTTTGTATGGTCGTATATGCCGTACACCGTTGTTTTGGACCGAGCTTAGTGAAAGTAAAATCTTCGGGGTTGATTTGATTAAAGATGCTGAGCAGAAAGTAAAAGTAATCAGTGAAAGTTTGAAAGCAGCTACAGATCATCAGAAGTCGTACGCGGATTTGAAACGAAAAGACATTGAATATCAGGTCAGAGACAAAGTGTTTCTTAAAGTTTCACCTTGGAAAAAAGTGCTCAGATTTGGCCGTAAAGGCAAATTGAGTCCGAGGTCGATCGGGCCGTATGAAATATCCGAACGAATTGGGCCAGTCACTTACAGGTTGATTTTACACCCTGAACTTGAAAAGATTCACAATGTTTTTCATGTCTCGATGCTTCGACGTTATAGATCTGATCCTTCACTCATAATTAGTCCATCAGAGGTTGAAATTCAATCTGATTTGAGTTATGAAGAAGAACCAATTCGTATCTTAGCTCGCGAGGTGAAAGAGTTACGAAACAAAAAGGTTCCTTTAGTAAAGGTGTTATGGCTCAAACACGGGATCGAAGAAGCTACTTGGGAAACCAAGAACTCTATGAAAGAACGATACCCAAATATTTTCACTGGTAAGACTTTCGGGGACGAAAATTCTTTAAGTGGGGGGGGAGTTGTGACAGCCCTAATTTGACCCTAGTCGGAAAGTGGTTTCGGGAACACAAAACCGAGTCATAAAAATAATTAACCGTCATAATTGATGATTATTATATATGAATATGCATGTATGAAAAATTTCATGCTTAAACTTTGTTAATAGTATGTGAAATTTATTAAATAGGACTTGTGTGAGAAAATTTAGAAATGTGCTAGGTAAATGTTAAAGTGGCCTATTAATGCATGATATAAAATGCTTGTACTTGCATGTCAAATATCCCTTTTTGTTTATAGTGGCCGACCATGATGAGGAATTTATATTAAAAATAGATAGAAATAATTACTTATAATGGTTGTATAATTTTATATTGTTAATGAATGAATAAATAAAAAAAAAGGGTGATAAAAACAAAGCTTCATTCTTGTTCATCTTGGCCGAATGAAAGAAAGAAAGGGAGGGAAGAATTTTTGGTCACTTGAGTCATTAAGGAGGTTAGTATATTATGTTAAATTGTGAAATTTTAACTTGTTTTAGGTAAATAATCATGGTTCTTACTTAGCCCATGCTTAAATTTGTAATATTGATGGATGATTAGAGCATTCGGCTAGGGTATAAAGTAAGGAATTTTGGTTGTTTAATCTAAGTATTGATGATGAATGTGTTGTGGAAAGAAATTGGTCTTCCTAAGAATATGGTTTGTAAATGTTTATATTAGTAATGGCTGAAATTAAAGAGGTTTGATGTCTTGAACAAATGTTGTTTATATGTTTTGAATTGAGAAAAAATTTATGTTTGAACACTTAGGGATTCGGCATTATTCATGACTATTTTATTTAGAATGTGATTTTTGGATGTTACGAATATTGGAATGTAAGTATATGTGTGATCGGTCATAGGAATTTGATATGAAGTTTTGTTAGATGAGTGATGAATGGCCGAATGAACTATATGCATTGTAAGGATGAAATTTGTATATAAATTGTGTATGTGTGATTTTATTAGTTAATGACGTTTGGCATTATATTTTATTATGTGTGTGCATTCGGACTTTAGGGGTAATAAGATGAAGTGAAAAGGTTAAAGAAGTTTCTAAGGCTTGTTAATTTATTGTAGCCATTGCCGATTGTATAATTGGTTAAAGGAAATTTCAAATCGTCCATGTATAAGTATGTGAGTTGATTATTAAATGAATATTCGGCAATAAGGGGTTAAGGGTTAAGTCATAGGAAGTTTGGGTGGCATTCATATTTGAACCCTTAAGTTATATGTGTTTTATCTATGTGAGTTAAGTGTAAGTAACCTAATTTTTTGATATGCATATTCGGTCATTGTTTGGCAATAGTGTAACCTATAAGTAATTTGTTACATTTGATCATGAGAGGAAAATTGTGTATGAAAGTTTAATCTTGAGTAATTGGGGTTTAATGGGTCGTATAATGATCTTAAATGAATCTATTCATATGAAGGCATGATAAGTTATATGAATATTGTTGAGTTTGCGAATTAGATATTTAGGAAATTGATTCATGTCATATTTTAAATAAAAAAATAAATAAATAATAATAGAATATGTATTGGAGTTTTATTTGATCGTTTAATGTGACTACTAGGAAGTAAAGTTGAGTAAGTAATTTTAATAAATCTATTTGTTTAATTAAGGAGGAGATCAAGAACAAAAGGGGTCTAAATCAAATAGGGGAAAGGAGAAAGCAGACAAGTAAATTATCTACAATCATCCAAAATATCCGAGGTAAGTTTTGAGTATTCGCCTTTAGTATAAATTTGATGATGCCTTGACTTATATAAGTATTCGAATTAAGTTGAATGGTAAATTCGGGTTAAGTTTGATTGATGAAAGATATGTGTGATATTTCTGCATGAATTTATACCAAAATAAAATAATGGTGTTTATATGAAGCTTATGTCCGAACGTAGGTAATGACTACTAATAATGTAAAATGTTCTAAATACTGGAATTATATCCGGGCTCAAAGACCCGCAGCCTTCTTGCTGGAATAACATATCCGGACTTGAGGTCCGCAGGCTACATGCTGGAAACATATCCGGACTTGAGGTCCGCAGGCTACATGCTGGAAACATATCCGGACTTAAGGTCCGCAGGCTACGTGCTGGAAATACATCCGGACTTGAGGTCCGCAGTCTACGTGCTGAAAATATATCCGAGCTTATAGTCCTGCAAGCTTTGTGCTAGAAATTAGACTTGGGTTTTGAGCCTAGCAGGCTTAACGTCGGTGATTTGAGCAAAATTGTGAATTCGAATATTCGAAGAAACCACTATTGATTTTGTATGATACATTAAGATAGCCAGGTACGTATTACGTGCTCATATGTCAATTGATTTTTTTTTTTAAAGCAAACCATTATTATCAAAGAATGATAATTATATATATACATATGTATATATCAATTTGTATATATATATGCATGTGTGTGGATAAGTACAGTATCTACGAATAAGAGAATGGCCTATTCGGTTGATGTTCATTGTTATATGAAAGTATATGTCTAAATTTAATTGTATGAGCTAAATAGTATGGTAACATATGTGCTAAAAGTTTCGTGAGTATACGTGTATGTATTCGGCCAATAAGTCTTATAACTAGTATGCTTGTGTATAATCGGTTAAATGATTTATAATTTGAATATAAACTTATTGATACTTAATGTTTGATTTTAATGACAACATTTCAATTGTTTGAAATGCTTAAAATTTACTAAGCATGGTAATGCTTACTTTGTTGCCTTAATTCTCTGTTTTGTAGATTTTGTTTGTCCGCTATGGTCTCAGGGATCTCAAAGTCGAAGTCGTCCACACTATCTAAACTTTTTGGTACTCTAGTAGTTAAAATTCGATAATGGCATGTATAGGCTTGACTTTTTTTTGTTAAATAATTATCTTTTTGATGATGTATATATGTGTAGCCATCCGAAAATGGCTTGATAAGTTACTATATGTGTGCCAAATGGTTAAGCTGAATGTGTGTTTGAGATTTAATTAATGTTTTCAATGTTTGATGTGAATTGAACCTAAGAATGAATCACTATACCTAGTTATCTTGATATGTCTCTTTTGTACATGGTAATACTCTTTAACCCTCCGGTGATGGGTACTGGTTAGAGGTGTTACATGATACATCTCATTTACTTTGTAAAATCTCTTTTCAATTACGAAAGATTTGTTTAAGACATTCGATTTAAGAAAACTTATCATTTAAAAATTTAGTTGTAAAAACGTAGAAAACATATTATGATTTAGAGAACTGTATTCAACTTCCCGTTATTACAACGTATAACAATAATAATGCAAATAATCAAAAGGGAAGACCTTACTACAATCCAAACCGAAAATCAATTAAGAAACTTATATATTTTAGAAGAAAAACAAATCCAAGTTGTCTTGCTAGTCGTCCACCTCAGAGTCCCTCTAAACATCGAACCTCCCACTAAGCATCACTTGAGAAAAATGAAAGAGGGGGTGAGTTTACGAAAACTCAGTGTGTACAACCCTCGACGAGAAACAAGCAATCATCAATCACCATACAACATACATGCAATGCAATACAGTGCAACCCACCCCAATAATCCAACTGGTACACTTCTGCTCCGTCCCTCGATTCACATCCTGTGGGGATATAAATGTCGACCCACCCAACCGATACACATCAATGGTAGCCCAGTTGCGAAACTACCCAAGTTGCAGCAAGCTGCCAATCACATATTGGGCTTAAAAGCCGTCGGTGGATCCACGGTTGTCAAGCAACGATGTGACCCTCATATACTCCCTCCGTTCCATAAATCCCAACCCATATGCAACCTAAACAGGATATCATATGAATGCATATGAATGCATGTAGCAATCATAAATCTTACACTCAACACATAGGGGTATTTTAGTCATTTTTGCCCTTAAGGGCATTTTGGTAATTTTCCTTTATTACGGGTTTTTACTTACCTTGGCCCGTCAACAAAATCCCATGAGCTAAGATGAACGAAAACTATGCACCAGGTAGGATTCTAGAGAAGAGGAGGTGAGTCATTAATACTACTTAAGTACCAAGCTCTCCCTAGATCCAATCCTAGACATGCATATACCCGTTACCACATTTTAACCTAATGACTTGTCCACGGCTTCAATAAGTTAATTAAGTTTTATGCAGTCATCATGTACTAGGCCTAAAACCTTTTACAAAGCCCAGACAAATCCACATACCTGTATATGGCCCACTAAGCCCAACCCCTATCATATGGCCTATTAGGCCCAATCTCATATATGTGGCCCATTAGGCACAAATCACATTCCTATGACCATTAGGCCCAATTCACATTTATAGTCATGTTCACATACAATTTTCCATCACATAGCATCAATTATCAATTTTTGCCGATTATGGGCCTAACAGCCTATTGGGCCCATTTAGCCCATTCTGGCCCGGTTGACCAACTCACAGCCTAAGTCCATGGAATCGCCCATGCGGCCTCAGACAACCTATCGGTTTCCCCTTTACGAGTGTTCGCGCGCTTGCAAGACTACCGTAGCCAAACTTTTGGCTTTTCGGCATTTCAGCTTTTGCCAATCTACTTGTGTGTGCAGTGTATATACACACCTGGTAATAAAGCGTGCTACGATTTCCTTAGCCCCGAACCTACAGTCGATATCACCCTTCGATTAATTGTTTGCTTAATACAAATCTTTACCAAAACTGAAATCTTACCTTTCACCTTACCTTGCGCGACAAGTTATAACAGCCTCTTCTTTAATCACTAACCACGATCAACTTCTAGATCTGCACCAATCTTAACTATTAAAACCAAAAAACAGGCGACTTGTATCCAACACAAGTCCCCCTTTCCTTAAGTATGACCATTCGGCCAACTAAGATCAAGAACACATACCAAAGTCTCTCACCTTATTCGGCCAAAGAGGTGTTCGGCACTTGAGTTTTGTATGGCATCAAAAGATTATTCGGTACCAATAGAAGAGGGAAGAAGAAGTCAGCTAAACCAAAATTGAATCAAAGAAAATTGATTAGAGGAAGGATGGGAAATCGACACAAGAAAAAGAAAGAAAACTAGGGTTTTCGGCTTTTAGGAAAAGGGTTTCTGGCAACAAGGTGAAGGAGAATTCGGCATTAGCCTAGCAACCTCCCATTCGGCACCTATATATCCCCTATATAGCCGAATTTCCCAAGCCCAAATTCCCAATTCGGCTCCACCTCTTCCTCACTCCTCATCTCCTCGTGTTTCTCCCTGATAAACCATTGATCCTTTCCTCAAATTTCTCCTCTTATCACTCCCTAAAGAGTTCATATCCAACGCCACCTCTATCCAACTTTCAAGCAAAAATAAATCCCCCTTTTGAGTAAGGAGGGATTCAGACCCCAGACCTCTGACACTAGCAACACGCCACCTATCCCCTGGGCCAGCAAGCTCTTTTCTGTCTAATTGTTCCTTTATTTATTCAAAAGCCCACCTACTTGCCATCAGGGTTCTTTTAATAATTAAATTATAACTTCCTTCACTTCTCAGTTCTAACTCCAAAACTAATCGAGACCTACTATCACCTAATTAACACTTAACCGGGAATACTAAGCGCACATTTTTTTATCAAAACCGAAAAAGAAAATTTGGGATTTCTGGATTTTGGGGCGTTACATAAAATATCATGCTAAAATATAGTCATATATCACATAGGGGCAAAACAATCATTTTATCAGATAGGGTTCTAGGTACACTTACTGACCCATCAATAAGTCCACAGTCGTCTCGGGCGGCCCATGCAACCTTAACAGTCAAGCAGTGAAAGTGGGCCCACGACCCATATTGCGAGCCAATGTGGGCCTAGACGCCCGTGTGGCCCCTACGGCCCATAATTGCCTTGGCCGTGTGTATTACATAGCCTGGCCCAATAATTTCCACACGTTCATGTGGTTTACCCGTGTGAGGCCCACACAGCCCAGTTCGGCCCAAAATGGCCCAATACGGCCTCAACCCATGAAATTGCTCATGGCCGGCCATGTTGACTATATGTCCATGTTTACTCATGTGGCTTAATTACTCAGCCACGAGCATGCTCGTGAGGCGTCGGTGTTCATTTATTCCAGCTTTTGCCATTTTTTATAGCCGGAGTTGTGTTTGTACACACCTTGTTTGCGAACGTGCGTAAATAGCCTACGAGCACTCCAAACATATATTCAAACAAGCCACTCCATTAATCATTTAACAAAAACCCAAAATGGATAGAAAATACCCTACCAAAGCAAAAATCCCCAAAGTCAAGAGTTCACATTCGGCCCCAACACTCCCACTCCTTTCAAAATCCCCTAATTTCCTCCCCAAATCACTCAAAATCATCCACTCCTTCCTCAACCACGTAATTTGAATTCCACTACAACTCTTCAGTAGTTCAGGTTGACTAAAACTCCCACATGGCCCTATCAGCAAAATAAAACACTTTATTGCACATACCAGGACTCGAACTTCAGACCTCAAGTAACCATAACACGCCACTTATCCCTTAGACCAGTAGCCCCTTTTCTATCATGTTTTACCCACATTTATTTAAAAGCCTACTGACTAAAGACAAAGGTTTATTCATATTAAAAACAAAACTTTTGTACAAGCCAAGGCTTGAACCCAAGACTTCTCAGACTCTTCCCAGGACACTTAACCATTGAAGCAGACATGCATTTGTGCAACACAAACATACAAAAATAAACATTAAAGATTTTTGGGGCATTACATGGCTAATCAATATGATACATAAGAAAAAGACCAAGTCCCTATACATGCCATATTCAAAATGTTGAATCTAACTATACCAAATTTTCCAATTGATAGTGTGATCGAAAACTCCGACGTCCTCCAATCCTCGAGCTAGCTTTGCGACACTATAAGAAAAAGGGAAAGGAAGGGCAATAAGCTTTAAAGCTTAGTAAGCTCACATGCAAATAAAATGCAATTTAAACAAGCATCAATCATACATTTAACATAATGAACATAAACTTGCATTTTATTATCAAATCACTTAAGCTTATTCTTCATATATATATATATACCCTTACCACAAGTTCATCATATCCCATGATGTTCTCATGAGTTCGATATACATACCTGTGCCCACTTGCATATAACAACTTACTATCTCATCTTTAACGTATTCATTGAGACTATCCACTGAACTTCTCTTTGAATTACCCATTGAACACTTGGAATACCATCGGATACATTGGAATCTCGCACCTAAGTGCCCCATATGTAGCCATCGCTGCCTCATATCACATATCACATGTTGCTCGCTTTTGAGCTACTCACGAGCCTACTTATTAGAGCTGTCGGTCAGGATGTAGCTACACGGGCTGCTCACACAAGCTGTCAGGTATCTGCAACACATATCAGACTACCCAGCCACAAGTAGAATATACAAGACCAGCACCCGAAACCCCATAACATGTGTCACATATATCATGAACTCAGACCACAACTCATGAGTTCATATCACATAGTCCCTAGTGACATGTCACTTGTATCCTAAACTATTCCTAAGGTTCAAATGGGATTTTCATTCTTATTGCATCAATGTCAAACTCACTCGAAATATCGACCTCAATGTACATAGTATCAATCATTTTCTCATGGAAGGATCAAGACATAATCATAACAATAATAAAGCATTTAAATTTACAAAATAACAAAGCATTGAACATAATACATATTGCATTATTCACATATTACCTCAGTACAAAATGATAGAAACGAGCGTAATCCTCGTAAACCTTGTTTTTCCCCCGATCAAGACCCAATCACGTTTTTCTTGATCTATACTGCCAAATTTAACTTGTTCAATACACAAATTGTTCAAATCGACCCATAACACATACTTTGGTAAAATTACCTTTTTACCCTTAACTTTTTACTTATTTACACTTTAGTCCCTAGGCTCGTAAAATGAAATACATGCATTTTCTTGGTTACCCAAGTCTAGCGATTCATATTCTAACTCATATCAGCCCACATTTCCCATTTAATCACATTTCTACTATCCATTTTTACATCTTTTACAAATAGGTTCTTTTAGGGGTTTCCATGAAAAATCACTTAGTAAAAGATGTTTATTACACATCAAACTCTCATATTCCTCTATTAAACATCAAAATACATGCATGTCACAGATGGGTAAGTTTTTGAACATGAACCCTAGCTTAAAATAATGGTTGAAATAGCTAGATCATGCTTCAAAGATCTCAAAAACATAAAGAACATTAAAAATTGGCCTAGGGAGCACTGATAATCAAGCTTGAAATGTTCAAAACCCTAGCTATGGAGAGCATGAAATTTTCAACACCCCTTGGAGAAGATGGACACCATTTTTGACTTGATTTTCCCATTTTATTCTTTTATTAACCAAATGACTAAAATGCCCTTTTAGCCTTTCTTTCAAAATTTTCCTATTCATGCCGATTTTTGTCCAAAATTTTAGAACTTGGTCTAATTGCTATTTAAGAACCTCTAAGTAATAATCCAATGCAATGTCATGCTCGAAGCTTCTAGAACACAAGTTTTTCAACTTATTCAATTTAGTCCCTAAAGTCAAATTGGACACCTTAGGCATAGAATTTCTTTATGGAAATTTCACACAAATATGCAATCTTATCCTGAACCATCAAATAATCATAAAATAATTATTTCTATTTCAGATTTTTGGCCTCAAAACCACTATTTCGACTAGACCCTAATTTAGGATGTTATAACTCTCCTCTTTTTAGGGATTTTCGTCCCCGAGAATCTTACCGAAAAAAGGTTTGGGTATTGTTTTCTCATGGCCTCCTCGAGCTCCTATGTAGCCTCTTCAACCCCATGTCTCTACCATAACACTTTCACCAAGGCAATGCTTATGTTTCTTAATTGTTTGACTTCTAGTGCTAGAATCTTAACCGGTTCTTCACCATAAGTCATATCCAGTCGAATCTCAACCTCTATCGGTGAAATCATATGTGAAGGATCAGATAGATAACGGCACAACATAGACACATGAAATACATCATGAATCTTTTCCAACCCTGATGGTAAAGCCAACCAATAGGCAACTGGCCCTATTCTCTTAGTGATCTCATACGGTCCTATAAAACGAGGACTCAACTTGCCCTTTTTGCCAAATCTCAAAACCTTTTTCCATGGAGATACTTTCAAAAATACCTTATCACCAACTTGGTACTCAATTTCTTTCCTTTTCAAATCCGCGTAGGATTTCTGTCTATCCGAAGCGACTTTCAAACAATCATGAATCACTTTGGCCTTTTTTTCAGTTTCTTTAACCAAATCAACCCCATGAATCTGATTTTCTCTAAGTTCAATCCAATATAAGGGTGTTTGGCACTTACGTCTATACAATGCCTCACAGGGTGCCATTTTCAAACTTGACTGGTAGCTGTTGTTGTAGGCAAACTCCACCAACGGTAAGTAATTCCAACTACCTTGGAATTACAATACACAACATCGAAGCATGTCTTCAAAGATCTAAATTACAAACTCAGACTGACCTACAGTCTATGGATGGAAAGTAGTACTGAAATTTAGCTTTGTACCCAAAGCTTCTTGTAACTTTTTCCAAAATCCTGATGTGAACCTCGGATCTCTATCCGATACAATCTATACAGGTACTCCATGAAGTCTAACAATTTCACCAATGTACAATTCAGCTAACTTATCAAGTGAGTAACCGATACGTACTAGAATAAAATGAGCCGATTTAGTCAGTCTATCGATAATAACCCATATGGCATCTTTCTTTCTCGATGTCAAAGGCAAACCTTTCACAAAATCCATAGTAATCCAGTCCCATTTCCACTCGGGAACCATGATGGGATGAAATAAACCTGAAGGTACTTGTTGTTCAGCCTTTACTTACTGACAAACTAAGTATTTTGATACAAACTCTAAGATATCTCTTTTCATCCCATTCCACCAATACATTTTCTTCAAGTCATTATACATTTTTCTACTACCCAAGTGAAGTGACAAACAACCGTTGTGTGCCTCATGTAAAACATTCTGAATAAACTCAATGTCCTTCGAAACACAAATCCTACCATGAAATCTCAAACAACCATCGGAGTCACTCAGAAAATCTGGTTTACTGTTGGACTCACATTGAATTCTCTTAGCCTGCAACTCTTTATCAACTTTCTGAGCATCACAAATCTGTTGGAGAAAAGTCGGTCTAGCTCTCAACTTGGCTAGAATCGAACCATCATCGAACCAAGTCAACCGTGTATTCATAGCCCTCAAGGCAAAAAATGACTTCCTATTCAAAGCGTCAGTGACCACATTCGCCTTATCCGGATGGTAATCAATCACAAGCTCAGAATCTTTCAACAGTTCCAAACATCTTCGTTGTCACAAGTTCAAATCCTTTTGAGTCATCAAGTACTTAAGACTTTTTGATCGATATAGACATGGCATTTCTCACCAAATAAATGATGTCGCCAAATCTTGAAAGCAAACACTATGGCGGCCAACTCTAAGTCATGTGTTAGATATTTCTTCTTGTGAGGCTTCAACTGTCTCGAAGTGTAAGCTACAACTTTATCCTCTTGCATAAGTACACAAGCCAAATCATTTAAGGAGGCATCACTATAAATCACAAATTCTTTACTTGACTCGGGTTGTGCTAAAACCAGAGACTCAGTCAACAATGCCTTTAATTTCTCAAAACTTTGCTGGCATTTTTCTGTCCATTTGAACTCGACATCTTTGTGTAACAACCTTGTCATCAGAGTAGCAATCATAAAGAATCATTTAACAAACCGTCTATAATAACTAGCCAAGCCTAGAAAGCTTCTAACCTCAATTACATTCCTCAATAGTTTCCATTCAACAATAGCCAAGATCTTACTCAGGTCAACTCTAATACCATCACCCAAAATAATGTGGCCCAAGAACCAACTTCTCGAAGCCAAAACTCACTTTTATAGAACTTTGCATACAATTGTTTATCTCTCAAAGTTTTCAAAACTGTTCTCAAGTGCTTAGCCTGTTCTGCTTCATCGCTCATTGGAATTCTTGAGTTGAAAGAGTTGGTTGTATTGGTTAACTGGGCACATAAAGTAAAAAAATTGAGTAAAGAGAAAAGACGTGCTGATTTTGAAGCTAGAGACTCAAGAAAGAGATTGATTGGAAAGTCCTATCAGTCAGTGTCGAAGAAATTAAAAGAACATCACAACCATTCTACTACTTCTGTAAGATATTCTAGTAAAGACAGAGGTACCTAAAGCTCTAGTCCTAAACCTCCGGCTACATTTGTAGCAAGTGTGGGTAGTGTCAGAGATGCCAGACCCAAGTGCAAGCATTGTTACAAACCACATTGTGGTGAGTGTCAAGTGAAGAATGGAGCATGTTTTAGATGTGATTTCTTTGACCACTATATTAAAGATTGCTAAGAGAAATTTGAGAAAGAGAAAGTTTAGACTGCGAGAACGAGCAACACAGCTGTGAGAGGTAGACCAACTCATAATCTCAAAAATGTGAATGGTAGCCGTGGTGTGACAAAAGACTCTACTATGAGATCCAAGGCACGAGCACTGTCTAGGGCTTATCCTATTTGCGCGCATAAGGATGCTTCTACGTTAGATGTTATTACTAGTACTTTCTTTATGTATGATACTA
Organism: Gossypium anomalum; assembly: GCA_025698475.1. Taxonomy (NCBI): domain Eukaryota; kingdom Viridiplantae; phylum Streptophyta; class Magnoliopsida; order Malvales; family Malvaceae; genus Gossypium; species Gossypium anomalum. The sequence continues at coordinate 34,904,925 of CM046959.1, read as the reverse complement.
ATGTAACTGCTTTGATTGATTCAGGATCAACCTATTCTTATGTTTGAATGAATTTAGTGTCTAGTAAGAACTTACCTATTGAGCCCAATAAATTTGTGGTTAAAATATTGAACCCCCTAGGTCAGTTTGTACTAGTTGATAAAGTCTGCATGAATTGTCTTTTGAGGACTTAGGGTTACAGCTTTTTGACTAATTTGATGTTATTATCATTTGATGAATTTGATGTGATTTTGGGTATGAATTGGCTAACTCTGCTTGATGTTGTGGTAAATTGTAGACGAAAGCTTATCGTATTAAAATGTCAGAATGGTAAGACGCTTCATATTGAATTAGATAATCTGAATGGGTTACCTATTGTTATATCAACTATGTCAATGTAGAAATATGTGAGAAAAGGTTGCAATGCTTATCTTGCTTATGTATTGGATACTAAAATGTCTGAATCGAGCCTTGAATCAGTACCAGTGGTTTGCGAGTATTCCAATGTGTTTCCAAAGGAGTTACCTGGATTACCGCCAGTCAGAGAGATTGAGTTTGCTATAGAACTTGTACCAAGAACATCACCGATATCGATAGCACCTTACAAAATGGCTCTTACCGAATGAAAAGAGTTGAAAGCACTGTTACAAGAGTTGAAGATAGGGGTTTTGGTTGACCTAGTTTTTCACCTTGGGGTGTACCGGTTCTATTTGTTAAGAAAAAGGATGGATTGGTACGATTATGTACTGACTATCGTCAGCTCAACAAGGTTACAATAAAAAATCAATAAGCACTGCCCCATATTGATAATTTATTCGGTTAGTTGAAAGGTAATACAGTATTCTCGAAGATTAATCTTCGTTCTGGCTACAATCAGCTACGAGTGAAAGATTCAGATGTGCCAAAAATTATATTTAGAACCAGGTACGAACACTATGAATTTCTTGTGATGCCATTTGGTTTAACTAACACACCTGCAGTATTTATGGATTTGATGACTAGAATCTTCAGATCGTATTTAGATAGATTTGCTGTAGTATTTATTGACGACATTCTGATCTATTCTCGAGACGAGTCTGAACATGCTGAACACTTGAGAATTGTGTTGCAAATTCTGTGACATAAACAACTACTTGCTAAATTTAGCAAATGTGAGTTCTAGCTACGTAAAGTCAATTTTTTGGGACATATAGTGTCAACTAATGACATTAGAGTTGATCTGAGTAAAATTTTTGCAGCTGTTGACTAGAAACCACCGAGAAACATATTCGAAGTCAGAAGTTTTCTAGGATTAGCCGGTTATTACTGAAGATTTGTGAAAGGGTTATCAATAATAGCTACACTAATGATGTGACTTTTACGAAAGATGTAAAATTTGAATGGTCTAATAAATGCCAGCAAAGTTTCAAACAATTGAAAGCACTGTTGACTGAAGCACCAGTTCTAGTTTAGCCTGAATCATGTAAAGAATTTGTGATTTTCAGCGATGCATCTTTAAATGGTTTAGGCTGTGTTTTGATGCAGGAAGGCAAAGCAATTGTTTATGCTTCTAGACAGTTAAAACCGCACCAAAAGAACTATCTAACACATGATCTAGAGTTGGCAACAATTGTGTTTGCGTTAAAAATTTGGAGACCCCATTTGTTCGGCAAAAAATGTCACATATTTACCGATCACAAGAGTTTAAAGTATATACTATCACAAAAAGATCTGAATCTGAGACAACGCAGATGGCTCAAACTATTGAAAGATTATCAATTGATCATTGATTATCATCAGGGAAAAGCGAACTTAGTTGTTGATGCCTTGAGTAGCAAGTCCTAATTTGCTCTGTGAGCAATGAATACGGGACTGGCATGATCTAATGATGGCTCAATCTTAGCTGAGTTGAAAGCTAAATCGATGTTTTTACAGAAGATTTACAAAGCTAAGAAATGTGATAGTGAATTGTTAGCTAAACGGGTACAATGTGAGTTGACTTCTAATTTAGAATTTCAGATAGGACCTGATGATTATTTATTGTTCAGAGGTAGAGCTTGTGTACCGAAGAATCCAAAGCTCATTCAGAGAATCTTACATGAAGCTCATAGTGGAAGCTTGTTTATTCATCTCGGAAGCAATAAAATGTACAGTGATTTAAGATGAATGTATTGGTGGCCGCAAATAAAATTCGAGATTTCTGATTTTGTGTCGAGATGTTTGATATGTCAGCAAGTTAAAGCTAAACATCAAGTACCTTCAGGACTATTACAGCCAGTGATGATAGTGGAGTGGAAATGGGATAGAGTTATTATCAATTTCGTATCAGGTTTACCCCTATATCTGAAAAAGAAAGATCCATCTGGGTCATTGTCGACTATTTGATAAAGCTCGCACATTTTATTCTGATACGTACAAAATTCTCCCTTGACAAAGTAGCAGCGTTACATGTTTCTGAGATTGTCAGATTACACAGAGTGCCAATCTCCATTTATTTCTGTAGAGATCCACAGTTTACCTTGTGATTTTGGAGAAAGTTACAGGAAGTTCTTGGTACATGGTTGCATTTTATCACTGCATTTGACCCTCAGAATGATGATCAGTGTAACAGCTTGATTTAGAACCTAATCAAAATGGTGGTTTCAAGACCACAAATCCAAGTAAAAAAATGTTTATTATGTTTATTATGTGTGAATTAATATCTGTGAAATTTTCGTGATTTAATTTTGTCGTTTGAGTGTCAATTTAATAAAAAGGGCTTAATAGCGTAAAATGAAAATTTAATGGTTTAATGTGTAAGGGCCGAACTAAATATGTGTTTATAATTAGAGGTATTTATAATGCAATTTGACCATGAAAGCATGTGATGGACGGTTATAACCATAAATAATAATGGTTTTATATTAATTAATAAAGGTTATAAGCATAAAATGGTTAATAATGTTATATAATATAATACATAAAATAATTAAAAGCCATGAATGTTTTATATGATAGTCAAAATCAGCTAAAAGTAAAGAAAAAAAGAAGGAAAGCCATATTCGGCCATTGTCAAGCTTAATCAAGGTATGTACCTAGCTCGATTTTTGATAATTGTTACGTTTTTTATATTGTTGCTGTGCAATGTACAAAGCCCATGCTTGAATTTCTGATTTTGATGAATATTTTGAGTTATTTCATTGATGAATATTTGAGTTTTGTGATGTTAGTTGATGAATTATGAAAGATATGTTTTGTATCGATATGTTTTGTATTGGAATTTTTGACTAAATTGCAAAAAAAAATAATTTGAGGGACTAAAATGTGAAATAAATTAAATATATGGACTTGTATGAACATGGGTAGTTTTCGGCCTAAGCATGGTATGTGCAAATTTTGCATGTCTTGTGTTTTGTGCAATTTGGACTAAATTGTAAAAAGTGTAAAATGTCAAGGGTAAAATGGTAATGTGCCCATTTATGTGTTTTTGGACTAAATTGAGTAAAAATATGTTTGAATGAGTTTCATTTCAATATGTTTAGATTAAGAACCGAAGAAATTAGATTTGGATCGGGGGAAAACCAAAGTTGTCGATTAGTCGTCCCGTTCTGATTTTCGTTATCTAAGGCAAGTTTATAAGCAAATAGATGTTGTTTATTTTAAATAAATACGAGTTTATTATGCTGAAATTAATTATGTTGAGTATATATGTTGTTAGCCGAATGTGTATATGATAGGGAGCTATGATGCCCAAAAGCCCCGTAGGAACCTTAGGAATATCTAGGATACATATGTCATGACATAGGATTCTGATATGTGATGTGCGGGTAAGACCATGGCATCGATATATGTGTGCGAGTAAGACCACGTTTAATACGTTGGCATCGATATGTGATTCTGATATATGTGTGCGAGTAAGACCACGTTTATAACATCCTGATTTTTGGGTTTTTCGTAATTTTTGAGAATTTGGTAAAGTTTTAAAATTTGGTATTTGGTAGTTAAATTCATAATTGGAATATGTAAATGGGCCTAAGGAAGGCCCATGTGTTAGCCAAAAATCGGTAGAATTTTTGAATTTTAGACTTAAGGAGTTAGGGGCTTTGGATAGGTGGCCTTATTAAAAGATGTGGGTAAATGTAACAACAAGAGAGCCCCTGGAAAAGTTGCTAAGTGACGCCACTAAGGAGCTAAAAAGGTGGCGTGTAAGTGGTTGAGGGGAGAGCCAAGGTTTGATTCTCTAAGTTGGCAATTGTGGTGTTCTTTTTATGTCTTGAGCAGCCAGGAGCTGGAAGTTGAATGGAACTCTGTTGGAGAGATTTTGAATCAGTCAAATGCATGGATTAAGGAGTGATAAGGGGAGAGATTTTGGGGATTTGAAGAGAAGCTTAGAGTTGGTCGAATAGTGGGAATTGGAGAGGGTAATTCAGCTGAGGGGTTTAGGATAGTATTTTCGACATTAGGGACTTTAGTTGTGCCGTATTTCTTCTGTTTAAACACCATAGGGTTATTCTTTTTTCCCTTTTTCTTCCCTAGCCAAAATTACCACCCTTTCCATCCATCTTTCTTTCTTTTCTTTTCCAAAACCAATCTATTATTCCCTTTTATTTTCATCACCTTTGCTGAATAGCCACAAGAGCCGAACCTTCTTTTCTCTTCACTTGTTGTGGCCGATTTCTTCTTTTGCTAAACTCTAGACAGTACAAAAAGGAAGACTGTGGTAAGTATTCGTTCTCCAAATCCATTTAGTAGTATAAATATTAAGAAAAGTCGAAACCCCTTATAGTTTAGAGAGGTTGTCGATTTGAGGTATAGGCCTTACTGGGCCTTTTTCATTTGATTTTCATGGCTTGTGTAGTAATTTAGGAGCAGCAAGGCTTGGGGTATCAGTATTGGACAAGCTTGAATCGTATCATTAGACCCTGTGAAGGTAAGTGATCTATGGCCATTAGGGGTTCTTTGGCCGAATATGGTAAGGTGGATTTTGGGTTTGATAAGCATGACTTGTACACTAAGATTGGTGATGATTAATTGTAGGTTGTCGTGGGAGACTTCGTTAGCAAACATCACAAATCAGGTGTGTAATAACCCAGTAAGATCTTAGACTAATATTCGCTGAAAAGCCTAAATTCCTAAAATCTGGCATTTTGGGGAACCTGGGATTCTGCATGTGGTTTTAGATGCGATAAATATGAAATGATCGGTGTTGGATCGATGGTACAGGTAAGAGCGCAAATTTGTGCACGATGGTAAGTTGGGCCTCGATGGGCTGGAATTGGGCCCAATGGGCTTCTGGGCCCATTTGGGTAAAATTGATAGAAAATGGAACTTGGAAAAATTGCATGTTAACACGATTAGAAATGTTGTAAAAATTGGGTTAAGTGGGCTTAAAGGACTAAATCGGCATTCGTAGGGCCCATTAGGGGTTTTGGGCCCAAAAAGCCCGAACTGGATAAAGTGCGTTAAAATTATCGTTTAAGCACTTGGAATATTGAAATTGTTAATGAACGTGGAAAACCCACAATATTTGATAAATTTACTAAATTACCCTTAAAGTATGAATAATGATTATTTTGCCCCTAGGTAAAAAAAGACCATTATACCCCTAGGGTTTAATTATGAATAAGATGCATGAAATATTGATATACATGATATGACATGATATGCACATGATATGTTATGATATGCACATGATATGCTATGATATACTCACTATATGCATGGGTTGGGTTTGATATAAATGGAGGAAGTGCAAGAAGGGCTTTGCCCCAGTTATTTAAATGAGGTGTGACAGCCCTAATTTGACCCTAGTCGGAAAGTGGTTTCGGGACCACAAAACCGAGTCATAAAAATAATTAATCGATATACTCTAAGCTTATTATATGTATAAATGCATGTGTGAAAGTTTCATACTTTGATGTTGTTATTTGAAGATGAAATTTAGTAAATAGGATTTATGTGTGACATTTTTGAAATGTAATGGATTAATTTAAAATGGTCTATTAATGTATGTTATAAAAATAGTGGACTTGCATGTCAATTCAACCATTTTAGATAGTGGCCGGCCATGTTGTTTTCGAATAGATATTATATGTATTTTCAATTAAATGAACTAAAGAATGAATAATAGAATAAAGTATAATAAAAAAATGGGTGAGTGGGAGGAGAAACCAAAGTGATTCATCTTTGTTTCTCTATTGCCGTAGCAAGAAGAGAAGAGAAGGGAATCAAGCATTCGGCTATTCCTTTCTAATATTGATTAAGGTACGTTTGATGTGTTTTGAAAGAAACTAATTGTGCATTTTAGGATAGTTTCTTAGTTCCTCCATAACCCATGTGCAAATTTTCATTTTGGTGTTTATGGGAGCAATCGGTCATGAGAAGATTTTTCATTTAGAAATTAAAACTTTGATGTTTTGTTTTGAATTATAAAAGCACTCCATTCTGTTGAAATTATAAAAGTATGTTAAGTTTAAAGAAAAAAGGTTGAATTTGTATATGTAAAGATTTGGTGTGCTTGTATTATAGCCGAATATACCTTGAAAATTGGAATGGAGAAATTCTTATGATATAAGCTTGTAAATTGAGTTGTAATGTTGCTTTGTAGTTTTAAATGGTTAAAGACTATTCGGTTATAGCCTTTATATTTTTTTTATGAAGAAAGCAAGTTAAATGCATATGTGCCCATGTTATGGCCGAATGTATTAAGGGTGAATTAATATGGAGTTTAATATTAGATTGATTCGGCTTTGATAAAGGAGAAAATGATTGAATTGGGGATTTTAGAGATGTGAATTAGTAGGTGATATGCCTTTATTAAGGTGGGCTATATGGTTATTGTTTCATGCTAATTTAGATGAATAATGGTGGATAGGTGTCTGAACTAAACAAATGATCATATGGATGCATTAGATGCTAGGTGGGAAGAATCAGCTATCATGTTTGATGCCATTACCGAACATAAATTGTTTATAATTGAATAATGTGTGTTTTGGGTTGATAGAATAAAAAGAATGCTTAAAATGTGTTATAAGCAAATAAGAGTTAAATTAAAGTTGCTAAATTACCATTGTTTTTGCTGAATATGTGCTTATTTTTAAAGAGGAGTTTGTTGAAGGATGTATGTGAACATGATAAGTGTATTCGGCTTAGTGAGTAAATGGAATGAAAATTTGGAATTGATTTTTTATGTGTATGTATGACCAAGTATATTCGGCCACATAAGTAATATAAGTACATGATGTTATATTATGATTATTGAGCTTATGTATGTGGGTGCATGTATATTTAGTAATATAATGACGTTTGGTTTTGAAAGTTGATTGATAAATTATTACCTTAATTACATGAGCATTTGGTGAAAGTAGCATTTGTGTATGAACATGTATTAGTTATGAAATCGGTAGGTTTAAGACTAATTGTGGTAATGATAATATATTATAAAATGAGTTGGATATTTGATTACCTAATGTGAATAATAAGTAAACACTATTGATCAAAATATTGAACATCTCTATTTAATTTAGCTCAAGAGCAAGGGGGATCAAAGTTGGATAAGGGAAAAGAGAAAGCTATAGAGTAGTTGATCCACAACCGTCCCAATATACCGAGGTAAGTTTGGATAGTTAATGTATCTTGATAATGTCTTGATATGTGAATAATAACTATACTATGCTTAATTGTTTTGTTTTTTATTATAGTTGTATGACAAATAAATTATGCTTCAAGCTTATAGCAAAACAATTATATGATTGGTGCATGGCATATCACTATTCGAATGAGTAAATAAACCAAAATTTTGAGATGTTATGTGGAATTAATTCATTGTAAATAAGTATGTATGGTGCTCATTGAAGGAAATATATCTGGACTTCAGGTCCGCAGGCTATGTACTGGAAATATATCTGGACTTCAGGTCCGCAGCTATGTGCTGGAACTATATCCGGGCTTAAATTCCCGAAGGCTTTATGCTAGTGATTAGACTCAGGTTTTAACCTAGCAGGCTTAACGTCGATAATTCGAGTAAGGTTATGAATTGAATGCACGGGATGACTGCTATTAATTATGTACTATACAGTATGAAAATCAGGTACGTAATTCGTACACATAAGTGAACCCACCTTTAGATTGAAGTACCATTAACAAGGAATGGAATATACATATTTGTGTATAGATATATGTATGGATGAATACCGAATCTACGAATATGAGAATAACCATTTCAGACGATGTCTTTTATTATATGAAAGTATACGATTATATTAATTTTATAATCCATGTTGATGATCGAGGTTTAGGTCGTAAATTTCTTTGTGTTGGCATATATATAAATATGTATTTTCGGGCAAGGGGTATAAAATTGATTTCGAGTTTAGTATTTCGTAATGTTGATTTACACGTCAAATTTTTATCTGTTTGAATTACTTAAGACTTACTAAGCATCATTATGCTCACTTTGTTGCCTTGATTCCTTGTTTTATAGATCCTGTCCGTTAGCTGTCGTTCTCGGGAATTTCAAAGTCGAAGTCATCCACACTATCTAAGCCCTTCCGGTACTCTCATAGTTGAACTTTGTTAATGGCATGTATAGGACTGACTTTTGTTGTTAATTAAGTATCTTTTTTGGTATTGTATATTTGTATAGCCATGCGAAAATGGCTCGTTAAAATTATTATACGTATTTCATATAGTTAAGGTGTATGTGTAGTTGATATTTAAATGTTTTTTATATGAATTGAACTTAGGAATTATTCTGTAGTGTTAAATGAAATTTCGTGCTTGTTTTGTAATACTTCTAAATCCCTCCGGCGACGAGTACGGGTTAGGGGTGTTACATGAGGCTAGGCCTCCAGTTATATGATAAAGCAGCTATGCTGCCAGTGGAGAGTTTGGTTGGGTGGGTTGAGCTATTCCCCACATGGAGAGCTTGGCTGGTACGGGTGGAGAGTAGCGGATAGTGGGTTGAGTAGTCTCTCTAAATGGGCTTGCATACATTCATTGATATTACATGTGATGTTGAATTGGGCCTATGGGCCATACCGTTTACAGTAAAGGCTTCGGCCCAGTGATATGATTAATGAAAAGGCTTCAGCCTAGTAACCGATAAACGAAAGGCTTCAGCCCAGTATGCTGATATTAGTTGGGCTCCGAGAAGGGCTTGTTGCACGCTGAGTTTCCAAACTCACCCCCTTTTTCTTAACCTTGCAGGTGAGCCTTGATCTGGAGACTTGGAGCCGGAGGGGATTCAGAGTGGCCATGGTGATCGCTTCTGAACTTTGCAATAAGTAACCGCTGTTTTTTCCTTAAGTTTATCTTAACTATTAATATTATTTGTTTTTGGGTTGTAATAAGGCCATTTTAACTATTTTTCTGGGATTATTTTATTTTTAGTAATTCAATACTTTTCTGATAATAAATCAAAATGGGTTAGAGTGCATTTTCAAAATGATACTCGTTTTCAAAATAACGCAACGTTAAAATTAATCGATTGATCAAAAATATCTACTTAAATGAATTACAACTCGTTTATCAAAGTGTGGCAATGGTTGTGGGCATGTCTAGGATTGGATCCAATCGAGAGCTTGGTACTTAAGCAGCCTTCATGGTTCACCTCCTCTGGTTCGGATACCTACCTGGTGCACAGCTTCCATTCACTTTGTTAACTTAGTAAAGATGATCTTTTAAAACGCTAAGAAGGACATAGATAGAGACATAGGTTTTTTGTTAAAACTCCAATGTGACTCGTCATATTCGACCTTAATGTCTGGGCTGGGTTTGGGGTGTTACATTTAGTGGTATCAGAGTCAAGTTACAACAACTCGGCTGTGGGTTTCTAAATGGGTTTAAAAATCGAGAATTTCAAAACTAGGGTATTTTAAATCAATTTTTAAGAATTTCTATTTTCTGTGACCAAATACATGTTTTTAAGTTTTAAATGGTTTGGAGAAAGACGTGGCACACTGAATCCCTGACACCAAGTCTGTAATTATAGTTTCTTTTACACTATTTGATATTGATATGATGCTATAGATAGAACTGAGGCCCTACTATGATACTTTAGATAGGGTAGAGCTGTAAAAGAGTAGGATTAAGACTGTAGCTTGGCTACGACATTGCGAAAACAATTCCTGAACTACTATATTTCCATAAGACATCTTGTAATAAACAACTGAAATATTAAGCTAATGTCATAACATTTGTAATTAGATAATTCGATATGAGTAAAAGAGGATCTCGTGGACGAGGCCGCAGACGTGGTCGCGGAAGGGTGCAAGCTGAATCTTCATCCTCAGGACATAGGCCAGCTGAAGAGGCATTTGTGCCACAGGCAACAGAGACTGGGTCACATGATCGGGCTGCGGGGGACGATGCTTTGTCCCAAGCGATGTTAAGGATCTTGGAAAGGGTTGCTGGAGCTAGCACTGGGACAATGGATAGGGGAACCATCTCTGAGCGACTCTGGGCTAACGGAGCAGAGGTTTTTAGGGGCGTATCTGGAGTGGCCCCAAACGTGGCTGAATATTGGCTAAAGGCAACAGAGCGGATTATGGACGACTTCGATTGCTCTGTAGAGCAAAAGCTAAAGGGGGCTTTGTCGTTGCTAAGAGATAAGGCATATTAGTGGTGGATCACTGTAAGGGAGAGTACCCCGATCGAACGAGTAATCTGGGAGTTTTTCAAGTCTGCTTTGAAGGGGAGGTATGTTGGAGCTAGCTATGTGGATGCCCGTCGAAAGGAATTTTTGAATCTGGCTCAGGGTAATAAGACTATTGCGGAGTATGAGGCGGAATTCTTGAGGCTGATTCTATATGCAAGCAGGATAGTTGCGATCGAATATGAGCACAGTGTTTAATTCGAGGATGGCTTCCGCGATGAGCTTAGGGTGCTGATAGCTCCACAGAGGGAGCATGATTTCGCTGCATTAGTGGAGAAGGCTAAGATAGCTGAAGAAGTAAAACGAACCGGGGTAGAATTGTGAGAGGGATCGACCCAGATTTAGGAGGGATTTTGGACCCTCGGGTGCTGAAAATAGAAATGCTAAAAGAGCTAGAATGGAGGAACCAGTTCGACCAGCTCCGGTGAATACTTTTAGACTGCAGGCTTGCAAGGACTGTGGCAGAGCACATGGGGGACTGCTGGAAACAAACTGAGGCATGTTTTCGATGTGGGTCAAAGGAGCATAAGTTCAGAGAGTGTCCTCAGAGAGCAGCTCAAGATCAAGTTGCGAAGTAAAGGGGTGTCCAACAGTAGTAAAGAGGACCACCACCACAGAGAGGCCGTGGGCAAGGTAAAGGTGGCAATGGTAATGGACGAGGATGTGGGGCACCTGGCAGGGGTGCTGGACATGCTGAAACTCGACAGTCGACGTTGGTTTATGTTGCAAGGTGTCATGAAGAGGGCGATGCTCTTGATGTTATAATCGTACATTTTTCATTCATAACACGCCTTACACTGCTTTGATTGATATGGGTTCCACTCACTCGTATGTTGCCTGTAATGTATCTAAGGCGTTGGGTGTGCTTCCTGAGGAGACTGTGAGTGGGGTATCAGTGATGAGTCCTTTGGGAAACTCGGTTGAGGTAGATAAACTCTTTAAGGAGGTGCCTTTAGAGACGCAAGGTAGGATATTTGTAGGAGATTTGATGGAACTACCATTTGGGGAGTTTGACCTTATTTTAGGAATGGACTGGCTAACTAAGCATAGGGCGATGTTGGATTGTACTGTTAAGAGAATGGTGCTAAGAACTGCCAAGGATGAGGAGATAATGGCCATAGGGGAGCGAAGGAACTATTTGTCCAATGTTGTCTCAGCTTTAAGGGTTGAGAAGTTGATTCGGAAAGGTTGTGACGCGATTTTAGCATTTGTGAGTCAAGCTAAATCTGAGGGGATGACTGTGGAGTCAGTTAGGACCATCAAAGAATTTCAAGATGTATTTCCAGAGAAACTTCCTGGACTACCTCCGAATAGAGAAGTTGAGTTCAGAATCGACTTGTTACCTAGAACAGCTCCATTGTCCATTGCACCTTATCGGATGGCACTGAAGGAGTTGGTGGAACTGAAAGCTCAAATTCAAGAACTGTTGGATAGAGGGTTTATAAGACCAAGTATTTCTCCGTGCGGCGCACCAGTGTTGTTCGTAAAGAAGAAAGATGGGACCATGCAGATGTGTATTGATTATCGGTAGTTGAAAAAACTGACGATCAAGAACAAGTATCCTTTGCCAAGAATCGACGATCTGTTCGACCAACTGAAAGGAGCTTTGATATTTTCTAAGATCGACCTTTGGTCAGGATATCATCAGTTGAGAGTCAAGGAAAAGGATATTCATAAGACGGCATTCAGAACTCGATATGGTCATTACGATTTTTTGGTTATGCCATTTGGTTTGACTAACGCACCGACAGCATTCATAGATTTGATGAATCGAGTATTTCAACCGTACTTGGATCAGTTCGTAGTTGTTTTTATCGATGATATCTTGGTGTACTTAGAAACGAAAGAGAAGCATGATGAACATCTTCGTATTGTGTTGCAAGTGCTAAGGGAAAAGAAACTCTATGCAAAGTTCAGTAAGTGCGAGTTTTGGTTGAGTGAAGTAACTTTCTTGGGGCATGTTGTGTCTGCTGAGGGCATCAAGGTAGACCCTCGGAAGATTGAGGCGATTCTGGAGTGGAAGCCACCGAGGTCAGTAACAGAAATCTGAAGTTTTCTAGGGTTGGCAGGTTATTATCAAAGATTTGTGGAAGGATTTTCTGTGTTGGCAGCACCGTTAATGAAACTTATAAGGAAGGGAGCATCGTTTGTTTGGACAAATAAGCAGCAAGAGACTTTTGAGAAGTTAAAGAAGGTTCTGACTGAGGCACCAATGTTGATTCAGCCAGAGTTTTGTAAGGATTTCACTATGTATAGTAATGCGTCGCATATAGGTTTGGGCTGTGTGTTGATGCAAGAGGGTAAAGTGGTCGCTTATGTTTCACGATAGCTTAAGCCTCATGAGGTAAACTATCCTACTCATGATTTAGAGTTGGCAGCGGTGATTTTTACGCTTAAGATATGGAGGCACTACTTGTATGGGGAGAGATGCATTATCTATATGGGCCATAAGAGTTTTAAGTACTTGCTGACTCAAAAGGAGCTGAATCTTAGACAGCGAAGGTGGATAGAGTTGTTAAAGGACTATGACTGTTCGATTGAGTACTATCCAGGTAAGGCAAATGTCGTGGCTGATGCGTTGAGTCGTAGGACTGTGGCAGAATTGAAGGCAATGTTTGCCTGTTTAAGCTTGTATGACGATGGAAGCTTATTGGCAGAGTTACAAGTGAGACCGACTTAGGTGGAGCAGATTAAAAAGAAGTAGTTGGTGGATGAGTCGTTGGTTTCTCATTTTCAGTAAGCTGAGAAGGGGGAGAGTCTAGATTTTGGATTAAATGGTGATGGGGTTCTTTGTTTTCGAGGAAGAATTTGTATGCCGAAGGACTCTGATTTGAGATTGATGATTTTAAGAGAGGCACATGGTGGACCTTGTGCTATGCATCCAGGAGGGAGTAAGATGTATCGAGACTTGCGAGAGCTATATTGGTAGCCTGGGCTTAAGCGAGAAGTGACTAAATTTTTGGGAAAATGTTTGACCTGTCAACAAGTAAAGGCCGAATATTAGCTGCCTTCAGGATTGTTACAGCCAGTGAAGATACCACTTTGGAAATAGGAAAGGGTGACTATGGATTTTGTAAGTGGTCTGCCATTGACACCTTCCAAGAAGGACTCAGTTTGGGTAATTGTGGATAGGCTGACAAAATCGGCCCATTGCATACCTATCCGAACCGATTACTCACTTCAGAAGTTGGCCAAGTTGTATGTGGCAGAGATAGTACGGTTGCAGGGGTGCCAGTATCGATAATTTCTGACTGAGACCCAAGGTTTACATCTCGATTTTGGCAGAAGTTGCATGAGGCGTTAGGAACGCGATTGGATTTTAGTACGGCTTTTCACCCTCAGTCGGATGGGCAGTCAGAGAGGGTCATTCAGATTTTGGAAGACATGTTGAGGGGTTATGTTATCGACTTTAGGGGCAGTTGGGAGGATTACTTACCGTTGGCGGATTTTGCATATAACAATAGTTACCAAGCAAGTATCCAAATGGCTCCTTACGAGGCACTGTATGGGCGAAGGTGCCGTTCGCCTACTTGTTGGGCTAAGTTGGGGGAAAGGCAAATACTTGGACCGGAGTTAGTAGCGAATACTGAAGACAAAGTTAAGGTGGTCAGGAGTCGGTTAAAGGTGCAGCGGATTGACAAAAGTCTTATACTGATCTGAAGCGTAAAGCTATTGAGTATGCTGTAGGGGACATGGTCTTTTTGAAGGTTTCACCTTGGAAGAAGATATTGAGGTTTGGTAAGAAGGGCAAGTTGAGTCCACGGTTCATTGGGCCTTATCGGATCATTAAGCGGATAGGGCCAGTGGCTTATCAGCTAGAGTTACCTCTAGAGCTGGATTGTATTCACGACGTCTTTCATGTGTCCATGATAAGGCGATATCGTTCTGACCCAACTCATATAGTGCCAATTGCTGAAATTGAGGTACAGTCAGATTTCACCTTCAAAGAAGAACATGTGCAGATACTTGATCGTAACTTCAAGGTGTTAAAAAGAAAGTAAGTCCCACTGGTAAAGGTGATTTGGAGAAACCATGGCAAAGAGGAAGCTACTTGGGAGTCCAAGGAGGCGATGCGTCAACAATATCCTCAACTGTTTGGATCAGGTAAAATTTTGAGGCCAAAATTTCTCTGAGGGTAGAGTTGTAACATCCTGATTTTCAGGTTTTTCGTAATTTTTGAGAATTTGGTAAAGTTTTAAAATTTAGTATTTTGTAGTGAAATTCATAATTGGAATATGTAAATGGGCCTAAGAAAGGCCCGCGTGTTGGCCGAAACCCGATAGAATTTTTGAATTTTAGACTTAAGGCATTAGGGGCTTTAGATAGGTGGCCTTCTTAAAAGATGTGGGTAAATGTAACAACAAGAGAGCCACTGGCAAAGTGGCTAAGTGACGCCACTAAGGAGCTAAAAAAGTGGCGTGTAAGTGGTTGAGGGGAGAGCCAAGGTTCGATTCTCTAAGCTGGCAATTGTGGTGTTCTTTTTATGTCTTGAGTAGGCAGGAGTTGGAAGTTGAATGGAACTCTGTTGGAGAGAGTTTAAATCAGTCAAATGCATGGATTAAGGGGTGATAAGGGGTGAGACTTTGGGGATTTGAAGAGAAGCTTAGAGTTGGCCGAATAGTGGGAATTGGAGAGGGGAATTCGGCTAAGGGGTTTTAGGATAGTATTTTCAGCATTAGGGACTTTAGTTGTGCCGTTTTTCTTCTGTTTAAACACCATAGGGTTATTCTTTTTTCCCTTTTTCTTCTCTAGCCGAAATTACCACCTTTTCCATCGATCTTTCTTTCTTTTCTTTTCCAAAACCAATCTATTATTCCCTTTTCTTTTCATCACCTTTGTCGAATAGCCACAAGAGCCGAACCTTCTTTTCTCTTCACTTGTTGTGGCCAATTTCTTCTTCTGCTAAACTCTAGACAATACAAAAAGGAAGACTGTGGTAAGTATTCGTACTCCAAATCCATTTAGTAGTATAAATATTAAGAAAAGTCGAAACCCCCTATAGTTTAGGGAGGTTGTTGATTTGAGGTATAGGCCTTATTGTGCCTTTTTCATTTGATTTTTATGGTTTGTGTAGTAATAGAGGAGCAGCAAGGCTTGGGGTATCAGTATTGGACAAGCTTGAGTCGTATCATCGGACCCTGTGAAGGTAAGTGATCTATGGCCATTAGGGGTTCTTTGGCCGAATATGGTAAGGTGGATTTTAGGTTTGATAAGCATGACTTGTACACTAAGGTTGGTGATGATTAATTGTAGGTTGTCGTGGGAGACTTTGTTAGCAAACATTACAAATCAGGTGTGTAATAAACCCTGTAAGATCATAGACTAATATTAGCTGAAAAGCCGAAATGCCTAAAATCTGGCATTTTGGGGAACTTGAGATTCTGCATGTTGTTTTAGATGCGATAAATATGAAATGATCGGTGTTGGATAGATGGTACAGGTAAGAGCGCAAATTTGTGCACGATGGTAAGTTGGGCCTCAATGGGCTAGAATTGGGCCCAATGGGCTTCTAGGCCCATTTGGGTAAAATTGATAGAAAATGGAACTTGGGAAAATTGCATGTTAACACGATTAAAAATGTTGTAAAAATTGGGTTAAGTGGGCCTAAAGGACTAAATCAGCATTCGTAGGGCCCATTAAGGGTTTTGGGCCTAAAAAGCTCAAACTGGATAAAGTGCGTTAAAATTATCGTTTAAACACTTGGAATATTGAAATTGTTAATGAACGTGGAAAACCCATAATATTTGGTAAATTTACTAAATTACCCTTAAAGTATGAAAAATGACTGTTTTGCCCCTAGGTAAAAAATAACCATTATACCCCTAGGGTTTAATTATGAATAAGATGCATGAAATATTGATATACATGATATGACATGATATGCACATGATATGTTATGATATGCACATGATATGCTATGATATACTCACTATATGCATGGGCTGGGTTTGATATAAATGGAGGAAGTGCAAGAAGGGCTTTGCCCCAGTTATTTAAATGAGGCTAGGCCTCCAGTTATATGATAAAGCAGTTATGCTGCCAGTGGAGAGTTTGGTTGGGTGGGTTGAGCTATTCCCCACATGGAGAGCTTGGCTGGTACAGGTGGAGAGTAGCGGATGGTGGGTTGAGTAGTCTCCCCAAATGGGCTTGCATACATTCATTGATATTACATGTGATGTTGAATTGGGCCTATGGGCCATACCGTTTACAGTAAAGGCTTCGGCCCAGTGATATGATTAATAAAAAGGTTTCGGCCCAATAACCGATAAACGAAAGGCTTCGGCCTAGTGTGCTAGTATTAGTTGGGCTCCGAGAGGGGCTTGTTTCACACTGAATTTCCAAACTCACCCCCTTTTTCTTAACCTTGCAGGTGAGCTTTGATCTGGAGACTTGGAGCCGGAGGGGATTCAGAGTGGCCATGGTGATCGCTTCTGAACTTTGCAATAAGTAACTGGTGTTTTTTTCTTAAGTTTATCTTAACTATTAATATTATTTATTTTTGGGTTGTAATAAGGCCATTTTAACTATTTTTCTGGGATTATTCTATTTTTAGTAATTCAATACTTTTCTGATAATAAATCAAAATGGTTTAGAGCGTGTTTTCAAAATGATACTCGTTTTCAAAATAACGCAACGTTAAAATTAATCGGTTTATCAAAAATATCTACTTAAATGAATTACAACTCGTTTACCAAAGTGTGGCAATGGTTGTGGGCATGTCTAGGATTGGATCCAATTGAGAGCTTGGTACTTAAGCAGCCTTCATGGTTTACCTCCTCTAGTTCGGATACCTACCTGGTGCACAGTTTCCATTCACTTTGTTAACTCAGTAAAGACGATCTTTTAAACGCTAAGAAGGACGTAGATAAAGGCATGGGTTTTTTATTAAAACTCCAATGTGACTCGTCGAATTCAGCCTTAACGTCTGGGCTGACTTTGGGGTGTTACAACATTTAATACGTTGGCATCGATATGTGATTTCGATATATGTGTGCAAGTAAGACCACATTTAATACGTTGGCATAGATATGTGACTCTGATATATGTGTGCGAGTAGGACCCTGTTTGGGACAGTGGCATCGATATATAATTACATGTAAGACCACGTCTGGGATGTTGGCATTGTACAATATATGTGGTTATCCGAATGCCCTATCCAATTCCGAATGGTTCAACGGGCAATGATAAGTTGTGATCAAATTTGTAAAATGAGCTAAAACGATCAGGTATGAGTTATTTGGTTACCTATTTGAAGATAAGGTAAGTTTGTTATTTGATATGTAATGCAAATTCTATATATGATAGTAATGAAAATATATGTGCATTTGTGTGGTATATTCGGCTATATGCTATGTACATGTATGTGATGTTAAAGTTGATTTATGAGTATCTGTTTATGAGTCTATATACATTCGGTTATATAATGATTTTATGTCTTTGAAATTGAATGATACTTTGAATGTATATATGTGTTTATTCGGTTAAGATAAGGTTTATTTATGAAAGCATATATTATATATATGAAATGTTAAGCTTGAGATTAAATGTGATTAAGATAATATAATTTGGCTTGGATAAAATGAGTTGATAACGTCTTTGAGTTGTTAATTGCTTATGACTTACTAAGGTATGATAGCTTATTGTGTGTACGTTTGTCTTTGTTTTATAGATTTTGGAATTAAGTTAGGAGCTCAGGGATCGTCAGCAAAGTCTATCACACTATCGACTGTTTCGGTACTTTTATAAGTTGAACTTGAACTTATGGCATGTATAGGCTAACCTTGGAGTTAGTTTATTTTGAAACTATATGTATATAAAGCCATGCGAAAATGGCTTGATTATTATGCTTAAGTTAGGTTTTATATCTTCTTGATTAAAATGTTTGATGTGCTTGGTTTTGGTAATTCGATATTGGTGAATTTGGATGTGGTTTGATTGAATCGGCCATGGTATATACATAAGTATTAATTATGCTTGTTATATTACTTTTGGTTAAAATATTTCGATTGTGTCTTATATTTAATAGTAAAGGTTAAATTGGGTTGACGAGTATAATTGGCTAAATGTTGAATTTAGGTAATGAATATATTTGATTGATGATTCGACATTTGCATATATAAATAATGGATGCTTATTGAGTTCTAATATGTAATATATTAGCTAAGTAAAATGCATGTCATATATATGTGGTGTAATTGGTATATGTTTACAGTTAAAGTAACAATATGTATAGCTTATGATCATTCATTATGGTAAGTTTGTTAAATTGATATGTTTTGCTTTAGTGTAATTTTATGATTTAGTTTAATCGAGGTAAACATAGTTGATGGATATGTAAATATATATATATATTTTAGTTGTGATTAAATATTGGTATATTAGAAATGTATGATTTGTATCATGAAAAGTTCAAGTTAATAAACTTAATATAAAGTATATATGTTTGTGATGTTGTTATATGATTCGGTAAAAGAGTAATGTTAAGCATATTGTATATCCGGCCATGTTACTAAATTATTTTAAAAGTGTTTTTATGGCATATTTTATGTGATGGATTAGTATGATTCTTGTGCAAATATATTTGATTATTGAAACTATGACCATTTGAATAGTAAAAAGAAATGTTAAGTAAATATCTATAATCGGATAGTCATAAGTAAAATAAGTGTATTCACCAATGGTTTGAGCATGTGTCTTGGTTATGTGAATATTAATTATGTATGATAATTTGCATGGGAATGGGGAGCACTATGGGTTGTATTCTGTGCTCATTTAATGGTTCATAGTGGTATGCTAAAATGTGCAATTTATATATTGCTTTAAAGTTATGTTCGGCCATATAGTAATAACATTGAGGTTGCATATATGTTTGGACGTGAATTGGCGTGTAATGGTATGTTTGGATTTTACCATGCAAACATGTAAAGTTATTTAAATGATATGCTTGATATTTATTATATTAATTAGATATAATAGCATGTATTTGATATTTGTGTTTGAATGTTTTAAGGTATGCGCATGAAATTTGTGATGTATTAAGATTTGATATAATTAAATCATTTGAATGCTATAAAGGAAATGTACATATGATTCGTATAGTTGAGTTTGTATTACCTTAAAAATGATTAGTAACATTTGACTCTCTTAAGCTGTGTACGGTTTGGTAAAACCTCATAATCCTAATCCAGGGATGGATAGGGTTAGGGGTGTTACATTTTATTAGTATCAGAGTTACGGTTTAGTTGATTCTAGGACTAACATAGTGCGCATAAATCTAGCTATACATGCCATATTATAAATTGTGATAGTGTGATGACTTCTAACATTTGAAAATGTGTTTTGGTATAGTAAATGGATCTCGATCGAGCCGTAATAGATGACATAGAAGATAATGCGCCTGCTCCTGTACAAGGGGCAGCGTCGGCTGATTCTAGGCCGATTTCAAGTAGTATAGTTGGAGAGCTAAACAAGCCTTCTTCCAGTTAATGAATGAGTGGTTCGCGGAGTTCATTCAAACAAATTTGGCTGCTCAAAAACCTCCACCCCCTCAAGATACTGTAACTTTCCAAGTTATATGAAATGAAAAGAAAAGAAAAATTAATTTTGAAGCTGGAGATTCCCGTGAGAGATCATCGGGTAAATCATTTCAGTCTGCATCAAAGAAATTCTGAAATGATTATAACCGTTCAAAGGCTAATGTGGGACACTCGAGTAGGGACCGCGCCAGATCATATTCGAGCTTCAGAGCTTCAACTACTTCTATAGCTAGCCTTGGAAATGTCAGATCTGATCGACCTGAGTACAAACGTTGTGGTAAAAGACATTCGGGTATTTGTAGATTGAATAATCAAGCTTGTTTCAAATGTCGATCCTTAGATCACTTTATCCGAGATTGTCCCAAGTTGGTTGAGCGAGAGATTGTGCAAAATCCGAGATCGAGTAACATTTCAACTGAGGGTAGGTCTCCTAGAAATGCGATAAATGTAAGTAGCAGTCAGAGAGGAACTAAAGACACAACAATTCGCTCTGAGGCTCATACACCTACCAGAGCTATTGCCATTCACGCACGCGAGGAGGCTTCATTCCCCGATGTTATTACTGGTACATTCACTCTTTATGATACTAGTGTAACTGCATTGATTAATTCTAGTTCGACTCATTCTTATGTACGTGAGACCTTAGTATCCAGTAAAATTTTGCCTGTAGAGTCTGCAGAGTTTGTGATTAGAATATTGAACCCCTTGAGTCGGTGTATTCTTGTTAATAAAATGTGTAAGAATTGTCCGTTGATGGTTCAAGATTTATGTCTTCCGGTTGATTTGATTTTGTTATCATTTGGCGAGTTCGATATAATTCTGAGTATAGATTGGTTAACTTTGCACAATGTTATCATAAATTACAAAAGAAAGACTATTGATTTATGGTGCCAGAATGATGAGATTATTCGAATTGAATCTAATAATCTGAATGGTATACCGGCAGTGATATCTTTGATGTTAGCCCAAAAGTATGTGAGAAAGGGTTGTGAAACTTACTTTGTGTATGTGCTTGATAGTAAAGTGGTTGAAAGAAAGATTGAATCAGTACTGGTTGTGTGCAAGTATCCGGATGTATTTCCTAAAGAATTGTCAGGTTAACCACCTATCCGAGAAGTAGAGTTTGGAATTGAGTTTGTGCTGAGGACGACTCCGATATCAATAGCTCTGTATAGAATGGCACTTACTGGATTAAAAGAATTGAAAGTTTAGTTACATGAGTTGACAGATAGAAGTTTCGCTCGATTGAGTTTCTCTCCTTGGGGTACACCAGTTTGACGGAACTATGAGAATGTGTATTGATTATAGACAGTTCAACAAGTTGATTATAAAAAATAAATATCCGTTGTCACAGATTGATGACCTGTTCGATAAACTGAAAGGGGCTACAGTGTTTTCAAAGATAAATTTGAGATCAGGTTATTATCAATTGCGATTCAAAGACTCTGATGTGCGAAAGACTGCTTTTCAAAGGGGATATAGACACTATGAGCTTTTGGCTATGCCTTTCGGACTTACTAATGCACCTACTATTTTTATGGATTTAATTAACCAGATCTTTAGACAGTATCTAGATCAATTTGTAGTTGTTGAACTACTTTCGTGATGAAATCGAGCATGCTGAATATCAGAGACTTGTGTTATAGACTTTGCAAGATAAATAGTTGTATGCAAAGTTCAGTAAATGTGGTTTCGGGACCGCTAAACCGAGTCACCGAAATATTTGAATATAATATTTTATGTCTAAAATACGTGTTTATGCCTGTGTGAACTTTTAAATGCTTTAATTGTTGCAAATTGATGTGAAATTAATTGAAAATGGACTTGTGTGAAAATTTTGAGAATGTGTTAGGTAAATTTTGAAATGGCCTTGTATTATGTGACTTTAAAACATAAGGACTTGCATGTCAAATTAACATTTTTTTATAGTGGCTGGCCATGTGGAATAATCATTGAAATGTATGTATTTTATACATATATTTATATTATAATATAATTAGAATTATATATGTTATTGGTGTTATAATAAAATAAAAAAAATAGTGAAAGGTGAAAAGAACAAGGCTTAGTTCATCTTTTGTTCTTCATTTGTCGAATATAGGAGGGAAAGCTAGGCTTTCGGTCACTCTTTGATTTTTTGCTTGATTAAGGTAAAAATTTCATGTTATTTCCTTTGAATTTTTTTAAGTGTGGTTGATAGCTAAGTATTTGACTTAGCCCATTTTAAAAATTTGAATTCTATGGTGATTTGGGTATTCGGCCATGATATGGATGGTAAGAAATGGTGGTTGTTTTATGCTCTTATGAGAAAAGGTGGATAAGTGAGGTTTAAACTTGTTAGATATGCATAGTAGTGGTTTAGGTGCTTTGGGGAATTTTGGCTAACATGTTTGTGCTTACCAAAATTGAAGTTGAGATTTTGAGCATAATTTGTGTAACATGTGAATGAAATACTTGAAATTATGAATTAAGAACATGAATTTAGTCGGCTACTTAAGACAAATTGTCAAATAATGCTCAACATTAGTGTTATTTACTTAAATTGAGCTTAGAATAGGTGAATTCGTGGGTATGGGGCAAAGTATTTATATTTGGCCATTAGCTAGATTTTGTTAGGATTTAGATAATTGAGAATTTAGTCAATATGCTTAAAAAGAAGCTTTCATGGTTGCCGAATTGTAAAGTGAGAAGTTGCTAAATAAAATTTGATGTTAAAATCAATGAAATAGAGAATGGTAGGTTTAATTGAAGAAGTCATGCTTTGTGTGCCTTATTTGCTTATTGAACATTCGGCTTTGTCCCTAGAGAATGAATGAATTGACGATAATTGTTTATGGGAATTAGCTTTGCCATGTTTATGTTAACAAGATGAGAAATGAATTAAGATGGTCCTAGTGTGCCGATTGGGAGCTAGGAAATTGAGTTAAAGATAGAAGATAGTGAGTAAATATTTCATAGACATTTTTGACACTTAAGTTCACATGAATTTCAGCTTACTAAGTGATCACATATTCGGCTCTTGATGATTATTATGTCATGAATAATGAGTTTGATTAAAAGGTTATGTAAACTTGATCTAATCAATAATTTAGTTGTGACTGGTAACATAGTTGTATTTGGCCAAATGTGTATGTAAAGGAAAATTGTGTGTGTGTGTGTGTGTCATATTGGAATGAAAGTGTAATTATTGAATGAGAGGTATGAATAAGGTTTAATATAATTAAACTTGTTTAACATAGCTCAAGAGCATAGAGGGGCAACATCGGATAAGGGAAAAGCTAAAGTGACGGAATAGCCAACCCAAAATTTGTTCAGAAAGATACAAGGTAAGTCTTTGAGTAATGGGACATAGTTTATGATTTGATAAAATCATGATATATAAGCATAATAAATAAATTGTGACCTAATGGTTCTACTTGAATTACGTAGTGAGATAAATAATTTGTGCATATGGCTTGTAGCCTAATGGTTATAGAAATCATGTTGGATAGCGAAACGAAATCGTGTTCTTTGTTTATGGCTATTGAGCCGAAAGTGGAATGGTTGATAAGCATGTTGTGCTTGTGTTCTAATAATGTAAATGAAATGGTAATGTGTTATGATATATATATATGTGCATGATAATTGAGGATTATAACCGGGCTAAGACTCGCAGGCCTTGTGTGAGATTTATATCCGAGCTAAGTGCCGAAGGCATTCGTGTTGGTGTTATATCCGGGCTAAGTCCCGAAGGCATTCGTGCTGGTGTTATATCTGGGCTAAGTCCCGAAGGCATTCGTGCTGGTGTTATATTCGGGCTAAGTCCCGAAGGCATTTGTGTTGGAAATGTGTGATCTTGCTGTAATAATTCCAATTAATGTGCATCACAACCTTAAAATGGTCAGGTATGTACCGTATATACGTTGTAAAATTTGATTCACTTTAAATTGTGATTATTCATTTGGATAGTGCTCTTCCGGCCATTGCTTAGGGTTGTATGAAGTCTATAGTTTATTCAGGGTACATAAATTTTGATTCAAGTGGAAATATGTTAAGATTGGCTCTGAGCATGTGAGTATATTGGTTGAAGTGTGAAGTAACATGAATATGTGATTATGCATATATATATATTTATTTAGCCTTGTAATTGAATTAGATGTATTCAGCCAAATGATGAAGTTGGTTGGATAAAAAGAAGTTATCTACGTGATATGAATTTTTGTTTAAGGAAAAATTTAAATTGACATGCATGAACAGTAGTGGTATATTTAGTCATGGTTACATTCAGTCAGAAAAGATGATAAGTCTTATGAATGCTATGCTTTAATTTTAAATGATTTCATTGCTTAAAACTTACTAAGCATAGAAATGCTTACTCTGTTGCCCTTAATTCTCTATTTTATAGATCTCATTCGTTAGCTACGGTCTCGGGAATCTCAAAGTCGAAGTCGTCCACACTATCTAAGCCTATTCGGTACTCTAGTAGCTGAACTTTGATAATGGCATGTATAGTGTGACAACCCGAATTAGGGCCTAATCGGAATAGTGGTATTGTGACCACAAATCTGAGATAGAAATAATTGTTTTATAATTATTTTGGGTTTTATGATATGATTACGTGATTGTGTGAAAATTTCGTGACAAAATTCTATGCTTAAAATGCTTAAATTGAAAGTAGGGACTAAATTGAATAAGTTGCAAAATTTTCATCCTAGAAGTTTTTAGTATGAAATTGCTTTGGAATATTAATTAGGAGGTCTTAAATGGAAATTTGACCAATTTTAAGTTCATGGACAAAATTTGGGACATGGAAGGAATTTTGAAAGTTTAGTAAGGGAGGGCATTTTGGTCATTTGTATATTAAATGAAATAAAATGGGAAAAATAACACAAAATTGGTCATCTTCTTCACTAGTTGCTGCCGAATTTTCCTCTCTTCCATAGCTAGGGTTTCTTCAACTTTCAAGCTCCATAGTAAGTAATTCCAAGCCCCGTTTTTAATGTTCTTTACATTTTGAAATCCTCGTAATTTCTGGTTTACCTATTTCTACTATTATTTTGAGTTAGGGTTTATGTTTAAAAATTTAACCATGAATGATAGGCATGTATTTTGATGTTTGTGGTAGAATATGAGGTTTTAAATTATGTTAAACAACTTGTGCTACTCGGTTTTAAGTGAAAACGAGTAAAGCAAGATAATTGGTAAAAATACTTATTGTTCATAACTATATGTTAGAGTGAGAATTTGATGTTGTTGTAGAAGAGAAAATGTTCAACATGTCATAAAACATAGGAATAAGGGCTGAAATTAAATTTCCGAGCCTTGGGGCAAAATTGTAATTTTGTAAAAGTTAGGGGCAAAATGTAATTTTTCCATAATGTGATTTTTGGATTGAAATAAATAGTATGAGTGTTAAATGAGCTAAATGTATTGTTATAGATCAAGAAAGGCGTGGAATTGACCTTGAACGGGGAAGGAAAAAGCTTTGGACTAAATTGCAAAAATTCCACATTTTGCACCGAGGTAAGTTTGTATGTAAATATTACATTAATTTTATGTACATTCTTATATTTCAGCCTATTATGTAAATATATTAGCAGATGTTAAAAATATAAATAGACCATTGGAAGAATGGAAATAAACAATAGAGAGAGATCCGGTTGAACATCTGGAGAGATCGAATAAAATAGAGGAAGCGTAGCTAGGTCACATGTATGATGCTTTGAGTGCACATCATGTGTACAAGAAAGCTACGAGATACAATGTAGTAGCTAGGTCACATGTGTGATACGGGATGTATCCCATGTAGACAAGAGAGCTACGTAAGAGATGAATGTAGCTAGGTCGCATGGGTGATACTATGTGTACACCATGTAGACAAGAGAGCTACGAGACAAATCGGCTAGGTCACATGAGTGGTACTAAGTGTTCACTATGTGTACAAGAGAGCTGAACTAAATGAAGTATGATGGTGGAGAGTGTGGTGAAGCCATTAAATATCGAGGTTGATCCGAATTGTTCAACGGGATGGCTTAGTAGTGAGATTGTAGTCACGGACCTACACTTGTAACGTATGAAATGTGATGAAAATGATTTGTAGTATATATATATATGTAAGTTAAAATGAGGTTAGTGCAAAGAATGGGTGAAAGAGTGAAAGTAGCATTAAATCTGTTTTGGACAGTAACAATGACGTGATTTTGAAAAATCACCAAAAATAGAATGGATTTAACTAGAGGTTGAATGAGATGTGGAATTAAATCTTAATGAGTCTATTTTCATATAAAAGAAATAGAGCAAGCAAAAGAATTCTATATTTTGAGATATTTGCAATTGTGTGTGACTTGCTCAGAATGACTACGTGGTCCTCTGTTCCAACTTTGAAAAATCATTAAAAATTGTACAAAACAAATTAAGAAATATAGTTTATATTCCTAAATTCCTCATTGAGTCTAGTTTTAAATGAAATAGATTTTATGGTTATTTGAATTATGTACTGGGAGAAATTCAATTCTGTAGTGAACAGAGGTCAGATCAGTTGATTGTAACAGGGAAACTTTAACCAATAAACTGTACTAATTGGCTGAACCAAAAATTCTAGAAAAAATTACTAAAAATATTTATGAGTCTAGATTCAGGAAATTTTTTTGATTTGAATTTGAGTTTTGTAACTCGAGTTATGATTTATTTAGCGAACATGATGCTGTGAGAGACAGCTTAATCAAATTGGAGTGAATAGTGAAATTAAAGTAGATATACTTGAGTTGTTGTATAAACATATTAGATTCTTTCATTAATATTTACTTACTTACTTACTAAGCTATAAGCCTACTTTGTTTTCTCTCTTTTGTTTTATAGTGTCCTTTGACTTGCTCGGGGAGTTAAGGATCGCGAAGATCTGTCCGCACTATCAATACTTTAGGGTAATGAACTAAACATTTTGAATTATGGCATGTATAGGAGACTTAATTATTTTGTTACGTGTCATAATTGCCTAGGTTTAAAATATTGGTTACAGTATTCGATCAACTACTTTGTATAAGCCATTAAAGTTGGCTAATATTGTTCAAGACATATGTTATAACGATACACTATCAAATTGGATGACATATTTCTATTTCGGTTTTTGTTTAATGGTATGTGCTATGTTCTAGTAATACCTTGTACCCTATTTCGGCGATGGTAACGGGTAAGGGGTGTTACATTTAGTGGTATCAAAGCTATGGTTTAGTCGGTTCTCGGACTAATAAAGTGTGTGTAAAAGTCTAGCTATACATGCGATAAAAATATTGTGATAGTGTGGTGACTCCTGATTGTTCTAAACTGTGTTTTGTTTTAATATAGTAATGGATCCTGAAGGAACTGCGGCTGATGATGCTGCTAGTAATGCGCCGGCTCCTGTCAAGGGACCGCGCCTGTGGAAAGTAGATCTGAGACATTGAGACAAGGAGATGAGGCTCGGGATGCCTTTCTTCAAAGGATGAACAATTGGTATACTGAATTTATTCAAGCAAATCCAAATGCTCAACCTCCTCCACCCCTTCCTATACCTCAGACGATTCCTGTAGGTGCTCAAGGCATAGATTTGGTAAGGATGAACAAGCCTCCAGTTGACAAGATTCGAAAACAAGGGGCCGAAGAGTTTAGAACAAAGATTGATAATGATCCTGAGAAAGCAGAATTCTGGCTTGCAAATTCTACCCGTGTATTTGATGAGCTCTCATGTACACCCGAGGAATGCTTAAAGTGTCTTTGTATCACTTTTGAGAGATTCGCCTACCATTGGTGGAAGACTAGAGTAGCAAAGTGGTGCCAAAAGAAAGAGTTACTTGGGATTTCTTCTAGGAGAAATTTAGAAAGAAATACATAAGTCAGCGATTTCTTGATCAAAAACGGAAGGAGTTCCTTGAATTAAAGCAAGGCAAGATGTCTGTGGCAGAATATGAACCCGAATTTGTGAGACTTAGCAAGTATGCTCAGGAATGTGTGTCCACCGAGGCCATTATGTGCAGAAGGTTTGAAGATGGGCTGAATGAGGACATTAAAGTGCTGGTAGGAATTTTGGAGTTGACAGAATTTGTAGTGTCAGTTGATCGAGCTCTTAAAGCTGAAGAATTGAACAAAGAAAGAAGAAAAGCTGCTATTGAGGCTCGAGATGCCAGAAAAAGGCCGATAAGCAAGCCATTTCAATCTCAATCAAAGAGGTCCAAAGAGGCAAACCCTCGAATGACAGTTTCAATTGGGGATTCACACAGAGATCGTGGTAGAGCATATTCGAGGTCTAAAGCTCAAGCTACTTCGGTGGCAAGTGTGGGTAATATGCGACCTAGAAAGCCCGAATGTCAGCAATGTGGCAGGCAACATTATGGTGAGTGTTGGGGAACCGAGCGAGCTTGTTTCAGGTGCGGTTCTCGCGAACATTTTATTAGAGATTGTCCGGAGAAAGTTAAAGAAGAAAGATTTTCGAGTGCTAGACAGAATACCACCGCTAGTAGGGTTAGACCACCGAGAAATACTGGAGGTGGGACTAGCAGTAAAACTGCGATGAAAGATTCAGTGACAAGATCAGAAGCTAGAGCACCTGCTAGAACTTATGCTATACGTGCGAGAAGATGCATCATCTCCGATGTCATTCATGGTACATTTTCTCTCTATGATGCTATTGTTATTGCATTGATTGATCCGGATCCACTCATTCCTACATTTGCATGAATTTAGTATCTAATAAAAAGTTGCCGGTTGAGCTTACTTGAGTTTACGATTAAAGTGTCGAACCCTTTAGGCCAATATGTACTAGTTGATAAGGTTTGCAAGAATTGTCCATTAATGATTCAAGGTCATTGCTTTTTCACCAATTTGATGTTTGTTACCATTTGGTGAGTTTGACGTTATCTTGGGAATGGGTGGTTGACATTGTATGATGCTAAGGTAGATTGCAAACAAAAGATACTAGAGTTGAAATGTGAAAATGGAGAAATTCGTGGGTTGAAACAGATGAATCAAATAAATTGCCTATGGTGATTTCGCACATGTATGCTGCACGTAAATACATGAGAAAAGGGTGTGAAGCTTATCCGCTTATGTAATGAATAATCGAGTTGCCTCAATTGAAGCTTGAAATGCATCGATAGTTTGTGAGTTTCGGATGTATTTCCGCACGAACAATTGCCAGGTTGCCTCCGAACAGAGAGATAGAGTTTGCCATTGATTTGTTGCCGGCATCTTGCACCGATCTCGATTGCTCTCAGTATAGAATGGCTCCAAATGAATTAAAAGAATTGAAGGCTCGATTGCAGGAGAATTAATGAGATAAGGGATTTGTGAGACCGAAGTTTTCTCTCCTGGGGTGCCCAAAGATATTATTAAAGAAGAAGGATGGTTCAATGAGACTTTGCATTGATTACCGTCAGCTTAATAAGGTGACTATAAAGAACAAATACCCATTGCCGAGGATTGATGATTTATTCGATCGTTAAAAGGGGCCACATGTTTTCAAAGATCGATTTAAGGTCCAGTTACTACGATTGAGAGTTAAAGAGTCGGATGTGCTAAAAGCGCCTTTAGGACAAGGTATGGACATTATGAGTTTCTTGTGATGCCTTTCGGCTTAACAAATGCTCCAGCTATATTTATGGACTTAATGAATCGGATCTTTCGGCCATATCTGGATAAGTTTGTGGTAGTGTTTATAGATGACATTTTAATTTATTCTCGGGATGAGTCTGAACATGCCAAACACTTGAGAACCATATTACAGATCTTGAGAGAAAAGAAACTGTTTGCCAAGTTTAGTAAAAGTGAGTTCGCCGTGAAGTCGGATTTTTGGGACATATAGTTTTGGTGATGGTATTGGGTGGATCCAAGTAAGATTTCTGCGATCGTTGATTAGAGACCGCCAAAGAATGTATCCGAGGTTAGAAGCTTTTTAGGCTTAGCCGGATATTATAGACGTTTTGTTGAAGGATTTTCGATGATTGCCTCTCCTATGACTAAGTCTTTGCAAAAGAATGTTAAGTTTGAATGGGTGATAAATGTCAGCAGGTTTTGAAAAGTTAAAAGCACGATTGATTTGAAGCACCAATTTTGGTACAAACCAACCAGGAAAAGAGTTCGTAATTTATAGTGATGCATCGTTGTGGGCCTTGGATGTGTGTTGATGCAAGAGGGTAAAATGGTAGCTTATGCTTGAGAGACAGTTAAAACCGCATGAGAAGGACTATCCTACACATGATTTGGAATTGGCGCTATTGTTTTTGCCTTGAAGATTTGGCGACATTATTTATGCGGTGAAAAATGCCGAATTTTTACCGATCACAAAAGTTTGAAGTATTTGATGAATCAAAAGGATTTGAATCTGCGCAATGAAGATGGCTTGAATTATTAAAGGATTATGATCGGTGATTGATTATCATCGGGAAAAGCAAATGTAATTCTTGACGCCTTGAGCGAGAAAATTTCTTTTTACTTTGAGAGCCATGAATACGGGGCTAGTGTTGTCTCGATGATGGGTCAATCTTAGCAGAGATGAGAGCTAAACCGTTATTTCTTGATTGATTTGTGATGCTCAAAAGAATGATAGTGAGTTGCGGGCCAAGAGAACTCAATGTGAGTCGAGTTACGACTCGATTTTGAGTTGGACCAGACGATCGTTTGATGTTTCGAGACAGGATATGTGTGCCGAAATATGATAAATTGATTCGTAAAATATTACATGAGGCGCACAATGGTTGTTTATCGTTCATCCTGGTAGCACAAAAATGTATAATGATTTAAAGAAGTTGTATTGGTGGCGTGTATGAAAAAGGACATTTCGAATTTGTAACCAAATGTTTGATTTGTCAACAAGTAAAAGTGAACATCAAGTGCCTTGGGGCTACTTCAACCCGTAATGGTGCCGAGTGGAAATGGGACAAGATTACCATGGATTTTGTGACCGGTTTGCCTTTGACTCCTAAAAAGAAGGATGCTATTTGGGTAGTGGTTGATAGATTAACAAAGTCAGCGCACTTTATACCAGTACGTACCGATTACTCACTTGATAAGTTAGCCGAATTATATATTCTTTGAAATTGTGAGGTTGCACTGAGTACCTATGTCTATAGTATCAGATAGAGATCCGAGATTTACCTCAAGATTTTGGAAAAAGTTACAAGAAGCTTTGGGTACAAAATTGAACTTTAGTACCGCGTTTCATCCACAAACAGATGGTCAATCGGAAAGAGTAATCCAGTACTCGAAGATATGCTTAGATGTTGTGTTTTAGAATTTGGAGGTAGTTGGGGAAATATCTATCTTTGATTGAGTTTGCCTAGAATAATGATTATCAATCAAGTATAAAAATGGCCTTTGTGACGAAGCCTTGTATGGTCGTAAGTGTCGGACTCCTTTATATTGGACCGAGCTTAGTGAGAAAGCAGATTCACGGAGTTGATTTAGTTAAAGAAACCAAGAGAAAGTAAAAGTAATTCGGGATTATTTGAAAGTCGCTCAGATCGATAAAAGTCATATGCGATTTGAAAAGAAAAGAGATTGAATTTCAAGTGGGTGATAAAGTGTTCTTGAAGGTGTCACCATGGAAAAGATTCGAGATTTAGCCGAAAAGGCAAGTTGAGTCCGCGTTTTATTGGGCGTATAAGATTAACGAGAGAATTGGACCAGTGGCATATCGGTTGGCTTTACTGCGGCAGAGTTAGAAAGAATTGAACGTGTTTCATGTATCAATGTTGAGACGTTATCGTTCGATCCTTCACATGTGGTTTCCCCAACAGAAATTGAGATTCGATCGGATATGACCTATGAGGAGGAACCAATAAAGATTTTGGCTCGAGAAGTTAAACAGTTAAGAAAAAAAAGTATAGCCTTAGTGAAAGTATTATGGCATAGACATGGGATAGAAGAGGCTACGTGGGAACCTGAGGAAGCTATGAAGAAACAGTACCCAAACCTTTTTACCGGTAAGATTTTCGGGGACGAAAATCTCTAAAGGAGGGGCATTTTGGTCATTTGTATATTAAATGAAATAAAATGGGAAAAATAATACAAAATTGTTCATCTTCTTCACTAGTTGCTGCCGAATTTTCCTCTCTTCCATAGCTAGGGTTTCTTCAACTTTCAAGCTCCATAGTAAGTAATTCCAAGCCCCGTTTTTAATGTTCTTTACATTTTAAAATCCTCGTAAATTTCGGTTTACCTATTTCTACTATTATTTCGAGTTAGGGTTTATGTTTAAAAATTTACCCATGAATGATAGGCATGTATTTTGATGTTTGATTGTAGAATATGAGGTTTTAAATTATGTTAAACAACTTGTGCTACTCGGTTTTAAGTGAAAACGAGTAAAACAAAGATAATTGGTAAAAATACTTATTGTTCATAACTATATGTTAGAGTGAGAATTTGATGTTTTTGTAGAAGAGAAAAATGTTCAGCATGTCATAAAACATAGGAATAAGGGCTGAAATTAAATTTCCGAGCCTTGGGGCAAAATTGTAATTTTGTAAAGTTAGGGGCAAAAATGTAATTTTTCCATAATGTGATTTTTGGATTGAAATAAATAGTATGAGTGTTAAATGAGCTAAATGTATTGTTATAGATCAAGAAAGGCGTGGAATTGACCTTGAACAGGGGAAGGAAAAGCTTTGGACTAAATTGCAAAAATTCCACATTTTGCACCGAGGTAAGTTTGTATGTAAATATTACATTAATTTTATGTACATTCTTATATTTCAGCCTATTATGTAAATATATTAGCGGATGTTAAAAATATAAATAGACCATTGGAAGAATGGAAATAAACAATAGAGAGAGATCCGGTTGAACATTTCGGAGAGATCGAATAAAATAGAGGAAGCGTAGCTAGGTCACATGTATGATCTTTGAGTGCACATCATGTGTACAAGAAAGCTACGAGATACAATGTAGTAGCTAGGTCACATGTGTGATACGGGATGTATCCCATGTAGACAAGAGAGCTACGTAAGAGATGAATGTAGCTAGGTCGCATGGGTGATACTATGTGTACACCATGTAGACAAGAGAGCTACGAGACAAATCAGCTAGGTCACATGAGTGGTACTAAGTGTTCACTATGTGTACAAGAGAGCCGAACTAAATGAAGTATGATGGTGGAGTGTGAAATGGGTGAAGCCATTAAATATCGAGGGTTGATCCGAATTGTTCAACGGGATGGCTTAGTAGTGAGATTGTAGTCACGGACCTACACTTGTAACGTATGAAATGTGATGAAAATGATTTGTAGTATATATATATGTAAGTTAAAATGAGGTTAGTGCAAAGAATGGGTGAAAGAGTGAAAGTAGCATTAAATCTGTTTTGGACAGTAACAATGATGTGATTTTGAAAAATCACCAAAAATATAATGGATTTAACTAGAGGTTGAATGAGATGTGGAATTAAACCTTAATGAGTCTATTTTCATATAAAAGAAACAGAGCAAGCAAAAGAATTCTATATTTTGAGATATTTGCAATTGTGTGTGACTTGCTCAGAATGACTACGTGGTCCCCTGTTCCAACTTTGAAAAATCATTAAAAATTGTACAAAAAAAAATAAGAAATATAGTTTATATTCCTAAATTCCTCATTGAGTCTAGTTTTAAATGAAACAGATTTTATGGTTATTTGAATTGTGTACTGGGAGAAATTCAATTCGTAGTGAACAGAGGTCAGATCAGTTGAGCTATGTAACAGGGGAAACTTTAACCAATAAACTGTACTAATTGGCTGAACCAAAAATTCTATAAAAAAATTAGTAAAAATATTTATGAGTCTAGATTCAGGGAAATTTTACGGATTTGAATTTCGAGTTTTGTAACTCGAGTTATGATTTATTTAGCAAACATGATGCAGCAGAGATAGCTTAATCAAATTGGAGTGAATAGTGAAATTAAAGTAGATATACTTGAGTTGTTGTATAAGCATATTAGATTCTTTCATTAATATTTACTTACTTACTTACTAAGCTATAAGCTTACTTTGTTTTCTCTCTTTTGTTTTATAGTGTCCTTCAGCTTGCTCAGGAGTTAAGGATCGCGAAGATCTGTCCGCACTATCAATACTTTAGGGTATTGAACTAAACATTTTGAATTATGGCATGTATAGTAGACTTAATTATTTTGTTACATGTCATAATTGCTTAGGTTTAAAATATTGGTTACAGTATTCGATCAACTACTTTGTATAAGCCATTAAAGTTGGCTAATATTGTTCAAGACATATGTTATAACGATACACTATCAAATTGGATGACATATTTCTATTTCGGTTTTTGTTTAATGGTATGTGCTATGTTCTAGTAATACCTTGTACCCTGTTCCGGCGACGGTAATGGGTAAGGGGTGTTACATATAGGCTTGACTTTTTGATGTTAAATAAGTATCTTTTTGATGATGTATATATGTATAGCCATGCGAAAATGGCTTGTTAAGTTACTATATGTGTTCCACATAGTTAAGGTGAATGTGTGGTTAATATACGATTAATGTTTTCAATGTTTTGATGTGAATTGAACTTAAGAATGAATCAATGTACCCATTAACTTGAAGATGACTCTTTGTATATTGTATAATTGAAAATAATAATAATAATAAAAAACAAGTTGGAATTCGATTTTATAAGTGTGCCAACGGGAGTTATTCGAATAAAGTTAAATGGAATTTCGTGCTTGTATGGTAATACTCCTTAACCCTCCAGCGACGGGTACGGGTTAGGGGTGTTACATTTAATTGGTATCAGAGCCACGGTTTAGTCGATTTTAGGACTAACGTAGCACGTGTGAGTCTAGCTATACATGCCATTTAGTGTTAATACGATAGTGTGATGATTTCTGACAGTTAAAAATGTTTTTTTCGTATAGTAATGGATCCAGATCGAGCGATAGCTGATGATGTTGAGAGTGTAGCGCTTGCTCCCGCACACGGGACCGCGCCGATAGACTGTCAACCTAACGCAAGCAATCAAAATGATGAGGTTAGACAAGCCTTTTATAATGTGATGAATGATTGGTTCAACCAATACATTCGGACAAATACGGCTGCTCCACAACCCCCACTTCCAACAAATACATCCCCTGCACCTATGATACCTCTAGTGATTGATCACCTGAGGTTGAATAAGCCCCCGGTAGACAGAATTAGAAAGCATGGGGCTACTGAATTTAAAGCTACAGAAAGTGATGATGCCGAGAAAGATGAGTTTTGGTTGGACAATACTATTCGAGTATTCGATGAACTATCTTGCACACCTGATTAATGCCTGAAATGTGCCATATCTCTGCTACGTGATTCTGCCTATTATTGGTGGAATACATTGGTTTCTGTTGTGCCCAAGGAACGGGTGACGTAGGAATTCTTCCAGACTGAGTTTCGAAAAAAGTATATCAGTCAGAGGTTCATCGATCAGAAACGAAAAGAATTTCTTGAGCTTAAACAAGGTTCCATGTCAGTTATTGATTATGAACGGAAGTTTGTCAGACTTAGTAGATATGCTCGGGAATGTGTATCGTCTGAGGCTATTATGTGTAAACGTTTTAAAGATGGGCTGAATAAAGATATAAAAATGTTTGTTGGCATTCTTGAAATACGAGAGTTTGTAGTACTTGTCGAGTGAGCTTGCAAAGCCAAAGAACTTAGTAAAGAGAAAAGAAAAGCTGATGTCGGAGCTGGAGAATTTCGTAAAAGATCTTAAGGAAAGTCTTTTCAGCAATCATCGAAGAAATTTTGAGATGATTCAGGCCGATCAAAGAACGCTTCAGTTTTTTCCAGACGAGATCGCGATCGACCCCCTGTGAGTACACGAGCCACTTCAGTTGCCAGTGTTGAAAATGATCGATAGGATAGGACCGAGTGCAAATATTGTGGAAAATGGCATTCGGGGAGCTGTAGATTTCATGACCACTTCTGTTATAGATGCGGATCAGTCGACCATTTTATCAAAGACTGCCTGAGATTATCCGAACAAAATGTGAACCAAAGTGGGAAATTGAGTACTACTACAGCACGAGGTAGACCACCCAGGAATACGGGGAATGCTAGCGGCAGTCAGAGAGGGTCTAGAGATGCTACAACTAGATCCGAGGCTCGTGCTCCTACTAGAGCTTATGCTATACGCGCACGCGAGGATGCTTCTTCGCCTGATGTTATTACCGATACTTTCACTCTCTTTGATACTGATGTGATTGCTTTGATTGACCCTGGTTCTACTCATTCATATGTAAGTGAGACTTTAGCATCCAGTAAGACTCTACTTGTTGAGTCTACTGAGTTCGTGATTCGAGTATCAAATCCCTTGGGTCGATATGTGTTAGTCGACAATGTGTACAGGAAATGCCCCCTGATGGTTCGAGATTTCTATTTCCCAGCCGACTTGATGCTTTTACCCTTCGACGAGTTTGACATTATTCTCGGAATGGATTGGTTGACTGTGCACGATGCTGTAGTGAATTGCAAGCGAAAGACTATCGATTTGCGATGTTCAAATAATGAGATAATTCGGGTTGCATCCAATGATTTAAACGGGCTATCAGCCGTATTAACTTCCATGTCAGCTCAGAAATATGTGAGGAAGGGCTGTGAAGCATATCTGGCCTATTTGTTAGACAGCAAAGTATCCGAACAAGAGCTTGAGACTGTATCTGTGGTTTGTGAGTATTCGGATGTGTTTCCCGAAGAGTTGCCAGGATTACCACTTATTCATGAAGTAGAGTTTGGCATTGAACTTGTACGTAGGACTACACCAATTTCGATAGCTCCATATCGTATGGCACCAACCGAATTGGAGGAATTGAAAGCTCAGTTGCAAGAGTTGACGGATAGAGGTTTCGTACGACCGAGTTTCTCACCATGGGGCGCACCAGTTTTCTTTGTGAAAAAGAAAGATGGGACTATGAGAATGTGTATCGACTATAGACAATTGAATAAAGTAACTATAAAGAATAAATATCCATTGCCCCGAATCGATGACCTGTTTGATCAGTTGAAAGGAGCTTCAGTGTTTTCAAAGATTGATCTGCGATCCGGTTATTACCAGTTGAGAGTTAGAGATTCTGGCGTGCCAAAGATTGCTTTCAAAACGAGATACGGACACTACAAATTTTTAGTGATGCCGTTCGGCCTCACTAATATGCCTGCAGTGGTGATCATCGACGACATTTTGATTTACTCTCGCGATGAGATCGAGCATGCCGAGCATTTGAGACTCGTGCTTCAGACATTACGTGATAATCAATTGTACGCGAAATTTAGTAAATACGAGTTCTAGTTGCGTGAGGTTATCTTTTTGGGACATATAGTGTCTGCTTCGGGTATTCAAGTCGATCCAAACAAGATTTCAGCCATTCTCGACTGGAAACCTCCTAGAAATGTTTCGGAAGTTTAGAGCTTCTTGGGACTTGTCAGTTACTACCGACGATTCATAAAAGGTTTTTCGATGATCACGACACCTTTGACAAAATTGCTTCAAAAAGACGTCAAATTCGAGTGGTCTGAAAAGTGTCAAAAAAGTTTCGACCAGCTGAAAACGCTTTTGACGAAAGCCCTAGTGTTAGTTCAGCCAGAATCTGGCAAGGAGTTCGTGATTTATAGTGATGCATCTCTGAATGGTCTTGGCTGCGTTTTGATGCAAGAGGGCCGAGTTGTCGCATATGCTTCGAGGAAGTTAAAGCCTCACGAACGGAACTATCCGACTCATGATCTGGAGCTAGCTGCTATTGTTTTCGCTCTGAAGATTTGGCGTCACTATCTGTTCGGTGAGAAATGCCACGTCTTTTTCGATCATAAAAGTCTCAAATATTTAATGACTCAAAGTGATTTGAATCTGAGACAAAGACGATGGTTGGATTTACTTAAAGACTACGAGCTTGTCATTGACTAGCACCCAGGAAAAGCTAATGTAGTTGCGGACGCTCTTAGCCGAAAATCATTATTTTCCTTGCGAGCTATGAATGTACAATTATCGTTGCCAGTAGATGATAGCCGAGTTAAAAGCAAGACTAGTGTTAATACGACAAATTTGTGAAGCTTAGATAGTCGGCGATGAGTTGGTTGCTAGGCGAGTTTAGTGTGAATCAAGTGTGGATTCAGAGTTTCGAATTGATGATAATGATTGTTTGAGGTTCAGGGATCGTGTGTGTGTTTCGAGAAACTCAGACCTTATTTCGATGATTTTGAGCGAGGCTCATAGTAGCCGAATGTCGGTCCATCCTGGTAGCACAAAAATGTATAATGATATAAAACATCAATATTGGTGGCATGGTACGAAACGTGACATATCTGATTTTGTATCAAGATGTTTAATATGTCAACAAGTGAAATCAGAACATCAAATGCCTTCGGGGTTACTTCAGTCGATCATGATACCCGAGTGGAAATGGGATCGAGTTACGATAGACTTTGTGTCTGGTTTACCGCTGACGCCGAGCAAGAAAGACTCCATTTGGGTTATTGTGGATAGATTAACGAAGTCAGCTTATTTCATCCCTATTCGTACGGACTTTTCACTTGATAAGCTATCGGAATTATACGTCTCTCAGATTGTACGATTGCACGGCGTGCTGAATTCTATTGTTTCAAACAGAGATCCCCGATTTACTTCACGGTTTTGGCAGAAATTGCATAAGGCATTGGGTACCAAGCTCCATTTTAGCACTGCCTTTCATCCCCAAACCAATGGTCAGTCCGAAAGAACGATTCTAATACTTGAGGATATGTTGAGATGTTGCATTCTCAAGTTTAGTGGCTCGTGGGAGAAATATGTACCGTTGATTGAATTTGCCTATAATAATAGCTTTCAAATGAGTATTAAGATGGCACCCTACGAGGCCTTATACGGACGTAAATGTCGAACACCTTTGTTTTGGACCGAGCTCAGCGGGAATAAGTTATATGGGGTTGATTTAATTAAATAAGCCGAACAGCAAGTGAAAATAATTCGTGATAGCTTGAAAGCAGCATCGGATCGTCAGAAATCATACGCGGACTTAAAGCGTAAAAATATGGAATTTCAAATTGGAGAAAAAGTTTTTCTGAAAGTCTCGCCGTCGAAAAAGATACTCCGTTTTGGCCATAAAGGCAAATTGAGTCCGAGATTTATCGGACCGTATGAGATTTCAAAGAGGATTGGGCCGGTTGCTTATAAACTAATTTTACCCCCTGATCTTGAAAAGGTTCGCAATGTTTTTCATGTATCGATGCTTCGTCATTATAGATTCGATCCTTCTCATGTAATTAGTCCGTCAGAAATTGAAATTCAGTCCGATTTGAGTTATGAAGAAGAACCGATTCGTATCCTAGCTCGCGAGGTGAAAGAGTTGCGAAATAAAAAGGTTCCGTTAGTAAAGGTGTTATGGCTCAGGCACGGGATCAAAGAAGCTACTTGGGAACCAGAGAACTCTATGAAAGAATGATACCCAAATCTATTTACTGGTAAGATTTTCGGGGACGAAAATCCCTAAAGGGGGGAGAGTTGTGACAACCCTATTTTGACCCTAGTCGAGAAGTGGTTTCGAGACCGCTAAACCGAGTCATCGAAATATTTGAATATAATATTTTATGTCTAAAATATGTGTTTATGCCTGTGTGAATTTTTAAATGCTTTAATTGTTGCAAATTGATGTGAAATTAATTGAAAATGGACTTGTGTGAAAATTTTGAGAATGTGTTAGGTAAATTTTGAAATGGCCTTGTATTATGTGACTTTAAAACATAAGGACTCGCATGTCAAATTGACATTTTTTTTATAGTGGTCGGCCATGTGGAATAATCATTGAAATGTATGTATTTTATACATATATTTGTATTATAATATAATTATAATTATATATGTTATTGGTGTTATAATAAAATAAAAAAAATAGTGAAAGGTGAAAAGAACAAGGCTTAGTTCATCTTTTGTTCTTTATTTGTCGAATATAGGAGGGAAAGCTAGGCTTTCGGTCATTCTTTGATTTTTTGCTTGATTAAGGTAAAAATTTCATGTTATTTCCTTTGAATTTTTTTAAGTGTGGTTGATAGCTAAGTATTTTACTTAGCCCATTTTGAAATTTTGAATTCTATGGTGATTTGGGTAATCGGCCATGATATGGATGGTAAGAAATGGTGGTTGTTTTATGCTCTTATGAGTAAAGGTGGATAAGTGAGGTTTAAACTTGTTAGATATGCATTGTAGTGGTTTAGGTGCTTTGGGGAATTTTGGCTAACATGTTTGTGCTTACCGAAATTGAAGTTGAGGTTTTGAGCATAATTTGTGTAAGTTGTGAATGAAATACTTGAAATTTGAATTAGGAACATGAATTTAGTCGGCTACTTAAGAAAAATTGTCAAATAATGCTCAACATTAGTGTTATTTACTTAATTGGCAAATTGAGCTTAGAATAGGTGAATTCGTGGGTATAGGGCAAAGTATTTATATTCAGCCATTAGTTAGATTTTGTTAAGATTTGGATAATTGAGAATTTAGTCAATATGCTTAAAAAGAAGCTTTCATGGTTGCCGAATTGTAAAGTGAGAAGTTGCTAAGTAAAATTTGATGTTAAAATCAATGAAATAGAGAGTGGTAGGTTTAATTGAAGAAGTCATGCTTTGTGTGCCTTATTTTCTTATTGAACATCTGGCTTTGTCCCTAGAGAATGAATGAATTGATGATAATTGTTTATGGGAATTAGCTTTGCCATGTTTATGTTAACAAGATGAGAAATGAATTAAGATGGTCCTAGTGTGCCGATTGGAGCTAGGAAATTGAGTTAAAGATAGAAGATAGTGAGTAAATATTTCATAGACATTTTTGACACTTAAGTTCACATGAATTTTAGCTTACTAAGTGATCACATATTCGGCTCTTGATGATTATTATGTCATGAATAATGAGTTTGATTAAAAGGTTATGTAAACTTGATCTAATCAATAATTTAGTTGTGACTGGTAACATAGTTGTATTTGGCCGAATGTGTATGTAAAGGAAAATTGTGTATGTGTGTGTGTCATATTGGAATGAAAGTGAAATTATTGAATGAGAGGTATGAATAAGGTTTAATATAATTAAACTTGTTTAACATAGCTCAAGAGCATAGAGGGGCAACATCGGATAAGGGAAAAGCTAAAGTCATGGAATAGCCAACCCGAAATTTGTTCAGAAAGATACAAGGTAAGTCTTTGAGTAATGGAACTTAGCTTATGATTTGATAAAATCATGATATATAAGCATAATAAATAAATTATGACCTAATGGTTCTACTTGAATTACGTAGTGAGATAAATAATTTGTGCATATGACTTGTAGCCGAATGGTTATAGAAATCATGTTGGATTGCGAAACGAAATCATGTTCTTTGTATGTGGCTATTGAGCCGAAAGTGGAATGGTTGATAAGCATGTTGTGCTTGTGTTCTAGTAATGTAAATGAAATGCTAATGTGTTATGATATATATATATATATATATATGTGCATGATAATTGAGGATTATAGCCGGGCTAAGACCCATAGGCCTTGTGTGAGATATATATCCGGGCTAAGTCCCGAAGGCATTCGTGCTGGTGTTATATCCGGGCTAAGTCCCGAAGGCATTCGTGCTGGAAATGTGTGATCTTGCTGTAATAATTCCAATTAATGTGCATCACAACCTTAAGATGGTCAGGTATGTACCGTATATACGTTATAAAATTTGATTAGGTTTAAATTGTGATTATTCATTTGGATAGTGCTCTTCCGGCCATTGCTTAGGGTTGTATGAAGTCTATAGTTTATTCAGGATACATGAATTTTGATTCAAGTGGAAATATGTTAAGATTGGCTCTGAGCATGTGAGTATATTGGTTGAAGTGTGAAGTAACATGAATATGTGATTATGCATATATATATATATATATATATATATATATATATATATATATATATATTTAGCCTTTAATTGAATTAGATGTATTCGGCCAAATGATGAAGTTGGTTGGATAAAAAGAAGTTATCTACGTGATATGAATTTGTGTTTAAGGAAAATTTTAAATTGACATGCATGAACAATAGTGGTATATTTAGTCATGGTTACATTCGGTCAGAAAAGATGATAAGTCTTATGAATGCTATGCTTTAATTTTAAATGATTTCATTGCTTAAAACTTACTAAGCATAAAAATGCTTACTCTATTGCCCTTAATTCTCTATTTTATAGATCTGGTTCGTTAGCTACAGTATCGGGAATCTCAAAGTCGAAGTCGTCCACACTATTTAAGCCCATTCGGTACTCTAGTAGCTGAACTTTGATAATGGCATGTATAGGCTTGACTTTTTGATGTTAAATAAGTATCTTTTTGATAATGTATATATGTATAGCCATGCGAAAATGGCTTGTTAAGTTACTATATGTGTTCCACATAGTTAAGGTGAATGTGTGGTTGATATTCGATTAATGTTTTCAATGTTTTTATGTGAATTGAACTTAAGAATGAATCAATGTACCCATTAACTTGAAGATGACTCTTTGTATATTGTATAATTGAAAAAAAAATAATAATAAAAAACAAGTTGGAATTCGGTTTTATAAGTGTACCAACAGGAGTTATTCGAATAAAGTTAAATCAAATTTCGTGCTTGTATGGTAATACTCCTTAACCCTTCGGCGACGGGTACGGGTTAGGGGTGTTAGAAAGTCAGTTTTTTAGGACATGTTGTATCAGCCTCGGTTATTCGGGTTGATCCGAGTAAAATTTTAGTTATACTTGATTGGAAACCTCCAAGAAATATTTTTGAAGTTTGAAGTTTTTTGGGACTTACTTGTTACTATAGACGATTCGTGAAAGGTTTCTCTATGATTGCAACCCCGATGACGAAGCTATTATAGAAAGATGCTAAGTTTGAATAGTCAGAAAAGTGCCAGAAAAGTTTTGATCAATTGAAAGCCCTTTTAACCAAAGCTTCAGTGTTAGTTCAGCCAGAATCGGGTAGTACGAATAAGTACAATGATCTGAAACAGTTTTACTGGTGGCATTGTATGAAACGAGACATTTCTGACTTTGTTTCGAAATGTTTAGTTTGTTAGCAAGTAAAAGCTGAACATCAAGTACCTTTCGGAT
Source organism: Gossypium anomalum (assembly GCA_025698475.1). Classification (NCBI taxonomy): domain Eukaryota; kingdom Viridiplantae; phylum Streptophyta; class Magnoliopsida; order Malvales; family Malvaceae; genus Gossypium; species Gossypium anomalum. The sequence continues at coordinate 34,861,742 of CM046959.1, read as the reverse complement.
TGCTTCAACCGATCATGATACCTAAGTTGGAAAATATCCATATGTATTTCATGTTTCGATGCTTCGTAAATATCAATCTAATCCCTCACATGTGATTAATCCATCAGAAATTGAGATTAAATTTGATATGACATATGAGGAAAAACCGATTCGTATTCTAGCTTGCGAAGTTAAAGAATTGCGAAATAAGAAAATTCTGTTAGTAAAAGTACTGTGGCATAAACACGAAGTTGAAGAGGCAACATGGAAGCCAGAAGATGCAATGAAAGAACGCTATTCGAACTTATTCACCGTTAAGAATTTCGGGGACGAAAATCCCTAAGAGGGGAGAGTTGTAACAACCCGATTTACACCCTAATCGGAATGGTGGTCACGGGACCACGAATCTAAGTCAGAAAAATATTTAAAAAATATTTATTATGTTTACTATGTGTGAATTAATATTTGTGAAATTTGCGTGATTTAATTTTGTCGTTTGAGTGTCGATTTAATAAACAGGGCTTAATCGCGTAAAATAAAAATTTAATGGTTTAATGTGTAAGGGCCGAATTAAATGTGTCTTTATAATTTGAGGTATTTATAATAAAATTTGACCATGAAAGCATGTGATGGACGATTAACCATAAATTATAATGGTTTTATATTAATTAATAAAGGTTATAAGTGTAAAATGGTTAATAATGTTATAATATAAAACATAAAATAATTAAAAGCCATGCATGTTTTATTTGATAGCCGAAATTAGCTAAAAGAAAATAAAAAAAGAAAGAAAGCCATTTTTGGCCATTGTTAAGCTTAATCAAGGTATGTAACTAGCTCGATTTTTTATAATTGTTACGTTTTTTATATCGTTGCAGTGTAATGTACAAAGCCTATGCTTGAATTTCTGATTTTAATGAATATTTTGAATTATTCATTGATGAATATTTGAGTTTTGTGATGTTAGTTGATGAATCATGAAAGATATGTTTTGGATCGATATGTTTTGTATTGGAATTTTTGATGATCTTGATTAATTAGGACTAAATTGTAAAAATAATAATTTGAGGGACTAAAATGTGAAATAAATGAAATATATGGACTTGTATGAACATGGGTAGTATTTGGCCTATGCATGTTATGTGCAATTTTTACATGTTTTGTGTTTTGTGCAATTTGGACTAAATTGTAAAAAGTGTAAAATGTAAGAGGTAAAATGGTAATTTTCCCATTTATGTGTTTTTGGACTAAATTGAGTAAAAATATGTTTGAATGAGTTTAATTTCAATATGTTTAGATCAAGAACCAAAGAAATTAGATTTGGATCGGGGGAAAACCAAAGTTATCGATTAGTCATCCAGCTCGGATTTTCGTTGTATGAGGTAAGTTTATAAGAAAATTGATGTTGTTTATTTTAAATAAATACGAGTTTATTATGCTGAACTTAATTATGTGGAGTATATATGTTGTTAGCTGAATGTGTATATGCTAAGGAGCTATATTTTCAAATTCGTTTCGACCGAGTTATGACGTCCGAAAGCCCCATATGAACCTTAAGAGTAACTAGGATACATATGTCATGACATAGGATTTCGATATATGATGTGCAAGTAAGACCATGGCATCGATATATGTGTGCGAGTAAGACCACGTTTAATACGTTGGCATCGATATGTGATTCCGATATATGTGTGCGAGTAACACCATGTTTAATATGTTAGCATAGATATGTGACTCTGATATATGTGTGCGAGTAAGACCCTATTTGGAACAGTGGCATCGATATGTGATTACATGTAAGACCACGTTTGGGACATTGGCATTGTACAATATATGTGATTATCCGAGTGTCCTATCCAATTCTGAATGGTTCAACGGGCAATGATAAGTTGTGATCAAATTTGTAAAACGAGCTAAAACGATCAGGTATGAGTTATTTGATTACCTATTTGAAAATAAGGTAATTTTTTTATTTGATATGTAATACAAATTCTATATATGATAGTAATGAAAATATATGTGCATTTGTGTGGTATATTCGGCCATATGCTATGTATAAGTATGTGATGTTAAAGTTGATTTATGAGTATATGTATATGAGTTTATATACATTTGGTTATATAATGATATTATGTCTTTGAAATTGAATGATAATTTAAATATATATATATATGTATATTCGGTTAAGATAAGGTTTATTTATGAAAGCATATATTATATATATGAAATGTTAAGCTTGAGATTAAATGTGATTATGATAGTATAATTTGGCTTGGATAAAATGAGTTGATAATGTCTTTGACTTGTTAATTGCTTATGACTTACTAAGCTATGATAACTTATTTTGTGTACGTTTGTCTTTGTTTTATAGATTTTGGAATCAGGTTGCGAGCTCAGGGATTGTCAGCAAAGTCTATCACACTATCGACTATTTCGGTACTTTTATAAGTTGAACTTGAACTTATGGCATGCATAGGCTAGCCTTGGAGTTAGTTTATTTTGAAACTATATGTATATAAAGCCATGCAAAAATGGCTTGATTATTATGCTTAAGTTAGGTTTTATATGTTCTTGATTAAAATGTTTGATGTGCTTGGTTTTGGTGATTTGGTATTGGTGAATTTGGATGTGGTTTGATTGAATCGACCATGGTATATACATAAGTATAAATTATGCTTGTTATATTACTTTTGGTTAAAATGATTCGATTGTGTCTTGTATTTAACAGTAATGGTTAAATTGGGTTGACGAGTATAATTGGCTAAATGTTGAATTTAGGTAATGAATATATTTGATTGATGATTCAGCATTTGCATATATAAATAATGGATGCTTATTGAGTTCTAATATGTAATATATTAGCTAAGTAAAATGCATGTCATATATATGTGGTGTACTTGGTATATGTTTATAGTTAAAGTAACGATATGTATAGCTTATGACCATTCATTATGGTAAGTTTGTTAAATTGATATGTTTTTCTTTAGTTGAATTTTATGATTTAGTTTAATCGAGGTAAACATAGTTGATGGATATGTAATATTGGTTATTAGAAATGTATGATTTGTATCATGAATAGTTCAAGTTAATAAACTTAATATAAAGTATATATGTTTGTGATGTTGTTATATGATTAAAGTATAAGAGTAATGTTAAGCATATTGTATATTCGGCCGTGTTACTAAATTATTTTAGAAGTGTTTTTATGGCATATTTTATGTGATGGATTAGTATGATTCTTGTGTAAATATATTTGATGATTGAAATTATGACCAGTTGAATAGTAAAAAGAAATGTTAAGTAAATATCTATAATCGAATAGTCATAAGTAAAATAAGTGTATTCACCAATAGTTTGAGCATGTGTCTTGGGTATGTGAATATTAATTATGTATGATAATTTGCATGCGAATGGGGTGCACTATGGGTTTTATTTTGTGCTCATTTAATGGTTCATAGTGGTATGCTAAAATGCGGAATATATATATTGCTTTAAAGTTATGTTTGCCCATATAGTAATAATATCGAGGTTGCATATATGTTTGGACATGAATTGGCGTGTAATGGTATGTTTGGATTTTACCATGCACACATGTAAAGTTATTTAAATGATATGTTTGATATCTATTATATTAAATAGATATAATAGCATGTATTTGATATTTGTGTTTGAATGTTTTAAAGTATGTGCATGAAATTTGTTATGTATTAAGATTTGACGTAATTAAATCATTTGAATGCTATAAAGGAAATGTACATATGATTCGTATAATTGAGTTTGTATTACCTTAAAAATGATTAGTAATGTTTGACTCTCTTAAGCTGTGTACGGTTCGGTAATACCTCATAACCCTAATCCAGCGATGGACACAGGTTAGGGGTGTTACCATCAGTCCAAATGTGTGATTCAGATTCTCGAAGGTATGCTTCGTTGCTGTATAGTAGTGTTCGAAGGCAACTAGGAGAAATATTTACCGTTAGTCAAATTCAAGTATAATAAGTATTTTTAGTCGAGTATAAAAATGGCACCGTATGAGGCTCTGTATGGTCATAAATGCTAAACTCCGTTATACTGGATTGAGCTTAGTGAGAAAAAGATACATAGGGTTGATTTGATTTGTGAGACAGAAGAAAAAGTGAAAGTAATCCGGGATAGGTTGAAAGCAGCTTCAAGTCATCAGAAATCGTATGCGGATCTTAAACGTAAAGATATAGAATTCCAAGTCAGCGACAGAGTATTCATTAAAGTATCACCCTGGAAGAAAGTTCTTCGGTTCGGTCACAAAAGAAAACTGAGTCTGCAATTTATCAGGCCATACGAGATTACTGAAAGAACCGTACCTGTTGCATATCGGTTAGCTTTACCGTCAGAACCAGAAAATATTCATATAGTCTTTCACGTGTCTATGTTGTGACGGTACTGATCTAACCCTTCACATATTATCTCCCCAATGGATTTCAAGATTCAGTCTGACATGACATACAGTGAGGAACCGATTAGAATTCTGGCACAAGAGGTGAAAGAATTGAGAAACAAAAACATAGCTTTAGTAAAAGTTCTCTGGGAACGACACAAAATAGAAAAAACCACCTGGGAACCTAAGGAACCTATGAGAAAGCAATATCCAACCTTTTTTCTGGTAAGATTTTCAGAGACGAAAATCCCTTTAGGGTGGAGAGTTGTAACAACCTGTTTTTAGTGAAATCAAAAATAGTGGTTTTGAGACCACAAATCCGAAGTTGAAAATTTTATTTTATTATTATTTTATTATCTACAGGATGATAGAAATATCGTATAAAAATTTTGTTAAGACATTTTACCGTTTACATGTTCAGTTTGATAAAAAGGACTAAATCACATAAAATGCAAAAGTTAAGTTCTAATAGCTAGAGGTATTAAGTAGATATAGAAATTTAAAGTGGAGGTCCTTATATGGTAATTAGACCATTAGTATGTTAGTGGATGATTATGGCTTGGCAATTTAAAGTGGAGGTCCTTATTAAAGTAAATTAGTAATTAAAGACAAATTAAATAAAATAAAGCAAAGTTATCATATTTTTGTTCCATCATCAATAGAAAACAAGGATTAAAAAGCCATTGAAGGAGCTTCAACATTCGGCTAGTCTTTTTCTAGGTGCATGGTATGTATTTTAGTCTCGTCTTTGATGATTTATATGTTTACAGGATCGTTGTAGCTTAATCTAGCTAGCTGGGGGACTAATCTGTGAAACAGTTAAACTATTAGGGTTTTACCACTGATGAATATGCTTGAGATTTGATGTTTGATGATATAAAATGAATGGTTGTTATTAGATAAACAACATTTGTGAAGGGATTTTTGGTGAAATTGTCAATTAGGGGTTAAATTGAAAAATAGAAATATTGTGTGGTGAATTTTACGAATTTGTGAAAAATGTGGGCTGTTATAAGCATGTATAAAAATCGGCTAATATTGGGTAGGGGTAAAATTCCATGAATTTCATTTTCCGAGCCTAGAGACTAAATTGCAAAGAAATTAAAAGTATAGGGCAAAATGGTAATTTTGCCAAAAATGTGTTGGACTAAATTAAATGTGAAATATATTGAATTGAGTTAAATTTATCCGTATGGATCCAATTAGACCTCATACGAAGTTAGATTGAAGCAAAGAGAGTTTTAGATTAAATCGCCTTCGTATCTACGTATACTCGCCGAGGTAAGTTGATGTAATTAAATTGAGTATTTATATGTCTTGATTGAATTATATGTATGTGATTTGTATAATTGCCATGTATAAATACTGATCGCATATTCGATGACGTACGACGATTACCGAGCCCCATTTCAACCCTAAGAATTCATAGGATACAAATGACATGTCATTAGGGTTACCGATTCTCAGCGTGTATGAGCTTACCGATTTGCAGCTCGTGAAAGCTTACTGACATACAACTCGTGAGAGCATATCGATTCATAGCTCATAGGAGCTTACATGTACAAGAATGGATGGATTACAGTTTAACACATTTTGTGGGAGCTATCCCGAGTATCCAACTATATTCTAAATGGGTCAACGGGCAATGTTCTAATATGATATGACATGAGTTCGATACGAATTGTTACAGGTATAGATATGAATTATATGGAAATTGATATTACATGGTATATAGGTATATGAAATGGATGATATATGTATATGGAATTTGATTAATTGTTGAGCTCATCCATAACTTGGTTTATATATGTGTTTATATAACTAACATGGTTGATGTATATGTGCTTAAGCATTTGGCCAATATATGTTGGGATATGCTCTGATTACTTACCTTATATGTGAATAACTGGTAAGTTAAATTATATGTTATATGAACTTACTGAGCTTAAATGCTTACTCTGTGTATTTTTCGTGTTTTATAGTGAATCAGAAGCTCGTTTGGGTTGGAAGCTTGTCGGAGCTATATCACATTATCCATCAACTCTTTTGGTACTTTCAGTTGGTTTAATTTTGGTTATAATGGCATATATAGGTTATTTTGGCTAATTTTGGCCTACATGTTTTGTTGTTATTTTGGCCATATATTTGGCTTGTGTCTTGGCACTTTCTTGATAGTATGAGTTTAGTATGTGGTATGTAAATATTTGCTCTCTAATGGTTGATGTTTGGATTGCTATGCTTGAATTATGGAAGATGAAAACTATGGCATGAATGTGCACATTGTATATGTGTTTTGTGATAGAATGAAATTGTGGTAAAGTGACACATTTGTGGACATGATGTAACATCCCGAATTATGGCCTAGTCAGAACAGTGGTTTCGGGACCACAAATTCGACGTAAGAAAATTTATTTTTATTATATTTTTATGGTCCACGGTTTCATGAAATGATTTCATGAAAATTTCTTTTGAAAATTTTGACATTTAGGCACTCAATTTAGTCAAAAGGACTAAATCGTAAAAAGTGCAAAAGTTGAGTTCTACATGCTAGAGGTGTCCAATTATTATGAAATTTTAAATTGGGGGTCCTTATATGGTAATTAGATCATTGGTTAATTTTTTGGACAAAAATGGACATGAAATAGGTGAAATAGAATATTTTTAAGTTAGGGGCATTTTGGTCATTTAGTAATTAAAATGAATTAAAAACAAAATTAAAAGCCAATTTTTGTCCGTCTTCAAGGTATGGCCGAAACTTGCATGGAGAAACCATGGCTAGGGTTTTTCAACCTTCCAAGCTCGATTGTAAGTCCGTTCTGGTCCTATTTTTAATATTTTTACGTTTTTACAATTCGCGTAACAAGATCTACTCATTTCTACTCATATTTTAAGCTAGGATTCATGTCTAAAAATTGACCCATGCATGAAATGTTAGTATTTTGAAGACTAATGGAAGAATATGAAAGATTAAAGCATGTTTAGCAACTTTTACTAAGTGATTTTACATGAAAATGCATAAAAATGACTAAAATGTAAAAGTTGTACAATGGGTAGTAATCATGTGAATAAAAGAGAAATGTGGGCTTCTATAAGAGCAATAATGGTTCGGCTAGGCTACAAGAAAATCGAGCACATTTCAATTTACGAGCCTAGGGACCAAAGTACAAATATGAGAATGTTTAGGGGTCAAAATGTAAATTTTTCAAAAGTATGATTTATGGACCCATTTGAATAATGTGAATAATAAATAAGTTATATTTGAAATGTTAGATCAAGAAAATAAGATTTGGGCTTAGAACAAGGTTGAACGAGGTTAAGCACTAATTCGAAATAAATAGCCGTACTCGAACCCGAGGTAAGTTCCTGTGATAATAATAATGCAATATTATACTTAATTTTATTGCTTGATATTACATGAGTTGTAAGTTTGTATGTAAGTAATTCAACAATTCCATTAATCTGTGTTTAACATTTGATATCATATGATACATGTATGTATGCCCCAATGAAATTGGGTTGTGATGATTCAACGGAATCTTGATGATAACATTGTATCTCAGAAACCTTGGGGGACACTGAGGAATGCTTAGGATTCGAATATCATGACACCATGGTTAATGAGATCCTATGTAAGACCATGTCTGGGACATGGCATCAGTATCCAAGATGAGAGCCAGTGTAAGACCATGTCCGGGACATGGCATCGACGTTGATATGTATGCCAGTGTAAGACCATGTCTGGGACATGGCATCGGTGTTGATATGTATGCCAGTGTAAGACCATGTCTGGGACATGACATTGGCAAAGATATGTGTGCTAGTGTAAGATCAAGTCTGGGATATGGCACCGGCACCGACATAAATATGCGGACCCATGTAAGACCATGTCTGCGACATGGATTTGGCATTCTATTTGGTGTATGATAATCTCAAATGTCCTTCAGTATTTCGGGTGGTCCAATGGGTCATTCAAGATTATTGTTAAGAAGTGGAGTAATATCTAAAAAGTGTTGAAAGGGTACAAGTATGTACACTAAGCTTATGGTTATTGAGACTTTAAAATGTCGAGACCTCGGTGAGCTAAGATGTATGAATTATGATTATGAACTTTATTGCAATATCATGCTAACTTACATTATGTAATTGAACAGGGAATACATGAAATGGTGAGTTCATGATTAGTTGAAAATGAACTTATGATAATTATTATCATATTGCACTAAAACAATTTTGGATAGCAGCAATAGTCCAACTTTGAAAATCCACCAAAAATGGTGGAAATCGAATTAGAGGTTGAATTAAATATTAAACTAAATATTATTGAGTCTAGTTCTATATAAAGGAAACGTTGTAAGAAAATGAATTTCATATTATGAGATATTTGAATTTTTGTGAGATAGAGTCAGAACAAGTTCGGAATCCCCTGTTCTAAATTGGGAAAATCACTAGAAATTTTACAAAAATAATTATGGGTTATAATTTATATTACTAAGTCCTTAATGAGTCTATTTTCAATAAAAATAGATGGAAACATTATCCGAATTTCGTACTAAGAGATAAATAAATTTTAGTGAAGAAAGGTCAAAGTTGTCAAATAGCGAAACAGGGGATACTTTAAAGAATAATTTGTACTTATTGGCTGGACTAAAAATTATAAAAAATTTATTCTAATAAGATATGTGCGTCTCATTTTAGTGAAAATTATCGGATATTAATTTGGAGTTCCGTAGCTCCAAATATAAATAAATTGGTAACTATGACTCGAGAAAACAACATGACCAGAATATAAGTAAAAGTGTAATTATGGTTGTATTACCTTGAGAAGCATGTTGGCATATTGCTTATTATTTTCATATGGACTTACTAAGTGTAAAGATTACTCCCTCCTTTTCATTTCTTTAGTGTCGTTAGGTTAGCTCGGGGTTGGAGATCGTCGGAGGCAGCATCACACTATCGAGCCATTTCCCTTGGAGTATTGACATATATATGTTAAGCGTTTTCAAGTGAGTGGCATATATATATAGGGACTTAGATTTTATGTTAGATGTTGTTATGATTAGCAAAATGCGTTTAAGTATGGGAGAGAATTAAGGAGAACAAAAGGCTTGGAAAATAGCTTAAGTGTTGGCCACATGGGCAGAGACACGGCCATGTGTCTTAGCCATATGGAGGACACGGCCTAGCACTGGGCTTGTGGCTTCGCCATGTGGTCCATTTTGCATGATGACATCATAGTTAGAGAGTTACACAACTTGAGAATACGGGCGTGTCCTTGTGTCCACGCGGGCGTGTGACTCTACTTCATGGAAAAATTTTATAAATTTTCCTGAACTTTCCAAAGTTCCCAGTTTAGGCCCTAACTACTTTCAAAGTACATTTAAGGCTTCGTAGGCCCATATAAGGGACTTTAAGATAGAAATTGAAAATTTTAAAATTTGAACAAAATTTTATGACTCAGTTTTTCATGTATGTGTATGTTTAAGTCTGGTAATGCCTCGTATCCTATCTCGGCATCAGACACGGGTAAGGGGTGTTACATTTAGTGGTATCAGAGTTATGGTTTAGTCGATTCTCGGACTAACCTAGCATGAATGAGAGTCTAGCTATATATATGCCACCAAACAGTGATAGTGTGATGTCTCCCGACGCAAATGGGAACCATCTTGTTTGGACAAAGGTACTCTCCAACCGAGCTACACCGACCATGTTAAATGTGATGCTAAGGTATTTGAGTAAATTACAGCTATGATGAGCCTGAACTCAAAAAAGTATGGATGAAAGTTCATGATATGTATGTGATAACATGTGAGATAGAAGGTTATGTTGCGATGAATACTCATGCTTGTTTGATACTCATATGATGTTATACACTTGGCTTAATTGATTAAGTGAAAGTGGTAAATAGAAATTCGTAAAGATACGAATAATGGAGTTCATAATAGCATGATACAGATAAAATGTCATTGTCCTAATTGGACATTGAATATTGTTGAGTTTCAATGATATCTTTAAATGAGATAAAGGAATATATTACAATGAGCTTATTTATGTTTAATTGATAGTTCTATGATGTATATGATTGATTTACTTGGGTGAATGTATGTATTTGACTAACTCATCAACCTTATTAATAGAATGAATGATCATGTATACTTGTTTGAATAAGTATGGTTGGTAAACTCGCATAGCTTAAATAAATGTGCTAAATTGATTGAATCGAGTTATATGACTATAATGATATGTATATGACGATGTGCTAGTTGAGAGCTTAGATTGTGGTACACTCATCTATGTTTGTGATAATGTTACTATAATGATGAAATAGTGTCATATGTATATTCGTATGATAGATGAATTAGGGATCTTACGACCCTACCCCTTTACCAGAGTGGTGTTTATAAAGGATTTTGCGAGATCTGTGGGATAAGCTCCCAAGTGTGAAACCAAAGAGTTCAGCTGTGGAACGATTATAAATATGGTCAGAGTTTGTGAATGAATTGATAAGTAAAGACAGAACTAGAAAGGTATCAGGTTGATTTAAAGATTATTCTATTTACGAAATATCGTAATGAGAGGAGAAATTAACTTTGGTAAACCAACTGATACAGACACGATGTTGAAAGAATGTGGTAACTAGAATTCTTTTTGAACTTATTTTCTTCAATGAAAGAAATAATGGGGATTAGTGATGACAAAAATAATTGAAGGAATAAGATTTGAAATGTATGATATTTGAGTGTAACAGCTTACAATAAGCAGATTATGACTGTTTCTTTTAAGGTACCCTCAGGATTCATTTGTTCTCGGAAGTGTTATTATGACTATCTATCTTCTGATAAATTGTTATTGTACAAGGATGTTTTCTAATCTTGATGTTTGACGAAAGCATTGATAACTTGATTGGTTTATAATCGGTGTTGTTCTATTTCTCTCGAGTATTCTGTTACATTTTGTCTATTGTGATTTTATGAGAAAATACACATTACGTTATGATTTTGTTTCTTCTAATTATTGCTCTGTCTGATATATATACATATATGGGAAGTATATTGTTCTTATCGTATCTATTCCCGGTGGGTCTGAATGATGTATTCATTTGAATTTCTTGTCTCTGAGGAATTATCAAGATCTTTCATGTTTCCTTATGAGTTTTGTCCATGATCTACGGTTATGGTATTGTAATTTGGATTTCTGAATCCTGGGAATTTCTTTATCTTGGATTTCTCTATCTTGGACTTCTTTATTAGGTTTTCTTGCCATATCTATTCCGTAAATTATTAATCATGGCTCATTCCTAAAGTTCATTCTTTGGCTTACGATGAGTATGTTAATTATGATTATGTTTCTGGTTTGATTATATCAACATGATGATTCCAGTATATGGATTTCTATTCTCAAGTAAGTTAATCAATTTAATACTTTCAATCGGGATATTCTTGTAATTATGAGTTAATACGACTGAAATCGACTTTGATTGGCATGATAAGTGAATTTTTAATGATTACATGTTGAATCGTTCTATCGACTGGAAGGGAGGATTTCTTGAAATGTCATTATTGATGATTGAGACTAACTTGGTGTAACACCCTTAACCTATATTCGTCGCCAGATTAGGGTCACGAGGTATTACTGAACAAAAGCATAGTTCCAAACATTCACACATTAACACAAGTCATGTTCATATATATAAACCATATGTCTAATTAAATATTAAGCATGATTTTATTAATCATAATACATATACAAATCATATATTCAACACTTTAATAGTATTCGAATACCTAATAAAAAATCAAAAATTTTGTTTCATATTTCTTTACATGCACATATTAAATCAAATAAATCAATTCACATGTCATTTTGTCCATTAGCATATACGGCATTAACAACTTCACCAAATGATCATATATATTTCATGAAACAATAGAAACCTTATCCACATTTAACCACATCAAATTTGGACCATTTTTGAATATTAATACTTAAACATGTCAAGCCTAATTCACATACTAAAAATTATACCCAAACCATCTATATATAATTAACCATTTTAGAGCACAAGTAACAACTTGGAGTGCACTCAATACACATGCTAATTATCATGCCTAAAATGCATATACACAACCAAACTATTTATTTTATATTCGGTCATCCATTTTATCTTCCATATAACATTTAAATTATTTACATTCTTTGCCATTCTAAATTGAATCTAAATAGTCAAATACTAAAGCCGAACATACAACTACTTATATATATACCACATTATGTAATCAAACATTATATAAGCAATTCGACCCTTTATGCAGAATCACCAGAAATCATGACATAGGCATATATTTTTATTTACCTATCATCAACTGAATATAAAAGCTCATCAATTGCCAATTTTAAACCAATATGTATACGAATTATACATTAAAATATAGGTCAATACTAAACCTCAACCAAAACACATCAATCAACCATGTTTACTTCACTTAAACCAAATTCATATATCTAAGCACCACCTTCATATATACCATGAAATAATATATATATCAAACCGGTATATCATAAACTAAAATATATAAGTGCAAGTGCCAAATCATCAATCAAACATATTCCTTACCTAAATTCAACATTTAGCCGAATATACTTGTCAACCAAATTAAATTATTACTATCAATACAAATCATAACCGAATCATTTTAACCAAGAGTAACATAACAAGCATAATTCATACCTATGTATATACCATGGTCGATTCATTCAAACCACATCCAAAATCACCAACCATTTTCCATACATATATCACATATAAACTTAACTAAAGTTTCATATACTCATATAACATATTAGCCATTTTTGCATGGCTTAATATATACATACTTCAAACTTAACCAAATACAATCTAGCCTATACATGCCATAGGTTCGAGTTCAAACTTATAAAATACCAAAAATAGTCAATAGTGTGATGGACTTTGTTGACGATCCCTGAGCTCGTAACTAAACTCCAATGTAACAGCCCGATTTAGGGCCAAAACGGAATAGTGGTTTCGAAACCACGAATTTGAGATTTAAAAAAATAATAATAATTTATTATGATTAATTTTTAGCGTTTATATTATGATTTCCTAATTATGTGAAAATTTCGTTGCGAAATTTTATCGATTGGATGTTTAATTTGACGTTTAGAACTAAATTGAAATAGGTGAAAATTGTGTATGTCTAATTTATAAAGTATTAGATTGAAATGGGGTTTTAAGTAGAGGTCCTTAAATGGAAATTAGACCATTATCTTTTATATGGACAAAAATTAGGACATGGATGGAATTATTAGAAAGTTTAGTAGTAAGGGCATTTTGGTCATTTGTATATAAAATGAAATAAAATGGGAAAAATAACACAACAATGTGTTCATCTTTATCAAACTGGCCGAAACTTGCATGTTCTCCATAGCTAGGGTTTTTCCCAAGCTTTCAAGCTCAATAGTAAGTGCATTCAAGCCTCGTTTTTAATGTTCTTTACATTTTTGAAATCCTCGTAACCCGGTCTACCTATTTCTACCATTATTTCGAGTTAGGGTTTATGTTTAAAAATTTACCCATGAATGATATGTATGTATTTTGATGTTTTATGGTAGAATATGAATGTTTGAAGTTAGGAGAACGATCTTTTCTAAGTGATTTTTAACGAAAACTAGCAAAACGACATAATCGGTAAAAATACGTATTGTTCCTAACTATGTGTTAGAGTGAGAATTTGATGTTGCCATAGAAGATAAAAATGATCAGCATGTCACTAAACAAATGAATAAGGGCTGAAATTAAATTTCTGAGCCTAGGGGTAAAATTGTAATTTTGTAAAAGTTAGGGGGCAAAAATGTAATTTTTTGCATAATGTGATTTTTGGATTGAAATAAATAGTATGAGTGTTAAATGAGCTAAATGTGTTGTTATAGATCAAGAAAGGCGTGGAATCGATCTCAAACGAGGGAAGGAAAAGGTTTTGGACTAAATTACAAAATTTCCATATTTTGCACTGAGGTAAGTTTGTATGTAAAAAATACATTAACTTCATTTACATTTTATATTTTGGCCTATTATATATATATTAATTGATGTTGAAGCATAAATCGACTATTGGAAGAATGGAAATAAGTAATAGAGAGAGAAATCCCGGTTGAACATTCGGAAAGATTGAATAAAATAGATGGAGCGTAGCTAGGTCACATGTATGGTACTGAGTGCACATCATGTGTACAAGAGAGCTACGAGATACTACATAGTGGCTAGGTCACATGTGTGATACTGGATGTATCCCATGTAGACAAGAGAGCTACGGGAGAGATAAATGTAGCTAGGTCGCATGTGTGATTCCAAGTGAAGGACACCATGTAGACAAGAGAGCTACGAGATAAATTGGCTAGGTCACATGGGTGGTACTAAGTGTTCACCATGTGTACAAGAGAGGAGAATTATATGAAATATGATGGTGGAGTTGTGTGCTGAAACCATCAAGTATCAGGAATTGATCCGAATTGTTTAACGGGATGGCTTTATAGTGACATTGTAATCATGGACCTATACTTGTGATGTATGAAATGTGGTGAAAATGAATTGTGATATGCATGTTAAAATGAGATTAATATAAGGAAAGTGTGAAAGAGTGAATTAGCAAGAATACTGTTTTGGACAGACGCAGTGTTGTGAATTTGAAAAATCACCAACAATAATGGGAATTTAATTAGAGGTTGAATGAGATATTAATTTAAATCTTAATGAGTCTATTTTCATGTAAAAGAATCAGAGCAAGTAAAGGAATCTTATATTTTGAGAAATTTATATTTTTGTGAGACCTGTTCATAATGACTGCATGATCCTCTATTGAGAATTTAAAAATTTACCATAAATTGTAAAGAAACAATTAGGAGTTGTATCTTACATGTATGAAATCCTTATTGAGTCTAGTTTTATAAGAAACAAACAGCATAGTCATTGTAACTCTGAATATATAGATATATGAATCGTAGTATATAGGGGTCAGAGTGGCCGAACCCTAAAATAGGGGAGACTTTAACTAATAAACTGTACTAATTGGATGACCAGAAAATCTAGAAAACAATTAGTAAGTAGATATGAGTCTAGTTTCAATGAAAATTTACGGAATTGGATTTCGAGTTTTGTAACTCGAGTTATGATTTATTTAGTGAACATGACGCAGGAGGGACAGCTTGATCAAATTGGAGTAAATAGTGAAATTAAAAATAAATATGATTGAGTTACTTTGTAAACATATTAGATTCCTTATATATTATTTATATACTTACTTTGTAAACATATTAGATTCCTTATTTATTATTTATATACTTACTTACAAAGCAATAAGCTTATTTTCTTTTCTCTCTTTTTTTGTTTTATAGCGTCATCCAGCTAGCACGGGAGTTAGAGATCGTTGAAGATCTGTCCGCACTATCAATACTTTTGGTATTTAAACTAAACATTTTGAAATATGGCATGTATAGTAGGCTTAGTTATTTTTGTTACATGTCATAATTGCCTAGGCTTAAAATATAGGCTACAGTATGTGATCGATTATTTTGTACAAAGCCATTGAAGTTGGCTAATATTGTTAAAGACATATGTTATAATGTTTCATGTTGCAATTGGATGCCATATTTTTGTCTCGGTTTTATTTAATGGTATGTGTTATGTTCTGGTAAGATCTCGTACACTGTTTTGGTGTGGAATGCGTGTAAGGGGTACTACATTTAGTGGTATCAGAGCTATGGTTTAGTCAATTCTCGAGCCAATAAAGTGTGTGTAAAAGTCTAGCTATACATGCCATAAAAATACTGTGATAGTGTGGTGACTCTTGATTATTCTAAATTGTGTTTTGTTGTAATATAGTAATGGATCCTGCCGGAACTGCGGCTGATGATGCTGCTAGTAATGCGTCGACTCCCGCACAAGGGACTGCGCCTGTAGAAATTAGACCTGAGACATTGAGAGAGGCAGATGAGACTCGGGATGCCTTTCTCCAAATGATGAACAATTGGTATACTGAGTTTATTCGAGCAAACCCAAATGCTCAACCTCCTCCACCCCCTCCCATACCTCAGACGGTTCCTGTAGCTATTCAAGGCATAGATTTGGTAAGAATGAACAAGCCTCCGGTTGACAAGATTCAAAAACAAGGGGCCGAAGAGTATAGAGCAAAGATCAATGATGATCCCAAGAAAGCAGAGTTCTGGCTTAAAAATTCTACCTGTGTATTTGATGTGCTCTCATGTACACCCGAGGAGTGCTTAAAGTGTCTGTCAGACGTTTTGAGAGATTCACCTACCATCGTGGAAGACTTTGGTGCTGATGGTGCCAAAAGAAAGAGTTATTTGGGATTTCTTCCAAGAAGAATTTAGAAAGAAATACATAAGTCAGTGATTTATTGATCAAAAACGGAAGGAGTTCCTTGAATTGAAATAGGGCAAGATGTCTGTGGCAGAGTATGAACGTGAATTTGTAAGACTCAGCAAGTATGCCCAGGAATGTGTGTCCACCGAGGCTATTATGTGCAAAAGATTTAAGGATGGGCTTAATGAGGACATTAAAGTGCTTGTGGGAATTCTGGAGCTGAAAGAATTTGTAGTATTGGTTGACCGAGCTCTTAAAGCTGAAGAATTGAATAAAGAAAGAAGAAAAGCTGCTATTGAGGCCCGAGATGCCAGAAAGAGGCCGATAAGCAGGTCATTTAAATCCCAGTCAAAGAGGTCCAAAGAGACAAACCCTCGAATGATAGTTTCAGCTGGAGATTCACACCGAGATCATGGTAAGGCATATTCGGGGTCTAAAGCTCAAGCTACTTCAGTGGCAAGTGTGGGTAATGTGTGGTCTAGAAAACCCAAATGTCAGCAATGTGGCAGGCAACATTTTGGTGAGTGCTGGGGGAACAAGCGAGCTTGTTTTAAGTGTGGTTCTCGCGAGCATTTTATCGAGTATGCGGAGAAAGTTAAAGAAGAAAAATTTGAGCGCTAGGCAGTACTACCGCCAGCAGAGGTAGACCCCAGAAATATCGAAGTGGAGCTAGCGAAAGAAAAGCGTGATGAAAGATTCAAAGATCGAGATCGAATCTAGAGTGCCTGCTAGAGCTTATACCATACGTGCCCGAGAGGATACATCATCTCTCGATGTGATTACTGGTACATTTTTTCTTTATGATACTATTGTTGTTACATTAATTGATCCTGGGTCTACTCATTCCTATATTTGTATGAATTTAATGTCTAATAAAAAGTTGCCTGTTGAGTTTACTGAGTATGCGATTAAAGTGTCGAACCCCTTAGGCCAATATGTGCTAGTTGATAAGGTTTGCAAGAATTGCCCATTAATGATTCAAGGTCACTGTTTTTCGGCTAATTTGATGCTGTTACCATTTGACGAGTTTGATGTTATCTTGGGAATGGACTGGTTGACATTGTATGATGCCAAGGTAAATTGTAAATAGAAAACATTAGAGTTGAAATGTGAAAACGGTGAAATTCTGTGGGTTGCAACAGATGAATCAAATAAATTGCCTATGGTGATTTCGCGCATGTCTGCATAGAAATACATAAGAGAAATACATAAGGAAAGGGTGCGAAGCTTATCTTGCCTATGTAATGAATACTAAAATGTCTGAATCGAAGCTTGAATCAGGGTCGATAGTTTGTGAATTTCCAGATGTATTTCCAGAGGAATTGCCTAGGTTGCCTCCGAATAGAGAGATAGAGTTTGCCATTGATTTGTTGCCGGGGACTGCACCGATCTCGATTGCTCCATATAGAATGGCTCCGATTGAATTAAGAGAATTGAAGGCTCAGTTGCAAGAGTTAATAGACAAGGGATTTGTGAGACCGAGTTTCTCTCCCCTGGGGTGCTCTGTATTGTTCGTAAAGAAGAAAGATGGCTCAATGAGGCTTTGCATTGATTACCGTCAGCTCAATAAGGTGACTATAAAGAACAAGTACCCGTTACCGAGGATTGACGATTTATTTGATCAGTTGAAGGGGGCAACAGTGTTTTCAAAGATCGATTTGAGGTCCGGTTACTACCAGTTAAGTGTTAAGGAGTCGAATGTGCCGAAAATTTCCTTTAGGACAGGGTATGGACATTATGAGTTCCTTGTGATGCCTTTCGGCTTAACAAATGCTACAGCTATATTTATGGACTTGATGAACCGAATCTTTCGGCCATATTTAGATAAGTTTGTAGTAGTGTTTATAGATGACATTCTAATTTATTCTCGGGATGAGTCTGAACATGCCGAACACTTGAGAACCATATTGCAGATCTTAAGGGAGAAGAAACTATTTGCTAAGTTTAGTAAAAGTGAGTTCTGGCTTCGTGAAGTCAGTGTTTTGGGACATACAGTCTCAGGTGATGGTATTCAGGTGGATCCGAGCAAGATTTCCGCGATCGTTGATTTGAAACCGCCAAAGAATGTATCCGAGGTTAGAAGCTTTTTAGGCTTGGCCGGGTATTATTGACGTTTTGTTGAAGGATTTTCGATGATTGCCTCTCCTATGACTAAGTTGCTGCAAAAGAATGTTAAGTTTGAATGTACTGATAAATGTCAGCAGAGTTTTGAAAAACAAAAAGCACGATTGACTGAAGCACCAATTTTAGTACAGCCCGAGCCCGAGAATGAGTTCGTAATTTATAGTGATGCATCATTGACAGGCCTTGGATGTGTGCTGATGCAGAAGGGTAAAGTGGTAGCTTATGCCTCGAGATAGTTAAAACCGCATGAGAAGAACTATCCTACCCATGATTTGGATATGGCCGCTATTGTATTTGCCTTGAAGATCTGGCGTCATTATTTGTATGGTGAAAAATGCCGAATTTTTACTGATCACAAAAGTTTGAAATACTTGATGAATCAAAAGGATTTGAATCTACAACAATGGAGATGGCTTGAATTATTGAAGGATTATGAGCTAGTGATTGATTATCATCCGGGAAAAACGAATGTAGTTGCTGATGCCTTGAGCAGGAAATCTCTTTTTACTTTGAGAGCCATGAATACGAGGTTAGCATTGTCTGATGATGGGTCAATCTTGGCAGAGATGAGGGTTAAACCGTTATTTTTCTAGCTAATTTGTGATGCTCAAAAGAACGATAGTGAGTTGTGAACCAAGAGAACTCAGTGCGAATCGGGTTACGACTCAAATTTCTAAGTTGGACCAGATGACTGTTTGATGTTTCGAGATAGGATTTGTATACCGAAAAATGATGAATTGATTCAGAAAATACTACATGAGGCACATAGTGGCCGTTTGTCAGTTCACCCTGGTAGCACAAAAATGTATAATGATTTAAAGAAGTTATATTAGTGGCCAGGCATGAAAGGGACATTTCTGAATTTTTAACCAAGTGTTTGATCTGTCAACAAGTAAAAGCTGAGCATCAGGTGCTTTTAGGATTACTCCAACCAGTAATGGTGCCTGAATGGAAATAGGATAGGATTACCATAGATTTTGTAACCGGGTTGCCTCTGACTCTTAAAAAGAAGGATGTTGTCTGGGTAGTGGTTGATAGGTTAACAAAGTCGGCTCACTTTATTCCGGTACGTACCGATTACTCACTTGATAAATTAGCTAAATTATATATTGCTAAAATTGTGAGGTTGCAAAGGGTACCTATGTCTATAATATCAAATAGAGATCCGAGATTTACCTCGAGATTCTGGAAAAAGTTACAAGAAGCTTTGGGCACAAAATTGAACTTTAGTACCGCGTTTCATCCACAAACAGATGGTCAGTTGGAAAGAGTAATCCAGGTACTTGAAGATATGCTTAGATGCTGTGTTTTAGAATTTGAAGGCATTTGGGAGAAATATCTATCTTTAGTTGAATTTGCCTACAATAACAGTTTTCATTCAAGTATACAGATGGCACCGTACGAAGCCTTGTATGGTCGCAAGTGTCGGACTCCTTTATATTCGACTGAACTTAGTAAGAAACAGATTTATGGGGATGATCTAGTTAAAGAAACCGAAGAGAAAGTAAAAGTAATTCGTGATTGCCTGAAAGCTGCTTCAGATCGACAAAAGTCATATGCAGATTTAAAAAGAAAAGAGATTGAATTTCGGGTGGGTGATAAAGTGTTCTTGAAGGTATCACCATGGAAAAAGATTCCAAGATTTGGCCGGAAAGGCAAGTTGAGTCCGCGTTTTATTGGGCCGTACGAGATTACTGAGAGGATTGGACCAGTGGCATATCGGTTGGACTTACCGACAGATTTAGAAAGAATTCATAATGTGTTTCATGTATCAATGTTGCGACGTTATTGTTCTGATCCTTCACATGCAATTTCTCCAACAGAAATTGAGATTTGATCGGACTTGACCTATGATGAGGAACCGATTAAGATTTTGGCTCGAGAAGCAAAATAGTTGAGAAAGAAAGTATAGCTTTAGTAAAAGTTTTATGGCAAAGACATGGAGTAGAAGAAGCTACGTGGGAACTGGAGGAATCCATGAGAAAACAGTACCCAAATCTCTTTACCGGTAAGATTTTCAGGGATGAAAATCCCTAAAGAGGGGGAGAGTTGTAACAACCCGATTTAGGGCCAAAACGGAATAGTGGTTTCGAAACCACGAATCCAAGATTTTAAAATAATAATAATAATTTATTATGATTAAGTTTTAGCATTTATATTATCATTTCCTAATTGTGTGAAAATTTCGTTGCAAAATTTTATCGATTGGATGTTTAATTTGACGTTTAGGACTAAATTGAAATAGGTGAAAAATGTGTGTGTCTAATTTATAAAGTATTAGATTGAAATGGGGGTTTTAAGTAGAGGTCCTTAAATGGCAATTATACCATTATCTTTTATATGGACAAAAATTAGGACATGGATGGAATTATTAGAAAGTTTAGTAATAAGGGCATTTTGGTCATTTGCATATAAAATGAAATAAAATGGGAAAAATAACACAAAAATGTGTTCATCTTCATCAAACTGGCCAAAACTTTCATGTTCTCCATAGCTAGGGTTTTTCCCAAGCTTTCAAGCTCAACAGTAAGTGCATTCAAGCCCTATTTTTAATGTTCTTTATATTTTTGAAATCCTCGTAACTCGGTCTACCTATTTCTACCATTATTTCAAGTTAGGGTTTATGTTTAAAAATTTACCCATGAATGATATGTATGTATTTTGATGTTTGATGGTAGAATATGAATGTTTGAAGTTAGGAGAACGATCTTTTCTAAGTGATTTTTAGCGAAAACGAGCAAAATGGCATAATCGATAAAAATACCTATTGTTCATAACTATGTGTTAGAGTGAGAATTTGATGTTTCCATAGAAGATAAAAATGATCAGCATGTCATTAAACATAAGAATAAGGGCTGAAATTAAATTTTCGGGCCTAGGGGCAAAATCATAATTTTGTAAAAGTTAGGGGGCAAAAATGTAATTTTTGCATAATATGATTTTTGGGTTGAAATAAATAGTATGAGTGTTAAATGAGCTAAATGTGTTGTTATAGATCAAGAAAGGTGTGGAATCGATCTCGAACGGGGGAAGGAAAAGGTTTTGGACTAAATTGCAAAATTTCTATCTTTTGCACTGAGGTAAGTTTGTATGTAAAAAATACATTAACTTCATTTACATTTTTATATTTCAGCCTATTATATATATTAGCTGATGTTGAAGCATAAATCGACTATTGGAAGAATGGAAATAAGTAATAGATCGAGAAATCCCGGTTGAACATTCGGAAAGATTGAATAAAATAGATGGTGCTGAGTGCACATCATGTGTACAAGAGAGCTACGAGATACTATGTAGTGGCTAGGTCACATGTGTGATACGGGATGTATCCCATGTAGACAAGAGAGCTACGGGAGAGATAAATGTAGCTAGGTCGCATGTGTGATTCCAAGTGAAGGACACCATGTAGACAAGAGAGCTACGAGATAAATTGGCTAGGTCACATGGGTGGTACTAAGTGTTCACCATGTGTACAAGAGAGCGAATTATATGAAATATGATGGTGGAGCTGTGTGCTAAAACCATCAAGTATCGGGAATTGATCCGAATTGTTTAACGGGATGGCTTTATGGTGACATTGTAATCATGGACCTATACTTGTGATGTATGAAATGTGGTGAAAATGAATTGTGATATGCATGTTAAAATGAGATTAATATAAAGAATGTGTGAAATAGTGAATTAGCAATAATACTGTTTTGGACAGACGCAGTGTTGTGAATTTGAAAAATCACCAAAAATAATGGGAATTTAATTAGAGGTTTATTGAGATATGACTTTAAATCTTAATGAGACTATTTTCATGTAAAAGGAACATAGCAAGTAAAGGAATCTTATATTTTGAGAAATTTATATTTTTGTGAGACCTGTTTAGAATGACTGCATGATCCTCTATTCAGACTTTAAAAATATACTATAAATTGTAAAGAAACAATTAGGAGTTGTATCTTTTATATATGAAATTTTTATTGAGTCTAGTTTTATAAGAAACAAACGACATAGTCATTGAAACTCTTAATAGAGATATATATGAATCGTAATATACAGGGGTCAGAGTGGCCGAACCCTAAAATAGGGGAGACTTTAACTAATAAACTGTACTAATTGGCTCGACCAAAAATTCTAGAAAAACATTATTAAGTAGATATATGAGTATAGTTTCAGGGAAAATTTACGTAACTGGATTTCGAGTTTCGTAAATCGAGTTATGATTTATTTAGTGAACATGACGCAGGAGGGACAGCTTGATCAAATTGGAGTAAATAGTGAAATTAAAAATAAATATGATTGAGTTACTTTGTAAACATATTAGATTCCTTATATATGAGCTTACTTTCTTTTCTCTCTTTTTTGTTTTATAGCGTCATCTAGCTAGCACGGGAGTTAGAGATTGTTGAAGATCTGTCCGCACTATCAATACTTTTGGCATTTGAACTAAACATTTTGAATTATGGCATGTATAGTAGGCTTAGTTATTTTTGTTACATGTCATAATTGTCTAGGCTTAAAATATAGGCTACAGTATGTGATTGATTATTTTGTACAAAGCCATTGAAGTTGGCTAATATTTTTAAAGACATATGTTATAATGTTTCATGTTCCAATTGGATGCCATATTTTTGTCTCGGTTTTATTTAATAGTACGTGTTATGTTCTGGTAATATCTCGCACACTGTTTTGGTGTAGAATGCGTGTAAGGGGTGTTACATCCAAAATCTATAAAACAGAGGCAAACATAAACACACACAGTAAGCTATTATAGCTTACTAAGTTATAAGAAAATAATCAACTCAATAACATATTCAACTCATTTAAACCAAACCAAACTATACTATCATAATCACATTAAATCTCAAACTTACGATTTCATGTATATCATATACTTTCACATATAAACTTATTCATGGCCGAATGTACATATATATATATATATATATATTAACAAAGTATCTTTCAATTTCAAAGCCAAAATATTATTATAACCAAGTACATTTACACACATATACATATACTCATGAATCAAATATAACATTACATGTATATACATAGCCTATGGTCGAATATACTTCACAAATGCACATATGTTCACATTAGTAACTTATATAATCTGCATCACATATCTAATGGTCAACTTACCTTATTTTCAAATAGGAAATCAACTAACTCATACCTGATCATTTTATCTCGTTTTACACATTCGATCACAACTTATCGTTGCCCGATGAACCATTCAGAATTGGATAGGACACTCGGATAATCACATATATCGTACAATGCCAACGTCCGAGACATGGTCTTACATGTAATCACATATCGATGCCACTATCCCAGATAGGGTCTTACTCGTACACATATATCGATGCCATGGTCTTACTCACACATCACATATAGGAATCCTATGTCATGAAATATGTATCCTAACTATTCATATGGTTCATACAGGGCTTTTAGACGTCATAACTCGGTCGAAACGAATTTGTAAACATAGCTCCCAAGCTTATACATATTCGGCTAACAACATATATACTACACATAATTCATTTCAGCATATAAAGTTCGTATTTATTTAAAATAAACAACATCTATTTACTTATAAACTTACCTTGGACGATGAAAATCGAAACGGAATGGCTAATCGACAACTTTAGTTTTCCCCCGACCCAAATCTGATTTCTTTGGTTCTTGATCTAAACATATTCAAATTAAACTCATTTAAACATATTTTCAATCATTTTAGTCCAAAAACACATAAATGGGCAAATTACCATTTTACCCCTGATATTTATACTTTTTACAATTTAGTCCCTATTGCACAAAACACAAAATATACAAAATTTCAATATATCATGCTTAGGCCAAATATTCATCTTCCTCATACAAGTCCACACATTTCATTTATTTCACATTTTAGTCCCTCAATTTATTATTTTTGCAATTTAGTCCTAATTACTTAAAATCATCAAAAATTCCAATACAAAACATGTTAATCCAAAACATATCTTTCATATGTCATCAACTAACATCACAAAGCTCAAATATTCATCAATGGCATAACTCAAAATATTCACCAAAATAAAAAATTGAAGCATGGGCTTTGTACATTACACTGCAATGATCTCAAAAACATAAAAGTTTTCAAAAACCGATCAAAATCCATACCTTAATTTGAACTTCAAAATGCCGAACTTAAAACCACAACCAAAGCTTTCTTTTTCTTTGAGTTTCGGCCAAATAAAATGAACATGCATGTAATTTTAATACTTTGTTTTATTTAATATATGTTATTACACATTTTACCTAATTAACCTTTAACTTAAAATATAAAACCATTATATATTAAGGATACTACCGTCCATCACATTATATCATGGGAAAATTGCAACTTAAATACTTCCACTCATAAAGACCCATTCAATTCGGCCCTTTTACAGTTAATCGTCAAATTTTCATTTTACGCGATTAAACCCTTTTATTAAATCGGGCACTCAAACTACAAAATTAAATCACAGAAATTTTACAGATATAAATTCACACATAATAAACATAAAAAAAAATTTAAAATATTTTTCTGACTCGAATTCGTGGTTTCGAAACCACCGTTCCAAATAAGGTCTAAATCGGGCTGTTACAACTCCCCCTTAGGGATTTTCGTCCCCGAAAATCTTACCGGTTAATAGGTTTGGATAACGTTTTTTCATTGCATCCTCTGGCTCCCACATTGCCTCTTCAACTCTGTGTTTATGCCACAGTACTTTCACTAACAGAATTTTCTTTTTTCGCAATTCTTTAACTTCGCGAGCCAAAATACGAATCGATTCTTCCTCATATGTCATATTATGCTTAATCTCAATCTCTGACGAATTAATCACATGTGAGGGATCAGATCTATATGTATGAAGCATCGAGACATGAAAGACATTATGAATCTTTTCTAATTTAGGTGGCAACATGTAACACCCCAAACCCGGCCCGGATGTTATGGCCGAATCTAGCGTGTCACATTGAAGTGTTTTAGTGAAAACCTTGTTTTCATTGAAAACCCTTCCTTAAAATGAAAACTTTAATTACTTTGTAAAATCTTTTTTAAATTGCGAAAGCTTTGTTTAAATTATTTGATTTAAGAAAACTTATTATTTAAAAATTTAGTTGCGGAAACATAGTATGTAAAAAACTATGGTTTAGAAAGTCCATGTTCGACTTCTCATTATTACAACGCATAAGATTAATAATCCAAATAATAAAAAAAATGGGAGGTCTTATTACAATCCAAACTAAATTACTTAATAAACTAATAACTTATATGTTTTTAAATCAAATCCAGGTTGTCTTGCTAGGTGGCCACCCAGAGTCCCTCCAAACATCGAACCTCCTACTGAGCATCACTTAAGGAAAATAAAAGAGGGGGTGAGTTTTCGAAAACTCAGTGTGTACAACCCTTGATGAGATATAAGCATTCATCAATCACCATACAACATACAGCACTGCAATACAGTGCAACCCACCCTAATAATCTAACCGGTACACTTCAGCTCCGTCCCCCAATACACATCCTGTGGGGATATAAATATCAACCAAACCAATCGATACACATCAATGGTAGCCCGGTTGCGGAACTAACTTCGTTGCAGCAAGCTGCCAATCACATATTGGGCTTAAAAGCCGTCGGTGGATCCACGGTTGTCAAGCAGCCATGCGACCCTCATATACTTTCTTCGTTCCATAATTCCCCACCCATATGCAACCTAAACAGGATATCATATGAATGCATATGAATGCAGCAGGTATACATGTAACATCCATAAATCTTACATTCCACATATAAGGGTATTTTAGTCATTTTTGCCCTTAAGGGCATTTCGGTAATTTTTTTTATTACGGGTTTTTATTTACCTTGGCCCATTAACAAATCCCGTGAGCTAAGATGAACGAATACTATGCACCAGGTAGGATTCCAAAAAAGAGGAGGTGAGTCATTAAGACCGCTTAAGTACCAAGCTCTCCCTAGATCCAATCCTAGACATGCGTATACTCGTTGTCACACCTTAACCCTATGACTTGTCCACGGTCTAAATAAATTAATTAAGTTTTATCCAGTCATCATATACTAGGCCTAAAACCTCTTACGAAGCCTAGACAAATCTACATACCTATATATGGCCCACTAGGCCCAGTCTCTTTCATATGGCCCATTAGGCCCAATCACATTTATATGGCCCATTCGGCCCAAATCACATTCCTATGGCCATTAAGCCCAAATCACATTTACAATCATGTTCACATACAATTTTCCATCACATAGCATCAATTATCAATTTTTGCCTATTACGCGCCCAACAGCCCATCGGGCCCATTTAGCCCATTCTGGCCCGGTTGGCCAATTCACAACCTAAGTCCATGGAATCGCCGATGGGGCCTCAGACAACCTACCGTTTCCCCCTTATGAGTGTTCGCGCACTCACAAAACTACCGTAGCCAAACGTTCAGCTTTTTGGCATTTCGGCTTTTGCCGATCTACTTGTGTGTGCAGTGTATGTACACACCTGATAATAAAATGTGCTGTGATTTCCTTAGCCTCTAACCTACAATCGATATCACCCTTCAATTAATCGCATGCTTAATACATATCTTTACCAAAATTGAAACCTCACCCTTCACCTTACCTTGCGCGACAAGTTATAATAGTCCCTTCTTTAATCACTAACCACGACCAACTCCTAGATCTGCACCGATCTTAATTATTAAAACCAAAATAACAGGTGGCTTCTATCCAACACAAGTCCCCTTTCCCTTAACTATGACCATTTGGCCACTAAGATCAAGAACATTTACCAAAGTCTCTCACCTGAGGAAGGACTGGGATTTGATACTAATCCTACCAAAACTGATTGGAAGAAGTGAGGAACATAGTAATCTATACTTAGCAAACCGATTGGGAGAGCAAACACTTACACTAGAATCGACTTAGTGGAAAAGGTAGTGGTGGCACCAAGGGTATTCGGCCAAAGAGGTGTTCGGCCCTTGAGTTTTGTATGGCAAACAAAATATTATTCGGCCCCAAGGGAAAAAGAAAGAAGAAGTCTGCTAGACTAAAAGTGAATCAAAGAGAATTGAGTAAAGAAAGAAGGGAAATTTGACACAAAGAGAAGGAAAGAAAAACAAGGGTTTTCGGCTTTTAGATCTTGAAGAGAAAAAAGGGTTTCTGGCAAAAAGGTGAAGGAGAATTTGGCATTAGCCTGGCAACCCCCCATTCGGCACCTATATATAGCCACTACAGCAGAATTTCCCATGCCCAAATTCCCAATTCGGCTCCATCTCTTCTTCACTCCTCATCTCCTAGTTTTTCTCCCCGATAACTCCTTAATCCTCTCCTCAAATTTCTCCTCTTATCACTCCCTACAGAGTTCATATCCAACGCCACCTCTGTTCATCTTTCAAGCAAAAATAAATCCCCCTTTTGAGCAAGGAGGGATTTGAACCCCAGACATCTGACACTAGCAACACGCCACTTATCCATTTGGGCCAGCAAGCTCTTTTCTATCCAATTCTTCCTTCATTTATTCAAAAGCCCACCTACTTGCCATCAGGGTTCCTTTAATAATTAAACTATAATTTCCTTCACTTCTTAGTTCTAACTCCAAAACTAACCGAGACCTACTATCACATAATTAACACTTAACCGAGAATACTAAGCACACATTTTTTTATCAGAACTGAAAAAAATTCAGGATTTTTGGATTTTTGGGGCGTTACACAACAACAGTCTATAAGTAATCGGCCTTATACGCTCAATAATCTCATACAACCCAATAAATCTCAGACTCAAATTGCCTTTACAACCAAATCAGAGTATTTTCTTCCACGGTGAGACTTTTAAAAATACTTTCTCCCCGATTTGAAACTCTATATCTTTCCGTTACAAGTCTGCATACGATTTATGATGATCTGATGCTGTTTTCAGACTTTCACGAATCACCATTACTTTTTTTTCAGTCTCTCTAATCAAATCAACCTCGTATAACTTATTTTCACTGAGCTCGGTCCAATACAATCAGAGGTAAGTATTGTTCCCACGTACCTTCGAACTCGAGAATACAACATCTCAACATATCCTCAAGTATCTGAATGATTTGTTTGGACTGACCATCTATTTGCGGATGGAATGTAGAGTATAAATCTAATTTCGTACCTAGAGCATCTAGCTGTTTCTTCCAAAACCGTGATGCAAACCTCAGATCTCTATCCGAGATAATAGAAATAGGTATTCCTTGTAATCTCACAATCTGTGAAACATACAATTTAGCTAGCTTATCAAGCGAGTAATCTGTTGGAACCGGAACAAAATGAGCCGATTTAGTCAATCTATCTACGATAACCCAGATTGCATCTTTCTTGCTCGGTGTCAACAGTAAACCGGATACAAAATCTATCGTGACTCTGTCCCATTTTCGCTCAGGTATCATGATCAGCTGAAGTAATCCAGAAGGTACCTGATGCTTAGTTTTTACTTACAGAAAAACTAAGCATTTTGAAACAAAGTAAGAATTGTCTCGTTTCATACCATGCCATCAGTAAAGTTGTAACACCCCAAACCCGGCCTGGACATTATGGCTGAATCTGGCGCATCACATTGAAGTGTTTTAGCGTAAACCGTGTTTCCATTGAAAACCCTTCTTAAAATAAAAGAAACCTTAACTATCCTTAAAAAAAACTCCTTTTAATCACTTGCTTAAAATATATGATTTTATGAAAACATGTCTTTTTAAAATATAGTTGCGGAAACGTAGAAAAGTCATACTATAGTTTAAGAAACCATGTTCGACTTTTTATAATTACACCACATAAAAATAATAATCCAAATAATAACAAAGTGAAAGCCCTATTACAATCTGATTTGAAAAGTACTTAATAACATAGAAACTAATATGCTTTGGAAAGAAAAACAAGTCCAAATTATCTTGCTAGCTGGCCACCCAGAGTCCCTCCAAACATCGAACCTTCTACTGAGCATCACCTGAAAATAAAATAAAAGAGGGGGTGAGTTTTTGCAAACTCAGTGTGTACAACTCTCGACGAAAACAAGCATTCAAAAGTCATCATACATCAAACATGCAATGCAATGCAGTGCAACCCACCCCAATAATCCAACCGGTACACTTCTGCTCCGTCCCCCTTTTCACAACCTATGGGGATATAAATATCGACCCACCCAACCGATACACATCAATGGTAGCCCAGTTGCGGAACTACCCAAGTTGTAGCAAGCTGCCAATCATATATTAGGCTTAAAAGCCATCGGTGGATCCACGGTTGTCAAGCAACCAGGCGCCCTCATATACTCCTTCCGTTCCATAATTCCCAACCCATATGCAACCTAAACAGGATATCACATGAATACATATGAATGCATGTAGCAATCATAAATCTTACACACAACACTTGGGGGGTATTTTAGTCATTTTTTCCCTTAGGGGCATTTCGGTAATTTTTCTTTATTACGGGTTTTTACTTACCTTGGCCCGTTAACAAATCCCGTGAGCTAAGATGAACGAACATTATGCACCAGGTAGGATTCCAGGGAAGAGGAGGTGAGTCATTAAGACTGCTTAAGTACCAAGCTCTCCCTAGATCCAATCCTAAACATGCATATACCCGTTGCCACACCTTAACTCTATGACATGTCCACGGTCACAATATATTAATTATGTTTTACATGATTATCATATACTAGGCCCAAAACCCCTACATACATGCATATGGCCCACTTGGCCCAATCTCATACATATGGCCCATCAGGCCCAATTCACGTTCATATGGCCCATCAGGCCCAATCTCATTTATATGGCCCATCCAACCCAAATCACATTATATTCATGCTCACATACAAATTTCCTATCACATAGCATCGTTTATCAAATTTTGCCTATTATGGGCCCAACAGCCCATCGGGCCTATTTAGCCCATTCCGACCCACTTGGTCTATTCACAACCCAAGTCCATGGAACCGCCCATGGGCCTCAGGCAACCTATCGGTCTCCCCCTTACGAGTATTCGTGCACTCACAGGACTACCGTAGCCACAGCTTTGGCTTTTCGGTATTTCAGTATTTTGACATTTCGGCATTTCGGCTTTTGCCGGTTCATAGTGTGTGTGCAGTGTGTGTACACACTTGGTAAGCAAGTGAGATACGATCTCCTTAGCCCCAAACCTTGCGCGATAAGTATAACAACCCCTTTATAAATCTCTAACCACGATCAACTCCCAGATCTGCACCAATCTTAACTATTAAAATAGAATAATAGATGACTCGTATTCAACACAAGTCCTCTTACCTTAACCATAAACAATCGACCACCTTAGCCAATGGGATAGGAATACTTACCAAGATTGCAAACACCTAAAAAGCAATTTCGGTAGAGAGCTAAGATCCGAGATCCGATACTAATTCCCTACCACAGTCGATTAGTAAGAGTAAGGGACAATATTCGATACATAGCAAAGCAAACCGATTGGAAGAATAACACTTACACCAGATTCGGTCAAAGAGTATTCGGCTCTAGAGATTTGAATGGCACAATTTCTTATTCATCACGAAGGGAGAGAGGAAGAAGAATCAGCTAAACCCAAAAGTGAAACAAAAAAATCGGCACAAGAAAAATAAAAAGAGAACAAGGGTTTTCAGCTTTTGGAGAAATCTGCAAAAAGAAAAGGAAGAAAACAAAAAGGGTTTTCAGCTTTTAAGGAAAAGGGTTTCCGGTAACAGGGTGAAAGAAATTTGGCACCAGCCTGGCAACCCTGCATTCAGCACTTGTTTATAGCCCTTAGAGCCGAATTACCTGGCCCTCAGTTCCTGATTTGGCTCCATCACTTCCCCATTCTAATCTCCTTGTTTTTCTCCCTGATAACCCCTTGATCCTTTCCTTAATTTTCTCTCCTGAACACCCCCCTTAGAGTCCATCTTCACGCCACTTCCAACCTTCTAGAAGGCCAAAATTAAACTCCTAAAAATACTAAGCTAAGATTCAAACCTAGGATCTCCTTGCTAGCCACTAACGCCACCTCCCTACACTCTAAGTGGCGTCACTAAGCCACTCCACCACAAGGCTTTTTGATGCCATTTTTCCTATCTTTATTTAAAAGCCCAACTACTTACCAACAAGGCCCTTTTTAATTATTAAACTATAATTTCTTCTACCCCTAGATTCGAACTGAAACCTTGACCGAGACCTACCAACGCGTAATTAACACTTAATCGAGATTGCTAAGCACAAAAAGAAAAATTCATGATTTCAGGGTTTTTGGGTTTCGAGATTTTTGGTTTCAAGATTTTTGGGGCGTTACAACTCTACCTCCTAAGAGAAATTTCATCCTCGAAATTCCCAACTACTAACACAAACTACCACACCACACTTCCGCTGTGCACTCTAGTTCCAACTTAGGTAAATAGCACCCGATGGGTAAGTACGTACCATTATTCGCCTCTGGAGTGTCTCCATCCTCTTGACGACGTGCTGCATAGACCAAAGCTAGCTGCCTCACCTTAGCATGACCAGCACCTCTGCCCGGTGCTCCATGACCCAAACCGTTTCCATCCGTGGCCTGATCACGGCCTCTCATCGGTTGCTGACCACCCCTCGGTGGCTAAGCACCACCTCGGCCCACGTCTGGCACCTGTCTCGACATTCCAGGGCAATTCCTGATCCTATGCTCCTTATATCCACAAGCTAAACAAGCTCTTGTCCTCTTCCAACACTCGCCTACATAACCTTTCCCACAATTAGCACAAGGTGGCACCCCTAGTTTAACAGCAGGGGGCCCTGTTCTAACTGGCTCATTAACTCTGGCCCTAGCCCTAGGCCTCTGTTCAACACCAGGAGTCTCAACCTCCCTCTTGTTCTTACCCCTTTCTTTCTCTCGATTTAGGTGCTCAGTGCGCTTTACCTCCTTCACTATCTTTGCTTTCTCTACCAACTCTAAGAAAACTTGCTCACTTTGTGGGGCTATCAATACTCTGAGGCTATCTCTAAGTCCATCCTCAAACTTAACGCAACGCTCATAGTCCGTTGCCGCCATAACTCTTGCATACCTACTAAGGCGTAGAAACTCCACCTCATATTCCGCCACCAATTTATTTCCTTGGGTCAAGTTCAGGAACTTCTTCATTCTAGCATCCACATAGCTTGGACCCACATATTTCCCTTGGAATGCAGCTTTAAAAACTCCTAAGTGACCCGTTCCGGTTGGGTGCCCTCTTTCACCGTCAGCCACCACTGGTAGGCTTCTTCTCTAAGTAGTGCACAGCTCCTTTTAAATTTTGTTCTAATGAATAGTCCAGGTCCTCCATTATCCTTTCAGTGGCCTCTAACCAATATTCTGCCACATTAGGAGACACGCCAGACACACCCTTGAAGATTTCGTCCCTGTTCGAACGAAGTCGCTCCGAAATGGACCCCCAATTCCCGCTGCTATTATTGGGCCCAGTAACCTTTTCCAAAATCCTCAGCATTTCTTGCGACAACACGTCTTCTCCCGCAGCCCGATCATACGGTCTATTCCTAGCGACAGGTGAGGCCGGAGCCTCTTCTACTCTAGCATCGGGCGTATGGCCCGATGTTGAAGATTCAGCCCTAACACTTCCGCGGCCTCGGCCACGACCTCTTGCACCTCTTCTAGCACTCATAGTCGATTCATGTATTATCTGGATTAAAAATTTTATGAAGTTTTGGTTAGTTTAATATTTAACCCGATGTTTTATGGAAATTATTAAATAGAAGATTGTTTTCGAAAATCCTCTACAGGTTCAAGTTCCTGCGGGCTTTGGTTCCACTCTAACAAGATCACCTAAAGTACCCCTCTGGCTAACTACTGTATAACAATTTAAACAAATTTAAGAATAAAAGTACTTACTTGGTTCGACGTCGGAGACTCGGTGTGCCGCTCAGCAAGACTTCTCTTTTTCCAAAACATTGTGATTTTTTTTTTAAAAAAAACAAAAGAAACCAAGTATTAAGGCCCAATTCACAGCCCGAGTTTTGTAACCTAGGCTCCGATACCACTAAATCTAACACCCCAAACTTGGCTTGGACATTATGGTCGAATCTAGCGCTTCACATTGAAGTGTTTTAGCGAAAACCGTGTTTTCATTGAAAACCCTTCTTAAAATAAAAGAAACCTAAACTATCCTTAAAAAAAACTCCTTTTAATCACTTGTTTAAAATATATGATTTTATGAAAACATGTCTTTTTAAAATGTAGTTACGAAAATGTAGAAAAGTCATACTATAGTTTAAGAAACCATGTTCAACTTTTTATAATTACACCACATAAAAATAATAATCCAAACAATAACAAAGTGGAAGCCCTATTACAATCTAATTTGAAAAGTACTTAATAACATAGAAACTGATAAGCTTTGGAAAGAAAAACAAGTCCAAATTATCTTGCTAGCTGGCCACCCAGAGTCCCTCAAAACATCGAACCTTCTACTGAGCATCACCTGAAAATAAAATAAAAGAGGGGGTGAGTTTTTGCAAACTCAGTGTGTACAACCCTCGATGAAAACAAGCATTCAAAAGTCATCATACATCAAACATGCAATGCAATGTAGTGCAACCCACCCCAATAATCCAACCGGTACACTTCTGCTCCGTCCCCCTTTTCACAACCTGTGGGGATATAAATATCGACCCACCCAACTGATACACATCAATGGTAGCCCGGTTGTGGAACTACCCAAGTTGTAGCAAGCTGCCAATCACATATTGGGCTTAAAAGCCGTCAGTGGATCCACAGTTGTCAAGCAACCATGCGACCCTCATATACTCCCTCCGTTCCATAATTCCCAACCCATATGCAACCTACACAGGATATCACATGAATACATATGAATGCATGTAGCAATCATAAATCTTACACACAACACTTGGGGGTATTTTAGTCATTTTTACCCTTAGGGGCATTTCTGTAATTTTCTTTTATTACAGGTTTTTACTTACCTTGGCCCGTTAACAAATCCCGTGAGCTAAGATGAACAAACATTATGCACCAGGTAGGATTCCAGAGAAGAGGAGGTGAGTCATTAAGACTGCTTAAGTACCAAGCCCTCCCTAGATCCAATCCTAGACATGTATATACCCATTGCCACACCTTAACTCTATGACTTGTCCACGGTCGCAATATATTAATTAAGTTTTATGTGGTTATCATATACTAGGCCCAAAACCCCTACATACATGCATATGCCCCACTTGGCCCAATCTCATACATATGGCCCATCAGGCCCAATTCACATTCATATGGCCCATTAGGCCCAATTCAAGTTCATATGGCACATTCAACCCAATCTCATTTATATGGCCCATCCAACCCAAATCACATTATATTCATGCTTACATACAAATTTCCTATCACATAGCATCGCTTACCAAATTTTGCCTATTATGGGCCCAACAGCCCATCGGGCCCATTTAGCCCATTCTGGCCCACTTGGCCTATTCACAACCCAAGTCCATGGAATTTCCCATGGGCCTCAGGCAACCTATCGGTCTCGCCCTTACGAGTATTCGCGCACTCGTAAGACTACCGTATCCACACTTTTGGCTTTTTGGTATTTTAGCATTTCGGCATTTTGATATTTTGGCATTTCAGCTTTTTCCGGTTCATAGTGTGTGTGCAGTGTATGTACACACCTGGTAAGCAAGCGTGATGCGATCTTCTTAGCCCCAAACCTTTCACGATAAGTATAACGACCCCTTCTTAAATCCTTATCCACGATCAACTCTCAGATCTGCACCAATCTTAACTATTAAAACAGAATAATAGATGACTCGTATCCAATACAGGTCCTCTTACCTTAACCATAAACAATCGGCCACCTTAGCCAATGGGAGAGGAATATTTACCAAGATCGCAAACACCTACAGAGCAATTTCGGCAGAGAGCTAAGATCTGAGATCCGATACAAATTCCCTACCACAGTCGATTAGAAAGAGTAAGGGACAATATTTGATACTTAGGAAAGCAAACCGATTGGAAGAGTAACACTTACACTCGATTCGGTCAAAGAGTATTCGGCTCTAGAGATCTGAATGGCACAATTACTTATTCGGCACCAAGGGAGAGAGCAAGAAGAATCGGCTAAACCCAAAAGTAAAACAAAGAAATCGGCATAAGAAAAATA
This sequence comes from Gossypium anomalum, assembly GCA_025698475.1. Classification (NCBI taxonomy): domain Eukaryota; kingdom Viridiplantae; phylum Streptophyta; class Magnoliopsida; order Malvales; family Malvaceae; genus Gossypium; species Gossypium anomalum. The sequence continues at coordinate 34,825,655 of CM046959.1, read as the reverse complement.
AAAGGAGAACAAGGGTTGTCGGCTTTTGGAGAAATCAACAGAAAGAAAAGGAAGAAAACAAAAAGGGTTTTCGGCTTTTAAAGAAAAGGGTTTCCGATAACAGGGTGAAGGAAATTCAGCACTAGCCTGGCAACCCTGCATTCGACACTTATTTATAGCCCTTGTAGCAGAATTACCTAGCCCTCAATTCCCCATTTGGCTCCATGACTTCCCCATTCTCATCTCCTCGTTTTTCTCCCTGATAACCTCTTGATCCTTTCCTTAATTTTCTCCCCTAAACACTCCCCTTAGATTTCATCTTCACACCACCTCCCTACACTCTAAGTGGCGTCACTTAGCCACTTCACCACAAGGCTTTTTGATGCCATTTTCTCCGATCTTTATTTAAAAGCCCAACTACTTGTCAACAAGGCCTTTTTTAATTATTAAACTATAATTTCTTCTACCCCTAGATTCGAACTCAAACCTTGACCAATACGTACCAATGTGTAATTAACACTTAACCGGGATTGCTAAGCACAAAAAGAAAAATTCATGATTTCGAAAATTTTAGGTTTCGAGATTTTTGGGGTGTTACAAAAGTTATTTCAAATCATTATACATTTTCGTACTACCCGGGTGAACAGATAACCGACTACTGTGAGCTTCGTTAAAAATCATCTGAATCAACTCTGGATTTCTCAAAACACATATTCAGTTTCTAGACCTCAGCAACCTTCAACATCAACTCAAAACTCTAAATCAGCATTAGAATCACATTGGCTCCATTTTGCTAAAAGTTCATTATCAACTTTTTGAGCATCACAAATTTGTTGAATATATAACGGTCTTGCTTTTAACTCTGCTATAATCGAACCATCATCGGACATAGCCATATGTGTATTCATTGCACACAAAGTAAACAGTGATTTTTGACTCAGAGCATCAGCAACAACATTAGCTTTTCCCTGATGGTAATCAATCACAAGCTCGTAGTCTTTTAACAGCTCTAACCATCGACACTGTCTCAAATTCAGATCTTTCTAATTCATCAAATATTTCAAGCTTTTGTGACCATAATAAACATGACATTTCTCACAGAACAGATAGTGACGTCATATCTTCAATGCAAACACAATAGCTGCCAATTCTAGACCATACGTCGGATGATTCTTTTCATGCGGCTTTAACTGCCTCGAGGCATAAGCTATGACTTTGCCTTCCCATATTAACACACAGCCTAAACTATTGAAAGATGCATCACTATGGATAACAAATTCTTTACCTGATTCTAGCTGAACTAGCACTGGAGGTTCGGTCAAAAGTGCTTTCAATTGATCAAAACTTTTCTGACACTTTTCTGAGCATTCGAACTTAACATCTTTCTGTAATAGGGAGTTGCAATCATAGAGAAACCTTTCACGAACCGTCTATAGTAACTAGCAAGTCCCAGAAAAATTCAGACTTCAGAAACATTTCTCTGAGGTTTCCAATCAAGAATAGCTGAAATTTTACTCGGATCAACCTGAATACCCGATGCTGATACAACATGACCCAGAAAACTAACTTCACATAACCAGAACTCGCATTTACTAAACTTTGTATACAACTGTCTATCTTGTAAAGTCTATAACACAAGTCTCAAATGTTCGGCATGCTCAGTTTCATCACGGGAATAGATCAGTATGTCATCTATAAACACAACCACAAATCGATCCAGATACTGTCTAAAGATCCAGTTTATCAAATCCATAAAAACAGCAGGTACATTAGTGAGTCCAAAAGGCATAACCAAAAACTCATAATGTCCGTACCTTGTTCAGAAAGCTGTCTTTGGCACATCGGAGTCTTTAACTCGCAACTGATAGTAGCTAGACCTCAAATCTATCTTTGAAAACATTGTAGCCCCTTTCAGCTGATCGAACAGGTCATCAATACATGACAATGGATATTTATTCTTTATAGTCACCTTATTGGGCTGTCTATAGTCAATACACATTCTCATAGTTCTATCTTTCTTTTTCACAAATAAAACTGGTACATCCCAGGGAGAGAAACTCGGTCACGCGAAACCTCTATCATCAACTCTTGCAACTGAGCTTTCAATTCTTTAATTCAGTAGGTGCCATTCTGTACTGAGCTATCGATATCAGAGTCACTCCCGGCACTAACTCAATACTAAACTCTACTTCTCGAATAGGTGGCAAACCCGACAATTCTCAGAAACACATCTGGATACTCGTAAACAACTGGTATAGATTCAATCTTTCTTTCGGCCACTTTACTATCAAGCACATATGCAAAGTAAGCTTCATAACCCTTTCTCACGTACATTTGAGCTAACATCGAAGATATTACTGCTGGTAAACCATTTAGATCATTACATTTAATCCGAATAATTGCATCATTCTGGCACCTTAAACCAATATTCTTTCTTTTGCAATTTACGACAATATCGTGCAAAGTCAACCAGTCCATACCCAAAATTATATCAAACTCGTCAAATGGCAACAACATCAAATCAACAGGAAAACATGAATCTTGAATCATCAAGGGACGATTCTTACACACTTTGTCAACCAAAACACACCGACTCAAGGGGTTCGGTACTCTAATCACAAACTCAGTACACTCAATAGGAAAGGTCTTACTGGACACTAATGTCTCAAACACATAAGAATGAGTTGAACCAGGATCAACCAATGCAATTATACTAGTATCATAGAGAATGAATGTACCAATAATAACATCTGAGGATGAAGCCTCCTCGCCCGCGCATATAGCATAAGCTCTGTCAGGTGCGCGAGCCTCAGATCAAACTGCTGTGTCTTTAGTTCCTCTCTGACTACTACTCACATTATCTGTATTTCTAGGTGGTCTACCATGAGCTGCAGTATTACACGATCTCATATTTTTCACTATATCTTGCTCGACCAACTCAGGACATTCACGGATGAAGTGATCCATCGATCCACATTTAAAATACACTCGATCGTACAATAAAAAACTGTCGAGATGTCATTTACCACAATGTTTGCACCCTGATTGATTTGATTTAACGTTACTAACACTAGCTACTGAGGTAGCTTTCGAATTAGCAGGTGGTCTATCCCAATTACATTTAGTATAACCCGCAGTAGCCTTTGAACAGCTACAATCATCCCAGAATCTCTTTATACCCAATTAAAACACTTACTCGATGATCTCTTATGTGAATCACTAGCTTCAAAGTCAGCTTTTCTTTTCTCTTTCCCGAGCTCTTCGGCTTTGCATGCTATCTCAACTAGTACTACGAACTCTTTTATTTCAAGTATGCCAACAAGCAGTTTAATGTCTTCGTTCAACCCGTCTTTGAATCTTTTACACATTATAGCTTCGGTCAAAACACACTCTCGTGCATATCGACTGAGTCTCATAAATTTCCGTTCATATTCTGTCATAGTCATGCGACCCTATTTCAATTCCAGAAATTCCTTATGCTTCAGGTCGATAAATCTCTAACTGATGTATTTCTTACGAAACTCAGTCTGAAAGAAGTCTCAGGCCACCCGTTCTTTCAGAACCACTGATACTATTGTATTCCACCAGTGATATGCAGTGTCTCGTAACAAAGATATTGCACATTTCAAACATTCATCCGGGGTACAGGACAACTTATCAAACACGTGATAGTTTTATCAAGCCATAATTCAGCTCGCTTTGCATCATCATCATCAGTACCTCTGAATTCTTTAGCCCCGTGTTTTCTGATTTTATCAATAAGAGGCTTATGTAATCTCAACGGATCACTCACTTAAGGTATAATAGGTATCGGGCAAGGATTAATTGGGGGTAGAGGTTATTGTGTAGCTAGATTAGTCCAGATATACTGAGTAAACCAGTCGTTCATCATTTGGTAAAAGGCTTGTTTAGCCTTTCCCTCTTGGTTACTCGAAGTCGGTCAAGAATCAGCCGACGTTGTCCTTACGCGAGAGCAGGCACTATACTCTCAACATCATCAGCTACGGCTCTATCGGGATCCATTTACTATACGAAAACACATTTTCAAATGTCAGAAGTCATCACACTATCACAGTATAAAATATGACATGTATAGCTAGACTCGCACACGTTGTATTAGTCCTAGAATTGACTAAACCGTAGCTCTGATACCAAAAAAATGTAACACCCTTAACTCGTATCCGTCTCCGAATTAGGGTCATGAGGTATTACTGAACAAAAGCACAGTTCCGAGCATTCACACATTAACACAAGTCATTTTCATATATATAAAGCATATGTCTAATTAAATATTAAGCATGATTTTATTAATCATGATACATATACAAATCATATATTCAACACTTTAATAGTATTCGAATACCTAATAAAATATCAAACATTTTATTTCATATTTCTTTACATGCACATATTAAATCAAATAAATCAATTCACATGGCATTTTGTCCATTAACATATACGACATTAACAACTTCACCAAATGATCATATATATTTCATGAAACAATAGAAACCTTATCCACATTTAACCACATCAAATTTGGACCATTTTTGAACATTAATACTTAAACATATTAAGCCTAATTCACATATTAAAAATTATACCCAAATCATTTATATATAAGTAACCTTTTTAAAGCACAAGTAACGACTTAAAGTGTACTCAATACACATGCTAATTATCATGCCTAAAATACATATACATAACCAAACTATTTATTTTATATTCGGTCATCCAGTTTATCTTCCATATAACATTTAACTTATGTACAATCTTTACCATTCTAAACTGAATCTAAATAGTAAAATACTAAAGCCGAACATACAACTACTTACATATATACCACATTATGTGATCAAACATTATATAAGCAATTCGACCCTTCATGCGGAATCACCAAAAATCATGACATAGGCATATATTTTTATTTACCTATCATCAAATGAATATAAAAGCTCATCAATTACCAATTCAAAACCAATATGTATACTAATTATACATTAAAATATAGGTCAATACTAAACCTCAACCAAAACACATCAACTTGTAACGCCCCGAATTTGGGCCTAGAAGTATTAGGTGTTGAGCATGGGAACAGTTAGGAGGCTGCACGTAAATGTTTAGTTGTGTAGGAAAATAACAACTGCATGTCTGCTTCAGTGGTTAAGTGTTCTGGGAAGTGTCTGAGAAGTCTTGGGTTCAAGCCTTGGCTTATGCAAAAAAAAATTTTTACTTGAATAAACGCTGTCTCTAGTCAGTAGGCTTCTTAAATAAATGTGGGTATTTTATGACAGAAAGGTACTACTGGTCTAAGGGGTAAGTGGCATGTTATCTATGCTGAAATCCCTTGTTGCCAATTGCCGAATCTTTGTGCTACCTTCTCTAAATTCTTTCTTCTTCTCTGCTTTTCTTTCCTCAAGCCCTTTATTTTCTGCGATTGTGCTACTGGTTTGGGTCCCTACTAATTTGTTCTCTTTGCTAATCTGCACATCTTTGTTTCTTTTCCCCTCTCCATAACCCCCTTTACCAAATTCTTGCTAGCTCTCTCTTTCTCAATCAGTTCTGAGCCATCACCATCTTCGTTTGTGTATTGGTCGAATACCTCTTAAATCTTCTTCCTCTCTACTCTTTCGACCTTCGGCAAGTTTCCCTCTTGCTTTGCTAGAGCTGAATACTCTCTTCTCTTGTTGCCGAATCTCTCTCTGCACGTATTCAACTCTAGTGTTTTGCCTCATTTTCCTATCTTCAGTTTTGTGCTTTCGTAAGGTGTTAGACAGTTCTTTCAAGTGATGTGTATGAACAATATTGATTGATAGAATTCGGTTGTATGCAGATTTTCACAAAGGAGCTTGAAATCAGTCTTTGTTAGCGGTTTAAGTCGGCTAAGCCATATTCATTCAATTAAGGCAAGTATAAGTAATTGTTTTGGGATAAGTATTAATAGGGGCTGTTAACCTATTCTCAAATGAGTAATGGAATGGCTTGATTGAATGTAAGGTTTGCCGCTCGTGGGCTATTTGCACATATTCGTAACCAAGGTGTGTAAATACTGTTCAAATCGTAAGTAGACAAAAGCCGAAAAATGTGACCATTGAGGCATACGGGCGTGGACTCGCTCTTGTGGTAATCCGAACGCATAAACGTGGGTGTTAGATCGTAGAGGCCGCCATGAGCGATTTCATGGGCTTAGGCCATTTTGGGCCAAGTTAGGCCGAAATAAGTCGTGTGGGCCCCACGAGCTCGTGGGCCTCACGCGAGTAAACCACACAAGCGTGTGGAGATTATTGGGATAGGCTATGTAATTCACATGGCCAAGGCCATTTTTGGGCTTTGTGGGCCACACGGGCGTGTAAGCCAACATAGGCCACAATATGGGCCTTAGGCCCATTCCCACTATTTCATTGTTAAGGTTGCACGGTTCGCTGAGACGACTGTGGACTGACTATTGCATTGGTAAGTTTACCTCGACCCTTATATTTGGTAAAGTTACTATTTTGCCCTTATATGGTATGATGACTGTTTTACCCTTATGTGATGTACATATGTATTTGTACATGTGTAACCGTATTTTAGCATGCTATTTAAACTATATTGGATACGTGACATGACTGTATGATGCATTGTAAGGCCTAAATGGAATAGTGGTTGAGAAACCACAAATCTGAGATAGAAAAGTTTATTTCGATTAATTTTTATGATTTACCGAGTGATTAGATGCATGTGTTAGAATATTGATAAGAAATTTTATAGATTGCATGTTCAATTTGCCTATTAGGGCTTATTTGCAGAAGTTGCTGTAACAACCCGATTTAGGCCCTAAACGGAGCGATGGTTTTAGAACCATGAATTTGAAGTTAAAAAATTTATTCCGATTAAGTTTTAAGGTTTATTTATGGACTAAATATCATTTTAAACATACATAACATCAAATATGACTTAGATTGGCCATTCCAATGGCTAATCATTTACAAACCCTTTTCTTGCCAAACCATAGCCATATCATAAGATCATTTACACAAAGTGAGTATTTTGCCATACATGCCACATTCAAAACACACAAGCCATTTTACCAATTTAGGCCTTCGGATAGTGTGAACGAGTCTTCGACCTATCCCGATTCTCAAGCCGGCTTGTCAAAACTACAATGAAAGAAAAGGAAGGAGTAAGCACAAATGCTTAGTAAGTTCACATGCAAATAGCAAGTAACATAATCACACAATCCCACAAAAAACATTATTTGCATAAACAACACCAAGACATTCATGTTTCATTTGTATTTAATATCTTTCTACGATTTCATCATACTAAGTTCTCAACCAGAAGGTTTAAGCACATACCTGTCAAATTTTCTCATTCACCACACTTACCATATCACCTTCGTTTTAGGCATTCTCCTTATTCACTTAAGATTTACCCGTTGAACACATCGAAATATAATTTGAATACGCAGATCTCATGAACATAAGAGCCATACCCGCAGCCAGACAAACTCAATAGCCTGTGAAACTTATGTAGCCAAGCTACCATGTAACCCGCCCATAAGTGAACTCAGACTCAACTCAACGAGCTCGGGCGTTTGCATCCATAAGTGAACTCAGACTCAACTCAACGAGCTCGGATGCCTAGTTACATCTCACGGACTCGGACTCAACTCAACGAGTTCAAAACTCAACCATCCTAGTGACATGTCACTTGTATTCTAATCTATTCCCAAGGTTCAAACGGGCTTTTTCCTCAATCACACATCTTTTCCGTCTTCCATGGAATATCGAAACTGATACTCAGTAACAATTCATATTTGACAAGTAATAAACATAATTTGCATATTACTCAACAATAACCACAAAGCATAATATTTCATAATAATAATCATCATATCATATAAATATCATTAAGTTAATTAAAATGACAATTATGTTACTACATTTACACATGAACTTACCTCGGTACAAAATTATTAGCAATCGAGCCTATTCTTCGTAAACTTTGTTTTTCCCTCGATTGCGACTTGAATCTCGTTTCTCTTGATCCATAATGCCAAATTAATCTTATTTAATACGTACATTCATCAAAACAGCATTTAATACAAACTTTGGCAAAATTACATTTTTGCCCCTAAACTTTTGCATAATTACACTTTTGCCCCTAGGCTCGGGACTTAAACTTCATCCCTTATTCTTATGTTTTACGACATTCTGATCATTTTTCCCTTCTATGCTAACATCAAATTCACACTCTAACATGTACTTATGACTATTAGGTATTTTTACCGATTAAGCCCTTTTACTCGTTTTCGCTTAAAACCGAGTAGTACAAGTTGTCTAACATAATTTAAAACCTCATTTTCTATCATAAAACACCAAAATACACAAATTTCGCCTATGGGTATTTTTCCAAATATGAACCCTAGGTTGAATTATTGCTAGCATAAGCTTAATCGAGCTACCGGGATTTCAAAAATGTAAAGAACATTAAAAACGGGGCTTGGAATCACTTACTATGGAGCTTGGAAGCTTGAAACAAACCCTAGCTATGGAGAACCCTTGAAATTTCGGCCTAATGAAGAAGATGGACAAAAATTGGCTTTTAATTTTGTTTTTAATTCATTTTAATAACTAAATGACCAAAATGCCCTTACTACTAAACTTTCCAAAAATTCCATCCATGTCCAATTTTTGTCCATAGACTTAGAAATTAGTCAAATTGCTATTTAAGACCTCCTCATTAATATTCCAAAACAATTTCATACTAAAAACTCCTAGAATGCAAGTTTTACAAATTATTCGATTTAGTCCCTAATTTCAATCTAAGCACTTTAGGCACAGGATTTCATCACGAAATTTTCACACAATCATGCAATCATATCATAAACATCAAAATAATTATAAAATAATTATCTCTATCTCATATTTGTGGTCACATAACCACTATTCTGATTAGGCCCTAATTCGGGATATTACAGGCAGCATCACACTATCGAGCCATTTCCCTTGGACTATTAGCATATATATGTTAAGTGTTTTCAAGTGAGTGGCATATATATATAGGGACTTAGATTTTATGTTAGATGTTGTTATAATTAGCCAAATGTATTGGATTATATTGATTTATTGTATATAGCCAAGAGATGTGGTTTATAATGGTTATGGCTTGTAAGCCTATTCATCCATGCTATGTGTTAATACCTTGTGATGTGATTATGCTTATTACTGTGAATGGGTAGTATATGGCATATGTACATGATGAATGCCCTAGGACCATTCGAGGTGGTCATAGCCATAGAATAAATGTGTGGCATGGTAATAAGTTGATAATGATTGAACATGGACAATTGTTGAATAATTAGAGATCAAGTGTTGGTAAAATGTTATGGTTAATTAGTAAAAGTGGTCATCAAAATGACAAGGCTATTGAATGTGAATTTGAAATGTCTAACTTGGTGTAACATGAATATGTGAAAGATACATGTATGACAACATGCAAATGCTTTAATTGAATTTTACTAAAGGATGATTAACCATTAACTTGATGTTATAATTTGTACCCATGATGTGTTTAAGTATGGGAGAGAATTAAGGACAACAAAAGGCTTGGAAAATAGCCTAAGTGTTGGCCACATGGGTAGAGACACGGCCATGTGGTCCATTTTGCATGATGACGTCATAGTCAGAGAGTTTCACGGCCTGAGGACACAGGTGTGTGAGGGCGCACGGGCATGTCCCTATGTCCACAAGGGCGTGTGACTCAGCTTCATGGAAAAATTTTATAAATTTTCCTAAACTTTCCAAATTTCCCAGTTTAATCCCTAACTACTTTCAAAGTACGTTTAAGGCCTTGTAGGCCCATATAAGGGATTTTAAGATAGAAATTGAAAATTTTTAAATTTGAACGAAATTTTATGACTCAATTTTTCATGTATGTGTATGTTTAAGTCTGGTAATGCCTCGTATCCTGTCCCGATGCCAGACACGGGTAAGGGGTGTTACCCATGATTTATATGGTAATCTGATGCTAGTCTTAGAATGGTGTTTCAGTATCAAATGGTTATGTTTTGGTAAGAAATTTACATGGAAAGATTTGGTACAACTATGCATATATGTTAGTTAATCAATTAGGTAAGTTTTAATACATGGTTGACATGTTTATAAATTGTCGTTTGAGGTGCCTAAGGGCATATTGGTTGTACGTGATTATAGCATTTGTATAAGACTAGAAAATGCATGGTTTTGGTAACTTATTATGGTTGGCTTATATGCATAATCTTGGGTGTAGGTTCATGTCAAATTGGATGTGAAATATTGCTTGTAAAATCGCCTATTTTTGTCCACAGGGGCAGAGTGTGTCTGAGTCATGTGTGACACATGGCTAGGAGACACGGTCGTGTGTCCCCTGTAGCTTTCAAAGGGTTGCAAGTCAAGCTGTTACACAGCCTAGCACTCGGGTATGTGGCTTGGTCGTGTGACCAAGTCGGAGAGTTACAACTCAAATTTAACATCTTTCTGCAATAATCTTATCAACAGTGTAGCAGTTGTTGTGAATACCTTGACGAATCTTCTGTATTATCCTTTTAAACCCAGAAAATTTCTAACCTCAGATACATTTCCTGAAGGCTTCCAATCAACAATAGCTGAAATTTTGCTTGGATCAACTCTAATGCCCTCAGCTAATACAACATGTCCCAGAAATCTGACTTCCTTAAGCCAAAAATCACATTTGCTAAACTCAGCGAATAATTTCTTTTCATGCAAAGTTTGCAAAACAATTCTCAAATGCTCAGGATGCTCTGACTTATCCTATGAATAAATCAAAATATCATCAATGAATACCACTAGAAATTTGTCTAAATACGATCTGAAAATTCTGTTCATCTAATCCATAAATAGTGTAGGTGTATCAGTCAAACCAAACAACAAAATTCATAATGTTCGTACCTAGTCTTGAACGTGATTTTTGACACATCTACATCTTTAACTCGCAACTGATAGTAACCAGAATGAAGGTCAATCTTTGAGAACACTGTTGCATCTTTCAACTGATCAAATAGATCGTCAAAACACGACAATGAATACTTGTTCTAGATCGTGACTTTGTTGAGCTGTCGGTACTCAATACGTAATCGCATTGATCTATCCTTTTTCTTAACAAATAAAACAGGTGCGCCCCAAGGAGAAAATTTGGGTCGAGCAAAACCCCTATCTGTCAACTCTTACGACAGTGCTTTCAACTCTTTCAACTCTATAGATGCTATTCTGTAAGGAGCTATTTATATCAGAGATGTTCCTAGTACTAACTCAATAGCAAACTCAACTTTTTTGATCAGTGGTAATCCGAGTAACTTCTTTGGAAACACATCTGGATACTCACATACAACTGGAACCAATTCTAGCTTCAACTCAGAAACACTAGAATCAAATATGTAAGTAAGATATGCATCACAGACTTTTCTAACATATCTCTGTGCTAACATAGCCATAATAACATTAGACATACTATCCAATTGATCAATTCAATATAAAGCTTTTCACCATTCTGACACTTTAACACAATAAAATTTCATCTACAATTTACAACAGCATCATGCACAGTTAAACAATCCATACCCAAATGCAAAATCACATCAAACTCATCAAATGGTAATAGCATCAAATCGACCAAAAAATTGCAACCTTGAATCATCAAAGGATAGTTTTTACAAACCTTATCAACTAACACATATTGAATTAGGGGGTTCGATACTTTAATCACAAATTTAGTGGACTCAACAGGAAATTTCTTACTTGACACTAAATTTGTGCATACATACAAATGTGTTGATCCCAGATCAATCAAAGTAGTAGCATTAGTATCAAAAATAGAAAATGTACCAGTGATAACATTTGGTGTTGAAGCTTCCTCCCTAGCACGGATTGCATAAGCTCTTGTTGGTGCTCATGCCTTGGATCTCACAACAGAGCCATTGGTCCCACTACGGCTATTACCTACATTTCCAGGGTTCCATGGTTGTCTCCCTCTCACAGCTATGTTGCTCAGTCAAATAGTCTGAGCTTTTTCTTTTCTGGACCTCTTTGGGAAATATCGAGTAAAATGTTCATACGAAGTACATTTAAAACATGCCCCTTTTTTCATCTCCCACTCACCAAAATGTCGATGTCCACATTTTTGACAATAAGTTTTATTGCTTTTAACACTGCCCACACTCGCTACAGACGTAGCTTGAGGTTTTAAACTCACATGCTATTTACCTCAGTCTCTACTAGAATATCCCATTAAAGTGGACGAACAATTATGACAATCTTTTGGCTTCTTTGACAGTGATAGATAAGATTTTCCCAATGATCTCTTACCCAAATCACGAGCCTCATAATTAGCTTTTCTTTTAGCTTTGCTCAATTCTTCAACTTTGTGCACCCTGTCAACTAGAATAACAAATTCTTTTCATTCATGAATCCTGACAAGAAACTTTATATCTTCATTCAAACTATATTTGAACTATTTACACATGAAATCTTGGCCTGTATACACTCTCGGGCATACTTGCTCAATCAAACAGATTCTCTCTCATACTTAGATACAGTCATCTGGCCCTGTTTAAGCTCGAGAAACTCTTTACGTTTCTTGTCAAGAAACCTCTGACTTATATATTTCTTTCAAAACTCAATTTAAAAGAATTGCCAGTCTATTCGCTCTCTCAGCACCACTGAAACCAAAGTGTTCCACCATAGATAAGCTGAGTCATTTAGTAAGGATACGTCACATTTCACGCACTCTACCGATGTACAAAACAGTTTATCGAAAACCTGATCGTGTTTTCTAACCAGAACTCGACTATTTTTGGATCATCTTCAGACGTAGCTCTAAATTATTTAGCTCCATATATACAGATTTTATCAACTGATGACTTGCCAACTCGTATTGGTTCCAATCACTGAGGAACTACTAGAACCAGTTAGGGAACAGGTGGGGGTGGAGGTCAGTGAGCCATCAGTTTAATTCGTACGAACTCGATAAACCACTCATTCATCATTTGGAAGAAGGCTTCCTTAGCCTATCCTCCTTGGCCCTCAGATACAGGCATGTTTCCACTAGACGCTACCCCATGAATAGAGGCTTGCGTGTTACTTTCAGTGTAACACCCCTCACTCACCAAAATAGGGTTACAAGCATTACCGGACTTATATCACATCTCAAACTTACATTTCAAACACAATTAATCAAATCATATACATCTCACTCACAAACAACCATTTTGTCCTTAATATGAGCCTACAAGGCCCTAAGCATGCCTTCAGGGTGGTTCAGGACTAAACTGATAACTCAGGAAGTTTTTCCTCACTTAGAATTTTTTTTGCATAAAACAAGAGACACACGGTCGTGTGTCCCACACAACTAACAAACACACCCGTGTCATAGGTCGTGTGGACATTCGAAATGGGAGCACATGGTCGTGTCCCAGCCCGTGTCTGCCCCTGTGCCAAACAAGTGAGCTTATTGACTTGGGTCACATGGCCAACCACATGCCCGTGTGTCTAGCCCGTGTACCCTTCGAAGTGGCCACACACGCCCGTGTACCAGACTGTGTGCTAAGCCGTGCCAAACCTGTAGGGTATACTGAATTATGCCACACAGCCAAGTCAGACACCCGTATGTGAGGCCATGTGGAGCATACAGACTTGGTTTCAAAATCAACACTAGGGGACACATGGCTGTGTAACATGACTGTGTGCCACACACGACTGAGACACGACCGTGTCTTTGCACGTGTGGATAAAAATAGGCTATTTACCAAGCCATTTTGCCACCCAAAATTGGCACACACCTACATCAAACCAATTACACAATTCATAACGTTTACAAGCAACCAAAACAACCATACCTAAGACCAAAATACATATACCATTTCAATGCCAAAATCTAACATGCTTATAATACCATACTATGCCTACTAAAATCATGCCAATTCACAATTTCAAAGCAATTATATGTACCATTTCAACTAAGCAGTTCTTTGCCAAAACCCTCAAGCACAACCACTCCCGATTCATCAACCATTAGGTACCTTTGATGTTGCATTCAACAATCCATTCCCAAGCAATCATGAACCACATTACTAAGAGGCATTAATACATATATACATACACCACATAATTTCCAAAATAAGCCAAATTACATGGCTAATACAAACCAAACACTTAATCTTCATAAGCCAACACAAATGGCCAAAATCATGCTACATGTACCAAAATGACTCAAAGTCCCTTTACATGCCATATACTTAAAATACCAAAGTTCATAAGCACCAAGTGATAGGTGGACAGTGTGAAGCAATCTCTGACGATCCCCAAATTCGAGCTAGCTTGATAACACTGTAAAACATGGGAAAATAAACAAAGTAAGCTATAAAGCTTAGTAAGCTTGTATACCATAAACTTAATTCAATCTCAAGATTATAAATTAACAATTTGAATATGTCAACATTTAGCATATATTAGCTAACAAACCTTTCATATACACAATTCTGATATTAATCACATTCTTTACAAGTTTCTTCACACCAAAGCTTACATATGTCACGTACGTACCTGTACAATCTCATATCATTCTCATACTCAATACCATCTTTTGTTTACTCGATGAACCATTCGGAAGAGAAGTTGGGTACTCAAGAGTCTTGCACACTAAGTACCTATACCATGGCCTGAAGCCAAATCAAGGTAACTTATATCCAAAATACTGATATCATTGCCCGAAGCCGAATCAGCTGATATTCACGGCTCGAAGCCAAATCGATATAACTCACACCTGAAGTGCTAATATCATGGCCCAAAGCCAACTCAATGTATCCTCTAATGACATGTCACTAGTATTCTAAACTATTCTTAAGGTTCAATCAAGATTTCGAATGTCGAATCACCGTCAAATCACTTTCGATCATATCCATAGTCTCGTATTCACAATTTATGCAATATCAAAGCATATGAAATATATTTGTATAAAAAATTATAATATATGAACTTACCTTGGACGTAAAGACGATGAAATAGATCAATTAATCTGAAACTTTATTTTTCCCTCGATCTAGATCCGAACTTTATTTTTTTGATCTAAATATAATCAAAATTAACTTATTTAATCATCTCTCAATTCAATTTAACCCAAAATTCACATTTAAGCAAATTTAAACTTTTACCCCTTATATTTCACATTTTTCACGATTTAGTCCTTATTTCATAAAATCATAAATTCATGCAATTCAATATTAACCCATGCTTTCCAATTTACCAATTAGTCCCTAGTAGCCCATATTTTTCATTTATTTCATATTTTAACCACTAAATTTCCATATTTCACAATTTAATCCCTATTTTGCAGTTTCACTAAAAATCACTTAACAAAACTTGTATATCTATCAATAAGCATTCATAATCTATCAAGAAACTTCAAAAGACATGCTTATTCATCAATGGAAACATCTAAAATCTTTAACAATTTTTCAAAATAGTCCCTGGGCTAGCAAAACCTAGTTGCAACAATCTAAAAAACATAAAAATCATTAAAAATGAGACAAAAACCTACCTTAATTAGCCATACAAGCTTGGCCGAATGAAGAACACAACAATGGTGTTTTCTAGCCCTAATAGTCGGTTATGGAAGATGATATGAAGACTAAATTTTGTTTTGTTTTATTTATTATAAGTTAATTACAAATTTACACATATAACATTGATTAATAACCTTTAAAACACTTAATAATATGTCTATATATGTCCACTCACAATTAAAATGGTCTAATTACCACTTAAGGACCTTAAATTTAAGGTTCTATAGCTATTAGACACCTTTAGCTATTAGAACTCAAGTTTTACGCTTTACACGATTTAGTCCTTTTTATCAAATTGACCAATCAAACGATAAAATTTCTGAACGAAATTTTCACTCTAACATAAGTCATACTATAGACAGTAAAATAATAATAAAATATTTATTTCAACTTTAGATTTGTGGTCCCAAAACCACTCTTTTGATTTGACTCAAAATGGGTTGTTACATTCAGCCTCATCGAAATCCACTCAGTTGGATAACATTTTCAGTAACAACCCATTTTTAGGGTTAAACAAAATAGTGGTATCGATACCAAAATTTGAAATTGAAATTTTTATTTATTATTATTTTAATATTTACAGCATGATATTAGAGTTGTGTGAAATTTTCGTAAAGAAATTTTATCGTTTAAGTGGTTAATTCGGTAAAAAGGACTAAATCGCTTAAAGCATAAAAGTTGTGTTCTATAAGCTAAAGGTGTCAAATAGCTATAGAACTTAAAAATGAAGGTCCTTATGTGGTAAATATCCCATTTATGAGATAGTGGAGGTTAGTGGAGTGTCATTTGGTGTAAATTATTAATGTTTTTAAAGGGTAAAAAGGTAAAAAGGTAATTAGGTTAATAATAAATAAAACAAAGCTTAATATCATCATCTTCCATCCTTTTTACAGTAGAAAATAGGGTTTAAAACAACCATGTAAGAGCTTCACATTTGGCCATGGTGTTTTTGCTCCAATAGGTATGGTTTTGACTCTATTTTTAATAATTTCTTCGTTTTTTAGATCGTTGCAGCTTAATCTAGCTAACCCGTATCTCTGATTTCAAAATTGTTAAAGTATTGGAATGATGCCATTGTTGAATGCTTGGTTATTTAGATGCTTTATGACAGTTTATTAATGTTTAAAGCTAGATATACAAAATTTATAAAGTGAATTTTAGTAAAAGTGTCAATTTTGGACTAAATTGTGAAATTTGATAACTTGAGTGGTAAAAGTGTGAATAAATGAATAATATGGGTTGTTCTGAGCATATATGAAATTCGGCTAGCTGGGCTATGATGAAATTGATTAAATTTGCATTTTACGAGCTTAGGGACTAATTTGTAAAAAGGTCAAAATTGTAGGGGTAAAATAGTAATTTTACCAAAATATGAAATTTGGTTATAATGAATAGAATATGAATTGAAATAGCTGAATTTGATTGATTTGATCAAGTTAAGCCTCGTACGAGCTCATATCTAGGGAAAAATAAAGTTTCAGATTAGTCGATCCGTTTCGACGTTTTTACGATCGATGTAAATTTCGTATGTTAATAAATGCTATTAAATTATGCTATAAATATATTATTATTGTGAAAATTGTATTATAATGCTGATTGGAAATGAGTACGAGCACAGTTGACAGAGTTATGACGTCTGGATTTCCCGTATAAACCTTAGGAATAGTATAGGATACGAATGTCATGACATTAGGATTAACGAGATGTGATTACATGTAAAACCATGTCTGGGACATTGGCATCGTATTGTGATTACATGTGAGACCATTCTTGGGACAACATGTAAGACTATATCCGAAATATGACATTGTATGAGCTTATGTGATTTCTGAGTATCCTTAACGATTTCAAATGGTTCAACGAGTAAACTCAAGTCAAGAAAGAATGTGTGAATGAATTAAGTGATTCAGATATGTACAAGTTTCATACGAGTATTGAAAAGGGAAGTAATTTGGTAAGTTCTTAGTGTATCATGTATATGAAATGAGAAGGATTTATGTATAAGTATGTTTCATGCCAAAATGTGTTTCTTTGGCTATAATGAGGTATGAATTGAATGATATGTGAGATATAAGTTATAGTTGTTTTAACTATATATACATACGGCACATAGTCTGCGAAAGACTGTTATGTGATGATATTTCTCATAAATCACTTAGCTAAAGAAAAGGTGATGAATATTGAATTGAATAAAGTTTAATTGTATAGTTGTTTATGCATATGAAAATGTGAATGAATTGATAAGAAGTATTCAAACCATACATGTTTTTGAATAAATAAATTCATTAAAATCTTGATTAATTATGTGCAAGGATTTTAGATAGAATGGTGCAATCATATGAATTATATCATGTTTTGAATAATGGTTTTGAATATAGTTTTTGACTAATATGAGTTTATTACCATATGAGCTTATTAAGCTTTATAGCTTACTTTGTATTATTTTTCTATGTTTTATAGTGATTCAGACATTCGCTCAAGTTAGAAGTCGACAAAGATTGCATCATACTATCTGGTTTTGATTTTGGTATTTATACAATTTCGTTATGTATAGGCTAGTAAGTTGATGATATTTTTGGGATATGATATTAGCCATGAGATTTGGCTAGTAAATATAAATGTGTATGGCCATTTAAGTTGACTTGAATTATGTGTTTGATAAGTGTTATATGTGATGTATATAATGTCTTATGTGTTGGTTTGTTTGGATTGGTTATATGGTTGCTCTTTTGGATAATTGATGACATTAGCAAATTGAATATGAAAATAAAAACAAAGGGGTTATCTTTCTTCTCCATATTTCCACCAAAAATAGCAGCCATTAGAGGAGTTTTTGAACCTTGAAATTTTAGCCACTTAATCTCTCTACAAGTAAGTGATTTTTATGGTCTTTCTTGTTGATTTTTGTACTTTTAGAACACTTGTAACATGAGCTTTCAAATGAGGGGACTATTTTGCAAAATGGTTGAAGTTTAGGGTTTTACCATGAGACTGTTCATGTTTTTTTCCTGAAAGTTTATGGAAGAAAATGAATCATAGTTCTGAAATAAACAACTTTTGTGAAGGGACTTCTCATGAAAACCCTAGTAGGACCATTTTGTAAAGTTTGTAAAATAGATAGTAATATTGTGACATATTGGAAATTTGGGGTTGTCATAGGAGAGATAAATGGTCGGCTAGGCTTGACAAATAAGGAAATTCGATAAAAATCGATTTCTAGGCATAGGTAATTTTGTGAAAGTATAGACCATTTTGCCCAAATTATAAATTATTGAGTGTTTAGATTTAATTGATGATTAAATGACTAAATGTTGTTATTTTAGATCAAGAAATACAAAATCCGAACCTAGACCGGGGGAAGGCCAAGCAAATAGATTAAACCAACCAGTCGCCACATTTTGAGTACCGAAGTAAGTTGTATGTTAATAACGCAACTATATCTTTGTGATGTGTGATTGAATTGATATGGCATAAATTGTCTTGATTTTGAATATGAGAATATATGTTGAGAAATTTACATAGTAAAGACTTTCGCTGAACATTTGGAATAGACTTGGATATTTGTACTGTGATAATGGGTGATATGTGTGCTAGTGTAAGACATGTCTGGGACATGCATTAGCCACTGCATGAGAGCTAGTGTAAGACATGTATGGGACATGCATTGGCCTCGAGATATTTAAGCCAGTGTAAGACATGTCTGGGACATGCATTGGCATTGAGACGAGAGCTAGTGTCAGACATGTCTGGGACATACATCGGCCTTGCGATATACAAGCTAGTGTAAGACTTGTCTGAGACAAGGCGTCAACTTGTTGTATGTTAGTGTAAGACCTATCAGGGACATGACATTGACACCGATAGATGAGAGCCACTGTAAGACCTATCTGGGACATGGCATCAGCCTCGCTATATGAAAGCCAGTGTAAGACCATGTCTGGGACATGGCGTTGGCATCTTAACCCATGTTAGGGCTATTGAGTATTCGGTAGTATTCCAAATGGTTAAACACTAAGGTTTATGATTTATATCAAAATGAGAAAAGTTATGATCATGTAATGAGTGGTACAGGTACCTAATTGAAATGTATGAGATATGGGATCAATGTATGCAATATGAGTTGTATTGGATGGTGATGAGTAAGTTTTACTTACATTTATTTATGGTATTCATGAATAAGCTATGAAAGGTCATGAGCATATTGTTTTATAATGATTAGTTGATGTTTATTTTCATGGAACTTACTAAGCTTTGTGCTTATCCTATTTCCTTTCCATTTTGTTATAGTGCCACTTAATTAGCTCATGGATCAATGGACGTCGGAGGCATCGATCACACTATAAATCGAAGCACTTGGTATAATTAGTTCTTTTATTTTGATTATGACATATATAGGAACTTCTGATTTTGTTTTAGTGTCACATTGTTTTGTGGCCAAATGTGTTGGATTGTTTTAGTATTTGACTCATTTTGTATAAGGCCATGGAAAAATGGCTAATATTGAAAGTTATTATATGAATGCAAGATAGTCTTTCTTGAATGTGAAATTGTTGGCTTGGTTTAATATATAAAATGTGTATGGGCTTCAGCTATGGTTGTTTGGTTGAAAAATCATATTAAGTTAGACTGTGTTATGTTGTTTGGTGTTAGATTCTGTTTCAGGGTGGCAAAGGGCTTTGCATATAGCCTTATATTGTCCACATGGGTAGACACACGGGCATGTGTCTAGGCCGTGTATGACACATGGTCAGCCCCACGGGCGTGTGTCCCCTGCACGTGAAAATTGCAAGTCAGTATGCATGGTAGTAAACACGCGAGCAGAGGTGTGTGCCACAGGTGTGTGCCTTGGCTGTGTGCCCCTAATTGGGTGCTGACGTCAAAAATAGAATGTCAAGGTTCTTAGACACGGGCTAAGAGACGGGCGTGTCCTGGCCATGTGAGGGACACGGGAAATGCACACAGGCATGTGTCAGGCCGTGTGAAAACCCCTGTAGGTTCGAATTGAAAAATAAATCCACACAAGCGTGTGCCCTGCTCCAAAAGTCATTGTTATATAGTTGATCAAAGGACCCGAGCTAGTCCTGAGTGGTTTCTATTGGATGTTTGGGGCCTCGTAAGCCCATGTTAAAGTAGTTAGTTATAGTTTGGAAAAGTTTTAAATTTGAGCAATTCTTGGTGACTCGAAAGCGTTTGAATGCATGTGTTTAAGTTTAGTAACACCTTGTATTCCATCCCAGCGTAGGGCACGGGTGTGGGGTGTTACAGTACACGAGCTAGACACACGGGTGTGTGGTTGGCCGTGTAACCCAAGTCAGTAACCCCTCCAGATTTCCCACGGCCAAGGTACATGAGCGTGTGGTGCAGGTCT
Source organism: Gossypium anomalum (assembly GCA_025698475.1). Lineage (NCBI taxonomy): Eukaryota > Viridiplantae > Streptophyta > Magnoliopsida > Malvales > Malvaceae > Gossypium > Gossypium anomalum. The sequence continues at coordinate 34,804,710 of CM046959.1, read as the reverse complement.
GTATGTATGCTCTATTTTCACATGGCCTATGACACGGCGTGTCTGGTAATTATGTGAGGCACACGGCCTGCTCACACGGGCGTATGACCTATGATTACATGAAATTTTTCTAAGTTTTTGAAAAATTTTATATGTGATTGGTTTAGTCCCGAACCTCTTCTAAGCATGTTTTAAGGCCTCGTAGGCCCTCTTAAGGGATGATGTGGTTATGTTTGATTGATGTTTATATGGAGATACTTAATGTATGTTAAATGTATGCTTTTGTGATGTGATTGATTGGTAATACCTTGTAACCCTATTCCAGCGACGGATACGGGTTTGGGGTGTTACATTTATTGGTATCAGAGCTACGGTTTAGTCGATTCTAAGACTAACGTAGCATATCTGAGTCTAGATATACCTGCCATTTTTAACCTGTGATAGTGTGGTATCTCCAGACTCTGACGAAAATTATTTTAATTAGACAGATATGCTTTCCAATCGAGCTAATCCTGATAGTGCAGAATATGGTACCAAATATTTGAGTGAAGATGTGTTTACGATGAGTTGAAATTCACAAAGACATGAATGAGAGTACATGATATTTGTTATTTGATAAATGCTATGTTATGTGCATGTATATGTATGAGAGTTAAATTTGAGTCTTTACGATCCTCACCCCCTTACCAGTAAAGTATTACAATGAAATCCGTAATATTAGATTCAATAAGCTTACAAGTGTCGAATTACAGAGTTTTGTAATTAAAGGATTAATACCGTGATTATTTAAGAGAATGAGTCAACAAGTAGAGATAGAGATAGTACTAGAAGAGATAATGGGTCATTCTAAAAGCCATTCGGATTATGCCATGTCACTGTTAAATAAGAAGTTGACTTCGATGAAACAACAAATTCAGGTATGATATTTAAAGAATGTATTAACTGGAAGTTCTTCTGAATTGATTTTTGTCAGTGATGAGATAATGTGAAATCAGTGATGACAGAATTAGACAGTGAAATAATGTTTGAATTGAAATGATGGCTGAGTGCAGTGGTTATAGTCGGCCAATTACTATGGTTTCTTTTGGGGATTCTATGTGTACATTTATTCTTAGAAATATATGTGACTGCTTAATTTCATAAGGAATTCTTATCGTATGAAAATACTAGCTAAACATATTGATAGACGAAAGTATTATTGTTCTGTTTAAGTTATGATTGACAGTACTATATCTTTCTCGGGTATTCTATTCCCTCGTGTTGATAGGAAAATCGACGGTAAAGTCTGTATGATGCTAGTATTCTATTTCTACTGGTTATTAGGTTGTGAAATATACATGAAGATTGTATTGCTTCTGTTACTGTGGATTTTAGTGTTTATGAGTGACGTTTTTCCTTCTGGAAATTTTTAAGGATATCATCGAAATTTTTATCATTCTATATGGGTTGTAATTTCTAGAAATTCAATATAGCTCAGTATTTTGAAATTTTGCTACCTCGGTTTTATTATGATTCTATGTGATTGTCTGCAAGAGATATTATTTTGGTGAAGATGACTATATCTAATAGGACAAAAATTTCTAGTTTGATCATGAGAGTACAGTGGTATAGTTATCAGATTCATAGAGGTTGTGTTTCTGCACTAGTTGCTATTGAAATCATATTCAAATTTCTCTTGTGTTCAAAATACATTATTAACAGCTGGGACATTACCTATCTGTGCTGTTGACATGTTGGCTTTATTATGGCACTATGATTTTAATCTATCTTATGGTTGTGGCTTCAGTATAGTTCAAAGCTCCGTTGATTAATAATTGAAAATTTATTGTTTGACAGTTGAGACCAATTTAGTGGTTTAGTCTGATTTGAGCTATTTGCTTGAAAGGTTAAATGAGTTATATGTGTTTGAGTTTATCCTAAGGTCTGTAAATAAATTTTTGTACGTTCATGGGTTAATTGATAAATAGTCCGAATGATGAATTCATATTCCCAAAGATGTGATATTGAATTATATTTATCGGAATGATTTTATGGAAAAAAGTTTTTGTAAACTAAAGTTGTTTTGATTGAGAAAATCATCGTGTTTGCAAAGTCTGCATGATATGATAATTATTAATAAAGTGGTAATCAGCTGAAGACATTATCAACTGAAGCATTAGTTCTGGTTTAGCCTGCATAGGTTAAAGAGTTATACGACATGTGAATTAGAGATGATTGATAATGTATTCGCGTTGAATAGTCAGTGACATTGATTGTTTGGTGAGTAATGTAACCTAATTGTTGACTGCAGGAGTTTAAAATAATCGATGTTACAGAGATATCTGAATTTGGGATAGCAAAGGTGGCTTGAACTGTCAAAGGATTTTGAGTTAGTAATTGATTACCATCCAGGGAGGAATGATTACAGTCATAGATGTTCTGAGCAGGAAACCTTTGTGTGCTTTACAACCTATGAATACACAATTAATCTTATCGGACGATGGATAGATATTAACTAAGTTGAAAGCATTCAGTAAAATTGTGAAATTCAGAAATGTATCAGGGAATTGTAAGTTAAAAAGAGATTCAACATAAATTGACTCCTGATTTAGAAATTTTAGATTGGGATCAATGATTGTTTGTTGTTTCAAGATAGAGTTAGCATACCGAGAATTCTAGAGATTATGCAACAGTTGTGACATTTAGCATAATGGTAGTTATATATTCATTCGAGGACTACTACGGTGTACGATAATCTCAGACAGTTGTACTAACGAATGAGTATGAAACATGATATTTTTGACTTTGTATCCAAATGTCTGATTTTCCAACAAGCTAATGCTGACCATCAAGTGTTTTTTTAATACTGTTACAGCATATGTTGCTATCTGAGTGGTAATGAAAATAGAATTTCAATGAATTTTGTAAAAGGCAGATGTTATCTAAACTATTATTGACTGTTGGAAGAAATCTGCATATTTTATCTTCGTACGTACAAATTTCTCCTTTGATAAATTAGCTCAGTTATACATATAAGAGATTTTCGGATCACACAGTATGCCAAACTTCATTATTTTGGGTAGAGACCTGAATTTTATATTGTGATTTGATAGAAAACTATAGTAAGCTTTAGATAAACGGTTACGATTTAGCATCGCATTACATTCTTCAACAGATGGTTAATCTGAGGATGAGATTCAGATTCACAAGGTAATGTTTCCTTATTGTGTTTTAAAATTTGAAAGTAATTAACAAAGACAATTACGGTTGGTTGAGTTTGAGCATATTAATAGTTATCATATGAGTATAAATATGGCATTGTATAAAGTATTGTATGATTGCAATTATCAGACTCCATTACTATAGGATTGAGCTTTGTGAGAAAAAGATTCACGGGATTGATTTCAACAAAGAAATTGAAGAGAAAGTGAAAGTAATTCGTGACAGTTTAAAATCAGTTTCAGATATGTGGGATTGATAGGTAAAAACATTGAATTATAGTTGGAAAACTGAGTATTTGTGAAAGTATTATAGTGGAAATAGAATTACTTGATTTAGCTATAAAGAGAAGTTGAATTCGTGATTTATCGGGCTGTATGAGATTATTGAGAGAATGAGACCGTATGAGATTACCTAGGAACTTGAGAAGATCCATAATATGTTTCTTATATATATGACGTGATGATACAGATAAGATCCGTTATCTATAGTATCTCTTTCAGAAGTAGAAACTTAGCTCGTTTTAACATATAGCAAAGGACAAATCAGAATTTTTGCTCGTGAGATTGAAAAGTTGAGAAATTTGAGGCTATGTGAGAAATTGATGAGGCTATTGAAAGCAAATAATTAATCTATTCTATGATAAGGTTTTCGAGGACGAAAATCCCTAAGGGGGGAGAGTTATAACAACCCGTTTTTAGGGTTAATTAGAACAGTGGTATCGAGACCACAATCTGACATTAAAAATTTTATTTTATTATTATTTTAATATTTACAGCATGATATTAGAGTTATGTGAAATTTTCGTAAAGAAATTTTATCGTTTAAGTGGTTAATTCGGTAAAAAGGACTAAATCGCGTAAAGCGTAAATGTTGTGTTCTATAAGCTAAAGGTGTCAAATAGCTATAGAACTTAAAAGTGAATGTTCTTATGTGGTAAATAGCCCATTTTTGAGATAGTGGAGGTTAGTGGAGTGTCATTTGGTGTAATTATTAATATTTTTAAAGGGTAAAAAGGTAAAAAGGTAATTAGGTTAATAATAAATAAAACAAAGCTTAATATCATCATCTTCCATCCTTTTTACAATAGAAAATAGGGTTTAGAACAGCCTTGAAAGAACTTGACATTCGGCCATGGCGTTTTTGCTCCAATAGGTATAGTTTTGACTCCGTTTTTAATAATTTCTACGTTTTTGAGATCGTTGCAGCTTAATCTAGCTAGCCCGTATCTCCTATTTCAAAATTTTTAAAATATTGGAATGATGCCATTGTTTAATTCTTGGTTATTTAGATGTTTTATGATAGTTTATTAATGTTTGAAGCTAGATATACAAATTTTTTAAAGTTAATTTTTGTGAAAGTGTCAATTTTGGACGAAATTGTGAAATTTGATAACTTGAGTGGTAAAAGTGTGAATAAATGAATAATATGGGTTGTTATGAGCATGTATGAAATTTAGCTATCTTGGGCTATGATGAAATTGATTAAATTTGCATTTTATGAGCTTAGGGACTAATTTGTAAAAAGGTCAAAAGTGTAAGGGTAAAATAGTAATTTTACAAAAAATGAAATTTGGTTATAATGAATAGAATATGAATTGAAATAGCTGAATTTGATTGATTAGATCAAGTTAAGCCTCGTATGAACTCATATCGACGGAAAAATAAAGTTTCAGATTAGTCGATCCATTTCAACGTTTTGACAATCGACGTAAGTTTTGTTTGTTAATAAATAATGTTAAATTATGCTATAAATATATTATTATTGTGGAATTTTTTTATAATGCTGATTGGAAATGAGTACGAGCACAATCGACAGAGTTATGACGTTTGGAAGTCCAGTATGAACCTTAGGAATAGTATAGGATACGAATCTCATCACATTAGGATTACCGAGATGTAATTACATGTAAGACCATGTCTGGGACATTGGCATTGTATTGTGATTACATGTAAGACCATGTCTGGGACATTGGCATCGTTATATGATTTCGTGTAAGATCCTATCTATGATAGTGGCATCGGTATGTGATAACATGTAAGACTATATCCGGGATATGGCATTGTATGAGCTTATGTGATTTTCGAGTATCCTTAACGATTTCAAATGGTTCGACGGGAAAAGTCAAGTCAAGAAAGAATGTGTGAATGAATTAAGTGATTCAGGTATGTATGAGTTTCATACGAGTGTTGAAAAGGGAAATAATTTGGTAAGTTCTTAGTGTATCATGTATATGAAATGAGAAAGATTTATGTATAAGTATATATCATGCCAAAATGTGTTTATTTGGCTATAATTAGGTATGAACTGAATGACATGTGAGATATGAGTTATAGTTGCTTTAACTATATATACATACAACACATAGTGTGCGAAATACCGTTATTTGATGATATTTCTCGTAAATCACTTAGCTAAAGAAAAGGTGATGAATATTGAATTGAATAAAGTTTGATTGTATAATTGTTTATGCATATGAAAATGTGAATGAATTGATAAGAAGTATTCAAACCATAAATGTTTTGAATAAATAAACTCATTAAAATCTTGATTAATTATGTGCATGGATTTAAGATAGAATGGTGCAATCATATGAATTATATCATGTTTTGAATAATGGTTTTAAATGTGGTTATTGACTAATATGAATTTATTACCATACGAGCTTACTAAGCTTTATAGCTTACTTTGTATTATTTTTCTATGTTTATAGTGATTCAGACGTTCGCTCGGGTTGGATGTCGGCAGAGATCGCATCACACTATTCGGTTTTGATTTCGGTATTGATACAATTATGGCTTGGAAATATTAGTAAGTTGATGATATTTTTGGGATATGATATTAGCCATGAGATTTGGCTTGTAAATATTAATGTGTATGGCCATTTAAGTTGACTTGAATTATGTGTTTGATAAGTGTTATATTTGATGTATATAATGTCTTATGTGTTGGTTTGTTTGGATTTGTTATATGGTTGCTCTTTTGGATAATTATAATATTATTGCTTCGAAGTTGGCATATTGTGAATTGATTAAGATGTTAATATGGTGTGTTATGTGTCTTGAATTAGAGGATAAGTTGATGAATAAATGCAATTACAAGTTATGTAAGTTCTTAATGATTTTGGTATTTTTTTATTATGGAATTGAGTAATAGAAATGGTTGATAATCGATGGCTTGATATGTGTGTAAATTGGTATGTTTAGGCTTCCTATATATGTGTAAAATGATACCATTTTGATGGCTAGGTGAGCAAGAGAAAATGGTGGCAAATTGGCTTTGCAAATGACCTATTTTTGTCCACACAGGCGTGTGTCTCAACCGTGTGTGACACATGGTTATATTACATGACCGTGTGTCCCTTTGGGAAATATTAGAAATTTAAGTCAATCTTAAGCACAGCCTAGACACACGGGTGTGCCTGGTGGTCGTGTGAGGGACACCACCTTGGCACATCGGCGTGTGTGGCCAATTCGAAGGGTACACGGGCCAGACACACGGGTGTGTGGCCGTGTGACCAATCCAATAAACCCTCCAGATTTCCCACAACCAAGGTACACGGGCGTGTCTCCGGCTGTGTGGTGTAAGTCAGTATGTATGCCTTGTTTTCACACGGCCTATGACACGAGTGTGTTTGGTAAATGTGTGAGGCACACGGCCTGCTCACACGGGCATGTGACCTATGAATGCATGAAATTTTTCTAAGTTTTCAAAAAAAAAATTATGTGATTGGTTTAGTCCTGAACCTCTTTTAAGCACGTTTTAAAGCCTCGTAGGCCCTCTTAAGGGACGATGTGGTTATGTTTGATTGATGTTTATATGGAAATATTTAATGTATGTCAAATGTATGCTTTTGTGATGTGATTGATCGGTAATACCTCGTAGCCCTATTTCGGTGATGGATACAGGTTAGGGGTGTTACATTTTCTATAAGAAAGCATAATTCAAAACGAATCAGGAGTTATCACACTATCGTAGGTTATATAATGGCATGTATTTCTACACTCGCTCACACTACGTTTGGCCCGTGAATCGACTAAACCATAGCTCTAATACCACTACATGTAACAACCCTAACTCGTATCCGTCACCAAAATAGGGTTACGAAGCATTACCATAAAAATGTAACTTAAAATCATTCATTTCCAAACATTTCACAAATCATAGCATAATTCATTCAAACACATGCATTATGTCCCTTATTCGATTCCTTAGTGCATTAGAGACACTTTAAAAATGATTCGGGACTAAATCGGGAATATATGAACCCTTAAGGAAAAAGTTGGAAAAATTCACACTGCAGAGGTCATACAACCGTGTGCCTCCTACGACTGATACACTCGCTCGTGTAACATTCGAAATAAGTACACACGGTTGTGTCCTGACCCGTGTTTGTGCCTGTGTAACTTCTGACTTTGGTCACATGGCCAAGCAAAACACCTGTGTGCCAGGCCCTTTAACTCTCGAAATGGCCTTACACGCCCATATGTCAGGCTGTATGCTAGGCCATGTAACTACCTGAATAGCAACCTTTTGAAACCTAAAGGGGACACACAGTTGTGTCGCATGACCATATGGACAAGAAATAGGCCAAATTTAAGCCATTTCTTTTACCCAATTCAAGCATGAACTGACAACACATTTGCACATTTAACCAAGACCATAAATCATGTCCAAAGCAGGCATAAAATTACCAAATCTCTACACCAAATATCCACACAACCAATATGCCAAAAGGCACCTCAATCACAACTATTGAACATGTCTTAGCAAAAGCATAATTATGCATAATTCAAGCATACACAACTACTTATTTCTATACCAAAACAAACTCAACTAAATTCCATATCAAACATAACCTAATTAGACACATTTTAGACATGCCAACGCTTACCACTTTGGTTATAAAACCATACATCAATTTAACCATATAAATATTAACCATTATAGCATCAAAGTGCCAAAAGAACACTAACAAAATTACCTACAAGCCAAACATAACAAGTAGTCCATCAAACAAAATTCACCTATACATGCCATTATAATAACCATGACCAAAACATCAAAATCTACCAATATAATCTCTAGATAGTGTGATAGGTCTCCGATGAGCTTCCTAACCGATCGAGCTTCCGATAATCTATTAAACATAGAAAAGAACAACAACATAAGCATATAATACTTAGTAAGTTCATAAAACATAGCTTACCATTTCAATGCATAATCCTAAAAATAGACATGAATCAATCCAACATGGATTGGCACAAGCCTAAGCATCATTAACAACACAAGTTAGTGATTAAACACATAACTTAGCAAAATCATCTCATGATAAGATAAATTTCATGAACATAGCATACTTGAATTCATTCTTTTCATAAACATGGTTATACTTACTTTGATCATCAATACTTCATACCATTCCATAAGTTCTTAACTTAGCTATTGCAACACTTACCGTTCCATCCCTTTTCATGCCTGTTGAGCCAATTAGAATAATATAAAATATACGGGAAGCTCACACAAAATGTGCTAAACACATGGTCAAAACCATTCCTTTTTCTTTTCCTTTGCATAGATGCTCACTCAAGCCATAAATGGGTTTTCTCACACAAGCTGACTGTCGGAATGTAGCTACATGATGTTGCTCACACAAGTTGACGAGTATCTGCAAAAAATGCCAAACTCAACCATCACAAGGACATTCAAAACCAGCACTCGAAACATGGTAACCCTAATAACATGTCATTTGTATCCTATATATTCTTAAGGTTCAAACGGGGCTCAATAGTTGTCGCAACGTCATTGGGTTTCCATCGTAACATGATATGATAAATAACATAATAGCATTTAATTCCAATAACATTAAAACGCTATTTAAACATACAAACTTACCTTGAATGCAAAGACAACAAAAATAGAACCAACTAGCCTAAGACTTTATCTTTCCCTCTATCTAAATTTGTACGACACTTTTGCCCCTATTATTTTATTTTATTTACAATTTAGTCCTTAAGTTTGTAAATTGAAATTCATGCAATTTCATCCACATATTATGCTAGCCGATTTACCTAGGGACTCATATCAACCTAAACAAAGCATCAATTCACAATTTCATCATGGTATTTTACTACTTTTACATATAATCCCTAAATAATAATTTTATCAAAAATCACTTTATAAATGTTTTTTATTTAACAAGGACTTATAATCTTTCATAAATTTTCAAGAATCACACAAACACATTCATGGAAAACCCAAATCCTTTAACAGTTTTGGAAATTAGTCACTGGGCTAGCTAGATTAAGCTACAATGACTTCAAAAACATAAAAATCATTAAAAATGGGATGAAATTTTACATACATTCTAGCCAAACAAGTTACCAAATCTCTCAAACCCTAACCATGGCTTCTTTAGTGTTAAATTTCAGTGAAGGTGAAGTAAAATAACGATATCTTTTTATTTTTTTCCGTATTTTACTTTACTGATTTACCAAATTACTTATTTAACCTTTATTATTAACCTTAAAATCACTTAATTTATGTCCATAAATGTCCAATCAAAATAACTATGGTCTAATTACCACCTAAATTCGTTAACCATTTAATTTCATAGTTATTAGACACATTTAACTAATGGAACTATAGTTGTGTACCTTTTACAATTTAGTCATTTTCACCAAATTAAGCATGCAAACGATAAAATTTCTTAATGAAAATTTTATGCTACACTACTAACATGCTGTAGACATTAAAATAATAATAAAAATAAATATTTTCACATCAGATTTGTGGTTCCGAAACCACTGTTCTAATTTCACTTAGAACGAGCTGTTACAGATATATTGTCAAAGAATCTAAGATTGGGAGAAATTGAAACTGTTGCTCTTACAGAAGGGTGCACGACAATGTTGACAAATAAATTACCTCTAAAGTTGAAGGACCTAGGGAGTTTTACTATCCCATGCTCAATTGGAAATCATTATGTTAGTAAGCATTGTGTGATTTAGGAGCGAGCATCAATTTAATGCGTATGTTTGTCTTAAGGAAGCTGGGAATCTAAAAAGCAAGATCTACTATGGTCATGTTGTAACTAGTTGATCAATCCTACGCATATCTAGAAGGTAAATTTGAAGACGTGCTGGTAAAAGTAGATCAATTTATTTTTCCTGCCGATTTTATTATTTTATAATGTGAAGCTGGCAAAGATATGTCGATTATTCTTAGAAGGCATTTTCTTGCTATAGGAAGAACTTTGATTGATGTGCAAAAAGGTAAACTGACAATGAGGATGAATGATCAACAAATCACCTTCGATGTATTCGATGCCCTGAAATGTGCTGATGAAAATGTAGAGTGCCACGCCATCGGTTTGATAAAAAGCACCAGTGTAGAAAAAGTTTGAAATTTTTTTGCTACAACAATTCTTATAATGATACAGATTCACTTGAGGTAAATGAAACAGAGACTTTTGAAGAATTTAGTTAACTCATGGAGGTAAAGTAGATTGTGAATAGACCAGGGAGAAAGTTTGAGTCCTTGGATTTATTAGCTTGCACTTTCAATCCTCTTAAACCATTTGTAGAGGAGCCTCCTACACTAGACTTGAAACCTTTGTCATTGCATTTAAAATATCCTTACTTAGGAGACAACAACACCTTGCTGGTAGTTGGAAGTTGACACACGATCAAGAGGCCAGGTTGTTGGAAGTTCTCCGGCGATTGAAGAAGGCATTAGGATGGACAATTGCCGATATCAAAGGAATCAACCCTACTCTAGTCATGCATAAAATTGTATTTGAGGATTGGCATAGCAATTCTATTGAACAACAGATAAGTTTGAATCCTATCATGAAGGAAGTTGTTAAGAAAGAGATTATGAAGTGGCTTGATGTTGGTATTATCTACCTTATCTCTAACAGTTCTTGGGTGAGTCCTGTACAATGAGTGCCCAAGAAAGGAGGTGTCACAATGGTCAGTAATGATAACAATGAGCTTATACCAACTCATACTATCACGGGATAGAGAGTGTGCATGGATTATCACAAGCTCAACAAGGCATCAAGGAAGGACCACTTTCCTTGGACATTTATTGATCAAATGTTGGACAGATTAGCTGGGAAGGCATTCTACTATTTTTTGACAGATATTCAGGGTCTATCAGATTGCTATAGCTCTTAGCCACCAAGAGAAGACAACTTTCACTTGTCCATATGGTACTTTTTCGTTTAGATGAATGCCATTTGAGTTATGTAATGCCCTGATAACATTTTAGCATTGTATGATGGAAATATTCTCTGACATGGTGGAAAACTTTCTTAAAATCTTTATGGATGATTTCTTTGTCTTTGGAAATAACTTTAAGGGCTGTTTGAAAATCTGGAATTTGTTCTTTGTCGCTGTGAAGAAACAAATCTTGTCTTGATTTGGGAAAAATGTCATTTCATGGTCCGTGAAGGCATTGTTCTAGGGCATAAAGTATTACAGCAGGGGATTGAAGTTTACAAAACAATAGTTGGGGTAATAGAAAAATTGTGTAACACCCCAGACCCGTATCCATCGCCGAAATAGGGTTAAAGGCGTTACCAGGCATCTCAAAACATTAAGCATTCATTTCTTTAACATCAAAGCATCATGGTTACATATCATCACAGAGTCCCTCACGTATGTCAACAAGACCCTAAACATGCATTATAAAAGGGTTGGGACTAAACCAAGCTCATACAAAATTATTCAAAATTTAAACAATTTTTTTCCAAGTTATAAAGGTCACACGCCCGTGTGAACAGGCCGTGTGCCTCACACAGCATTAGACACGCTCGTGTGTCTAGGCTAACCAGGGCATACATACTGACTTATCCACATGGCCACAAGACACGACTCTGTGTCTAACCCGTGGTCGAACTGACTTGGCCACACAGCCTGGCACACGCCCGTGTGTGCGCGACTGTGTGGTCTACCCATGCTCATTTCGAAATGGCCCTCGAGCAACACGGCAGACACACATGCCCATGTCCCTGCTCGTGTGGGCAAAAATAGGCCATTTACAAGGCCAATATGCCTCCCATTTGGGTCCGCCCTACAATTCCAAAGTCAAGCATCATATATGCAACATTTTTAGTCAAATTCAACTCTAAACATGTATCAATCAATTCATAATATAATCAACCAATTTCATGTTCATTATCTATATCAAAACATACTAAAATCATATGTCAAACATTACCAAAATCATAAGACAAGTTTATTCAATCATACATTACCAACATCTCAATTTCTTATCCATCTTCATGCCGGACTTGTACCAAATTTAACAATTAAGCACATACCAAATTGACCATTTCATTTAGTCATTCGTAAGCATAAAATCATACCATTTTCTTATCACATAAACCATAACAAAACCAAACCATATTCACATCCATTATCAAGCCATATCACTTGGCGAAACATATATTTACATCTCAAACCATATTCATATACTTATAGCTTATACCTGCCACATAACCAAATTTGAAAACATTATTTACTGAAATGATAACCGTATAGTATGATGACGTCTCCATCGCCTTCCAACCTGAGCAGATCTACGAAAATCTATAAACATAGGAAAAACACACAGAGTAAGCTTTGAATGCTTAGTAAGCCATAAGCAAATAAATCATTTCAATGATATTTTTAAACCAATATCACTAAACCAAAATTAACAAATCTCAATCACATATACCTTCATTATACTCGTAAATTCATGTAACCACATTAAATAATTCACTTAACTTATTTATCAATGAATATATAACCATGCTTTCAAATTCGACTAACAACCATTAACTTAATCATATAAGTCAAGCTTGCACATATTCATTTCATCGCCAACCAAACCATTGTCATTTATTACAAATCATACATAAAGTTATAGCAACCTCTTTATAAACACTTCCAAACTCGAACATCTATAATTTTCTTATTCACATAATCCAAATTCGCATACATGAATCATATAACCAACTCAACCATTTTAATTTCATTATCTGTTCAAGTTTTCAAATCAAGTAATCATACATCAAAGCCATGTTTCATGTTTCGTAAATCTCATATCCGAAACATAACACCATAATTTCATATAACGAGTATATATAACACATCATATTACTCATCCTTATTCAAAGCCATATCTTACTTTCGTACATAAATTTTCATCTACTTCAATGCTCGAAGCACTAATTCATTTGATCATCCTTAAACATTCCATGAACTCGCACACTTAGTGCCAATTAATTAGCCGAAGCTATAATTATATCGCACACTTAGTGCCATTCCATTAAACCGAACTTATATCGATATCACACACATAGTGCCATTTACTCAGCCAATGCTGTTATAATCTCGCACACTCAATGCCATTTTAATAGCCATAGCTATTTCATTTATCGCACACTTAGTGCTTCAAATTCAATTCACATTTTACATACCTCAACTTCACAGTCATATTCCTTTACAACTTAATTCAGCACATCTAATGCACATACATTTTAATTTAATAACACTTGTTTACTTATGAACTTACCTCGTACTAACACGAACAGACTGAAACGACTATTCGATAATTTTCGACTTTCCCCGATCCAAATCTGATTTTCTCATTTCTTGATCTAATTCAATACAAATTCAACTTATTTAATCATATATTCAATCAAATTCACCTAAAAACACATAAATGGGCTCATTACACTTTTGCCCCTTACATTTCACATTTTTCTCAATTTAGTCCCTATTTCACAAAACATAAAATACTCAAAATTTCACTATGCCTATGTTAGCCCGAGTTCACCTTGGCTCCCTAGTAGCCCATTTATTCAATTTATTCATACATTTAACCACATAATTTCATAATTTCACTAATTAGTCCATAATTTACTTTTTTACTCAAAATCACTTTGTAAAATATGTAAAACTATCATCTAACTTCCATATTTCATCATCAATCATCAAAAAGCATGAATATTCATCAATGACATCTCACAAATTCTATAACAGTTTCAAAAATGGAGATATGGGCTAGCTAGATTAAGCTGTAACGAGCTCAAACCGTATAAATTATTCAAAACCAAGCAAAAACCACTCACCTATCAAGCTCCAAAGCTTGGTCGAATGTTCAAGCTTCCAGGGCTGTTCATCTTTTACATTTTCGGTGGAGAAATGGTGAAAATATGATGACTTTATGTTTTTATTTTATTAACTTATCATTTATTGAATATATTACCTAATTAACCCTTAAAAACATTAGTAATTTCACCATATGATACTCCACTATCATCCATTAACATCAACTAACCAACTAATGGTATATTTAACACTTAAGGACCTTAACTTTTAAGTTCTATATCTATTTGACACCTTTAGCTTAAAGAACACAACTTTTACGCTTTACACGATTTAGTCCTTTTTACCGAATTAAACACTTAAACAATAAAATTTCTTCACGAAATTTTCACACAACTCTAATATCATGCTGTAAACACAGAAAATAATATTAAAATATTTTTTTGACTCAGATTTGTGGTCCCAAAACCACTGTTCCAACTAGGGTCTAAACCAAGCTATTACAAATTGCCACCTCCTACTACTGTCTAGGGTATTCGGAGTTTCTTAGGCCATGCAGTTTTTTATAGAAGAATAATTAAGGATTTCTTGAAGATAACTAAACCCTTATGTGCCTTGCTGGAGCAAAATAGACCTTTCAATTTTGATAAAACTTGTTTGATAGCTTTCAAGGAATTGAAGAAATGACTTGCAGTAGTACAAATTCTAATAGCTTCGGAGTGGACATTGCCTTTCAAACTCATGTGTGACACTAGCGATTATGCTGTGGGAGCAATGTTGGGGCAAAGGAAAGACAAGGTATTTCATGTAATCTATTATTCAAGCTGGACCTTAACGGATGCGCAACTTAACTATTCTACCACTGAAAAGTAGTTATTGGTTGTGGTATTCACGTTCGATAAAGTATGATCTTATTTAGTTGGTACCAAGTTCACAGTCTACACAGATCACTCTACTATTAAGTATTTGGTGACCAAGAAAGATGTCAAGCCAAGATTGATTCGGTGGATACTCTTGTTATAGGAGTTTGATTTCTTGACATCGAACCTTCTACTGAGCATCACCTGAAAATAAAATAAAAGAGGGGGTTGAGTTTTCGCAAACTCAGTGTGTACAACCCTCGATGAAAAAAAAACAAGCGTTCAAAGAAGAATCATCAAACATGCAATGCATACCCATCCAAATTATCCATCCGCTACACACCAGCTCCGTCCCCCGTCACACCATGTGGGGATATAAATATCGACCCACCCAGCCCACACACCATGGTAGCCCGATTGCGGAACTACTTTCATTTACATATTGGGCTTTAAAAGCCGTCGATGGATCCACGATTGTCAAGCAACCATACGATCCTCATATACTTCCTCCGTTCCATATTTCCCATCCCATACGCAACCTAATCAGAACATCATATGCATACATGTCACATCCATAAACTTACATTCAACACCTAGGGGTATTTTGGTCATTTTTGCCCTTAGGGGTATTTCAGTAATTTTCTCTTAGTTATGGTTTCCACTTACCTTGGCCCGTTAACAAATCCCGAGAGCTACGATGAACGAATACTATGCACCAAGTAGGATTCCAAAGAAGAGAAGGTGGGTCATTAAGACCGCTTAAGTACCAAGCTCTCCCTAGATCCAATCCTAGACATGCATATACCCGTTGCCATATCTTAACCCTATGACTTGTCCACGGTCGTAATATATTAATTAAGTTTTATGTAGTTATCATATACTAGGCCCAAAAAACCTATTACAAAGCCCAAACAAATTCACATACCTGTATCTGGCCCCTTAAGCCTAATCATACTCATATGGCCCATTAGGACCAAATCACCTGTATATGGCCCATTAGGCCCAAATCACATTTATATGGCCCGTTAGGCCCAGTCACATTCATATTCATTCCCACATATAAATTTCTATCACATAGCATCAATATTCAGTTTTTGCCTATCATGGGCCCAACAGCCTATCGGGCCCATTTAGCCCATTCCGACCCGTATGGCCAAATCACAACCCAAGTCTACAGAATCGCCCGTAGGTCTCAAGCAACCTGTCGGACACTTCCTTACAAGTATTCGTGCACTCGCAAGACTATGTTAGCCAAACTTTCAGCTTTTCGGCATTTCAGCTTTTGCCGATCTACTTGTGTATGCAGTCTATGTACACACCTGGTAAGAAAGCATGATACGATCTCCTTTGCCCAAACCTACAATCGATATCACTTAAAGATTAATCTTACATACTTATCGAATACTTTACCCAAATCCAGAATCTCACCTTAACATTACCTTGCGCGATAAGTATAACAACCCCTTTACTAACCACAACCAACTCCTAGATCTGCACCAATCATAAATATTAAAACCAAAATAATAGGTGACTCCTATCCAACACAAGTCCCCTTACCTTTTTATGGCTATTCGGCCAACCTTAGCCAATGGATGAGGAATACTTACCAAAACTGCAAACACTTAAAGAGCAATTCGGCAGAGAGCTAAGATCCAAGATCATATACTAATTGCCCACCAAAGTTGATTGAAAGAGTGAGAGACAATGATTGATACCTAGCAAAGAAAACTGATTAGAAGAGCAACACTTACACTAGATTCGGTTAAAGAGTATTCAGCCCTTGAGAGATTCAGCTTTTCGGCTTTCAAATTTAGTATGGTGAATAAGGTTTATTTGGTATAGATTAAAGAAGAAGAGTAGAAGAAGAAATCGGCTAAGTGAAATAAAGAAAATTGTGTAGAGAAGAATAAAAATTGGCAGGAAGAAAAGATAGAAAATAAAACAGTTTTCAGCTTTTGGGGAAAGGGGTTTCTGGCAACAAGGTGAAAAAGAATTTCGGCAGTAGCCTGGCAACCCTGTATTCGGCCCTTATTTATAGCCCTTATAGCTGAATTTTCCATGCCCAATTCCCAATTCAGCTCCATCACTTCTCCCTTCTCATCTCCTCATTTTTCTCCCTGATAACCCCTTGATCTTTTTCTTAATTTTCTCTCCTTAACACTTCCCTTGGAGTCCTTTTTCACGCCACTACCATCCTTCTAGAAGGCCAAAATTAAACTTCTAAAAATACTAAGTTAGGATTTGAACCTTGGATCTCCTTGCTAGCTACTAATGCCACCTCCCTGCTCTCTAAGTGGCGTCACTTAGCCACTCCTCCACAAGGCTTTTTGATGCTATTTTCCCCTATTTTTATTTAAAAGCCCAACTACTTACCAACCCTGATTCTTTTAATAATTAAACTATAATTTCATTTATTCCTAGGTTCAAACTCAAACCTTAATTAAGACCTACTATAATTATCACATGGCTAGGAACATAAAACACAATTTTTATCAAAACCAAAAACAAAGAAATTTTAAGATTTCGGGATTTTTGGGGCGTTACACTACAAAACCCATACTTGAATTTTTTATTTTAATGAATATTTTGAGTTGTGCCATTGTTGATAGCTTGTGATTTTTGTTGTTTGATGATGTAAAATAAAATATATGTTTTAGATCAACATATTTTATATTGGAGTTTTTGAAGATTTTGAGTAATTAGGACTAAATTGAAAAAATAATAAATTGAGGGACTAAAATGTGAAATAGATAAAATAAATGGATTAGTATGAGTATATAGAAGATTTGGTTCAACTATATTGTTGTGAGATTTTGTGTATTTTGTGTTTTATGCAATTAGGACTAATTTGTAAAAGTATAAAATATCAGGGATAAAATGGTAATTTGCCCATTTATGTGTTGTTGGATTAAATTGAATGAAATTGTGTTTAAATGAGGTTAATTTGAAATTATATAGATCAAGAACAAAGGAAATCAGACTTGGATCGGGGAAAGACAAAAATAGTTTAATAGTCGATTCGTAACGTCCGTCGATATCTGAGGTAAGTCTCTAAGTAATTAAATATGGTTTATTTTGAACATAAAATGATTTACTGTGATGATTTGAATTTTATAATGTATTAGTTTGATAGCCGAATGAGATATGTCAATGAATTAATGTGATTAAGTTGTATTTGAATGATATCAAAGCTTCTGTAAATGTGTATGTGTTACATGGAATATTATACGATTTGATATACGTGAAATGTTATGGAATGATTATATGATTGTGATATTCGGGCTTTGAGCCTAGCAAGCCTTATGCTGATGACTTTGATTGGGCTTTGTGCCTAGCAGGCTTAGTGCCAGTGAATAAATATCAGACCTTGAGTCTAGCAGGCCTTGTGCCGGTGTGTAATTCCGGCTTATGCCTATCAGGTTTTATACCGGTGATTTGTTTTCAAGTATATGATTGTGAGAATTCAAGTTATTGTGGATATTGAGCAAGGGAAATTGAGCTAAATTGCATTGTATATGTTCGGCCCAAAAAGGTAACTACATGTGAGCTTATATTGAACTTGTATATTCGGTTATACGTGAAGTTATCTTGTATGTGCATATTCGGCCATAAGTGATGTTATATTGAATTTGAACTATAGGTTATATGTGATGTTTTAATTATCTCTTATATTCGGTCACATGTGAATATATAATAAATCTTGTGTATTTGGCCATACATGTAAATGACTATGTGATGAAATATTTGATCTTGTATAATCGGCTTATTGGAAATATTTATGTGATGTTATATACTTGATTGTGAACATTCAACCAAGGTATTTTATTAAGATGAAGTATAACATTATGGATATAATTTGGTTAGTTTTAATGTTTTGATTATTCATTGAGTTGTTTAATTTGCTTAAGGCTTACTAAGCTAAGTTAGCTTACCCTATTTGTTTTGTTACTCTGTTTTATATATTTTGGGTGTAAGTTACAAGCTCAGGGATCGTTATCGAAGTCATCCACACTACCATCAACTTTCGGTACTTTTAAAAGTCTATTTTCAAACTTTTGGCATGTATAGGCTAATATATATTTTGTTCAACTTTGAATATGTATAAATTGAGCCATGCGAATTAGGCTTAAACTTAAAAGCTTGGTTTTGGTTATGTTATTTTATCTTGATTATAATATTATGTGAAAGGAATGAAAAGTAAATGTGAATGGTGTTACATGTGAAGGAAATAGTTTAAAGTGATATGTGGAATTGATTGTGGTTGATCATTCGATCTTGGTATATATATAAATAAATAGAGTTTGATGACTTGATTTTGGTGTATGCTTATTCATTTATAAATATGAGTTTAAATGTTAAGCATGTTTAATGTATATTTGGAAATGCATGGTATGAGGCATGCATATGTTCGAATATGCATAGGTTAAATTTTGTTCATTTTGCTTGGAAGTGTATGAGTACGATAATTAGTTATGAGATTAAATAATGGTTATTTATTGAGATTGTTTTTGTTTAATAAGACTTGTAAGTGAAACATTGATAAATGATAAATTGAACAGTGATTTTGTGTTATAGTACACTATGGAATTTATTTGCATTTTTGTAAACATTTTAATTATATGCATATATATATATATACACATTTGCATGTTTGTGAATTCGAAAGATGGCTTGATAAATTTTGAAAGTATAGGAGAATGTATATATTTGTTATTAAATTAATGATTCATGATAATGAAATATGTTTGAATTTGTGAAAGTTTAAAATTTTGTTTTTGCTTAGTAATGCCTCGTAACCCTAGTCTGGCGACGGATACAGGTTAGGGGTGTTACACCATGGTTCAAATATGAAATTTGGAAACTCAGGCACAAAAATAAATGGGTCATTGTATATTTTCTTAAAAGCACTTCTCATCAAGTCATCCCTTATTTTTGAGTATCTCTAGTAGGCTTGTTGCTGCCATTGCATATGTTGCATTAAGTCCATCAATTTTGATAGCTCATCTCGAAGGTCTGGGCTCGGCGATTGAGCTCTAAACATTGAAGTTTCAACATCAGGTTCAGCTTCTAGCTCCACTGATTCTACTTTATCAGGGACTTCAAATGATTGCATCGTGGGATCTCCTTCTTCATCAGGATCCTCAGGTTCCTCATTTACTTCAACTCGTTGCTGTAGGACTGAATCTCCAGCTACTCGGTAAAGGTCCCGATCTGTGATTGTGCCTTGGCTATACCCTATCTTCCTTACATTCGCAAGAATTTCAGCTTTCAAGCATAAATTTGTTATTGTAAAAAGGAAGTGAGTAGGGCTAGAGCGTTTAACGGCACAATTCCGTATATCCCTCAAGATAAACTTCCCCACATCAATGGTCTTACCAGTTAGGATCGAGTACAATAAGACCATTCACTTTAATGATATTGTAGTCCTATGTGAGCTAGGCATAAGGCTGAATCGGATGAAGTAAAACCATACCTTCGCTAGTGGCGTCAAATATTCTCTTCAACAAGTGTGGATTCCTTGTTTTGACACAGTCCATGTAGAACCCTAAACTGTCAGTTCCTCGAGAATTTTTTGCAAATTTTCAGGCTTGATATTGCTCATCAATGTGGAATATTCATCGTTTTCGAAATCAGGTAATTCAAAGAACTCATTAATAGCATTTGAATTTATCGGTACCTTGAATCTACGAACTAGAACTTATGTCATCTTGCTTGAAGTCAAATTCGCATAGAACTCATGAACTAGCTCCTCATCCACACTAGGTCTCTTTTCACAAAACAACTCCCAATTGAGGGTTTCAGCAACTTGACGAATACTTGCCATAAAGTCTTTGTAGTTGCTTTCTTTTAATGTAAAGCCTTTCTATGGATGCATCTGTTGATTTTTGAAGATACTTTCGTATCTCACTTTGGCTTATTCACAATGGAACTTGTTTTGTAGTTCATCAATTTGAGTAAAGCACGAGTTCTCTCGCGAGGCATAATTAACCTGATCATAAGATGGAAAAATTATTTTCTCAAAATTTTAATTTATAGAAATTAATAATTCAATAAATTGAAGAATTAACTAATTGAATAAAATTAAAATTAAGAGGAAACTAGGTCTTACCACCTTTTTTGTAAAAATATAAGAACTCTAAAAATATTAATGATAATAATGAAGGAAAAGATAGCAATTTAAAAGGAGGGTTGGAGGGTTTGTGGCTTAGGATGGATGAATGAAGAATGCCGCACAAGCAGCTAGAGAGTACGGGTGTGGTGCGTGTGGGAGCAGTGATGTGCAGCAGGGCTAGAAGCAGGCAGCGACACGGACGTTCAACAACAGGTAGCAATTGGGCGCTCGCAGGGCACGCCGGATGAAGGCCTGGCACGAGCTGAGGCTGGGGCAGCAAGCGAGCAATGGAGCTGGACGTGCTTGCGGCCTAGTAAGACGTGCGGCGTGTGCTACTAACCGAGTGGCTACTGGGCAAGGGGTTTCGACACTTTAAGGGTTTTAGTGCTATGGGTTTTGAGTGATAGCTGAATGGGAAGATGGGTGGAATTTATAGAGGGTGAAATAGGAATTAGAGCAGAATTCTTAAAACAATTTAATTAATAAAAATTCTAAGTTCTAATCCTACACAAAGATAACAACAATTAATAATTAGATATATGCATATTAAATTATTAATTGCTATTAATTTATTTAAACAAAGATAAAATATGATTAAAACTAATCCTAATTCTATGCTAAATTGATAAAGTTTAATATATAATAGATATAATTATATATTAAAGATTATCATCTTATTATTATTATTAAAAACTTATCAAATAAAATATGATTAAATTAACATTAATCCTAAAATTGATAATAATTAATATATATTATAATGGATATAATTATATATTAATAATTATCATTTTTTAACTAAAAACATTTATTCTAGAAGCCGTTTGAAAATATTTACAAAAAGAGGCATCTAGTTTTTATTATTTACGAAAAGAGCAACCAAATTTTAAAAATGATTCAATTAAGTCCTAGACTTAATGAAAATTTGGAATTGAGTTGCAATTTAAGACTTGGATCAAAATTGACCCTTTTATTTGAAAAATAAAAAATTGACATTTCTATTTAGAGAATAATTTTTAGGAAAATAATGTTAAAATCAATTCCTAAGAAAGATTGGAGGGGTCACAAGCGGTCCCGCTTAAGTTCCAATCTCCTAGACAGAATTTATTTAAACGTACTAATCCCAAAAATATACCCTAAATAATTTATTAAAAAGGAAAGTAAGAAAATTTTAAACATCCGATAAAATGAACGAAATTTCATTTCGATAAAATGAACGAAATTTCATTCTGTTCAATCTTATCTCCCCAATAGTGTTTCAGGCGTTGAGCATTAACTTGAAAATTACCTCCCTTACCTTGGAGCTCGAGAACTCCGTATGGATAGACGCGATGAATCTTAAATGGACCGGACCAACGTGATTTTAGCTTACCTAGAAAGAACTTTAGTATGGAATTAAATAATAAGACTCGCTGACCTGCTTCAAATTCTCGAACTCGAATGTGCTTGTCATGCCATTTCTTAAGTCTCTCCTTGAGTAATTTGGCATTTTTGTAGGAGAACATCCGAAGTCCCTCTAGCTCATTGAGTTGGAGCATCTGTTTCTCTTTAGCAAGCTAAGGATCCAGGTTGAGTTGTTGAAGAGCCCAGTAAGCCTTGTACTCTAACTCTAAAGGTAGATGACATCCTTTCCGGAAGACCAACCTATAGGGTGACAACCCTAATGGTGTCATGTATGTTGTTCTGTAAGCCCATAAAGCATCATCCAGCCTTTTGGACCAATCTCGTCGGTTTGGGCAAACTACCTTCTCAAGTTTGCCTTTGATTTCCTTATTTGCCAGTTCAGCTTGCCCATTCGTCTGCGGATGGTAAGTTGTTGCAACCTTGTGTTTCACTCCATGCTTGTCTAATAATCATTTTAACCACTTGTTCACGAAGTGGGACCCTTCATCACTAATGATAGCTCTTTGGGTTCCAAACCTTGTGAACACGTGTTTCTGCAAGAACTTAATTACAACCCTAGCATCGTTTGTCGGATAAGCTTCAACCTGGACCCACTTGGACACATAGTCTACTGCTACCAATATATACTTGTGACCAAAAGATGGAGGGAAAGGACCAAGGAAGTCAGTACCCCATACATCGAACAATTCTAACTCAATGATGTTTGTTCGAGGCATCTCATTTTTGCTAGTGACATTTTCGACCCTTTGACATCGATCACAGCTCTTTACGTACGTATATGCATCCTTGAATAGTGTTGGCCAAAAGAATCTCACTTGCAATACTTTGGCCACCGTACGAGTACCTTCGAAGTGTCCCCCACTCGGAGCTGAGTGATAATGGTATAAAATATTTTGTACTTCATCTTCTGCCACGTATCTCCAAATCATTTGAACTACACACCTTTTAAACAAATATGGCTCTTCCTAGAAATAGTACTTCACTTCGTGAATAAACATTCTCCTTTGTTGGTAAGTCTTATCAATTGGCATCAAACCACAAGCTAAATAGTTAGCAATATCATCAAACCAAGGGGTATTATGAACATGACTTACCTTTAGTATGTGTTCATCTGGAAATGTTTCCTGAATTGGTATAATAGGAGAATTCCCTTCTTGCGGCTCCAATCTGGACAAGTGATCTGCTACTTGGTTCTCTACTCCCTTTCAATCTTGAATTTCTAGATCGAACTCTTAAAGTAGAAGCACCCACCGGATCAGTCTCGGCTTAGTATCTTTCTTGGCAAGTAAGTACTTACCGAGTGGTCTATATAAACAGTTACTTTGGTACCCACAAGATAAGATCAATACTTGTCAAAAGCAAATACAATAGCAAGTAACTCTTTTTCTGTTACCGTATAGTTCAATTGAGCTCTTGTAAGAGTTCGGCTTGCATAGTAGATGGGATGAAAAACTTTGTTCCTTCGCTGGCCCATAACAGCTCCTATCACGAAGTCGCTTTCATCACACATTAATTCAAATGGCAAATCCCAGTTTAGTGTGACGATTATAGGTGCCGTAACTAATCGACTCTTCAAATCCTTGAAAGCCTTTAAGCATTCATCATTGAATTTGAATGTCGTGCCCTTCTCCAATAATTTGCATAAGGGTTTAGCAATTTTGGAGAAGTCTTTGATAAATCTTCGATAGAAACCGGTGTGGCCTAAAAAGATCCTAACATCCTTTACAGATGTTGGAGGTGGGAGTTTCTCGATAACATCTACCTTTGCTTTATCTACCTCAATCCCATGCCTCATTATCCGATGCCCTAGAACAATTCCATCTCTCACCATGAAATGGAACTTTTCCCAGTTAAGTACTAGGTTCGTTTCTTTGCATCGCCTTAGTACCTTAGCTAGATTGGCTAAGCAATCATCACGAGTACCTCTAAATACTGAAAAGTCATCCATAAAAACTTCTAAGGACTTTTCAACCATGTCAATAAAAATAGACATCATACATCTTTGAAATGTAACAGGTGCATTACATAAACCAAATGGCATACATCTAAATGCAAATGTACCGTACGGATAGGTGAACGTTGTCTTGTGTTAATCTTTCGGTGCTACTATAATCTAATTATACCCCGAGTATCCATTGAGGAAACAGTAATAATCTCACCCTGCGAGTCTATCCAGCATCTGGTCCAAAAATGGCAAAGAAAAGTGATCTTTCCTAGTCGCCTTGTTCAGCTTCCGGTAATCGATGCAAATCCTCCATCCCGTAACTATTCTAGTTGGAATCAACTCATTATTCTCGTTCTCTAAGACTGTGATACCTCCCTTCTTTGACACGCACTGGACCGAACTTACCCACGAACTGTCTAAGATGGGATAAATGATACCTGCATCTAACCACTTAATAATCTCCTTTTTCACCACGTCCTTCATGATGGGGTTCAGTCTTTGTTGTCCATCAATTGCCCCTTTTTCGCCGTCTTCCAGGATAATCTTGTACATGTATACAGATGGACTAATACCGAGGATATTGGCTATGGTCCATTCGATAGCCTTCTTGAATTGTTTCAACACCAAGATGAGTTTCTCTTCTTGCTCAGTAGTTAATTCTGCTAAAACAATCACAGGCAGAGTAGAAGAGTTACCTAAATAAACATATTTCAAGTGTGAGGGAAGCACCTTCAGTTCTAATTTAGGTGGCTCCTCGATTGATGCTTTTGGTTGGGCATAATCCCTTTTCTCTAACTCCAAAGATTCAAAGTGGGATTGTGGATTAAATCCCCTTTGATTAGCTTCTAACAAAGCTAAGTATTCATCCTCCTCTTCATCATTTGGAGGATCTGATGTCAAAATTTGTTCCAACGGATCCTCAACATAGTTGAGCTCCTTTTCTACTATTAAATCCTTTAAATCGGATACTGCAGAACAATCATCAATTGTGTCAGGAAATCACATAGACTTAAAAACGTTAAATGTTCCCTGATCATCCTAAACAAACATAGTAAGCTCGCCCTTCTGCACATCAATAAGGGTCCTTCCGGTTGCTAAGAATGGTCTTCCTAGAATAATTGGCACTTCTTTTTCTGCTTCAAAGTCTAGGATAACAAAATCAGCAAGGATGATAAATTTATCTACTTGTACCAATACGTCCTCGATTTTTCCTTCTGGATATGCTAAGGATCGATCTGCTAGTTGAAGTGTAACCGTAGTAGGTCTAACTTCACCTATCCCCAACTTCCTAAATATTGACATAGGCATGAAGTTTATACTTGCACCCAAGTCACATAGTGCCTTACCATAATACATTGCTCTAATGTTGCAAGGTATGGTAAAACATCCAGGATCCTTCAACTCTGGGGGTAGTTTTTCTTGAAGATATGCGCTGCATTCCTTCATTAGAGCTATCGTATCAAATTCTCCAAGTCTTCATTTTTTAGACAGGATATCCTTCATGAATTTGATGTAGTTTGGCATTTGTTCAAGTGCTTCAACCAATAGGATGTTGATGTAAAGTTGCTTGAGTACGTCTAGGAATTTATTGAATTAAATTTCCTACTTATGCTTCTGAAGTCTTTGAGGGTAGGGTGGTGGAGGTTTCTTTACTGGGACTGGTTGATTCGTTTTCTGCAGCAATTTTACATCTAACTAAGTTGTTAGTTGATCAGGATTAGCTGGTTCTAAAATTACCTTGTCAGATTTTACAAATTCTAGTTCTTTTGAAACTGGAATTTCAACATTAGGTTGAACTTCCTCTAAGTCTTGAACATCAGCTGGCTCCTTTTTAGCTTCGATAGTGTTAGGCTCTACTGTCTTTCCGCTCCTCAATTTTAACGCTTTGCAATTTTCCTTTCTCAGATTTCTTGGATTCTCCGAATCACTAGGTAAAGCACCTTGTGGTTAGTTCCTAAGTTCAGTTGCAACCTAGCCCATTTGGTTTTCCAGATTCTTCAATGTAGCTACTTGGCTTTGAATTAAGGCATCATTCTTCACCATGTATGCCTTCAGCAGATTCTCCAAACTATTGGATGGTTCCGCTTGAAATGGGTTCTACACTTGTTGGGAAAAACTAGGTGGCTGAGTCGGTCTAGGTTGGGCGTAGTTTTTACTGGTTCTAGCCCCTTGGTTACTCCAGGAAAAATTCAGGTGGTTTCGCCACGATGGGTTATAGAAGTTGGATTGCAGTCCTTGCCTTCCTCGATTTTGGTTCTGGTTACCAATGTAGTATACGGATTCGGGTTTTGATGGATATTCTTCGAACAAATGTCCTTTCCCACAATAAACACAGGCTATACTCTCAAATTGGTGAGATGGTTAGGTTGCAAAACTGTTAGACCCATTAGTGGTAAGATTCTTAAGCATTGAGGATATTGAAGATACCTGAGATGCGAGTGAAGTGAGAGCGTCCACTTCATGTATTCCAGCAACTCGTCTTCCTGACGCAGCTCAATTGGTTGGCCATTGATAATTGTTACTGGTGATCCTCTCGATGATTTTGTATGCCTCATTATAAGACTTAGAAAGGAGAGCACCATTAGCAGATGCGTCCACTACCATCCTCGTGTGAGTATTGAGACTATTAAAAAATGTCTCAAGTTGGATACAATGTGGGATTTCGTGATGAGGGCATCTCCGTAATAGGTCTTTGTATCATTCCCATGCCTCATACAAGGACTCATCATCTATTTGTTGGAAGGCAGTGATCTCGTTCCTCAACTTAGCATTCTTGCTAGGCAGGAAATACTTCACGAGGAATCTTTCGGCTAACTCTTGCCATGTAGAAATTGAGTTTGGTGGCAATGAATTCAACCAGGCTCGAGCTCTGTCCCTTAGTGAGTACGAGAATAGCTTCAATCGTAATGCATCTTCGGGTACTCTAGCTAATTTGAAAGAGTTGCTCACCTCCATAAATAGTCTTAGGTGAAGATGAGGATCTTCAGTAGGCATTCCACTAAATTGGCACACAGTCTGAAGCATCTAGAACATGACTGGCTTCAGGTCGAATTCTTGTGCCTCGATTTCGAGTCTCCTAATGCCTGGATTAAGATCGTTAAATACTGGCACAGCATATTGTCTTAAGGCTCTATCCCTATCGTCAGTAATAAAGATAGGATTTTGAGCAAGGCTTGCTCTATTTCCTTGATTCATATTCTCGAAATTCATTCCTTCAGTCCTTCCCTGATTCGCTTGTCTTCTTCGCTGTCGAAAGGTTCGCTCTTTCTTAGGGTCTACAGGGAGTAAGTCAATAATCTGGTCAATACTCATAAACACCTAAAATAATAACAGAAAAATTAAGTGAGTTAAAAATTAAATAGAAAAGTAAACCAAAATGTAAAACTAACAAATTCACAAATAATGACTTTTTTCTAAAACAGCCCCCGACAACGGCGCCAGAAACTTGGAACGATGGAAAAATGTGCAAGTGTACACAATCGCAACAAGTAATAAAGTGAAAAGTAAATGTCGAGTTATCGTACCCACAGGGACTGTAAAAAGAATTATTTATGAATTTAATTGTAAAAGACTTTGGTGAGATAAAAATAATTTGGTTTTAAAAGATGGTCAAAAAATATTTAAAAACTACGTAAATAATTAAAATAAAACAAAGGAGTTCTAATGCACAATTTCAAATAAGATTTAATCAAGGTAACATACTTGGGTTGGATTAATTATATTTCTTTAACTTAGAATAATTAAACTAATATTTACATTGCTACGAATAAATTCACGGCAACTCGGGAATTGGCTAACTTATGAACATACTCACATACAAAAATCTATTCATCTCTTGACATATCCTTATGTCAATTCAATCGACTAAATAGATTTTAATAAGCAAACATGTTATTGCACATACGTACTCATTAAATTGAACTAATCTCTTGCATATCCCTATGCCAATTCAAACGATTAATTAAATCTAATAAGCATATAAAAGACTATGTGAGGTAACAAGGCATCCCTACCTTGAAACAGTTTAATCACAATAATCTTGCAAGTTATGCAAGGCAATAATATCGCCAGATACATTGCTAATTTAACCTTCAGCTACCTTAGAATAATAAACATGCACTGATTAAGTATTGTGTCAATTAATTATAATTTCAATCCGTTTAAATAATTAATTCATTAGTTATTTAACAATTATATTGCAAAAATAACTTAGGCATGATTTTACTTAACCAAGCAATTTACCGAGGCCTATAACAGCATAAACATCATTTTAACAATTCAAGCAGGCAGAATATAATCAACCCAACACAAACTTAATTTTAAGCTAAATT
Organism: Gossypium anomalum; assembly: GCA_025698475.1. NCBI lineage: Eukaryota > Viridiplantae > Streptophyta > Magnoliopsida > Malvales > Malvaceae > Gossypium > Gossypium anomalum. The sequence goes on along the minus strand of CM046959.1, from coordinate 34,775,779 downwards.
GATTAAAATAACCATTTCAATAGGATAAATATTCATAAACATGTTTGTCAAAACAACAATAAAAAATTAAAGAGATAGGGAACAAAAAGCAAATCTGGTGTTTCTCCGTGGCTTGACTAGTTGCTCCGTTCATCGTTCTTCGTTGCCCTTGGCTATCAAGGTAGCTTATGAACACCTAATTGCTGCTCCAAAATGGCTATGAGAGCCTCTTTCCCAAGAGAATAAATCGACACTTGAACAATAAGGGAAATGGGATGGAAAAAATGAGAGAAAAAAATGAGAGAGGAGAAGAGAGAATGAGAGAATGTTATGGAATGAAGGATGGTTTGAATGATCAGAAAGGGGTGGCTTTTATAGCTGAATATGGCAGATAAAAATAGCAAAAAGAAGCAGCCTAAGAGAGCTCCCTTGGCCGGCCACACACATGGCAAAGTTAAGAGTTTCAACTTTGCTATTTTAGGCTTGGGGCAATTTCATAAAGCCACAATTAAAGGAGGGGTTTGAATGCATTTTGAAAGTTCTTTAAGGGCCTTTTTGCAAGCTCATTTAATCAGATAAAAATGCTTATTTGGGTCAGCATATGGACGGTTCTGGGTTGCCCAAATAGTGGCTGGTTTGGTTCACTCAATTTGGTTCGACCAGTGCGGTTCAATTGACCCTTTCTCCATAATTAGTTAAAAATAATTTATTTAACCCAAATTAAATGGGGGATAAATTAAAATTAATTAAATTATGAATTAGTACACATTTCTGGACAGTCTTAGGCTGGAAATTATTGTGCCTCGATACTTCAAATTGCTTCTCGATTTTATTCTTTTAGCAGTGTTAGCCGAGCCAATTTTCGCCCTTTGCGCGAATCTATTGAAAATAGTCAAAATTAATCAAAATTAAGTATAAAATTAACTAAATTCACCATGTTCATATTTTTAACACGATTTAATTATTTTATAATATTTAATTATTTTTCGACAAGAATTTAACCGGATTTGCATGAATTTAAGTAAAAATGGGTATGAAAAAAGTATATAAATTTTTGTGTTTCTAGTAACGTATGTAGCTAAAGCTACCACATATTTTGTAATGCCCACATTTGAGCTACTTATGGGTTTGTACACAAGGTCAACACCTGGACCCACATTACATATATCACTTATCTCATGAACTCAGACACAACTCATGAGTTCAGACCATATTATTTCTTATGACATATCTTGTGTATCCTATACTATTCTTGAGGTTCAAACGAGATTTCTTGTCTAACTCAATGTCGTCGCACTTGCTCATAATGTCAATTGTCCTTACATCACACTATTTGTACTTACAAGGTAACATATAAGAATATCATTCATGATAACAATAAAACCAATTAAACACATATATTATCAAGGTATTAAAACAAGCTACAACATCACATTATTTGTATATGTACTTACTTGTTGAACCCTCATTGAGTACATCCGTATAGTCAATCACACACTTTATATAATAATAAAAATAAAGCATTAAAATTCGATTATAACATTGCATTATTATTACCACACGAACTTACCTTGACACAAAATCAGCAATTGGACATAACCGTCATATTCTTTGATTTCCCTCATTCTGAGCCCGAATCTTATTTTTCTTGATCTATATGAGCCATAGAAGCTTGGCCGAATGTTTGCTCATCAATGGCTTCCCATTTTCTTCATAAACAGTTGAAGAAGAAAGAAGAAAAGATGATAACTTTTAATTTTTTGTCTTATTATGCCTTTATTAACTTAATTACCAAATTGCCCTTTTCTTTTCAAACAAATTTCAAAAATACCAAACAAATATCTTCCACTAACTTATTAATGGGCTAATTATCACATAAGAACTTTTTACGATTTAGTCTTTTTTACTAAATTGAGTACCTGAACGTCAAAATTTTCGAACGAGATTTTCACTAAATCATTCCGTGAAACTGTAGACCATAAAAATAAAATAAAAACAATTTTTTTCTAGTCGAATTTGTGGTCTCGAAACCACTGTTTCGACTAGGCCCAAAATCAGGTTGTTACAATAGCGGAGTTAAAAGCAAGACCGTTATATATTCAACAGATTTGTGAAGCTCAGAAAGTTGATAATGAATTGTTAGCAAAGCAAATCCAATGTGATTCGAATGTTGATTCAAAGTTTCGAGTTGATGCTGAGGGTTGTCTGAGGTTCAGAAACTGAATATGTGTTCCAAGAAATTTAGAGTTTATTCAGATGATTTTAAATGAAGCTCGCAGTAGTCGTGTAACACCCCAAACCCGGCCCAGACGTTATGGCCGGATCCGACGTGTCACATTGAAGTTTTTAAGAAAACCCATGCCTCTTTCAACGTCCTTCTTAGTGTTTTAAAAGATAGTCTTTGCTAAGTTAATAAAGTGAACGGAAGCTGTGGACCAGGTAGGTATCCGAAACAGAGAAGGTGAGCCATGAAGGTTGCTTAAGTACCAAGCTCTTGACTGGATCCAATCCTAGACATGCCCACAACCATTGCCACACTTTGGAGCGAGGTTAGGTTTTGGAAAAAACATCGAGTTGGAATTCATTTAAGTAGATATTTTTGATAAACCGATTAATTGTATCGTTGCGTTATTTTGGAAACAAGTATCATTTTGAAAATGCACCCTAAGTCTAACCCAATTTGAATTATTGTCAGTAAAATATAGAGTATAAAATAAAATAATCCCAGAAAAATAATTAAAATAGCCTTATTACAACCTAAAACCAAATAATAATAATAATAATAATAATAATTTAAATAAAAACTGGTTACTTATTGCAAAGTTCGAAAGCGATCACCACAGCCACTCTGAATCCCCTCCGGCTCCAAGTTGCCACATCAAGGCTCAACTGCAAGGTTAAGGAAAGGTGTGAGTTTAGAAACTCAGTGTGCAACAAGCCCCTTTCAGAGCCCAACTAATATCAACATACTAGGCCTAAGCCCTAATTCAGTCTCGACATATACTGGGCCGAAGCCTTTACTCTAAATAGTATGGCCTATAGCCCCATTTCAATTTCACATGAAATACCAATGAATGGATGCAAGCCCATTTGGGGAGACTACTCAACCCACCATCCGCTACTCTCCACCCTACCAACCAAGCTCTCCATGTGGGGAATAACTCAACCCACCCAGCCAAACTCTCCACTGGCAACATAGCTGCTTTATCATATAACTAGAGGCCTAGCCTCTTTTAATAACTAGGGCAAAGCCCTTTTTGGTCAACTAGGGCAAAGCCCTTTCCGCACTTCCTCCATTTATATAAAACCGAACCCATGCATATAATGAGTATATCATAGCATATCATGTGCTTCTCATAACATATCATGTGCATATAATGTCATATCATGTATAACAATGTCTCATGCATCATATTCATAATTAAACCCTAAGGGGTATAATAGTTATTTTTACTTAAGGGCAAAATAGTCATTTTTCATATTATAAGGGTAATTTTTTTATTTTACCAAATATCATGGGTTTTCCATGTTCCTAAACTATTATCAATATTTTCGAGTGTTTAAGCAATGATCTTAAACCCATTTTATCAAATTTAGGCTTTTGGGCCCAAAACCCCTAATGGGCCCTACGAATGTCGATTTAGCCCACTAAGCCCACTTAACCCAAATTTTACCACAGTACTAACCGTGTTATCATGCAACTTTTCCAAATTCCGTTTTCTATCAATTTTACCCAAATGGGCCCGAAAGCCAATTGGGCCCAATTCTAGCCCATTGAGGCCCAACTTACCATCGTGCACAAAATTGCACTCTTACCTGTTCCATCGATCCAAACACCGATCATATCGTATTTATCGCATCTATAACCAAATGCAAAATCACAAGTTCCCGAAATGCCAGAATTTTAGCATTTCGGCTTTTCAGCGGAAATTAATCTAAGCTACTACGGGGGTTATTACACACTTGTTTTGTGACGTTTGCTAACAAAGTCTCCCACGACAACCTACAATTAATCACCACCATTCTTAGTTTACAATTCATGCTTATCAAACCCAAAATCCACCTTACCATAGTCGGCCAAAGAACCCCTAATGGCCATAGATCACTTACCTTCACAGGGTCCAATGATTCGATCCAAGTTTATTCAAACCGATACTCCAAGCCTTGCTGCTCCTCCAAAGTTGTCTATATCACTACACAAATCATAAAAGTCAAATGAAAAGGCCTAGTGAGGCCTAAACCTCAAATCAATAACCTCCCTAAACTATAGGGGGTTTCATCTTTTCTTAACATTTACACTACTGAATCGATTTGGAAAACAAGTACTTACCACAGTCTTCCCTTCTGCACTGTTTAGACCCAAAGTAGACTTAGCCCTCAACCACCTAGTAGCCCTCGAACCCTAGAGGTCTAAGAAAAGAAGGATGCTAGCCTAAATGAAATCGGCACAACCAATTTCAAGAGTTTCGACTCTTGTGGCTATTCGACAAGGGTGATGAAAAGAAAGGGAGTAGTAGTTTGGCTTTGGCAAAAGAAGGGAAAAAAAAATGGATGAAAGGAGTGGTGATTTCAGCTAGAGAAGAAAAGGAAGAAAAGAAATAACCCTATGATGTTTAAACAAAAGAAAATAGCACAACTAAAGCCCCTAAGCCGATTTCTCCTCCCTAAATTCCCAGTATTCGGCCAACACTAAAGCCTCCATTCAAATCCCCAAAATCTCTCCCCTTATCACTCCTAAATTTATGCATTTGACTGATTCAAACTCTCTCCAACAGAGTTCCATTCGACCTCAAACTCCTACATGCTCAAGACATAAAAAGAACAACACAATTGCCAGCTTAGTGAATCGAACCTTAGCTTTCCCCTAACCACTTACACGCTACTCTTTTTAACTCCTTAGTGGCATCACTTAACTACTTTACTAGGGGCTCTCTTGTGTTACAATTTACCCACATCTTTTAATAAGGCCACCCATCCAAAGCCCCTAACTTCTTAAGTCCAAAATTCTAAAATTCTACCAGGTTTTGGCCAACACATGGGCCTTCCATAGGCCCATTTACACACTCCAATTATGAATTTCACAACCAAATACCAAATTTTAAAAATATTTATCAAATTCTCGAAAGTTATGAAAATCCCAAAAATTAGGGTGTTACAACTCTACCCTCCTTAAAGAAATTTCAGCCTTGAAATTTTACCTGATCCAAACAGTTGAGGGTATTGTTGACGCATCGCCTCCTCTGACTCCCAAGTAGCTTCTTCTTTGCCATGGCTTCTCCAAAGTACCTTCACCAATGGGACTGACTTTCTTCTCAACACCTTGACGTCACGATCAAGTATCGCTGAGTTCTTCTTGAAGGTCCGTCGATTGTACCTCAATTTTACGCAACTAGCACTTGCGATATGAGTAGGGTCAGAATGATATCGCCTTAGCATGGACACATGAAAGACGTCGTGAATACGATCCAGCTCTAGAGTAACTCTAGCTGATAAGCCACCAGCCCTATCCGCTTAAGGATCTGATAAGGCCCGATGGACCGTGGACTCAACTTGCCCTTCTTACCAAACCTCAATATCTTCTTCCAAGGCAAAACCTTCAAAAAGACCATGTCCCTTACAGCATACTCAATATCCTTACGCTTCAGATCAGGATAAGACTTTTGTCGATCCGCTATCTCCTTTAACCGATTCCTGATCACCCTAACTTTGTCTTCACTATTCGCTACTAACTCCGGTCCAAGTACTTGCCTTTCCCCCAACTTTTCCCAACAAGTAGGCGAACAAAACTTTCGCCCATACAGTGTCTCGTAAGGAACCATCTGAATACTTGCTTGGTAACTGTTGTTATACACGGACTCTGCTAACGGTAAGTAATCCTCCCAACTGCCCCCAAAGTCGATAACACAACTTCTCAACATATCTTCTAGAATCTGAATGACCCTCTCTGACTGCCCATCTGACTGAGGGTGAAAAGTCGTACTAAAATCCAATCGCGTTCCCATGCCTCATGCAACTTCTGCCAAAACTGAGATGTAAACCTTGGGTCTCGGTCAGAAATTATCGATACTGGCACCCCATGCAACCGCACTATCTCTGCCACATACAACTTGGCCAACCTCTGAAGTGAGTAATTGGTTCGGGCAAGTATGAAATGGGCAGATTTCGTTAGCCTATCCACAATCACTCAAACTGAGTCCTTCTTGGAAGGTGTCAATGGCAGACCACTCACAAAATCCATGGTTACCCTTTCCCATTTCCAAAGTGGTATCTTTACTAGCTGTAACAATCCTGAAGGCAGTTGATGCTCGGCCTTTACTTGTTGACACGTCAAACATTTTCCCACAAATTCGGTCACTTCTCGCTTAAGCCCAGGCCACCAATATAGCTCTCGCAAGTCTAGATACAACTTACTCCCTCTTAGGTGCATAGCACAAGGTCCACTATACGCCTCTCTCAAAATCATCAATCTCAAATCAGAGTCTTTCGGCATACAAATTCTTCCTCGAAAACAAAGAACCCCATCACCATTTAATCCAAAGTCTGGATTCTCCCCCTTCTCAGCTTGCTGAAACTGAGAAACCAACGACTCATCCACCAACTGCTGCTACTTAATCTGCTCCACCCAAGTCGGTCTCACTTGCAATTCTACCAATAAGCTTCCATCGTTATACAAGCTTAAACGAGCAAATATTTCCTTCAATTCTGCCACAGTCCTTCGACTCAACGCATCAACCACGACATTTGCCTTACCTGGATGGTACTCAATCGACCAGTCATAGTCCTTTAACAACTCTATCCACCTTCGCTATCTAAGATTTAACTCCTTTTGACTCAGCAAGTACTTAAGACTCTTATGATCCATATAGATAATGCATCTCTCCCCATACAAGTAGTGCCTCCATATCTTAAGCGCAAAGATCACCGCTGCCAACTCCAAGTCATGAGTAGGATAGTTTACCTCACGAGTCTTAAGTTGTCGCGAAGCATAAGTGACCACTTTACCCTCTTGCATCAACACACAGCCCAAACCTACATGTGATGCGTCACTGTACACGGTGAAATCCCTACCAAACTCTGGTTGAATCAACACTGGTGCCTCAGTCAGAACCTTCTTCAACTTCTCAAAGCCTCTTGCTGCTTATTTGTCCAAACAAACGGTGCTCCATTCCTTATAAGTTTCATTAATGGCGCTGCCAACACAGAAAATCCTTCCACAAATCTTTTATAATAACTTGCCAACCCCAGAAAACTTCAGATTTCTGTTACTGACCTCGGTGGCTTCTACACCAAAATCGCCTCAATCTTTCGAGGGTCTACCTTGATACCCTCAGCAGACACAACATGCCCTAAGAAAGTTACTTCACTCAACCAAAACTTATACTTACTGAATTTTGCATATAGTTGCTTTTCTCTTAGCACTTGCAGCACAATACAAAGATGCTCATCATGCTTCTCTTCCCTTTTTGAGTACACCAAGATATCATCAATAAAAACGACTACGAACTGATCCAAGTATGGCTGAAATACCCGATTCATCAAATTCATGAATGCTGCCGGTGCATTAGTCAAACCAAAAGGCATAACCAAAAACTCGTAATGACCATATCGAGTTCTGAATGCCGCCTTATGAATATCCTTTTCTTTGACTCTCAACTGATGATATCCTAACCGAAGGTCGATCTTAGAAAATACTGAAGCTCCTCTCAGTTGGTTGAACAGATCGTCTATTCTTGGCAAAGGATACTTGTTGTTGATCGTCAGTTTGTTCAACTGTCGATAATCAATACACATCCGCACGGTCCCATCTTTCTTCTTTATGAATAACACTGGTGCACCCCATGGAGAAACACTTGGTCTTATAAACCTTCTCTCCAACAGTTCTTGAATCTGAGCTTTCAATTCCACCAACTCCTTTGGTGCCATCCGGTAAGGTGCAATGGACACTGGAGCTGCTCCAAGTAACAAGTCGATTTCGAACTCGACTTCTCTATTCTGAGGTAGTTCAGGAAGCTCCTCAGGAAAAACATCTTGAAATTCTTTGATGGTCCTGATTGACTCCACAGTCATCCCCTTAGGTTCAGCTTGACTCAAAAATACTAAAAATGCCTCAAAACCATTTCGAATCAACTTCTCAGCCCTTAAAGCCGAGACAACATTGGACAAATAGCTCCTTCACTCCTCTATGACCATTATCTCCTCATCCTTGGTAATTCTTAGCACCATTCTCTTAACAGCACAATCCAACATCGCCCTATGCTTAGTTAGCCAGTCCATTCCCAAAATAAGATCAAATTCCCCAAATGGCAGCTCCATCAAGTCTCCAACAAATATCCTATCTTGTGTCTCTAAAGGCACCTCCCTAAAGAGTTTATCTACCTTAACCGAGTGTCCCAAAGGACTTATTACTAATACCCCACTCACAGTCTCCTCAGGAAGCACACCCAACGCCCCAGATACATTACAGGAAACATACGAATGAGTGGAACCCACATCAATCAAAGCAGTCTAAGGCGTGTTATCAATGAAGAACGTACCAGTTATAACATCAGGAGCATGACCCTCCTCACGATGCCATGCAGCATAAACCAATACCGGCTGTCGAGCTTTAGCATGTCCAGCACCCTTGCCAGGTGCCCCATGTCCTCGTCTATTACCATTGCCACCTCTACCTCGCCCACAGCCTCTCTGTGGAGGTGGTCCTCCTCGCAGCGGTTGGACATCTCTTTGCTTTGCAACTTGATCCTGAGCTGCTCTCCTAGGACACTCTCTGAACTTATGTTCCTTTGACCTACATCGAAAACATGCTCTAGTTTATTTCCAGCACTCCCCCATATGCACTCTGCCACAGTCCCTGCAAGCCTACGGTCTAAAGGTATTCACCGAAACTGATCAAACCGGTTCCTCCTTTCTAGCTTTTTTAGCATTTCTATATGCAGCAACCGAGGGTCCAAAATCCCTCCTGAATCTGGGTCGATCCCTCTCACGATTCTGTCGCTCAGTTCATTTTACTTCATCGGCTATCTTAGCCTTCTCTACCAACGCGGTGAAATCACGCTCCCTCTGTGGAGCTATCAGCACCTAAGATCATCGTGGAGGCCATCCTCGAATTGAACACTGCGCTCATATTCGGTCGCAACTATCCCGCTAGCATATCGACTCAGCCTCAAGAATTTTGCCTCATACTCCGTAACAATCTTATTACCCTGAGCCAGATTCAAAAATTCCTTTCGATGGGCATCCACATAACTAGCTCCAACATACTTCCCCTTAAAAGTAGTCTTGAATAGTTCCCAAGTTACTCGTTCGATCGGGGTACTTTCCCTTATAGTGATCTACCACTGGTATGCCTCATCTCGTAACAATGACACGGCCCCCTTCAGCTTTTGCTCCACAGAGCAATCTAGGTCGTCCATAATCCGCTCTGTTGCCTTTAGCCAATATTTAGCCATGTTTGGGGATACTCTAGTTATGCCTCTAAAAACCTCTGCTCCATTAGCCCGGAGTCGCTTAGAGATGGACCCCATATTCAATGTCCCAGTGCTAGCTCCAGTAACCCTTTCCAAAACCCTTAACATCGCTTGGCACAAAGCATCATCCCCCGTATCCCGATCATGTGACCCAGTCTCAGTTGCCTGTGGCACGAATGCCTCCTCAGCTGGCCTATGCCCTGAGGATGAAGATTCAGCTTGCACCATTCCGCGACCACGTCCGCAGCCTCATCCACGAATTCCTATTATACTCATATCGAATTATCTGATTACGAATTTTATGACATTAGTTTAATATTTTAGTTGTTTATTACGAGACGCCTTATGGAAATATAGCAGTTCAAGGATTGTTTTCACAATGTCGTAGCCTAGCTACAGTCTTAATCCTACTGTTTTACAGCTCTACCCTATCTAAAGTACCATAGTAGGGCTCAATTCTATCTATAGCATCATATCAATATCACACGGTGTAAAAGAAAGTATACTTATAGACTTGGTGTCGAGGATTCAGTGTGCCACTTCTTTCTCCAAACCATTTAAAGCTTAAAAACATGTATGTGGTCACAGAAAAGGTTTCTTTTTTAGAAATTCTTAGAAATTGATTTAAAATACCTTTGTTTTGAAATTTTTGATTTTAAACCCGTTTAGAACCCACAACCGAGTTCTTGTAACTTGGCTTTGATACCACTAAATGTAACACCCTAAACCCAGTCCAGACGTTATGGCCGAATCCGACGTGTCACATTAAAGTTTTTAAAAAAACCCATGCCTCTTTCAACGTCCTTCTTAGTGTTTTAAAAGATAATTTTTGCTAAGTTAATAAAGTGAACGAAAGCTGTGCACCAGGTAGGTATCCGAAATAGAGGAGGTGAGCCATGAAGGCTGCTTAAGTACCAAGCTCTTGATTGGATCCAATCCTAGACATGCCCACAACCATTGCTACACTTTGGCGTGAGGTTAGGTTTTGGAAAAAAAATCGAGTTGGAATTCATTTAAGTAGATATTTTCAATAAACCGATTAATTGTATCGTTGCATTATTTTGGAAACAAGTATCATTTTGAAAACGCGCCCTAAGTCTAACCCACTTTGAATTATTGTCAGTAAAATATAGAGTATAAAATAAAATAATCCCAGAAAAATAATTAAAATAGCCTTATTACAACCCAAAACAAAATAATAATAATAATAATAATTTTAAAAAAAACTGGTTACTTATTGCAAAGTTCGAAAGCGATCACCATGACCACTCTGAATCCCCTCCGGCTCCAAGTCGCCACATCAAGGCTCACCTGCAAGGTTAAGGAAAGGGGTGAGTTTGGAAACTTAGTGTGCAACAAGCCCCTTTCAGAGCCCAACTAATATCAGCATACTGGGCCAAAGCCCTAATTCAGTCTCGACATATACTGGGTCGAAGCCTTTATTATAAACGGTATGGCCCATAGGTCCATTTCAATTTCACATGAAATACCAATGAATGTATGCAAGCCTATTTGGGGAGACTACTCAACCTACCATCCGCTACTCTCCACCCGTACCAACCAAGCTCTCCATGTGGGGAATAACTCAACCCACCCAGCCAAACTCTCCACTGGCAGCATAGTTGCTTTATCATATAACTAGAGGCCTAGCCCCTTTTAATACCCGGGCCAAAGCCCTTTTCGCACTTCCTCCATTTATATAAAACCCAACCCATGCATATAATGAGTATATCATGGCATATCATGTGTTTCTCATAACATATCATGAGCATATCATGACATATCATGTATAACAATGTCTCATGCATCATATTCATAATTAAACCCTAGGGGGTATAATGGTCATTTTTACCTAAGGGCAAAATAGTCATTTTTCATATTATAAGGGTAATTTCGTAATTTTACCAAAGATCATGGGTTTTCCATGTTCCTAAACTATTATCAATATTTTTGAGTGTTTAAACAATGATCTTAAACCCATTTTATCAAATTTGGGCTTTTGGGCCCAAAACCCCTAATGGGCCCTACGAATGTCGATTTAGCCCACTAAGCCCACTTAACCCAAATTTTACTATAGTACTAATCGTGTGATCATGCAACTTTTCCAAATTTTGTTTTCTACCAATTTTACCCAAATGGGCCCGAAAGCCCATTGGGCCCAATTCCAGCCCATTGAGGCCCAACTTACCATCGTGCACAAAATTGCGCTCTTACCTGTTCCATCGATCCAAATACCGATCATATCGTATTTATCGCATCTATAACCAAATGAACAATCACAAGTTCTCGAAATGCCAGAATTTTAGCATTTCGAGTTTTCAGCGGATATTAATCTAAGCTACTACGGGGGTTATTACACACCTATTTTGTGACGTTTGCTAACAAAGTCTCCCATGACAACCTACAATTAATCACCACCATTCTTAGTTTACAATTCATGCTTATCAAACCCAAAATCCACCTTACCATTGTCGGCGAAGGAACCCCTAATGGCCATAGATCACTTACCTTCACAGGGTCCGATGATTCGATCCAAGTTTATCCAAACCGATACTCCAAGCCTTACTGCTCCTCCAAAGTTGTCTATATCACTACACAAATCATAAAAGTTGAATGAAAAGGCCCAGTGAGGCTTAAACCTCAAATCAATAATCTCCTTAAACTATAAGGGGTTTCGGCTTTTCTTAACATTTACACTACTGAATTGATTTGGAAAACAAGTACTTAACACAGTCTTCCCTTCTGCACTGTTTAGACCCAAAGTAGACTTAACCCTCAACCACCTAGTAGCCTTCAAACCCTAGAGGTCTAAGAAAAGAAGGATGCTGGTCTAAATGAAATCGACATAACCAACTTCAAGAGTTTCAGCTCTTGTGGCTATACGGCAAGGGTAATGAAAAGAAAAGAAGTAACAGTTTGGCTTTGGCAAAAGAAGAGAAAGAAAAAATGGATGAAAGGAGTGGTGATTTTAGCTAGAGAAGAAAAGGAAGAAAAGAAATAACCCTATGATGTTTAAACAAAAAAAAACGACACAACTAAAGCCCCTAATGCCGAAATACTAACCTAAGCCGATTTCTCCTCCCTAAATTCCCACTATTCGGCCAACACTAAGCCTCCATTCAAATCCCCAAAATCTCTCCCCTTATCACTCCTAAATTTATGCATTTGACTGATTCAAACTCTCTCCAACAGAGTTCCATTCGACCTCAAACTCCTACATGCTCAAGATATGAAAATAACAACACAATTGCCAGCTTAGTGAATTGAACCTTGGCTTTCCCCCAACCACTTACACGCCACTCTTTTTAAATCCTTAGTGGCATCACTTAACCACTTTACCAGGGGCTCTCTTGTGTTATAATTTACCCACATCTTTTAATAAGGCCACCCATCCAAAGCCCCTAACTTCTTAAGTCCAAAATTCAAAAATTCTATCGGGTTTTGGCCAACACATGGGCCTTCCATAGGCCCATTTACACACTCCAATTATGAATTTCACAACCAAATACCAAAATTTAAAAAATTTTACCAAATTCTCGAAAGTTATGAAAATCTCAAAAATCAGGGTGTTACAAGTCGGTTATCTGTTCACCCAGGTAGTACAAAAATGTGTAATGATCTGAAACAACTTTAGTGGTGCCATGCTATAAAACAAGACATTTCTGACTTTGTTTTGAAATTCTTAGTCTGTCAGCAAGTAAAAGCCGAGCATTAGGTACCTTCTGGATTACTTCAGCCGATCATGATACCTGAGTGGAAATGGGACAGAGTCACGATAGATTTTGTATCTGATTTACCGTTGACACCGAGTAAGAAAGATGCAATCTGGGTTATTGTAGATAGATTGACTAAATTGGCTCATTGTGTTCCAGTTCGCATAGATTACTCACTTGATAAGCTAGCTGGATTTTATGTTTCTTAGATTGTGAGATTACACGGAGTACCTATTTCTATATTTTGGATAGAGATCTGAGGTTTACATCGCGGTTTTGGAAGAAACTACAAGATACTCTAGGTACGAAATTACATTTTAGCATTGCTTTCTATCCGCAAATAGATGGTCAGTCCGAACGAATCATTCAGATACTTAAGGATATGTTGAGATGTTGCATTCTCGAGTTTGAAGGTACGTGAGTACTACAACAGCCCTAATTTGACCCTAGTTAGAAAGTGGTTTCGGGACCACAAAACTGAGTCATAAAAATAATTAACTGTTATATTCTATGCTTATTATATGTTTAAATGCATTTGTGAAAGTCTCATGCTTTGATTTTGTCATTTGTATGTGAAAATTTTAAATAGGACTTAGGTGAGACATTTGTGAAATGTGATGGGTAAATTTTAAAGTGATCTATTAATGCATGTTGTCACAAAGGTGGACTTGCATGTCAAATTAGCCATTTTTGGATAGTGGCCGGCCATGATATTGATTAATGTATATAATATGAATTTTCTATTAAAATTTTTAATTTACAAAATGAATAAAAGAATAAAGAAAAATAAAATAATGGTTAGTGGGAGGAGAAACCAAAGTTGGTTCATCTTTGCTCCTCCATCGCCGTAACTAGAAGAGTAGAAAAAGAAAAATCCTTGTGCAAAATTCAGCTATGGTGATTTTCTAGATTAAGATATGTTCAATGTCATTCTTGGAAACTTATGCATCATTTGGATGATTAGTTTAAATTCTACGTATCTCATGGTTTGAATTTAGGTTATTTGGAGGGTTGAGATTTGGCTAAGGAGCTTAAAATTTTTAGTAGATGCTTTGATGTTATTAGCATGGATAGTTATGTTGGATGTGTTAAGCTGCTTGTTATTTTAGCTTAAAAGTTGAGATTATTAATTGATTTATAGGATGTGCCGAATTTAGATTTAGGAAGACAAATGGGTAATCGGTCATGCTAGATTCTTGATGAAAAATTGTTTAATATTCTATATGTTCTATAAATGAGCTTGTAAGTGAATTTGAAGATTGGTAAAATGGTGGATGAGAGGTGCCGAATGTGGTTTTTGGATTTGGCTTAAGGAATAATAATATGGGGGCTTGAGGTTAGTTACATTCGGCCAAAGATTTTAGGTGCTAGCAAATTTGGTAAAAATGTTTAGATGTTTTGCATTTTGTATTGGATGTCTTGGTGAATGAAGTCAATTAAAATGAATGTATAAACAATGTATGTGATTGTATCTTACAGTGGCATAATTAGCTAATGTGGTTCGTTAATAAAAAGGGGACTAAAATGTTAGGTTTGTACCTTAATTGTGGTTCGGCAAGAATGTATATTATGTCAATACGGGTTCATTTATATGATAATGCTATAATGGTAGACTTAGTTGGACTTTGGCATTTTGAGTGATGCATTTGGCTTTTGTGTCGATCTTGAATGATATATGTTATTATATGAAATTAAGTGATGTTTATGAAATTCGAAAATGCAAGGTAATAAGCTAGTAATATGTTCGATTGTGCATGAGTAGAGCATATGTATGGTGTTTAAATAGCTAGTTAATAAGGTCATTTGTACTTTAATTGTATGATATACATGTATTAAATTGAATTGCTCAATTGATAAGTAATTAAATAAATCTATTTGTTTAAATTAAGCTCAAGGTCGAAATCAGATAAGGGAAAAGAGAAAGCAATTGAGTAGCCTATCCGTAACTGTTCAAATATACCCGAGGTAAGTTTTGAGTAGTCTCATTTAGTATGTAATTGATAATGCTTTTATAAGAGTATATTAAGTGAATTGCGATCTTTGGTTTGTACTTGAATATAGTTGTATAATAAATAGTGCATGTATATGATTTATAGTATAATGGTCACTTTGGGTTTAAGCTTGAATGGTGAAATGAATGTGTGATATTAAGTATAACTCTTGAGCCAAAATGTGAATGATGATGTGTATATTGAGCTTATATCCGAATGTAGTAAATGACAACTAAAGTGATAGGTTGATTGAGATGTGTTAAAATATGACTAAGTATGCATGATATTTGAAATATATCTGGACATGAGGTCCGTAGGCTACATGCTGGAAATATATCCGAACATGAGGTCCGCAGGCTATATGCTGGGAATATATCCGGACATAAGGTCCGCAGGCTATATGCTGGAAATATATCCGGACTTGAAGTCCGCAGTCTAGGTGCTGGAATGGTATCCGGGCTGAAGACCCGCGGGCTTGTGCTAGAAATGTGTTTTGAATTCTAAGACTTGACCGGACCGATGCCAGTAAGTTAAGTAAGATTACGACATTGAATGTCTGCGGTAACCATCGTTGAGTAAGTAATATATATATTTTACATGTTAAGGTACGTATTATGTACTCATATGTGAATTGATTTTTAAAGTGATTTATTAGTATTAAAGAACAATAAATATATATGTGTGTGGATGGATTCAGTATTTGAGAATAAGAATAAGACAATGACCTATTCGGTCAGTGTAGGTCATTATATGAAAGTATGTGACTAAAAATAATTGTATAAGTCATATAGATAGTGAAATATGTGCTGGAAATTTCTTGTGTATTCATATATACATATTCGGCCAATAGGTTTATAACTAGTGTACTTGTGTATATTCAGCCAAGTGAATTACAATTAAAATACGATTTTTGTGATACTCAACGTTCGATTTAAATGGCAAGCTTTAATTGTATGAAATGCTTAAAACTTACTAAGCCTCGGAAGCTTACTCTGTTTCTTATTTCTCTGTTTTATAGATTGTTGATTTTGGCCACCGACTCGGGGATCATCAGCAGTTTACCATACTATCGAAGTTGTTGGTACAGTTATATTTTGGTCTCGATATGGCATGTATAGGTTAGGGTGTTGACAAAATATGTTTTGTATTTGTAAATATTTTGGCCATGTGAAAATGGCGTCTATAAAACTCAAAGATCAGTATGTATTCAGCTTAATTACTGTTTTTGTTGATTGATTATGTGAATAAAATTAAATGTTTAGCTCGGTAATACCTCATAGCTTAAACCAGTGATCAGACTCAGGCTAGAGGTGTTACATTTTATTGGTATCAGAGCTACAGTTTAGTCATTTCTAGGACTAACGTAGAGTGTTTGAGTCTAGCTATACATGCCATATAGTATTAATACGATAGTATGATGAATTCTGACAGTTAAAAATGTGTTTTCGTATAGTAATGGATCCCGATCCCAATCGAGCGGTAGCTGATGATGTTGAGAGTGTAGCGCCTGCTCCCGCGCATGGGACAGTGCCGATGGACTCTCAACCTATCGCAAGCAATCAGAACGATGAGGCTGGACAGGCCTTTTATAGTGTGATGAATGATTGGTTCAACCAATACATTCGAACTAATACGGTTGCTCCACAACCCCCACTCCCGAATAATACACCCCCTGCACCTACGATACCTCGGTAACTGATCAGACGAGGTTAAATAAGCCCCTAGTAGATAGAATTTGAAAGCACGAGGCTACTGAATTTAAGGCTACAGATAGCGATGATGCTGAGCAAGCTGAATTTTGGTTGGACAACACTATCTGAGTGTTTGATGAACAGTCCTGCACACCCGATGAATGCTTAAAATGTGCTATAACTTTGCTACGTGATTCTGCCTACTATTGGTGGAATACGTTGATTTCTATTGTGCCCAAAGAGCGAGTGACTTGGGAGTTCTTCCAAACCGAGTTTCAGAAAAAGTATATCAGCCAGAGATTCATTGATCAGAAACGGACAGAATTTCTTGAACTTAAACAAGGTTCCATGTCGGTTACTGATTATGAACAAAAATTTGTAAGGCTTAGCTGGTATGCCCGAGAATGTGTTTCTTCAGAAGCTATAATGTGTAAACGTTTCGAAGATGGGTTAAACGAAGATATAAAACTGTATGTTGGCATTCTTGAAATCAGATAATTTGTAATACTTGTCGAGCGAGCTTGCAAAGTCAAAGAGCTCAGTAAAGAGAAAAGAAAAGCTGAAGTGGGAGCAAGAGAGTTCCGTAAAAGATCTTCAAGAAAGCCCTTTCAACAGTCACCGAAGAAATATAGAGAGGATTCAGGCTTATCTAAAGACACTTCAGGCTTTTCCAGACGAGACCGTGATCGACCCCCTGTGAGTACCCGAGTCACTTCAGTTTCCAGTGTTGGAAACGATCGTCGGGATAGGACTGAGTGTAAGTTTTGTGGGAAATGGCATTTGGGAAGTTGTAAATTTCATGATCGCTCCTGTTATAAGTGTCGATCAGCTAACCACTTTATCAAGGATTGCCCGAGACTGTCTGAACAGAATGTGAATCAGAGTGGGAAACCGGATACTACTACAGCTTGAGGTAGACCCTCTAGAAATGCGGGAAATGCTAGTGGCGGTCAGAGAGGGTCTAGAGATGCTACGACTAGATCTGAGGCTCGTGCTCCTGCTAAAGCTTATGCTATACGTGCACGCGAGGATGCTTATTCGCCAGATGTTATTACCGGTACTTTCACTCTCTTTGATACTAATGTGATTGCATTGATTGACCCTGGTTCTACTCATTTATATGTATGTGAGACTTTAGCATCTAGTAAGACTTTACCTGTTAAGTCTACTGAGTTCGTAAATCGAGTGTCGAATCCCTTGGGTCAATATGTGCTTGTCGACAAGGTGTGTAAGAAATGCCCCCTAATAATCCGAGGTTCCTGTTTTCCGGCCGATTTGATGCTTTTACCGTTTGATGAATTTGATGCTATTCTCGGTATGGATTGGTTGACCGTACATGATATAGTTGTGAATTGCAAAAGAAAGACCATAGATTTGAGATGTACAAATAATGAGATAATCTGAGTTGAGTCTACTGACTTGAACAGATTGCCAGCAATAATATCCTCGATGTTGGCTCAGAAATATGTGAGAAAGGGGTGTGAAGCATATCTTGCGTACGTACTTGATAGGAAAGAGTCAGAAAAGAAACTTGAATCAGTGCCAGTGGTTTGTGAGTATTAAGATGTTTTTCCTGAAGAGTTACCGGGATTACCACCTGTTCGAGAGTAGAATTTGGCATCGAACTTGTACCTGGTACCACACCAATCAATAGCTTCGTATCGTATGGCACCAACGGAATTGAAGGAATTAAAAACTCAGTTGCAAGATTTGACGGATAGAGGTTTTGCTCGACTGAGTTTCTGACCTTGGGGTGCACCAGTATTGTTTGTGAAAAAGAAAGACGGAACCATGAGAATGTGTATCGACTATCATCAATTAAATAAAGTGACAATAAAGAATAAATATCTGTTACCGTGTATTGATGATTTGTTTGATCAGCTGAAGGGAGCCTCAGTGTTTTCAAAGATAGATTTGAGATCGGGTTATTATCAGTTGTGAGTTCGAGACTCAGATATACGTAAAACTGCTTTCAGAATGAGATACGGTCACTACGAGTTCTTAGTGATGCCGTTTGGGCTCACTAATGCCCCTGCAATATTTATGGACTTGATGAATCGGATCTTCAGACAGTGTTTGGATCGGTTTGTAGTTGTGTTTATCGACGACATTTTGGTCTATTCGCGATATGAAACCGAACATGCCGAGCACCTGAGATTAGTGTTGCAGATTTTACAGGATAAGTAGTTATATGCTAAGTTCAGTAAATGTGAGTTCTTGTAACGCCCCGTACCCGAGACCGTCGCCGGAGTCGAACACGAGGTGTTAACAGACTTAATTCATTACTTTAAACAGCTCAAACAATTTATTTTTAAAATTTTTAGTCAAGGTAGCAATCTGCGTCACAGTCGCTTAAAAATTCATATCTCGAGTTTCGAAACTCAAAATCCAATTCTGTAAATTTTCCCTGAAACTAGACTCATATATCTATTTAATAATTTTTTTATAGAATTTTTGGTCAAGCAAATTAGTACAGTTTATTAGTTAAAATCTCCCCTGTTTCAGGGTTTGACTGCTCTAACCTCTGTGTATTACGAATCAGATATCTCCCTGTACAGAGTTTCAATGACTATGATGTTTATTTCTAATAAAACTAGACTTAATAAGGAATCTATATATATAAATCATGACTTCTAATTATATTTGAAAATTTTATGGTGAATTTCCAAAGTCAGAATAGGGGATCCAGAAATTGCTCTGGCCCTGTTTCACAAAAATTTAAACATCTCATAAAATATAACTCATATACCTGTTTTGTTCCATCCATATGAAAATAGACTCATCAAGCTTCAATTCCATAACTTATTCATTATTTGATTCCATTTCTACTATTTTTAGTGATTTTTCAAATTCACGTCACTATTGCTGTCTGAATCTATTTTATGGTAAATTTTACCCATTTCATGGTTCCCATGGATTAGCTAGCAATTTAGCATACATAACACCAAATATGATCATGATTAGCCATTCCAATGGCTAATCATTACCAATTATTTCCATACCACTCAATAACCATATCATAAGACCATATATACAAAATGATTATAATGCTATACATGCCATACTCAAAATATACAAGCCATTATTCCAAGATGGTATACGGATAGTGTGAGTGTTCCTCCGACCGTTTCTGATTTTCGAGCTGGCTTGTCAACACTACAAGGAATGAAAAGGAGGGAGTAAGCACAAATTCTTAGTAAGTTCACATGCAAATAGCAAGTAACACAACTATATAAGCAAACATAAACATCATTTGCATGATCATCACCGAGACATTCATATCACATTTTCATTTATCATCTTACCATATTGTTGTTATATCGAGTTTTCAACCCAAGGGTTAAGTACATACCTGTTCAAAGTATCCATTTCACAACACTTACCAATACGTCCCTTTCATCTCGAGTATTCCTCCATTTGAGTAGAATTTTACCTGTTGAACACATCGGAATATAATTCGGAGACATGGAAAGTTTGCACATAAGTGCCACATATGTAGCCAAGCTACCATGTAACCCGCCCATAAGTGATCTCGGACTCAACTCAATGAGCTTGGGCGTTCGCATCCATAAGTGAACTCGGACTCAACTCAACGAGCTCGGATGCCTAGTTACATCTCTCAAACTCGGACTCAACTCAACGAGTTCGGACATTCGCATCCATAAGTTAACTCGGACTCAACTCAACGAGTTCGGATGCCCAAATATCCCAGTGACATGTCACTTGTATCCTAATCCAGTCCTAAGGTTCAACGGGACCTTTTTCCCAATCATGTGTCTCAACCATCTTCTACGGAATACCGATACCGATACTCGATAGTATTTCACATTTTTCGAGATATCACATAATTTGACATATTATCAAAGAATTATCACGAGTATAATATTTCATAATAATTATCATATCATTTAAATAACATAAAAACATTTAAAATAATAACTATGTTACCAACATTTACATATGAACTTACCTCGTATGTGAAAATGGCTACTTTTACCATTTCGTCCACAACTTGGTATTTTCCCCATTTTAGCCCGAATTTTAGTTTTCCTTACTCTATCATTTAAAATATAGTCTAATTAGGGCTCACATTATTCAAATTAACCCAAAATCATATTTTGGCAAGATTACAGTTTTGCCCCTAAACTTTCACATATTTACACTTTTGCCCCAAAGCTCGTAAATTAAACTTCAGCATATGTTCTTATGTTTTATGACATGATGAACATTTTTCCCTTCTATGACAACATTAAATTCTTACTCAAACACATAGTTATGAACAATAACAATTTTTACCGATTAAGCCGTTTTACTCATTTTTGCTTAAAGTCGCTTAGCAAAAGCTATTTAACATAATTTCAGCCTTCATATTCTACCATAAAACATCAAAATAAACACATTTCACCTATGGGTATTTTTCCAAATATGAACCCTAGCTTAAATTATTGCTAGAATAAGCTTAATCAAGTTCAGGGATTTCAAAAACGTAAAGAACTTGAAAAATGGGGCTAGAACGGACTTACAATCGAGCTTGGAAGCTTGAAAAACCCTAGCCATGGTTTCTCCTTGCTATATTCGGCCATGGGGTTGAAGATGAGCAAAATTGGCTTTTAATTTTGTATTTTAATTCATTTTACCCCTAAATGACCAAAATGCCCTTACTACTAAACTTTCCAAAAATTCCATCCATGTCCAATTTTTGTCCATAGACTTAGAAATTGGTAAAATTGCTATTTTAGACCTCCTAATTAATATTTCAAAATAATTTCTTACTAGAAACTTCTAGAATGCAAGTTTTGCAAATTATTCGATTTAGTCCCTAATTTCAATTTAAGCACTTTATGCATAAAATTTCTTCACGAAATTTTCACACAATCATGCAATCATATCATAGACCTCAAAATAATCATAAAATAATTATTTGTATCTTGGATTTTGTGGTCACGAAAACACTATTTCGACTAGGCCCAAAATCAGGATATTACAGTTCTGGTTGAGAGAAGTTAGCTTTCTGGGACATGTGGTATCTGCATTGGGTATTTGAGTTGATCCGAGCAAAATTTCAACCATACTCGATTGGAAGCCTCCGAGAAATATTACTGAAGTTCAGAGCTTTTTGGGACTTGCTGGCTACTATAGACGATTTGTGAAGGGTTTCTTGATGATAGCCACACCAATGACGAAACTACTTCAGAAAGATGTTAAGTTTGAATGGTCAAAAAAATGTCAGAAAAGTTTCGATCAATTGAAAACTTATTGGACTGAAGCTCCAATACTAATACAACCCGAATCCGGTAAAAAGTTTGTCATTTACAGTGATGCATCCTTACTTGGGCTGGGTTGTGTATTGATGCAAGAAGGTCGAGTTGTAGCTTACGCGTCGAGGCAATTGAATCCACATGAGAAAAACTATCCAACCCATGATCTCGAATTAGCGGCCATTGTATTCGCTTTGAAAATCTGGCGGCACTACTTGTTTGGAGAGAAGTGTCATGTATATTCGGATCACAAAAGCCTCAAATATTTGATGACTCAAAGAGATTTGAATCTGCGACAAAGACGTTGGCTTGAGTTGTTGAAAGATTACGAGCTTGTCATTGACTACCACCTGGGAAAGGCTAATGTGGTTGCCGATGCTTTAAGTCGCAAGTCACTGTTTACTTTACGAGCAATGAATGTACACCTGTCCGTTTCATCTGATAATATGTTAGTAGCAGAATTGAACACCAAACCATTATTGATTCATCAAATACATGAATCTCAGAAAGTCGACGATGAATTAGTTGCTAAACGAGCTGAATGTGTTTCAAATGTGGAATCAGAGTTTCAAATTGACGACAACGATTGTTTGGGGTTCAAAAGTCGATTATGTGTTCCAAGAAATTCGGAACTTATTTCGATGATTTTGAGCGAGGCTCATAGTAGTCGAATGTCAGTCCACCCGGGTAGTACGAAAATGTACAACGATCTGAAACGTCAGTTTTGGTGGCCTAGTATGAAACGAGAAATTTCTGACTTTGTTTCGAAGTGTTTGATATGTCAACAAGTGAAAGCGCAACATCAAGTGCCTTCGGGATTACTTCAGCCGATCATGATACCCGAATGAAAATGGGATTGAATCACGATGGATTTTGTATCTGGGTTGCCATTGTCGTCAAGCAAGAAAGATGCGATCTGGGTTGTTATTGTTAGACTAACAAAATAGGCTCATTTTATTCCTGTACGTACGGATTATTCACTTGACAAGCTAGCTGAATTGTATGTTTCTCAGATTGTAAGGTTACATGGGGTACCTATTTCTATTGTGTCGGATAGAGATCCGAGATTCACATCGCGATTTTGGAAGAAATTGCAAGAAGCATTGGGTACCAAGTTGCATTTTAGCACCGCTTTTCATCCCCAGACTGATGGTCAATTCGAGCGGATAATTCAGATATTTGAGGATATGTTGAGATGTTGCATCCTTGAGTTTTGTGGTTCATGGGAATGGTATTTGCCTTTGATTGAATTCGCTTACAACAATAGTTTTCAATCAAGCATTAAGATGGCACCTTACGAGGCTTTGTACGGCCGTAAATGCCGTACACCATTGTTTTGGACCGAGCTTAGTGAAAGTAAAATCTTCGGGGTTGATTTGATTAAAGATGCTGAGCAGAAAGTAAAAGTAATCCGTGAAAGTCTGAAAGCAGCTTCAGATCGTCCAAAGTCGTATGCAGATTTAAAACGAAAAGATATTGAATATCAGGTCAGAGACAAAGTGTTTCTTAATGTTTCGCCTTGGAGAAAGGTGCTCAGATTTGGCCGTAAGGGCAAATTGAGTCCGAGGTTCATCGGGCCGTATGAAATATCTAAATGAGTTGGGCTAGTCGCATACAGATTGATTTTACCCCCTGAGCTTGAAAAGATTCACAACGTTTTTCATGTTTCGATGCTTCGACGTTATAGATCTGATCCATCGCACATAATTAATCCATCAGAGGTTGAAATTCAATCTGACTTGAGTTACGAAGAAGAACCAGTTCGTATTTTAGCTCGTGAAGTAAAAGAACTACAAAATAAGAAAATCTCATTAGTGAAGGTACTGTAGCTTAATCATGGGGTTGAAGAAGCTACTTGGGAACTGGAAGACTCTATAAAGGATCGATATCCTAACTTATTCACCGGTAAGATTTTTGGGGATGAAAATTCTTTACGTGGGGGAGAGTTGTGACAGCCTTAATTTGACCCTAGTCGGAAAGTGGTTTCAGGACCACAAAACTGAGTCATAAAAATAATTAACTGTTATATTCTATGCTTATTATATGTGTAATTGTGAAAGTCTCATGCTTTGATTTTGTCATTTGTATGTGAAAATTTTAAATAGGACTTAGATGAGACATTTGTGAAATGTGATGGGTAAATTTTAAAGTGATCTATTAATGCATGTTGTCACAAAGGTGGACTTGCATGTCAAATTAGCCATTTTTGGATAGTGGCCGGCCATGATATTGATTAATGTATATAATACAAATTTTCTATTAACATTTTTAATTTACAAAATGAATAAAAGAATAAAGAAAAATAAAATAATGGTTAGTGGGAGGAGAAACCAAAGTTGGTTCATCTTTGCTTCTCCATTGCCGTAACTAGAAGAGTGGAAGAAGAAAAAATCCTTGTGCAAAATTTGGCTATGGTGATTTGCTAGATTAAGGTATGTTCAATGTCATTCTTGGAAACTTATGCATCATTTGGATGATTAGTTTAAATTCTACCTATCTCATGGTTTGAATTTAGGTTATTTGGAGGGTTGAGATTCGGCTAAGGAGCTTAAAATTTTTAGTAGATGCTTTGATGTTATTAGCATGGATAGTTATGTTGGATGTGTTAAGCTGCTTGTTATTTTAGCTTAAAAGTTGAGGTTATTAATTGATTTATAGGATATGCCGAATTTAGATTTAGGAAGAAAAATGGGTAATCGGTCATGCTAGATTCTTGATGAAAAATTGTTTAATGTTTTATATGTTCTATAAATGAGCTTGTAAGTGAATTTGAAGATTGGTAAAATGGTGGATGAGAGGCACCGAATGTGGTTTTTGGATTTGGCTTAAGGAATAATAATATGGTGGCTTGAGTTTAGTAACATTCGGCCAAAGATTTTAGGTGCTAGCAAATTTGGTAAAAATGTTTAGATGTTTTGCATTTTGTATTGGATGTCTTGGTAAATGAATTCAATTAAAATGAATGTATAAACAATGTATGTGATTGTAGCTTACAGTGGAATAATTAGCTAATGTGGGTCGTTAATAAAAAGGGGACTAAAATGTTAGGTTTGTACCTTAATTGTGGTTCAGCAAGAATGTATATTAGGTCAATGTGGGTTCATTTATATGATAATGCTATAATGGTAAACTTAGTTGCACTTTGGCATTTTGAGTGATGCATTTGACTTTTGTGTCAATATTGGATGATATATGTTATTATACGAAATTAAGTGATGTTTATGAAATTCAAAAATGCAAGGTAATAAGCTAGTAATATGTTCGATTGTGCATGAGTAGAGCATATGTATGATGTTTAAATAGCTAGTTAATAAGGTCATTTGTACTTTAATTGTACGATATACATGTATTAAATTGAATTGCTCAATTGATAAGTAATTAAATAAATCTATTTGTTTAAATTAAGCTCAAGAGCTAAGAGGGTCGAAATCAGATATGGGAAAAGAGAAAGAAATCGAGTAGCCTATCCGTAACTGTTCAAATATACCCGAGGTAAGTTTTGAGTAGTCTCCTTTAGTATGTAATTGATGATGCTTTTATAAGAGTATATTAAGTGAATTGTGATCTTTGGTTTGTACTTGAATATAGTTGTATAATAAATAGTGCATGTATATGATTTATAGTATAATGGTCACTTTGGGTTTAAGCTTGAATGGTGAAATGAATGTGTGATATTAAGTATAACTCTTGAGAAATGTGAATGATGATGTGCATATTGAGCTTATATCCGAATGTAGTAAATGACTACTAAAGTGATAGGTTGATTGAGATGTGTTATAATATGACCAAGTATGCATGATTTTTGAAATATATCCGGACATGAGGTTCGCAGGCTACATGCTGGGAATATATCCGGACATGAGGTCTACAGGCTATATGCTGGGAATATATCCGGACATGAGGTCCGCAGGCTATATGCTGGAAATATATTCGAACTTGAAGTCCGCAGGCTAGGTGCTGGAATGGTATCTGGGCTAAAGACCCGAGGGCTTATGCTAGAAATGTGTTTTGAATTCTAAGACTTGACAGGACCGATGCCAGTAAGTTAAGTAAGATTACGTCATTGAATGCCCGTGGTAACCATCGTTGAGTAAGTAATATATATATTTTACATGTTAAGGTACGTATTATGTACTCATATGTGAATTGATTTTTAAAGTGATTTATTAGTATTAAAGAACGATAAATATATATGTGTGTGGATGGATTTGGTATTTGAGAATAAGACAATGACCTATTCGGTCAGTGTAGGTCATTTTATGAAAGTATGTGACTAAAAATAATTGTATAAGTCATATAGATAGTGAAATATGTGCTGGAAATTTCTTGTGTATTCATATATACATATTCGGCCAATAGGTTTATAACTAGTGTACTTGTGTATATTCAGCCAAGTGAATTACAATTAGAATATGATTTTTGTGATACTCAACGTTCGATTTATATGACAAGCTTTAATTGTATGAAATGCTTAAAACTTACTAAGCCTCGAAAGCTTACTCTGTTTCTTATTTCTCTGTTTTATAGAATGTTGATTTTAGCCACCGACTCAGGGATCGTCAGCAGTTTACCATACTATCGAACTTGTTGGTACAGTTATATTTTGGTCTTGATATGGCATGTATAGGTTAGGCTGTTGACAAAATATGTTTTGTATTTGTAAATATTTTGGCCATGTGAAAATGGCATAGATATAACTCAAAGATCAGTATGTATTCAGCTCAATTACTATTTTTGTTGATTGATTATGTGAATGAAATTAAATGTTTAGCTCGGTAATACCTCATAGCTTAAACCGGCGATCGGACTCGGGCTAGGGATGTTACAAGAACGATACTTACCTCTGATTGAATTTGCATACAATAATAGCTTTCAATCGAGTATTAAAATGGCACCTTACTAGGCTTTTTACGGTCATAAATGTTGTACACCATTGTATTGGACCGAGCTCAGTGAAAATAAGTTTCACGGGGTTGATTTGATCAGAGAGATTGAACAGAAAGTGAAAGTGATTCGCGAAACTCTAAAAACAGTGTCAGATCGTCAGAAATCATATGCGGACTTAAAACGAAAAGATATAGAGTTTCAAATAGGGAACAAAGTCTTTTTGAATGTTTCACCGTGGAAGAAAATACTCAGATTCAGTCGTAAAGGCAAATTGAGTCCGAGATTTATTGGGCCGTATGAGATAACTGAGCGCATCGGGCCAGTTGCGTATAGACTATTCTTGCCACCTAAGTTAGAAAAGATCCATAATGTATTTCATGTTTCGATGCTTTGACGATTCAGATCTGACCCTTCACATATGATTAATCCATCAGAGATTGAGATTAAGCCTGATATGACATATGAGGAAGAACCGATTCGTATTCTGGCTCGCGAAGTTAAAGAATTGCGAAATAAGAAAATCCCATCAGTGAAAGTACTATGGCATAAACATGAAATTGAAGAGGCAACGTGGGAGCCAGAGAATGCAATGAAAGAACGTTATCCAAACCTATTCACTAGTAAGATTTTCGAGGACGAAAATCCCTAAGGAGGGGAGAGTTGTAACAGCCCGATTTAGACCCTATTCAGAACGGTGGTTTCGGGACTATGAATCCGAGTCAAAAAAATATTTAAAATTATTTTCTGTGTTTATTATGTGTGAATTTATATCTGTCAAATTTTCGTGTTTTAATTTTATCGTTTGAATGTCGATTTAATAAAAATGGCTTAATCGCGTAAAGTGAAAAGTTAATAGTTAAATATGAAAGTGCCTAATTGAACTTGTCTTCTTAATATGAAGCACTTATAATGCAGTTAGGCCATAAATAAATGAGTTGGACTGTTATAACCATGAATTATAATGGTTTAAAATTTTAATATAAAGGTTATATATGTAAAATAGTTATTAAGTTATATAATATAAAACATAAAATAATTAAAAGCCATGCATGTTTATATTTGATAGCCGAAATTAGCTAAAGGAAAAGAAAAAGAAAATAAAGCCATATTCGACCATTGTTAAGCTTAATCAAGGTATGTAACTAGCTCAATTTTTGATAATTTTTACGTTTTTGAGATCGTTGCAGTGTAATGTACAAAGCCCATGCTTGAATTTCTAATTTTGATGAATATTTTGAGTTATTCCATTGATGAATAATGGAGTTTTGTGATGTTAGTTGATGAATTATGAAAGATATGTTTTGGATTAATATGTTTTGTATTGGAATTTTTGATGATTTTTAGTAATTAGGACTAAATTGAAAAAATAATAAATTAAGGGACTAAAATGTGAAATAAATGAAATATATGGACTTGTATGAATATAAAGAACCTTCATCCTAAGCATAGTATATTTAAATTTTGCATGTTTTGTGTTTTCTGCAATTTGGACTAAATTGTAAAAAGTGTAAAATGTTAGGGGTGAAATGGTAATTTTCCCATTTGTGTTTTTGGACTAAATTGAGTGAAATTATGTTTGAATGAGTTTAATTTGAATATGTTTAGATCAAGAACCAAAGAAATCAGATTTGGATCGGGGGAAAACCAAAGTTGTCGATTAGTTGTCCTATTCCGATTATCATTGTCTGAGGTAAGTTTATAAGCAAATAGATATTATTTATTTGATTAAATATGAACTATATATGCTGAAATGAAAAACGTGATAATATATATGTGGAAGCCGAATATGTATAAGCTTGAAAGCTTTGTGTACGAGTTCAATTCGATTGAGTTACGACGTCAAAAAGCCCCATACGAACCTTAGAAATAGCTAGGATACATATGTCATGACATAGGATTTTAGATATGTGTTCTCATGTAAGACCACATCTAGGATGTTGGCATCGATATGTGTTTATGTGTAAGACCCTGTCTGGGATAGTGACATCGATATGTGATTACATGTAAGACCACGTCTGGGACGTTGGCATTGTATGATATGTGTGATTATCCAAGTATCCTATTCAATTCTGAATGGTTCCACGGGCAATGATAATTTGTGATTGAATGTGTAAAATGAGCTAAAACGACCAGGTATGAGTTAGTTGATTACGTATTTGAAAAAAAGGTAAGTTGGCTATTTGATATGTGATGCAATTTGTACATGATACTAATGTAAATATATGTGCATTTTTGTAATTTATTTGGCCATATGCTATGTATAAGTATGTGATGTTAAAGTTTGATTCATGAGTATATGTATGTGAGTGTATATATATATTCGGTTATATAATGATATTATGGATTTGAAATTGAATGATACTTTGATAATGTATATATGTATATTCGACCAAGATAAAGTTTATTTATGAAATTATATGTTATATATGAAATTGTAAGCTTGAGATTAAATGTGATTATGATAGTATAATTTGGTTTGGTCAAAATGAGTTGATTATGTCATTGAGTTGTTTATTTGCTTATGACTTGCTAAGCTGTGATAGCTTACTGTACGTGTACGTTTGTTTCTATTTTATAGATTTTGGAGATTAGTTATGGGCTCGGGGATCATCAGCGAAGTCTATCACACTATCGACTATTTTGGTACTTTTATGAGTTTGAACTTGAACTTCTGGCATGTATAGGCTAGTTTAGTTAATATGATGATTTTGAAGTATGTATATATTGAGAGCCATGTGAAAATGGCTTGATTATAATGTTAAAGTTTATGTGTTTGTGGCTATGACTTAAATTCAATATGGAAGTGTATTTCATGGTGTATATATATGTGGTATTAGGTTTTATGGTTTGGCTTAATTATTAAGCTAATTGATGATTTAGAAATTTGACATGGAATAAGTATATTTTGGTAAGTATGTTCCTTGATTTATATGTTTGTTATGCTTAGTTAAATGATTCGGCAATCAGAAATGGTAAGTATAATGTATAATCGGTTAATAGTTAGCTCATCTTGGAAGTATCAAATGTGGTATATTTGGGTGGTGAATGATGGTAAATTCTGGCTTAGTATTGAGATAAAATAATGGATATGTATTTAATTTAATATTGGATTTATATGTTCGGTTGTTAAATGGCAAGCAATGAATATGTTATATAATTGTTTTGGCTGATTATATGTGGTATTACTTATGTACATTCGTTTATGCTTAGATCTAATGTGGGAATTATGTTTTATGTTATACATGTGATGTTTTATTATGGGTTTCAGTTTGAGAAATGATGAAACTTGGTATAGTATTGAATATGATTATTTAGTTATTTTCTAATGACCGAATGATGGTTAATTGATTGATAGTGGATATATAATTATAGGCATAGTAATAAGCATGCAAAATAAGTGTACTTTTGGTTGATATTTGTACTCAAAGTGGTTCATTTTGTCTTGGTAATATGCACATGAATTTGCAATGTATAAGAAGTATATCTGACCATGTTGTAATGCTAGCTATTATCTTTTATGATAATGAATATTATGCCATGACATAGGGTAATATGGCACATTATACAAATGTATATTGATTATATTTTCAAAAGTCAATGCCGCATATGTTAATATTAAATAAATTTTGTTATATGATATGTTTGGTTATTAAGCACATGTATATCAATGAGATATTAAATGTTAAAATTTTCTGAGGTATTAGGTTTCTTTAAACTTAATAATAAATGAATTTTGCCTGTATTTAAAAGTATATTATATATGAATATGAGTTTTATCGTTTAAATTATCTGTTTAATGTTTAAACACATTTATGTTTTAGTTATGTGAATATAACATATGTATATATGTGAATGTTCGAAATTTTTTTGTGTCTCGTCCAAAATACCTCATAACCCCATTCTTGTGATGGATACGAGTTAGGGGTGTTACAGAGTATTTGAGAGGGGAGTGGATAGCATAGAGGGATTTTAAGAGAAAAATATGGGGTTTTGAAGTCGGGGAAGTGTTATGCCGAATTTGAACTCTGGCATTCATAATTCGGCGTTAGTCGGTATTGCTCTCCATTTCGGTTGCTGCAAACTTTTTGGTTGCTTTCTCTCCTCAGTTTTGGTCTCTGACAATTGCTTCCATGTTCTTTTCACTCTTTGTTTTGGTAAACGAATATTGCTATTGACCATTCGGGTACTTTTCGTGTTGGTTTTGCTTTTCACTATAGTGCTTTTACTGATTAATTTTCTTCTCTTCTTCTACTCCTCCAGCGGCCATTCTCTCTGTTTTCTTTCTTTTGCCGAATCTTCATTCTCTCCCCTCCTTTAATCGGATTTATTTTGGCCGATTCTCTGCTCTTCTCCCTGTAACACTCCACACCCAAGTCCTAAGTCGGGACGGGATACGAGGCGTTACCACACTTAAACACATGCATTCCAACGTTTTCGAATCATCAAGACTTGATCAAATTAAAAACTTTTTCAAACATTGTCTAAAACTTCTTACCATGGCCTATAAGGCATAAAACATCTCTTGGAAACCACTCGAGACCAACTCAGGTCTTTTAACCAACACTAGGAAAATGACCTTTGAAACAAGGCACACGCCCGTGTGGGACTTGAACATGGTCGTACTGATGTGCAGTGTTGCACACATGGCCTAAGCACCAAGGGACACGCCCGTGACCTTACCCAAGTAGATTTATTTTTTAATTCGAACCTACAGGGGTTTTCACACGGCCTGGCACACGACCGTGTCCAAGGCCTGTGTCCCACACACGACCTCGACACGCCCATGTCTCAGGCCGTGTTCGAAAAACTTGACATTCTGTTTCTGACGTCAGCAATCCTTAAGGGTCACATGGCCAAGGCACACGCCCGTGTGCTAGATCGTGCCCTTCACATGGTTGAGACACATGGCATTGTCTTTGCCCATGTGTTTACTACCATGCATACTAACCTGTAAATTTAACGTGCAGGGGACACACGACCGAACAACACGCCCATGGGGCTGGCCATGTGTCACACCCAGCTTAGACACACGCCCGTGTGTCTACCCGTGTAGACAAAATAAGGCTATTTACCAAGCCTTTTTGCCACCCTTACTTGCACTAACCTACATAACATTTAACACGACAAATCCACACAATAATTCAAGGTTTAATCAGCCACACAAGGCATTATCTCATTCATACAATTTACTCATCCATGAAAATATCATCATTTGATATATCAATAATAAACATTACCCATTATCAAGGGCTTTATACAAAATGATGGGATTCATCCCAAGCCAACACATTTGGCCAAATTAACATTGACACAAAACTCAAAAGTCTAAGCCCTATATATGCCATACTCAAAATAATAAAACCAACTATACCTAGAGCTTCAGTTGATAGTTTGATCGATGCCTCCGACATCTGATGATCCTCGAGCTAATTAGGTGGCAGTATAAGAAAATGGAAAGGAGAGGGAGTAAGCATAAAGCTTAGTAAGTTGCATGCAAATAAATATAACAACAACTTTATCATTCATCATCATTCTCATAATACAAAAGTAGGCATAAGCACAACTTACTTATCACTATCCAATACAATTCATATTGCATATATCAACCTCACATATCATACATTTCAAATAGGTACCTGTACCACCCACAACATGGTTATACTTTTCTTGTTTAGATTAAACTGAAGTTTTCATCATTGAACCATTCGGAATGCTATCGAATATTCATCAAGCCTCAAACATAGGGTATGTAACGCTCCAAAAATCCCAAACTTTCTTTCTTTTTTGATTTTGATAAAAGGTGTGCTTAATATTCCTAGTCAGTGTTATTTATGTGATATTAGGCCTGGTTAAGTTTTGAGTTTGAACTTTGGGGTGAAGGAAATTATATTTTAATAGTTAAAAGAACCTTTTTGGCAAGTAGTTTGGGCTTTAAATAAATGAAGGAGGAATTAGACACAAGGAGCCTTGTGTTTGAGTGGCAAGTAGCGTCACATGTGGGGCCTAAAGGTGGCGTCACATGCATGGAAAGAGGGTTTGGGGTTCAAATTCTTTCTTGCTCAAAAGAAGGATTTATTTTTGCTCAATAAACGGCTAGTAGTGGCGTTGGATGTGAACTCTGAAGGGAGTGATCAGAGGAGAAATTTAAGGAAGGGATTAAGGTGTTATCAAGGAGAAAAGTTAGGAGATGAGGGGTGTAGAGAAGTGGAGCCGAATAGGGAATTTGGGGATAGGTAAATTCGGCTATAGTATATATAGGTGCCAATTTTGGGGATTCTAGGGTATTGCCGAAATTACTTCTCTTCCTTTAACCGAATTCCTCATTTTTGTGTTGCCGAAACACTTTTCTCTCTAAGTGATCAAAAGCCGAACTCCTTGTTCCTTGCTTTCTGATTTTCCATCCTTTCTCTTCTCAAATTCTCTTTTGATTCACCTTTGGTTTTAGCCGATTCCTTCTTCTCTTCTTTTTATTTGTGCCAAATAACCCTTTCACCATGCAAATCTCAAAAGCCAAATACCTTTTTGGCTGAAGACCCTCAGTGCTGCCGCTACTCCCTCTACTTCGGCCGATTCTTGTGATATTAGTATCGAATCTCAAATTTCAGATATGTGTCAAATTGCTCCTTAGGCATTTTGGGGTTTTGGATTTAAGGAATACTCATGATTGGTGATCAAGGAAGGGCTATTAAGGCTTTTCGTTCAAGGTAAGGCAAAGGTGAGATTTTCGGCTTTTGGTGATCGATTTGATAAGTGTGTGATTAGTCGTTGAGTGACATCATTTATAGGTTTGTGGCTGAGGAGATCGCAGCACATTTTTATATCAGGTGTGTACATAAACTGCACACACACAGTAGATCGGCAAATCCCGAAATGCCGAAAAGTCAGAGGTTTGGCTACAATAGACTTACGAGTGCATGAACACTCGTAAGGAGAAACCAATAGGTTACCAGACCCCCTATGAGCGATTCCATGGACTTGGGCCGTGTATTGGCCAACTGGGCCAGAATGGGCTAAATGGGCCCGATGGGCTGTAGGGCCCGTAATAGGCAAAAATTGGCAATTTGTTACTAAGTGATGAAAAATCATATGATTGCATGACTATGAATGTGATTGGGCCTGACAGGCCATATGAATGTGATTGGGCCTAATGGGCAATATGATTGAGATTGGGCCCAGTGGGCCATATGCATGTATGTAGACTCGTTTAGGCTTTGTAAGGGGTTTTGGGCCTAGTATCTTATAACTGCTTAAACAGACATAAAACTTAATTAATTAATTAATTGTGACCATGGACAAGCTATAAGGTTAAGGTGTGGCAATGGGTATATGCATGTCTAGGATTGGATCTAGGGAGAGCTTGGTACTTAAGCGGTCTTATTGACCCACCTCCTCTTCTTTGGATTCCTACCTGGTGCATAGTATCTGCTTGCTTTAGCCAACGAGGACTTGTTAATGGGCCAAGGTAAGTAATAACCCATAATAAAGAGAAATTATCGAAAAGCCCCTAAGGACGAAAATGACTAAGATACCCCTATGTGTTGAATGTAAGATTTATGGATGTTACATGTATACCTGCTGCATTCATATGATATTCTGTTTAGGTTGCATATTGGTTGGGAATTATGGAACGGAGGAAATTTATGAGGATCGCATGGTTGCTTGACGACCGTAGATCCACCGATGGCTTTTTAAGCCCAATATATGATTAGCAGCTTTTGCTGCAACGTTAGGTAGTACCGCAACCGGGCTACCATTAGAGTGTATTGGATGGGTTGGTCGATATTTATATCCCCACATGGTGTGCATTGGGGGATGGAGATGGTGTGTAGCGGTTTGATGGGTGGGATTCGTGCATATTTGATTGCTTTACATTTGTTCTGATATTGAATTGGGCTCAAGCCCAAAAAGGGCTTGCTATTGCATGCTTTACTTTTTGCCGAGGGTTATACATACTGAGTTTTCAAAAAGCGACTTCTCTTTATTTTCTCTCGGTGATCCTCGTAGGTGGTTCGACAAAGAGGAGGGACTCGAGGTGGTGACTAGCAAGACGACTTGGACTTGTTTTCTTTAGCATATAATTTCTTGTATTTTAAGTTATCTGCATTGTAATAAGGCCTTTCCTCTGGTTATTATTTCAAATTTGGTTTATTATTATTTTCATGCTTTATATTTATTAGAAGTAGAACATGGTTTTCCTAATCCATAACGGTTTTTAAATACTAAGTTTTCGCAACTCAAATTTTAAATAACAAGTTTTCATAGATCATCTGATTTAAATAAAGCTTCTGCAACTAAAAAGAGATTTTACAAAGTAATTATTATCATACAAGAAGGAATAGTTTTTATTTAAAGAAGGGTTTTCAATGAAAACAAGGTTTTCGATAAAACACTTCAATGTGACACGCCAGATTCGACCATAACGTCTGGGTCGGGTTTGGGGTGTTACAGGGTATGATGCCAATGCCATGTCCCAGACATGCTATAAAAATTCATGCACAATTGATAACAATGTAGTTGCATTATTTACACATAGCTTACCTCGGATTACAAAATGTAGACAACTATTTTGGCTTAGTCCACTTGCTTTGCTTTTCCCCGGTCTAGTCTCAGATTTTGCAATTCTTGATCTATAATGATAAAAATTCATAAATTTAATCCTTTTATCAATCTAGGTACTTAACAATTTATAATTGGGTAAGTTGACCATTTTGCCCCTAAACTTTAGCAAAATGACCATTTTACCCCAAGGCCCGAAAATTGATTTTTTTTATCGAATTTCTTCATATCTTAAGCCTAGTCGAACCCTTTTTACTCTTATAGCAAACCAAAGTTTCTATTATTTCTCACATTTATCATCTAATTTCCAACTTATGTAAAATGGTCCCTAGTTAGGGTTTCCATGAAAACTACTTCACAAAAGTTGTTTATTTCACAACCATGATTCATTTTCTTCCATAAAATTTCAGAAAACACATATAAACTCTCATGTTAAAACCCTATACTTTCAACCATTTTGCAAAATAGTCCCTTCATTTGGAAGCTCATGCTTCAAGGGTTCCAAAAATACAAAAATTATCAAGAAAAGTCATCAAAATCACTTACTTGCAAGAGTAAAGGGTGGCTGGAATTTTGAAGCTCCAAAACCTCTAAAATGGTTGATATTTTCGGTTAAGAAGAAAGGATGAATGAAAAATATGAAGGCTAGGCTTTAGGGTATTATTTTTTATCACACATTAGGTCATCAAATACCTAACACTTTGACTAGTTGATTTTCTTTGTCTCATGGCCAGCCAAGCTATAATCTAAGGGTCTATTTGCCCTTTAAGCACCCCCAATTTAAGTTTCAAGGCAATTTAACACCCTTAGGTATCAAAATAGGACTTTTGCACTTTATGCGATTTAGTCATTTTTTTGCAATTAAGATCTCGAACGCTAAAATTAATTCACCAAAATTTTCATGCATTCATATAATAATGCCACAACACATAAATAATATCAAAAATAATTTCTCTGACCTCAGGTTGGTGGTTTGGAAACCACCATTCCGGCTGAGCCTAGAATTGGGCTGTTACAATTCTTCCCCCTTAGGGATTTTCGTCCCCAAAAATCTTACTAGTGAATAGGTTTGGGTATTGGTCTCTTATTGTCTTCTCAGGTTCCCATGTGGCTTCTTCGACCCATGTGTATGCCATAATACTTTAACAAGTGCTATGCTCTTGTTCCTTAATTGCTTAATCTCCCGAGCCAAAATCTTAACAGGCTCTTCGCCAGAAGTCATATCCGGCTGAATCTCAACCTCAGTTGGCGTGATCACATGCGAAGGATCCGATCTATATTGACGTAACATGGAAACATGAAACACGTCATGAATCTTTTCCAACTCTAATGGCAAAGCCAATCGGTAGGCAACAGGCCCTACTCTCTCGGTAATCTCATCAGGTCCTATGGAACGAGGACTTAGCTTGCCTTTTCTACCAAATTTGAGGACCTTCCTCCATAGGGATACCTTCAAAAACACTTTATCACCGAGTTGAAACATGATCTCTTTTCATTTCAAGTCCACGTAGGATTTTTGTCTATCCGATGTAGCTCTCAGGCAATCACAAATCACCTTAACCTTCTCTTCGGTCTCTTTGACTAAATCGACCCCGTGAATCTGATTGTCTTTAAGTTTCATCCAATATAAGGGCGTTTGACACTTACGCCTATACAAAGCCTCATAGGGCGCCATTTTCAAACTCGACTGATAACCATTGTTGTAGCGAATTCAACCAGCAGTAAGTACTTTTCCCAACTACCTTGAAACTCAAGAACACAACGCCGCAACATATTTTTTAAGATATGAATTACTTTCTCTGATTGACCGTCGGTTTGCGGGTGAAAAGCCGTACTAAAATTCAGTTTCGTTCCCAATGCCCCTTGCAACTTCTTCCAAAATCGTGAGGTAAACCTCAGATCTCTATCCAAAATAATTGACAAAGGCACTCCATGAAGTCTCACAATCTTAGAAACATAAAGATCGACCAATTTCTAAAGGGAATAGTCGGTACGCACTGGTATAAAATGTGCTGACTTAGTAAGCCTATCGACAACAACCCAAATGGCATCCTTTTTCTTTGGTGATAAAGGCAACCCCGATACGAAATCCATGGTCACACGATCCCATTTCCACTTGGGAACCATTATGGGTTGAAGCAAACCTGAAGGTACTTGGTGTTTAGCCTTCACTTGGTAACAAACTAGGCATTTAGAAACACACTCAGAAATGTCTCTTTTCAGTCCTGACCACCAGTACATTTTCTTCAAGTCATTATACATTTTCACACTACCCAGATGGATAGACAAGCAACCACTATGTGCTTCTCGTAGAATCCTCTGAATAAGCTCATATCCTTGGGTACACAAACTCTATCTCGGTACATCATATAACTGTCGGTACCAAAATAAAATTTTGATTCTTTTCCCGTCTCACACTGAGCCATCTTAGCTTGCAAGCCCTTATCACCTTTTTGAGCCTCACATATCTCTTGAAGGAACGTAGGTCTAGCTCTCATCTCGGCTAGAATCGAGCCATCATTAATCATGGTCAACTGAGTATTCATAGCCTTCAAGGCAAAAAATGATTTCCTACTCAAAGCATCGACGACTACATTCGCCTTCCCCGGGTGGTAGTTAATCACCAATTCATAATCCTTTATTAACTCTAGCCTCCTTCGTTATCATAGATTCAACTCCTTCTGAGTCATCAAAGACTTGAGACTTTTATGGCCGGTGAACACTCAGCATCTCTCACCATACAAATGATGTCTCCAAATTTTCAACGTGAAAACAATGGCAACCAACTTTAAATCGTGCGTTGGGTAATTCTTCTCGTGTGACTTTAGCTGTCTCGAGGCATATGTTATCACTTTGCCTTCTTGAATAAGCACGCACCTCAATCCATTTAAGGAGGCATCGCTATATACCACAAATTCTTTCCCCAATTCTGGTTGCACCAGAACTGGAGCCTCGGTCAATAATGCCTTTAATTTTTCAAAAATCTGTTGGCACTTCTCTGTCCATTCGAACTTGACATCTTTTTGTAACAACCTTGTTATCGGAGTGGCTATCATAGAGAATCCATTCACAAATCTTCTGTAGTATCTAGCCAAACCCAGAAAGCTTCGAACCTCTGTCACATTCCACGATAGTTTCCACTCAACGATAGCCGAGATCTTACTCGGGTCAACTCTGATCCCGTCACCTGACACACTGTGTCCCAAGAATCCGACCTCTCATAGCCAAAATTTGCTCTTACTGAACTTGGCGTATAACTGCTTATCTCTCAGGGTTTGTAGAACCGTTCTCAAATGCTCCGCGTGCTCACTCTTATCACGCAAATAAATTAATATGTCATCGATAAAAATGACGACGAACTTATACAAATATGGTTAGAAAATGTGGTTCATTAAGTCCATAAATACTGCAGGGGCATTCGCTAAACCAAAGGGCATGACGAGGAACTCATAATAGCCGTACCTCATCCGAAAAGTAGTTTTCAAAATGCCTTGCTCCTTAACCCTTAACTGGTAGTAGCCTGACCTTAAATCTATCTTAGAAAACACGATGGTTCCCTTCAACTGGTCAAACAAATCATTGATCCTTGGCAAGGGATACTTGTTTTTCACAATCACTTTGTTGAGTTGTTTGTAGTCTATGCACAATCTCATCAACCTGTCTTTCTTTTTCAAAAAAAGTACTAGAGCACCCCACGGTGAATAACTCTGTCTTGCAAAACCATTATCCATTAACTCTTGTAATTGAGTCTTCAACTCCTTTAACTCCATTAGAGCTATTCTATATGAGGCAATCAAGATAGGTGTCGTACCAGGGACTAACTCGATGCCAAACTCAACTTCTCTAGTTGGAGGTAACCCGGATAACTCTTCCAGAAATACATCCGAGTACTCTCACACCACAGGCATTGTCTCAATTTTGGCTTCAGAATCTTTGGTGTTCAACACAAATGCTAGGTAGGACTCATGCCCTTTTCTTAAATATTTCTCAACAGTCAAAGACGAGATCAGTACTGGTGAGTTATTCGGTTCACCTGATTCAACCCGAATAATATCCCCGTTCTCACATTTCATTTCAATGAACTTGCTACCATAATTCACTATCACATCATGAGCAGTCAACCAATCCATGCCAAGAATTAGATCAAATTCATCAAACGGTAGTAGCATGAGGTTAACCAGAAAACAATGACCTCTAATCATCAAATGACAATATCTACACACTTTATCAACTATCACATGCCTGCCTAACTAGTTTGACACTTTTAGCACAAATTTGGTAGACTCAACAGACATATTCATACTGGATACTAATTTCATGCATACATACAAATGACTCAACCCCGGATTAATCAAAGCAATAACAGAAATATCGTGAAGAGAAAAAGTACCCGCAATCACATTTAGCGAAGATGCCTTTTTGCCACCCTTACTTACACTAACCTACATAACATTTAACATGACAAATCCACACAATAATAAAAGGTCTAATCAGCCATACAAGGCATTATCTCATTCATGCAATTTACTCATCCATGAAAATATCATCATTTGAATATATCAATAATGAACATTAGCCATTATCCAAGGCATTATACAAAATGAAGGGATTCATCCCAAGCCAACACATTTGGCCAAATTAACATTGACACAAAACTCAAAAGTCTAAACCCTATACATGCCATACTCAAAATAATAAAACCAACTATACCTAAAGCTTCAGTTGATAGTGTGATCGATGCCTTCGATGTCCAATGATCCTCAAGCTAATTAGGCGGAACTATAAGAAAATGAAAAGGAGAGGGAGTAAGCATAAAGCTTAGTAAGTTGCATG
This sequence comes from Gossypium anomalum, assembly GCA_025698475.1. Taxonomy (NCBI): domain Eukaryota; kingdom Viridiplantae; phylum Streptophyta; class Magnoliopsida; order Malvales; family Malvaceae; genus Gossypium; species Gossypium anomalum. The sequence continues at coordinate 34,735,404 of CM046959.1, read as the reverse complement.
CAAATAAATATAACAACAACTTTACCATTCATCATCATTCTCATAATACAGAAGTAGCCATAAGCACAACTTACTCATCACTATCCAATACAATTCACATAACATATATTAAGCTCACATCTCATACATTTCAAATAAGTACCTGTACCACTCACAACATGGTTATACTTTTCTCGTTTAGCTTAAACTGAAGTTCTCATCATTGAACCATTCGGAATGCTATCGGATATTCATTAAGCCTCAAATATAGGGTATGGTGTCGATGCCATGTCCTAGAGATGATCTTACACTGGCTCACACGTCAAGTTGATGCCATGTCCCAGGCATGGTCTTACACTAACTCTCACATATCCGTGCTGATGCCATGTCCCAGACATGGTCTTACACTGACACATCTTGTAGCCGATGCATGTCCCAGATATGTCTTGCACTAGCTCTTGTCTCAATGCCGATGCCATGTCCCAAACATGGTCTTACACTGGCTCTCATAATGTGCCCGATGCATGTCTCAGACATGTCTTACACTAACGCACAAATGACCCAAATGTCATGGCGTGAATATCCGATTTGTTCCTAAGGTTCAATCAAGAGTCCTACTATCTCAATTATCGTCATGCATTTTCATTTTCACAATCAAGTAATTTATGCTATAAAAATTCATGCACAATTGATAACAATGTAGTTGCATTATTTACACACAACTTACCTCGGATTAAAATGTAGGCAACTATTTCGGCTTAGTCCACTTGCTTTGCTTTTCCCCGATCTAGGCCTGATTTTTACAATTCTTGATCTATAATGATAAAATTCACAAATTTAATCCTTTTATCCATCCAGGTACTTAACAATTTATAATTGGGCAAGTTGACCATTTTGCCCCTAGACTTTTACAAAATGACCATTTTACCCCTAGGCCCGAAAATTGATCTTTTTATCAAATTTCTTTATATATTAAGCCTAGCTGAACCCTTTTTACTCTTATAGCAAACCAAAGTTTCCATTATTTCTCACATTTATCATCTAATTTTCAACTTATGCAAAATGGTCCTTAGTTAGGGTTTCCATGAAAACTGCTTCACAAAGGTTGTTTATTTCACAACCATGATTCGTTTTCTACCATAAAATTTTAGAAAACACATAAACACTCTATAACACCCCAAACCCAGCCTAGGAGTTAGGCTCGAATCTGACGTGTCACATTAAAGTGTTTTTCGAAAACCATGATTTCATTGAAAACCCTTCTTATTTGAAAACTTGAGTAAAATCCCAGTTACATTAGTTTATTTTATAAAGTGGTGCATTGAAAAGTTATTAATTCTATTCTTAAAACTTCTTTTAAATTGCGGAAGCTAATTTTAAAAGTAAATGATTTACAAAAGCGTGATGTTAAAAAACTAAGTTGCGAAACCATTCTGAGAATGTTGTGGAAACGTTGTGTTGTTTAAAAATAGTTATAAATCGATGTAAATAAAACCCAAAGATAAAATCCAGAAACTTTAAGGGGCCTTATTACAAAAGTGAAAAACCAAAACAAAATCTAAAACATAAATAAAGTCCAAAGGCAGTCGTGTAGCCATCTCCGAGTCCCTCGTAGCACCGATCCTCCAAATGCTGGAGATTACATGCACAGTTAATATACGGGGTGAGTTTATGAAAACTCAGTGTGTAATCCCCTTACTAGAGTAACAATCAGTATATCGAAACAAAAACAGAAATGGTCTGGGCCAGAGCCCTTTAACAGTAACAGTACAGTCCAGTTCAGAGCATACGTGGGTCGAAGCCCACTACAATAATATTTGGGTCACAACCCATAACAGAATCAATTGGGAATAGCCAAAACCAATAACATAACAAGTGGCCCTAAGCCCAAAACGGTGACAGATCTCATAAGCAGATATGCAATAGTATGAAGATGTATCCCACCCCGATCTAGCCAACACACCACTCGTACCAACCCTACACTTATGTGGGGATAAAATCGACCCACCCAGCCAACACACCAATATCACAGCAAAGCTGCCAGTAATAGCAACACAGCAAAACTGCCAGTATATATGCAACTTTAAGCCTTCAGTAGCGGTATTATAATTGGCACAAAGCCATCAATAACTGTATTATGTTTGGCGCATAGCCATCAGCGACGGTAATATAATCGGCACACAGCCTTGGGTAAATATGATCGACACAGAGTCATCAATAAGTATGTTGGGCATGTAGCCACAGGTAAATATGTTTGGCACAAAGCCATAGTCAATATGGCACAGAGCCATTTTTAGGTTGGCACAAAGCCATAATCAGATTAAGCGGCACTAAGCCATCCATCGGTCCACAGTAGTCTCGTGCGACCCGTGCAACCTTAACAGATCAATACTGGATCCACAGTCATCTCGTGCGACCCGTGCGATCCTATCAGAACTTCCTCTGTATCAATGTCCCAACCCCATGCAATTTGTCATGTATGTCATGCTCAATCATCACATGTGTATGCAGAATGACCATGCTCAGTAACAGTCATTTTAACATATATTAAAAGCATATCAATTTTACATCCACAGTCAAGTCAGTTAAAACACAGTCATACAATCACAGTCAAATCAGTCAAATTCATAGTCTAAGCCGGTCATTTACCCACAAGGGCAAAGCAATCATTTTACCTTACAGGGGTATTTCGATAATTTTACACTACAAGGGTATTTCGATAATTTTACAAACTGGGGGTATTTCAGTAATTTTACAAGTTAGAGGTCTTAATGACCCAACTGAGGGTCCATTGTTGCCTCAAGCGACCTAAGTAACCTAAACAGACATAACAATGCAAGTGGGCCTAAGGCCCATTACTCGGCCCAAGTGGGCCCACACGCTCGTGTGACCCATTTAGCCCAAATTCAATTACGGCTATGTGACCTACATAGCCTGGTCCAATATTTATCACTTACCGTGGATTTAATCTGTGTTGGGCCTATGAGCCCATAGGACCTGCACGGCCCTTTTCGGCCCAACGTGACCCAAAACGGCCATAGCCCATGAGTTCAGTCATGGTAGCCTCTACAGTTTATCACCCAAGATTTGTGGGCTCGGTTTACCCCACGGGCGACCGTACGCTCTTAAAGCCTCAAATGTCAAGGTTTTAACACTTTAACTTTCCAGCTTTTGCCGATCTACAGTAAGGAAGGGTGTGGTTACACACCTGATCACGTAGAGTACTAAGAATTCACGATCGCCAGAACCTATATTCAAACATAACATTCAGTTAATCACTAATCACATAGTTTTAGAAAAACTCTTAACAACCACTTAATCGAAAGATCGACTACCACTTGCCTTGAGTAGATCGGTCGACTGCAATTTACCTACCTAATCCAAAGTTTGGTACCGCCACCCTTCCGCACCTTGGCAGAAAGTCTCGAACCGCTGACACCTTACGACACTTAAACGTGGGGGCAAAGGCTACGTGTCCATTCAAAGCTAGCACCCTCTTGATTTTCCTTCAGAACGGCTACCACTCGCTACTATTGGTATCTCACTAAGCAACACACTATCGAAAACCCCCAAAAGTATGCCCTATAACCGAGGCATAAGATGGTACAATCACCCCTTAACAGAATGCAGAGAGAGGTTCGGCTATAAGAGAACACAAGGAAAAAAAGGCATTCGGCTTTAGAAAAGTATAAGAAAGACTAAACTTGAGCATATTACAAGAATAGAGAAAACGAGTAGTAATCAAGTAACTCACCAATTGTTAAAGAACCTCTACCAAACCATAAATAGAACAAAGAGGGGGAGAAGAAGGTAGAAATCGGTCACAAGGATTAGGAACTAAAAGTTGAAAAGAAAAGGAAAAAAACAAAGAAGATAAAGAAGGCTAAGAGAAGAAAAACAAAAAGGAAATGGAAAGAGAGGAGAGAAATATTTATTCAGCTAGGTTGAGAGAAGGAGAGGAGAGTAGATAATTGGCCAACAAAAAATGTGAAGGAAATGAGGAGAAGAAAATAGGGTATTCAGCCCAGGAGGAAACTCTTGAGAGAGGGAAGAAAAGATGACAAGCCAACACGAACAAAAATACCGAAATGGTAAAAATTCAGCTACTCTAAAAAAATAACAAATACATGAAACCCGAAAGACCCCTAGCAAGAAACGGCTAAGAAGTGCAAACAGAGAACTCTCAAAATGCTCGTAATCGTCAAAAATGGAAAACTAATCCCTCAAAGCCGAATTAGTGTTCACAAACGGCACTAGCTTCCCCCTTGATTTTCTCTACAATCTCCTCCTAAAACTCCTCCTTTATGTCCTCCACTGAATTTTCTCCTTCATTTAGTCCAACTCCCCATTCAAATTCTTATGACCAATTCAACCACAGAGTTCCAGTCTAGTTCCAACACCTCCCCAGCTCCAGTAGCAAAATAAACATACAATTGCGCATGCCATGCCTCGAACCTCAGACTCCTTGCCACACATGTAGCACCACCTTGCCATTAGATCCCTTCTCTCTTTGTATCATAAAACAAACACTAATTATTATAAGTCCTTTAAGCTAACATCCAGGTTCACTTAAAAGCCCAAAAACTAAAATTTTGCAAACACCCAGACTTGAACCTAGGCTTCCCAAGCACTCCCAAATATGCCCAAATACTTAGCCACTAAAGCTACACATAATTTGTGATATTTCTCGCATACCTAAACTTTTATGCATTTCCACACTCAAGGCCCATTCCTTCTAGGCCCAAATTCAGGGTGTTACACACTCTCATGGTAAAACCCTATACTTTCAACCATTTTACAAAATAGCACCCTCATTTGAAAGCTCATGCTTCAAGAGTTCCAGAAATAAAAAAATGACCAAGAAAAGTCATCAAAATCACTTATTTGCAAGAGTAAAGAGTCGCTGAAATTTTGAAGCTCTAAAGCCTCTAAAAAAGCTGATATTTTCGGTCAAGAAGAAAGGATGAATGAAAAATATGAAGGCTAGGCTTTAGGGTATTATTTTATCACACATTAGGTCATCAAATACCTAACACTTTAACTAGTTGATTTTCTTTGTCTCATGGCCAGCCAAGCTATAATCTAAGGGTCTATTTACCCTTTAAAAACCCCCCAATTTAAGTTTCATGGCAATTTAACACCTTTAGCTATCAAAATAGGACTTTTGCACTTTATGCGATTTAGTCCTTTTTCACAATTAAGGTCTCAAACACTAAAATTAATTCACCAATTTTTTCATGCATTCATATATTAATGCCACAACACATAAAATAATATCAAAAATAATTTCTCTGACCTCGGTTGGTGGTATCAAAACCACCGTTCTGACTAAGCCCAAAATCGAGCTGTTACACTCCCCCTTTTAAGCTTTGGCTGAATATTTCCTTTTCCCTCTTTGCCTTCTCACAATTCTTTTTCCTCTCTTCATTTTGTTTTTTGGCCAAATAATCTACCTCTACTCCTCCTGCTCTTTCAGTTTCAGCATTTTCATTTGATCAATCAGTTTCAGTGAGTGTATTGGTGCTAGCCTTTTGCCTCTATGTATCGTGTGTGTAACGCCCCAAATTTGGGCCTAAAGTATTGGGTTTTGAGTAGGGGTGCAGTTAAGAGACTGTACATAAATATTTAATTGTGTAAGAAAGTGGCACAATGGAGTGTTTGGCTTAGTGGTTGTATGCTCTGGAAGTATTTGGGAAGTCATGGGTTCAAGTCCTAGCTTCCACAAAATTTTGGTTCTTAAGGATAAAATCCCTATCTTTAGTTTATATGGTTATAAACAAAATTTTCTAAAATATGATACAAAGAGCCTACTGATCTAGTGGTAAGTGTCGTGTTGTATATGCTAGTGATCTGAGGTTCGAATCTCTGCTTGTGCAGGTGGGGAATATTTTTACCGGTGGCTTTGGGCAAAAGTTATGTTTGACCAAAACACCAAGGGTTTGAATAGATTTGGTTGCGGTTGTTGTTAGCCAAATTTGAAGAGATGCATGGGAGAAATTTAAGGAGAAAATCGAGGAAGATTAAAATTTGAAGGAGAGTCTTACCGAGTTTGAACTCTGGCACCTAGTGTTTCAGTTGTGTATGTGTTGGGAAGGTGTTTAACGTGTTGAAGGCTGAATGAATTTGTAAAGTGTTTTGGTCATAAAAATTGGGCTATAGGCTTTGGGGTGTCATTTTGGTGTTAGCTAACCATAGGTCATTTTCGTTTCAATACCTCGGGTTGGCAATTTTACTTCTTTTGTTTTGTTTTGGCTCTAATTGAAGACTCCTGAAAACCTCTCAGCCTCTTGTTCATTTTCTTTCGCCGAATACCTAAGAGATATTTTACTCTTCATATTTTCTTCTTCTTTGTCCCCACTTCTCAAAAACCGAATACTCCTTTTATTTCAATTTCATTCCTCATTTCACTGTTCTTTGTCAAGCCAAATCATCCCCCCTTTTTCTTTGTTGGCTAAATACCCTAAGTATTGTTCACTTATTATCCTCTATTCTCCAAACCGAATACCCTCTGTCTTTGGGTAACTGAAATTGTAAAAGCCAAATTATTTTCTCCCTCTCTTCCTATCTTTCTTTTGGCTGAATCTTGCTGAAGTGCTGCAGAAATTCCTTGACTTTTGGGTAACAGTTCTGCGTGGTGTTTCCCCTAGTCGAATCTCATTTGATTTTTTCTCAAAGGTTCGGTATTTGGTATCTCTTAGGCCGAATGATTACTTTCTCTCTTTCTTGCCTTAGGGTGGTAATCATCTAACACCTTTTTAATTCCTTTTTCGTCCAATTGTTGCTAGGGACTCGACTTCTGTAATCAAGGTGCTAAGCCAATTACTCTGTCCCTACAAGTGGTACCTTTTTTATTGGTAAGTACTTTAAATCCTAGACATAGCATGTGGGATTATTGAGTTTGATGAATTGGTTGACTGCTTCATGCGAAGGTTGAAGCTTTGGGAAGATACGTGGATTTTAGGAGTAAGAGGGGCTCTACAATAGTTCATTTGGTAAGTAGCGATAATTCGGTTAAAGTTTCTGCGAGGCTTTGGTTTTTGGTTTAACCGTAAATATGACTGATGGTGAGGGGTTGGGGTTGATCATAGGTTCTCGATTTAGAAGTGGTTTGGTTGCAACTCCATAATAGGTGTGTACATACACCACCTTAACTCTAGATTAGCAAATCTCGAAATACTGAAAAGTTGAAAAGCTGAAAGAACGGCAATGATTACTACATGAGCGCGCGAACGCACGTGTTGAAAATCTAATGCGATAGTAGAGGCCACCATGACCGAACTCATGGGTTGTGGCTGTATTGGGCCATGTTGGGGCGAGTTGGGCCATACGGGCCCAATGGGCTTGTAGGCCCTAGATATGTAAAACTCCCCAATAGGTGGAAAAACATTGGACTGACTGTGTCACTCACATGGCTTGGATTAGATTCAGGCTTGGTGGGCCAATGGGTCGTGTGGGCTTATGGGCCTACTTAAATGGGCTTCGGGCCCAATCGCACTGTTTGATTGCTAATGGTTACACGAGTCACGCGAGATGACTGTAAACCTACTAATGGGTCAACAAGTGTCCTTAGATCTCGATTTACAAAATAAGCGTTATGCCCCTGAAGTACAAAATGACTAAAATGCCCTTACTTGTTTGCATTCATGTGATATTATGCTGTATGGGGGACGAGATCATTGATTTGGAGGAAGTATATAATTTGTTAGGGTCGCATGGTTGCTTGACAACTCTGGATCCACCGACGGCTAAAAGCTATTATGTGATTGGCAGCTCTACTGTGAATTTGGTTAGTGCCACAACCGGTGCTACAATAGGAGTGTAGGGATGGGTGGGTCAGTTAAATCCCCACAAGAGTGTAGGATTGGACCGGGTACAGAGTACAGGGTTGGTTGGGTATTTGTGCATTGCATAATCTGATTCTGATTGTGACATGGGCTCTGGCCCAACTGAGGCTAACATGGGCTAAGGCCCAAGTGCCATCGTTATTGTAATGGGCTTAGGCCCAAATTGATGTGATGCATCCTTTATGACTGATGAGGGTTGTACACACTGAGGTTTCGTAAACTCACCCCCTCTTTTAAATTTTTTAGATAATCCTCAGTAGGCGGTTTGACGTTTGGGAGGACTCGGAGATGGCCACACTACGAACAGCTTTAAATATTCGTGTTCTCTTTTATATTACTTAAATTACTTTCTCTTTGAGCTTTTAATGTAATAAGGCCTTTTCTTTAATTTTTTAGCTTTTAATTTGGGGGTTTTAAACTATTATGATTTATTTCTGTTAAAAGAAGAGCGCGATTTTCTAAAATGATATCTGTTTTCATAACATCACGTTTTTGCAACATTATTGAAATGCTTCCGCAACAAACATGTTTTTAAAAGTAAGGCTGGTTTAAAATGGTTAAACAAATAATTAAGTTGACTTTAGAATTAAGCAAAGGGGCTTTTCTCTTCCAAGTGAGATTTATTAATAAGACAAAGTTTTTTGAAAAACCATTTTTAATGTGACACACCAGATTCGGTCATAACGTTTAGGCCGGGTTTGGGGTGTTACATTTGGTAGTATCAGAGTCAGGGAACAAAACTCGACTGGGAAATGGGCCTTAGTTTTTGGATTTTAAAGTTATTTACAAATGATTCTGAATCATTTTGAAGGACTTTTATTATGTGGTTCACTGAGTCTCCGGCGTCGAACTAAGTAAGTTCTCCTGATCCTGAAATATATTTTAAACTATTATACTATAGATAGTTACTGGGCTTACTTTAGATGATAGACCATACTGAGACTCTTTAGCTAGAGTAAACTGAAAAATTATAGGAAACTAAAACTGTAATGAGCCTGCGATTGCGAAAACAACTCTTAACTACTACTATCATAAAACATCTGCTTAATTTCTGAAACTATGAGCTAAATTACATAAAATTTCTAAACTAGATTATAAACAAAGTGATAATGAGCACTAGAAGGGGTGTAAGAGGCTGCGGCAGAGGCCGTGGAAGTGTTAGGGTTGAATCTTCGGCATCAGGTCACATGCCCAACATTGAGGCGAGAGAAGCACCGGCTTCACCGGTACCCAAGAAATTGTCGTATGATTGACCAGCTGGGGATGACGCATTGTCCCAAGCAATGTTAAGGATTATAGAAAGGGTCGCTAAACCCAACACTGGTATTGGGAGCGGGGGGTCGATTTTTGAGAGACTCCGATTGAATGGAGCTGAGATCTTCAAGTGTATCGCGGGAGTAGCAACGAATGTGGCCGAATATTGGTTGGAGGCCACCAAAAGGATAATGAATGACCTAGATTGCACTTCCGAGAAAAAATTGAAAGGAGCACTGTCACTGCTGCGAGAGGAAGCTTACCAGTGGTGGCTTACCGTGAAAGAGGGCACTTAGCCTGACCGGATAAATTGAGAGTTCTTTAAATCGAAGTTTTAAGGGAAATACGTGGGCGTAAGCTATGTGGATGCTTGGAGGAATGAATTCTTGAACTTGACTCAAGGAGATCGATTTGTGGCTGAGTACGAGGCAAAGATCTTACGACTCAGTTGGTATGATAAAGGAATAATGGCAACATATTATGAATGTTGTGTTCGGTTCGAAGACGGCCTTAGAGACAGTCTTCGGGTATTAATTGCTCCTCAGAGGGAGCAGGATTTGGTAGCATTGGTGGAGAAAGAAAAAATAGCTGAAGATGTAAAGCGTACTGAATGCCTAAACCGAGAAAGAGAAAGGGGCAGAAATAAAAGGGATTCTGAGCCTTCCAATTACAATCAGAGGCCTAAGAGAAGGGCCAAAGTGGATGGGCCGGTTAGAGCAGGGCCCTCTGCTGCTACTATTGGGTTACCACGTTGTGCTATTTATGGAAAAAGTCATGCAGGAGAGTGCTGGAGGAAAACAGGAGCTTGTTTGAGTTGTGGTTCCATGGAGCATCGTCTTAGAGAGTGTCCTAGAAGACTGGATCAGATGCAAGTCTTTGCTAAAGGTAATGTATAGCCACTGAGGGGTGGGCAACAGCCGCCTAGAGGCCGTGGTCAGGCCAGGGGTGGAAACAGTTTAGGTCGTAAAGCACCAGAAAGAGGTGGTGATCATACTGAGAGGCGAGGCAGCCAGCTCTGGTCTATACAGCATACTGCCGAGAGGACGAAGACACTTCAGATGTGAATACTAGTACGCATTTTATCCAAAGTGTACTATATATCTATTTTGAAATTAGAATTAGAGTGCGCAGCAGAAGCGTAGTGGTGTAACCTGGGTCATGCAATTTGGATAGTTGGAAATCTCGAAGACAAAATTTCTTGAAGGGGGTCAACCTGTAACGCCCCAAATTTGGGCCTAGAAGTATTGGGTTTTGAGCAGGGGTGTAGTTAGGAGACTACACATAAATATTTAATTGTCCAAGAAAGTGGCACAATGATGTGTTTGGCTTAGTGGTTGTGTGCTCTGGAAGTGTTTGGGAAGTCATGGGTTCAAGTCCTGGCTTCCACAAAATTTTGGTTTTTAAGGATAAAACCGCTATCTTTGGTCAGTAGGGTTATAAATAAAATTTGGTAAAGTATGATACAAAGAGCCTACTAATCTAGTTGTAAATGGCGTGTTGTATATGTTAGTGGTCTGAGGTTCGAATCCCTGCTTGTGCAAATGGGGATTATTTTTGCCGGTGGCTTTGGGAGGAAGTTGTGTTTGACCGAAACACCAAAGGTTTGAACAGATTTAGTTGCGGTTATTGTTAGCCAAATTTGAAGAGATGGGTGGGAGAAATTTAAGGAGAAAATCAAGGAAGATTCGAATTTGGAGAAGAGTCTTGCCGAGTTTGAACTCTGGCACTTAGTGTTTTGGTTGTGTAGGTGTTGGGGAGGAGTTTAATGTGTTGAAGGCTGAACAAATTTGTGAAGTGTTTTGATCATAAAAATTTGGCTACAGGCTTTTGGGGTGCCGTTTTGGTGTTAGCTAACCATAGGTCATTTTCGTTTCAATACCTCGGGTTGGCAATTTTACTTCTTTTGTTTTGTTTTGGCTCTAATCAAAGACTCATGAAAACCTCTTAGCCTCTTGTTCATTTTCTTTGGCTGAATACCTAAGTGACATTTTACACTTCATCTCTTCTTCTTCTTTGTCCCCTATTCTCAAAAGCTGAATACTCCTTTTATTTCGATTTCATTCCTCATCTCACTATTCTTTGTCAAGCCGAATCATTCCCCCTTTTTCTTTGTTGGCCAAATACCTTAAGTATTGTTCACTTCTTTGTAATAGCTTGATTTTAACCCTAATCGAAACAGTGGTTTCCAGACCATGAATCCTAGTCGAAAAAATATTTAAATATTATTTTCTGTGCTTAAAATGTATGAATTTGCTTGTGTGAAAGTTTTATTTAAAAATTTTATCGTTTAGATGTTGATTTGAAAACAAGGGTTTAATCACGTAAAAAAATGAAAAGTGATTGGTTAATTATTAAAGTGTCAAAATTGCTTTGTTCTTTAAACATGGAGTCTTTATGTTGCAATTTGTCCATCAATAATAATGATGGACGGTTTTAATGCTTATATTATAAGGTTTTATATTTTGTTAATAAGGTTAATTTAGTAAATGTTTAATAACATTATATTAAATAAAACATAAAATAAAATGTTATCATGCATTATTTTGTTCATCAAAGCTGAAACTAGGAAAAAGAAAAGGGAAAGAAAGACCAAGCATATTCGGCCAATTTTCAGTCAAAATTCAAGGTATGTTTGAGCTCGGTTTTTAATAATTTTTACGTTTTTGAGATCGTTGCTTCGAATACTCTAAGACCCATGTAAGAACTTTTTTAATTGATGAGATATTCATGAGTTGCCATTGTTGATAGTTTGATAGATTTTGTGTTTAAAGATAGAAAATAAAAGATATGTGTTAGATTAACAAAATTTTTATTAGAAGTTTTGATGGAATTGAGTAATTAAGGCTAAATTGCAAAAATATTAAATTGAAGGGTTAATTTGTATAATAGGTGAAATGTAAGGACTTATATAAGCTAGAGAAGCATTCGGCTAGAGCTTGTTGTTTTTAAATTTTGTGTATTTGATGTGTTATGAATTTTTGGACTATAATGTAAAATTGTGAAAAATAAGGAACAAAATGTAAATTTGCTCATTTATGTGTTTTAGGGTTTAATCGAATTGAATTTTATTTGAATGAGCTTAATTTGAATTTGAATAGATCAAGAACAAAAAGGATTGGGTTTGGATCGGGGAAAATCAAAAATCGTTGAATCAAGAACAAAAAGGATTGGGTTTGGATCAGGGAAAATCAAAAATCGTTGAATAGTCGATAATCTCTGTCTGTTGATATCCGAGGTAAGTTATTAAGCATATATTTTGTATGGATTTAAACAAACATAATATCTATGTAATTATGCCGAATTGAATTGTAACACCCTTCACCCGTATCCGACTCCGGAACAAGGTTCGAGGCGTTACCGAACTTAAACATTCACAAACATATAAAATCGGGTCACAAAGTTCTACCCAAAATTAAAACTTGCAAACCACAATAAATAAAGACCACATCTCACGGCCATGTACAAAAGCTCAATGTAGGCCAATACGCAAACCAAATCATAATAATAATACATGACATGAAATAAACTTCTTATACATGCCACTCACATGAAAACGTTTAACATATACTAGCCAATACTCCAAGGGTAATGGCTTGATAGTGTGATCTTTGCCTCGACGATCTCCAACCCCCGAGTGACACGAGAAACTAAAAATAAATGAAAAGAAGGAAGTAAGCTTTACGCTTAGTAAGCAATTACATAAATAATGAATAAAGAATTTAGTATGATTACATAATAACTCAAGTGTATCTACTTTTAATTTCACTATTTATTCCACTTTGGTCAAGCTGTCTCTCCTGCGTCATGTTCACTAAATAAATCATAACTCGAGTTACGAAACTCAAAATCCAATTCCGTAAATTTTCCTTGAAAATAGGCTCATATATCTATTCACTAATTTTTTTCTAGAATTTTTGGTCAAGCCAATTAGTACAGTTTATTAGTTAAAATTTCCCTTGTTACACAGCTCGACTGATCTGACCTCTGTTCACTACGAATTTAATTTCTCCCAGTATACAATTCAAATAATCATGAAACCTATTTCATTTAAAACTAGACTCAATAATGAATTTATGCATATAAACTATATTTCTTAATTTGTTTTGTACAATTTTTAATGATTTTTCAAAGTTGGAACAGGGGATCACATAGTCATTCTGAGCAAGTCACACACAATTATAAATATCTCAAAATATAGAATTCCCGATACTTGATGGTTTCAGCACACAGCTCCACTATCATATTTCATATAATTCGGCTCTCTTGTACACATGGTGAACACTTAGTACCACCCATGTGACCTAGCCAATTTATCTCGTAGCTCTCTTGTCTACATGGTGTCCTTCACCTGGAACCACGCATGCGACCTAGCTGCATATATCCCGTAGCTCTCTTGTCTACATGGGATACTTCCCGTATCACACATGTGACCTAGCTACATTTATCTCTCTCCCGTAGCTCTCTTGTCTACATGGGATACTTCCCGTATCACACATGTGACCTAGCTACTACATAGTATCGTGTAGCTTTCTTGTACACATGATGTGCACTCGGCATCATACATGTGACCTAGCTACACTCCATCTATATTATTCAATTCTTAGAATGTTCAACCGGGATTTCTCTCTCTATTACTTATTTCCATTCTAACAATAATCAATTTATGCTTCAAAATCGGCTAAAATATATATAATAGGCTGAAATATAAAAATGTAAATGAAGTTAATGTATTATTTACATACAAACTTACCTCGGTGCAAAATATAAAAATTTTGCAATTTAGTCCAAAACATTTTCCTTTCCCCGTTCGAGATCGATTCCACGCCTTTCTTGATTATTGAGCTTGGAAAGCTTGAAAACCCTAGCCATGGCCTCCCCCATGCTAATTTGGCCTCCATGAAGAAGATGAGCAAAATTGGCTTTTAATTTTGTATTTTAATTCATTTTACCCCTAAATGACCAAAATGCCCTTACTACTAAACTTTCAAAAATTCCTTTCATGTCCTAATTTTGTCCATGAACTTAAAATTGGTCAAATTGCTATTTAAGACCTCCTAATTAATATTTTAAAGCAATTTCATACTAGAAACTTCTAGAATGCAAGTTTTGCAACTTATTCAATTTAGTCCCTAACTTCAAATTAAGCACTTTATGCATTGAATTTCTTCACGAAATTTTCACGAAATCATAAAATCATATCATAAACCTCAAAATAATTATAAAATAATTATAAAACAATTATTTCTATCTCGAATTTGTGGTCACGAAACCACTATTCCGATTAGGCCCTGATTCGGGTTGTCACAATTCTCCCCCCCTTTAGAGATTTTCGTCCCCAGAAAATCTTCTGGAAAAAGTGGTCTTCACTTAGATGCATAAATTTCAGATTTGGTGCTGAAGAACTTTCACTCAGGTGGTGCCTCCAATATATCTTTTTAATTTTTTCATATATTATGAAAGCTTACGGACTCATCTCTCAATTGTTCTTAAATTTTCAAGCCTTCTCCATTTCCCTTGTCATCTTGACATAAAACCAGATCTCAATTTGGTTAATGGAGACTAGAATTCCAAGAAATCCAGTTATCAAAGGGACCTACACTCTTCCGAAATAATCATACAGATTTTCATCATCAATAAATCATAATCCAATAATAAGCCTCAGAATAATAATATCATGAATCAGATCCAATCTGAAATTCAACATCAGAAGTCGATCCTCACTATACTCTTTTAGTTTACTACTCACTATCATATTTTCCTCTTTCCACTACGGAAATAATTCTGATATAACCTCGAAAATAATCCTTTCTTCTAGTTACAAAATATTTCATCATGCCATCCTTTACTATTCATTCCTTACGTTAATCAAAACTATTTCAATTGCATTAGCTCAAGTAACCAAAACATCTCAATTGAAGACTTTAACTATAATTGACTTACTTGAGAGAAGTAATCCACCATACCGATTGAAACTCTCACTTTTATCACCTATGCTTTTCTTTGTTGTCAAACCTTACACCTAAAATCGAAAAATCCCAACATTGAAATCACCATATTACCCAAATCAAATCGGAAGTATAGTCATACTTGACATGATTATCACGAGTGAAGAATGCACTCCAAGCATGAGTCATAATTGACAAATTACGGAATAAAGATAACAAGAAAACCAAATAAAGAAATCCAAGATAGAGAAACCCGAATAAAGAAACCCAAGATACGATACTATAGGAAAATCAAAACCAAACTCATAGGAAAATATAGAAAATCCCGATAATTCCTTGAAGAAAAGAAATCCAATAGAAAACATCATTTAATCTCTCTTGGAATTAAATGCAACAAGAACAATGTATCTTCCTATATATACATATCAAATGGAGCATCAAGTAGATGAAACAAAATCATAGTATTATACATATTCTCTCTTTTTTTTTTATATATATCAGGCAGAATATAATAGAATGCCCAGAAAGAATAGAGCAATACAAATTATAAACCAGTCAAAGCTACCAATGCTTTCGTCTAACATCGAGATTAGAAAACATCCTCATATAACTAGAATTTATTCAAAAGATCAACAACCCTAGAAATATTTCTGGGAATGGATAAACACATAAAACATCTTAGAAGAAACTGCTAAAATCTATCCAGCCGTAACTGTCACACTCAGATATTACACATCTCAGATATCATTTCCCCAACTATTTCTGTCATCACAAATTTCATATTATTTTTCACTAAAGAAGACTAGTTCTGAATAAATTTTGTTTTGCACTTTCCTTGACCTTGTACCTTAGTAATTCAATTTATCAAAATAATTTTCTTCTCTAATTGGAATAGTGCATAACTCCAATAATCCTTATGCCAATCTGATACTTTTTTTTTTTTTTTTTAGCTTTGACTTTACTTATAAACTCATTCTTTAATCTCTAATCATATTTATAATTATTCTAGCACTGAACTCTTTGGTTTCTCAACCGAAACTTATTCAAGTACAAATCTCATGAAATTCCATTATAAAACACCACTTTGATAAGGGGGAAGGGGTCGTAGGGCCTCTGACTCAACTCTCATATACATATACATGAAACACAGTTTTCATCAGAGCAATCATATCTCAATCATGTCATTCATTTCGAGTAACTAACATTCATATTGGTTTAATGCCCACTTTCCAGTTATCTCATTTAGTCAAGTATAATTATGCATGCATCATATTTTATTTATTTTTTTGAATAGCTTGACTTATCCATTCATCTACTCGAGCAAATCATACTCATGACATCATATAAGGGTTAAACAAACATAGATATTTGCATCACAATGGCAACTTTCATTTCATACATCATCATATACATATCATTACAATCACATAATTCAGTCCAAACAATTTAACATAGATAAATTCATTTCATTATAATCATTTATCTCATAAAAAAAATATCATTCACATTCATCAACATTCAATGTTCAATCAAGGCAATGACATATTTATTCATATCATAATATTAGGAACTTTTACTCATACCTCTACAATTTCTATTTATCCCATTCACCTTATCAAGTAAATCAAATACGCTACATCATAGGAGCATCAAGCATGTATAGATATTTATTACAACATGACCTTTTCATCTCACGTGTTATCACTTATATATATATATCATAAATTTTTATTCATACTTTTCTAAATCGAGACTCATCATAATCGTAATTTTATTCAAACACTTTCGCATCACATTGAACATGGTCGAGTCTGCAGCTCGGTTGAGAGTACCTGTGTCTAAACAAGACGGTGTTCATACGCGTCGGAGACATCACACTATCACGGATCGGTGGCATGTATAGTGGACTTTTACACATGCTAGGTTAGTCGAGAAACGACTAAAACACGGCTCGATACCACTAAATGTAACACCCTTCACCCGTATCCGACTCGGAACAAGGTTCAAGGCGTTACCGAACTTAAACATTCACAAACATATAAAATCGGGTCACAAAGTTACGCCCAAAATTAAAACTTGCAAACCACAATAAATAAAGACCACATCTCACGGCCATGTACAAAAGCTCAATGTAGGCCAACACGTAAACCAAATCATAATAATAATACATGACATGAAATAAACTTCTTATACATGCCACTCACATGAAAACATTTAACATATACTAGCCAATACTCCAAGGGTAATGGCTTGATAGTGTGATGCTGCCTCCGACGATCTCCAACCCCTGAGCTGACCTGAGAAACTAAAAATAAATGAAAAGAAGGAAGTAAGCTTTACGCTTAGTAAGCAATTACATAAATAATGAATAAAGAATTTAGTATGATTACATAATAACTCAAGTGTATCTACTTTTAATTTCACTATTTATTCCACTTTGGTCAAGCTGTCTCTCCTGCGTCATGTTCACTAAATAAATCATAACTCGAGTTACGAAACTCGAAATCCAATTCTGTAAATTTTCCTTGAAAATAGGCTCATATATCTATTCACTAATTTTTTTCTAGAATTTTTGGTCAAGCCAATTAGTACAGTTTATTAGTTAAAATTTCCCTTGTTACACAGCTAGACTGATCTGACCTCTGTTCACTACGAATTTAATTTCTCCTAGTATACAATTCAAATAATCATGAAACCTGTTTCATTTAAAACTATACTCAATAATGAATTTATGCATATAAACTATATTTCTTAATTTGTTTTGTACAATTTTTAATGATTTTTCAAAGTTGGAACAGGGGATCACATAGTCATTCTGAGCAAGTCACACACAATTATAAATATCTCAAAATATAGAATTCCGATACTTGATGGTTTCAGCACACAGCTCCACCATCATATTTCATATAATTCGGCTCTCTTGTACACATGGTGAACACTTAGTACCACCAATGTGACCTAGCCAATTTATCTCGTAGCTCTCTTGTCTACATGGTGTCCTTCACCTGGAACCACGCATGCGACCTAGCTGCATATATCCCGTAGCTCTCTTATCTACATAGGATACTTCCCGTATCACACATGTGACCTAGCTACTACATAGTATCGTGTAGCTTTCTTGTACACATAATGTGCACTCGGCATCATACATGTGACCTAGCTACACTCCATCTATATTATTCAATTCTTAGAATGTTCAACGGGATTTCTCTCTCTATTACTTATTTCTATTCTTCCAATAATCAATTTATGCTTCAAAATCGGCTAAAATATATATAATAGGCTGAAATATAAAAATGTAAATGAAGTTAATGTATTATTTACATACAAACTTACCTCGGTGCAAAATATAAAAATTTTGCAATTTAGTCCAAAACATTTTCCTTTCCCCGTTCGAGATTGATTCCACGCCTTTCTTGATTATTGAGCTTGGAAAGCTTGAAAACCCTAGCCATGGCCTCCCCCATGCTAATTTCGGCCTCCATGAAGAAGATGAGCAAAATTGGCTTTTAATTTTGTATTTTAATTCATTTTACCCCTAAATGACCAAAATGCCCTTACTACTAAACTTTCAAAAATTCCTTTCATGTCCTAATTTTGTCCATGAACTTAAAATTGGTCAAATTGCTATTTAAGACCTCCTAATTAATATTTTAAAGCAATTTCATACTAGAAACTTCTAGAATGAAAGTTTTGCAACTTATTCAATTTAGTCCCTAACTTCAAATTAAGCACTTTATGCATTGAATTTCTTCACGAAATTTTCACGAAATCATGAAATCATATCATAAACCTCAAAATAATTATAAAATAATTATAAAACAATTATTTCTATCTCAAATTTGTGGTCACGAAACCACTATTTCGATTAGGCCCTGATTCGGGTTGTCACATGAATGGTATATATATATATATATACATGTAGTGATGAAATTATCGAATGTAAAAAGAAATGAGATGTATTGAGTTGTTGACTTTCTGCACTATGTGTGCGGGTATAAATATTTATGATTATGAGATTGGCACTAAGTGTGCGAATTTAATTGTATAGCACTAAGTGTGCGAGTTTGATTATTAAGCACTAAGTGTGTGAACTTACTATATATTTTTGAATAACTATTAGCACTAAGTGTGCGGCCTTATCGAGTAATCATGGACAGTGGAATGAGTAAAAACTTGGAGTTCATGAGGAATAGCCATTATGTTTATGTTCTAAATTGAGCTTGGTAAGTCTTGAACCTATGTGGTGATTCTATTTAAAATCAAATATATAAGATTAATTGAGGAATAGATGAAATGCTACTTAGATGTATAATTTAAATGAAAATAAAATGATATGTGGAAATACATTAAATATCATATTGAATGTTATATGAAATGTTAATGGAAACTTAGCTATTCGAGAGCATGTAATGATAAATGTGTGAATAGCTTTGTGCTAAAATCATTTTGAAGTTCGAATAAGATGGTGTTTGTGTTTGGAAGATATATGTTATATTGCAGAATGAGATGAAGTGTATTATGCATATTTTTTTATATCTATTACATAATGATGGAATGCCATAATGTATTCAGCCTTGTATTTGGAATTGAAGAAATGCTTTATGGTTGTGTAATTATATATTGATTTTAGTTGAATCATAGTATTCGATTAATAAGTGCCTTATAATATGGTAAGCTAATGATTATATGATTTAGTAGTATGAACTAGTTAAATGGTATTTGAGATATCAAGTTAAATTTTAAAGTTTAATTTCTTGTAACTTACTAAGCTAAATTAGCTTACACTGTGTTTGGATGATTGTTTTTGATTTATAGGTTTTGGTAATCATTATGTGCTCAGGGATCGTCAGTGAAACTCGTCACACTATCATCTATAATTTGGTATCCTTGAAAGCTTAAGTTTAAACTTATGGCATGTATAAGCTATTCTATCTTTTGAATCACTTATGAATATTTTATATTAGTAGATTTAAACCTATTATATATTTGACCAAGGTCTAAAATTATTTAAAGTTATGTTCGTGCTATAAATCGAATGAGGAATAGGTTTTGATGGTGGATTAATATTAGTTAAATTAAGATGTTTATCTGGTAGCAGGAGTTGGTAATAAAATGATAGATGATATGGGAATTGAATACATTAGTGGTTGGTATGTGATTTTAAAATTTATTATATTAAAATGGTCAAATGCATATGGCTTTGCAATTAGCAAATAGGCATGTTTGGTCTTTAAATGATTTGCCAAGTATGTTTTATTTTTATAATAGTCAATTTTAATGTTGCACATGATTTGAATAATATGCTATGTGAAATGTTTTATTTGGTTAATTAATACATGTATATAATTATGAAGTCAAAGAATTAATATTGATTTGAAATTGTTTGAACCTGGGAATTATCATTCGTGCATACAGCGTGATTAATAATTTAATATATTTATTTTACGAATATGATCTATGGAATTATGTGATTGTATGAATACTATGTTTTCTTCGGTTTTACCTCGTAACCCCTCCGGCGACGGTTGCGAGTTTGGGGTGTTACATTCTTCTTCTCTATTCTCCAAACCGAATACTCACTGTCTTTGGGTAGCCGAAATTGTAAAAGCCAAATTATTTTCTCCCTCTCTTCCTGTCTTTCTTTTGGCTGACTCCTATTGAAGTGCTACCGAAATTCCTTGGCTTTTGGGTAAGTGTTCTGCGGTGTGTTTCCCCTAGCCGAATCCCATTTGGTTTCTTAACAAAGGTTCAGCATTTGACATATCTTAGGCCAAATGATTGTTTTCTCTCTTTCCTGCCTTGGGGTGGTAATCATCTAACACCTTTTTAATTCCTTTTTCATGCGATTGTTGCTAGGCACCCGACTTCTGTAATCAAGGTGCTAAGCCGATTACTCTGTCCCTACAAGTGGTACCTTCTTTATTGGTAAGTAATTTAAATCCTAGACACAGTATATGGGATTATGGAGTTTTGATGAATTGGTTGACTATTTCATGTGAAGGTTGAAGCTTTGGGAAGATACATGGATTTTAGGAGCGAGAGGGGCTCTACAATAGTTCGTTTGGTAAGTAGCGATGATTCGGTTAAAGTTTCTACGATGCTTTGGTTTTTGGTTTAACCGTAAATATGACTGATGGTGAGGGGTTGGGGTTGATCATAGGTTCTCGATTCAGAAGTGGTTCGGTTGCAACTCCATAATAGGTGTGTACATACACCACCTTAACTCTAGATCAGCAAATCCCGAAATTCTGAAAAGCCAAAAAGCTGAAAGAATGGCAACGATTACTACACGAAGGCATGAACGCACATGTAGAAAATCTGATGCGATAGTAGAGGCCACCATGAGTGAACACATGGGCTGTGGCCATATTGGGCCACGTTTGGTCGAGTTGGGCCATACGGGCCCAATGGGCTCGTAGGGCCTAGATGTGTAAAACTCCCCAATAGGTGGGAAAACGTTGGACCGGCTGTGTCACTCACATGGCTTGGATTGGATTTAGGCTTGGTGGGCCAATGGGTTGTGTGGGCCTATGGGCCTGCTTAAATAGGCTTTGGGCCCAATCACACTGTTTGATTGCTAAAGGTTGCACAGGTCACGCGAGATGACTGTGAGCCTACTGATGGGTCAAAAAGTGTCCTTAGATCTCGATTTACGAAATGACCGTAATGTCCCTGAAGGGCAAAATGACAAAAATGCCCCTACATGTTATATGATTGTTATTGTATGCCTTTTATGACATGTTTGCATTCATGTGATATTATGCTGCATGGGGGACGAGATCATTGATTTGGAGGAAGTACTTGATTTTTTAAGGTCGCATGGTCGCTTGACGACTGTGGATCCACTGACGGCTTAAAGGCATTATGTGATTAGTAGCTCTACTGTGAATTTGGTTAGGGCCGCAACCGATGCTGCAATAGGAGTGTAGGGATGGGTGGCTCGATTAAATCCCCACTGGAGTGTAGGGTTGGATGAGATACGGAGTGCAAGGTTAGTTGGGTATTTGTGCATTGCATAATCTGATTCTGATTGTGACATTGGCTCAGTCCCATCTAAAGCTACCATGGGCTAAGGCCCAAGTGCCACCATTATTGTAACGGGCTTAGGCCCAAATTGATGTGATGCATGCTTTATGATCAATGAGGGTTGTACACATTGAGTTTTCGTAAACTCACCCCCTCTTTTAAATTTTTCAGGTAATCCTCAGTAGGCGGTTCGACGTATGGGAGGACTAGGAGGTGGCCACACTACGAATAGCTTTAAATTTTCGTACTCTCTTTTACATTACTTAAATTACTTTCTCTTTGAGTTTTTGATGTAATAAGGCCTTTTCTTTAATTTTCTAGCTTTTAATTTAGGGTTTTAAAACTATTATGATTTATTTCTGTTAAAAGAAGAACGCGATTTTCCAAAATGATATATGTTTTCATAACATCATGCTTTCGCAACATTGTTGAAATGCTTCCGCAACAAACATGTTTTAAAAGTAAGGCTGGTTTAAAATGGTTAAACAAATAATTAAGTTGACTTTAGAATTAAGCAAAGGGCCTTTTCTCTTCTAAGGGTGATTTATTAATAAGACAGTTTTTCGAAAAAGCATTTTTAATGTGACACACCAGATTCGGTCATAATGTCTAGGCCAGGTTTGGGGTGTTATAGTGTGTCTTTGGCTATTGTTATGGGTGTGGGCCGATTGTGTCTTTCCCCTATTCTGAGATTCGTGCTTTTGGTAAGTTGGTATGTGATTTTATCAAATATTGGGGTAATTGATATTGTTAAGGTTAATAGAATTCGATTGTAATGCAGGTGTTCTCTAAGGGCTAGTTATTAGTTTTTTGCAACGGTTGAAGGGTGCAAGCCTAAATCGGTAGATTAAGGCAAGTGACAATCTATTTTTTTGGACAAGTAATTCAAGAGAGGGGTCTTGTAACCTTATCGTGAAGGGACTAATGGTGTGTTATAATTGTCTTTAGGTTGGAGTGCTCCAGAGTGGTGTGCACACTTTCGCAACAAGGTGTGTAATGCAATCCCAACTTTGGAAATCAGCAAAAGCCGGAATGAGTGGATGGCGATGCTACACGGGCGTGCACTCGCTCATGTGGTAGGCCATGTGGCTAAACATGGGCGTATCATCGTCGAGGCCATCCATGAACAAATTTATGGGCCGAGGCCGTTTTGGGCCTTATTGGGCTGAACTGGGCCAAGTGGGCCCCATGGGCATGTGGGCCCTACATAGGCAAACCACACGGACATGTGGAGAATATTGGGCCAGGCTGTGTAATCCACAAGGCCAAGGCCATTTCTAGGCTATGTAGGCAACACGGGTGTGTGGGCCCACAATATGGGTGGTGGGCCCATTTCCATTATTTGACTGTTAAGGTTGCACGGGTCACCTGAGATGACTGTGGACCTATTGTTAGGTCGATAAGTGTACCTGGAACCCTAATTGATAAAATGACTATTTTGCCCCTGTGTGATAAAATGATTGATATGCCCCTATGAGATGTATGATTACTTTTGAGCATGCCACATTAAACATATTGAATACACGTATGATATTATGACATGACATGACATGATGCATGATATCTTGCATGGGGATGGGTTTTGTTATGATTGGAGAAAGTGTACTGTTCTGGCAGCTCTGCTGCAAATACTGTTTAGTGCCGCAACCGGTACTACTTGGGGTGTAGGGATGGGTGGGTTGATTATATCCCCACATGGAGTGCAGGGTTGGACGGAGATGGAATGTAGAGGCTGGCTGGGTAGGATCTCTTGATTGCATATATGTATCGCATCTCACATCGAAATGGGCTCGACCCAAACCGACATCGACATCAGAATACGCTAAGGCCCCGCCCGATCATTGAACCATGACTAAATTGGGCTTAAGCCGGACTGCATATGCTCACTGTTTGTTTTTTTTTATATGAGGTTACACACTGAGTTCTCGTGAATTCACCCTTCTATTTATCTGTACAGGTAATCCCCAGGCTTAGGCAGATTGGTGCCACGAGGGACACAAAGGCGGCCACACAACTGCATTTACTTTCATATTTGCTTCATTTTATAAGTAATTTATTTTGGGTATTTTTACTGTAATAAGGCCTTTATGGATTTTAACTTTAATTTGGGATTTTTTATTCGTTTTGGTTTATAACTACTAGTGTTAGGAAAATTCGAGTTTTCTAAAAGAAGCAACATTTTTCAAAGTAAACGCAAGTAAGCAACTGTTTAAAAAGCTTTTGCTATAAAATGAGATTTTGAAATTAATAACGTTTTAAAGTAAATACTTTTTAATAGTGATGCAAGTTTCTGAAAATGAACGAATGTCTTGAAATCATCTTTAAGATCACACAAAAAGGCTAAATAAAATTGGCCTTTTCAACGATACTACACTTTACGAAAAACACTTCAATGTGACATCGCCGGATTCGGCCATAGCGTCTAGGCCGAAATTGGGGTGTTACAGTTAAAATGTGTTATGAAATTATGGATTAAAATACGATATTGTGATATTGTAATAAGCTTATGAAGGCTATTGTGAAAGAGTTTATTGTGGGCATGTTATACATGCCATGTGACAATGAATAGGTGGTGATAATAATATGATTATGCAGTGAAAAGTGTAGCAAACTGTAAGTAATAGTTTGGCCCTGTGAACCTTGAGACCATTAAATATAGTTGGAATCCCATAGAATTGTGAGTATTCACCTATATATATTGTGTTTTGGGCATTGAGGTCCTAGGACAGGTTGGAGAGATAAGGGAATATGAGCTAAGCTCCATTCAAAGGGACATGTTTGGTGTGTTGGAGAGTGTTAGCTTTATGCTTCACATTTTAGGATCTGTAGCACCCCTAACCGAACTTTGTCGCCAGAATAGAATTATGGAGTATTACCGAAGTTTACAATTTAAACAGATAGAAAATTCAAACATTTCATAACATATAGCATTCATGACAGAAACCAATCATAATCATGCATATTGTTCCTAATACGAGCCCTTGAGGCCCAAAATACACTTTAGAAACAAATCGAGACTAAATTGGAAACTCAAAAAATATTTCGAAAACATTTAATTTTTTAAAGCTATAGCGGTCACATGGCCAAGAGACATGCTCGTGTCTTAGGCTGTGTGGGCATTTGAAATAGGGACATACGGCCGTTACCCAGCCCATGTTCGCACCCGTGTAACTCACTGACTTCTGCCATATAGCCAAGCCACACGCCCGTGTGCTAGGCCATGTGAGCAGACTAACTTGCGCTCTTTAAGAGATACAGGGGACACATAACTGTGTCACTTGGCCGTGTATCACACACGACTGAGACACACACCCGTGTCTCTACTCGTGAGGACGAAAATAGGCCATTTTACAAGCCATGTTTCTCATCTAATTTGGCATCCACCTACACTCAACATTTTTAATATACTCAAGTCATAATTAGGTATCCAAAACAAGCAAAAATCAAGCCTTAAACATGTAAAATCATCACATACAACCAATATGCCCTTGGCACCTCAAACGACAATATGCAAACATGTCAACCATGTATTCAATTTTTCCTAAGTGACCAAATACATATATGCATGATTGTACCAAAACCTATCATGTAGGTTACTAATCAAGCTTACCCATTTGGTACCCAAATAACAATTCACAAGGTAAATCGTTTTGCATCATTTCATGTCACTTAACTTGAAACAGCCCGTTTTTAGGGTTAATGAAACAATGGTTTTGAGGCCACAATATGAAGTCAAAAATATTTATTTTATTGTTTTATTAAGGTTTACAATATGATAGAATGTTTATGTGAAAATTTTGTAAAGAAATTTTACCATTTGAGTGGTTAATTCGGTAAAAATGACTAGATTGCGTAAAGTGCAAAAGTAGTATTCTATTAGCCAAAGGTATTAAATAGCTATGGAACCTTAAAGTTAAGGTCTTTATGTGGTTATTAACCCATTTATAAGATAGTGGAAGTTAGTGGCATGGCATTTGGAGTAATTATTAAAGTTTTTAAAGGACATTATAGTAAATAGATTACTAAATGATAGTTTAATAAAATAAAAGGTAATTTTTATTCATCATCTTCATCCCTAGCCGATTCTTGCATGGAGAATAGCCATTTTTATGCTCAAACATTTTGCAAACTTGCCTAGCTTTCAAGTAAGTCTAGTTTTGTCCCGTTTTTAATGATTTCTACATTTTTGAGCTCGTTGCAGCTTAATCTAGCTAGCCCGTACCTTTGTTTTCAAAACTGCTATAGATTTTGAATGATGCCATTGTTGAATGCTTGGTTTTTTTAGATGTTTTATGATATATTATCAATGTTTGAAGCTAGATTAGCAAGTTTTATAAAGTAATTTTTGACAAAAATATCAATTAAGGACTAAATTGAGAAAAGTATAAAATTCATGGCTAGATGTGTGATTAAATTGAAAATATGGGCTGCTAGTAGTATGGGTAAAATTCAGCTAGCATGGGTTGTCCTTAAATTGCATGAATTTGCAATTTTACATGATAAGGACTAAATTGTAAAACTGTAAAACATTAGGGACAAAAGTGTAATTTTACCAAAATGTGTATTATATGTTAAATTGAATAATTTGGAAGTTAATATACTGAATTTGATACTATACCTAGATCAAGATAAGCAATTACTATAACTAGATCGGGGAAAACAAAAAGTGGACGAGTAGCCAATAGTTTTATTTGAGCAACTCGAGGTAAGTTCGTATCACTAGAACCGAATTATTAAATACATGTAATTGTTTAAAATGTATGTGTATAAGTTGAATGAATTATCCACTTGAAATTCGAATTACAGATTATATGATTGTATTACTGTTTACATGAATAGAAGTGAATTGTCACAAATGTTATATAGGTTACATGGATTCGGTATGATCATATGCATTGAGTATGCAAATTGAGTATTTAAATGTATATATTTAATTGAATTGAATGTATATGATTTGATAAATTGAATTATTGATCATTAAATGCTTAAATGATGAAGTTGGATAATACCAAGCCCCATTCAAACTTTAGAAAATCGTAGAATACGAGTGACATGTCACTAGAGTTACCGTTTTGTTTGAGCTCCTGCATTTTTTGTGGACTCACCACAGCTCGTATGAGCTTACTGATATATTAGCTTGTAAGACCTTACTGTTTTCAGCTAATTAGAGCTTACCATTTCAGCTCGTATCAGCTTACTATTTAGCTTGATAGAGCTTACCGTTTCAGGTCAATAGAGCTTACTATTCATCAGCTCAAGAGGAGCTTACCGATCATGGCTTGAAAGAGCACAAAGGATAATGAATTGACAAATTACCGATTAATACACTTGAAGTGTATCACCTAAGTATTCTTCGATATTTTAATAGGTTCAGCATGCATAATTACTGTTACTGATCATATGAATAAGATATGAGTTTATATGGATGAATTACTGTTAATACGGATGAATTACTACTATTACTAATGAACTACTATTTACACGGAAGAACTATTGGTTATATGAATGAATTACAGCTTATACGAATAGAAATGAATTGCCATAATGTTATGTGAATTACATGGTATTGATGATTTTATATACTTATGCATTTGGCAAATTTGGTTGGATTGTATTAAAATGGTAATATAGGTTATAATGACGTAGGAACAAATGTTATATATGTTAATCGAGATATAGGTGGTTTAACCACATATATGCCCATTAGTGTACAAGATACAGAAACTCGATGTTATTTCCATGGTTCAACAGAGAAGATAACGGTACGAGAATTGAAATGATGATATGAATCATTTTAGGTATACGTGACACGCTCGACAAGTAAGTGATATTTAATAACTTTATATGATATGTAAGTGAAAACCGATGAATGCATACAGGAATTACCAGGTTGTTATTGTGTTACGTGTTGATTTTGACGGAGCTGATTTATATGTCCTCATGTTTCTCTAATTCTGAATTAATTGTTAAATTGTATATGGTACATACTAGTTATACGAGCTTACTAAGCTTATTAGCTTACTCTGTTTATTTTCTGTACTTTACAGTGATTTGAAAGCTCGCTTGGGTTAGAAATTATCGAAGATTTCATCACACTATCCAGGAGTTGATTTGGTAGTTTTGAACTCTTTGAATTTGGTAATATGGCATGTATAAGCTAGTTGATAATATGAGATGTATGAGTTATTTTAGCTATTGAAGCTTATATGCATTGATGTGTTTAAGCCATGTTATTGGCTCAATTTGGTTAAATATTGGTTATGTATATGTGTATTAAATATGACATGTTTTGGCAAGTAGTTGATGAGATGAAGATATGCAAATTGTTTGAATTATTGAATAGATTATATGCATATATTGGCTCACAAGTCATATTGGTTTGGTATGTGTTTGATGGTACAAATGGTATTAATTTGAGTATATAGATGCTTGGATTTTTTAAATGGCACATAACGTGTTTTTGAAATGGTTGTTTTGGTTGCCAAATTGAATGAGAGTATGGTGTCATATGTATGCTTATAGGTGATTGAAATTGGGTGAAGAAAAATTGCTTAGGTAAGCCTATTTCTCGTCTACACGGTGTCTATTGGCCGTGTGTGGAACACGGGCTGACACATGGGCGTGGGGTCGGCCGTGTGACCCAAGTCAGTATGTATGCCCTATTTCCACATGGCTTATGACACAGACGTGTCTGGTGGCCGTGTGTGGCACACAGCCTAGGCACACAGGTGTGTGACATCTGTATTCAAGAAAATTTTCTAAGTTTCTCAAAGTTTTCAAATGTTATCGGTTTAGCCCCGAACATCTTCCAAGCATGTTTTAAGATCTCATAGAGCCTTATGAGGGACAATATGATTGTATATGACTGATGTATGTGTTTGAATGTTTAAATGTATGAGATATGTATATGTTATGATGTGATAGTTCGGTAATACCTCGTAACCCTATTTCGGCAAAGGATATGGGTTTGGGATGTTACATAGCTTACTTACCAAAACATACCAATGTTTTCAAATGGTACCAAATATGCCATTCTAACTAACATCAATATACCTATAAGTTTTCTATAACAAAGCACTACATCACACCAAGGTATATAACATTTCTTATATGCATATTCAAACCACATTTTACTTTCCATCTGTAATAGCTCGATTTAGACCCTAATCAAAACGGTATTTTTGGGCTCACGAATCCCAGTCAAAAAAATATTTAAAAATTATTATCTATGTTTATTATGTGTGAATTTATATCTGTGAAATTTTCGTGTTTTAATTTTGTCGTTTGAGTGCCGATTTAATAAAAAGGGCTTAATCGCGTAAAGTGAAAAGTTAATAGTTAAATATGAAAGTGATTAATTGAACTTGTCTTATTAATATGAAGTACTTATAATGCAATTAGGCCATAATTAAATGAGTTGGATGGTTAAAGGCATGGTTTATAATGGTTTTATATTTTATTATAAAGGTTAAAAATGTAAAATGATTATTAGTTAATATATTATAAAACATAAAATTAAAACCATGTGTTCATATTCTTTTTGCATGATCGAATATTAAAGAAAAGAAAAAATAAATAAGGTTTCCTTAGGTTCGGCCATTTTTGAAGCTTGATTAAGGTATGTATCTAGCTCGGTTTTTGATATTTTTTACGTTTTTTAGATCGTTCCAGTGTAATGTACAAAGCCCATGCTTGAATTTCTGATTTTGATGAATATTTTGAGTTATGCCATTGATGAATAATTGAGGTTTGTGATGCTAGTTGATGAATTATGAAAGATATGTTTTAGATTAATATGTTTTGTATTAGAATTTTTGATGATTTTGAGTAATTAGACTAAATTAAAAAATTAATAAATTGAGGGAGTAAAATGTTAAATAAATGAAATATATGGACTTGTATGAATATAAGGAACATTCGGCCTACGCATAGTGTATTCAAATTTTGCATGTTTTGTGTTTTGTGCAATTTGGACTAAATTGTAAAAAGTGTAAAATGTTAGGGGTAAAATGGTAATTTGCCCATTTATGTATTTTTGGACTAAATTGAGTGAAAATATGTTTTAATGAGTTTAATTTGAATATGATTAGATCAAGAACCAAAGAAATCAGATTTGGATTAGGGGAAAACCAAAGTTGTCGATTAGTCGTCCCGTTCTGATTATCGTTGTCTGAGGTAAGTTTATAGGCAAATAGATGTTGTAAATTTCAATATATGTATATTATAAATGCTGAATTGAATTATTATAATTGTTTGAGAATGTGTCGAAATGATATATGTTTGAGAACAATGGTTACGAGTTCGATTCGATCAAGTTACGACATCCAAAACCTTAGGAATAGGTAGGATACGTATGTCATGACATAGGATTCCGATAAGTGATGTGCGAGTAAGACCATGGCATCGATATATGTGTGTGAGTAAGACCATATTTAATACGTTGGCATCGATATGTGATTCTGATATATGTGTACGAGTAAGACCACGTTTGGTACGTTGGTATCAATATGTGATTCTAATATATGTGTGAGAGTAAGACCATGTTTAATACGTTGGCATCGATATGTGATTATGATATATGTGATTACTTGTAATACCACGTCTGAGACATTGGCATTGTACGATATGTGTGATTATCGAATTATCCTATTCAATTCCAAATGGTTCAACGGGCAATGGTAAGTTGTGACCAAATGTGTAAAACAAGCTAGAACGATCAGGTATGAGTTATTTGATTACCTATTTGAAAATAAGGTAAGTTTGTTATTTGATATGTAATGCAAATTCTATATCTGATAATAATGTAAATAAATGTGCATTTGTGTGGTATACTCGGCCATATGCTATGCATAAGTATGTGATGTTAAAGTTGATTTATGAGTATATATATATAAGTCTATATACATTCGGTTATATAATGATATTATGTCTTTGAAATTGAATGATACTTTGAATATATATATATATGTACATTCAATTAAGATAAGGTTTATTTATGAAAGCATATGTTATATATATGAAATGTTAAGCTTGAGATTAAATGTAATTATGATAGTATAATTTGGTTTGGTTAAAATGAGTTGATAATGTTTTTAAGTTGTTATTTGCTTATGACTTACTAAGCTATGATAGCTTATTGTGTGTATGTTTGTATTTATTTTATAGATTTTGGAATCAAGTTACGAGCTCGGGGATCATCAACAAAGTCTATCACACTATCATTTTTTTTTTTGGTATTTTATAAGTTTAAATTCGAATCTATGGCATGTATAGGTTAGTTTAGTTATTATGATGATTTTGAAGTATGTATATATTGAGAGCCATGCGAAAATGGCTTAATTATAATGTTAAAGTTTGTGTGTTTGTGGCTATGACTTAAATTCAATGTGGAAGTGTATTTCATGGTGTATATATGTGTGGTATTAGGTTATATGGTTTAGCTTGTTTATTTGTTAAGTTCGATTTTAAGGTTTGATTGAATTATGGTTATGTTTGATTGTGGTTTTACTGATTTGGCTATGGTTGATATATAGATAAATATATGTGAATTTTATTGTTATGTTTTGTTATGTGCTATTATGTGATGTAATATTAAAGTATATTCGATTATGTCATATAGGTGTAATTATAGTTGGATATATGGTTGAGTAATATATCTAATGATTGGTTTTAGCTTGATCATGTCCAAAGGTAATATGTATTTTAATGATATAAGATATGCGTGAGATATGCATGATATCATGGATGGATGTATTTGGCTATTAAGATTGAAAATGGATTCTTATGTGAAATGTGATACATGTTTGATAAGCTATAAGATGACTTTGTCATATTGTGAATTTGGTTATTTGGTATAATATGAAATTGTGGTTGGATATTTTTATTGAATAATATGCATGTTATATAAGTGATATGTATTAGATAAATGGCTATGATTCGAAGTATTATTATTTGGTTATGTTATGAAGTAGGTATGAATAATATTTGTATGTTTTTTATCATTGGTTGTAAATATGATTTTAGATGTAATGAAAATGTAACATCCCGATTTTGGGCTTAGTCAGAATAGTAGTTTTGGGACCACAAATCTGATGAGAAAAATTTCATTTTTATTATATTTTTATGGTCTACGATTTCACGGAATGATTTCGTGAAAATTTCGTTCGAACATTTCGACGTTTGGGCACTCAATTTAGTAAAAAGGACTAAATTGTAAAAAGTGTAAAAGTTGAGTTCAACATGTTAGGGGTGACTAATTGTCATGAAATTTTAAATGGGAGGTCCGAAAATGATAATTAAACCATTGTATAACTTGTTGGACAAAAGTGGCATTGGCTGGGTAAAATTTGAAAGAATAGTAAAAAGGGCATTTTGGTCATTTAGGGGTAAAATGAATTAAAAGACAAATTTTAAACCCCAAATGTGTCCCTTTCTTCTTGCTACACCAGAATGTACCAAGAGCAGCCATGGTTAGGGTTTGGCCAAACTTCCAAGCTTAATAGTAAGTGATTTCGAGCTCCGTTTTTAATGTTCTATGTATTTTTGAAATCTCGGTAACATGATCTGCTCATTTCTACCATTATTTTGAACTAGGATTTATGTTTAAAAATTTACCCATGAATGATATGTATGTATTTTGATGTTTAATGGTAGAATATAAAGCTTGAAATTGTGTTAAACAACTTTTGCTAAGCGATTTTACGTGAAAACGAGTAAAACAACATAATCGGTAAAAATACCTAATGTTCATAAGTACATGTTAGAGTGAGAATTTGATGTTTCCATAAAAGATAAAAATGACCAGCATGTCATAAAACATAAGAAAATAGGAAGAAGTTTAATTTCCGAACCTTGGGGCAAAAGTGCAAATATGCAAAAGTTTAGGGGTCAAAATGGAAATTTGTAAAAATATGATTTATGGACCAATTTGAATAATGTGAGTAATAAATGAGCTATATTTGTAATGTTAGATCAAGGAAATCGAGATTCGGGCTAAAATCGAGAAAATACCAAGTAGTGGACTTAAATGGTAAAAGTGGCCATTTTCGTATACTAGGTAAGTTGATATGATTTTTAATAATGCAATGTGTATTTTAATGTTATTGCTTTAATAGTATATGAGATGTAAGTTTATATGTAAATAATGTATTGTTTTATTATGTTATAATATTTTATTTTATGACCTGTGAAATAAGTTTTAGTATTGTTCAATTAATGGACACAAACGGTGATTTGTGGTTGATGAATTGGGATTAAATGAGGAAATCTCGGTTGAACCTTCAGAATGGAAAAACATGGTGCTAAGAGGATATACCACGGTTATACGTGTAACGTGGTGCTAAGTGGATATACCACGATTACACATATTGATACATGTAACATGGTGCTAAGTGGATATGCCACAGTTACATATATTGATTCATTAACGTGGTGCTAAGTGGATATACCATGGTTAAACGTGTAACGTGGTGCTAAGTGGATATACCTGTAACACCCCTTACCCGTATCCGACATTGAAAACAGGGTACGAGGTATTGTCGGACTTGAGCACTTGTAATCATTTAAAATCGAGACACAAAATTTCATCAATTTTAAACTTTTCAAACATATTCAAGACTATCTACATTAAATGACTTTATAAAATAAAGACCTTCAAATAACATAGGTCAGTATTTTAAGCCAACTCCTAGCAACTTAATAACAATTAAACGAGTTAAGCCAACTCCTAGCAACTTAATAACAATTAAACGAGTCCCCATACTTGCCAAAGACTTAAAAATACTTTAAAACCTTTATATATGGATCAATAATTTGATAGTGTGATTTAAGCTCCGGCGACCTCCAACTCGAGCTAACATCTGTGACACTATAAGAAAAAGGAAAGGAAGGGAGTATGTGATAGCCCTAATTTGACCCTAGTCGGGAAGTGGTTTCGGGACCACAAAACCGAGTCATAAAAATAATTAATTGTTATATTTTATGCTTATTATATGTGTACATGCATATGTGAAAGTTTCATGCTTTAATTTTGTCATTTGTATGTGAAATTATTAAATAGGACTTATGTGAGATAATTGTGAAAGATGATAGGTAAATTGTAAGGATCAAATAACAATAAGGTGAGAAATCTTGGGTTTGCATGTCAAAATACCCTTAATGCATGAAGTGGCGGCCATGTAATGATGTTCCTCCACTAAGTCTAATTAAATACAATTTTATAATGGCAAATGATAAAATAATCTAAATAGAAAATAAATTAATAAGAAAAAGATGAATAAAATATGAAATGGAAGGTGAGAGAGTGTTCATCTTCTTCTTGCAAAAACCGAAACTTAAGTGAAGGAAGAAAGAAAAATTGTTCAAGACATTCGGCCAACTTAAGAGTTAATCAAGGTAAGATTTCATGTTATTTTCATGAAATTTTATGAGAATTTAGTTTATAGTCAAGTTCATATTATAACCCATATGTTGATTTTCTCAATTTGGTGACAAAATATACATACGGTTACTATGGTTAGATGTCAAGAGGATAGTGTTGAGGCTTAGGATGGAAATAGTAGAACGTGAAGAATAAGCTAGCTAATGGATATATGTACTGTGCCCTCACGCCCGAGACCGTCGCCAGAGTCGAGCTTGAGGTGTTACTAAACTTAATTCATTACTTAAACAGCTCAAACAACTTATTTTAAAATTTTCAGACTAGCTGGCTAACTACATCACAGACGCTTAAAAATTCATATCTTGAGTTTCAAAACTCAAATCAAGATCTGTAAATTTTTCCTAAAACTAGACTCATATATCTATCTACTAATTATTTTCTAGAATTTTTTTGTCAGACCAATTAGTACAGTTTATTATTTAACATATCCCCTGTTTCAGGGTTTGACTGCTCTGACCACTATGAATTACGAATCAGATATCTCCCTGTACAGAGTTGCAATGACTATGCCGTTTGTTTTAATAAAACTAGACTCAATAAGGAATCTGTATATATAAAGCATGACTTCTAATTATCTTTGTAAAAGTTATGGTGAACTTCCAAATTCAGAATAGGGGATCCAGAAATCGCTCTGGCCCTATTTCATAAAAAATTAAACATCTCATAAAATATAACTCATATACCTGTTTTGTTCCATCCATATGAAAATAGACTCATAATTATTCAATTCCATATTTTATTCATCATATAATTATATCTCTACTATTTTTAATGATTTTTCAAACTTATATCACTGCTACTGTCTGAATTTATTTTATGGTAAAATTTACCTATTTCATGGTTTCCATGGATTAGCTAGCAATTCAGCATACATAACACCAAATATGATCATGATTAGCCATTCCAATGGCTAATCATTACCAATCATTTCCATACCACTCAATAACCATATCATAAGACCATATACACAAA
Source organism: Gossypium anomalum (assembly GCA_025698475.1). Taxonomy (NCBI): domain Eukaryota; kingdom Viridiplantae; phylum Streptophyta; class Magnoliopsida; order Malvales; family Malvaceae; genus Gossypium; species Gossypium anomalum. The sequence continues at coordinate 34,699,942 of CM046959.1, read as the reverse complement.
ATTATTATAATGCTATACATGCCATGCTCGAAATATACAAGCCATTATGCCAAGATGATACACGGATAGTGTGAGCGAGCCTCCGACCATTCCCGATTTCCGAGCTGGCTTGTCAAAACTACAAGGAATGAAAAGGAGGGAGTAAGCATAAAAGCTTAGTAAGTTCACATGCAAATAGCAAGTAACACAACTATATAAGCAGACATAAAACTTCATTTGCATAATCATCACCGAGACATTCATATCACATTTTCATTTATCATCTTACCATATTGTTGTTATATCGAGTTTTCAACCCGAGGGTTAAGTACATACCTGTTCAAAGTTTCCATTTCACAACACTTACCAATACGTCCCTTTCATCTCGAGTATTCCTCCATTTGAGTAGAATTTTACCCGTTGAACACATCGGAATATAATTCGGATACATGGAAAGTTTGCACATAAGTGCCACATATGTAACCAAGCTACCATGTAACCTGCCCATAAGTGAAATTGGACTCAACTCAACGAGCTCAGGCATTCTCATCCATAAGTGAACTCAAACTCAACTCAACGAGCTCGGATGCCTAGTTACATCTCTCGAACTCGGACTCAACTCAACGAGTTCGGACATTCGCATCCATAAGTGAACTCGGACTCAACTCAACAAGTTCGAATGCCCAAATATCCTAGTGACATGTCACTTGTATCCTAATCCATTCCTAAGGTTCAACGGGACCATTTTCCCAATCATGTGTCTCAACCATCTCCTACGGATTGTCGATACCGATACTCGGTAGTATTTCACATTTTCCAAGTATATCACATAATTTGACATATTATCAAACAATTATCACGAGTATAATATTTCATAATAATTATCATATCATTTAAATAACATAAAAACATTTAAAATAATAACTATGTTACCAACATTTACATATGAACTTACCTCGTATGCGAAAATGGCTACTTTTACCATTTCATCCACAACTTGGTATTTTCCCCATTTTAGCCCGAATTTTAGTTTCCTTGCTCTATCATTTAACATATAGTTTAATTAGGACTCACATTATTCTAATTGACCCAAAATCATATTTTGGCAAAATTACAGTTTTGCCCCTAAACTTTCACATATTTAAACTTTTGCCCCAAAACTAGTAAATTAAAATTCAGCCTATTTTCTTATGTATTATGACATGCTGATAATTTTTCCCTTCTATGGCAACATCAAATTCTCACTCTAACATGTACTTATGACTATTAGGTATTTTTACCGATTAAGCCATTTTACTCGTTTTCACTTAAAATCGAGTAGCACAAGTTGTCTAACATAATTTAAAACCTCATATTCTATCATAAAACACCAAAATACACAAATTTCACCTATGGGTATTTTCCAAATATAAACCCTAGGTTAAATTATTGCTAGCATAAGCTAAATCGAGCTACCGGGATTCCAAAAACTTAAAGAACTTGAAAAACGGGGCTAGAATAGACTTACAATCGAGCTTGGAATCTTGAAAAACCCTAGCCATGGTTTCTCCTTGCTATATTCGGCCATGGGGTTGAAGATGGACACATTTGGGTTTTAAAATTTGTCTTTTAATTCATTTTAACCTTAAATGACCAAAATGCCCTTTTTACTATTCTTTAAATTTTTACCCTTCCAAGCCCATTTTTGTCCAATTTTTTTTAGAAATTGGTAAAATTACTCTTTAAGGACCTCTAATTAATAATCTAATTCAATTTTATGCAAAATGCTTCTAGAACACAACTTTTGCAATTTATTCAATTTAGTCCCTAATTTCAAATTAAACACTTTATGCATAGAATTTCTTCAGGAAATTTTCACACAATCATGCAATCATATCATAGACCTCAAAATAATTATAAAAAAAATTTATTTCTATCTCTGATTTGTGGTCTCGAAACCACTATTCCGACTAGGCCCAAAACTAGGATATTACAACTCTCCCCCTTTAGGGATTTTCGTCCCCGAAAATCTTATCGGAAAAGTGGTCTTCACTTTTAATCTCATATTCGGAGCTGAAGAACTTTCACTTAGGCTGTACCTCCAATACATCTCTTTAATTTCTCATATGATCTGAAAGCTTACAGTCTCAACTCTCAACTATTCTTAAATTTTCAACCCTTCTCAGTTTCCCATGATATCATGACATAAAACCCAGATCTCAACTTGATTTAATGGAGACCGGAATTCCAAGAAATCCAACAATCAAAGTGACTTGAGAGAAGTAATCCACCATACCGATTGAAACTCACACTTTTATCACTTATGCCTTTACTATTGTCAAACCTTACACGAAAATTAGAAAAATCCCAATACTGAAATCAACACATTACCCAAATCAAATCAGAATTATGGTCATATTTGACATGATTATCACGAGCTGAAGAATGCACTTCGAACATGAGTCGTAATTGACAAATTATGGAACAAAGATAACAAGAAAACCGAATAAAGAAATCCAAGATAGAGAAACCCAGCATAAAAAAATCCAGAATAAAGAGATCCAGGATAAAGAAACCCAAGATACGATACTATGCCGGAGAATCGAAAACCAAACTCATAGAGAAAATATAGAATACCCCGATAATTCTTCAAAGAAAGAAAGTCCAAAAGAAAACATCATTTAATCCCACTGGAATCAAATATAACAAGAACAATGTATCTTCCCATACATATATATATCAGATGAAGCATCAAGTAGAAGAAACAGAATCATAATATCATACGTATTCTCTCATCAATTCTTATCAGACGAAATGAAATAGAATACCCGATGAAATAGAGCAATATAAATTATAAACCAGTCAGACTACCAATGCTTTCATCCAACACCAGGATTAAAAGACATTCCCATATAACAAGAATTTCTTCAGAAGATCAATAGCCATAGAAAAATTTTTGAGAACGGGTAAACACATAGAACATGTCAAAAGAGACTGCTAAATCTGTCCAGTCATAACTATCACACTCAAATAGTTCACATTTCAAATATCATTTCCCTAACTACTTCTGCCGTCACAAATTTCATATTAAACCATTCACTAAAGAAGGCCAGTTCTGAATAAATTTCGATTTATACTTTTCTCGACCTTGCACCTGAGTAATTCGATTTACCAAAGAGAATTCCTTCTCTAACTGGGATAGTGCATAATTCCAATAATCTTTATATCAATCCGATACTTTACTGGCTTTGACTTTACTTATCAGCTCATTTTCAACCTCTGATCATACTTATAATTATTCTATCACTGAACTCTTTAGGTTCTCAATCGAAAACTTATTCAATACAAATCTCATGAAATTCCATTATAAGTACCACTTCGGTAAGGGGGAGGGGTTGTAGGACTTCTGACTCGACTTTCTTATACATACACATATGACACAACTTCTATCATCATAGCAACATCATCAAAATCATGTCATTCATTCAGGCAATGCAACATTCATGTTGGCTTACACAAATTTTCCTATTGTCCCATTTAGACAATATACTTATGCAAACATTCTATGTTTTCTAGATAGCTTTACTTATCCATTCATTTAATTAAATTAATTTATGCTCATGACATCATATAAGGCCAAACAAACATAGATATTTGCATCACAATCACAAATTTCATTTCATGCATCATCATGTACATATCATTACAATCATGTAATTTAGTCCAACAATTTAACATAGATAAGTTGATTTCATTATAATCCTTTATCTCATAAAAATTATATATCATTAACATTCATCAACATTCAACGTCAAATCAAGACAAGGACATTTTCATTCGTATCATGATATTATGACCTTTATTCATACCTCTACTACTTTCTATTTATTCCGTTCATCTTATCAAGTAAGCCACATACACTACATCATATGAGCATGAAGCAAATATGGATATTTATCACAACATGAACTTTCATCTCACATATTATCACATATGTATCATAAACTTTTATTCATACTTTTCTGAACTGAGACTTATCATAATCATAACTTTACTCAAGTACCTTCACATAACATTGAACATGGTCAGCACAGCTCGGTTGGAGAGTACCCTGTCTAAATAAGACGGTACTTATACGCGTCAGAAGATATCACACTATCACAGATCAGTGGCATGTACAGCTAAACTTTTACACATGCTAAATTAGTCCGAGAACCGACTAAACCTATTCTGATACCACAAAATGTAATGCCCTCAAGCCCGAGACCGTCGCCAGAGTCGAGCTTGAGGTGTTACTAAACTTAATTCATTACTTAAACAGCTCAAACAACTTATTTTAAAATTTCCAGACAAGCTGGCTAACTGCATCACAGTCACTTAAAAATTCATATCTTAAGTTTCAAAACTCGAAATCAAGATCCGTAAGTTTTTCTCAAACTAGACTCATATATCTATCTACTAATTTTTTTCTAGAATTTTTTTGTTAGAAAAATTAGTACAGTTTATTAGTTAAAATATCCCCTATTTTAGGGTTTGACTGCTCTGACCTCTGTGAATTACGAATCAGATATCTCCTTGTACAGAGTTCCAATGACTATGCCGTCTATTTCTAATAAAACTAGACTCAATAAGGAATCTGTAAATATAAAGCATGACTTCTAATTATCTTTGTAAAATTTATGGTGAATTTACAAATTCAGAATAAAGGATCCAGAAATCGCTCTGGCCCTGTTTCACAAAAATTTAAACATCTCATAAAATATAACTCATATACCTGTTTTGTTCCATCCATATGAAAATAGACTAATAATTATTCAATTCCATATTTTATTCATCATCTAATTATATCTATACTATTTTTAATGATTCTTCAAACTCACATCCCTGCTGCTGTCTGAATTTATTTTATGGTAAATTTTACCTATTTTATGGTTTCCATGGATTAGCTAGCAATTTAGCATACATAGCACCAAATATGATCATGATTAGCCATTCCAATGGCTAATCATTGCCAAGCATTTCCATACCACTCAATAACCATATCATAAGACCATATACACAAAATTATTATAATGCTATACATGCCATGCTCGAAATATACAAGCCATTATGCCAAGATGATACACGGATAGGGTGAGCGAGCCTCCGACCGTTCCCGATTTCCGAGCTAGCTTGTCAAAACTACAAGGAATGAAAAGGAGGGAGTAAGCATAAAAGCTTAGTAAGTTCACATGCAAATAGCAAGTAACACAACTATATAAGCAAACATAAAACTTCATTTGCATAATCATCACCGAGACATTCATATCACATTTTCATTTATCACCTTACCATATTGTTGTTATATCGAGTTTTCAACCCGAGGGTTAAGTACATACCTGTTCAAAGTATCCATTTCACAACACTTACCAATACGTCCCTTTCATCTCGAGTATTCCTCCATTTGAGTAGAATTTTACCCGTTGAACACATCGGAATATAATTCGGATACATGGAAAGTTTGCACATAAGTGCCACATATGTAGCCAAGCTACCATGTACCCCGCCCATAAGTGAACTTGGACTCAACTCAACGCGCTCGGGCGTTCGCATCCATAAGTGAACTCGGACTCAACTCAACAAGCTTGGATGCCTAGTTACATCTCTCGAACTCGGACTCAACTCAACGAGTTCGGACATTCTCATCCATAAGTGAACTCGGACTCAACTCAACGAGTTCGGATGCCCAAATATCCTAGTGACATGTCACTTGTATCCTAATCCATTCCTAAGGTTCAACGGGACCATTTTCCCAATCATGTGTCTCAACCATCTCCTACAGATTGTCGATACCGATACTCGGTAGTATTTCATATTTTCCAAGCATATCACATAATTTAACATATTATCAAACAATTATCACGAGTATAATATTTCATAATAATTATCATATCATTTAAATAACATAAAAACATTTAAAATAATAACTATGTTACCAACATTTACATATGAACTTACCTCGTATGCGAAAATGGCTACTTTTACCATTTCATCCACAACTTGGTATTTTCCCCATTTTAGCCCGAATTTCAATTTTCCTTGCTCTATCATTTAAAATATATTTTAATTAGGACTCACATTATTCAAATTGACCCAAAATCATATTTTGGAAAAATTATAGTTTTGCCCCTAAATTTTCACATATTTACACTTTTACCCCAAAGCTCGTAAATTAAAATTCAGCCTATTTTCTTATGTATTATGACATGTTGATAATTTTTCCCTTCTATGGCAACATCAAATTCTCACTCTAACATGTACTTATGACTATTAGGTATTTTTACCGATTAAGCCATTTTACTCGTTTTCACTTAAAACCGAGTAGCACAAGTTGTCTAACATAATTTAAAACCTCATATTATATCATAAAACACCAAAATACACAAATTTCACCTATGGGTATTTTTCCAAATATAAACCCTAGGTTAAATTATTGCTAGCATAAGCTAAATCGAGCTACTGGGATTCCAAAAACGTAAAGAACTTGAAAAACAGGGCTAGAATGGACTTACAATCGAGCTTGGAAGCTTGAAAAACCCTAGCCATGGTTTCTCCTTACTATATTCGGCCATGGGGTTGAAGATGGGCACATTTGGGTTTTAAAATTTGTCTTTTAATTCATTTTACCCCTAAATGACCAAAATGCCCTTTTTACTATTCTTTAAATTTTTACCCTTCCAAGCCCATTTTTGTCCGATTTTTTTTAGAAATTGGTAAAATTACTCTTTAAGGACCTCTAATTAATAATCTAATTCAATTTTATGCAAAATGCTTCTAGAACACAAGTTTTGCAATTTATTCAATTTATTCCCTAATTTCAAATTAAACACTTTATGCATAGAATTTCTTCACGAAATTTTCACACAATCATGCAATCATATCATAGACCTCAAAATAATTATAAAAAAATATTTCTATCTCAGATTTGTGGTCTCGAAACCACTATTCTGACTAGGCCCAAAACTAGGATATTACATGTGCATTTGAACGATAGTATAAATGGATGTGGAGTTTTGTTAGTTAGAAGTATTTGGTCAAAATGTTATGTGGTAAAACTATGTGTTAAATAAAATTAAAATGATATTATATTGGAGTTTGTATGTTCGGCCATATAAGTAAATAAATAGGTAATGTTAAATTTGATTTTGTATATTCGGCCATATAGGTGTATACATTTGTGATATTATCTTTAATTCTCTATTATCGACTAAATGGGTGATATTGACTTATAAGGTTGATTTGATTCATGATTATGTACATTGAAATTAAATATATCAGAGACTATGCTATTTTGGAAGTGAGAATCCATTCGGCCTTGAGACACTATATAAGTATTAGTTAAGGTTTTAATGTTTTGAACAATAATGGTTGTAAGATGTAGTGAAAAAAATCATTAAACTATATATATGAGTAATTAGCAAGGGTGATTGCCGTGTATATATTATATATATGTGTTTATATATGAGTGTAATTAAAATTTTGATTGGATTATTGATAATAAAGTGATATTAGGTGGTTGATAGCCGAATAGCTTAAAAGCATAAGGTAGAATGATTAAATTTTTTCCGTGTGGTTCTTGTGTTATAAAATCATAAATATTATTGGATAAAAATAACTAGCAAGGCGATTAAACTAGTTAATTTATTTATATCATGCTCAAGAACTTAAAGGAGGAGAATAAGGCAAGGGCAAAGCGAAGAGCATCGAGTAGCTGATTAGAATCGTTTTATTCAAAATGAGGTAAGTCTATAAGCAATTAAGGTTGTTTATTCTATACATAATTGGTATATACATATCATGAAAGAATTACTCTCGTTTATGTATTATTTGATTGAAAAGGGTTATGGCCGATTATGATTAGTTAATTAAATCAATCACTTTGTATTAATGAAATGACTTGGTACTAGGCGTGTAGATAGAATGGCACTATGTGTGTGAATTTAAATGGCACTAAGTGTGCGGAATTGTATGGCACTAAGTGTGCGGAAATGATATGGCACTATGTGTATACATATCATGAAAGAATTACTCTCGTTTATGTATTATTTGATTGAAAAGGGTTATGACCGATTATGATTAGTTAATTAAATCAATCACTTTGTATTAATGAAATGGCTTGGTACTAGGCGTGTAGATAGAATGGCACTATGTGTGCGAATTTGAATGGCACTAAGTGTGCGGAAATAATATGGCACTATGTGTGCGGATTTTTGTGGCATTGGTATGCGGAGTTAAATTGTCGATTCGCGCGTGGATTACTAAAGCATTATGTGTGAGAGTTAACATGGTATGATGGGTGTAAAAATTTCTTACTTGAGCACTTCTTGTGTGAAATCGGTAATATAATACTTTGGTTTAATGGTGATAGTTGACTAGTAGTGAATTGATAATTTAGATATTATGTGAACCTTTCTAATTTATATATATTTTTTTTACATTTTGAGTCAATTGTTACATTTCATTGCTTACGACTTACTGAGTTGAAAACTCACTTGGTGTTTTTGCTTGTCTCTTATTTAGATTTTCTCTAATACATTTTGTGTGCTTGGGACCATCGTCGAAGTCATCACGCCTGCCTGCAACATTTTGGTATCCCTTTCTTAGTTAATCGTAAGTTAACATTATGGCATGTATAGGCTAATATGTATTTTGTTTGAACTTTGATATGTATACTTCCAGCCATGCGAATATGGCTTAAATACTAAGTTTGAATTTGGTTATGTTTAATCATGGTATAATTTGTCTTGGTTATAATGTTTTATGCTATTAATGAATGGTGTATATATATGAATCTATACTTATGTTTTGAGTGTTGAAAATGCTAAGAAATATTGATTATGTGTTTTGGATGGTTCGATTATGACATTTTTTTTATATAAGTGATTATTTGTAATTTGGCTATTGTATTTGATCTTAGTATTTAATTTGAGATAGCGTAATGGATCGTATGATTATGTCTAAACATAACATAAAATCGTATGATATGGTTGTAATAAGATGTAGACATAAGTAATGGTTTTGATTAAAGTTGATAATGATTAATTATGTGTTTCGGCTATGTATGAATAAGGGATGTATATGGTGTTATAATGAATTATGCATTATTAAAGATGAACTTAACGAAATGAAGATGATGGAATGAATGGTTTATAAAGTCTAACAAGTATATGCATGTAAAATTTCGAATAAGTTCTATTTACTGGTAATATCTCGTAACCCATTTCAGTGATGGAAACGGGTTAGGGGTGTTACAGAGTAAGCATTATAGCTTAGTAAGTAAATATGTAAATATTAATAAACAATACATTATTATACATTAAACAAAGTCACAATATGTTCCCAGAATATTACCATCACAAACACACATATTTTCACTATTACGATTATAAACAGGTTCAAAATAAGCTGTCTAGTAGAGTACCAGAAGCTAAATTATTTATTTCTGGAGCTACAGAACTCCAAATTACAAACCGTTAATTTTCTTTAAAACTAGATTCACGTACCATAACATTTTCAGAATTTTTGGTCTAGCCAATTAGTACATTTTATTCATTGAAGTTACCCCTATTTCACTGCTCAAATGCCCTGACCACTCTTCACTACAAATAAATTTTCTCTTCGTACAGAACTCATATTATGTTATCGTTTATTTTATTTGAAACTAGACTCATTAAGGATTTCAAAAATACAAATTATATCCCATAATTATTTTTGTACAATTTTTAATGATTTTTAAAACTCAAAATAGGGGATCTCGAATTCGTTCTGACACTGTCTCGCAAAAATTCAAATATCACATAATATAGAACTCTTTTGCTTCCCATGTTTCTTTTATATGAAAATAGACCCATTAAGCTTTAATTCCATATTTATTTGAGATTTAATTCAACTTCCATGATTTTTGGTGAATTTTCAAAATCACGCAACTGCTGCTGCCCAACACTGTTTTACTACTAAAATTCATTCTTACATAATTTCACTTAATCCATTTTGTCTTATCGAAGTTCGCTCAAATATCAAGCACATTGCTCATAATTTTTTTCATAAACATATATCTGCACTTATTCATCACATAATCATGGTCACATGTATTTTTACTTAATTGATTTTCCCGTTGAATTCTTCGAAATAATAACTGATACTCGGTTGCTTGCACATATTTTCACAGTTGTAGCCAAGGCTATCTGGTACGCATAGTAGCCTGCACATAGTACTACACATGCGACCAATTATCCGGTACACGTAGTAGCTTGCACTTAGTACTACACATGTGATCGAAGTTATTGGGTATGCATAGTAGCCTGCACTTAGTACTACACATGCGACCAATTATCCGGTACACGTAGTAGCCTGCACATAGTACTACACACGTGACCTCACAATAGATCGTTCGTATCATTCCTATTCTGAAGGCTCAGCCGGGAAATTCCTCACTTTCCAATATGTTACAAATTTATTCATAGTCTTTTTTTTTTCCAATTTGTAATTTACAGCAAATAATCATTCTATAGGCAGCCACATTCTATATGATAATAAAATATAATAAAGTAAAAAGAATCGATGAGTTATTTACGTACAAACTTACATACTTTCTCATTTCCATGTCGAATTAATATTGAGCATTTAAATCATCATAATTATACTCACTTTCAACACCTTGGCAATCATAGTAAATATATAAATTTTACATTGAGACATGCATAAATTAATGCTTATTATACATATGAACTTACCTCGAGACTAAAACGACCATTTTACCAACTTTCTCGATTTTCAATTTTTCTCCCATTCCAGGTTCAAATCTCATTTTCCGGGATCTAAAACATCATATTTTACTTATTTAATTAATGTACTATTCAAAACAGTCCTCAACTCAAACTTTGGCAAAATTACAATTTTGCCCCTAAACCTTTGCATATTTACACTTTTGCCCCTTGGCTCGGGAATTAAACTTCATCCCTTATTCTTATGTTTTATGACATGCTGATCATTTTCCCCTTCTATGGCAACATCAAATTCTCACTCTAACACATAGTTATGAACAATAACAACTTTTACCGATTAAGCCGTTTTACTCATTTTTGCTTAAAACCGCTTAGCAAAAGTTGTTTAACATAATTTCAGCCTTCATATTCTACCATAAAACATCAAAATAAACACATTTCAGCTATGGGTATTTTTCCAATATGAACCCTAGCTTAAATTATTGCTAGAATAAGCTTAATCAAGTTATCGGGATTCCAAAAACGTAAAGAACTTGAAAAATAGTGCTAGAACGGACTTACTATTGAGCTTGGAAAGCTTGAAAACCCTAGCCATGGCCTCCTCCATGCTAATTTCAGCTTCCATGAGAAAGATGAGTCAATTTTGGCTTTATTTTCCCTTTTTATTTCTTTTAATTACCAAATGACTAAAATGCCCTTAAGGCCTTTCTTTAAAATTTTGTCCTATTCATGCCCATTTTTGTCCAAACAAAATATAGTGGTCTAATTGAAATTTAAGGACCTCCTCTTTAAAACCCCATTTCAATCAAGTACTTATGAATTAGAACAGATATTTTGCAACTTTTGCAATTTAGTCCTAAAAGTCCAATTAAGCACTTTATCAGTAAAATTTCTTAACGATATTTTTATAATATTTTAATCAATAAATAAACCTTAAAACTTAATCAGAATAAAATTTTTTGACTTCGAATTCGTGGTTCTAAAACCATCGTTCTGTTTAGGCCCTAAATTGGGCTGTTACAACAACTTCTACAAATAAGCCCTAATAGGCAGATTAAACATGCAATCTATAAAATTTCTTATCAATACTTTAACACATGCATCTAATCACTCGGTAAATCATAAATATTAATCAAAATAAACTTTTCTATCTCATATTTATGGTTTCACAACCACTATTCCATTTAGGCCCTATTTCGAGATGTTACAATACCACAATTACACATATTGATACATGTAACGTGGTGCTAAGTGGATATGCCACGATTACATATATTAATTCATTAACGTGGTGCCAAGTGGATATACCACGGTTAAACATGTAGCGTGGTGCTAAGTGGATATGCCACGGTTATACGTATTAATTTGAAAAGTGGCGCTAAGTGCGTATGCCACAATTACATGTTAGCCCAATAGTGTGGTGCTATGTGCATATACCACCAAGTTGGGCATTAATTAAAGAAGGTGGAGCTATGTGTTAAAACCACCGAATATTGTTACTTTCTGAAGTGTTCACTGAGAGAAACAAGTTGCTAAATGAAATTTAACGTGAAAAAAAATGTGGGATAATACTAGGATATGAATATATGAGTTTTGAATTATGAGTTAGATATGTGATTGAATTTTTGATAAGATGAATATGGATAAGTATTATGTTGAAAGTTGATAATAAGAAATTTTAGTAAATGAATGGAATTTGGGATAAAGAGTATAAAATAGCAGTAGGGGAGTGACTTTGAAAAATCACCAAAAATGGTAGAAGTTGAACTAGAAGAGGAATGAGATATGGAATTAAAAATTATTGAATCTATTTTCCTATAAAAGAAATATAGCAAACAAAGGAATTCTGTATTTTGAGATATTTATATTTTTGTAAGACTTGTTCAGACTGATTTCGTGATCCCCTGCTCTGAATTGTAAAAATCATTAAGCATTGTACAAAAACATTTAAGGAACATAATTTATATGGTTGGATACCTTATTGAATTTATTTTTAGAAGAAAGAATGTAACACCTATGTAGCATGCAAAAGTTTGACTATCGAATCGACCAAAGTATAAGGGCCTTATTAGCATCAATATACACAACAGCCGAACCATGATTACTTTATCACATATCTAAATACTCACTTATGCTTCCAAAACTAATACTATGATATTGTATTGTCATGCCTTAGACATATTCGTTAAACAAAATTTACATATATAAAAACATCACATTCGATTACATATAAAACCGAATCTAATTATATATATATATTTAATGTATCAAGCCATTTTCGTATGGCTTCTAGCACATAATCAAAATATACACTTCAAAACATATATTTAAGCCTATACATGCCGTAATGTTCACCTATGCAACTAAGAAAAGGTACCAAAATGTTTGTGTGGCGTGATGACTTTGACGATGATCCAAACAAGCAAATTGGGTGTGGAAATCTAGGTAGAGAGCAACAAAACACAAAAACATCTAATGAGTATTCAACCCAGTAAGTCATAAGAAATTTTTACACATACCATTGATATGAGAAAAAAAAAAAAAGGTTATACAAAATTTGCCAATTTCGGTCGTGCCAGATTATGTTTCAATCACGTAATTTACTACCTAACCGCAGGCCAAGAATGGCTATCAATCATCCGTCAAACAACCAAATGACTTTAAAGCTTCGCTCAATATATATAAAACAATGTCAACTCCTATGCATACATGCATATTCAGTTTATGCCTAAATTTGATATCTCAAATAATAGTACAAACACCATATCTTCCATATACTACTTAGACCATTAATCACATTCGCACACTTAGTGCACAAAGATTTTTCGCACACATAGTGCCAAGATATACCGCACACTCAGTGCCTCAAAACTCAATCACGAATTAGCATTTAGTTCAGCACACATAGTGCCCTTCAACTTCGCACACATAGTGCTAGTATCGATTCCTTATAATACGACAGTTTAATTAACTCAATTTGCATATTCAGCCACAAGTATAAACGCATGCATATATGTATGAATATATATATTCGGCCTCATAAAACTTATGGACTTACCTTATAGTTCGAAATGATTCCCAATCGCCTATTCAAATTTCTTTGTTTTTGCCTTTGCTCGACTCCCCTCCTTTGGGTTCGTGATCTTCTAATAGCTAAGGAAGAAAGCCAAAATTCCCTAAGTAAAATCTCCTCTATGTTTCATCTTTGTTTCGGTTTTGAGAAAGGAAAGAGAAGAAGATGAACACCATTTCTTTCTCTTTTTTTTTTAATTCATCTATTTACAATTATTAAATCATTTGTAATATTAAATTATTTTAAATTTAAAATTAGTGGGGTACCACCATTTCTTGGCCGGCCACTATGTTTAATATGGGTAAATTGACATGCAAAACCACTCCTTTCCATGCATGTACTAATAGACCATTATAAGATTAACCTATCACATTTTTACAATGTTTCATATAAGTCCTTTCTTTATAAATTCACTTAGAAATGGTCAAATTAATGCATGAAACTTTCATTCACGCATCTACTCACATTGTAAACACCAAGATAATTATTTTTAATTACTTAATACTCAGTTTCGTGGTCCCAAAACCACTTCCCGACTAGGGTCAATCTAGGGCCGTTACAATTCTCCCCTACTTAAGAAATTTTCGTCCCCGAAAATCTTACCAGTGAAAAGGTTTGGGTACCTTTCTTTCATAGAGTTCTCGGTTTCCCAAGTAGCTTCTTCAATCCCATGTTTGAGCCATAGTACCTTTACTAACGGAACCTTTTTGTTTCGCAACTCTTTCACTTCGCGAGCTAGGATACGGATCGGTTCTTCTTCATAACTCAAATCGGATTTAATTTCAATCTCTGCTGGACTAATTATGTGCGATGGATCGGATCTATAACGTCGAAACATCGAAACATGAAAAACGTTGTGAATCTTTTCAAGCTCAGGGGGTAAAATTAATCTGTATGCGACTGGTCCAATTCGTTCGGATATCTCATACGGTCCGATAAACCTCGGACTCAATTTGCCTTTACGGCCAAATCTGAGTACTTTCTTCCAAGGCGAGACTTTAAGAAATACCTTGTCTCCGATCCGATATTCAATGTCTTTTCTTTTCAAATCGTATGCGACTTACATCGATCCGACGCCTTCAAACTTTCACCGATTATCTTTACTTTTTCTTTGGCGTCTTTGATCAAATCAACTCAGAAAATTTTACTTTCGCTAAGTTCGGTCCAAAACAATGGAGTACGGCATTTTCGACCATATAAGGCCTCGTATGGTGCCATTTTAATGCTTGATTGAAAGCTATTGTTGTAAGCAAATTCAATCAAAGGTAAATATCGTTCCCACGAACCACCAAATTCAAGAATGTAACATCTCAACATATCCTCGAGTATTTGAATAATCTGATTCCGATTGACCATCGATGCTGGGATGAAAAGCGGTGCTAAAATGCAACTTAGTACCCAAAGCTTCTTGTAGCTTTTTCCAGAATCGCGATGTGAATCTCGGATCTCTATCTGACACAATAGAAATAGGTACTCCATGCAACTTCACAATCTGAGAAATATACAACTCGGCTAGTTTATCAAGTGAATAATCCATGTGCACGGAAATAAAATGAGCCGACTTTGTCAATCTATCTACAATAACCCAGATCGCATCTTTCTTGCTTGACGACAACGGCAACCCAAATACAAAATCCATCGTTATTCGATCCCATTTCCATTCGGGTATCATGATCGGCTGAAGTAATCCTGAAGGTACTTGATGTTCCGCTTTCACTTGTTGACATACCAAACACTTCGAAACAAAATCGAAAATGCCTCGTTTCATACCAGACCACCAAAACTGACATTTTAGGTCGTTGTACATTTTCGTGCTACCAGGATGGATCGACATTCGGCTATTATGAGCTTCATTTAAAATCATCGAAATAAGTTTTGAATTTCTTGGAACACACAATCAGTTTCTGAACCTTAAACAGTCATCGTCATCAATTTGAAATTCTGATTCCATACCCGTGGCACATTCAGCTCGTTTAGCAACCAATTCACCATCGACTTTTTGAGCTTCACTAATTTGATGAATCCACAGTGGTCTAGCCTTTAATTCTGCTACTAACGCACTATCGGATAGAGCGGACAAGTGTACATTCATTGCTCGTAAAGCAAACAGTGATTTGCGACTTAACGCATCAGTAACTACGTTAGCCTTTCCCGGGTGATAGTCGATGACCAGCTCATAATCTTTCAACAACTTGAGCCAACGTCTTTGTCGCAAATTCAATTCTCTCTGAGTCATCAAATATTTGAGGCTTTTATGATCCGAGTATACATGACACCTCTCTCCAAACAAGTAATGTCGCCATATTTTCAAAGCGAAAATAATTGTAGCTAACTCGAGATCATGAGTCGGACAGTTTTTCTCATGCGGCTTCAGCTGTCTTGATGCATATGCTACCACTCGACCTTCTTGCATCAACACACAACCCAGCCCAAGCAAAGACGCATCACTGTAGATGACAAACTCTTTACCGGATTCGGGTTGTACTAGCACTGGAGCTTCAGTTAAATAAGTTTTCAGCTGATCGAAACTTCTCTGACATTTTTCTGACCAAACAAACTTAACATCTTTCTGGAGTAGTCTTGTCATTGGTGTGGCTATCGTTGAAAAACCCTTTACAAAACGTCTGTAATAACCGGCAAGTCCCAAAAAGCTCCGGACTTTAGTAATATTTCTCGGAGGCTTCCATTAAGTATGGCTGTAATTTTACTCGGATCAACTCGAATACCCGATGCAGACACCACATGACCCAAAAAACTAACTTCTCTCAACCAGAACTCACATTTACTGAACTTAGCATACAATTGCTTATCCCGCAAAATCCGTAACACTAATTTCAGGTGCTTAGCATGTTCGATTTCATTTCTCGAATAGACCAAAATGTCATCGGTAAACACAACTACAAACCGATCCAGATATGGTCTGAAAATCCGATTCATCAAATCCATAAATCTGCATAGGGCATTAGTAAGCCCAAACGGCATCACTAAGAACTCATAGTGACCATATCTCGCTCAAAGCGAGTTTTGGGTATATCGAGTCTCTAACTCGCAATCGATAATAACCCGATCTCAAATCTATCTTGAAAATACAGAGGCCCTTTCAAATTGATCGAATAAATCATCAATACGCGGTAACGGATATTTATTCTTTATTGTCACTTTATTCAATTGACGATAGTCGATGCATAATCGCATGGTTCCATCCTTCTTTTCACAAACAATCTTTGGTGCACCCCAAGGTGAGGAACTTGGTCGAGCGAAACCTCTATCCATCAACTCTTGCAATCGAGTTTTCAATTCTTTCAATTTCGTTGGTGCCATACGATACTGAGTTTGTAGAAATCGGTGTAGTCCCGGTACAAGTTCAATGCCAAACTCTACCTCCCGAACGGTGGTAACCCCGGTAATTCCTCGGGAAAAACATCCGGATAATCACAGACCACTGGCACTGATTCAAGCTTCTTTTCTAACTCTTTGTCATCAAATACGTACGCTAGGTAAACCTCACACCCCTTTCTCACATGTTTTTGAGCCAACATTGAGGATATAATCTGTTGTAACCCGATCCTATCAGTAGACTCAACTCGGATTATCTCATCGTTTGCGCATCTCAAATCAATAGTCTTTCTTTTGCAATTCACTACTGCATCATGGACAGTCAACCAATCCATACCAAGGATAACATCAAATTCATCAAATGGTAAAAGCATCAAATCAGCTGGAAAGCAGGAGCCTCTGACTACTAAGGGACATTTCTTACACACCTTATCCACAAGTACATAACGACCCAAGGGATTTGACACTCGGATTACGAACTCAGTAGATTTGACAGGTAGAGTCTTACTGGATACTAAAGTCTCACATATATATGAATGAGTAGAACCAGGGTCAATCAAAGCAATGACATCAGTATTAAAGAGAGTAAAAGTACCAGTGATAACATCAGGAGAAGATGCTTTCTCTCGTGCACGGATGGCATAAGCTCTGGCAAGAGCACGAGTCTCAGATCGATCGGTGTGATGTAAATCCCTCTCGACCACCACTTCTACCTCGGTATTTCTCGATGGTCTACCTCTAGTTTATTGCTTGCGGTCGATCTTGTACCTTGTACCTTATTCTTCTCATCGAGTTCCGTACAATCTCGAATAAAATGATCCCGCGATCCGCATCTATAATGAGCTCGGTTAATAGACTTACCCCAACATTCACCTACATGTCGTCTTCCACATTGTGTGCATTCGTGAGTTTTTCTTGTCATTTGTTACCAACACTAACAGCAAAAGTAACTCGAGAATCCGTTGACGGCCGCGCTCCTAATAGAAATTTCTGTAGCCGTCTTTTGATTTGTTAGTATCGTCCCCGAATTTCTTTGGAGTCGAGAAAGTAGTTTTACTCGCGTTCTTTTACGAAAGTCTCCGGCTTGATTGACTTTCTTTTTCTCCTTCCCGAGCTCTTGACCTTGCATGCCCGTTCAACCAAAGTGTTACAAATTCCTTTATTTCTAAAATACCCACCAGTAGTTTTAAATCTTCATTCAATCCTTCTTCAAATCTTTTACACATAGCGACTTCATCACCACGCGCTCCCAAAGATATCGACCGAGTCTTACAAACTCACGCGTTCAGATTCGAATCATGTCAACGACCTTGTTTGAGTTCAAAAATTCTTTACGCTTTTGGTCAATGAATCGTTGACTAATATACTTCTTTCAAATTTCTCCCGAAAGAAATCCTATAAGTAACACGTTCCTTCGGAACAATAGAAATCGAGTTCTCCACCAATAGTAGGCCGAGTCCCGTGATTAAGGATATAGCACACTTTAGGCACTCTTGTGTGTGCACGAAAGCTCTTCAAAAACGCGAATGGTGTTATCAAGCCAAAACTCACCTTTTCAAAGATCATCGATCTGTAGCTCGAAATTCCTCACCCGCGCTTTCTCACCAAATCTACAGGAGGTTTACTCAGCCTCAAAGGATCAATAGTCGTTGGTATGATAGGAACCTGAGGCGAATTATTTAAGTTTGGAAACGGTTGAGCAGCCGGGTTAGTCCGGGCATATTGTGCAACCCATTCATTCATCATAGAAAAGAAGGCTTGTTTTGCCCAATCATCTTGATTATTTACAGATGATTGAGGTTCAGCAGGCGGTGTTCCTTGCGTAGGAGCAGCCGCTACACTTTCAACATCATCCGCCAAGGCTCTCTCTAGATTGGGTTCCATTTACTAATCAAAACAATAATTTCAACCGTCAAAAGCCATCACACTATTATATACTAACATTAGGGCATGTATAGCTAGACTCGTACGCGCTACGGTAGTCCTAGAACCGACTAAACCGTAGCTCTGATACCAATAAAATGTAACACCCATGTAGCATGCAAAAGTTTGACTATCGAATCGACCAAAGTATAAGGGCCTTATTAGCATCAATTATACACAACAGCCGAGCCATGATTACTTTATCACATATCTAAATACTCACTTATGCTTCCAAAACTAATACTATGATATTGTATTGTCATGCCTTAGACATATTCGTTAAACAAAATTTACATATATAAAAACATCACATTCGATTACATATAAAACCGAATCTAATTATATATATATATTTAATGTATCAAGCCATTTTCGTATGGCTTCTAGCACATAATCAAAATATACACTTCAAAACATATATTTAAGCCTATACATGCCGTAATGTTCACCTATGCAACTAAGAAAAGGTACCAAAATGTTGTGCGCGGGCGTGATGACTTTGACGATGATCCAAACACGCAAATTGGGTCAGGGAAATCTAGGTAGAGAGCAACAAAACACAAAAACATCTAATGAGTATTCAACCCAGTAAGTCATAAGAAATTTTTACACATACCATTGATATGAGAAAAAAAAAAAGGCTATACAAAATTCACCAATTTCGGTCGTACCAGATTATGTTTCAATCACGTAATTTACTACCTAACCGCAGGCCAAGAATGGCTATCAATCATCCGTCAAACAACCAAATGACTTTAAAGCTTCGCTCAATATATATAAAACAATGTCAACTCCTATGCATACATGCATATTCAGTTTATGCCTAAATTTGATATCTCAAATAATAGTACAAACACCATATCTTCCATATACTACTTAGACCATTAATCACATTCGCACACTTAGTGCACAAAGATTTTTCGCACACATAGTGCCAAGATATACCGCACACTCAATTGCCTCAAAACTCAATCACGAATTAGCATTGATTCAAAGACACATAGTGCCCTTCAACTTCGCACACATAGTGCTAGTATCGATTCCTTATAATCACAGCCAGTTTAATTAACTCAATTTGCATATTCAGCCACAAGTATAAACGCATCCATATATGTATGAATATATATATTCGGTCTCATAAAACTTATGGACTTACCTTATAGTTCGAAATGATTCCCAATCGCCTATTCAAATTTCATTGTTTTTGCCTTTGCTTGACTCCCCTCCTTTGGGTTCGTGATCTTCTAATAGCTAAGGAAGAAAGCCGAATTGCCCTAAGTAAAATCTCCTCTATGTTTCATCTTTGTTTCGGTTTTGAGAAAGGAAAGAGAAGAAGATGAACACCATTTCTTTCTTTTTTTTTTTAATTCAACTATTTACAATTATTAAATCATTTGTAATATTAAATTATTTTAAATTTAAAATTAGTGGGGTACCATCATTTCTTGGCCGGCCGCTATGTTTAATATGGGTAAATTGACATGCAAAACCACTCTTTTCCATGCATGTACTAGTAGACCATTATAAGATTAACCTATCACATTTTTACAATGTTTCATATACGTCCTTTCTTTATAAATTCACTTAGAAATGGTCAAATTAATGCATGAAACTTTCATTCACGCATCTACTCACATTGTAAACACCAAGATAATTATTTTTAATTACTTAATACTCGGTTTCGTGGTCCCGAAACCACTTCCCGACTAGGGTCAATCTAGGGCCGTTACAAAGAAACTAGAACCTTATTTGAATTTTGTATCAAAAGATAATTAAATTTTAGTAAAGAGTGGTCAGAGCTGTTGAACCGCAAAACAGGGTAGACTTCAATGAATAAACTGTATTAATTGGCCCAACCAAAACTTCTGAAAATTTTATGGTAAGAATATATGTGAGTCTAGTTTCTGGGAAAATTAATGGATCTTAATTTGGAATTCGGTAGCTCGAGTTATAAATAAATTACAAACTATAACTCGAGTAGACAGCTTGACCAGAATATGAATAAAAGTGTAATTATAGTTGTTTTACCTAAGGAAACATATTGGTAAATTGCTTATTAATTTCATATGGACTTACTAAGCGTAAAGCTTACCCCCTCTCCATTTCTTTTAGTATTGGCAAGGCGGCTCGGGGTTGGAGGTTGTCGGAGGCAGCATCACACTATCAGAACGTTGATGTGAAGCGTTGATAAATTTCAAGTGTTTTCTAGTGAGTGGCATGTATAGAGACTTAGTCTTTATGATAGTTGTTAGTATGATTTGGCCAAACGTATTAGCTTATGATGGTTAAATCATCTATAGCCATGTGTTATGGTTTATATTCGATCATTGGGTTGTAAACCTAATTGATTATACATGCTTGATCCATTGCTATATGATATGTCATACTTATGTGGTGAATAAATTATGATCATTAGATGTGATCATATTCTAATGTAAAGGTGTAAGGTAAGAATAAGTAATACTGTTGTAAAAAAAATAAAATTTTATAGCCCGTATTTTAGTTGGATGTTTGTATGTTTGTCTGATAATGCCTCGTACCCTATCCCAGTCTCGGGTACGGGTAACGGGTGTTATATTTATTAGTATCAGAGCTATGGTTTAGTCAGTTCTCAGACTAACCTAGCATGTGTAAAAGTCCAGCTATACATGCCAACTATCCATGATAGTATGATGTCTCCTGACACGTATGAGAGTCACTTTGTTTAGTCAAAGGTACTCTCCAACCGAGCTACACCGACCATGTTGAATGTGATGCTAAAATATTCGAGTAAAGTATAGTGATGACGAACTGAAACTTGGAAAGGTATGAATAAGGATTCATGAAATGTGTACACTGTGAAATGAGCTTATCTATGATTAATAGATAATTCCATGATGTATATGATCGATTTATTTGAACAAATACATGTGTTTGAGTAACTTATCAAAAATATTGATAAGATGAATATTCATGTATATTGGTTGGGATGATTATGATTGGTAAGCTCGTATAATTTGAGTAAATGTATTAAATTGCTTGGACTGATATATATGATTGTAATGATATGTATACGATGATGTGTAAGATGAAAGTTTATACTGTGATATACTTATCCATGTTTGTTTGGCCCTTATATGATATTATGTGCTTGACTTGTTTGATTTAATGAATGTATAAGTAAGATTATCTAGGAAACATGAAAATACATGTATAAGTACATTTGTTTAAATGAGATAACTGGAAAGTGAGTGTAAAATCAATATGAATGTTAGTTACTCAAAATGAATGACACGATTGAGATATGATTGCTATGATGAAAACTGTGTTACATGTATTTGTATATGAGAGTTGAGTCAGTGGCCCTACGACCCCCTCCCCCTTACCAAAGTGGTGTTTTATAATGGAAATTCCTGAGATTTATGTTGAATAAGTTTCCAGGTGAGAAACCAAAGAGTTCAATGATGGAATGGTTATAAGCGTGATTAGAGATTGAGAATGGGTTCATAAGTACAAACATGAGCTAGAAAGATATCGGATTGACCGAAAGTTTGTTTAATTTTCTCAACATCTTAGTTAGCGAAAAAGGTTAATTTTGGTAAAACGATCTATCTTGGTATGATGTCGAGAAATGTATTGATTGAAATTCCCTCATGAATTGGTTTTCTTAGTAAAGGGAATATAATGGAATTTGGGATGGCAGAAATAGTTAAAGGAATAATGTTTGATATATGAAATGTCCAAGCATGGTAATTACAGTGAACAGTTTGTGATTGTCTCTATTGAGATATGGTATGAGATTATTTGACACCAAAAATATTATTGGGGCTATCTAATCCCTAATGAATTCTTATATTATGAAAATGTTCCCTGATCTTAACGTTAGACGAATGTGTTGTCAGTCTGATTGGATTATAATCTGCATGGTTCTGTTTTTCTCTAGTATTTTATTATATTCCACTTGTTGGTAATCGATGAGAAATTATGTATGGTGCCATGATTCTATTTCTACTGATCATTGCTCTGATTGATTTTATATATATATGAGAAGCATATAGTTCTGGTCGTATTTGTTGTCAGTGGTTTGGAATGATGTTATTCTGGATTTCTTTTCTTTGAAAAACTATTGGGGTCTTTCATATTTTTATGAGTCTGGTTCTCAGTCTTCTGATGCAGTGCTGTAAATGGGATTTCCTTATCATCGATTTCTTTATCTTGGATTTCCTTATTTTGGGCTTCTCCGTTTCAGATTTCTCTATCTTGGGTTTTCTGGATATTTTATCTTGTAACTTGTTGATCATGGCTTGCATTTAGAGCATGACCTCCAGCTTGTGATTGATGTATATAACGAACAAGTATGACTATACCTCTGAATTGGTACTGATAATGTGGTGAAATTTCAAGTTCCAATGTGTATGGTGGATTTACTTTCTCAAGTAAGTTAATCAGAGTTAATGTATTCAGTTGAGGTATCAGTATTACTTATGCTAATGCATTTGTTATGGTCTTCGATTGGCATGATGAGTGAATTTGGAATGATACATGTTGAATCATTCTGTTGACTAGAAGAGGGAATTTCTTGAAATATCAATTTCGGATGAATAAGGTCGACTTGATTGTTCAATCTGTATGGAATATATGTTTAGAATTTAATGAGATGTACATGCTTGAGAATAAGATTCTATTTATTCATGAGTAAAAAGACGAATAGCCTAATTAAGAAGTGTATGCTTCCTATAAGAATCGTATACGATAAGAAGATCTGATATTGATAATGTGGAGATAATCTGGGTATTTAAAAATGCTGAAACTATCATCGTTTATCCTTGAGTACAAATTCTTGAAATGTTAAAAGTTTAAAGATGTATAGAAAGAATCATCAGAATTATTTTTGTCGTTTGAGAATTAGAATGGAAATAGAAAAGGTTAATATGGATTTTCTTGTCTGGATCATTCCTGTCATTGAAAGGGGAAAGTGATATGTAGCATTGTTAAGCGTTATGAGATGTGTAAATTATGCTGGTAATCCCATGCAATAAGATTGCAGAGTGCGTAATTTCATGCACTTCGGTATATTTGGGCTTAATGGGCCAAAATTGGGTTAATGGGCCAACGGGTCCAATTCGGTAACAACGCTCGGTAAGTGTTTCTGTTAATACGTTAATGGCTATAATATGCATGAAAACCCTGACACGATAAACTTACTAAGATACCCCTAAGTATGAAAATTACCATTATACCCCAAGGTGCAAAATGACCATTATACCCCTAGGGTTAATTTTGACTGAACTGCATGATATTCTGATTCTATATGTTGTATGCCATGACATGTATATCTACTGCATATGATATGGGTTATATTGATTGAGGAAGCGTTCTGGTGGCTATGCCACAAATATCTGTTTCTAGTGGCTCTGCTACAAATATCTGTATTTGGTGACTCTGTCACATTATCTGTTCTGGCAGGCATGCTGTAAATTCTGTGGTGTGTAGTGGATGGGTGGGTCGAGTTGTCTCCCCACATGGTGTAAGGTTGGTACGGGGGTGTATACGGATGGATATGGGTTAGGTTTCTACGTACATGGAATATCTATTCTGTCTCTGTTATGGGCCTATGGGCTTCATTCTGAATTCTATATAGGGCTAAGGCCCAAATTAATCTGTTTCTGTGGTTTGAGCCGATTTGGACTATGGTTAGGTTATTTTACACACTGAGTTTTCCAAACTCACCCCTTGTTTCCATCCATGCAGGTAATCCCCAACCATAGTGGACTTGGAGCTGTGAGGGATTCAGAGTGGCCACATGTTCTGCAAATTCAGTTTTTCTTTTTGTGATTTGATCAATTTTTATTTACTTAGTAGTTTGGGTTTTAAGTTGTAACAAGACCACTTTAATTATTTTTAATGGTTTTTAGTATGTTTTGTTAGCTTAGATATGATATTGTTTTAATCGTTTGAAATTGAATAGCTTTAGGGCTTGTTTTAAAAAGGTTACTTGATTTCAAAATATCGCGATAACAAAGCAAAGATTCCGCAACGGAAATGTTTTCAAAACTAATAACCTTTACAAATGGTTTTAAACGAATTGGTTTTCCATGAACAATCACTCAGTTAAAGTGTGGCAATGGTTGTGTGCATGTCTAAGATTGGTTCTGCAGAGGGCTAGGTACTTAAGCAGTCTAATTGACTCATCTCCTCTTTTCTGGAAACCTACCTGGTGCACAGCTTCCATTCACTTTAATCTATAACAAATATATTCTTAAAACATTAAGAAAGACTTTAGATAGAACATGACTTTTCTAGTAACGCTTCAATGTGACACGTCGGACTCGGTCGTAATGTTTGGGCCAGGTTTGGGGTGTTACATTTAGTGGTATCAGAGCCCAGTTACAACAACTCGGTTGTAGAATGGGTTTTAAATAAAAATAATAATAATTCTACAATAAATGATTTAAAAGATTGCAAAATCTAATTTTCAAAAATTTGGATTATGAGAATGTGGCACATCGAATCTCCGGCCCAAGTCTGTATGTATCATTCTAAATTTTTCTGAATGCTTCTGAATTGTCTGCCTGTATTGAAACCCTATTAGGATACTCTATTTAGGGTGGTACTAAAATTGTAGGAAATTTTGATAAGTAGACTGAGACTGTAACTAGGCTACGATTCCGTGAAAAACAAACTTTGAATTATTGTCTGTTCATAAAACATCGGTAATAAACACTAAAATATTTAATTGATGCATAAAATTTGTAATCAGATAAAACGATATGAGTATGAGAGCAGCTCGGGGAAGAGGCCGTGGACATGGTCGAGGTAGTGCACGGGCTGGATCTTCGTCTTCAAGACATATGCCAGCGGCAGATGCACCAGTACCACCAGTGATAGAAGTGGAGTCCCATGATCGAGGTGCCAGGGACGACGCTCTATATCAGGCAATGCTTCGTGTACTGGAAAGGGTTGTCGGGGCAAATACGGGCAACGGACTTCGAGGATCTATTTCTGAGTGACTCCGGGCTAATAGAGCAGAGATCTTTAGGGGTGTATCTGGTGTAGCCCCAAACGTGGCGGAGTATTGGTTAGAGGCCACGGAACAGAATATGGACGATTTGGATTGCTCCGTAGAGCAGAAGCTGAAGGGAGCCATATCATTGCTACGAGATGAGGCTTATCAGTGGTGGCTCACTGTGAGAGATGGGACCCCAGCTGACAGGGTGACTTGGGAGTTGTTTAAAACGGCCTTCAAGGGAAAATATGTTGGGGTGAGTTATGTGGACACCCGCAGGAAAAAATTTCTGAATTTGGTTCAAGGGGGTAAGACGGTCGCTGAGTACGAGGCTAAGTTTCTAAGGCTGAGTCGGTATGCTATTGGGATAGTCGCTACAGAGTATGAACGTAGTGTGCACTTCAAAGATGGTCTTAGAGATGAACTTAGGGTGCTGATTGCTCCGCAGAGGGAGCGTAACTTTGCTGCTTTGGTGGAGAAAGCTAAGATAACTGAGGAGGTGAAGCGTACTGAAAGACAGAATCGTGAGAAGGATCGAAACCATTTTTAGAGGGATTCAGGACCTTCGGGTGGTGCAAATAAGAATGCTAAAAGAGTGATAGTGGAAGAGCCAGTTTGAGCAGTTCCGATGAAAGTTGTTAGACCGCAAGGTTGTAGGGACTATGGTAAGGTACATCTGGGCGAGTGTAGGAGACGTTCTGGTGCTTGTTTCTGATACGGGTCTATGGAGCATAAAGTCAAGGACTGTCTTCAGAAAATGGATCAGGTTCAAGTTGCAAAACAGAGGGTTGCTCAACCAGTGAGAGGTGGACCACAACCACAGAGAGGATGTGGACAAGGTAGGAGTGGTAATGGAAATGGTCGAGGCCGAAGAGCACCTGGCAGGGGTACTGAAAATGCTAAAGCTCGACAGCCATTATTGGTGTATGCAGCTCGTCGTCGAGAGGAGGGTGATGCACTCGACGTCATAACTGGTACGTTCTTGATTTCTAGCATGCCGTACACTGCTTTGATAGATATTGGATCTACTCATTCGTATGTTGCATGTGCCATATCTGGGTTGTTGGGTGTGCACTCTGAGGAGACTGTGAGTGGGGTATCAGTACTAAGTCCTTTGGGCCACTCGGTTAGGGTAGACAAACTGTATAGAGGCGTGCCTTTAGAAACACAAGGTAAGATTTTCTCTAGAGACTTGATGGAGTTACCGTTCGGAGAATTAGACCTCATTCTAGGTATGGACTGGCTTGTTAAGCACGGGGCAACTCTGGATTGTGCTGCGAAGCGAATGGAGTTAAAGACCATGCAGGGTGAGGAGGTTATAGTGATAGATGAATGGAGGGATTATTTGACCAACGTGGTGTGGGTGTTGAGAGTCGAGAAGTGGATTCGTAAGGGTTGTGAGGCTTATTTGGAATTTGTAAGTCAGTCAGAGGCTGAGGGACTGACTGTGGATAAGGTTAGAACTTTAAGGAATTCCAAGATGTCTTTTCAGAGGAGCTTCCAGGATTGCCACCGAACCGAGAAGTCGAGTTTGGAATCGACTTGTTGCCTGGAATGGCACCAGTGTACATCGCACCATACAGGATGGCACCGAAGGAGTTAGTGGAGCTGAAAGCACAGATTTAAGAGTTGTTGGATAGAGGCTTTATTAGGCTAAGTGTGTCTCCGTGGGGAGCACCAGTGTTGTTTGTGAAAAAGAAGGATGGGACGATGCAGATGTGTATCGATTATCAACAGTTGAACAAACTGACGGCATTAGAGGAGCTTAGAGGAGTTTCGGTATTCTCCAAGATCGATCTGCAATCTGGATATCATCAGTTAAGGGTCAGAGAGGCAGATATTCATAAGACGACATTTAGGACTCGGTATGGTCATTACGAGTTTCTGGTTATGCCATTTGGACTGACGAAAGCTCCTGCAGCATTCATGGATCTGATGAATCGTGTATTCCAACCATTTTTGGATCGATTCGTAGTCATTTTTATTGACGATATTCGGTATATATTCAAAATCAAGAGAAGCATGATGAGCATCTCCGCATTGTCTTTGCAAGTGTTGAGGGAGAAGGAACTTTATGCGAAATTCAGTAAGTGTGAATTCTGGTTGAGGGAGGTAACCTTCTTGGGTCATCTAGTCTCTGCTGAGGGGATCAAGGTGGACCCTCGAAAGATTGAAGCGATTCTGGAGTGGAAGCCACCTAGGTCGGTGTCAGAAATTTAGAGTTTCCTGGGTTTGGCAGCATACTACAGAAGGTTTGTGGAAGGTTTTTTTGTGATGGCAGCACCATTAACAAAGCTTATAAGGAAAGGAGCACATTTTGTTTGTACCGAGAAGCAGCAGGAAGCTTTTGAGAAATTGAAGAAAGTTCTGACCGAGGCACCTATATTAATTCAGCTAGAGTCTGGGAAGGATTTTACCATGTATAGTGACGCATCACATGTGGGTTTGGGCTGTGTGTTAATGCAAGAGGGTCAGGTGGTTGCTTATGAATCGCGACAGCTTAAGCCTCACGAAGTAAACTATCCTACTCACAACCTATAATTGGCAGCAGTAATCTTTGCACTTAAGATTTGGAGGCACTACTTGTACGGAGAAAGGTGTGTCATAAACACAGACCATAAGAGTCTCAAGTACTTGCTAACTCAGAAGGAGTTGAGCCTTAGGCAACGAATATGGATAGAGTTGCTTAAGGATTATGACTGTTCGATTGAGTATCACCCAGGCAAGGATAATGTAGTAGCCGATGCCCTAAGCCGTAGAGCTGTATCTGATCTGAGAGTAATGTTTGCTTATTTGAGTCTGTATGATGATTGTAGTCTACTGGTTGAGTTACAAGTAAGGCCAACCTGGGTGGATCAGATTAAGAAAAAGCAGTTGAGGGATGAGTCTTTGGTTGCTCGATTCCAGCAACTTAAGAAAGGGGAAACTTTTGAGTTTGGGTTAAATAGTGAATGAGTTCTGTGTTTCTGATGGAGAGTTTGCATTTCGAGGGACTCTGACTTAAGGCAATCAATACTGAAAGAAGCTCATGGAGGACTTTGTGCTATGCATCCTGGAGGGAATAAGTTGTATCACAACTTGCGAGAATTGTATTGGTGGCCTGGGCTTAAACGAGAAGTAACAGAGTTTGTGGGGGAATGTCTGGCATGCCAGCAAGTGAAAGCTGAGCATCAATTACCTTCCAGACTTTTGCAACCAGTGAAGATACCACTTTAGAAGTGGGAGAGGGTAACCATGGACTTTGTGTGTGGGCTACCCTTGACACCAACGAAGAAGGACTCGGTTTGGGTGATTGTGGATAGGTTGACCAAATCTGCTCATTTCATACCTGTCCGCACTGATTATTCACTTCAAAAGTTAGCCAAATTGTATGTGGTGGAGATCGTTCGACTTCATGGAGTCCTAGTTTCAATTATTTCTGACCGGGATCCCAGGTTCACATCTCAGTTCTAGCAAAAGTTGCATGAGGCGTTAGGAATGTGATTGAACTTTAGTACGGCTTTTCATCGCCAGACTGATGGCCAGTCGGAAAGGGTTATTCAGATTTTGGAGGACATGCTGAAGGGTTGCGTTATTGGCTTCCGAGGTAGTTGGGAGGATTACTTACCGTTGGTAGAGTTTGCGTATAACAACAGTTATCAGGCGAGTATCCGGATGGCACCTTATGAAGCTCTGTATGGACGTAGGTGTCGTACACCTAGTTGTTAGACTGAATTGGGAGAGCGACAGGTTCTTGGACCTGAGTTGGTAGCGGATACTGAAGATAAAGTCAGAGTAATCAGAGATTGATTAAAAGAAGCATCTGATAGGCAAAAGTCGTATACAGATTTGAAGCGTAAGGAGATTGAGTACTCAGTGGGTGATAAGGTCTTCTTGAAGGTTTCTTCTTGGAAGAAGATATTAAGGTTTGGTAAGAAGGGCAAGTTGAGTCCGTGGTTCATTGGCCTTATCGGGTTCTTAAGCGAGTTGATCCAGTGGCTTACCAATTGGAATTAACTCCAGAGTTAGACAGGATTCACGATATTTTTCACGTCTCCATGTTAAGGCAATATCGTTTTGACCCTGCTCATGTCGTGTCGGATGCAGAGATTGAGGTACAGGCTGATTTGACTTACGAAGAAGAGCCTGTGCAGATAGTGGATTGAGATGTTAAGGTTCTAAGAAGGAAGTCAGTTTCATTAGTAAAGGTACTCTGGCGTAATCATGGCAGAGAAGAAGCTACTTGGGATCCAGAAGAAGCGATGCGACAACAATACCCTCATCTGTTTGAATCAAGTAAATTTCGAGGACGAAATTTCTTTAAGGAGGGTAGAGTTATAACGCCCTAATTTTTGAGATTTCTGTGATTTTTGACAAATTTTAGAATTTCTGTGTTTTGACTGTATAATGTAGGTCTGAGTATGTTAGTGGGCCTTTAGAAAGCCCAAGAGTAAAATTAACCCGAAGCAATTTTAGAATTTTCAATTTTTGAGGGAGAAGGGGTTCTGGTGTAATGGGCTTTTAAGGTTAAATTGTTAGAATAGGCAACAAGAAGACCTGTGGTAAAGTGGCAGGGTGACGCCACTGAGGTGCTAAAAAGGTGGCGTGTCACATGTCAAGGGGGAGCTAAGGGTCGAGTCACGAAGTAAACAAATTAAGGTATTATTTTTTGAACAGAAAGGGTACGAGATGGAACTCAAGTAGAACTCTGCCAGGAAGAGTTTGAGCTATTCAAAAGTTTGGGTAAGGAGGAGATAAGGGAGAAAATTTAGGAGCTGATCAAGGAGCTTGGTGTTGGCCGAATGTTGGACTCTTGAGGGGCAAGAGTTGACCGGCCAAGGGTCTCTGATATAGGTAAATTCGGCTAGGTCTTTGAAGGAGAAATTTTGGCATTAGGGAGTTGTTGTGCCATCTCTTTGTAATTCTTTATTCATTTGGCTTGCCGAAATAGGGTTGTGCTTAGGGTTTCTCTCTTTTTCCCTTTCATTCTTGCTAGTAGCCGAAACTTGGAAACCTCATAACTCTCTGTGCCGTTCTCCCTTGCCATAACTGAATACTACTTCCCTTCTCACTTTTCTTTTATTTCATCATTTCTTTTTCCCCATAGCCGAACCCATACTCTCCTCTCTTCTGTCTCTTCCCTTATTTTCTTTCCTCTATTGTTCCTCAGTAGGCCGAATCTTGCTATAAGCCGAACCTCTTTCTTTTCTTCTTTAAAAGGCCAAAACATTCATACCTGTGGTATAGGAGGCTGAATCTTTGGCTACTTGAACCTGTACCATCTCGTAACTACGGTGGTTTGGGGTGGTCAATATCATAGATAGGGACACTCTTTTGGGCTAAACAACGACTAGTAAGTTTTCGAACAATTGTCGTTAGTTATTTATGCTTTAAGGAAAAGCCGAAACCCCTTAAGGGTGGCTAACATTTGGACTAAGGGCATTTTTGCCTCTTTCTTTTGGTTTTGTATGCGCTAGCATGGACAAGGGGGCGTACAGCGAAGGGCTTGAAGGCTAACTCGGTTGGACATCTAGATCTAGTCCATATTTCAGCAGAAAGGTAAGAACTCTAGGGTCTAAGGCAATGTTGGCGGAATATGGTAAGGGGATTAGTACGTAGTTTGTTTTGATATGTAGACTAACGTTTTAGTAACTCAATTGTAGGCAACTCGTGTGTGGATCTCGCCAACGTATCGTTACAGATCAGGTGTGTAATCGACACCCACTTTAGACTAGATTGGGAAAAGCTGAAAAGCCGAAATGCTGAAGAGCTGGTATTTTATGGACTTGCAAGCGTACGAGTGCTCATGAGATAGTTTGTTTGTTAATCCTAGTAATGCCATGCGGTAAGATTGGAGAGTGCGTAATTTCGTGCACTTCGGTATATTTGGGGTTAATGGGCTGAAATCGGGTTGCTGGGCCAACGGGCCCAATTCGGTAACAACGTCGGTAAGTGTTTCTGTTAATACGTTAATGGCTGTAATATGCATGAAAACCCTGACATGGTAAACTTACTAAGATACCCCTAAGTATGAAAATTACCATTATACCCCTAGGTGCAAAATGACCATTATACCCCTAGGATTAATTTTGACCGAAATGCATGATATTCTGATTCTATATGTTGTGTGCCATGACATGTATATCTGTTGCATGGGATATGGGTTATATTGATGGAGGAAGCGTTCTGGTGGCTATGCCACAAATATCTGTATCTGGTGACCTATCACATTATCTGTTCTGGCAGCCATACTACAAATTCTGTGGTGTTGGTGTAAGGTTGGTACGGGGGTGTATATAGATGGATATGGGTTGGGTTTCTGCATACATGGAATATTTGTTCTGTCTCTATTATGGGCCTATGGGCTTCATTCTGAATTCTATATAGGGCTAAGGCCCAACTTAATCTGTTTCTGTGGTTTGAGCTGATTTGGACTATGGTTGGGTTATTTTACACACTGAGTTTTCCAAACTCACCCCTTGTTTCTATCCATGCAGGTAATCCCCAACCATAGTGGACTTGGAGCTGTGAGGGATTCAGAGTGGCCACATGTTCTGTAAATTTGATTTTTCTTCTTGTGATTTGATCGGTTTTTATTTACTTAGTAGTTTGGGTTTTAAGTTGTAACAAGACCGCTTTAATTATTTTTAATGGTTTTTAGTATGTTTTGTTAGCTTAGATATGATATTGTTTTAATCGTTTGAAATTGAATAGCTTTAGGGCGCGTTTTAAAAAGGTTACTTGAGTTCAAAATATCGCGATAACAAAGAAAAGCTTCCGTGACGAAAATGTTTTCAAAACTAATAACCTTTACAAATGGTTTTAAACTAATTGGTTTTCCATGAACAATCACTCAGTTAAAGTGTGGCAATGGTTGTGTGCATGTCTAGGATTGGTTCCGTGGAGAGCTAGGTACTTAAGCAGTCAAATTAACTCACCTCCTCTTTTCTGGCAAGCTACCTGGTGCACAACTTCCATTCACTTTAATCTATAACAAAGATATTCTTAAAACACTAAGAAAGACTTTAGATAGAACATGACTTTTCTAGTAACGCTTCAATATGACACGCCAGACTCGGTTGTAACGTCTGGGCCGGGTTTGGGGTGTTATAATACTCTTCTCAACCACCCATTCAAACTCCATTCAAAAACTTCAGTTTCGATCAACCTAGGACACCTCAACGGCAATTGTAGCAAAATAAAATCCATTGTGAAATCCAAGACTCGAACCTCAGACTCCCTGGAACACTCCACACGCCACTTACCCCTAAACCAGCAGGCTTTTTCTGTCAAGTATTGCCCAATTTTATTTAAAAGCCTAGTTGTCTAAAGCCAAGGGTTTATTCAATTAAAACAATTTTTTTTGCAAATGCCCAGGCTTGAACCTAGGACTTCTCAGGCACTTCCCAGGACACTTAACCACCGAAGCAAGCATGCATTTATGCAACACAATACACAAAAATAATTACTAAAGATTTAGGGTGTTAAAATTTGGTTTTAGTACGTTAAAAATGTTGGACGAATAGTTATTATGTATTGTACCTATATATATAATTGATGTGTTGGTGTGAAAGGTAAAATAATAGGCTTAATTATTTGGTTTAGTTCTTTGAAATGCTTCATGCATGTATAATAATAGAGTAAAATGGAAATAGTCATTAAATAAAGAATAAGTACTTAGCATGTTTAATATTCGGCTAAAGCTTCAGAAATTGACCATATGAATAGTAAATTAAGCTTTTACTAAATAAGATGTTTTGATGCAAGTTTAGTATGTGGTTCTATTATTGTACTTTAATTAATAAGTATATGTTATATGATATTTTGTGTGTATTAATGGAATAGCAAATAAATAAGCTTGGTTTAGTCAAAATTTATAATAAGGTTTCATGTATATTTATTCTTGAATAATGAGTAATAAGTTGTATAATTCATATGCTTATATCTGGCCAGTTGATACATGTAACGCCCCGAACCCGTGACCGTTACCGGGGTCGAAAACGAGGTATTTACGAACTTACTTCATTGGCTTACACGGTTCATTTTTTTTTTAAAATTTC
The DNA here is from genome assembly GCA_025698475.1 of Gossypium anomalum. Lineage (NCBI taxonomy): Eukaryota > Viridiplantae > Streptophyta > Magnoliopsida > Malvales > Malvaceae > Gossypium > Gossypium anomalum. The sequence continues at coordinate 34,665,865 of CM046959.1, read as the reverse complement.
AGACATGCTGGGTAACTGCACCACGACCACAAAAAAAATCATATTTCGAGTTCCGAAACTCGAAAACTTAATCCGTAAATTTTCCCTGAAACTAGACTCATGTATCTATCTACACATTTTTTTCTAGAATTTTTGATCAGGCAAAACGGTACAGTTTATTAGATTAAGTCTCCCCTGTTACAGGGTTCGACTACACAGACCTTCATGCATTGCAACTTAAGTATCTTCCTATACAGGGCTTCAAATCTTATGCCGTTTGTTTCTAAAGAAACTAGACTCAACAAGGAATCTGCACATATGGGGCATGACTTCTAATTACCTCTGGTTAATTTATAGAAAATTTTCAAATTCAAAACAGGGGATCCAGAAATTGCTCTGGCCCTGTTTCATGAAAACCTAAATATCTCTTAACATATGACTCATTTGACCGTTTCGTTTCTTCCATAAGAAAGTAGATTCATCAAGGTTCGATTACATAATTTATTCACTAATTAACTCCATTCTTACAAATTTTAGCGATTTTTCAAATTTACCCCATTGATGCTGTCAACATCCGACTTTAGGGTAGACTTTACCTAGTGCTTAATTTCCATGACTTAACAAATCCGATAGCATACATAACACAATTTATAAATTGTGATTAACCATCCCAATGGTTAATCATTGCCAAACATATCCGTACTTTTCGATAACCATATACATACACGATGATTATAACATTATGATTCGAATATGGACACAAGCCATTTTCGCATGGCTAACCAAACTTATACAATTCCAAAAAGTGCATGACCATCAAACAAAAAAATAGTCCTATACATGCCATTTCAAAGTTCAACCAAAAATATACCAAAAAGGAGTGTTGATAGTGTGGGCGACTTCAACTTCGACAATCCCGAGTCCGATAGTTGACGAACCAAAATCTATAAAGCAGAGGTTCAAGGAAAACGGAGTAAGCATTTAATGCTTAGTAAGTTTTGAGCTATGAAATTAAACACAACTATAATGTAACATTGTATAGCTAAACGGATAATTTCATATGCATAATTTCTCAATATCCTACTTATTCCATTTTACCAACCTTTATAATCATACACAAAAGATTAAGCAACCAAAGACCCAGTAGCTCATTTATCGATCGAGTGAGTACTATTTGCAAGGAATCATACGAATCAATGCATATATCTGAAACATACCTCATCGCTGGGATTTCACGAGCATTTTAGTTTAAACTATGACAGCATGATCACTCATTCTCAAGCCAAGTACCTTCGGGGTTTAACCGGATATAGTTTCTCGCTCGAATGCCTTCGGGACATAGCTGGATATAGTAATTTGCACAAAGGCCTTCGGACGCGTAGCCGGATATAGCAACTCGCACTAAAGCCTTGGGACATAGCCGGATATAGTAACTCGCACAAATGCCTGTGGGACTTAGCCCGGAACTAATAACTCGCACTAAAGCCTTCGGGTTTTAGCCCGGTTAACATCCAAATATTCATGTACATATAAATAAATCATGACACCTCTATTTTTCATTTTCATAATAAGTTTCAACACAATTCACGTATTAGGCAATCTCATTTTCGGCTCACTAGCCACATACAAACAACATGGTTTAGTTTGCTTTTACGACACGATCTCTATACACTTAAGGCTACCCTTCATACGTATAGATTAATTAATTCAACATATAATTCAAATAGAATCATCATATCGCCATATATCTGTTATGCTCATACGTCATAATTTAATTTAATTGTAAACTAGGTCTCATTACTCAAAAACTTACCTCGGATGTTGTCGTACGACTCCTATGACTATTCGACCACTTTTTCCTTCCCTTTATCGGATTTAGCTCCCCTTTGCTCTTGAGCTTAATTTAACAATTAAATTGATTTAGTCGCTTAAGTATCGAAAAGAGGAACTCAAGGTACTTAGCCCATATATATATATATATTAAAGTCATATATGTGAAATCATGAATCAAATTCAACATATTAGTTAATATTCTCCTTTAGCCGATTATCTAAGTCAAGATAGAATCATCAATATGCTTACCTATAGCCGAATATATGCAACACCAATCTATGTATGCATTCATGTGGTCGAGTATACATATTCCAGTATAATATCATTTTTATATCGTTTAACACTTAACATTTATCACATATCAATTAACCCAATTCTTTACTCATGTGGCTGATTATACGGGGTCATGCATAAGCTTCAATTCAAAACCATTAGTAAGTATCAATTAACTTAAGCTACCTTTAAACTTTTACTTATCACCTCATGTCAAACCATCAAAATGAACTAATTATAATTACATAGGTACTACCAAAACCGAAACCTATGCATACTATCATTCCTTATGCCCAAACCAAAGACCACATCGGCACTTTCATCCACCATTCTACCAAGCATGTAAGATTCAAACACAACCAAACTCACATTCGGCCCTAGTTTATAACAAGATAGCCGATTCTTTTCCTTTAGTATCTAATGCTCATCTATGATTCATTTTATAGTTCAAACACTCATCTATCATCATTCACCTAACTTTAACATGAAACAACAAAACTCACCATTATTAACTACCATAGTCGAAAGCCTTACTCATTCCAAAATTGAAATTTCAACATGGGTTATATAAATAACTTGATATCTCACTAAAGATCAACTAAAATTGCAAGAACTAACATAAACACCTTACCTTAATATTAACCTAAGATGACCGAATGCTTTCTTCCCTTCTTCCTCTTTTCATTTTGCCAAGAACAACCAAAGAACACCACTTTGTTTTCATCACCCTTCCTTTTCTTATTTTCATTACTTTTTATTTTATTTATGTTATAAAATATAAAACTACTAACTAATAATTAATACATATTATATGTATATATCCCATCATGGTGGCCACTAGCTAAAATTGTGGGTAATTTGACATGCAAACCCATCAAATTTTTTTTTTTTTTTATAACATGCATTAATAGGCCACTTTACATTTGCCTAGCATATTTCTAATTTTTCTCACATAAGTCCTATTTAATAAAATTCACTTACAATTAACAAAATTCAAACATGAAATTTTCACACAAGCATATATATATACATATAATAAGCATCAATATGATGGTTAATTATTTTTTATGACTCGGTTTTGTGGTCCCGAAACCACTTCCGACTAGGGTCAAATTAGGGTTGTCACAACTCTCCCCACTTAAGAAATTTTCGTCCAGAAAATCTTACGATGAATAAATTTGGATATCGTTCCTTCATAGATGTTTGATTTCCCAAGTAGCTTCCTCAATTCCATGTTTGAGCCATAACACCTTTACTAAAGGAACCTTTTTGTTTCTCAACTCCTTCACTTCACGAGCTAGGATACGAATCGGTTCTTCTTCATAACTCAAATCAGATTGAATTTCAACCTCTGATGGAGTAATTATGTGTGAAGGATCAGATCTATAACGACGAAGCATTGATACATGAAAAACATCGTGAATCCTTTCAAGTTCAGGGGGCAAAATCAATCTATACGCAACTGGACCAATTCGTTCGGATACTTCATATGGCCCTATGAACCTCGGACTCGGTTGCCATTTTTACGGCCAAATCTAAGTATCTTTTTCCAAGGTGAGACCTTAAGAAACACTTTTTCTCCCACCTGATACTCAATATCTCTTCGTTTTAAGTCCGCATACGATTTCTGATGATCTGATGCTGCCTTCAGATTATCACGAATTATTCTTACTTTCTGTTCAGCATCTTTAATCAAATCCACTCCAAAAATTTTGCTTTCACCGAGCTCGGTCCAAAATAATGGCGTACGGCATTTACGCCAGTACAAAGCTTCATAAGGTGCCATCTTAATACTTGATTGAAAACTATTGTTGTATGCGAACTCAATCAAGGGTAAATACCGCTCCCATGAACCACTAAACTCAAGGATGCAACATCTCAACATATCCTCAAGTATCTGAATTATCCGCTCGGATTGACCATCAGTTTGCGGATGGAAAGCGGTGCTAAAATGCAGCTTGGTACCCAAAGCTTCTTGCAATTTCTTCCAAAATCGTGAGGTGAATCTCGGATCTCTGTCCGACACAATAGAAATCGGTACCCGTGTAGTCTCTGTCTGAGAAACATACAATTCAGCTAGTTTATCTAATGAAAATCCGTCGTACGGGGATAAAATGAGCCGACTTAGTCAGTCTATCAACAACAACCCAAATCGCATCTTTCTTACTTGTCGACAATCGCAACCCAGATACAAAATCCATCGTGACTCGATCCCATTTCCATTCAGGTATCATGATCGGCTGAAGTAAACCCGTAGGCACTTGATGCTCGCTTTCACTTGCGACATATTAAACACCGAAACAAATTCGGAAATGTCTCGTTTCATACCATGCCACCAAAACCGCGCGTCTCGGATCGTTGTACATTTTCATACTTCCGGGTGAATTGACATTCGGCTACAATGAGCTTCGTTCAAAATCGTCGAAATAAGTTCTGAATTTCTTGGAACACACAACCGATTTCTGAACCTCAAACAATCGTCATCATCAACTTGAAACTCTGTTTCTATGCTCGAAACACATTCAGCCCGTTTTGCAACCAATTCTTCATCGATTTTATGAGCTTCACGAATTTCATGAATCAACAATGGTTTAGCCTTTAATTCCGCCACTAACACATTGTCGGATAAAATAGACAAATGTACATTCATTGCTCGTAAAGCAAACAGTGATTTACGACTTAAGGCATCCGCAACCACATTAGCCTTTCCCGGGTGATAGTCAATAACAAGCTCATAATCTTTTAACAACTCAAGCCAACGTCTTTGTCGCAGATTTAAGTCTCTTTGGGTCATCAAATATTTGAGACTTTTGTGATCCGAAAACACATGGCACTTCTCACCAAATAAGTAATGTCGCCATATTTTCAAGGCAAAAACAATGGCAGCTAATTCGAGATCATGAGTCGGATAATTTTTTTCATGTGACTTTAATTGTCTCGACGCATATGCCACGACTCGACCTTCTTGCATCAATACGCAACCCAACCCAAGTAAGGAGGCATCACTATAAATGACAAACTCTTTGCTCGATTAAATTTTGCACTAAGATTGGAGCTTGATCAAATAGGTTTTGATTGATCAAAACTTTTCTCGACATTTATCCGTCCATTCGAAATTAACATCTTTTTGAAGTAACTTCGTCATTGGTGTGGCTATCATCGAGAAACCTTTTACAAATCGTCGGTAGTAACCGGCAAGTCCCAAAAAACTTCGAACCTCAGTAATATTTCTCGGAGGCTTCCAGTTAAGTATGGCTGAAATTTTATTCGGATCAACTCGAATACCCGATGCTGAGATACCACATGACCCAAAAGCTAACTTCTCTTAACGAACTCACACTTACGAACTTAGCATATAAATGTTTATCCGTAAAATTCGCAACACTAATCTCAAGTGCTCGGCATGTTGGTCTCATCTCTAGAATAGATCAAGATGTCATCAATAAACACAACTACAAACCGGTCCAAATCATGCTCAAGATTCGATTCATCAAATCCATAAACACCGCAGGGGCATTAGTGAGCCCAAACGGTATCACTAAAAACTCGTAGTGGCCGTATCTCGTTCTGAAAGCAGTTTTAGGTATATCCAAATCTCGAACTCGCAGCTGATAATAACCCGATCTTAAATCTATCTTTGAAAACACCGAGGCTCCTTTTAATTGGTCAAACAAATCATCAATACGCAGTAACGGATATTTATTCTTTATCGTCACTTTATTCAGCTGACGATAATCAATGCACAACCTCATGGTTCCGTCCTTCTTTTTCACAAACAATACTTTGGTGCACCCCAGGTGAGAAACTTGGTCGAGCGAAACCTTTATCTCATCAACTCTTGCAATCGAGCTTTCAATTCCTTTAATTCCGTTGGTGCCATATGATATGGAGCTATCGAAATCGGTGTAGTCCCGGTATAAGCTCGATGCCAAACTCTACCTCCGACGGTGGTAAACCGGTAATTCTTCGGGAAAAACATCGAGTATTCACAAACCACCGTACAGATTCAGCTTCTTTTCTAACTCTTTGTCATTCAAGACATACGCAAGGTATGTTTCACACCCCTTTCTTACATTTTAGCGAGGCGCATCGGCGATATTACGGTGGCAACCTATTCAAGTCGATGAGACTCGACTCGGATTATCTCGTTAATTACACACCTCAAATCAATGGTTTTTCTTTTGCAATTTACAATTGCGTCATGTCTGATCAACCAATCCATACCGAGGATAACATCAAATTCGTCAAATGGTAAAAGCATCAAATCGGTAGGAAAACGAAACCTCGGATTACTAGAGGACATTTCTTGCACACTTTGTCGACAAAGCACGTGACCCAAGGGATTTGACACCGAATTACAAACTCGATGAGACTCAACGGTAGAGTCTTCACTGGATGCTAAGGTTTCACATACATATGAATGAGTAGAACGGGTCTCATCAAAGCAATCACATCGAGTATCAAGGAGAGTAAAAGTACCCGTAATAACATCCGCGAAGAGGCATCCTCGCGTGCGCGTATAGCATAAGCTCTAGCTGCGGCCACGAGCCTCAGATCTGGTTGTGACATCTCTAGATCCTCTCTGACCTCCGCTAGCATTCCCCGCATTTCTAGATGGTCTACCCCGAACAGTAGTAACACCCGGTTTCCCACTCTGATTTACATTTAGCTCAGACAGTCTCGGACAATCCTTGATAAAGTGGTCAGCTGATCCACACTTATAGCAGGAGCGGTCATGGAATCTACAACTCCCCGAATGCCATTTACCACAATGCTGACACTCTGACCTGTCCCGGCGATCATTTCCCACACTGGCAACTGAAGTGACTCTTGTACTCGCAGGGGGTCGTTCGCGATCTCGTCTGGAAAAACCCGAAGTGTCTTTGGATCGGCCAGAATCATCTCTAAACCTCTTCGATGATTGTTGAAAGGGTTTCCCCGAATGTCTCTTACGAAACTCGTTGGTTCCCATTTCAGCTTTTCTTTTCTCCTTCTTTGAGCTCTTGGCTTTGCAAGCTCGTTCGACAAGTACCACGAACTCTCGATTTCTAGAACACCAACATACAACTTTATATCTTCGTTCAAACCATCTTCAAAACGTTTACACATTACTGACCACGAAGAAACACATTCTCGAGCGTCTGCTAAGCTAAGCCTCACAAACTTTCGCTCATAATCGATGAATAGTCATAGAACCTTGTTTAAGTTCAAGAAATTCCTTTCGTTTTTGATCAATAAATCTCTGGGTGATATACTTTTTGAACTCGGTTTGGAAAAACTCCCAAGTTACCCGCTCTCTGGGCACAACAGAAATCAACGTATTCCACCAATAGTAGGCGAGAATCACGTAGTAGAGAGATAGTACACTTTAGACATTCCTCGGGTGTGCAAGATAGTTCATCAAGTACCGGATAGTATTATCAACCAAAATTCAGCTTGCTCGGCATCGCCGCTATCTGTAGCCTTAAATTCGATAGCCAGTGTTTTGAATCTTGTCAATCTGGGGTTTACTTGACCTTATTTGGTCGATTCGGAGGTATTGTAGGTGCGGGGTGGCATTAGTCGGGAATGGAGGTTGTGGTATAGCGTATTAGTTCGAATGTATTGGTTGAACCAATCATTCATCACGCTCAGAAAGCTTGTCTAGCTTCATCATTCGGATTACTAGCAATAGGTTGAGAGTTCGCCGGGTGTCCCTAGTGCGGGAGCAGCGCTACACTCTCAAGGTCATCACTACCGCTTCGGTCGGGATCGGAATCCATTACTATAATAAACACAATTTCAATTGTCGAAATCACCACACTATCGAGATAATCACAAAATGGCATGTATAGCTAGACCCAAACATGTTACGGTAGTCCTAGAATCGACTAAACCGTGGCTCTGATACCAATAAAATGTAACGCCCCGAACCGACCGTTACCGGGGTCGAAAACGAGGTATTTACGAACTTACTTCATTGGCTTACACGGTTCATTTTTTTTTTAAAATTTCAGACATGCTGGCTAACTGCACCACGACCACAAAAAAAATCATATTTCGAGTTCCGAAACTAGAAAACTTAATCCGTAAATTTTTCCTGAAACTAGACTCATGTATCTATCTACACATTTTTTTCTAGAATTTTTGATCAGGCCAAACGGTACAGTTTATTAGATTAAGTCTCCCCTGTTACAGGGTTCGACTACACAGACCTTCATGCATTGCAACTTAAGTATCTTCCTATACAGGGCTTAAAATCTTATGCCGTTTGTTTCTAAAGAAACTAGACTCAACAAGGAATCTGCACATATGGGGCATGACTTCTAATTACCTCTGGTTAATTTATAGAAAATTTTCAAAGTCAAAACAGGGGATCCAGAAATTGCTCTGGCCCTGTTTCATGAAAACCAAAATATCTCTTAACATATGACTCATTTGACCGTTTCGTTTCTTCCATAAGAAAGTAGATTCATCAAGGTTCGATTACATAATTTATTCACTAATTAACTCCATTATTACAAATTTTAGCGATTTTTCAAATTTACCCCATTGATGCTGTCAACATCCGACTTTAGGGTAGACTTTACCTAGTGCTTAATTTCCATGACTTAACAAATCCGATAGCATACATAACACAATTTATAAATTGTGATTAACCATCCCAATGGTTAATCATTGCCAAACATATCCGTACTTTTCGATAACCATATACATACACGATGATTATAACATTAAGATTCGAATATGGACACAAGCCATTTTCGCATGGCTAACCAAACTTATACAATTCCAAAAAGTGCATGACCATCAAACAAAAAAAATAGTCCTATACATGCCATTTCAAAGTTCAACCAAAAATATACCAAAAAGGGAGTGCTGATAGTGTGGACGACTTCAACTTCGACAATCCCGAGTCCGATGGTGACGAACCAAAATCTATAAAGCAGAGGTTCAAGGAAAAGCGGAGTAAGCATTTAATGCTTAGTAAGTTTTGAGCTATGAAATTAAACACAACTATAATGTAACATTGTATAGCTAAACGGATAATTTCATATGCATAATTTCTCAATATCCTACTTATTCCATTTTACCAACCTTTATAATCATACACAAAAGATTAACTTAACCAAAGACCCGGTAGCTCATTTATCGATTGAGTGAGTACTATTTGCAAGGAATCATCGAATCAATGCATATCTGAAACATACCTCATCGCTGGGATTTCACGAGCATTTTAGTTTAAACTATGATAGCATGATCACTCATTCTCAAGCCAAGTACCTTCGGGGTTTAACCGGATATAGTTTCTCGCTCGAATGCCTTCGGGACATAGCCGGATATAGTAATTTGCACAAAGGCCTTGGGACGAGTAGCCGGATATAGCAACTCGCACTAAAGCCTTGGGACATAGCCCGGATATAGTAACTCGCACAAATGCTCGGGACTTAGCCGGAACTAATAACTCGCACTAAAGCCTCTGGGTTTTAGCGGTTAACATCCAAATATTCATGTACATATAAATAAATCATGACACCTCTATTTTTCATTTTCATAATAAGTTTCAACACAATTCACGTATTAGGCAATCTCATTTTCAGCTCACTAGCCACATAAAAACAGCATGGTTTAGTTTGCTTTACGACACGATCTCTATACACTTAAGGCTACCTTCATACGTATAGATTAATTAATTCAACATATAATTCAAATAGAATCATCATATCGCCATATATCTGTTATGCTCATACGTCATAATTTAATTTAATTGTAAACTAGGTCTCATTACTCAAAAACTTACCTCAGATGTTGTCGTACGACTCCTATGACTATTCGACCACTTTTTCCTTCCCTTTATCGAATTTAGCTCCCCTTTGCTCTTGAGCTTAATTTAACAATTAAATTGATTTAGTCGCTTAAGTATCGAAAAGAGGAACTCAAGGTACTTAGCCCATATATATATATATTAAAGTCATATATGTGAAATCATGAATCAAATTCAACATATTAGTTAATATTCTCCTTTAGCCGATTATCTAAGTCAAGATAGAATCATCAATATGCTTACCTATAGCCGAATATATGCAACACCAATCTATGTATGCATTCATGTGGTCGAGTATACATATTCCAGTATAATATCATTTTTATATCGTTTAACACTTAACATTTATCACATATCAATTAACCCAATTCTTTACTCATGTGGTGATTATACGGGGTCATGCATAAGCTTCAATTCAAAACCATTAGTAAGTATCAATTAACTTAAGCTACCTTTAAACTTTTACTTATCACCTCATGTCAAACCATCAAAATGAACTAATTATAATTACATAGGTACTACCAAAACCGAAACCTATGCATACTATCATTCCTTATGCCCAAACCAAAGACCACATTCGGCACTTTCATCCACCATTCTACCAAGCATGTAAGATTCAAACACAACCAAACTCACATTCGGCCCTAGTTTATAACAAGATAGCCGATTCTTTTCCTTTAGTATCTAATGCTCATCTATGATTCATTTTATAGTTCAAACACTCATCTATCATCATTCACCTAACTTTAACATGAAACAACAAAACTCACCATTATTAACTACCATAGTGAAAGCCTTACTCATTCCAAAATTGAAATTTCAACATGGGTTATATAAATAACTTGATATCTCACTAAAGATCAACTAAAATTGCAAGAACTAACATAAACACCTTACCTTAATATTAACCTAAGATGACCGAATGCTTTCTTCCCTTCTTCCTCTTTTCATTTCGGCCAAGAACAACCAAAGAACACCACTTTGTTTTCATCACCCTTCCTTTTCTTATTTTCATTACTTTTTATTTTATTTATGTTATAAAATATAAAACTACTAACTAATAATTAATACATATTATATGTATATATCCCATCATGGTTAGCCACTAGCTAAAATTGTGGGTAATTTGACATGCAAACCCATAAATATTTTTTTTTATAACATGCATTAATAGGCCACTTTACATTTGCCTAGCATATTTCTAAATTTTCTCACATAAGTCCTATTTAATAAAATTCACTTACAATTAACAAAATTCAAACATGAAATTTTCACACAAGCATATATATATACATATAATAAGCATCAATATGATGGTTAATTATTTTTTTATGACTCGGTTTTGTGGTCCCGAAACCACTTCCTGACTAGGGTCAAATTAGGGTTGTCACAATACAAATTTATGATTGAATGTTTATTGATCTACGTGTAACCTGAGATGTTTTTAGTTTAAATTAGTATACATTCATATGTGGTGAATTAAAATGAATAATTCTTATGTGTATCCATGAATTGTCCAGTAGTTGTGTCTCGTTCGGTAATACCTCATAACCCCATTCTAGCAACGGATACGGGCTAGGGGTGTTACACCATCTTTCTACCATATCAAACGCACATCAAATATGATAAGGCCACATATATATACATATCAAAATATACCAAACACAAGCCATATAAGTGGCTAATCTCAACCAAACACTTATATGCCAATACTGGCCAAATTAACCTATACATGCCATTATAACCAAAATTAAATAATCGAAAGTACCAAAAGAGTCGATGGATAGTGTGATATAGCTCCGACAAGCTTCCAACCTTAACGAGCTTCTGAGTCACTATAAAACACGAAAATAACATAGAGTAACATTTAAGCTTAGTAAGTTCGTATAACATAGAATTTAACTTACCATTTTGTCATATTTAAGGTAAGTAAACCAAAGCATATCTCAACTCAATTTGGCCAAAAGCCTATTACATATTCATCAACCAAGTTAGCTATGTAATTTATATAAAAACTGAGAATCATGTATGAGTTTAACAACTATTGAAACTCCATATACATGTAACATCTATATCATGTATCCATATATCATACACAAACCATTTCCATATAGTTCATGAAAATACCTGTACTAGTTTGTATCGAACTCGTATAAACCCGTAATAGAACTGTGCCCATTGAACCCTTTAGAATACCGTTGGATACGCAGGTAGTACACACGAGGTGTACTGAACTATAATCCCTCAATTCATGTACATGTATGCTTATACGAGCTGTAAATGGTAAGCTCCTCTAAGCTGAATAACGGTAACCTCCTTCGAGCTGAATAACAATAAGCTCATACGAGCTGAGTATCAATAAGCTCATAAGAGCTAAAATCGGTAACCCTAATGACATGTTATTTGTATCCTATGAATTCCTAAGGTTCAAACGGGGCTTGGTAATCGTTGTACGTCGTCAGATATGCGATTGATATTCTATATAATGATAATGCAAATAGAATACGTCTAATTCAATCAAAGCATATAATTACATCATTTAATTACACGAACTTACCTAGACGAGTGTTCGTCGATACAGAGGCGACTAATTCGAGATTTTCTCTTTGACTCGATCAAACTCCGTATAAGGTCTAACTAGATCTATACGAATGGATTTAACTCAATTCAATATAATTCATATTCAATTTAGTCCAACACACATTTTGTAAAATTACCATTTTGCCCCTATACTTTTAATTCTTTACAATTTTGTCCCTAGGCTCGGAAAATGAAATTCATTCAATTTTATCCTTACCCAAGCCTAGCCGAATTATAAACATATTTATATAACCCAAATATTTCACAACGTCACAATTTTATCACACAATTGTATCACATTTTTCAATTTAATCCCTAATTGATAATTTCATCAAAAATTCCTTTACAAAAGTTGTTTATCTAACAACAACCATTCATTTTCTACCATTAAACTTCAAAACCGTAACATGTTCATCAATGAAAAGACTCAAATACTTTAACATTTTCACAAATTAGTCCCCGGCCTAGCTAGAAAATAATAATGGAAGATGATAAAATTTTGTTTTATTTTAATTAACCTTTATTTACTAATTTCCAAAATTAACCCTTAAAACATTTAATAATTACACAAAATACCAAGACATTATCATCCACTAGCTCATTAATGGGTTAATTATCATATAAGGACATTTACTTTAAAGTTCTATAACTATTTAATACATTTAGCTAATAGAACTCAACTTTTGCACTTTACACGATTTAGTCCTTTTTATTAAATTGAACATGTAAACGTAAAACTTACTGAAATTTTTATACGATAATACTATCATGTTGTAGATTATAAAATAATAATAAAATAAGTTTTCAAACTTTGGATTTACGCTCCCAAAACCACTATTCTGATTCCACTGAAAAAAGGGCTATTACAACTCTCCCCCTAAAGGGATTTTCGTCCTCGAAAATCTTACCAGAAAAGAGGTTTGGATATTGCTTTCTCATAGCTTCCTTGGGTTCCCAGGTGGCTTCCTCTATTCTATGTCGTTGCCAGCGAAATTTTGCTAAAGCTATGTTTTTATTTCTCAATTTTTTCACCTCTCATGCCAGAATTTTGATAAGTTCTTCATTGTATGTCATATCAGGCTGAATCTCAACATTCGTCGGAGAGATAACATGTGAAGGGTCATATCAATACTGTCGTAACATAGACACGTGAAAGACATTATGAATTCTCTCAAGCTCTGACAGTAAATCTAATCGGTATGCAACAGGTCCAATTCTTTCAGTAATCTCATATGGTCCGATAAATCGTGAACTCAGCTTTCCTTTGCGACCAAATCGAAGTATTTTCTTCGAGAGCGATACTTTTCAAAATACTCTATCGTCGACTTCAAACTCTATATCTTTATGTTTAAGATCTGCATATGATTTTTAATGATCTGAAGCTGTTTTCATACTATCTCAGATCACTTTCACTTTTTCCTCAGTCTGTGAATCAAATCAACCCCGTGTATCTTTTTTTCACTAAGCTCAGTTCAGTATAATGGAGTTTGACATTTACGACCATACAGAGCCTCATACAATGCCATCTTTATGCTCAACTAAAAACTATTATTATACGTGAATTCGACCAATGATAAATATTTCTCCCAGTTTCCTTTGAACTCTAAACCATAGGAACAGAGCATATCTTCGAGAATCTGAACCACTCTCTCAGACTGGCCATCAATCTGATGGTGAAATGCAATGCTAAAATGCAACCGCATACCTAGAGCATCCTCTAAATTTCTCTAGAATCACGATGTAAACCGCGGATCTCTATCCGAAATAATGGATACTTGCACCCTGTGTAATCTGACAATCTTAGAAACATATTACTCAGCTAATCTGTCAAGTGAGAAATCTGTATGTACTGGAATAAAATATGCATACTTCGTCAAATGATCAACAATAACCCAAATAGCATCTTTTTTTTTCGGAGATAGGGGTAACCTCGATACGAAATCCATAGTAACCCTATCCCATTTCCACTCTGGTATCATCACTGGCTGTAACAGTCTTGAAGGTTTCTCATATTCAACTTTAACTTGCTGACATATCAAACATCTGGATACAAAGTCAGAAATCTCGCATTTCATTCCCGACCACCAATACAACTGTCTCAAATCAATTTACATTTTATTGATCCCCGGATGAACAGACAAGCTACCAGTATGAGCTTCATATAATATTTTCTATATAAGCTCTGGATTCTTCAGTACACAAGCTCTATCTCTGAATAACAAACAATCTTCAGACCCTATCCAAAAATCTGAGTTAGATGTCGACTCACACTGTACTCGTTTAGCTTGTAACTCATTATCACATTTCTAAGCTTTACATATCTACTGCAGAAATATCGATTTAGCTTTTAACTCAACTAAGATCAAGCCATCACCAAACAATGTCAATCATGTATTCATCGCTTGCAAACCAAACAAAGACTTTCTACTCAGAGTATCCACAACTACGTTTGCTTTTCCCGGATGATAATTAATAACTAACTCATAATCTTTCAACAATTCATGCCATCTACGCAGTCTCAGATTCAAATCTTTTTGCAACATTAAATGCTCTAAATTATTGTGGTCGGTAAATATGTGACATTTTTCTTCGAACAAATGGTGTCGCCAAATTTTCAATGCAAATACAATACTTGCCAACTCTAAGTCATGTGCCAGATAGTTTTTCTCGTGCGGCTCTAACTTTCTAGAAGCATAAGTGCCTTCTTGCATTAAAACACAACCTGAACCATTTAATGATGCATCACTAAAAATCACAAATTCTTTATCAAATTTAGGCTGAACAAGAACTGGTGCTTTGATCAACAATGCTTTCAACTGGTTAAAGCTTTGCTGACATTTATCAGACCATTCAAACTTCACATCTTTCTGTAATAACTACATCATCAGTGTAGCTATCATCGAGAACCCTTTTAGAAATCTTCGATAATAACCAGCTAATCCCAAAATTTTTTTGACTTTGAATACATTTCCTGGTGGTTTCCAGTCAACAACCACTAAAATTTTACTCAGATCAACTCTGATGCCTTCAACCGATACTATGTGTCCTAGAAAAGTAACTTCTAGGAACCAAAACTCACATTTACTAAATTT
Source organism: Gossypium anomalum (assembly GCA_025698475.1). Taxonomy (NCBI): domain Eukaryota; kingdom Viridiplantae; phylum Streptophyta; class Magnoliopsida; order Malvales; family Malvaceae; genus Gossypium; species Gossypium anomalum. The sequence goes on along the minus strand of CM046959.1, from coordinate 34,650,304 downwards.
AGCAAACGATTGTTTATCTCGCAAAGTTTGCAACATAATTCTCAAGTGCTCGGCATGCTCAGACTCATCTCGGGAATATATTAGAATATCATCAATAAATACCATAACAAATCTGTCTAAATACAGTCTGAAGATTCTATTTATCAAATCCATAAATACTGCAGGTGCATTAGTTAAACCAAATAGCATCACAAGAAATTCATAGTGTCCTTGCCTAGTTCTAAATGCAGTTTTTGGCACATCTGAATTATTCACTCGTAGTTGATAGTAACCAGAATGAAGATCATTCTTCAAGAACACTGTGGCACCTTTCAACTGGTTAAACAAATCGTCAATGCGAGGTAGTGGATATTTGTTCCTGATTGTAACTTTATTGAGCTGGCGGTAGTCAATGCATAATCTCATCGATCTGTCCTTTTTCTTAACAAACAAAACCGGTGCACCCCAAGGTGAAAAACTAGGTCGAGCAAAACCCCTATTAGTCAACTCTTGCAACTGTGCTTTCAACTCTTTTAACTCTGCAGAAGCCATTCTGTAAGGTGCTATCAGATATCAGTGTTGTTCCTTGTACAAGTTCTATAGTAAATTTGACTTCTCTGACCGACGGTAATCCAAGTAACTCCTCTGGAAATACATTGGAATATTTGCAAACTACTGGCATTGATTCAAGCTTCGATTCAGACACTTTAGTACCCAATACATAAGCAAGGTTAGCATTGCAACCTTTTCTCACATATTTCTACGCTAACATAGCTAATATAACAATAGGCAACCCACTCGAATTATCTGATTCAATACAAAGCATTTCACCGTTCTGACATTTTAATACGATAAACTTTTGTCTACAATTTACCATAGCATCATGCAGAGTTAGCCAATCCATACCCAAAATCACATCAAATTCATTGAATGGTAATAAAATCAAATCAGCTAGAAAACTGTAATCCTAAGTCATCAATGGACAGTTCTTGCAAACATTATCAACTAGCACATACTGGCCTAGAGGGTTCAATACTTTAACCACAAATTCAGTGGACTCAACAAGTTAATTCTTACTAGACACTAAATTTGTACACACATATGAATGGGTCGATCCTGGATCAATCAAAGCAGTTACATCAGTATCATAAAGAGAGAAAGTACTAGTAATAACATCTAGTGTAGAAGTATCCTCGCGTGCGTGAATAGCATAAGCCCTAGCTGGTGCTCGTACCTCGAATCTCACAATAGAGTCTTTCGTTACACCACGGTTACCACTTTCATTTCTTGGATTACGAGGTGATCTACCTCTTGAAACAGTATTACTCAGCCTCGTTGCTTGAGCTTTCTCTTTCTCAAATTTCTCTGGGCAATCTCTAAGATAGTGGTCAAAAGAACCACATCTGAAACATGCTCCGCTTTTCATTTGACACTCACCATAATGTTACCTATTATAGTGCTTGCACTTGGGTCTGATGTTTCTAACACTACCCACACGTGCTATAGATGTAGCTTAGGGTTTATGACTAACGAGTCTCGTATCTCTATCTCTATTAGAATGTCCTCTAGAAGCAATAGAACGGTAGTAATGTTCTTTAGATTTCTTCTATGCTAACTGACATGACTTTCCCATCAATCTCTTTCTCGAATCTCTAGCTTCAAATTCAGCGTGTTTTTTCTATTTTCTCAGATCTTCAGCTTTATGTGCCTGATTAACCAGTACAACAAATTCTTTCAACTTAAGGATCCCGACTAATAGCTTTATATCTTTGTTTAATCCATCTTCAAATTGTTTACACATTGCAGTCTCGGTCGAAATGCATTCTCGGGCATATTTACTTGATTGAAAAATTCTCGTTCATATTCAGACACTAACATACAACCCTACTTAAGCTTAAGAAATTCTTTACATTTCTGATCGAGAAACCTTTGACTGATGTATTTCTTTCAAAATTTGACTTGAAAGAAATCCGAAGTGATCCTCTCTCTCGGCACTGCAGAAGTCAATGTATTCCATCACTAGTAAGTTGAATCTTTTAGTAGAGATACTATATACTTCACACACTCAGTCGATGAACAGATGGTATTTTCTAACCAGAATTCAACTTTATCAGGATCATCTTCAGCAGTAGCTTAGAATTTTTTAGCCCCGTACTTACAAAACTTATCAACAAGAGGCTTACTAACTCGGATTGGCTCCATACCTTGAGGAATAATTGGAACTGATTGAGGAACAAGAGGGGGTAGAGGTTGTCGAACACCCAGGTTTGTCCGTACGAACTCGGTGAACCACTCATTCATCAACTGGAAGAAGGCTTTCTTAGCCTCTCCTCCTTGACCCTCAGATACAGGCCTCGAACCACTTGAAGCTACTCCGTGAATGGAGCCTTAAGCGTTACTCTCTACTTCATCAGAATCAGCTCAGTTGGATGTCATTGCTATACAAAAACATGTTTTAAAATGGTCAGGAGATATCATACTATCACAGGTTATATAATGGCATCTGTAGCTAGACTCGTATACGCTACATTTAATCTGAGAATTAACTAAACCATAGCTCTGATACAAATAAATGTAACACCTTTAACCCAAATCTATCGTTGGAACAGAGTTATTGAGTATTACCAAATTTTACAATTTAAATGGATAGAAAAATTCAAAACATTTCATAACATATAGCATTCATGACAGAAACCAATCATAATCATGCATATTTTTCCTAATACGAGCCCTCGAGGCCCAAAATACACTTTAGAAACAAATTGGGACTAAATTAGAAACTCAAAAAATATTTTGAAAACATTTAAAATTGTTAAAGCTGCAGGGTCACATGGCCGTGTGACTCACACGTCCAAGAGACACGCCCGTGTCTTGGGCCGTGTGTGTAACAGCACGATTTTGGGCCTAGTTAGAATAGTGGTTTTGAGACCACAAATCTGGAGTCGTAGAAATTAGTTTTAATATTATTTTGTGTGTGATGGCATGCTTATAAAGGTGCATGAAAAATTTGGTGAATTAATTTTAGCGTTTGAGAGCTTAATTGCGAAAAAGGACTAAATCGCATAAAGTGCAAAATTCCTATTTTGATAGATAAGGGTGTCAAATAGCTACAGGACCAAAATTGCTTTAAAGGGCAAATATACCCTAGGATTGAGCTGGCCGGCCATGAGACAAGGAAATTAACTAGTCAAAGGGTTAGGTGAATTGATGACTTAATGTTGTCTAGAAATAAAATAAAAGAAAAATGTTATCATCTCTTTTTACCTTTCCTTCTTCCACTGAAAATAGTAGCCATTAGAGGGATTTTTTAAGCTTGAAATTTCAGCCACTTAGTCTTTCTACAAGTAAGTGATTTTTAGGGTTTTTCTTGAATATTTTCATACTTTTGAGATCCTTGTATCATGAGCTTTCTAACAAGGGGACTATTTTGCAAAATGGTTGAAAGTTTAGGGTTTTTCCATGATAGTAGACATGTTGATTTCTAAAATTTTATGGAAGGATATGAGTTACGGTTGTGAAAAAAACAACTTTTGTGAAGTAGTTTTCATGGAAACCCTAACTAGGACCATTTTGCATAAGTAGTAACATGTATGTAATAATATGAATTGTGGGCTACTTCTAGTATAAAAAGTATTCGTCTAGGCTTGGTTAGTAAGAAAATGTGATAAAAATCGATTTTTGGACCTAGGGGTAAAATGGTCATTTTGTAAAAGTCTAAGGCAAAATGGTCATTTTGTCCAGTTATGAATTTTTGAGTGTCTAGGTTAATATGATGATGAAATGAATGAATTTCTATCATTTTAGATCAAGAGTTACAAAATTCGGGCCTAGACCGGGGAAAAGCAAAGCTAGTGGACTAAGCCGAACTAGTCGCTTACATTTTGTATATCGAGGTAAGTTGTATGTAAATAATACAACTACATTCTATTATAAGTGTTTGAATTGATATAGCATGAGTTTCTTGATTGTGGAAATGAAAATTCATAATGGTAATAGAGATAATAGAACTCTCGGTTGAATCTTAGGAACAAATCGGATATTCAGGCCATGACATTTGAATAATTTGTGTGCTAGTGTAAGACATGTCTGGGACATGCATCAGCCACATTATGAGAGCTAGTGTAAGACCACATTTGGGACATGGCATCGGTATTGAGACGAGAGCTAGTGTAAGACATGTTTGGGACATGCATCGGCCTCGAGATGTAAGCTAATGTAAGACATATCTGGGACATGCATTAGCTACTAGATGTGTCAGTGTAAGACCATGTCTGGGACATGGCATCGACTTGACAAGTGAGCCAGTGTAAGACCATGTCTAGAACATGGCATCGACACCATACCCTATGTTTGAGGCTTAATGAATATACGATAGCTTTTCGAATGGTTCAACGATAAGAATTTCAGTTAAAGCTAAACGAGAAAAGTATAACCATGTTGTGAGTGACACAGGTACCTATTTGAAATGTATGAGATGCGAACTCAATAGATGCTATGTGAATATTGGATAGTGACGAGTAAGTCGTGCTTATGCCTGCTTTTGTATTATGAGAATGATGATGAATGGTAAAGTTCTTGTTATATTTATTTGCATGCAACTAACTAAGCTTTATGCTTACTCCCTCTCATTTCCATTTTCTTATAGTGCCACATAATTAGCTCGAGGATCATCAGACGTCGGAGGCATCGATCACACTATCAACCGAAGCATTTGGTATAGTTGGTTTTATTATATTGGGTGTGGCATGTATAGGGCTTAGACTTTTGAGTTTTGCATCAATGTTAACTTAGCCAAGGTTTTGGCTTGGGAGGAATCCCTTCATTTTGTATAAAGCCTCGGATAATGGCTAATATTCATTATTGATATATGCAAATGATGATATTTTCATGAATGAGTTAATGCCTTGTGTGGCTGATTAGACTTTGTGCGGTGTGTGGATTTGTCATGTTAGATGTTATGCAGGTTGATGCAAATAAGGGTGGCAAAAAGGCTTGGTAAATAGCCTTATTTTGTCCACACGGGAGTGTGTCTAGGCCGTGTGTGACACACAGCTAGCCCCATGGGCGTGTTGTCCGGCTGTGTGTCCCCTGTACTTAAAAATTGCAAGTCAGTATGCATGGTAGTAAACACACGGGCAGAGACACGGTCATGTGTCTCAGCCGTGTGGAGGACACAGCCTCTGGCCATGGGCGTGTGTCCTAAATTGGATGCTAACGCCATAAACAGAATGTCAAGGTTTTTAGACACGGGCTAGGACACGGGCGTGTCATGGCCGTGTAAGGGACACGTGTAACAGCTCGATTTAGACCCTATTTGGAACGGTGGTTTTGGGACCATGAAACTGAGTCAGAAAAATATTTTAATATTATTTTTTGTGTTTATTATGTTTGAATTTATATCTGTGAAATTTTCGTGTTTTAATTTGGTCGTTTGAGTGCTGATTTAATAAAAAGGGCTTAATCGCGTAAAATGAAAAATTAATGATTGAATGTGAAAGGATCGAATTTTTGTTGTCTTTTTAATTTGAGGTATTTGTTATGAAATATAACCATTGTTTAAGTTATGTACGGTTATAACCATGACTTATAATGGTTTAAAATTTTAGTTAAAAGGTTAAAATTGTAAAGTAGTAAATAAGTTATTATAATAAAACATGTAATATAACATCATGCATTTTTGTTTTATTTTTTCCATGACTTAAAGTTAAAAGAAAATAGAAAGCATAAATTTTTCAAAGTTTCAGCCATTGTTGAGCTTAATCAAGGTATGTAAGTAGCTCGGTTTTTGATAATTTTTACATTTTTAAGATCGTTGCAGTGTAATGTACAAAGCCCATGCTTGAATTTTTGATTTTGATGAATATTTTAAATTATGCCATTGATGAATAGTTGAGCTTTGTGATGTTAGTTGATGACATACGAAAGATATGTTTTGGATTAACATGTTTTGTATTGGAAATTTTTGATAATTTTGAGTAATTAGGACTAAATTGCAAAAATAATAAGTTGAGGGACTAAATTATAAAATAAATGAAATGTGTGGACTTGTATAAGGAATATGAATATTTGGCCTAAGCACGGTGTACTCAAATTTTGCATGTTTTCTGTTTTGTGCAATTTGGACTAAATTGTAAAAAGTGTAAAATGTCAGGGGTAAAATGGTAATTTACCCATTTAGATGTATTTGGACTAAATTGAGTGAAAATATGTTTGAGTGAGTTTAATTTGAATATGTTTAGATTAAGAACCAAAGAAATCAGATTTGGATCGGGGAAAAACAAAAGTTGTCGACTAGTCGTCCTGTTCCGATTATCATTGTCCGAGGTAAGTTTATAAGCAAATAGATATTGTTCATTTTAAATATATACGGGATTATATGCTGAAATTAAATTATGTGAGATTATATATGTGAGTGTCGAATGTACATATGCTTGGGAACTAAGTTTACGAGTTCGATTCGACCGAATTGCAACGTCCGAAAGCCCCGTATGAACCTTAGGAATAGTTAGGATAAATATGTCATGACATAGGATTCTAATATGTGATGTACGAGTAAGAGCATTGCATCGATATATGTGTGCAAGTAAGACCACGTTTAATACATTGGCATCAATATGTGACTCCGATATATGTGTGCGAGTAAGACCCTGTCTGGGACAATGGCATCGATATGTAATTACATGTAAGACCACGTCTGAGACTTTGGCATTGTACGATATGTGTGATTATCCGAGTATCCTATTCAATTCCGAATGGTTCAGCAGATAGTGATAGATTGTGATTGAATGTGCAAAATGAGTAAAAGTGATCAGGTATGTAATAACTTATTCCTTATTTGAAATAAGGTAAGTTGGTTACTTTATTTGTGTTGCAAATAAGGTATGTATATATACGAAATGTATATTCGGCCAAAGGTTTGTATAGTGATATTATAATGGTGATTTATATGCAAACATATATAAATGATTACATTCGGTTTTATGAATTTATGTATATGAATTTATGTATATTAGATTATACAATGGTACCATGGTTTTGAAATTTAATGATACTTGAATAATAGATACTTGTATATTCAGCCAAAGTAAAATGGTATATGGAAGTATATGTTACATATGAATTTTTGAGCTTAAAAATAAATGTAAACATGATAGTATAAACTTGTTTGATTAAATTGAGTTGATACTGATATTGACTTATTTATTTGTTTATGACTTACTAAACTTTAATAGCTTACTGTGTGTTATGTTTGCTTCTGTTTTATAGATTCGAAAATCTAGTTAAGAGCTCGGGAGCGAAGCTTATCACACTATCGACTATTTCAGTATTTTTATAAATTGAATTCGAATTTATGGCATATATAAAATTGTTTATATATTTAATTTTGGGGTATATAAATATAAGCCATGCAAAAATGGCTTGTTTATTTTGCTAATTTTGGTTTCAAGGTTTGAATGAATTATAATTATGTTTGGTTGGTGATTTTGGATGTATGTCTGATTGATTAGGTTATGGTTCATGCATAGATAAAAAGATTATATGTGAACTTGGTTGTTATGTTTTGTTAAGGTGTTATTAAGTGACTTGGGATTAGAATATATTATGGTTATATTTGATATGGTTGGAGTTTGATTTGGTATGAATATTATATGATAGGTGTGAATGGTGTTTTCGTGATATGTTTGGATTTGGTTATTTGTGAGAAAAATGGTTATTTGTTAAGGTATGATTATATTCGGTCATATCTAGTAAAAATCAGAGTATATGTTTATGACTGTTATTGTGGATTGGTTATTTAGGTACAGTTGGTGATGTTAAAGAATGAATGTGATTTATTTGTTAATTTGTTTGAACATTGGAAATTATATTGATGAACAAATATATATAGTTAAATGGCTAGGTATAAGTAGTTTGGATTGGTTTGAGCTTGCAAATTTGGTATACTATGAATTGTAATTTATGTTTAAAAATGGTATGTTTAATATTAGCTAAAGGTATGAAATTATAATAAAGAATGTTTTTAATGTAGGTTGGGTATATTAGTTAAATTATGTTTAATTATATTCAGGTGTTTGAATGCTATGATGTTTTGGTCTTATGGTTCGAATGTTGGAGTTATGATATAGTAAACATGGTTTTGAAGTATGTTAGTTTGGTTTTGAATTTGAATAAATAAATAATATTGATAAGGTTAAATTTTGAAACAGGTTGCGCATATGTGAGGAAATGTACAAGAATGATTTGACTTTACTGGCTATATTTTTCATATGTGTTGAGTTAAATGCTTTTTTTTAAGATGTGCCTTATATATGTTGCAAAAATGGCTTATTATTTCATTAAGCTTGGATTTTTATGCTTTGACCAATTGATGGTTATATTTGGTTGTGGTATTGATGTTTCGGCCATTTTATATTTATATGTGAATTATGGTAGATATATTTGCGAAGAGTGATGAAGATATGTCAAAATATATGCGTATGGTATATTTAGTATGATGTGAAATTATGGTTGAAATTTATTGTTGAGTGATAGCCATGATATATAAGTGGGATGTAATTTGTAAATGACTATGATTTGAAGTATTGGCATTCGGTTATGTAGTGATTAATTGTGACAGCCCTAATTTGACCCTACTCGGAAAGTGGTTTCGGGACCACAAAACCGAGTCATAAAAATAATTTACCATTATATTTTGTGCTGATTACATGTGTAAATGCAATTGTGAAAGTTTCATGCTTTAATTTTGTCATTTGCATGTGAAATTTCAATAAGACTTATGTGAGATAATTGTGAAATGTGATAGGCTAATTTTAAAAGTGATCTATTAATGCCTATGTTAGAATTAAGTGACCCTAATTCTTATTTAAATAAAATACGATGGAAAATAAAATAAAAGTAAAATCCATATAGAACTAGACTTCTTTTATTTTATTTTAGAATAAGGTTTTTTAAACCTTATTAAACTCCATCTATTTTATATTTACTAGGATAAGGTGTTTCAATCCTACTCTTTACAAGCCTATAAATAGACATAGTCTATTCCTTTTGTATTGATTCAAATTTTCGACATAGTAAATTTTCTTCTCCTCTGCCCGTGGTTTTTTCCCGAAAGGGTTTCCACGTAAAATTTTGTGCTCTTTATTTTTTATTTTATTTTATTTTATTTTTACAATTGGTATCCGAGCTTCCGGGTTGTTCATCTCGATCACGGTAATGGCGTCTTTGAAATATGAAATTTCGTTGTTGGATCGCAACACAGATTTGCGTTGTGGCGATTAAGATGCAAGCGGTTCTTGCTTGAGATGGATCTCGGAGGATGCCCCGCTAGGGATAGATAAGATGCCTTCGACATTAACAGATGAAGAGAAGAAGCGTAAGGATCGAAAGGCATTAACACAATTGCATCCGCATTTGTCCAATGAAATTTTGCAGGATGTGATGAAAGAGAAGATCATTGCGCATTATGGAAGAGGCTAGAACAAATATGTATGTCGAAAACTCTAACAAGCAAGTTGCATATGAAGCGGCGTCTTTATGCTCATCGTTTGGAGGAAGGTGTGTCAGACACGAACACTTATGATGGTGTTTAAAGAAATTCTCTCAAACTTGGAGGCCATGGAGGTTCGGTATGATAAGGAAGATCTAGGGTTGATTCTACTTTGTTCGTTGCCTCCGTCTTATTCAACCTTTAGAGACACGATTTTATATAGCCGCGAGTCTCTCACGGTTGATGAGGTTTATGATTCTTTAACCTCGTATGATAAGATGAAACATCTTGTGGTTAAACGACTCTCGTGGAGAGGGTCTCATTGTTCGTGGGAGACAAGATCGAATATCGATGATGATCGTGGTAGGACACAGAAAGAAATCATCGTGGTAAATCTAAGGGTAGATCATGAGTCTTCAAATAGAGGTAAAACTTGTAACTCAGAAGAAGAAAGGGCACATTAAATCTGAGTGCTATAAGCTACAAAATAAGATTAAAAGGGAGGCTGCGAATCAAAGGAAAACAACAACGAAAAATTCTGGTGAAGGCGATGTTGTAGAAGACTACAGCGATGGTGAACTTCTAGTCGCTTCATCAATGATTCTAAAGTAAGTGAGGAGTGGATACTTGATTGTTGCACCTTCCATATGAGTCCCAATCGGGATTGGTTTACAACTTACTAAACGAGGTCTCAAGGTGTTGTTTTGATGGGAAATAATGCTTCGTGTAAGATCGCGGTGTTGGAACAATTAAAGTTAAGATGTTTGATGGAGTTGTCGAACACTTAGTAACGCACGGTATGTTCCAGAATTGAAAAGAAATTTAATTTCGTTGAGTACTCTTGATTCAAAAAAGGCATGATACACAGTGAAAGTGGGGTTTTAAAGATTTCAAAGGGTCCCTTGTTGTGATGAAAGGGCAAAGAAAAAGCGCCAAGTTATATGTTTTGCAGGGTTCTACTATTACTGGTGATGCAGCTGTCGCTTCCTCTTCCTTGTCAGATGATGATATTACTAAAATTTGGCATATGCGCCTAGGGCATATGAGTGAGAATGGCATGGTAGAATTGAGCAAAAGAGGACTTCTTGATGGGCAAGGAATTTGCAAACCGAATTTCTGTGAGCACCGTGTGTTTTTGGGAAGCAAAAGAGAGTTCGATTCACTAGAGGAATCCATAACACGAAGGAAACGTTGGAGTATATTCATTACGATCTATGGGGACCATCCAGAGTGCCTTTGAGAGGTGGAGCTAATTATATGCTAACCTTTATTGATGATTTTTCGAGAAAAGTTTGGGCGTTCTTCCAAGCGAGAAAAGCGATGTGTTTTCCGCATTTAAGTCTTGGAAAATTATGATTGAAAAAGCAGACGGAAAAGCAGATAAAATACCTCCGAGCGGACAATGGCTTAGAGTTACGCTCGATAGATGTGTGCAAGTCGAAGGATCGTGAGACACTTGATTCGTCATACTCCGACAAAGCGGTGTTGCGAGCGAATGAACGAGCGATCATGGAGAAGGTTCGATGTATGTTGTCAAATGCCAACTTAGAAAGTCGTTTTGGGCGTAACGACCTCATCGCATGTTTTTGATCAACCGATCTCCATCCGTTGCCATTGAGAAAAAGACTCCACAAGAGGTATGGTCAGTAATCCCGCTAATTATTACGATTTAAAGATCTTTGGGTGTCTGCGTATGCTCATGTTAATAATGGAAAATTGGAACCGAGATCCATTAAATGTGTTTTTCTTGGTTATAAAGTGGTGTAAAAGGGTATAAGTTATGGTGTCCTGAAAATAGGAAAGTTGTGATTAGCAGAGATGTTGTTTTTGATGAAAGCGCTATGCTTCCTAACTTATCTCTTAAAGACTCTTCCAATAAAGAAAATCAAAAGCGGTGGAGCATCAGTTAATCTGAGTCGACTCCTCAAATCAAGTACAAAAATTGAGAATAGAGTTGCTTCTTTCGCCTCAATACTCTATCGCCAAAAAGCAGAACTAAAAGAGAAATTAAACCTCCAAAGAAGTATCTTCGAGGTGATCTAGTTGCTTATGCTTTAAATGTGGTGAAGATATAGATGCGAATCAAGAGCCATCAAATTATTTCTGAGGCGATTATTTGTGAAGACTCGAGAAAAATGGATGTTTGCTATGCAAGAGGAGATGGAATCACTCCACAAAAACAAAACATGGGATCTTGTGAAACTTCCTAAAGGTAAGAAGACATTTCGTTGTAAATGGGTGTTTAAAAGAAAGAAGGGACTCAGGAGTTGAAGAACCTAAATATAAAGCAAGGCTTGTTGCAAAGGGTTACTGATCAAGTTCGAGAGTGGACTTCATGAGATGTGTTCTCCTAGTTGTGAAGCATAGTTCGATTCGAGCTTTGCTTGGTATTGTGGCCATGCATGATTTAGAGCTTGAGCGATTAGATGTAAAAGCGCATTTTTGCATGGAGAACTTGAGGAAGATATTTACATGCAACAACGGAGGGTTTTACTGATCTCGAGAAAAAGAGGATTATGTTTGCTTGCTGAAAAAGTCCCTTCACGGTTTGAAAACGATCACCAAGGCGATGGTACAAGAGGTTTGATTCCTTTATGACTTCGCACGATTTCAAAAGAAGTAGTTTTGTGATTGTGTTTACTTTAAGAAAAACAATGATGGTTCTTTTGTGTATCTACTTCTTTACGTTGATGACATGTTGATAGCAAAGAAAAGACAAAGGAGAGATAAGAAAGGTCAAAGCCCAACTAAGTGAAGAATTTGAGATGAAAGATTTGGGACCAAACAAAGAAGATACTTGGTATGGAGATTCTTAGAGATAGAAAAACAAGTAAATTGTACCTAAGTCGGAAGGGTACATTGAGAAACTTCTTTGTAGGTTCAATATGCGAAGTGCTAAGCCTGTTAGTACTCCTTTAGTGACCCATTTTAGACTTTCATCGGCTTTGTCTCCACAATCGGATGATGAGATTGAGTACATGTCACATGTTCCATACTCTAGTGCGATGGGATCTCTCATGTATGCTATGGTTTGTTCACGCCCAGATTTATCATATGCGATCGATGCGATTAGCGAGATATATGGCGAATCCGGTAAAGAAGAACACTGAAAGCGATTCGGTGGATTTTAAGATACTTACGAGGTACTATCGATGTTTGCTTACGATTTGGAAGAACCGAAGATGGAGTTATTGGGTATGTTGATGCTGATTTTGCTTTGGAGACCTTGATAGAAGAAGATCTCTCACAGAGTTACGTCTTTACAATCGGAGGTTGTGCAATAAGTTGGAAAGCCACTTTGCAAACTACTGATCGCTTTGTCTACCATGAAAGTGAGTACATGGCGATTCATCGAGGCTTGTAAAGAAGCTATTTGGTTGAAGGACTCTTTAGTGAACTAAATGAAGACCTTCAAATCAAGACATGATATTTTGTGATGATCAAAGTGCCATCTTTCTTACAAAAGATCAAATGTTTCATGAGAGAACAAAACACATTGATGTTGGTATCATTTTGTTCGTGATATTATTGCTCGTGGTGATATTGTTGTGAGCAAAATTAGTACTCATGAAAATCCTGCAGATATGATGACCAAGTCACTTCCTATAACCAAGTTTGAGCATTGCTTAGACTTGGTTGGTGTTCATTGTTGAAGTTAAACCCTTAAGGGGTTTTATGGAAGAGGTGGAGAACTTGTTGCGATTAAGAACTTGTTCATTGAGAATTTGTGTCAAGGTGGAGATTGTTAGAATTAAGTGACCCTAATTCTTATTTAAATAAAATACGATGGAAAATAAAATAAAAGTAAAATCCATATAGAACTAGACTTCTTTTATTTTATTTTAGAATAAGGTTTTTTAAACCTTATTAAACTCCATCTATTTTATATTTACTAGGATAAGGTGTTTCAATCCTACTAGAATATGGCTTTACAAGCCTATAAATAGACATAGTCTATTCCTTTTGTATTGATTCAAATTTTCGACATAGTAAATTTTCTTCTCCTCTGCCCGTGGTTTTTTCCCGAAAGGGTTTCCACGTAAAATTTTGTGTTCTTTATTTTTTATTTTATTTTATTTTTTTTTACAGCCTATAAAAAAAAAAAGGGACTTGCATGTCAAATTATCCATTATTGGATAGTGGCCGGCCATGATATTGTTAATATATATAATATATATTTTATATTAACCTTTTTATTCTACTAAATGATTTAATGAATAAAAGATAGTTGAATATTGGTGAGTGGGAGGAAAAAACCAAAGTAATTCATCTTGTTCCTCCATTGCCGAAACTTGAAAGGAGAAAGAATAAAATTTTTTTGTTTGAGTTTCAGCTATGGTGATTGCTAGAAGAAGGTATGTTTAATGCCACCTTTAGAAATGTATGCATAATTTGGATGATTAGTTTGAATTCTACCTATTCCATGGATTAAATTTAGGCTAGTTGGAAGTTTGAAATTCGGTTAAGAAGCTTGAAATTTTAGTTGAAGCTTGGATGTCATTAGCTTGGAAAATTATGTTAGATGTGTTAAGTTATTTGTTATTTTAATTTAAACGTTGAGGTTAGCATTTGGGTTTGTTGAATATGACGAATTTGGATAGGTTAGCATTTGGGTTGTTGAATATGCCGAATTTGGATTTAGGGAGAGAAATAGGTAATCGGTCATGCTATTTTATTGATAAAATAATTGTTAAATGCTTCATATGTTATATAAATGAGCTTGTAAGTGAATTTGAAGACTTGGAAAATTTTGGATGAGAAGTACCGAATGTAATTTTTGGGTGTGACTTAAGGGGTAAAAATATGGTGGCTTGAGTTTAGTAAAATTCGGCCATATGTGATGATATATTCAGCCTTATATATTCGGTCTTATAGATATGTACCTATGTAATGATATAATGAATTTGGTATATCCGGTCATATAGGTAAATATTTATGGAGTGTTCCAATTGAACTTGTAATTTCGACCACATTGGTATTTATATAGATATAAATATATATTTGTAAAGATATGTTTGATCTTGCATATTCGGCTAAATAAGTGATGATGGTATATGAAGTTAAATGTGGTTTTGTAAGCTTGTATAGATGTGTGAAAGTATGTTATAATGATATTTGGCTTTAAAAGTGGTTTGAAAACTTGCAAAATGCTAATCTTATAAGTATTCGGCCAAATAGGTAGATATGATAATCATGTGTGGTTATGAAATTGTTAAGTTAAAATTTATTATTCATTGATTTAGTAAATTATCTTATGAAATTCAAATATGCAAGGTAATAAGTTAGTAAAATGTTCCTTGATAGTTTTCATCTATTATATGGGGATAAATGTAGTTGTTGATCATAGCCTAGTAATATGTTCGATTGTGTATGAGTAGGGCATATGTATGATGTTTAAATAGCTAGTTAGTAAGGTCATTTGTACCTTAAAATATGTGATATACATGTATTAAATTAAATTGCTTAATTGATAAGTAATTGAATAAATCTATTTGTTTTAAATGAAGCTCAAGAGCAAAAGGGTCTAAATCAGATAAGGGAAAAGAGAAAGCAATCGAGTAGTCTATCCATAACCGTTCAAATATATCCGAGGTAGGTCTTTGAGTAATGAAACTTAGCTTATGATTTGATAAAATCATGGTATATAAGCATAATAAATAAATTGTGATCTATTGGTTCTACTTGAATTACATAGTGGGATAAATAATTTGTGCATGATAATGGAGAATTATATCAGGGCAAAGTCCATGAGCTTCGTCTTTGAAATGTATCCGGGCAAAGTCCATGCAGTCGTGTCTTTGAAATGTATCCGGGCAAAGTCCCATGAGCTTCGTCTTGGAAATGTATCGGGCTAAAGTCCCGCATGAGCTTCGTGGCTGAAATGTATCCGGGCAAAGTCCCATGAGCTTCGTCTTTGAAATGTATCCGGCTAAAGTCCCGCAAGCTTCGTCTTTGAAATGTATCCGGGCTAAAGTCCATGAGCTTTGTCTTTGGTAATATAATTTCGGGTTTTATACCTAACAGGCCAAGTGCCACGTGAATTTGATAAAAGTATGAAATTACAAGATCCTACACTAGGTTGACAAATTGAAAGTGCATTACATATTAAGTTGGCCAGGTACGTATCATGTACTCGTATGTGAGTTGATTTGAATTAAATTATAAATGTGTAAAGTGATGCATCTGTGAATAAGTGTTATGACTATATATGTGATCGTGATATGTTCGGTAAATGTGTGAAGTTATGTGAAGTGATTCTATGTTTATATTCAAATATAAACACTTGGTCTTAATGGAAAGATTTGTGGAAGTATATGATTTATTTTTAGGTGATTACGATCGTGGAAAATGAAATGTGAATATGATATTGTATTTTATTCATTTCAATTGAACTAAAGCTGTTAGTGAAGCATTTTAATGCCTATGTTATATGAGTTCGATCTTGAATGACATGATATACATGTTTAGATAATTTGAATGCAAGGAATGTGTGAAAGAGCAAATTGTAATAAATCTGCTTGGGACAGCAACAGTAGCGTGATTTTGGAAAATCACCATAAATTGTGCAAATTGAATTAGAAGCTGAATAAATTATGTAATTAAATCTTAATGAGTCTAGTTTCTTATAAAAGAGACCTTGTAAGCAAAAGAATTGTAGATAATGAGATATTTGAAGCGGCGTAAGATAGAGTCAAAATGACTTTGAAATCCCCTGTTCTGTTTTTAGAAAATCATTGTAAATTGTACAATGATGATTATAAGATAAAAATTATATACTTAGACTCCTTAATGAGTCTAGTTTCAAATGAAATAATCGATAACATAATTTGAATTCTGTATAATGAGAAAATTGATTCGTAGTGAAGAGTGGTCAGAATAGTCAAACAGTGAAACAGGGGAAACTTCAATAAAAATCTGGTATTGATTGGTCAAACCAAAAATTCTAAAAATTTTATGGATGGAAGATATATGAGTCTATTTTCAGGGAAAATTAATTGCACTTCATTTGGAGTTTCTTAGCTCCAGTTGATAATAAATTAGTGACTGTTGCTCAGGAAGACAGCCTGTAGCGAATTTGTGATTTTGTTGCAAAAATGGTTAAAACTTGTTAATGACATGCTTTTCGAGTTCTTATGATCTTATTTGTGATTTCAATAAGATTCAAGTGAGGTGAAATTTCTGAATATGCATTATGTTCATGAATACTTGGCCAAAATGGCAATTATCTAGGAATCATTTCTTGAAAATTTGAAATAATCGATCTATAAATAAATTAATTGTTTGCATTGCTTAAAACTTACTAAGCATTGAAGCTTACTCCGTGTTCTCTTTTCCATTTCTTATAGGTTTATACTTTAGCTCGAGTTGGAAGGGCCAGAGATATCATCACACTATCGAGTCATTATGTGAGTTGAGAAGATTGTATATCATCATGGTTTAAGGCATGTATAGGATAGACTATAGGTAGAATGATATTTCGATTTTGTGTACATTATAGCCATGCGAAGATGGCTTGCTCATTTTGTTTAGAGAAGCCTTATAATTGAACTAATGTGGTGAAATGTTTTAGTTATAACTTGATAGAAGTTTTGTTCAGTCAAGTAATACCTCATAACCTTAATCCGGCAACGGATACGGGTTAGGAGTGTTACATTAATAAGTATACATTAATTGAAATATAGTTGTAATATGTTTGACTTAATGTGCAAATTATGGTTGATAAATATATATATGTATATTGATTTGTTTCTATGAAAGGTTATGTGTATAAAGTGATAGGTTGAAAATGTTGAAAATTTAAGCATTTGTTTTAGCATGATTATATTCGGCTAATATATTGAAAAATGACCAAATGAATAGTGTTTTGGGCATTGGTTAAATAAAAGGATTATATGAGTTTTATGTGGTGTATATATGTCCGACTGGGTTCAAATTTGATATTTGAGTAGTCTATAGGTTAGTCGTTAAATGATGAGTATAAGTTGATTGACTTTTAAGCTTATTATTCGGTCAAATAAGAATATCACTTGTATTATTTATATGTGAAATTAGACTACCTTATGGAAATGATTTATGAAATTTTGTATGTATTTTAATAGATAGATTATTTGGTGTTGTTTGAAAATATTTTTAAATTGTTATGCTATGATTCATAAAAAAAAAAAATTAAATTAGTCACATATGTTAACATTTGATTGGTTTACAAGTTTGAGCAAGTGCATGCATACGATTGTTCAAAATTTGTGTCTCATCCAGTAATACCTCGTAACCCTAATCTGGTGACAGATACAGGTTAGGGGTGTTACATTTGATTGGAATCAGAGCTACGGTTTAGTCGGTTCTAGGACTAGCGTAGCGTGTGTGAGTCTAGCTATACATGCCATGTTTTATACTATGATAGTGTGATGACTCCTGACATTTGAAAATGTGTTTTCGTATAGTAAATGGATTCCGGTCGAGCCATAACGGATGACGTAGAAGTTAATGCACCCGCTCCTGCTCAGGGGGTAGCGCCGGCTGATTCAATTCTGATTTTGAGTAATATAGAGGGAAAGGCTAAGCAAGCCTCCTTCCAGTTAATGAATAAGTGGTTTTCAGAGTTCGTTCGAATGAATCTGGCTACTCAACAGCCTTCACCCGCTCAAGTTTGTAACGTCCCAATTTTCAAGAATTTTGTGAATCTTGGTGAAATCTAAATTTTTGTGTTCTGTTTGCTTGGCATAGGTATAAGTATGTTAGTGGGCCTCTAGAAGGCCCAAGCTTAGGATAAAACCCAGTAATTTTAATTAATTTTAAATCCATAAGAAAGTGGGGTTCTGGTTAACTGAGCTTTTAAGTATTAATTGGGTAAAATAGAACACAAGGAAGCCTGTGGTGAGTTGGCTAAGTGACGCCACTAAGGAGCTTTAGAAGTGGCGTGTGGGTGCTAGGAAGAACTGAGGTTCAAGTCACAATGACAGCAAAATAAGGGAATTAATTTTTATGTATGTAAAAGGGAGGTAATGGGCCCAAGTAAAAGTCTGTCAGGAGAAGTTTGAGTTGCTCAGGAGATTGAGTAAGGAGGGGATAAGGGAGATGATTTAGGAGCTGATTAGGGAGAGCAGAGTTGGCCGAATGGTGGACTCTTGAGGAGCAAGAGTTGGCCGGCCAAGGGGAGCTTTAGGTGGGCAAGTTTCGGCTAGGGTTAGTGCCAGTATAAATTCGGCATTAGGGGGTAAGTGAGCCATTTTCTGATCATCCTTCCCCTCTCTTTTTCTTTTCTTTTTCTCTCCATTTGCTATTCTTTTCTTCTTCTTTCCCTCCATAGCCGAATACTCCTATAACTCTACTCAACATCACTTTCCTTCCATTATTTTTAAGCGTAAAGCCATTTGCCATATAAAGCTGAAATCCCGAAAGCTATACTTTCTTCTGTGCCTATTTCTCCTAGTCAATCCTCTTACTTCTTTTCATGATCTTTGGCCGATTCTTTAGTTCTCTAAACCCTAAGTGTCTATCGACAAAGCCAATACAAATCTTCATCTTTTCTTCACTGTTAAAAAAAGCCGAAAACGTATAGCCATAGGGCAATAGCCGAATTCTAAAAATCACTGAAGGCTCGACTTTTGTTATCATCTGAGGGCTTAGATCTACATCGGAATCGAGTAGAAACTCATTGGAATCATTGATCGAAGGAACCGGTGGTAAGTCTTTTCAACCCAACCTATATTTCGTATTTTAGGAAAAGCCGAAATCCTTAAAAGTTAGGGAGGCTGTCGATTTGGACTTGTAGCCCTAACGGGTTGTGATAACTATTCAATTTTGATAATAGTGTGATTTAGAGGCTGCTAAACAAGGGCTTGGACAAGTGGAACGATCGGATCTTGATCTAGTCACTACTTTCGACAAAGGTAGGATCGCTAGTGCCTAAGGTGTGGTTGGCCGAATATGGTAAGGGTTAATATGTAGTTCATTTCGGTAGTTAGATTAACGTAGTAATAATATAATTGTAGGAAGTTCGTGTGTGGATCTCGTCAGTGAATCGTCATAAAATAGGTGTGTAACTGACACCCTCTCATAGACTAGATCGGTAAAAGCTGAAAAGCTGAAATGCTAAAAAGTCGGTATTTTGGGAACTTGCGAGTGTGCGAATGCTCGTAAGATAGATGGGTTAATATTTTTGGTAATGTAAAGTGATAAAACTACAGTACGTGCGATTTCGTGCATTTTGATATTTTGGGCTTAATGGGCCAAAATCGAGAAAATGGGCCAACGGGCCCAATTCGGTAAGAACACTCGGTAAGTGTTTCTGTTGGTACATAGATGGCCATGATATACAGGAAAACCCTAAAATAGTTAAATTACTAGAATACCCCTATGTATGTAAAATGACCATTATACCTCTAGGGTTAATTTTGTTTGAAAAGCATGATGATATAAATCTGTATGATGTATGCCATAATTGTATATCTGTTGCATTGGGACATGGGTTATATTATGGAAGAAGCGTCCTGGTGGCTATGCCACAAATTATCTGATCTGGTGGCTCTGCCACGATTATCTGTTTCTGGTGACTCTGTCACATTATCTGTTTTGGCAGCCATGCTGCATATTTCTGTGGCGTGTAGCGGTTGGGTGGGTCGAGTAGTCTCCGCACATGGTGAAAGGCTGGTATGGGGGTGCTTATGGTTGGGTTGGGTTTTTTGTATAAACATGTAATATCTGTTTTGATCTGTCATGAGCCTGTGGGCTTTATTCTGAATTCTGTTCTGGACTAAGGCTAGCATGTTTTATTTCTGTGGTTTGAACTGATTTAGGCTATGGTTGGGTTAATTTACACACTGAGTTTCCCCAAACTCACCACTTTATTTTCATCCTCGCAGGTGATCCCCAACCATAATGGCCTTGGAGCAGTGAGGGATTCGGAGTGGCCACATGTTTCTGCAAACTTGGTTTCTTTCTAGTGAACTGGACTTTATTTTATTTTGCGTTTCTGGTTTTGGGTTTTTACTTGTAATAAGGCCGCTTTATTATTTTTATGGTTTAATCTATATTTTATTATGATGGATATGGTTTACTTTAACCATCGAATTGATTAGCTTTAGGGCGCGATTTCAAAAATAATAATTGGTTTCGAAATATCACAACTACAAGCAAGACTTCCGCTATGAAAATGCTTTCCAAAGTTAGTCACTTTTTCTTAAACGAACTTAATCAAATTGTTGTCCTAAAAATATACACGACGTTAAAGTGTGGCAATGGCGGTGTACATGTCTAGGATTGGATCCGAAGGGAGCTTGGTATTTAAGCAGTCCGACGGACTCACCTCCTCTTCTCGCTTTTCCTACAGTGCATGACTTCCATTCACTTTAACCTATCTTGAAAGTATCTTTTAAAACACCAAGTAAGTTTTATAAACTAAGCAATACACAAATGTTTTGAATGCTTTGATGTGGCGCGCCGGATCCGATCGTAACGTCTAGGCCAGGTTTGGGGTGGTACATTTAGTGTTATCAGAGCCAAGTTGCAACAACTCGACTGTGGAATGCGTTTACAAAAACAAGGATTTTCAAAAATAAGATTTTATAAGATTACAAAACTCAGTTTTCAAAAGTTAGATCTTTAGAAGGTGGCATTTAGAATCTCCGGCCCAAGTCTGTAAGTATTCTAAATTGTTTGAATATATTCTGAATTATCTGTCTGTACTGAAACCTTACTAGAATACTCTAGATAGAATGCTACTGAAACCCTAGAAAAGCTTGCTAAAAGACTGAAATTGTAGCTAGACATCGATTCGGCGAAAACCAACTTTGAATTATTGTCTGAATCATAAAACATCTGTAAAAATTACTGGAATGCTGAAATTAATGCATAAAATTCGTAATTAGATAATACGATATGAGTACGAGAGCAACTCGTGGAAGAGGCCGTGGACGCGGCCGAGGTAGTCTTTCAGTAGAGCTGCGTCTTACGGGCATATACACAGCGGCAGAGGCACTAGTACCACCAGCAACGGAAGTAGAGTCTCATGATCATGGTGCCGGGGATGACGCCCTGTCACAGGCTATGCTTAGTGTTCTGGAAAGGGTGGCTGGGGCAAGTACCTGTAATGGAATTCGAGGATCAATTTCTTAACGACTCCGGGCTAACGGAGCGAAGATCTTTAGGGGCGTATCTAGTGTAGCCCCGAATGTGGCAGAATATTGTTTGGAGGCCACAGAACGAATTATGGATGACTTGGATTGTTCTGTGGAGCAGAAGCTGAAGGGGGCCTTATCGTTGCTGCGAGATGAGGCTTATCAGTGGTGGCTCATCGTGAGAGATGGAACCCCAGCTGATAGAGTCACTTGGGAGCTGTTTAAGACGGCCTTTAAAGGAAAGTATGTTGGGGCAAGTTATGTGGACACCCGCAGGAAGGAATTCTTGAATCTAGTTCAAGGAAATAAGTCAGTTACGGAGTACGAGGCTAAATTTTTGAGGCTAAGTCGGTACGCTGTGGGAATAGTCGCTACGGAGTATGAGCGTAGCGTCCGCTTTGAGGATGGACTCAAAGATGATCTTAACGTGCTGATTGCTCCACAGAGGGAGTGTGATTTCGTAGTCCTGGTGGAAAAAGCTAAGATAGCTGAAGAGGTGAAGCGTACTGAGAGGTAGAACCGTGAGAAGGATCGAAACCATTTCTGGAGGGATTCCAAACCCTCGGGTTGAGCAAATAAGAATGTCAAAAGGGCGAGGGTGGAGGAGCCAGTTTGAGCAGTTCCGGTGAATGTTGTTAGACCACCAATCTATGGAGACTATAGTAAGGTACACTTGGGTGAGTGTAGGAAACGTTATGGTGCTTGTTTCCGATGCAGATCTATGGAGCATAGAGTTAAGGACTGTCCTCAGAAAGCTGATCAGGTTCAGGTTGCTGAACAGAGGGTTGCTCAACCCGCGAGAGGTGGACCACCGAGAAGACATGGACAAGGTAGGGGCAAAAATGGAAATGGTCGAGGTCGAGGGGCGCCTAGCAAAGGTGCCTAAAACACCGAGGCTCAACAGCCGGCGTTGGTGTATGTAGCTCGTCGTCGAGAGGAGGGCGACGCACTTGATGTCATAACTGGTACATTTTTGGTTTCTAGCATGCCGTATACTGCTTTGGTGGATATTGGATCTACTCATTCCTATGTTGCATGTACCATATCTGGGTCGTTGGGTGCACGCTCTGAGAAGATTGTGAGTGGGGTATCTGTGCTAAGTCCTTTAGGTCACTCGGTTAGGGTAGACAAACTGTATAGGGATGTGCCCTTAGAAACGCAAGGTAAGATTTTTCCTAAAGATCTGATGGAGTTGCCGTTCGGAGAGTTTGACCTCATTTTGGGAATGGATTGGCTAGTTAAGCATAAGGCGACTTTGGATTGTGCTGCTAAGCGAATGGTGCTAAGGACCGCGGAAGGTGAGGAGGTTATGATGATAGGTGAGCGAAGGGACTATTTGTCCAATGTGGTGTCAGCATTGAGAGCTGAAAAGTGGAATCAGAAAGGTTGTGAGACCTATTTGGCATTTGTAAGTCAGTCGAAAGAGGAGGGGCGGACAGTGGATAAGGTTAGGACTGTAAAAGAGTTCCAAGATGTTTTTCCGGAGGAGCTTCCGGGATTGCCTCCAAATCGAGAAGTCGAGTTTGGAATCGACTTGTTGCCTGGAACGGCGCCAGTGTCCATCGCACCGTATAGGATGGCACTGAAGGAGTTAGTAGAGCTGAAAGCTCAAATTCAAGAGTTGTTGGATAGGGGCTTCATTAGGCCAAGTGTGTCTCCATGGGGAGCACCGGTGCTATTCGTGAAGAAGAAGGATGGGACAATGCGGATGTGTATTGATTATCTCCAGCTGAACAAACTGACGATTAAGAATAAGTATCCACTGCCAAGGATTGACGATTTGTTCGACCAGCTTAGAGGAGCTTCTGTATTTTCCAAGATCGACCTTCGATCTGGATATCATCAGTTAAGGGTTAAAAAGGCAGATATTCATAAGACGGCATTTCGGACTTGGTATGATCATTACAAGTTTCTGGTTATGCCATTTGGACTGATGAATGCTCCTGCAGCGTTTATGGATATGATGAATCGTGTGTTCCAACCATTCTTGGATCAGTTCGTAGTCGTCTTTATTGACGATATTTTGGTATATTTTGAAATAGAAGCGAAACATGATGAGCATCTCCGCATTGTGCTGCAAGTGTTAAGGGAGAAGGAACTCTATGCGAAATTCAGCAAGTGTGAATTCTGGTTGAGGGAGGTAACCTTCTTAGGACATGTGGTCTCTGCTGAGGGGATTAAGGTGGACCCTCGTAAGATTGAAGCAATTCTGGAATGGAAGCCACCTAGGTCGGTGTCAGAAATTCAAAGTTTCCTAGGCTTGGCAGGATACTATAGAAGGTTTGTGGAAGGTTTTTCGGTGATGGAAGCACCTCTGACAAAACTTATAAGGAAAGGAGTACCATTTGTATGGACTGAGAAGCAGCAGGAAGCCTTTGAGAAGTTGAAGAAAGTTCTGACGGAAGCACCTGTATTAATTCAGCTGGAGTCTGGGAAGGATTTTACCGTGTATAGTGATGCATCACATGTAGGTTTGGGTTGTGTGTTGATGCAAGAGGGTAAGGTGGTTACTTATGCATCACGACAGCTTAAGCCTCATGAAGGAAACTATCCTACTCATGATTTGGAGTTGGCAACAGTGATCTTTACACTTAAGATTTAGAGACATTATTTGTACGGAGAAAAGTGTATTATATACACAAACCATAAGAGTCTTAAGTATTTGCTGACTTAGAAGAAACTGAACCTTAGGCAAAGGAGATGGATAGAGTTGCTTAAGGACTATGACTATTCGATCGAGTATCACCCAGGCAAGGCTAATGTGGTAGCTGATGCTCTAAGTCGTAGAGCTGTATATGATTTGAGAGCAATGTTTGCTCGTCTGAGTCTGTATGATGATGGTACTTTGTTGGCTAAATTACAAGTAAGGCCAATCTGGGTGGATCAAATTAAGGAAAATTAGTTGAAAGATGAGTCTTTGGTCGCTCGTTTTCAACAAGTTAAGGAAGGGGAAACTTCTG
The DNA here is from genome assembly GCA_025698475.1 of Gossypium anomalum. Taxonomy (NCBI): domain Eukaryota; kingdom Viridiplantae; phylum Streptophyta; class Magnoliopsida; order Malvales; family Malvaceae; genus Gossypium; species Gossypium anomalum. The sequence continues at coordinate 34,625,762 of CM046959.1, read as the reverse complement.
AGTTTGGGTTAAATAGCAAAGGAGTTCTGTGTTTTCGAGGAAGAATTTGTGTTCCGAAGGACTCTGACTTGAGGCAGACAATATTGAAGGAAGCTCATGGGGGACTTTGTGCCATGCATCCTGGAGGGAATAAGTTGTATCACGATTTACGAGAATCGTACTGGTGGCCTGGGCTTAAGCGAGAAGTAACGAAGTTTGTAGGGAAATGTCTGACATGCCAGCAAGTGAAAGCTGAGCATCAATTACCTTCTGGACTGTTGCAACCAGTGAAGATACCACTTTGGAAATGGGAGAGGGTAACCATGGACTTTGTGAGTGGGCTACCCTTGACACCATCGAAGAAAGACTCGATTTGGGTGATTGTGGATAGGTTGACCAAATCGGCCCATTTTATACCACTCCACACTGACTTTTCACTTCAGAAGTTAGCCAAGTTGTATGTGGCGGAGATTGTGCGACTTCATGGTGTCCCAGTTGGAATCCTAGATTCTCATCTCGGTTTTGGCAAAAGTTGCATGAGGCGTTGGGAACGCGATTGAACTTTAGTACGGCTTTCCATCCCTAAACTGATGGTCAGTCGAAAAGGGTTATTCAGATTCTGGAGGAAATATTGAGGGGATGCGTGATTGACTTTCGAGGTAGTTGGGAAGATTACTTGCCGTTAGCAGAATTTGCGTACAACAACAGTTATCAAACAAGTATTCGAATGGCATCGTATGAAGCACTGTATGGGCGAAGATGTCGTACACCTAGTTATTGGACCGAGTTGGGTGAACGATAGGTTCTTGGACCTAAGTTGGTGGCAGATACTGAGGATAAGGTCAAGTTGATAGAGATCGGTTGAAGGAAGCATCTGATAGGCAAAAGTCATATGCAGATTTGAAGCGTAAGGAGATTGAGTACTCAGTAGGTGATATGGTCTTCTTAAAGGTTTCTCCTTAGAAGAAGATATTAAGGTTCAGTAAGAAGGGCAAGTTGAGTCCGTGGTTCATTGGGCCTTATCGGGTTTTGAAGTGAGTAGGCCCAGTGGCTTATCAGTTGGAATTGACTCCAGAGTTAGACAAGATTCACGATGTTTTTCACGTCTCCATGTTAAGGCGTTATCGTTCTGATCCTACTCATGTCGTGCTGGTTGCAGAAATTGAGGTGCAAACTAATTTGACCTTTGAGGAGGAGCCTATGCAAATATTGGATCGAGATGTTAAGGTTCTAAGAAGGAAATCTGTCCCATTAGTGAAGGTGCTTTGGCGTAATCATGGCAAAGAGGAAGCTACTTAGGAGACAAAAGAGGAGATGCAGCAACAATACCCTCATCTGTTCGGACTAGGTAAATTTCGAGGATGAAATTTCTTTAAGGAGGGTAGAGTTGTAACACCCCAATTTTTGGGAATTCTGTGAATCTTGGTGAAATCTAAATTTTTGTGTTGTGTTTGCTTGGCGTAGGTATAAGTATGTTAGTGGGCCTCTAGAAGGCCCAAGCTTAGGATAAAACCCAGTAATTTTAATTAATTTTAAATCCATAAGAAAGTGGGTTTTTGGTTAACTGGGCTTCTGAGTATTAATTAGGTAAAATAGAATACAAGGAAGCCTTTGGTGAGTTAGCTAAGTGACGCCACTAAGGAGCTTTAGAAGTGGCATGTGGGTGCTAGGAAGAACTGAGGTTCAAGTCACAATGACAGCAAAATAACGGAATTAATTTTTATGTACAGAAAAAGGAGGTAATGGAACTGAAGTAAAAGTCTGCCAGGAGGAGTTTGAATTGCTCAGGAGATTGAGTAAGGAAGGGATAAGGGAGAGGATTTAGGAGCTAATTAGGGAGAACAAAGTTTGCCGAATGGTGGACTCTTGAGGAGCAAGAGTTGGCCGACCAAGGGGAGCTTTAGGTGGGCAAGTTTCGGCTAGGGTTAGTGCCAGTATAAATTCGGCATTAGGGGGTAAGTGAGCCGTTTTCGATCATCCTTCCCCTCTCTTTTTCTTTTCTTTTTCTCTCCATTTGCTATTATTTTCTTCTTCTTTCCCTCCGTAGCCAAATACTCCTATAACTCTACTCAACATCACTTTCCTTCCATTATTTTTAAGCGTAAAGCCATTTGCCATAAAAAGCCGAAATCCCGAAAGCTATAATTTCTTCTGTGCTGATTTCTCCTAGTCAATCCTCTTGCTTCTTTTCATCATCTTTGGCTGATTGTTTAGTCCTCTAAACCCTAAGTGTCTATCGACAAAGCCAATACAAATCTTCATCTTTTATTCACTGTTACAAAAAGTCAAAAACGCATAGCCATAGGGACATAGCCGAATTCTAAAAATCACTGATGGCTCGACTTTTGTTATCATCTGAGGGCTTATATCTACATCAAAATCGAGTAGCAACTCATTGGAATCATTTATCGAAGGAACCGGTGGTAAGTCTTTTCAACCCAACCTATATTTCATATTTTAGGAAAAGTTGAAATCCCTGAAAGTTAGGGAGGCTGTCGATTTAGACTTGTAGCCCTAAGGGGTTGTGATAACTATTCAATTTTGATAATAGTGTGATTTAGAGGCTGTTGAACAAGGGCTTGGACAAGTGGAACGATCGGATCTTGATCTAGTCACTACTTTCGACAAAGGTAGGATCGCTAGTGCCTAAGGTGTGGTTGGCCGAATATGGTAAGGGTTAATATGTAGTTCATTTCGGTAGTTAGATTAACGTAGTAATAATATAATTGTAGGAAGTTCGTGCGTGGATCTCGTCAGCGAATCGTCATAAAATAGGTGTGTAATTGACACCCTCTCATAGACTAGATCGGCAAAAGCTGAAAAGCTGAAATGCCGAAAAGTCGGTATTTTGGGAACTTACGAGTGTGCGAATTCTAGTAAGATAGATTGGTTAATATTTTTGGTAATCTAAAGTGATAAAACTACAGTACGCACGATTTTGTGCATTTTGATATTTTGGGCTTAATGGGCCAAAATCGGGAAAATGGGCCAACGGGCCCAATTCAGTAAGAACACTCGGTAAGTGTTTCTGTTGGTACATAGATGGCTATGATATGCATGAAAACCCTAAAATAGTTAAATTACTAGAATACCCCTATGTATGGAAAATGACCATTATACCCCTAGGGTTAATTTTGTCTGAAAAGCATGATGATCTAAATCTGTATGATGTATGCCATAATTGTATATCTGTTACATGGGGACATGGTTTATATTATGGAGGAAGCGTCCAGGTGGCTATGCCACAAATTATTTGATCGGGTGGCTCTGCCACATATGCTCTCTGATACAGTGGCTCGCCACGATTATCATTTCGTGACTCTGTCACATTATTTGTTCTGGCAGCCATGCTGCATATTTCTGTGGCGTGTAGCGGTTGGGTGGGTCGAGTAGTCTCCCCACATGGTGAAAGGCTGGTATGGGGGTGCTTATGGTTGGATATGGGTTGGGTTTTTTGCATAAACATGTAATATCTGTTCTGATCTATCATGGGCCTATGGGCTTTATTCTGAATTCTGTTTTGGACTAAGGCCAGCATGTTCTGTTTCTGTGGTTTGAACTGATTTAGGCTATGGTTGGGTTAATTTACACACTGAGTTTCCCCAAACTCACCCCTTTATTTTCATCCTCGCAGGTGATCTCCAACCATAGTAGGCTTGGAGCAGTGAGGGATTCGGAGTGGCCACATGTTTCTGCAAGCTTGGTTTCTTTCTAGTGAACTGGACTTCATTTTATTTTGCGTTTGAGGTTTTGGGTTTTTACTTGTAATAAGGCTGCTTTATTATTTTTATGGTTTGATCTATATTTTATTATGATGGATATGGTTTAGTTTAACCATCGAATTGATTAGCTTTAGGGCGCGATTTCAAAAATAATATCTGGTTTCAAAATATCACGACTACAAGCAAGGCTTCCACTATGAAAATGCTTTCCAGAGTTAGTCACTTTTTCTTAAACGGACTTAATCAAATTGTTTTCCTAAAAATATACATGACGTTAAAGTGTGGCAATGGCGGTGTGCATGTCTAGGATTGGATTCGAAGGGAGCTTGGTATTTAAGCAGTTCGACGGACTCACCTCCTCTTCTCCGGTTTCCTACCTAGTGCACAGCTTCCATTCACTTTAACCTATCTTGAAAGTATCTTTTAAAACACCAAGTAAGTTTTCTAAACTAAGCAATACACAAATATTTTGAATGCTTTGATGTGGCACGCCGGATCCGGTCGTAACGTCTAGGCCGGGTTTGGGGTGTTACAAAGTTTCTGTAACTTTCCAAGTTATACGAAAAGAAAAGAAAAGCAAAATTGATTTTGAAGCTGGAGATTCCTGTGAGAGATCACCCGGTAAATCATTTCAGTATACATCAAAGAAATTCTGAAATGATTATAGGTGTTCAAAGGCTAATGTGGGACACTCGAGTAGAGATCTGCTAGATCATATTCGAGCTTCAGAGCTTCAACTAATTCGATCGCTTGTGTTGAAAATATCAGATCTGATTGACCTGAGTGCAAACGTTATGGTAAAAGACATTCAGGTATTTGTAGATTGAATAATCAAGCTTGTTTCAAATGTGGATCCTTAGATCATTTTATCCGAGATTGTCCCGAGTCAGTTGAGCAAGAGATTGTGCAAAATCTGAGATCGAGTAACACTTCAGCCAAGGATAGATCTTCTAGAAATGAGGGAAATGTGAGTAGCAGTCAGAGAGGAACTAAAGACACAACAATTCGATCTGAGGCTCGTGAACCTATAAAAGCTTATGCTATTCATGCTCGCGAGGAGACTTCAACCCTAAATGTTATAACTGGTATATTCACTCTCTATGATACTAGTGTAATTGCATTGATTGATTCTGATTTGACTCATTCTTATGTATGTGAGACCTTAATATCCAGTAAGACTTTGCCTGTAGAGTCTGCTAAGTTTGTGATTAGAATATCAAACCCCTTGGGCCGATATGTTTTAGTTGACAAAATGTGTAAGAATTGTCCATTGACGGTTTGAGATTCATGTCTTCTAGTTGATTTGATGATGTTATCATTCGACGAGTTTAGAGTATGAATTGGTTGACTTTGCACAATGCTGTTGTAAATTGAAAATGGAAGGCTATTTATTTGAGATGCCAAAATGATGAGATTAATTGGATTGAGTTTAATGATATGAATGGTATACCGGCAGTGATATCTTTGATGTTAGCTTAGAAATATGTGAGAAAGAGTTGTGCTGTTTACTTTGCATTTGTGCTTGATAGTAAAGTGACCGAAAGAAAGATTGAATCAGTACCAGTTGTGTGCGAGTATCCGGATGTGTTTCCTGAAGAACTGCCAGGTTTGCCACCTATATGAGAAGTAGAGTTTGGTATTGAGACAGTGCCAAGGAAGACTCTGATATTGATAGCTCCATACAGAATGGCACCTATTGAATTAAAAGAACTTGAAACTTAGTTGCAATAGTTGACAGATAGAGGTTTCGCATGACCGAGTTTCTCTCCTTGGGGTGCACCAATTTTATTTGTGAAAAAGAAAGATGGAACTATGAGAATGCGTATTGACTATAGACAACTCAATAAGGTGATTATAAAGAATAAATATTCATTGTCACGGATTGATGACCTATTCGATTAGCTGAAAGGGTTACACTATTTTCAAAGATAGATTTGAAATTAGGTTACTATTAGTTGCGAATTAAAGACTCTGATGTGCCGAAGACTGCTTCCCGAATGAAGTACGGACAATATGAGTTTTTGGCTATGCCTTTCAGACATACTAATGCACCTGCTGTTTTCATGGAATTGATGAACCGAATCTTTAGACAGTATCTAGATCGGTTTGTGGTTGGGTTCATAGATGACATATTGATCTATTCTCGTGATGAATCTGAACATGCCGAACATTTGAGACTTGTGTTATAGACTTTGTGAGATAAATAGTTGTATGCGAAGTTCAGGAAATGCGAGTTCTGGTTACGTGAAGTCAGTTTTCCGGGACATGTTGTATCAGCATCGGGTATTCAGGTTGATCCAAGTAAAATTTCAGCTATACTTGATTGGAAACTTCCGAGAAATGTTTTTGAAGTTCGAAGTTTTCTTGGACTTACTGGTTAGTATAGATGATTAGTGAAAGGTTTCTCTATGATTGCAACCCTAATGATGATGCTATTATAGAAAGATGTTAAGTTTGAGTGGTCAGAAAAGTGCCAGAAAAGTTTTGATCAGTTGAAAGCCCTTTTGATTGAAACTCTAGTGCAAATTCAGCCAAATTCGAGTAAAGAATTTGTTATATATAGTGATGTATCTTTAAATGGTTTGGGTTGTGTTTTGATGCAAGAAGGCAAAGATATAGTTTATGTCTCAAGATAGTTGAAGTCGCATGAAAAGAACTATTTGACACATGATTTAAATTTGGCAGCTATTGTGTTTGCATTAAAGATATGGTGTCACTATCTATTCGATGAGAAATGTCATGTTTATTCTGATTACAAGAGCCTGAAATATTTGATGACTCAGAAAGATTTGAATTTGAGACAGCGTCGATGGTTAAAGCTATTAAAAGACTACGAGTTTGTGATTGATTACTATCCGCGAAAGGCTAATGTTGTTGCTGATGTTTTAAGTCGAAAATCATTATTTACTTTGCGTACAATAATAATTTTCAATCGAGTATCAAAATGACACCTTATGAGACTTTGTATGGTCGTAAATTTTGAACACCATTATATTGGACTGAGCTCAGTGAAAATAAATTATACGGAATCAATTTGATTAGAGAGATTGAACAAAAAAGTGAAAATAATTTGTGAAAGTCTAAAAACAGCATCAGGTCATCAAAAATCGTATGCAGATTTGAAATGGAAAGATATAGAGTTTCAGAATCGGGGACAAAGTATTTTTGAAAGTATCACTGTGGAAAGAAATACTCAGATTCGGTCATAAAGGCAAATTGAGTCCGAGATTTATTGGGCCGTATGAGATTATAGAGCTTATCGGCCCGGTTGCATACAGATTGTTGTTGTCACCTAAGTTAGAAAAGATACATAATGTGTTCCATGTTTCAATGCTTCATAGATATTGATCTGATCCTTCACATGTGATTAATCCATTAGAAATTGAGATTAAATCTGATATGACATAAGAAGAAGAATCGATTCGCATTCTGGCTCGCGAGGTTAAAGAATTGTGAAATAAGAAAATTTCATTAGTGAAAGTACTGTGGCATAGACACAGAGTTGAAAAGGCAACATGGGAGCCAGAGGATGCAATGAAAGAACGTTATCCGAACCTATTTACAAGTAAGATTTTCGGGGATGAAAATCCCTAAGGGGGGCGAGTTGTAACAGCCCAATTTAGACCCTATTCGAAACGGTGGTTTCGGGATCACGAATCTTAGCCAGAAAATATTTTAATATCATTTTCTATGTTTATTATGTGTGAATTTATATCTGTGAAATTTTCGTATTTTAATTTGGTCGTTTGAGTGCTGACTTAATAAAAAGGGCTTAATCGCGTAAAATGAAAAATTAATGGTTGAATGTGAAAGGATCGAATTATTGTTGTCTTTTTAATTTGAGGTATTTATTATGCAATATACCATTGTTTAAGTTATGTACGGTTATAACCATGACTTATAATGGTTTAAAATTTTAGTTAAAAGGTTAAAATTGTAAAATAGTAAATAAGTTATTATAATAAAACATGTAATATAACATCATGCATTTTTGTTTTATTTTTTCCATGACCGAAAGTTAAAAGAAAATAGAAAGCATAAATTTTTCAAAGTTTCGTCCATTGTTGAGCTTAATCAATGTATGTAACTAGCTTGGTTTTTGATAATTTTTACATTTTTGAGATCGCTGCAGTGTAATGCACAAAGCCCATGCTTGAATTTCTGATTTTGATGAATATTTTGAGTTACGCCATTGATGAATAATTGAGCTTTGTGGTTTTAGTTGATGAAATATGAAAGATATGTTTTGGATTAACATGTTTTGTATTGGAATTTTTGATGATTTTGAATAATTAGGACTAAATTGTAAAAATAATAAATTGAGGGACTAAAATGTAAAATAAATGAAATGTGTGGACTTGTATAAGGAAGTTGAATATTCGGCCTAAGCATGGTGTACTCAAATTTTGCATGTTTTCTCTTTTGTGCAATTTGGACTAAATTGTAAAAAGTTTAAAATGTTAAGGGTAAAATGGTAATTTGCCCATTTAGATGTTTTTGGACTAAATTGAGTGAAAATGTATTTGAGTGAGTTTAATTTGAATATGTTTAGATCAAGAACCAAAGAAATCAGATTTGGATCGGGGAAACATCAAAGTTATCAACTAGTCATCCCCTTCCGATTATCATTGTCTGAGGTAAGTTTATAAGCAAATAGATATTGTTAATTTTAATTATATACGAGTTTATATGCTGAAATTAAACTATGTGAGATTATATATGTGAAAGCCGATCGTACATATGCTTGGGAACTAAGTTTACGAGTTTGATTCGACCGAATTGCAACGTCCGAAAGCCCCGTATGAACCTTAGGAATAGTTAGGATAAATATGTCATGACATAGGATTCTGATATGTGATGTGCGAGTAAGACCATGGCATCGATATATGTGTGCGAGTAAGACCACGTTTAATATGTTGACATCGATATGTGACTCCGATATATGTGTGTGAGTAAGACCCTGTCTGGGACAGTGGCATCGATATGTGATTACATGTAAGACCACGTCTGAGACGTTGGCATTGTGCGATATGTGTGATTATTCGAGTATCCTATTCAATTTCGAATGCTTCAGCGGGCAACGATAGATTGTGATTGAATGTGTAAAATGAGTAAAGGTGATTAGGTATGTAATAACCTATTCCTTATTTGAAATAAGGTAAGTTGGTTACTTTATTTGTGTTGCAAATAAGGTATGCATACATACGAAATGTATATTCGGCCAAAGGTTTGTATAATGATATTATAATGGTGATTTATATGCAAACATATATAAATGATTACATTCAATTTTATTAATTTATGTATATTTGATTATACAATGGTACCATGGTTTTGAAATTTAATGATACTTGAATAATAGATACATATGAATTTTTGAGCTTAAAAATAAATGTAATCATGATAGTATAAACTAGTTTGATTAAATTGAGTTGATACTGATATTGAGTTATTTATTTGCTTATGACTTACTAAACTTTAATAGCTTACTATGTGTTATGTTTGCTTCTCTTTTATAGATTCGAAAATCTAGTTACGAGCTCAAGGATCGTTAGTGAAGCTTATAACAATATCGACTGTTTCAGTATTTTTATAAATTGAATTTGAATTTATGGCATGTATAAGCTAGTTTATATATTTAATTTTGGGGTATGTAAATATGAGCCATGCAAAAATGGCTTGTTTATTTTGCTAATTTTGGTTTCAAGGTTTGAATGAATTATAAATATGTTTGGTTGGTGATTTTGGATGTATGTTTGATTGATTCGGTTATGGTTTATGCATAGATAAAAAAAATTATATGTGAACTTGGTTGTTATGTTTTGTTAAGGTATTGTTATGTGACTTGGGATTAAAATATATTATGGTTATATTTGATATGGTTGGAGTTTGATTTGGTATGAATATTATATGATAGGTATGAATGCTGTTTTCGTGATATGTTTGGATTTGGTTACTTGCGAGAAAAGTGGTGATTTGTTAAGGTATGATTATATTCGGTCATATCTAGTAAAAATCAAAGTATATGTTTATGACATGTTATTGTGGATTGGTTATTTAGGTACCGTTGGTGATGTTAAAGAATGAATGTGATTTATTTGTTAATTGGTTTGAACATTGGAAATTATATTGATGAACAAATTTATATAGTTAAATGGCTAGGTATAAGTAGTTTGGATTGGTTTGAGCATGCAAATTTGGTATACTATGATTTGTAATTTATGTTTAAAAATGGTATGTTTAATATTAGCTAAAGGCATGAAATTAAATTAAAGAATGTTTTTAATGTAGGTTGGGTATATTAGTTAAATTATGTTTAATTATATTCCGGAGTTCGAATGCTATGATGTTTTGGTCTTATGGTTCGAATATGGGAATTATGATAAAGTAAACATGGTTTTGAAGTATTATAGTTTGGTTTTGAATTTTAATAAATAAAAGATATTGATAAGTTAAATTTTTAAACATGTTGCGCATATGTGATGAAATGTACAAGCATGATTTGACTTTATTGGCTATATTTTTCATCTGTGTTGAGTTAAATTCTTTTTTTTATGATGTGCCTTATATATGTTGTGAAAATGGCTTATTATTTCATTAAGCTTGGATTTTTATGCTTTGATCAATTGATGGTTATATTTGGTTGTGGTATTGATGTCTCAGCCATTTTATATTTATATGTGAATTATGGTAGATATATTTGCTAATAGTGATGAAGATATGTCAAAATATATGTGTATGGTATATTTAGTATGATGTGAAATTATGGTTGAATATTATTGTTCAGTGATAGGCATGATATATAAATGGGATGTAATTTGTAAATGACTATGATTTGAAGTATTGGCATTCGGTTATGTAGTGATTAATAAGTATACATTAATTGAAATATATTTGTAATATGTTTGACTTAATGTGCAAATTATGGTTGATAAATATATATATATGTATATTGATTTGTTTCGATGAAAGGTTATGTGTATAAAGTGATAGGTTGAAAATGTTATGTTTTAGCATGATTATATTCGGCTAATATATTGAAAAATGACCAAATGAATAGTGTTTTGGGCATTGGTTAAATAAAAGGATTATATGAGTTTTATGTGGTGTATATATGTCCAACTTCATTCAAATTTGATATTTGAGTAGTGTATAGGTTAGTCGTTAAATGATAAGTATAAGTTGATTGATTTTTAAGCTTATTATTCGGTCAAATAAGAATATCACTTTTATTATTTATATGTGAAATTCGACTTTCCTTATTGAAATGATTTGTGAAATTTTGTATGTATTTTAATAGATAGATTATTTGGTGTTCTTTGAAAATATTTTTAAACTGTTATGTTATGATTCGTAAAAAAAAATTAAATTACATATGTTAACATTTAATTGGTTTAAATGATTGAGCAAGTGCAATCATACCTCGTAACCCTAATCCGGCGACAAATATGGGTTAGGGGTGTTACAACACGGGCCATAGACACGGGCGTGTGTCAGGCCGTGTGAAAACCCCTGTAGGTTCGAATTTAGAATTTAATTCACACAGGCATGGGACACGGGTGTGTCCATATATGCTTAGGCAGTGTGTCACACGGGCCATCGGCACGGCCATGTTATAATGACCACATGGGCGTGTTGCCCTTTCACATGGGCGTGTGCCCTATTTCAAGGGTTATTTTCTTAAGTTGGTTAAGGACCCGAGCTAGTCCCGAATAGTTACCAATGGACGTAGGCCCATGTTAAGGAGTTTAGACAAAGTTTTAAATTTGATCAAGTCTTGATGATTCGAAAATGTTGGAGTGCATGTGTTTATGTGTGGTAACGCCTTGCATCCCGTCCTGGTGTAGGACTCGAGTGTGGGGTGTTACAGTATGGGCATTCGAAATAGGGACACAAGGCCATGTCCCAACCCATGTTCGTGCCCGTGCAACTCACTGACTTACACCACACAGCCAAGCCACACGTGTAACAGTCCGGTTTAGGCCCTAGTTAGAATAGTGGTTTCGAGACCACATATCCGAGTTAGAAAAATATTAAAATATTATTTTTAGTGCTCATGATATGTGAATTAGCATCTATAAAAATTTCGTATGAAAATTTAATCATCCGTGTGCTCAATTTGATAAAAGGACCTAATCGCGTAAAAAGTAAAAGTTGCCTACTATATGTTAAAAGTGCCTATTTTATTTCGCTTTATAAATGAGAGGTCCTTATGTGGTTATTATGCCATTTACTTGGTTAATGGACATATATGGCCTTATTACAATGGTTTATTTATGTTTTAATGAAAGGGCAAAATAGTAACATGTTTATTAAATGAATTAAAATAAAACAAAAGCTTAAAATAAGCTTATTTCATGCTCATGTTGCCGAAAATACAAAGGAAAAAGAAAAGAGAAAAGAAACTAGGGTTCGGTACTTTGATTTTGTGAATTAGGTATGTATTTTGCCCGATTTTTGATAATTTCTACGTTTTTGTAATCATTGCTTCGTATACTATCAAAGCCATGCCTCAATTTCTAATTTTGTTGATGATTTTGAGTTATACCATTGTTGATAATGTGAGCTTTGTGAAGTTAGTTGATGCTAAATAAAAGATATGTTGTGGGTTAACATATTTTGTATTTAAAATTTGGATGAATTTGAGTAATTTGGACTAAATTATGAAAATGAGATTTGGAGGGACTAAAATGTGAAATAAATGAAATGTGTGGACTTTTATGAGAGCTATGAATATTTGGCCAAGCTTGTGTACAAACAAATTATGTGTATTTTGTGATTTGGTGAATTAGGGACTAAAGTGTCAAAATGTGAAAATATGAGGGCTAGTTTGCAGAATGCCCTAAATGTGTGTTTGTTTCAATGAAATTGTGATTGAATAAGTTAAATTTGAATTGATTTAGACCAAGGATTAAGGAAAACAGAGTTAGATCGAGGAAAGTCGAAAGTTGTCGAGTAACCGACTTCGTCCATCTGAATCCGTACGAGGTAAGTCGATATACAAATAAACTTGTTTGAATTGAATTATTATTCATTTGATATTGAATTGTGATGGATGAATGTCCGAGCTAAATATGTGCTATCCGAGAAAGTATCGATAAAGTTTCGACGTCCGAAAAGGCCCGTACAAACCTTAGGAATAGTTAGGATACATATGTCATGACATAGGATTTCGAGAAGTGTTATCGTGTAAGACCACGTCTGGAACGTTGGCATTGACTTTTGTTTTACATGTAAGACCATGTCTGAGACATCGGCATCGTATTTGATTTTGTGTAAGACCCTGTCTGGGACAGTTGCATCGATGTTTGATTACATGTAAGACCACGTCTAGGACATTGGCATTGTATATATGCTTTCTGAGAAAATGAATGACTTTTAGAAATTATGTTCGATTCAGGTATGTTTGCTTTGTATAGCTTATTTGAGAATGAAAGGTAAGTATATGAATATAAGATTTGTGTTGGCATTTATCTACAAAGTATAAATGAATTGATGATGCTTATTTGTTTTGAATGATATGTTTATTTGTATACGGCTTACTAAGATTTTGAAAGCTTACTTTGTGTGTGTTTGCATTATTTTATAGATATCGAAGCTACTATGAGCTCGGGGATCGTCGAGAATCGTCACCACATTATCGAACCTTATTTTTGTACTTTGAAAATGTATATATTAAAGTATGGCATGTATAGGCTAGAAGTTGTGGGAATGGCATGTATAGGCTAGAAGTTGTGGGATTATGTTTTGTGGTGTATATATTTAGCTATGTGATATGGCCAGTTTGTGTTTGAACTTATAGTTTGATAATGGTATATGATATGTGGTGCAATTGTGCAATTATGGTATGTTTTTGGTTGGCCACAAATGGTCAATGTTTAGAAGTTTTGGTAAGTTTTGAGTATGAGATTGAATGATGTATTGATCATATATTTAGGTATGATTTTAGTTCAAGTTTTGGTATGAATTGATTTATGAATTGAGATGGAAAATGATTGATAATATTATAACATTAATTATGTATGGTTTGGTATTGATATTGGCTGAAATGGTTATGCATATATGCTTGTTTTAATGATTGTAGGATGACCCAAATTGGGGTGGCAAATTGGCTATTCAAATGGCCTATTTTTGTCCACAGGGACAGAGACACTAGCGTATATCTCAGCCATTTGCAACACACGATCACGTTACACGGTCGTGTTCCCCCGGGGTACCCTACGAATTAAAGTTAGTATACCCTTCAGTTTTGACGTGGCCTAGACACACATGCGTGTCTATTGGCCGTGTGTGGCACACAGGTTGGGACACGGGTGTGTGGTCAGCCGTGTGACCAAGTCAGTAGCCTCCCTAATTTTCACACGGCCTAGCACACGGGTGTGTCTTGTGGCCGTGTGGACAAGTCAGTATGTATGCCCTGTTTTGCCATGGCTTAGACACACAGGCATGTCTAAAGCCGTGTGAGGCATACGGCCTGTTCACACGGGCGTGTGACCTTTGAAAAGTTGAAAATTTTTCTAAGTTCTAAAAAGTTTATATGTTATCGATTTTGTAACAGCTCGATTTAGACCCTAATCGGAGTGGTGGTTTTGAGACCATGAATTTGAGTCAGAAAACTATTTAAAAATTATTTTTTGTGTTTATTTTGTGTGAATTTATATCTGTGAAATTTTCGTGATTTAATTTTGTCGTTTAGGTATCCAATTAAACAAAAGGACTTAATCGCGTAAATTGAAAACTTGATAGTTTAAAGTATAAGGGTCAAATTGTTAGTGGCTTTTTAAGTTGGGGCATTTATGTTGTAAATATCCGATTAATACATTGGTGGGATGGTTTAAGACTTATATTATATGGTTTTTATATTAAATCATTAAGGGTATATAAGTAAATTAAACTTAAATTATAATATGTTATAATATATATATAATATTATATATAATAAAGTTAATATGTGTGTTTTGTTCTTGTTCTTGCCGAAACAAAAACAAAGAAAACAAAGAAATAACAAAGCTAGGTTCGACACTTACCAAGCTCAATCAAGGTTTGTTTTTGTTCGGTTTTTGATGATTTTTACGTTTTTGAGATCGTTGCTTAGTAATCTTCAAGACCCAAGCTTTAATTTTTGATTTTGATGAATATTTTGAGTTATTCCATTGTTGATAGCTTGTGATTTTTGTTGTTTGATGATGAAATATGGAAGACATGTTTTAGATTAACATATTTTGTATTGGAGTTTTTGATTATTTTGAGTAATTAGGACTAAATTGAAAAAATAATAATTTGAGGGACTAAAATGTAAAAAAATGAAATATATGGGCTTGTATGAACACTAGGAATATTCAGCCAAACATGGGTATCTTGAAATTTTGAATATTTTGTGTTTTGTGCAATAGGGACTAAATTGTAAAAAGTGTAAATATCAGGGATAAAATGGTAATTTACCCATTTAGGTTTTTTGGACTAAATTGAATGAAAATATGTTTGAATGAGCTTAATTTGAATATGTTTAGATCAAGAACCAAAGAAATCGAATTTGGATCGGGGGAAAAACAAAAGTTGTCGACTAACTATCCCGTTTCGTTTGACATCGTCCGAGGTAAGTTTATAAGCAAATAAATGTACTTAATTTTAGTTAAATTCAAATTATACATGCTGAAAAGAAATATGTAAATTTATATTTATACTAGCCGAATGTATACAAGCTTGGCTACTATGTTTCTGAATTTGTTTCGACTGATTTACGACGCCTGAAAGTCCCGTATGAACCTTAGGAATAGTTATGATACATATGTCATGGCATAGGATTTTCGATATATGTGTACGAGTAAAACCATGGCATCAATATGTGATTCCGATATATGTGTGCGAGTAAGACCCTGTCTGGGACAGTGGCATCAATATGTGATTACATGTAAGACCACGTTTGGGACGTTGGCATTGTATGATATGTGTGATTATCTGAGTGTCCTATCCAGTTCCAAATGGTTCATTGGGCTACGACAAGTTGTGAATGAATATGAAAAACGAGCTGATTGTTCAAGTACGAATTAGCTTATTATCTACTTGAAATAAGGTAAGTAGGTTATTTGATATTTGTTACAAATTGTGGGTGATGTAAATGAAAAATGTATGTGAACAAAGGAAGTGTATTCGGTCTTATAAACAAGAAATATGATTATTGTTAAAATGATTTGAATGTGGGTATATATGATCTTGTATATTTGGCCATATAATAAAAGTATGTATATGAGGCTGTATCTTGGTTTATGAGCTCGTATATATGAGTGGAGGTATACTTGATTATATAATGACATTTTGGCTTGAAAATTGAAAGATAATTTGTCCATTTAATTATTTGAACATTCGGCCAAGGTAACCTTTATCTATGAAAAAGATATTTTGCTCATATATAAGTTTGTGTTTTCGACATATAATATAAATATGTATGTGATCATTATCCTTTGACTTATTAATTTATGTAAATAGATGTATATGCATACAAGTTGCGATCAAGAGATTTCGGCTTGAGAATTCAATGATAGTTTGTTAAGATGTATAAATGCTCATTCGGCCAAAATTAATCTATATGTGAAATTACATATAAAATACATGAAATTGTAAGATTAATATTTAAAGTAACTATGATAGTATAATTTGGTTTAGCATAAGTGGTTTGATTATGTCAATTAGTTATTTATTTGTTTCTGACTTACTAAGCTATGAAAGCTTACTCTGTGTGTTCTTGTTTACCTCTGTTTTATAGATTTTGGATTCAAGTTATGAGCTCGGGAATTGTCAGAGAAGCTTATCACACTATCATCTGTCTTCGGTATTTTATAAGCTAAAATTTCAAACCTATGGCATGTATAGGATAGATTATAGTTTGAAATGTTGGATTTTGGTTCTGTGTAATTTAAGCCATACGAAAATGGCCTAATTTCTATGTTTGAAATCGGTTTTGTTTTTTCATGGCTTATGTTCGTTTTGGTTATTATGCTATGAGTCATGGATGAATGATATATGTGGTGATACCTATTTTGTGTATAGACGTTGAATGGTGATTTTGGATGTGTATATTTGGGTGATTTGGTTATGATATTTGGATAGATAAATATGTATGTGAATTCGGTTGTCATGCCTAATTAAGGTATTATATGCGATTTAGCAATAATGAGTATTTGTTATGTTCGAATAAGGCAAAAGATTATTATGATATACTTATTACTTGGTATATATGTTTTGTGTGTTTGGGTAAATATATTTGAAATTGGTTAAGTGATAAAATATAAGTGATGGATATTAATTATATGTGACTCGGCTTCTATGCTTATGAAATATGATGAATGGTTTTGTATATGGATTGTCGAACGTGAGTAGTAATATATGAAATGGATATGCTATGTGTTTAAAGCTTGATTAGTGTCTTAGTGATGTGTTTGAATTTTAAATATGGTAATTTTTATTTTGTGAATTAGTTATGAAATAAATTGTTATTGTGTCTGAAAAGGGTTAATGTTGCTATGGTGAAATACGTATGAACTTGGTAAAATATGCGATAAGGTCTGACCACATTAAAATAAATGTTGTGATCCTTATCAGTTTGACTATATATTATGCCATAAAGGTGACTTGACATGACAGAATAGGCGGATATACTTAGGTATACATATGTGATATAACTAGTAACTTACCTATGAGATGGATGCTCACAGATATATATATATATATATATTTATGACAGATGTTTGATTAATAATTAGACAGTTGAAAGTTTTTTATTATTGGTTATATGGTTTGGCTTTCAGAGTAAAAAGGAATGCATAAGTATTATGACATGATGCATAATTAGTTTGATTGGAGTGGTGAAATTGGTTAGATCCTTGAAAGATAAATTTGATGACCAAATATATGGTTTAAGGATCGATTGTGCATTTGCAAGTTAGAAATGGTAAATGGTGTGTAATTGCATTTGGCTAATAATAGGAAGAACCAATATATATATATATATACCTATGATATTATTGCTTGTGATTTGGTCATTTATGTTATGGTTTGTAATGGTGAGGAAGGTATACATATGTCTTGGATAATTGTATGAAAATTCGGATCAACATGATGTGTATAATTAGTAAAGTTATATGATTATGAAGTGGTATATTTTAGCCTAAGACTGAAAGATAAAATTTTGTACTACTTTTGTGATTAAATTTCATTAGTCAAATAAGTGAGAAATGCATGTGATAGGTATATAAAATATTGGCATGATATTTAGCTAACAATGTTGGTTTGATGGATTCGGCATTTAAGTTGAATAATAGCTATGGTTATCAAGGTGACTTTTGCATATATTAGTAATACTAAAAGTACATTGAGTTATGTTAAAATATTAGCTAACGATTGATAAGATAATGTTTATAAAGTCGTGTGATACAGGTAGATATGGGTTAACATGCAAATGTGTATAAATAAGTAATTTGTTTATTTATTTTATGCGTAATTTTGATATGGTTAAACTTTAAAAGCAGGGCTTGTATATGTAAAATGATTAAGATTGCATTTGATATTTAAAAAAAAAATAGCTTCATGCTCTATACATATGTATGAATTTAATTTATACGAATATGCAAATGTTTGGAATTGTGTTTTGTTCGTAATGCTTCGTAACTCCGATTCGGTGACTTATGGGGGTTAGGGGTGCTACAGATTTAGTCCTGAACACATAATTTAGATTTTGTATGATCGTTTAAAGTTCATATTGAATACAAATGATATATGTTTATTGAAACGAGATGATATTTGATATTTGTTTATTCTGATCTGTGTAACGAGTACGATAATGCCTCTTAACCTATTCTATAGATGGCTACAGATTAGGGGTGTTAGATTTTACTGGTATCAGAGCTACGATTTAGTCGGTTCTAGGACTATCATAGCGTATGTGAGTCTAGCTATACATGCCATATTTATGAACTGCGATAGTGTGATGAATCCTGACATTGAAATGTGCTTTTATATAGCAAATGGATCCCGAACGAGCCGTAGCGGATGATGTTGAAAGCAATGCACCTGCTCCCACGCAAGGGATGGCGCCATCTAATTCTTAACCGGCTACGAGTAGCCGTGATGGTGAGGCTAAACAAGCCTTCTATTAGATGATGAATGATTGGTTCACCCAATATATTAAAACCAATCCGGCTATACAACAACCTCCACCCCCGGTATAGCACTAGTGGAAAAATTTGATGTCTGCGGTTCCGAGTGAATGAGTTTCGTGGGATTTCTTCAAACTGAATTCTGGAAGAAATACATTAGTCAGAGATTCATTGATCAGAAGCGCAAAGAGTTTCTCAAGCTTAAACAAGGCCGTATGTCTATCAGAGAATATGAGCGGGAATTTGTAAGGTTGAGTCAATATGCTCGAGAATGTGTATCTTCGGAAGCAATAATGTGCAAGAGATTTGAAGACGGTTTGAATGAAGATAATCGTTTGCTAGTTGGGATCCTGGAAATCAAAGAATTCGTGGTGCTTGTTGAACGAGCATTTAAAGCTAAAGATCTTGGGAAAGAGAAAAGAAAGGCTGATTTTGAAGCTAGAGAGGTACGAAAGAGATCATCATGCAAATCATTTCAATCTGGATCCAAGAAGTTTAGGGATGATAGCAGTCGTTCAAAGGCTAGTGTGGGACATTCGAACAAAGATCGTGCTAGATTGCAATCAAATTTCAAATTTCAAGATGGCATAAAAGGGATGATTGATGGGCAACAAAGATTGAATCCCATCATGAAAAACGTGGTGAAAAAGGAGATTATCAAGTGGTTAGATACGGGAATCATTTATCCCATCTTAGACAGATCGTGGGTAAGTCCGATCCAGTGCATGCCCAAGAAGAGAGGTATCACAGTCGTAGAAAACGAGAATAATGAGTTGATACCAACTAGAACAGTTACGGGATGGAGGATTTGCATCGATTACCGGAAGCTGAACAAGGCGACTAGGAAAGATCACTTTCATTTACCGTTTTTGGACCAGATGCTGGATAGAATCGCAGGGCAAGATTATTACTATTTTCTCAATGGATACTCGGGGTATAATCAGATTACAATAGCACCGAAAAATCAACACAAAACAACGTCCGTACGGTACATTTGTATTTGGACGCATGCTATTTGGTTTATGTAATGCACCTGCTACATTTCAAAGATGTATGATGTCTATTTTTACTGACATGGTTGAGAAGTACATGGAAGTTTTTATGGACGACTTTTCAGTATTTGGAGATACTTACGATGATTGCTTAGGCAATCTAGCTAAGGTACTAAGACGATGCGAATAAACGAACCTCATTCTTAACTGGAAGAAGTGCCATTTCATGGTACGAGAAGGAATTGTTCTAAGGCATAGGATAACGAGACATGGGGTCGAGGTACATAAAGAAAAGGTATATGTTATCGAGAAGCTCCAACCTCCAACATCTATAAAGGGTGTTGGGAGCTTCTTGGGCCACGCCGGTTTCTATCAGAGATTCATCAAGGACTTTTCAAAAATTCCTAAACCCTTATGCAAATTTTTTGAGAAGGACACGACGCTAAAATTTGATGAGGAATGCTTAAATGCGTTCAAAGATTTGAAGATTCGATTAGTTACGGCACCTATAATCATCACACTAGACTGGGATTTGCAATTTGAATTGATATGTGATGCAAGTGACTTCATGATAGGAGCTGTTATGGGCCAGCGAAAGAACAAAGTTTTTCATCCAATCTACTACGCAAGTTGAAATCTAACAGGAGCTCAACTGAATTATACGGTAACAGAGAAAGAGTCACTTGCTATTGTGTTTGCTTTTGACAAGTTTCGATCTTATCTTGTAGGTACTGAGGTGACTGTCTATACGGGCCACTTGGCGATTAAATATTTACTTGCCAAGGAAGACGCTAAGTTGAGACTGATCCGATGGGTACATCTACTTCAAGAGTTCGATCTAGAAATTCAAGATCAAAAGGGAATAGAAAATCAAGTAGCGGATCACTTATCCAGATTGGAGCCGCAAGAAGGGAACTCTCCTCTTATACCAATTCAGGAGACATTTCCAGATAAACACATACTGAAGGTAAATCATGTCCATAAGACCCCTTGGTTTGCTGGTATTGCTAACTTTTTAGCTGTGGTTTGATGCCAATTGATAAGACGTATCATCAAAGCAAAAAGTTTCTTCATGATGTGAAGTACTATTTCTGGGAAGAACCATATTTGTTTAAAAAGTGCACAGATCAAATGATTAGGAGATGTGTGGCAGAAGAAGAAGTACAAAATATTTTATACCATTGTCACTCAGCTCCAAGTGGGGGACACTTTAGAGGTACACGTACTACAGCCAAAGTATTGCAAGCCGAATTCTTTTGGCCAACACTATTCAAGGACTCATACGCTTACGTAAAGAGTTGTGATCGATGTCAAAGGGTCGGAAATGTCACCAGCAGAAATGAGATGCCTCAAACAAATATTATTGAGTAGAATTGTTCGATGTATAGGGTATTGACTTTCTTGGTCCTTTCCCTCCGTCCCTTGGTCACAAGTATATATTGGTAGCAGAAGACTATGTGTCTAAGCAGGTTGAGGCTGAAGCTTATCCAACAAACGATGCTAGGATTGTAATAAAGTTTTTGCAGAAACACATTTTCACAAGGTTTGGAACCCCAAGAGCTATTATTAGTGATGAAAGGTTCCATTTTGTGAACAAGTGGTTGAAATGGTTCTTAGATAAACATGGAGTGAAACACAAGGTCGCTACAGCTTACCATCCGTAGACGAATGGGCAAGCTGAACTGGCAAACAAAGAGATCAAAGGCATACTTGAGAAGGTAGTTTGCCCGAACAGATGAGATTTGACGAAAAGACTGGATGATGCTTTATGAACTTACAGGATAGCATACAAGACACCTTTAGGAATGTCACCCTATAGGTTGGTCTTTTGGAAAGCCTGTCATCTGCCCTTGGAGTTAGAGCACCAAGCTTACTGGGCCTTTTGACAACTCAATTTGGATCTTAAGCTTGCTAAAGAGAAACGGATGCCCCAACTCAATGAGCTAGAGGAATTTCGAACGTTCTCGTATGAAAATGCCAAATTACTCAAGGAGAGACTTAAGAAATGACATGACAAGCACATTCGAGTTCGAGAATCTAAAGCAGGTCAGCAAGTCTTGTTATTTAATTCCAAATTAAAGTTCTTTCCAGGTAAACTAAAATCACATTGGTTCAGTCCATTTACGATTCATCGCGTCTATCCATACGGAGTTGTTGAGCTCCAAGGTAAGAGAGGTAATTTTCAAGTTAACACTCAGCGCCTGAAACACCATTGGGAAGATAAGATTGAACATAATGAAATTTCATTCATTTTATCGGATATTTAAAATTTCTTATTTTCCCTTTTAATAAAAGATTTAAGGTATATTTTCGGGATTAGTATGTTTAAATAAATTCTGTCTAGGAGATTGGAACTTAAGTGGGACCGCTTGTGACCCCTCCAATCTTTCCTGGGAATTGATTTTAACATAATTTTCCTAAAAATTATTCTTTAAATAGAAATTTCAATTTCTGATTTTCCAAATAAAAGGATCAACTTTGATCCAAGTCTTAAATTGCAACTCAATTCCAAATTTTCGTTAAGTCTAAGGACTTAATTGAATCATTTTTATAATTGGGTTGTTCTTTACATATATAATAAAAATTAGATGCCTCTTTTTGTAAATATTTGCAAGAAATTCTTGAGGAACTTACAGTTCCAGATTCTGCATGGACTGTGTCAGAATAAGGAATCGACACTTCTTGAAGAGAATAATTGACTCCACTCGCGAAGGTATGGTTTTACTTCATCCAATTCAGCCTTATGCCTAGCTTACATGGTGTAATATCCTGATTTTGGGCCTAGTCGAAATAGTGGTTTCGTGACCACAAAATCCAAGATAGAAATAATTATTTTATGATTATTTTGAGGTCTATGATATGATTGCATGATTGTGTGAAAATTTCGTGAAGAAATTTTATGCGTAAAGTGCTTAAATTGAAATTACGGACTAAATCGAATAATTTGCAAAACTTGCATTCTAGAAGTTTCTAGTATGAAATTGTTTTGAAATATTAATTAAGAGGTCTAAAATAGCAATTTTACCAATTTCTAAGTCTATGGACAAAAATTGGACATGGATGGAATTTTTGGAAAGTTTAGTAATAAGGGCAATTTGGTCATTTAGGGGTAAAATGAATTAAAATACAAAATTAAAAGCCAATTTTGCTCATCTTCAACCCCATGGCCGAATATAGCAAGGAGAAACCATGGCTAGGGTTTTCAAGCTTCCAAGCTCGATTAGCAAGGAAAACTAAAATTTCAGGCTAAAATGGGGAAAATACCAAGTTGTGGACGAAATGGTAAAAGTAGCCATTTTCACATACGAGGTAAGTTCATATGTAAATGTTGGTAACATAGTTATTATTTTAAATGTTTTTATGTTATTTAAATGATATGATAATTATTATGAAATATTATACTCGTGATAATTGTTTGATAATATGTCAAATTATGTGATATGCTTGGAAAATGTGAAATACTATCGAGTATCGGTATCGACATTCCGTAGAAGATGGTTGAGACACATGATTGGGAAAAAGGTCCCGTTGAGCCTTAGGAATGGATTAGGATACAAGTGACATGTCACTGGGATATTTGGGCATCCGAACTCGTTGAGTTGAGTCCGAGTTCACTTATGGATGCGAATGTGCGAACTCGTTGAGTTGAGTCCGAGTTCGAGAGATGTAACTAGGCATCCGAGCTCGTTGAGTTGAGTCCGAGTTCACTTATGGGCGGGTTACATGGTAGCTTGGCTACATATGTGGCACCTATGTGCAAACTTTTCGTGTATCCGAATTATATTCCGATGTGTTCAACGGGTAAAATTCTACTCAAATGGAGGAATACTCGAGATGAAAGGGATCTATTGGTAAGTGTTTTGAAATGGATACTTTGAACAGGTATGTACTTAACCATCGGGTTGAAAACTCGATATAACAACAATATGGTAAGATGATAAATGAAAATGTGATATGAATGTCTCGGTGATGATCATGCAAATGATGTTTATGTTTGCTTATATAGTTGTGTTACTTGCTATTTGCATGTGAACTTACTAAGCATTTCTACTTACTCCCTCCCTTTCATTCCTTGTAGTGTTGACAAGCCAGCTCGGAAATCGGAAACGGTCAGAGGCACGCTCACACTATCCGTATACCATCTTGGCATAATGGCTTGTATATTTTGAGTATGGCTTATATAGCATTATAATCGTTTTGTATATATGGCCTTATGATATGGTTATTGAGTGGTATGGAAATGCTTGGTAATGATTAGCCATTGGAATGGCTAATCATGATCATATTTGGTGTCCTGTATGCTAAATTTCTAGCTAATCCATGGGAACCATGAAATGGGTAAAATTTACCATAAAATAGATTCAGACAGCAGTAATGACGTGAATTTTGAAAAATCACTAAAAATAGTAGAAATGGAATTAAATAATGAATAAGAAATTGAAGCTTGATGAGTCTATTTTCATATGGATGGAACAAAAC
The DNA here is from genome assembly GCA_025698475.1 of Gossypium anomalum. Classification (NCBI taxonomy): domain Eukaryota; kingdom Viridiplantae; phylum Streptophyta; class Magnoliopsida; order Malvales; family Malvaceae; genus Gossypium; species Gossypium anomalum. The sequence continues at coordinate 34,601,438 of CM046959.1, read as the reverse complement.
AGGTATATGAATTATATTTTATGAGATGTTTAAATTTTTGTGAAACAGAGTCAGAGCAATTTCGGGATCCCCGGTTCTGAATTTGGAAATTCACCATAAATTTTCAAAGATAATTAGAAGTCATGATTCATATTTAAAGATTTCTTATTGAGTCTAATTTTATTAGAAATAAACGGAATAGTCATTGAAACTCTGCATGCTGAGGAGATATCTGATTTGAAATACACAGAGGTCGAGCGATCGGACCACGAAATGGGAGACTTTAACTAATAAAATGTACTAATTTGCTTGACCAAAAATTTTATAAAAAAAATAGTAAATAAATATATTAGTCTAGTTTCAGGGAAAATTTACGGAATTGGATTTCGAGTTTCGAAACTCGAGATATGAATTTTAAGCGATCGTGACTTGATTGCTAGCTTGACTAAAAATTTTAAAAATAAATTGTTTGAGCTGTTTAAAGTAATGAATTAAGTCTGTTAACACCTCGTGTTCGAATTCAGTGACAGGCTCGGGTATGGGGCATTACATTTGGTGGTATCAGAGCAGGTTTAGTCGGTTCTCGAACTAACTTAGCATGCGTAAAAATTTAGCTATGCATGCCACTGATCTGTGATAGTGTGATGTCTTCCGACGCATATGAGTATCGTCTTATTTAGACAGGTACTCTCCAACCGAAGTCACACTTGACCATGTTCAATGTTATGTGAAGGTATTTGAGTAAAATTATGATTATGATAAGTCTCGGTTCAGAAAAGTATGAATAAAAGTTTATGATACATATGTGATAAATATCCATATTTGCTTAATGCTCATATGATGTAATGTATATGGCTTACTTGATAAGATGAACGGAATAAATAGAAAGTAGTAGAGGTATGAATAAAAGTCATAATATTATGATATGAATGAAAATATCCTTGTCTTGATTTGGACGTCGAATGTTGATGAATGCTAATGATATATAATTTTTATGAGATAAAGGATTATAATGAAATAAACTTATCTATGTTAAATTGTTGGACTGAATTATATGATTGTAATGACATGTACATGATGCACGAAATGAAAGTTGTGATTGTGATGCAAATATCTATGTTTGTTTGGCCCTATATGATGTCATAAGCATGAATTAATTTAATTAAATGAATGGATAAGTAAAGCTATCTAGAAAACATAGAATGTATGCATAAGTATATTGTCTAAATGGGATAGTAGGAAAATTTGTGTAAGCCAACATGAATGTTGCATTGCCTGAATGAATGACATGATTTTGATGATGTTGCTATGATGATGGAAGTTGTGTCATATGTGTATGTATAAGAAAGTCGAGTCGGAGGTCCTACAACCCCTCTCCTTACCGAAGTGGTACTTATAATGGAATTTCATGAGATTTGTATTGAATAAGTTTTTTGGTTGAGAACCCAAAGAGTTGATGATAGAATAATTATAAGTATGATCAGAGATTGAAAATGAGCTGATAAGTAAAGTTAGAGCCGATAAAGTATCGGATTGACGTAAAGATTATTGGAGTTATGCATTGTCCCAATTAGAGAAGGAATTCTCTTTGGTAAATTGAATTACTCAGTGCAAGGTCGAGAAAAGTGTAAATCGAAATTTATTCGTAATGGCCTTCTTTAGTGAATGGTTTAATATGAAATTTGTGTGTGAGAACTAGTTGGGGAAATGATATTTGAAATGTAAACTATCCGAGTGTGTGATTATATTGGGACAGATTGTGATCTCTTTTGAGATATTCTATGTGTTTACCCGTTCTCGTAAATATTTCTATGGCTATTGATCTTACAGAAGAAATTCTTGTTATATGGGAATGTCTTCTAATTCAAGTGTTGGATGAAAGCATTGGTAGTCCGACTGGTTTATAATTTATATTGCTCTATTTCATCGGGTATTCTATTTCATTTAAATCGATAAGAATTGATGAGAGAATACATATGATATTATAATTTTGTTTCTTCTACTTGATGCTTCATCGATATATATGTATGGGAAGATATATTGATCTTGTTATATTTGATTTGATGGGATTAAATGATGTTTTCTTTTGGACTTTCTTTCTTTGAAGAATTATCGGGGTATTCTATATTTTCTTTATGAGTTTGGTTTTCGATTCTCCAGCATAGTATTGTATCTTGGGTTTCTTTATCCTGGATCTTTTTATTCTAGATTTCTTTATTCCGGGTTTCTCTATCTTGGATTTCTTTATTCGGTTTTCTTATTATCTTTGTTCCATAATTTGTCAATTACGACTCATGTTGAAGTGCGTTCTTCACTCGTGATAATCATGTCAAATATGACTATACTTCTAATTTGATCTTGGTAATGTGGTGATTTTAGTATTGGGATTTTTTCTAATTTCGTGTAAGGATTTGACATCATGTAAAGGCATAGGTGATAAAAGCGCGAGTTTGATCGGTATGGTGAATTATTTATTTGAAAGATTTCATGTGACAACTATGTCGGATTATTTTTCTCAAGTCTAATAATAGAATTTCATTTTTGTACTGATAAAAGAGTAAATAGTCTGAACTAGAAGTGTATATTTATTAGAAAGAGTTGGATATTAGTTAAAGTCACTACGAATGATAAGGTTTTCATCTTATGAAATTTGAAAAGTTTATTACATGTTGTGAGTTCGAATAGATAAGAATATTGGTAACAAAGCGCCCGAACTAGACTAGTCTACATTGAGCAAAGACTTCGACTTTCAAGAATGTCTTTGTTGTATGAATTGTGATGTGTTTTAAGACGGTGAGGTAATGTGATAGTTTAGAGCATTTGATGTTACATAAAATCGAGTTGTTAAAGAGGTTAAAGTGAGCATTGGGATCTATCAAAATTATCCTTGTCAATGTTGATATTGGGATGGAAATGAGAAGGATGATTCTTGAGGCCATATCGTAATTATTTCTATGGCGAGAAAGAGGAAAATGTGATGTATCCTATTCTTAAATGTTTGGAGAAATCTATAAATCATATCGGTATTGAATGAATTCCTACTCATCGATTCATGGAATTTCAGTCTCTTTGATTGTTGGATTTCTTGGAATTCCAGTCTCTATTAATCAAGTTAAGATCCTGGTTTTATGTCATGATATCATTGGAAGGCGAGAAGGGTTGAAAATTTAAGAAACAGTTGAGAGTTGAGACTATAAGCTTTTAGACCATATGAGAAATTAAAGAGATGTATTGGAGGTACTGACCTAAGTGAAAGTTCTTCAGCACCGAATATGATATTAAAAGTGAAGACCACTTTTTAGGTAAGATTTTAGGGACGAAAATCCAAAAAAGGGAGAGTTGTAATATCCTCGATTTTGGGCCTAGTCGAAATAGTGGTTTTCGTGACCACAAAATCCAAGATAGAAATAATTATTTTATGATTATTTTGAGGTCTATGATATGATTGCATGATTGTGTGAAATTTTGTGAAGAAATTTTATGCATAAAGTGCTTAAATTGAAATTAGGGACTAAATCGAATAATTTGCAAAACTTGCATTCTAGAAGTTTCTAGTATGAAATTGTTTTGAAATATTAATTAGGAGGTCTAAAATAGCAATTTTACCAATTTCTAAGTCTATGGACAAAAATTGGACATGGATGGAATTTTGGAAAGTTTAGTAGTAAGGGCATTTTGGTCATTTAGGGGTAAAATGAATTAAAATACAAAATTAAAAGCCAATTTTGCACATCTTCAACCCCATGGCCGAATATAGCAAGGAGAAACCATGGCTAGGGTTTTTCAAGCTTCCAAGCTCGATTAGCAAGGAAAACTAAAATTCGGGCTAAAATGGGGAAAATACCAAGTTGTGGACGAAATGGTAAAAGTAGCCATTTTCACATACGAGGTAAGTTCATATGTAAATGTTGGTAACATAGTTATTATTTTAAATGTTTTTATGTTATTTAAATGATATGATAATTATTATGAAATATTATACTCGTGATAATTGTTTGATAATATGTCAAATTATGTGATATACTTGGAAAATGTGAAATACTATCGAGTATCGATATCGGCATTCCGTAGAAGATGGTTGAGACACATGATTGGGAAAAAGGTCCCGTTGGACCTTAGGAATGGATTAGGATACAAGTGACATGTCACTGGGATATTTGGGCATCCGAACTCGTTGAGTTGAGTCCGAGTTCACTTATGGATGCGACTGTTTGAACTCGTTAAGTTGAGTCGGAGTTCGAGAGATGTAACTAGGCATCCGAGCTCGTTGAGTTGAGTCTGAGTTCACTTATGGATGCGAACGCCCGAGCTGGTTGAGTAGAGTCCGAGTTCACTTATGGGCGGGTTACATGGTAGCTTGGCTACATATGTGGCACCTATGTGCAAACTTTTTGTGTATCCGAATTATATTCCGATGTGTTCAACGGGTAAAATTCTATTCAAATGGAGGAATACTCGAGATGAAAGGGATGTATTGGCAAGTGTTGTGAAATGGATACTTTGAACAGGTATGTACTTAACCCTCGGGTTGAAAACTCGATATAACAACAATATGGTAAGATGATAAATGAAAATGTGATATGAATGTCTCGGTGATGATCATGCAAATGATGTTTATGTTTGCTTATATAGTTGTGTTACTTGCTATTTGCATGTGAACTTACTAAGCATTTGTGCTTACTCCCTCATTTTCATTCCTTGTAGTGTTGACAAGCCAGCTTAGAAATCAGAAACGGTCGGAGGCACGCTCACACTATCCGTATACCATCTTGGCATAATGGCTTGTATATTTAGAGTATGGCTTGTATAGCATTATAATCATTTTGTATATATGGTCTTATGATATGGTTATTGAGTGGTATGGAAATTCTTGGTAATGATTAGCCATTGGAATGGCTAATCATGATCATATTTGGTGTTATGTATGCTAAATTGCTAGCTAATCCATGGGAGCCATGAAATGGGTAAAATTTACCATAAAATAGATTCAGCCAGTAGTAGTGACGTGAATTTTGAAAAATCACTAAAAATAGTATAAATTGAATTAAATAATGAATAAGTTATGGAATTGAAGCTTGATGAGTATATTTTCATATGGATGGAACAAAACAGGTATATGAGTTATATTTTATGAGATGTTTAAATTTTTGTGAAACAGAGCCAGAGCAATTTCTGGATCCCTTGTTCTAACTTTGGAAATTCACCATAAATTTTTCAAAGATAATTAGAAGTCATGATTTATATGTACAAATTCCTTATTAAGTCTAGTTTTATTAGAAATAAACGGCATAGTCATTGAAACTCTGTACAGGGAGATATCTGATTCGTAATACACAGAGGTTAGAGCAGTCGAACCCTGAAATCGGGGAGACTTTAACTAATAAACTGTACTAAATTTCTTGACCAAAAATTCTATAAAAATAATTATTAAATAAATATATGAGTCTAGTTTCAGGTAAAATTTACGGAATTGGATTTCGAGTTTCAGAACTCGAGATATGAATTTTTAAGCGACTGTGACGCAGATTGCTAGCTTGACTGAAAATTTTAAAAATAAATTGTTTGAGCTGTTTAAAGTAATGAATTAAGTCTGTTAACACCTCGTGTTCGAATCCGACGACGGTCTCGGGTACGGGGCATTACATTTGGGACTACAATCTCATTAGAGCAAATGGTCTTATTGTACTCGATCCTAACTGGTAAGACCATTGATGTGGGGAAGATCATCTTGAGGGAAATACAGAATTGTGCCGTTAAACGCTCTGGCCCTGCTCACTTCCCCTTTATAATAACAATTTTATGCTTGAAAGCTAAAATTCTTGTGAGTATAAGGAAGACAGGGTATATAGCCAAGGCACAATCATGGATTGGGACCTTTACCGAGTAGCTGGAGATTCAGTTCTACAGCAATGGGTTGAAGTAAATGAGGAACCAGAGGACCCTGATGAAGAAGAAGATTCCATGATGCAATCATTTGAAGTCCCTGATAAGGTAGAATCAAGGGAGGCAGAAGCTGAACCTGATGCTGAAACTTCAATGTTTAGAGCTCAACCGTCGAGCCCAGACCTTCGAGATGAGCTGTCAAAATTGATGGACTTAATGCAACATATGCAATTGTAGCAACAAGCCTACTAGAGATACTAAAAAATAAGGGATGACTCAATGAGAAGTGCTTTTAAGAAAATATACAATGACCTGTTTATTTTTGTGCCTGAGTTTCCAAATTTCATAGTTGAATAGTGGAGTCCATTATCAAAGAAGGAGCGAAGCGATTCATGCAAAGGCGATAGTGATGGAGCAAAAGATGAGTGAAATTTGGAAGGGTATGCAAATAAATAAAGGGGGGATCTTGACTTTACTTTATTTTTGCTCTTAGGAATAAGTTTGATTAGGAATTATTTTTATCTTTGCATAATAAAATAGGAGAGGAAAATCATTAATAAAATGAGAGCAAGTCACAAATATAAAGTGTGGCAATAAATATATACATGTCTAGGATTGGATTTAAAAAGAGCTTGGTACTTAAGCAGTCAAATTGACTCACTTCTCTTTTCTAAAATCCTACCTGGTGTATAGTATTTATTCACTTTAAACAATGGGGAAATTGTTCATTTTAAGTTGGGGGGACCGAAAAATTAAATTATTCCCACTCAGAATAAAAATTTTCTTTTAATTATGATTAGGATATTTTGTTCAAAAATTTGAATTTTGTTAAGTATGCTCAATTTGAGTATGAATAAAGTTCTATTATTTCAATAAATTATTATGTTAGCTTAATAATGATATAAGTGTATTTTTAATAAAGCATGCAAATTCGTACCATAAAATTTTTAGTTCTTTAGGAAAGTTAGGTATGCATGAAAGTTTAAGTCTTTAGAACTGACTTAGTAGTTTCTTGAGGTGAAATCCTAGGAAGCATGGAACATTGGAAATGATTTAGGAAACTATTGTTTGGATCGTTTGAGCCTTTCAAGCCCACCATGGTAAAATTTTATCCTTTGAAACCCAACTTTGAGACTATATGACCTAATTTTATTTTTGACCCTTGTAATAATTAGCCATTACCTTTCGTTTAATCATCTTAAAATTGTCCCAAACACTAGACTCAGTAATATTCAAAATGTACTTCGAAAATAAGTTTGGGGGAGTTGAAAAGAAGTACAATTGCTCAAGATTTGTAGTACACAAAGTAAGTGCTCGTGTTATTTAAAAAAAGAAAAGAAAAAAGAGCACATGTATTTGAAAGAGATGTACAAAAGAGCATATGAAAGTCAAGTTGGTGTATCGAAGGTAAAAACTTCGAAGGTTTGATTGAAGCTGAGTCTAGGGTTTTTAAACCAAAATTTATCCATCTTTCACCTACCCATAGCCTAGCCACGTTACAACCTTGATAAAGACCTATTGATTCAAAGTCCTCATGCTACCTACATTAGTGGAGAGAAATTGCTACGATCAACATATGAAGACATAAGTTAAGCTTAATGATTGCAACTTAGTCTTGAATAAAGGATTAAAAATCAAATTGGTACAAGTTAACATGTCTTTGTTACAAAAGCGTTTAGTTTAAATCTTGCTATTATAATAAGTTGTTGAATTTAATTTGAACAATATGTATTCTTAAGTAGCATAACTATCAGATTTCTTGTCTTTGAGTATAAGTATTTTAAATTCATAATTTTGGGAAAAATGTTGTTCTAAAGGAATTTTTCAAAGGTGTTTCCGAGAGATTCTTATCAAAATTTTTGCATTACTCAGGACGAGCAATGAATTAAGTTTGGGGGTGTGGAAACACAAAAATTTATATACTTTTTCATACTTAATTTTAATAAAATTCATGCAAATTTGGTTAAATTCTTGTCGAAAAATAATTAAATTGTGTTAAAAATATAAACATGGTGAATTTAGTTAATTTTATACTTAATTTTGATTAATTTTGACTATTTTCGATAGGTTCGCGCAAAGGGCGAAAATTGGCTCAGTGACATCTTTGAAAGCACAAAGCGAGAAGCAATTTGAAGTTTGAGGCACATTAATTTCAGCGTAAGATGGTCCAGAAGTGTGTATTAATTCATAATTTAATTAATTTTAATTTATTCCCCATTTAATTTGGGTTAAATAAGTTATTTTTAATTAATTATGGAGAAAGGGTCCAGTTGAACCGCACTGGTCGAACCATATTGAGTGAACCGAACCAGCTACTAAATGGGCAGTCCAAAACCGTCCATATGATGACCCAAATCATTATTTTAGCTGATTAAACATGCTTGCAAAAAGGCCCTTGAAGAACTTTCAAAATGCATTCAAACTGTAACACCCCTTACCCGTGTTCGACGCTGGAACAGGGTACTAGGCATTGCCGGACTTAATCACTAATCATCGTATAAAAACCAATTCATAATTTCACTCTAATTTAAAACTTTTTCAAACACATTCAAGCTGTCCCTTAAAAAGAGCTTACAAGGCCCATATCATGCTTTAATTCAACCGCACACATAGGCAAGCATGCACATTCATAAATTGCATCATTTAATTAATAACATAATCAATACTATCTTCATTTAATGACTTATACAATAGAGACCTTCAATTAACATATGTCAGTATTTTAGGCCAACTCCTAGCAACTTAATAACAATTAAATGAGTCCCCATACATGCCAAAGACTAAAAAAAAAAACTTTAAAACCTTTATATATCGATCAATAGTTTGATAGTGTGATTTAACCTCCGGCGACCTCCAACTCGAGCTAACATCTGTGACACTATAGGAAAAAGGAAAGGAAGGGAGTAAGCATTATAGCTTAGTAAGTAAACATATAAACATTAATAAATAATACATTATCATACTTTAATCAAAGTCACAATATGTTTCCGGAATATTACGATCACAAACACATATACTTTCACTATTACAATCATAAACAGGTTCAGAATAAGCTGTCTAGCAGAGTACCAGTAGCTAAATTATTTATTTCTGGAGCTACAGAACTCCAAATTACAAACCTTTAATTTTCCTTGAAACTAGATTCACTTATATTCTTACCATAAAATTTTCAGAATTTTTGGTCCAACAAATTAGTACAGTTAATTCATTGAAGTTACCCCTGTTTCATTGCTCAACTGCCCTGACCATTCTTCACTACGAATAGATTTTCAATTATTTATTTCTGGAGCTACAGAATTCCAAATTACAAACTATTAATTTTCCTTGAAACTAGATTCACGTATATTCTTACCATAAAATTTTCAAAATTTTTGGTCCAGCAAATTAGTACAGTTAATTCATTGAAGTTACCCCTGTTTCACTGCTCAACTGCCCTGACCATTCTTCACTACGAATAAATTTTCTCCTCGTATAACATTCAAAGGATACTAGACTCATTAAGGATTTCAAGCATATATATTATATCCTCTAATTATTTTTGTACAATTTTTAATGATTTTTCCAAGTCAGAACAGGGGATCACGTAGTTATTCTCAACCAGTCTCTCAAAAACTTAAACATCTCATAATATAGAATTCCTTTGCTTTCTCTATTTCCATTATATGAAAATAGATTCATTAAGCTCTAATTTGATATCTCATTCAGTCTCTGATTCAATTTATACTATTTTTGGTAAATTTTTAGATTTCCGAAAATCGCAAACTATCCAAAAAGCAGTTTTATTGTCAATTTTGATCTTTCACACTTCAATTGTATTCATCACTTACCCATAACAATCTTTCTAATCTCCAATCCCATATCGAGCATATTGCTCCTAAGTTACACACGTATGTGCTTACACTTATCATCACAAAGTCATACACAATTTCATTTAATCAATTTCCCAGTTGAACGCTTCGGAATAATAACAAATACGCGATGGTATTGCACACAGCCCACCTTTAAAATCGAAGCTCTCTTGTACACATAGTGGCCTTCACTTAGCACCAGTCATGTGACCTAGCTCGATTGTACACATAATTTTGGCTCTCTTGTACACATGGTGAACACTTAGTACCACCCATGTGACCTAGCCAGTTTATCTTGTAGCTCTCTTGTCTACATGGTGTCCTTCACCTGGAACCACGCATGCGACCTAGCTACATGTATCCCGTAGCTCTCTTGTACACATGGTATACATCCCGTATTACACATGTGACCTAGCTACATACCAATCGTATCTTTCAATTCCGAAGGTTCAAACGGGAAGTATCTCACTATCTAATACTTTATTCCATTCTTCCACTAGTCAATTATAATTCAAAAATCAGCTACAATACATAAAATATGCTAAAATATAAAAACGTAAATAAAAATAATGTAATATTTACATGCAAACTTACATACTTTCTCATTTCCATGTCGAATTAATTTTGAACATTTAATTCATCATAATTATATTTGCTTTCAACACCTGGGCAATCATAGTAATTATATCAATATTACATTGAAACATGCATAACTTAATGCTTATTATACATATGAACTTACCTCGATACTAAAACGGCCATTTTACCAACTTTCCCTATTTTTAATTTTTCTCCCATTCTAGGTTCAAATCTCGTTTTTCGGGATCTAAAACATCATATTTTACTTATTTAATTAATGTACTAGTCAAAACAGTCCTTAACTCAAACTTTGGAAAAATTACAATCTTGCCCTTAAACTTTTGCATATTTACACTTTTGCCCCTAGGCTCGAGAATTAAACTTCATACCTTATTCTTATGTTTTATGACCTTCTGATCATTTTTCCCTTCTATGGAAACATCAAATTCTCACTCTAACACATAGTTATGAACAATAACAACTTTTACCGATTAAGCCGTTTTACTCATTTTTGCTTAAAACTGCTTAGCAAAAATTGTTTAACATAATTTCAGCCTTCATATTCTACCATAAAACATCAAAATAAACACATTTCACCTATGGGTATTTTTCCAAATATGAACCCTAGCTTAAATTATTGCTAGAATAAGCTTAATCAAGTTACCGAGATTCCAAAAATGTAAAGAACTTGAGAAACGGGGCTAGAACGGACTTACTATTGAGCTTGGAAAGCTTGAAAACCCTATCCATGGCTTCCCCCATGCTAATTTCGGCCTCCATGAAAAAGATGAGTCAATTTTGGCTTTATTTTCCCTTTTTATTTCTTTTAATTACCAAATGACTAAAATGCCCGTAAGGCCTTTCTTTAAAATTTTGTCATATTCATGCCCATTTTTGTCCAAACGAAATATAATGGTCTAATTACCATTTAAATACCTTCTCTTTAAACTCCCATTTCAATCAAGTACTTATGAATTAGAACATATAATTTGCAACTTTTGCAATTTAGTCCTAAAAGTCCAATTAAGCACTTTATCAGTAAAATTTCTTAACGATATTTTTACACAATATTTTAATCAATAAATAAACCTTAAAACTTAATTAGAATAAATTTTTTAACTTTGAATTCGTGGTTTTAAAACCATCATTCTGTTTAGGCCCTAGATCGGGCTGTTACAGCAACTTCTGTAAATAAACCCTAATAGGCAAATTAAACATGCAATCTATAAAATTTCTTATCAATACTCTAAAACATGCATCTAATCACTCGGATAAAAATTAATCAAAATAGACTTTTCTATCTCAGATTTGTGGTTTCGCAACCACTATTCCATTTAGGCCTTATTTCGAGATGTTACACAAGCCCCACCTTAAATTATGGCTTTACGAAATTGCCCCAAGCCTAAAATAGCAAAGTTGAAACTCTCAACTTTTCCATGTGTGTGGCCGGCCAAGGGAGGTCTCTTAGGATGATTCTTTTTGCTATTTTTAGCTACCATATTCAGCTATAAAAGCCACCCCTTGCTGATCATTCAAACCATCCCTCATTCTACAACATTCTCTCATTCTCTCTTCTCCTCTCTCACTTTTTTTCTCATTTTTTTCCATCCCATTTTCCTTATTGTTCAAGTGCCAATTTCTTCTCTTGGGAAAGAGGCTCTCATCAGCAATTTTGGAGCAGCAATTAGGTGTTCATAAGCCACCTTGGTAGCCGAGGGCAACGAAAAATGAAGAACGGAGCAACTAGTCAAGCCACGGAGAAACATCGAATTTGCTTCTTGTTCCCTATCTCTTTAATTTTTGTTGTTGTTTTGACAAACATGTATATGAATATTTATGCTATTGAAATGGTTATTTTAATCAATTTAGCTTAAACATAAGTTTGTGTTGGGTTAATTATATTCTGCCTGCTTGATTTGTTAAAATGATGTTTATGTTGTTATAGACCTCGGTAAATTTCTTGGTTAAGTAAAATCATGCCTAAGTTATTTTTGTATTATAATTTTTAAATAGCTAATGAATTAATTATTTAAATGGATTGAAATTATAATTAATTGACACAATACTTAATCAGTGCATTTTTATTTTTCCAAGGTTGCTGAAGGTTAAATTAGCAATGTATCTGGCGATATTATTGCCTTGCATAACTTGCAAGATTATTGTGATTAAACTATTTCAAGGTAGGTATGCCCTGTTACCTCACATAATCTTTTATATGCTTATTAGATTTAATTAATCATTTGAATTGACATAGGGATATGCAAGAGATTAGTTCAATTTAATGAGTATGTATGTGCAATAACATGTTTGCTTATTAGAATCTGTTTAGTCAATTGAATTGACATAGGTATATGTCAAGAGATGAATGGATTTTTGTATGTAAGTTTGTTCATAAGTTAGCAAATTATTGGGTTGCTGTGAATTTATTCGTAACAAAATAAACATGAGTTTAATAATTCTAAGTTAAAGAAATATAATTAATCCAACACAAGTATGTTACCATGATTAAATCTTATTTGAAATCATGCATTAGAACTCCTTTGTTTTATTTTAATTATTTACTTAGTTTTTAAACAGTTTTTGACCATTGTAACACCTCAAACCCGGCCTAGAAGTTAGACCCGAATCTGGCGTGTCACATTGAAGTGTTTTTCGAAAACCATGTTTTCATTAGAAACCCTTCTTATTTAAAACGTAGTGCATTGAAAACTTCTTAATTTTATTTCCAAAATTCCTTTTTACTTTGCGGAAGCTAATTCTAAAAGTAACTGATTTACGACAAAGTGATTTTAAAAGTTAAGTTGCGAAAACGTAGTGTTTTGAAAACAGTTGTAGTTTTGGAAAACCACGATCTACTTTTAACCATTATAAAACATAGTAATTAAAATCCCAAAGTAAAATAAAAACCAGAATCAAGAGAGGCCTTATTACAACCCAATTAAAAAGAAATACACAACAGTAATAACAAATCTAAAAACATAAGCAGTGTGGTAATCTCCGAGTTCCTCGCAGCACCGAACCACCTAACGTTGGGGATTACCTGCACAATTAAAATGGGGTGAGTTTACGAAAACTCAGTGTATAATCCCCTCCTAAACTAAAATAGGTAACAGTCAGTAAGACAAACAGAAACAGAATCAAATTGGGCTTGTGCCCTTTTCTAAAATCAGGTGGGCCTAAGCCCAAATGAACATCAATACAATTGCAGTGGTCCTAAGCCTGTTACAGAATCACTTGGGTCTCAGCCTTTGTTAGAATCAAATCGTATGCATAATGCAAAAATATATGCTGACCCATCCCAATAATCTATCCGCTACACATCAGCTCCGTCCCCTGTCACATCATGTGGGGATATGAGTATCGACCCACCCAACTGACACATTAATGGTAGCCCGGTTGCGAAACTACCTTTGTTCCAGCAAGCTGCCAATCACATATATACGGCTTTAAGCCTTCAGTAGCGGTATTATAATTAGCACAAAGCCATCAGTAACTGTAGCAAGTTCGACACATAGCCATCATAACCGGCACATAACCCTAGGTAAATGTAATCGACACTGAGTCGTCAATAATCATATATTGGCACATAGCCTTAGGAAAATACGTTTGGCACACAACCATAATCAGAATAATTGGCTTTAAGTCATCGGTAGCTGTATCATGTTAGGCACATAACCATCAGCGACGGTAATACAGTCGGCACACAGCCTCGATAAATATGATCGACACAGAGTTGTCAGTAATCATATATTGGGCTTAAAAGCCACCAGTGGATCCACAGTCATCAAGCAACCGTGCGATCCTTAATCGGTGGATCCAAGGTCGTCAAGCAACCATGCGATCTTTAATCAGTGGATCCACGATCGTCAAGCAACCATGCGATCCTCATATACTTCCTCCGTTCCATAATTCCCACCCATGTGCAACATAATATTAGATGAATCTAGCAAATATACACACGGCATACAGAATCATACCAATCACAGTCACAACAGTCCAATCACAGTCATACATTCTCAGTCAGAACATAGTCAAATCAAGCAAATTGTATTATCAGTGAGTCATATACCCTAGAGGAGCAGAATGGTCTTTTTACCTATTAGGGGTATTTTAGTCATTTTACCCTATAAGGGTGTTTTGGTAAATCTCAAACCAAGGGTATTTCGGTAATTTTGTAAATCAAGGGTATTTCTATAATTTTGAAAATAAAGGGTATTTTTGTAATTTTCCAAGTCAAGGGTATTTCAGTAATTTTACAAGTCAAGGGTATTTCGATAATTTTATAGGTCGAGGGTATTTCAATAATTTCACAAATCATGGGTATTTTTGTAATTTTATAGTCGAGGGTATTTCGGTAATTTTGTAAATCAAGGGTATTTCTATAATTTTGAAAATAAAGGGTATTTCTGTAATTTTCCAAGTCAAGGGTATTTCAGTAATTTTACAAGTCAAGGGTATTTCGATAATTTTATAGATCGAGGGTATTTCAATAATTTCACAAATCATGGGTATTTTTGTAATTTTATAGTCGAGGGTATTTCGATAATTTTATACCTCGAGGGTATTTTAGTAATTTCACAAATCAGGGGTATTTTGGTAATTTTACAAATCGAGGGTATTTTAGTAATTTTACAAGTCGAGGGTATTTTGATAATTTTATAGGTCGAGGGTATTTCAGTAATTTCACAAATCATGGGTATTTTGGTAATTTTACAAATCGAGGGTATTTCGGTAGTTTTATAAGTCGAGGGTATTTCGATAATTTTACAAGTAGAGGGTATTTTAGTAATTTTACAAATCAAGGGTATTTTGGTAATTTTACAAATTGAGGGTATTGCAGTAATTCTACCCTATATGGGTATTTCTGTAATACTAGCCTACAGATATGAGATTCACATAATCCAATCCAATATTTAATACACAATCATATAATTTACCCACTTGGGCCCATTGGGCCCACATGGCCCATCCCGGCCCATCGTGGCCTAAAGCAACCTAAGCCTACGAGAGCACTCATGATGGCCTCAACCATCACGTCAAAGCTCCCATACGTACGCTCGCACGCTCGTGTGGCTGCCATCGCTGTGTGACCGACATTTTGGCATTCCGGCATTTGTCGTTCTACAACTAGAGTAGTACGACATACACATCTATTTATGAGAACGCGTCGAAGTCCATGATCACCAACCTTGGCACATCCTGCATTGAGTCTTGCTCACCAACTCATCTGGTTCGCTCTATTTAAAGCGAGCTTCTCACCAATTCTCATGTTAGCTTCTCGATGTGGGATTACTTTCAACCAATAAAAAAATTCCTCATTCTTATGACCGCTTCAACCACAGAGTTTCAATCCAACTCCACCTCCTACACAGCTCAAATAGAAAAATAAATACTCCATTGCGCATCCCAAGACTTGAACCTTAGACCTCACAGTTACACAACACGCCACCTTTCTGCTCCGCCACAGGCTCTTTCTATGATAAAAATGTCTGTAATTAACTTTAAGACATATGTGCCAGCGTCCAGATTCACTTAAGAGAAAAAAATGAATTGTAAGAGCCAAGACTTGAACTCATGATCTTTTGCAACCTTAAGGGCGCCACAACCACTAGACCACATGCTTCCTTGTGTCATTTATTTAACACAATAACTTAAAAGGCCATCATCCAAGCATCCAGAGTTTTATTCACTTAATACCAAAATTTTTGCTAAAGCCTAGGTTAGCACCCAAGATTTCTCCAACACTTCTCAGGGCCATTAACCACCAAAGTAGACATTTAATTGTGTCATTTCCTTGCATAATTAATTATTTATATACAACCTCCTTACGGGCCCATACTCAAGGCCCAATAATTCTAGGCCCAAATTCGAGGCGCTACAACCATCTTTTAAAACCAAATTATTCTTACCTCACCAAAGTGTTTTACAAATTTCATAAATAATTCTTTTTACAGTCCTTATGGGTACAATAACTCGACATTTACTTGTTACGATTGTGTACACTTGGACATTTTTTTATCGTTCCAATTATCGTCAGTTGAATAAGGTGACTGTTAAGAATAAGTATCCCCTGCCCCGAATTGATGATTTCTTTGATCAGTTGAAAGGAGCTACTGTGTTTTCGAAAATAGATTTAAGATTAGGCTATTATCAACTGCGAGTGAAAGACTCAAATATTCTGAAGATTGCTTTTAGAACAAGGTACGGCCACTATGAACTCTTAGTTATATCTTTCGGATTGACTAACGTACCCACTATCTTTATGAATTTGATGAATAGAATTTTCAGACCGTATTTAGACCAATTTGTTGTGGTATTCATTGATGACATATTGATTTATTCACGTGACGAATCTGAACATGCTGAGCATCTAAGAATAGTGCTACAGACTCTGTGAGATAAGCAGTTGTATGAGAAGTTCAGTAAATGTGATTTCTGGTTGCGAGAAGTTGGTTTTTTGGGTCATATTATATCAGCCTCTGGTATTCGAGTTGATCTGAGCAAAATTTCAGCTATTTTGGATTGGAAACCACCGAGGAATGTATCTAAAGTCTGTAGTTTTTTGGGACTTACTGGTTACTATAGAAGATTCGTGAAAGGTTTTTCGATGATTACGACTCCGTTAAAAAAACTGCTACAGAAAGATGTCAATTTTGAATGGTTTGAAAAATGTCAAAACAGTTTTGATCAGCTGAAGATTTTGTTGACTGAAGCTCCGGTATTAGTACAACCTAAATTGGGTAAAGAATTTGTAATTTACAGCGATGCTTCATTGATTGGTCTAGGATGTGTTCTAATGCAAGTAGGAAAAGTTACTACTTATGCTTCAAGAAAGTTGAAGCTACACGAAAAGAACTATCCGACGCACAATCTTGAGTTAGCTGTAATTGTGTTTACCCTAAAGATTTGGCGCCATTACTTGTTTGGTGAGAAATGTCATGTATATTCAGATTATAAGAGTTTGAAGTATTTGATGACGCAGAAAGACTTAAATCTATGATAGAGAAGATGGTTAGAATTGCTAAAAGACTATGAACTTGTGATTGATTATCACCCGGGAAAAGCAAATGTTGTTGCTGATGCTTTGAGTCAAAAACTGTTATTTTCTTTGTGTACGATGAACACTCATTTGGTTTTGTCCGATGATGGTTCAGTTCTAGCTGAATTAAAAGCAAGACCTTTGTTCTTACAGCAGATTATTGAAGCTCAGAAGATTGATAATGAGATTTTAGCTAAATGAGCTCAATGTGATGTAGAGTCTGATTCAGAATTCAAAGTTGATAAAGATGATTGCTTGAGATTTCGAGATCGAATTTGTATTCTGAGAAATCCAGAGTTAACTCAGATGATTCTGAGTGAAGCTCACAGTAGTCGTTTATCTATGCATCGGGGTAGTACAAAAATTTATAATGATTTAAAACAACATTATTGGTGGTCCGGAATGAAAAGAGATATTTTTGATTTTGTTTCTTAAATGTTTGATCTGTCAACAAGTTAAAACTGAACATCAGGTGCCATCTGGTTTGCTACAATCGATTATGGTTCCAGAGTGAAAATGGGATCGAGTGACCATGGATTTTGTTTTGGGTTTTCCCCTTTCTATGAGAAAAAAAGATGCAATTTGGGTTGTAGTTGATCGTTTGACGAAATCAGCTAATTTTATTTCGATTCGATTTGATTACTCACTTGATAAATTAGTTGAGTTATACATTTTTGATATCGTGAGATTGCACGGTGTGCCATTATCGATAGTGTCAGATAGACACTCAAGATTTACATCGCGATTCTAGAAGAAGTTGCAAGATGCTCTGGGTGCTAAATTGTACTTTAGTACTGCTTTTCATCCGCAAACAGATGGTCAATTTGAACGGATTATTCAAATACTCAAGGATATGTTGAGGTGTTGCATTCTTGAGTTTAAAGGTACGTGGGAACAATATCTACCTTTAATTGAATTCGCTTATAATAACAGTTTTCAGTCGAGCATTAAAATGGCACCATACGAAACTTTATATGGTCGTAAATGTTGTACACCTTTGTATTGGACTGAGCTCAGCGAAAATAAGATTCATGAGGTTGATTTGATAAAAGAAACTGAATAGAAAGTAAAAGGATCCGAGATAGTTTGAAGGCAGCTTTCGATCGTCAAAAATCATATGCAGATCTGAAAAGAAAAGACATTGAGTTTGAGAGTGGCGATAAAGTGCTTTTGAAAGTATCTCCGTGGAGGAATGTGCTTCGGTTTGGTAGAAAAGGCAAATTGAGTCCGAGGTTCATCGGGCCGTATGAGATTATCGAGTGTATTAGACCGGTAGCATATAGATTGTTGTTACCACCAGAGTTAGAAAAGATTCACAATGTGTTTCATGTATCGATTCTTCAATGATACAGATCTGATCCTTCGCATGTAATTCCTCTGTCTGAGATTGAAATTTAGCCTGATATGACTTACAAAGAAAAGCTAATTCGTATCTTAGCAAGAAAAGTTAAATAGCTGCAGAATAAGAAAATTTCATTAGCTAAAGTGATGTGGCATCATCACGGTATTGAAGAGGCTACGTGGGAGCCAGGGAATACTATGAGACAGCAATATCTGAATCTGTTTAATGGTAAGATTTTCGAGGACGAAAATCCCCAAGGGGGAGAATTGTAATAGTCCAATTTTGACTCTAGTCAAAATAGTGGTTTTGGGACCACATATTTAAGTCAGAAAAAATAATTCTAATATTATTTTATATGCTTATAATACATGAATTGATATGTGTGAAAGTTTCGTGTGGAAATTTTACCATTTGTGTGTTTAATTTGATAATAAGGACCTAATCGCTGAAAATGCAAAAGTTGCATGCTATGTTGTTGAAGGTGTTAAATTGACTTTGGCTTTTAAAATAAGGGTCCTTGCATGGAAATTATACCATTTGAATGGTGAGTGGACATTAATGGACATCTAATATATGTTTATTATATGTTTTAATAAAGGTTATTTTAATAAATGAATTAATAAAGGTTATATGAATAAAACAAAATGAAATTTAAGTGTTCATCTTTCTTTATTGCCGAAATTACAAAGAAAAAGAAGAGAAAATAAGAGTTTTAGGGTTCGGCACTCATATTGGCTAATTAAGGTACGGTTTTACTCGATTTTTGATAATTTTTACATTTTTGAGATCGTTGCAGTGTAATGTACAAAGCCCATGCTTGAATGCCATTGATGAATTCATGAGTTTAGTGGTGTTAATTGGTGGAACATGAAAGCTTGGTGCTTAATATACATGTTTTGTAAAGTGATTTTGAGTAAAAATACATATTAGGGATTAAATTGAGAAATGTGTAAATTGAGGGGTTAAAATGTAAAATAAATGAAAGTTATGGGTTGCTAGGGACCATAGGAAGATTCGGCTAAGGCATGGTTTTGATGAATTTTGTGTATTTTGTGATTTTGAATTAGGGACTAAAGTGTCAAAATGTGAAAATGTGAGGACTATTTTGTAAAATGCCCTAATTGTGTGTATATGGATTGTTTTGAATGATTTGGTTAATAAAAGGGTTAATTTTGATTACATATAGATCAAGAAAAGAGGAATTCAGACTTAGACCGAGGGAAATCAAAAATTGTAAAATAAACAGTCCGAGTCAACAAATTCTGAGTACGAGGTAAGTTCGTACTTAAAATATGATGTTAAGTAGGTTTTGATGCCTTTATTATACATGGATTGTATGTAATTGAATTGGATGAATATGATGATGAATCGAAAGTATTTGGCAATAAGTGTGCGATTTAAACTAGCTTCGGCTACTAAAGGCACTAAGTGTGCGATACTGACTTAGCTTCGGTTAGTTGAAATGGCACTAAGTGTACGGATAATTAAAGCATTGCTGATCATCAGAAAGTCTTAAAGTATTCGAACAGGAGGTGAGATTGAAAATGAATGAATATGAAAAGGTTTCGGTAAGTATAATACCTATGTGGTAGGTAGTAAAATGCATAAAAGTTTATTGAATTTGTATAAACATATAGTTGGTGTTGGCATGGACTTGATGGATGAATTGAGAAATTATAATTACTTATGTATTGATGTTTCATATTTTATATTGTTGATGTTTTTGGTACGAGCTTACTAAGCTTTTGAAAGCTTACTTTGTGTGTGTTTACATTGTTTTATAGATATCGAAACTACTGCAAGCTCGGCGATCGTCTAGGGTCGTCACCACACTATCGAACTTTACTTTGGTACTTTTGAAAATGCATATTTTTGAATTATGGCATGTATAGGCTAGTAGTTGGGGAAGTATGTTTTGTGATGTATATGCTTAGCCTTGTGACTTGGCTAATTTGTGCTTGAACTCATAGTTGATAATGGTTCATGGTATGTGATGGCAATATGCAATTATAATATGTTTTAGTTGATAAGTTTTGGTATGATTAGCTTGAGATTGAATGATATATGAAAGAAATGTTTTAGTAAGATTTTACCTTATGTTTGGCATGAATTGGTAAGGTTTATGAGTATGATTTTGGGTGACTATTATATGATATGAAAGGGTTATGTCTCGGTGTTGGAATTGACTTAAATGGTGATACAAATATGCTTGTTTTCATTGAATGTAAGATGACCAAATTGGGGTGGCAAATTGGCTATTCAAATGGCCTATTTTTGTCCACACGAGTAGAGATACGAGCGTATGTCTCAACCATGTGTGACACACGATCACGTTACATGGCCGTGTGTCCCCTGGGGTACCCTACGAATTAAAGTCAGTATACCCTCTAGTTTTGACACGACCAAGACACATGGGCGTGTCTATTGGTCATGTGTGGCACACGGGCTAGCGCAGGGCGTATGGTCGGCCATGTGGCCAAGTCAGTAGCCTCCCTAATTTTCACACGGCCAATGCACATGGGCATGTCTTGTGGCCGTGTGGACAAGTCAATAGCTATACCCTGTTTTGCCACAGCTTAAACACACGGGTGTGTCTAGACCGTGTGAGGTACACGGCCGTGTGACCTTTTAAAAGTTAAAAATTCTTATAAGTTATAAAACTTTCGTATGTTGTCAATTTGGTCCCGAATGCATTTTTTAAGTATTGTATACTCACTTTTACAATCTTATTGAATGTGAATGTATGAGATTTACTACAATGAAATGATATTTGATATTCGATTATTCCTGAATTGTGTTATGGATTAAGTAATACCTCTTAACCTGCTCCGGCGATGGATACGGGTTAGGGGTGTTACAGAAAGAGAAAAGAAAAGCTAATTTTGAAGCTGGAGAAGTACGAAAGAGATCATCGGGCAAATCATTTCAGTCTACATTAAAGAAGTTCAGAGATGATAATAGTTGTTCAAAGGCTAATGTGGGACATTCGAATAGATATAGTGCTAGATCGCAATCGAACTTCAAAGCTCCATCTACATCTGATGCCAGTGTTAGAAATGCTAAATCTGATTGCCCTGAGTGCAAGCATTGTGGTAAAAGACATCTTGATAATTGTATATTGTATGGTCGAGCTTGTTTCAAATGTGGATCATTAGACCATTTTATCCGCGATTGCCCTGAATCTGTTAAACAAGAAAGTGTACAAAATCCGAGACCAAGTTGTAATGCTTCTTGCGATAGACCTCCATGAAATGCGGGTAACATAAGTGGCTGTCAGAGAGGGACAAAAGACACAGCTGTTAGACCCAAGGCTCGTGCACCTGCCAGTGCCTATGCTATCCGAGCTCGTGAGGAAGCTTCATCTCCAAATGTGATTATGGGTATATTTACTCTTTATGATACTTTTGAGATTGCTTTGATAGATCCTGGATCGACACATTCGTATATATGCATAAATTTAGTGAACAGTAACACTTTGCCTGTAGAGTCTACTGAATTTGTAAATAGAGTTTCAAACCCCCTAGACAGATGTGTTTTGGTTGATAAAGTCTTCAAGAATTGTCCGTTAATGTTTCAAGACACTTATTTTCTGGCTAATCTGATGTTGTTACCTTTTGATGAATTTGATATAATTCTAGGTATGGATTGGTTAATCTTACATGATGCTGTTGTGAACTGTAAACGGAAAACTATTGATTTGACATGCAAGAATGATGAAATAGTCAGAATTGAATCTAGTGATTTGAATGGATTGCTTGCTGTGATATCTTCGATGAAAGCTTTAAGTATTGTGAGAAAAGGTTGTGAAGCCTATTTTGCTTATGTGATTGATTCAAGAGTGTTAGAAAAGAAAGTTCAATCTGTGCTTGTTGTCTGTGAGTTCCCTAATGTACTTCTTGAAGCACTCCCGGGATTCCCTCCTGTTAGAGAAGTTGAATTTGGCATTGAATTGGTACTAGTACTACTCCGATTTCGATAGTTCCGTATAGAATGGCTCCGACCAAGTTAAAAGAATTAAAGTCTCAGTTGCAAGAATTGACTGATAGAGGATTTGCTAGACTGAGTTTTTCACCTTGGGGTGCTCTGGTTCTATTTGTGAAAAAGAAAGACGGTATGATGAGAATGTGTATAGATTATCGTTAGTTGAATAAAGTGACTATCAAGAATAAGTATCCTCTACCACGAATTGATGATTTGTTTGATCAATTGAAAGGAGCTACTGTGTTTTCGAAAATAGATTTGAGATCAGGCTATTATCAGTTGCGAGTGAAAGACTCAGATATTCCAAAAATTACTTTTAGAATGAAGTACAACCACTATGAATTCTTAGTTATGCCTTTTGGATTGACTAATGCACCTGCTTTTTTTAATGGATTTGATGAATATGATTTTTAGACCGTATCTAGATCAATTTATTGTTGGATTCATTGGTGCCATACTGATTTATTCACTTAATGAATCCGAACATGCCGAGCATCTGAGATTAGTGCTACAGATTCTGCAAGATAAACAGTTATATGCAAAGTTCAGTAAACGTGAATTCTGGCTATGAGAAGTTGGTTTTCTGGGTCATATTGTATCAACATCTGGTATTCTAGTTGATCCAAGCAAAATTTCAGCTATTTTGGATTGGAAACCTTCGAGGAATGTCTCAGAAGTCTATAGTTTTTTGGGACTCGTCGGTTACTATAGAAGGTTCGTAAAAGGCATTCCTCTGATTGCGGCTCCGTTGACAAAGCTGCTTCAAAAAGTTGTTAATTTGAGTGGTCTGAAAAGTGTCAGAATAGCTTTGATCAGTTGAAAACTTTGTTGACTGAAGCTCCTGTATTGGTATAACCCGAATCGGGTAAAGAATTTGTGTTATTCAGTGATGCTTTGTTGATCGGTCTGGGATGTGTTTTAATGCAAGAAGGAAAAGTTATTGCTTATGCTTCAAGATAGTTGAAACCACACGAAAAGAACTATCTGACACACAATCTTGATTTAGCTACGATTGTGTTTGCTCTAAAGATATGGCGCCACTACCTGTTCGGTGAGAAATGTCATGTACATTTTGGTCATAAGAGTTTGAAATATCTGATGACTCAGAACAATCTGAATCTGTGACAAAGAAGATGGTTAGAATTGCCAAAAGATTACGAGCTTGTTATTGATTATCATCCGGGAAAAGCAAATGTTGTTGTCGATGCTTTGAGTTGAAAATCATTGTTTGCATTACATGCCATGAATGCTCATTTAGCTTTGTCTGATGATGGTTCGATTTTAGCAGAATTAAAAGTGAGACATTTGTTTTTACAACAAATTATCGAAGCTCAGAAGATTGATACTAAGATTTTAGCTAAAAGAGCTCAGTGTGATTTAGAGTCTGATTCAGAATTCAGAGTTGATAAAGGTGATTGTTTGAGATTCCGAGATAGAATTTGTATTCCTAGAAATTCAGAGTTAATTCAGATGATTTTGAGTGAAGCTCAGAATAGTCAGTTATCTGTGCATCCGGGTAGTACGAAAATGTATAATGATCTGAAACAGTATTACTGGTGGTCCGGAATAAAAAGAGATATCTCTGACTTTGTTACTGAATGTTTGATATGTCAGCAAGTTAAAGCTAAACATTAAGTGCCATCTGGTTTGTTACAACCGATTATGGTTTCGGAGTGGAAATGGGATTGAGTGTCAAAGGACTTTGTTTCAGGTTTGCCCCTGTCTCCGA
The DNA here is from genome assembly GCA_025698475.1 of Gossypium anomalum. Lineage (NCBI taxonomy): Eukaryota > Viridiplantae > Streptophyta > Magnoliopsida > Malvales > Malvaceae > Gossypium > Gossypium anomalum. Next base: position 34,577,058 of record CM046959.1, on the reverse strand, counting down.
GAAAGCAATATGCTATCTAGGTTGTAGTTGATCGATTGACGAAATCAACTCATTTTATTTCGGTTCAATCCGATTACTCACTTGATAAATTAGTTGAGTTATACATTTTTGATATTGTGAGATCACACAGTGTGCCATTATTATTGTATCAGATAGAGATCCGAGATTTACATCATGATTCTGGAAGAAATTACAAGATGCTCTGGGTACAAAATTGCATTTAAGTACTGCTTTTCATCTGCAAACGGACGGTCAGTCCGAGCGAATTATTTAGATACTCGAGGATATATTGAGATGTTGCATTCTCGAGTTTGAAGGTATGTGGGAACAATATCTGCCTTTGATTGAATTCGCTTATAATAACAGTTTTCAGTCAAGCATTAAAATGGCACCATGCAAAGCTTTATATGGTCGCAGATGTCGTACACCTTTGTATTGGACTGAGCTCAGTGAAAATAAGATTCACGGGGTTGACCTAATAAAAGAAACTGAATAGAAAGTAAAAGTGATCGAAGATAGTGCTTCAGTTCGGTAGAAAAGGCAAATTAAGTCCGAGGTTCATTGGGCCGTATGAGATTACCGAGCGTATTGGGCCGGTAGCATATAGATTGTTGTTGCCACCAGAATTAGAAAATATTCATGATGTGTTTCACGTTTCGATGCTTCGATCATACAGATTTGATCCATCGCATGTGATTCCCCCATCTAAGATTGAAATTCAGTCTGATATGACTTACGAAGAAAAATTGATCCGTATCTAGCTAGCGAGATTAAAGAACTGCGAAATAAGAAAATTTCGTTAGCAAAAGTGATGTGGCATCGACACGATATTGAAGAGGTCACATGTGAGCCTGAAGATGCTATGAGGAAGCAATATCCGAATCTGTTCAACGGAAAGATTTTTGGGGAGGAAAATCCCTAAAGGGAAGAATTGTAACAGTCCGATTTAGGCCCTAGTCACAATAATGGTTTCGGGACCACATAACTAAGTTAGAAAAATATTAAAATATTATTTTCAGTGCTTATGATATGTGAATTAGCATCTGTGAAAATTCCGTATGAAAATTTAATAGTCTGTATGCTCAATTTGATAAAAGGACCTAATCGGTAAAAAGTAAAAGTTGCCTACTATATGTTAAAAGTGCCTATTTTATTTGGCTTTATAAATGAGAGGTCCTTATGTGGTTATTATGCTATTTACTTGGTTAATGGACATATATGGCCTTGTTACAATGGTTTATTTATGTTTTAATGAAAGGGAAAAATGGTAACATGTTTATTAAATGAATTAAAACAAAACAAAAGCTTAAAATAAGTTTATTTCATGCTCATCTTGTTGAAAATACAAAGGAAAAAGAAAAGAGAAAATCAAATGGGGTTCATCACTTTGATTTGGTGAATTAGGTATGTGTTTTGCTCAGTTTTTTTATAATTTCTACGTTTTTGTAATAGTTACTTCGTATACTATCAAACCCATGCCTCAATTTCTGATTTGTTGATGATTTTGAGTTATACCATTGTTGATAATGTGAGCTTTGTGAAGTTAGTTGATGGTAAATAAAAGATATCTTGTGGGTTAACATATTTTGTATTTGAAATTTGGATGAATTTGAGTAATTTGGCCTAAATTGTGAAAATGAGATTTGGAGGGACTAAAATGTGAAATAAATCAAATGTGTGGACTTGTATGAGAGCTATGAATATTCGGCCAATCTTGTGTACAAGCAAATTATGTGTATTTTGTGATTTGGTGAATTAGGGACTAAAGTGTCAAAATGTGAAAATATGAGGGCTAGTTTGCAAAATACCCTAAATGTGTGTTTGTGAATTGTTTTGAATGAAATTATGATTGAATAAGTTAAATTTGAACTGATTTAGATCAAGAATTAAGGAAAACGAAGTTAGATCGAGGAAAGTCGAAAGTTGTCGAGTAACCGACTTCGTCCATCCGAATCCACACAAGGTAAGTTGATATACAAATAAGCTTGTTTGAATTGAATTGTTATTATTCATTTGATATTGAATTACGATGAATGAATGTCTAAGCTAAATATGTGCTATTCAAGAAAGTATCGATAAAGTTTCGAAGTCCGAAAAACCCCGTACGAACCTTAGGAATAGTTAGGATACATATGCCATGACATAGGATTCTGATAAGTGTTATCGTGTAAGACCACGTCTAAGATGTTGGCGTCGACTTCTGTTTTACGTGTAAGACCATGTCTGGGGTATCGGCATCGTATCTGATTTCATGTAAGACCCTGTTTGGGACAGTGGCATCGATGTTTGATTACATGTAAGACCACGTCTGGGACGTTGGCATTGTATATATGCTTTCTGATCTATCCGCGTATTCTTATGTTTCTGAATGGTTCAATCGGGCATTCTGAGAAAATGAATGACTTTGATAAATTATATCTGATTCAGGTATGTTTGCTTTGTATAGATTATTTGAGAATGAAAGGTAAATATTGGCATTTATCTACAAAGTATAAATGAATTGATTATGCTTATTTGTTTTGAATGATATGTTTATTTGTTTAGGCTTACTAAGCTTTTGAAAGCTTACTTTGTGTGTGTTTGCATTGTTTTATAGATATTGAAGCTATTGTGAGCTCGGGGACCGTCGAGGATCATCACCACACTATCGAACCTTATTTTGGTACTTTGAAAATGTATATATAAAGTATGGCATGTATAGGCTAGAAGTTGTGGGATTATGTTTTGTGACGTATATAGTTAGCTATCTGATATGGCTAGTTTGTGTTTGAACTTATAGTTTGATAATGGTATATGATATGTGATCCAATTGCACAATTGTGTTATGTTTTTGGTTGGCCACAAGAAATGGTCAATGTTGAGAAGTTCTAGTAAGTTTTGAGTATAAGATTGAATGACCTATTGATCATATATTTAGGTATGATTTTAGTTTAAGGTTTGGTATGAATTGATTTATGAATTGAGATGGAAAATGATTGATAATGTTATAACATGAATTATGTATGGTTTGGTATTGATATTGGCTAAAATGGTTGTGCATATATGCTTGTTTTAGTGATTGTAGGATGACCCAAATTGGGGTGGCAAATTGACTATTCAAATAGACTATTTTTGTCCACATGGGCAGAGAAACGAGCGTGTGTCTCAGTCGTGTGTGACACACGGTCACATTACACGACCATGTGTCCCCTGGGGTACCCTACGAATTAAATTCAATATTCCCTCTAGTTTTGGCACGACCTAGACACACGGGCGTGTCTATTGGCCGTGTGTGGCACATGGGTTGGCACACGGGCGTGTGGTCAGCCGTGTGGCTAAGTCAGTAGCCTCCTTAATTTTCACACGGCCTGGCACACGGATGTGTCTTGTGGCCGTGTGGACAAGTCAGTATGTATGGCTTGTTTTGCCACGGCTTAGACACAGGGGCGTGTCTAAAGCCGTGTGAGGCACACGGCCTGTTCACACTGGATTGTGACCTTTGAAAAGTTGAAAAATTTTCTAAGTTCTGAAAAGTTTTTATGTTATCGATTTAGTCCTGAACGCAAGATTTAGACTTCGTATGATCATTTAAAGTTCATATTGAATACAAATGATCTATGTTTATTGCAACGAGATGATATTTGATATTTGTTTGTTCTGATCTGTGTTACGAGTACGGTAATGCCTCTTAACCTATTCCGGCGACTGTTACGGATTAGGGGTGTTATAACATGCCCGTGTGCTTGGCTGTGTGTCACACACGGCTAAGACACACACCCGTGTCTCTGCCCATGTGGACGAGTTTATGCCATTTTACAAGCCACATTTCTCACCCAATTTGGCATCCACCTATACTCAACATTTTGCATATACTCAAGTCATAATTAGGTATCTAAAACAAGCCAAAATCAAGCCTTAAACATGTAAAATCATCACATACAACCAATATTCCCTTAGGCAACTCAAATGACAACATGCAAACATGTCAACCATGTATTCAAATTTACCTAAGTGACCAAATACATATATGCCTGATTGTACCAAAACCTATCATGTCGGTCACTTATTAAGCTCACCCATTTGGTACCCAAATATCAATTCACAAGGTAAATCATTTTGCATCACTTCATGTCACTTAACTTACTTACCAAAACATAACAATATTTCCGAATGCTACCAAATATGCCATTCTAACTAACATCAATATACCTATAAGTTTTCCATAACAAAGCACTAAATCACACCAAGGTATAAAACATATCCTATAAGTATTATAAGACATTTTACTTTCCATCATTCTACCACATCAAACACACATCAAATATGATAAGGCCACATATATATACACAGCAAAATATACCAAACAAAATCAATATAAGTGGCTAATCTAAACAAAACACTTATATGACAACATTGGCCAAATTAACCTATACATGCCATTATAACTGAAATTAAATAACTGAAAGTTCCAAAAGAGCCAATCAATAGTGTGATATAGCTCCAACAAGCTTCCAACCCGAATGATCTTCCGGATCACTATAAAACACAAAAAAAAAAACATAGAGTAAGCATTTAAGCTTAGTAAGTTCGTATAACATAGAGTTTAACTTACCATTTTTTCATATTTCAGGTAAGTAAACCAACGCGTATCTCAACTCAATTTGGCCGAAAGCCTATCACATATTCATCAACCATGTTAGCCATGAAATTCATATAAAAACCGAGAATCATGTATGAGTTCAACAACTATTCAAACTCCTTATACATGTAACATCTATACCATGTATCCATATATCATATACAAACCATTTCCATATAATTCATGTAAATACCCATACTAGTTCATATCGAACTCATATACACTCGTAATAGAACTGTGCTCGTTGAACCATTTAGAATATTGTCGGATACGCGGGTAGTACACACGAGGTGTACTAAATTGTAATCCGTCAATTAATGTACATGTATGCTCATACGAGCTGTAAACGGTAAGCTTCTCTAAGCTGAACAGTGATAAGCTCATACGAGCTGAGCATCAGTAAGCTCATAAGAGCTGAAATCGGTAACCCTAATGACATGTCATTTGTATCCTACGAATTCCTAATGTTCAAATGAGGCTCAGTAATCGTCGTACGTCGTCGGATATGTGATCGGTATTCATATATGATGATAAGGCAAATAACATACATCTAATTCAATTAAAGCATATAATTACATAATTTAATTACACGAACTTACCTTGACTAGTGTTCGTAGATACGGAGACGACTAGTCCGAGATTTTTTCTGTGCCTCGATTTATCTCTACACGAGGCCTAACCGAATCTATACAAATTAATTTAATGCAATTCAGTATAATTCATGTTCAATTTAGTCCAACACATTTTTTGGAAAAATTACCATTTTGCCCCTATACTTTTAATTCTTTGTAATTTAGTCCTTAGGCTCGAAAAATGAAATTCATTCAATTTTATTTGTACCTAAGACTAGCTAAATTATAAACATATTTATAGCAACCCATATATTTCCCAATTTCTCAATTTCACCATACAATTTATCACATTTTTCAGTTTAATCCCTAATTGATAATTTCATCAAAAATTCCTTTACAAAAGTTGTTTATCTAACAACAACCATTCATTCTCTACCATTAAACTTCAAAACCCTAACATGTTCATCAATGGAAAAACTCAAATACTTTAATAGTTTCACAAATCAGTCCCCAAGCTAGTTATATTAAGCTACAATGATCCCGGAAACATAAAAATCATCAAAAACGAGACAAAAATGCATACCTAATTTGAAGGAATAAGACTGACCGAATTAAGCTTCAACGATGGCTTCTTGTTCTTTAACATTCGATTGAAAAGAAAATATTAATGGAAGATGATAAAATTTTGTTTTATTTTAATTAACCTTTATTTACTAATTTCCAAAATTAACCTTTAAAAAATTTAATAATTACACAAAATCCCAAGCCATTATCATCCACTAACTCATTAATGTGTTAATTCCCATATAAGGACCTCTACTTTAAAGCTCTATAGCTATTTAATACCTTTAGCTAATAGAACTCAACTTTTGATCTTTACTCGATTTAGTCCTTTTTATCAAACTGAACATGTAAACGGTAAAATTTCTTAACAAAATTCTTATACGGTAATACTATCATGCTGTAGATCATAAAATAGTAATAAAATAAATTTTCTAACTTCAGATTTATGGTCCCAAAACCATTGTTCCAATTCCACTAAAAAACGGGTTATTACAAGATATGTTCGACTCTAGGAGTCTTTTGGTGTGTTAGAGAGTTGTGTATCCACTAAGTGGTGATATTGCCCACTTTTATGTTTTATAGCTCAAGTGCAAAATTATCTTTAACTATGTTTATAAGTGTTGTGATATATGCTTAAACCATATATGATTACTATGTAAAGAAATCAATAGATAATGCATGGATATGGAACATGACATTAACGTTGAAATGTTGCAATTGTGCTATATGGTTGAATCGATAATTGCATGATGACATGTTTGCATGGTAGTTATTCTGGTCATTCACTGAGCTTGTAAAACTCATGTTTAAACCATTGCAATTTAGTTGTGTTCTGGTCTGAGCGGTGTGGTTCCAAGGGAGTGATCCAAGCGAGAATTTTACATTATTCATAGGTGTTTATTTATTTGTTTATGTTTTGAGGGAATAAAGGCAATGTGGTAAAAATGTTGCATGATATTGCCATGATGTTTTAGGCATTGTGTTGCTTAATTCTTCTTAGGAATCATAGGCTTGGACCTTGATATGTTGATTCTTGCTTGGATATGTTTTTGATGTTTTGAACTATTATAATGGTCATTTTGACATTGGTTTACAGAGGCAAATGATGCATGGTGATTAGATATTTGTTGAAATGGATTAAATGCTTAGATATGTTGTACTTTTATGGTCTAGAACAGAGGTATCGATATTCGGGTTATAAAAATGATACCTATTTGATATTTCGATGTGCATGAAGTCAGTATTTTAATTTGGTATCGATATCTTACCACGAGTATTGATACTCGGGGTAAAATATTTGAAACTTAAAAAAGGGTACCGATAATCTTTTAGACTTGATTTTCAATTGAGAAACAAAATGCTAATTTGGTATCAATTTTCCAATCGGCATCGACACCCTCTTAGAGAAATATTGATATATTTGTTACAGCATTGATACCTATGTACTTATTTAGAAATTATTAATAAGTAGTTCAAAATATGTATATTTGTTAATATTAGTTCTATTGAAGTATGTTGAGCATGTTTTAATGTTGACTTGTGTATGTTGAACTTAAAATCTACACAAATGCTTATTAAAAAGATTGATTTATTAATAACGTGACAAATTGCTATTAGTTTGATATGTAACAGTGGTGTGAAATCTTGATATTCAGGCTTAGCAGGTTGAGTATAGGGTGTTACATTTGGTGGTATTAAAGCCTAGGTTCACTAACACTTGGACCTAGGTGATTGTTGTGTGTGGTTTGGGGTTTCGTAACCCATGGATCTAAAAACCCATGTGTCTGACTTCCTATGCTTGTTTGACTTGTCTAAAAATGTATGAATTTGTTTAGAATATCTTTGATTGAATTGCATGTGGGGTAGGAATGGGACCATATTACCTTTATTCTACATTTTGTTGCAAGAACTTAGCTTGGATCATTTCCCCACAAGTCACAGCTTTGTTTGTTTGTGTGTATTAGATTAGATTCAATACGCCTCTTAGACATGTTAATGTGAGAGATAGCGCTCAAGAGAAGGGTACATCCTCTGTACCTACTACGTCGCCTCTTAAAGTGGACATACCTAATAAGAGTGTTGGCCCTCTGATGGAAGTTATGGTTGGAGCGTTTTAGTGGATTACTGGTGCTAACCTTACTCCTGTACATGTAAACCGAGGGTTGGCACTTGAATGTCTTCGGGCCTTGGGTGGTAAAGAGTTTTCTGGGGTAATAGGTACTGATCCGAGCGTAGCTCTATACTGGTTAGAAGGAGTTAAAATGATCCTTGTGCAGATGTCTTATACTGATGAGGAGAAGTTGAGTTGTGATGTGTCCCTACTCGATGGTGAGGCTCATGTTGGTGGGACACGGTTAGGAGAGGTACTATTATTGATCATTTTCTTAAGGTTTTTAAGAGGAAGTTTATGGGCAAGTAACATATGGAGGCACGTAAGTGGGAATTTCTGGATCTTATTCAAGGTGATTTGTTAGTGCCTAACTATGAGGCAGAGTTCGTGTAACTTACTCAGTATGCTCTTGATATGGTTCTTTTTAAGAGGGACTATTGTAAAAGATTCCATTTTGGGATTAATCAAGAGATTCAAGTTTATTTGGTAGCTTAGAACATGTAGATGTTTGATTAGTTAGTTGAGAGAGCTAAAGCCGTTAAGGCAGCTTTAGTTAGGCCACCTCATTCTGTGGTTATTGAATTTGGTAAAAGCACTTCTGATGGTGCATCAGGTTGACAGCCTAAGAGAAGGCATGACAGTCATAGTTCTGGTAGGGGTGTGAGACTTGGGTTTCAGTCGAGTCAGTGTAGGCAGCAAGTAGTGTTGTGGTTAGTACTGGTGGTTCGATGAGTGGATCTGCATGGCTGCTTTATGCACATTGTGAACGTAGGCATTTTGGTGAGTGTCGTAAGTTGACGAGTGGTTATTTTAAGTGTGGTCTAAAGGAACATTTTTTCAGGGATTGACTGAATAGAGTGGAGGTTTCACAAACTCAAAGTTTGACACCTGCTTTTGCACTTGCTAAAGGCCGTGGTCGTGGTAGAGGTAATGGGAGATTGGTTGAGCAGTGAATTGTTGCTCATACTATTGCTTTATAGGTTGAGTATGGATGTCCAGCTCGATTTTATGCTATTAGAAATCGAAGGATCAAGATCCGACTGATGTCATTGTAGGTACTTTCACTTTGTAGTCTACTCCCTTATTCTTTTTCGTTGATTCTGGTTCTACATATTTGTATATTTTGATTGAATTAGCTTGTAAGTTAAGGATCCTAGTAGAGACTATTGATTTGGGTATGACTATTATTAGTTCTTTTGGCGATAATGTGGTAGTGAATAAAGTTTATTGCAGATGCCTCCTTATTAACAATGGCACATTTTCTCTGTTGGTCTTATGGAATTGCCTTTCTATGGTTTTGATGTTATTCTTGGTATGGACTTGTTGACTGAACATAAGGCTAAGGTAGATTTTAAAATAAAGTGAATTACTTTGATGAATAATGATGAGTTGGAAATTGTTGTTGTTGATTAAAGAACAAGATTTATGTCTAATGTGGTTTCGGCTATGAAAGCTATGAAGACGATGGGGAAAGGTTGTGAAGCTTACTTAGCCTATGTGATGAATTCGGTTAGTAAGAAGTTGATAGTTTAGGATATTTGCACTACTAATGTAACAACCCGTTTTTGAGTCAAATTAGAACAGTGGTTTCGGGACCACAAATCTGAAGTCAAAATATTTATTTTATTATTTTAATAAGGTTTACAGCATGGTAGAATTATTGTGTGAAAGTTTCGTACAAAAATTATACTGTTTGAATCCTTAATTCGGTAAAAAGGACTAAATTGTGTAAAGCGTAAAACTTGAGTTCTTATAGTTAAAGGTATTAAATAGCCATGAATCATTAAAGCATAAGTCCTTATGTTGTAATTAGACCATAATTAAATTGAATAGACATTAATGGGCATAATATCATGTTTTTTGTGGTTTTTAATTAAGGTTATTTTGGTAAAATGTTTATTAAAGTTATATTATAATAAAACAAAACCAAAATCATGTTATTTTACTTATCATCTTGCCGAAAATTGATAAGAAAGAACATCAAACTTAAGTTTTCATTTGGCCAAGCTTCAATTGTTAATTAAGGTACGGTTTTTAATGATTTATACATTTTTGAGATCGTTGATTTGTATTCTAGCTTGCCCATTCCTTAATTTTTGAATTTGTCATGATTTTGCAAAGTGCCATTGATGAACACTTGAGTTCTTTGATGTTTAATAATAGATTATGGAAGATTGATAATAGTTAAACTAGTTTTGTTATGTGATTTTGACAAAAATGTCAAATAGGGATTAAATTGAGAAAGTGTAAAATGTGGTGGTTAAAAGTTTGAAATAATGAAAGATATGGGCTGCTAGGAGTCCCTATGAAATTGGCTAGGCATGGGTTGATACTAAATTGCATGAATTTGCAATTTTATGTGACAAGAACTAAATTGTAAAAATTAAAAAGTATAGGGGCAAATATGTAAATTTGCCAAAATATGAATTATGGATTAAATTGAATAGATTGAATGCTGAATGTACTAAATTTGATAATATATAGATCAAGATAAGCCAAGATCGAGTTTAGATCTGGGAAAAGGAAAGCTCAATGAATAGCTGATAGTTTTATCCGAGCAACATGAAGTAAGTTCGTATAATTAGAATCGGACTTCTATATGTTTGAAAATTTTTGAAATGAATATTTGTGATTGAGTAATGGATATACTTGAAATACAAATGCTTATTAATATATATTATATTTATTATCGAACCCCATTTGAACTGTATGAATTCATAGGATAGGAGTGACATGTCACTACGGTTACCGATTTGGTTGAGCTCCTGTATTTGTTGTGGACTCAACACAGCTCGTATGAGCTTACCGATATATTAGATTGTAAGAGCTTATTGTAACGCCCTGATTTTTGAGATTTTTTGGGTTTTCGTGATTTTTGGTAAATTTTGAAATTTTCGTGTTTTGAATATTGGTATTATGTTTAAATGTGGTAGTGGGCCTTTAGAAGGCCCAAGCTTAAGTTATACACGGCAAAATATTGAGGTTGGATTCTTAAGTGAATGGGAGATTTGGTTAAGTGGGCTTTCAAGAAGAACTGCGTAAGTTATGACATAGATAAGGCTTTGGTAAAGTGGCAAGGTGGCGCCACTAGGTTCCTAAAAAAATGGTGCCTGGGAAGGAATTGGAGGTCCAGGGTTCAAGTTGTAAGGTAGGCATAATGTTACTTTTTTTTTTTTTAATTTTTAGGCATGTATTGGGCATGTGATCACTCAAGTGAATTTCGGCAAGGGCCTTAGGGAGGTTGGGCCGATTGCTTTAGATGATATTAGGGTTAGGTTCTTTTCTTTTTCTGTCCTAGAGAATTAGGGTTAGCCACCTGAAAGCTTTCTCTCATCTTTTCTGAATTCTCACAAGAGCCGAAAACACAAGTCTTTTTCTCATTGTGCCAAATTTTCTTCTTCTCTTTTCCTCCATGTTTTCTCTTCCTTTATGCTTCTCTTTATAACCGAAACTTTCTGACCTTCTTATTCACCTCCTCTGCCGATTCCATCCTCCATTAAACCTTTATCACTGATTGCCATTAAAAAGCCGAAATCCTGAAAACTCACTACTTGTGTCAATTTCTCCAAAGCCAAATCCTTCAGTATTTTTGTTCCTTTTAATCAACATTCATCTTCTCTAAACCCTTAGTATCTGTCGGCAACATTACTCCAAGGTTATAGCCTCAAATCATCATCTTCTTCATCACCTAAAAAGCCGAAATACCATAGATTTAGGGGCTTATAGCCGAAAATTTAGATCTCCTGGATTCGAGTTCTACCATCGTTTAGACGATAGATCTGCATCAGATCTACATAGAAATCAAAGGGGAATAAGTGGTAAGTGCTCATCACTTCAGATCTAGTCTTATTTTACAAGTTAGAAAAAGCTGAAGTCCCTAAAATCTAGGAAGGCTGTCGATTTGGGTATAGGTCTTTAAGGGTCCTTAGCCGATGATTTCTTTTGGTGATTAGTGTCTTCTTGAGTGTTGGAACGAAGGCTTGGATCGTTGGAGCAATCAGACTTGGATCTAGTCATTGGTTTTCGGCAAAAAGGTAAGATTTTAAAGGTTGTTAGGGGCATGGTTCGAACATGGGTAAGTGAATATTGAGATTAGTTTTATGGTTTGCAATCTAAGAATTGTGGTAATCCATTGTAGGACATCGTAAGGGATCTCAGTAGCAGTCGTTGTGAAACAGGTGTGTATCAAACACCCTTTCATAGTTCAATTCGGCAAAAGCTGAAATGCCAAAATTCTGGCATTTCGTGGACTTGTGAGTGTGCGAGTGCTCACAAGATGTTTAGAAATCATTAGATCTAGAAGCGCAAAATGGTAAGTTAGTCGTGTGTGAAATTTCGTGCACTTTGGTAATTGGGCCTCGATAGGCTAAAACTGGGCCCAATGGGCTTAGGGGTCCATGTGGGTAAGATAACAAAAAAATGGGCAAATAAATATGTTCTATTAGACTGTGGAATCAAAACTGATTAAAACTGATAAAATTACTGAAAAACCTTTATAGGTGGGAAAGTTTACAGATTTACCCCTAAGAGCAAAATTACTAATATACCCCTAGGGTTAAGGTTGACCGAAATACATGATTGACTGTTACTGTTTACTGCATGTCATATTATTATTATTATCTGTTGCATGGGACTAGGATATTGATGGAGGAAGTACTGAAAGTGGCTCGTCCACGTACTGGAGGCTTTGCCTCAATTTACTGATATTGAGCAGCAATGCTGCAACTGTGGAGTGTAGGGCTGGTATGGGGGGAGTGTAGCGGTTGGTTGTAGGCTGGGTTGGGCTTGCATACACGTATGAATATATGTTCTGTTCTGGAATTGGGCCTATGGGCCACACTATTAACTGTAAGGGGCTAAGGCCCAGTTTACTGTATTCTGGAAAGGGCTTCGGTCCGGTAATTACTATTACTTGAAAGGGGGCTTAAGCCCAATGGCCTCAAGCTGACTTGGGCTTTGGATGGGTTACCGTACACACTGAGTTTTCCAAACTCACCCCGCTCTCTTCCATCCTTGCAGGTGAGCCCTAGTTGGTGGACTTGGAGCTGGGCGGGATTCAGAGTAGCCACGAAGATTGATTTCTGGTTTTAAATAAGTTCGCATTTTACTTTTGATTATTTTATTTTGCTTAAAGTTGTAATAAGGCTGCTCTTTTAATTATTTTTATTTTGGGATTATTAAACTGGTTAGCACTAGGGCGCGATTTATAAAAGTTACTTGTTTTCAAAATATCACGATAACCGAGTAAAGCTTTCGCAACGTAATGATTTAAAAAGGAAATAAATATTTTAATAATGCTTAAACTAAATTTGATGTTCGTGAACGAGTAACATGCTTTAACTGTGGCAACAGATGTGTGCATGTCTAGGATTGGTTTCGGGAAAAGCTTGGTACTTAAGCAGTCCAATAGACTCACCTCCTCTTTTTTGGCTTCCTACTTGGTGCACAGCTTCCATTCACTTAAACTTAAAATAAAAACATCCTTTAAACCCTAAGAGAGATTTTTTAGATAAAAGGTAACTTCTTTAGCAACATTTTCCATGTGGCACGCTGAATTCGGCCGTAATGTCTGGGCCGGGTTTGGGGTGTTACACTTATTGTTTTCAGCTCATTAGAGCTTACCGTTTTAGCTCATATGAGCTTACTATTCAGCTCGATAGAGCTTACCATTTCAACTCAATAGAGCTTACTATTCATCAACTTCGGAGGAGCTTACCGATCATGGCTTGAAAGAGCGTAAATGATAATGAATTGATGGATTATTGATGTTATTCACTCTAGTATCCCTTGAATTTCTAATAGGTTCAACGGGCACAAATACTATTTATACGGATGAGTTACGGTTTAGAAATGTTACTAATGTTATATATATGATATATGAATTTAAAATGATGCAAAGTATTGTATTAATGGATGGTTTCATGTATTTTAAATGACTAACATGTGATGAATACTTGTGATTAGGTATTTATTAATTGAATTGGTTGCACTTTATGTATTGCTTTGATTATATATAAATGGTAAGTTTAATTCTAAATCATACGGGCTTACTAAGCTATAAGCTTACTCTGTTTCATTTTCTATGTTTTATAGAGGTTCGTTAGCTCGCTTGTTTCGGAAAAGTTGGAGTTGCACATCACACTATCCAATTTCTGATTGGTACTTTTAAACTTGTGGATTTGTAAATATGGCATGTATAGGCTAGTTTAAAGGATAATAGTTATGTTACTTGATATCTTGACTTTGGTATGTTTTTCTGTAAATAAGTTAAGCCATGTGATTTGGCTTATTTTGGTACTATGTTTTGGTTGAATTAATCGTTCAATTATGGTATGTTTTGGCAAGGTAGTGATGGAATGAAATTATGCAAATAAAGTATTGATATGTGGTTGTTAAATGAATGGTTTATGCATGATGATGGGTATGTATTTAGGTATGAACTTGTTATGTTTTGATATGGCAAATATTGTGTATTGAAATGGTTATTTTTGTTGCCAATTGAGTTGCATAGATGTGGTCAATTATGATTGAAATGGCCTCACGCGCCCGTGTACCAGGCTGTATGCTAGGTCATACCAAAACTGTAGGATATACTGACTTATGGCACATGGCCAAGTCACACGCCCGTGTGTTGGGCCGTGTGGAGTATATTGACTTGGTTTCTAATTAAACACCAGGGGACACATGGCCGTGCCACCTAATCCTATGTCACACACGGCTGAGACATACGCCCGTTTCTCAACCTGTGTGGACAAAAATTAAGCTGTTTACTAATTTTCTCATCCGATTTGCATCCACCTAAAAACATCAAATGGCATATAGCATAACATCAATAGACATTCAAACCAATCTCAATCAAGCCTAATTCATGCCATTTCATTACCAGCAACTACAAGGCACACAAGTATCACAATTAGCTATTCAATTTCATTCCAAATTCACATTCTCAAATCATCAATATGGTCACTTTCAATTATACATCACTTTACCTAAAGCCACAGGCATAAAATTCTCAAATTTTCAACCATTTGGTATTCCAAATACCAATTCACCACAAGCAATTATGCACAACATATAAACACTGTAACACCCTTAACCCGTAACCGTCACTGGAATAGGGTCACAAGGTATTACCATTCATATTACAATTCGTAACAAGTTTCACAACCAAGTAAATCATCTAATATATTTTTTTTAAAGAAGAAAATCAAACCACCCATTTTGATACACTATTTAATTAATTATTCGAATCTGTTAATTCAATTCAAACAGATAAACATAGGAATCTAATGCCTAACTTATAACCCAATATAATTCATTTCATATCCGAATGGAATATAAAAACTTGACATGCAAAATATACGAATGGTTTACATATATAAATGTATCTGTCAACTTGCAATTTATACTCACTAACTTAAATTAATAATGTCAGATATCATAACGCTATATAAAAATAACATATATATCTCAATGTCCATTTCATTTATCAAATATTACCTAACATTATAATATACCTTATTTAACCACAATTATTATAATGCATAATTATAACATGAGCATATAAACAAATATTTAATGACCAAATCTTATCACAGTAGCCGAACCATTTAAGTAATGCATAAATAAGTCGAGTTAATATACCCAACTTCTCTTCACTTAGCCAAATCACTACATTAGTAATTATGGCCTATGTATACATATACACTCATACTTTACTTTTATAACTGAATTACAATAGCGAATACCTGATCACAATTATATACATTTTATATTCATTTCATATCAATGCTAACCAAAATTAATATGCCATTTTCAAACACAAAACATATCATATAATACATACACCATAATAACCCTAACACATTAAAATATAGTTGAATACTTCTTAGTACCAAATCATAATATAAATTGTACTTTCCAAAGGTAAAACATTCACTGATTATAAATATATATATACATCCAAGACACCAATTTTCATGAACCATATGAAAAACTATACAAAATATATCTTCATTCATATACGGTCATTACCATACATCTTTTATTACTAAATCAATTATATCACCTTAATCTAATATATTAACTAAAATTTTACATATAATACTTTCCTTAATATAAACCGCATTCAAATTGATCAAATTATGCTTATGTGTATATATATATATATATTTATATTGACCAACTTATTCTTACCACATCCAATTCACCAATCAACTTCAATGCACAACAAGGCACATATCACACTTAATAATCATCCTTAGCATAAAATACCATAACCACAACAAACGCAGCCAAAAGTAAACATAACTGAAACCATCTATGGGGAATTAAGCCATTTTCGCATGGCTCAAATTATACAAAACTAAAATCCATCATTTCAAAACACAACCCAACCTATACATGCCATAATTCAGATTTGACTTATAAACGTACCAAAATAGCTAATACTGTGATGAAACTTTGCTGGCAGTCCCCAAGCTTGTAGCTTGACTCCAAAGTCTATAAAACAGAAACACATATATACATAGAGTAAGCTGTTTATAGCTTAGTAAGTCATAAACAAATGAGTAATCCAAAAATATCATCAATTAATTAAACTAAGCCAAAGCACATTATTATAAACATTTAGATTTAAACATTTAAAATCTATATTATATTTGTCACTTTGACCATATGCTTATATAGCCATGTTATCATATTATCAACTAACTTCTAAAGCCGAATAATTAATATCAACTTAATTCACATGCACAAAAAAACACAAACTTATGTGTCATCATATAATTTCATATGCATTTTAGTTATGTAGCCGAATACATGTATTCATACATACATATAATTTAAACTCATTTTAATACTATTCACAAGGCCGAGAACACTTACATAATTCACATATAACCTTCAATTGCATTATGCATAATTTGAAATAAGTACCAAATTACTCACATACCTTATTTTAAATATACAACAAGCCAACTCGTACCTAGCCATTTAGCTTATCTTACACATTCGAACCCAACTTGTCGTTGCTCGATGAACCATTTGGAATTGGGTAGGACACTCGGATGACCACACATAAGTCGTACAATGCCAACGTCCCAGACGTGGTCTTACATGTAATCACATATCAATGCCACTGTCCCAGACAGGGTCTTACTCGTACACATATATTGGAAACATATATCGATGCCATGGTCTTACTCGTACACATAAATCGGAATCCTATGTCATGAAATATGTATCCTAGCTATTCCTAAGGTTCATACGGGGCTCTCGGACGTTGTAACTCGGTCGAAATGAATTCAAAAACATATTAATCAAGGTTATTCACATTTGGCTATAGCATATAATAATTCATACATATCAATTCAACATATATTCTTTGCATTTATTTAAAATTGAGTACGACTATTTGCTTATAAACTTACCTCGGACAATGTAAAACGGAACAGGACAGCTAGTCGACAACTTTCATTTTCGTCCGATCCAAATCTGATTTCTTTGGTTCTTGATCTAAACATATTCAAATTAAGCTCATTCAGACATATTTTCATTCAATTTAGACTAAAAACACATAAATGGGCAAATTACCATTTTACCCCTGACATTTACACTTTTTACAATTTAGTCCCTATTGCACAAAACACAAAATATACAAAATCACTATACCCATGTTTAGCCGAATATTCCTAGTATTCATACAAGTCCATATATTTCATTTATTTCACATTTTAGTCCCTTAAATTATTATTTTTGCAATTTAGTCCTAATTACTGAAAATCATCAAAAACTCCAATCTAAAACATATCTTTCATATTTCATCATCAAACAACAAAAATCACAAGCTCTCATCAATGGCATAATTCAAAATATTCATCAAAATAAAAAATTCAAGCATGGGTCTTGTAGATTACTTAGCAATGATCTTAAAAACGTAAAAATTATCAAAAACCGAGCTAAACTCATACTTTAATCAAGCTTGAATGTAATCGAACCCTAGCTTCTTTTCATTTTTCTTTCTTGTTTAATTTTCGACCAAGAGAAAGATAATATGAAAACTTATTTTAATTTGGTATATTATAACATATAATAACATTTTACCTAATTACTTATTTAACCTTATTTATTTAATTATAAAACCATTATAACTATGGCCATTACCGTTCACATTACTTAACAATGGGCTATTTACCACTTAAAGGCTTCCATTTATAAATCCAATAGCAATTCGGCCCTTATACATTAAACTACCAAATTTTTAATTTACGCGATTAAGTCATTTTATTTAATCGGACACTCAAACGACAAAATTAAATCACGAAAATTTCACAGATATAAATTCACACATAATAAACACAAAAAATAATTTTTAAATACTTTTTTGACTCAGATTCGTGGTCCCGAAACCACTGTTTCGATTAGGGTCTAAATCGGGCTGTTACAAAAGGGCCATTTGCACATATGTATATACATCACCAAGCATGCCAAAATAAGCCAAGTTACATGGCTATACACAACCAAGCATTCATCATTTACAAGCCAAGTCAAATGGCTAAATTCATTACCAGCGTAAAGATCATATTGACCACAACTCCTATACATCAAATACATAAATTCAAAAGTACCAAAATAACAATGGATAGTGTGATGAGATCTCCGACGACTCCCAAATTCGAGCAGGCTTCGATCATCACTATAAAACATGGAAAAATAAACAAAGTAAGCTGTAAAGCTTAGTAAGTTTGTATAGTAATAAATTCAACTTGCCATATATACACAATTCAAGCAATTAAACATTTCATATTATAACTCATATTGATCCACAAACCTTTCACATATTCAGTCACAAGGCTAGATATAAAATTCACAAGTTCTTCGATTTGATGCTTATATGGTTCATGTACATACCTATACCAATTCGTATCGATCTCATACTCATTCATATACTTGATATACCCATTGAACCATTTGGACTAATATCGGATACTCGGGAATCTCGCACCCTAAGTGCCAAATACATAGCTGAAGTTATCTCAATCTCATATGTCATATAATGCTCACTCTCAAGCTATAAATGGGTCTACTCACATAAGCTGACAGTCATGACATAGCTACACGGTGCTGCTCACACAAGCTGACAAGAATCCACAACACTTGCCGAATAACTTAGCCACCGGTAGAACGTACGGACAAGCACCCAAAACACATAACCCCTAATGACATGTCATTCGTATCCTAATCTATTCCTAAGGTTCAACTGGGATTTCACATTGCCAAATCTTCTTCAAATATATCCGTAAGGTCGTATGCTTTATTTTCCCCCCGATTTAGATCCAAACTTCATTTTTCTTTATCTATATAATATCAAATTTAAATTATTCAATTATCATTCTATTCAATTTAGCAAAAAAGTATATTGTGGCAAAATTATACTTTCGCCCCTAATATTTCAACATCTTTACAATTTAGTCCGTAGCTCAAAAAAATACAAATTCATGCAATTACGTCCCTACCCATGCTAGCCGAATTTCCTTTATTATCATAGCAGCCCATATTTTTCATTTATTTCACATTTCTACCGCAATTTTCACATTTCTCAATTTAATCCTTAATTGACAATTTTATCAAAAATCACTTTACAAAAGTTGTTTATCTAACAACAACCATACAATTTCTATCATTAAACATCAGAATACACCTATATTCAACAATGGAAAAACCATAAACCCTTAACAATTTTGCAAATTAGTCCCTGGGCTAGCTAGATTCAGGTGCAACGGTATCAGAAACATAGAAATCATTAAAAACGGAACAAAAATCATACCTAATTGCAAGAAATGAAGATGGCCGAATGAAGAACCCTAAATAATTTTTTT
Source organism: Gossypium anomalum (assembly GCA_025698475.1). Taxonomy (NCBI): domain Eukaryota; kingdom Viridiplantae; phylum Streptophyta; class Magnoliopsida; order Malvales; family Malvaceae; genus Gossypium; species Gossypium anomalum. The sequence goes on along the minus strand of CM046959.1, from coordinate 34,557,315 downwards.
TCTACTTCAATTTTGGTGGATAACACTTTGAGAAAGATGATAGAATTTTTTATTTTATTTAATTTAACATTAAAAACCTATTTTCTAATTTAACCTTAAAAACACTTATTAATTACACCAAATACCAAGCCACTATCATCCACTAACTTATAAATGGGATAATTACCACATAAGGACCTCCACTTTAAAGTTCTATAACTATTAGACACCTTTAGCTAATAGAACTCAAATTTTACACTTTACGCGATTTAGTCCTTTTTATCAAATTAAGCACTCAAACGATAAAATTTTTTAACGAAATTTTCACACAATCATACTATCATGCTGTAGACCTCAATTTAATAATAAAATAAATATTTCAACCTTAAATTTGTGGTTCCAAATTCACTATTCTAATTTGACTAAAAAACTGGCTGTTACATCCAACTTACTTAATTGAACATATTCTTACTTAAGCATATTTAAACCTATAATACCAATCATGCACACTTACACATCAAACATAGTATAACCTCATACGTATACATCATTCCAATGGCCGGTTACAATCAAAACATATCATCATTTTGCCTAACTTAGCCTATACATGCCATTATACCAAAATAAGTGTGTTATTTGTACCAAAATGAGCTGAATGATAGTGTGATGATGCTCTGATCGATTTCCAACCTTTATGTGCTTCCGAGTAAAATAGAGGAAAATAAATAGAGTAAGCATATAATGCTTAGTATGTTCATATCCTGTAACACCCCTTACCCGTATTGTAACAGCCCGATTTTGGGTCTAGTTGGAACAGTGGTTTCAGGACCACAAATCCAACATAGAAAAATGTGTTTTTATTATATTTTTATGGTCTACATTTTTATGGAATTATTTTTTAAATATTTTGTTTGAAAATTTTGACGTTTGGGGACTCAATTTAGTCAAAAGGACTAAATTGTAAAAAGTGAAAAAGTTGAGTTCTATATGCTAGAGGTGCCCAATTGTTATGAAGTTTTAAATTTAAGGTCTTTAAATGGTAATTAGACCATTGGATAATTTTTTGGACAAAAATGGACATGAAATAGGCGAAATAGAATATTTTTAAGTTAGGGGCATTTTGGTTATTTAATAATTAAATTGAGTTAAAAACAAAATTAAAATCCAATTTTTGTCCATCTTCAACCCCATGGCTGAATTTCACAAGGGGAACCACGGATAGGGTTTTTTAAGCTTCCAAGCTCGATTTTAAGTCCGTTCTATCCTCATTTTTATAGATTTTCATGTTTTTGAAATCCTCGTAACAATATCTATCTATTTCTACCACTAATTTGAGATATGGTTAAAGTCTAGGGTTTTGATCCATGATGAATATGTGTGTATTTTTGTGTTTAATGGTGGAAAATGCATGTTATGGTTAGAGAAACGACTTTTACTAAGTGATTTTCGGTAAAAATGCCTAAACGGATTAATTTGTAAAAGTTCTAAAATATGTCATAAAAGTGTGATTTAATGAAAATGTTGGCTGTTATAAGTATAAAAGAGGTTCGACTATGCATGGGTAGTAAAAAAAGTAAACACATTTCATTTTACGAGCCTAGGGGCAAAAGTGTAAATATAACAAAGTTTAGGGGAAAAAATGTAATTTTTCCATATTTTGGGTCACAATGAATAATGTGACTAATAAGTGAGCTAAATGTGTCGTTATAGATCAAGAAAAGAAAGATTCGGGCCTAGAACGAGGGAAAAAGGGGTATTGGACGGTTAGATCTTTTTCACCATTTTTGGTATCGAGGTAAGTTCCTTTGTAAATAATGCAACATTACAGTATTATGTTTTTAATGCTTTAATATTGCATGAATTGTGTAATTGTATTTGTGGATGTAATTGATGATGACTCGATGACGATTCGACGAAGTTTGATATCTCGAAACCCCGGTTGAACCTTAGGAATAGCTAGGATACAAATGTCATGATATTAGGGTTATATTAAATCCTATGTAAGACCATGTCTAGGACATGGCATTGGCATCAATATGAGATCCCATGTAAGACCATATCTGGGATATGGCATTGGCATCGATATGTGATTTCGTGTAAGACCATGTCTGGGACATGGCATCGATATGAGACATCATGTAAGACCATAGCTGGGCTATCGACCTCGATATGTGTGATCCCATGTAAGACCATATCTAGGATATGGCATTGGCATCTTTTTATGTGTACGAGTTTCCCTGAGTATCCTTTAGTGTTCTAAGTGGTCAAAGGGTAATTTAAGGATTATGTCAAAGATGTGAAAAGGTATGACCATGTTGAATGGGTACAGGTATGTACGAAAAATTCATGAGTAATGAACTCAATGTATATTGGACATTTGGTAAGAATGTAAATAAGTAAGTCATACCTATGAGAATGATTTTGTGACGACCTTGTGATATAGGTCTATACTTATGATGTATAAATATATAGGAAATTTGATCAATGATCATGTGTTTATCCCTTTACCTTGTGAAGCTTTTAGGCCAAATTAAATTGAAACATGATATGTTTATCCCTTTACCTTGTGGCCTAATGAATATGAAAGGAGAAATGGATTGGCATAAATGCCTATTTAAAAATGATTATGAAAGAGTTAAATTAGTATTAAAACAGTTTTGGATAGCAGTAGTAGTATAACTTTGAAAAATCACCAAAAATTGTGGAAATCTAATTTAAGGTTGAATAAAATATGAAATTAAATTTTATTGAGTCTAGTTTTTCAAAAAAGAAATGGTGTAAGCAATGGAATTGTAAATTATGAGATATAGTAAATTTTGTGAGATAAGGTTAGAAAGATTTTGGGTTCCCCTATTTTGACTTTGGAAAACCATTAAAAATTGTATAAAAATACTTGGGGGTTTAAATTTATATGTTTAAATTATTAATGAGTCTATTTTCAAGAGAAACAAATGGTAACATCATCTAAATCCCGTACTAAGAGATAGTTAATTTTTAGTGAAGAATGGTCGAAATTCTCAAACAGCAGAACAAGGATGAATTTGAAGAATTAATTGTACTTATTGGCTAATCCATAAATTCTGGAAATTTTATGGTAGAAAGATATTGAGTCTAGTTTCAGAAAAATCAAGTGGATCTTAATTTAGAATTCTGTAGCTCAATATATAAATAATTTTGTGGCTATGACTCAAGTGGACAGTTTTATTATGAATAGTAAATATCACAATTATCCGTAATTATTCTGAAATCTCTATGATACTTGATAATATTGTGATAAATTTTACACTATTTTATGTGTATGATATTGTATGATTAATGTTGCTTATTATTTACATGTCAACTTACTAAGTTTTGTAGCTTACTTCCCTTCCTTTCCCATATTTTATAGGGGTGTATGCTAGCTCGAGTTGGAGATCGCTGAAGATACTATCACACTATCAAGCTATCATGTTGGGTATAAGTGAATGCAAACCCCTTTCAGTTTATGGCATGTATAGGGGCTTGGTTATTTGGTGTCTGAGTCATTATGATTTGGCCAAATGTATTAGCTTGTGATGGCTAAAGGTTGGATGTAATTTGTAGCCATGCAAATTGGTTTATATTGGCTAATTGGCCGTAAACCCGTATAGTTATGCATGTGCATATGTCAATGTTTTGTCATGTGGTTTATATTTTCTTGATATATAATGCATATGAATTTATTCATATGTTAATGCCATTTGAATGTGAATTTAGCATGAAGTGATTTGGTAAGGCATGATGTTATAATGCATGCTAGATGATGGTGTGAAAATGATATGTTATCGCTTGATAGTAGTTGTTTTGAAGGCATTTATATGCCATGAATTGTGTCATATGATGTTGTGTGAATGTGTGCAAGTGAGGGTGGCAAAATGGCTAGGAAAATAGCCTTGTATTTGTCCACACGAATAGACACACGGGCGTCTGTCTAGGCTGTGTGTGACCCATAGTCTACCCACATGGGCATGTGCCTTGGCCGTGTGACCTCATTTTGAACATGGCGTCATAAACAGACAGTTACATGGGCTGAGGGCACTGGCGTGTCCCAAGCCACAAGAGCGTGTGTGATCAGACGGCCTACCCACACAGGCGTGTGACTCTCCAAAGTATGAAAAATTTTCTAAGTGTTGTAAAAGTTTAGTCCCGAACCACCCCTAATGTATTTTTTGGGCCTCGTAGGCTCGAATAAGGGACAATATGTATATGCATGAATAGTTTTAAATTGAATTAAATTTTATGACTCGATTTTGTATGGATGTTTATGCTTAAGCCCGGTAATACCTCGTACCCTATTTCGGCATCGGACATGGGTAAGGGGTGTTACACGTATCTGACGCTGGGACAGGGTTTGAGGCGTTACCAGACTTAAACATAAACATTCATACAAACCGGCCCATAAAATTTGGTCCAAATCAAATTCATCCAATCACATGCATATCGTCCCTTATACAGGCCCACAAGGCCCAAAACATACGTTGGGAGTGGTTCGGGACTAAATCGAAAACTTTTGGAACTTTTACTACACTTAGAAAATTTTCATACTTTGGAGAGTCACACGCCCGTATGGGTAGGCCGTGTGGTCATACACACGCCCGTGTGGCTTGGGAGATGCCTGTGTCCTCAGCCTGTGTAACTCTCTGTTTATGACGTCATGCACAATTTGGGGTCACACGGCCAAGTCACACGACCATGTCCCTAGGGTCGTGTCCTTCACATAGCTAAGACACACGGCCATGTCTCTACCCGTGTGGCCAAGAAAAAGGTTATTTACCAATCCATTTGCCACCCTCATTTGCACACTCACATACACACTTTCAATGGCACTTAACATGGCACAATTAAGCTACCAACACAACCATAATCAAGGCCTAAACATATCAAAACAATTATTTACTGTACATAACAAAACTGTCCACTTGAGTCACGGTCACTAAATTATTTATATTTTGAGCTATAGAACTCTAAATTAAGATCCGCTTGATTTTTCCGAAACTAGACTCATATATCTTCCTACCATAAAATTTTAAGAATTTATGGTTTAGCCAATAAGTACAGTTAATTTTTCAAATTCGTCCCTATTCTGCTATTTGACAATTTCGATATTTCTTAACTAAAAATTAATTATCTCTTAGTACGAGATTCAGATGATGTTCTCATTTGTTTCTCTTGAAAACAGACTCATTAAGAATTTAAACATATAAATTTTAACCCCCAATTTTTTTATACAATTTTTAGTGATTTTCCAAATTCAGACAGGGGAACCCAAAATCATCTGACATTGCCTCACAAAAATTCAAATATCTCATAAAATGAAATTCTTTTGCTTACATCATTTCTTCTATGTAAAACTAGACTCAATAAGATTTAATTTCATATTTATTCAACCTCTAATTCGATTTCTACAATTTTTTGTGATTTTTCAAAGTTGAACTACTGCTGCTGTCCAAAACTGTTTTAATGTTAATTTTACTCTTTCATGGTTCCCTTGTACTAACTTTCATTAACATACCATTATAAACCACATCACACAATGACATTGGCATAGGCATATAAGTAATTAATATGCTTGCAACCCATTAGCCAATATAAGCCAATTTATATGGCTACATACCAAATCAAATCCTTATTCATTACAAGTCAATACATTTGGCCATATCATAACGACACATACACAAAATGACTAAGTCCCTATACATGCCATAGACTCAAAGGCTTGCGTTCATTTGCCCAAGATGATAGCTTGATAGTGTGATAGAATCTCCGATGATCTCCAACTCAAGCTAGCTGAATAAACCTATAAGAGTTGGGAAAGAAAAGAGGGTAAGCTATATAGCTTAGTAAGTCCGTATGAAAATAATAAGCGAATCATTTACATGCATTTACCAATTTCATCAATATGTTCTCGTGGTTACACATTAAACAATTGCAATACCCATCTTTTAATCTATAAACATAAATTTATCCTGTCTTGACATTAGTCAAGCAAACATAAACTCTCATAATAAAAAACTTCAACATTTGACAAATCATTTTAGCATTCATAATAAAAATGCATATTAATTATGTATATTCATATTTCCCAATTCATATAACTTAACATCCTTCAATGGTCCAAAACTCTTAGCTATCCATACTTTCATATCCATTTTTATTAGGCTTTTATGCCGGTCTTTCTCTCTTTTCATTATTCATTGAATCCCAACATTAAAAGAATAAGCACATCGTGTCTCAATTCAATTTGGCCTAAAAGCCTTACACATGATTCTCAATCGAATTCACCATATATTTTTACGTCATAAATATAAACCTATAATCACAACGTCATCATAGAAAACCATTCTCATAGACATAACTCATTCATTTGCATTCTCAATCGTACCTGTACTATCTCATAACATAACCATATACTTATTCTTCTCATTGATTTACCCCTTGGGTTTTTTCGTCAAGTTACTCGATAATTTACCCGTTGAACACTTGGAATACTATCGGATACATCAGAATCTTGCACCTAAGTGCCTCATATGTAGCCAACACTACCTCATATCACATATCACATATCACATGTTGCTTGCTTTCGGGCTACTCATGGGTCTGCTCACACAAGCTGTCGGTCAGGATGTAGCTACACAGGCTGCTCACACAAGCTTTCAGGTATCCGCAACACATGCTAAACTACCCAGCCACAGGTAGAACATACAAGACTAGCACCCGAAACCATATAAACATATATCACATATCTCATGAGCTCAGACCACATATCTCATGAGCTCAGATCACATAGTTCCTAGTGACATGTCACTTGTATCCTAAACTATTCCTAAGGTTCAAACGGAATTTCCTTAATTACACGTCTTCGTTAAACTCGTTTAGAGGACCAATCACATAACTCATGATAATGATTAATCACATAATTATTCATAATGATAATAATAAAGATAATCACATTTAAACATGAAATTTCAGCTAATCACAATGTCATCAAGTATCATAGACATATTTTAGATCATATCATTGCATAGTGTATCATAAAATCTTATGGTCATTTCAGTAATACCGTACTCCATAGCATTCGCATTTCATTTTAATAATAAGGAATTTTTCACAATTATATCAATTAAACATTTATACATGTACAATTAAATGCATATTAAACATACGAACTTACCTCGATACCAAAAATGGTGAAAAAAACCTAATCGTCAAATACGCGTTTTTCCCCCGTTCTAGGTCCAAACCTCATTTTCCTTGATCTAAAATATCACATTTAGCTTATTTATTAGTCACATTGTTCATTGTGACCCAAAAATAATATTATGGCAAAATTATGTTTTTACCCCTAAACTTTGTCATATTTACATTTTTTCCCCTAGGCTCATAAATTGAAATTTATTTAGTTTCTTTGTACTTTAAGCCTAGCCAAACCATTTTCATAACTTTAACAGCCCAAAATTTCCACTAGAACACACTTTTACTACATATTTCATAACATTTACAATTTAGTCTGTGTAAGCATTTTCACCGAAAATCACTTAGCAAAAGTTGTTTCTCCAACCATAAACATGCATAATCTACCATTAAACATCAAAATGCAAAAATTTCTAACATGTTTCAAACTCTAGACCTTCATCATAACTCAAATAAATGGTAGAAATAGGTAGATCTTTTTACAAGGATTTCAAAAACGTAAAAATCATTAAAGACAGGGCAAGAACAGACTTACAATCGAGCTTGGAAGCTTGGAAAACCCTAGCCATGGTTTCTTCATGTGAAATTTGACCAAGGAAGAAGATGGACAAGAAATTTTGGCTTTTATTTTGTTTTTAATTCATTTTAATTACTAAATGACCAAATGCCCCTAACTTAAAAATATTCTATTTCACCTATTTCATGTCCATTTTTGTCCAACAAAATAACCAATGGTCTAATTACCATTTAAGGACCTCTAATTTAAAATTTCATAGCAATTACACACGTCTAGCTTCTAGATCTCATGTTTTGCACTTTTAACAATTGAGTCCTTTTGACTAAATTGAGTGCCCAAATGTCCAAATTTTTGAACGAAATTTTCACAAAATCATTCCATGAAATTGTATACCATAAAAATATGATAAAAATAATTTTTTCCTTGTCGGATTTGTGGTCCCTAAATCACTATTCCGACTAGGCCCAAAATTGGGTTGTTACATAACTTACCAATCATATTCATTTAAAATAAGCACTCATAGTACCTTCAAACCAATATAATCAATAACTAAACACATACAAATCTTCATCAAGCATGTTAGTCATGGATTCAAAGTAGTTTTCATGTAACAAATATGAGCTCGTTATGTAACAATTTCATATACATATGCTTTCCACATCATATATTCATATAACTTATACATTTAAAATAATTCTTCTCATATTAAAACTTTCCCTGTTGAATTTATTTAAAATTTTAATGGATACATCGATAGCACACTCGAAGTGTACGAAGTTGTAATCTGTCAATTCATATTTCGGAGTGCTTAATAGAGCACTTAATCGGGAAGCACACTCTTAAGCCATATAACTGGAAACTCATGTGAGCCATGTAACGGGAAGCTTATCTGAGCTGAATAACTAGAAGCTCATAAGAGCCATTATCAAGAAGCTCATGTGAGCCTATAATGGGTAGCTCCAAAGAGACATTTATCAGGGAGCTTCGGATAGCCACATATCGAGAAGTTCAAGCAAGCCAGAATGGGAATGTAACGCCCCAATTTTTGGGAATTCTGTTAATTTTGGCAAAATTTAAAATTATGTGTTCTGTCTGCTTGGCGTAGGTTTAAGTATGATAGTGGGCCTCTAGAAGGCCCAAGCTTAGGTTAAAACCCGATAATTTTAATTAATTTTAAATCCATAAGAAAAAGGGGTCTGGTTAACTGGGCTTTTAAGTATTAATTGGGTAAAATAAAACACAAGGAAACAGGTGGCAAAGTGGCATGTGACGCCACTGGGAAGGCTATAAAAGTGGCGTGTGGATGCAAGGGAGAATTGAGGTTCAATTCACAATGACAGCATATTAAGGGAATTATCTTTATAAGTATGAAAGGTAAGTAATGGAACTCAAGTAAAAGTCTATCAGGAGGAGTTTGAGTTGCTCAGGAGATTGAGCAAGAGGGGACAAGGGAGAGAATTTAGGAGCTGATTAGGGGGAGTAGTGTTGGCCGAATGGTGGACTCTTGAGGAGGAAGAGTTGGCCGGCCAAGGGTTTCTTTAGGGGGCAAATTTTGGCTAGGTTAAGTGCCAAATATAAATTCGGCATTAGGGGTAAGTTATGCCGCTTCCTAACCATTCTTCCTCTTCTTTTCTTTTCTCCTCTCTTTATCAACTTCTTTTCTTCTTTTGTCTGCCGAATCTCCCTACCACTATGCTCATCTTCATTTTGGCTTAATAGGCCAACGAGCCCAATTCGATAAGAACACTCGGTAAGTGTTTCTATTAGTACGTAAACATTTACGATATGCATGAAAACCCTAAGAATAGTAAAATTACTAGAAAACCCCTATGTATGCAAAATTACCATTATACCCCTAGGTGTAAAATGACCATTATACCCCTAGGGTTAATTTTGTCTGAAAAGCATGATGATCTGATTCTGTATGATGTATGCCATGATTGTATATCTGTTGCACGGGGACATGGGTTATATTATGAAGGAAGCGTCCTGGTGGCTATGCCACAAATTATCTGATCTGGTGGCTCTGCCACATATATCTGTTCTGGTGGCTCTGCCATGATTATCTGTTTCTAGTGACTTTGTCACATTATCTGTACTGGCAGCCATGCTGCATATTTCTGTGGCATGTGGCGGTTGGGTGGGTCGAGTAGTCTCCCCACATGGTGAAAGGCTGGTATGGGGGTGCATATGGTTGGATATGGGTTGGTTTTCTGCATAAACATGTAGTATCTGTTCTGTTCTATTATGGGCTAAGGGCAACTTATTCTGTTTCTGTGGTTTGAGCTGATATAGGCTATGGTTAGGTTAATTTACACACTGAATTTCCCCAACTCACCCCTTTCTTTTCATCCACGCAGGTAATCCCCAACCATAGTGGGCTTGGAGCTGTGAGGGATTCGGAGTGGCCACATGTTCTGCAAATTTGGTTTTTCTTCTGGTGAACTGGACATCCTTTTATTTACGTTTAAGGTTTTAGGTTTTTAAATGTAATAAGGCCGCTTAATTATTTCTGATGGTTTAAATATGTTTTGTTAAGATAGGTATTACTTATATTCAACTGTTTAAATTGGATAGCTTTAGGGCGCGTTTTCAAAAATAGTAAGTGATTTCAAAATAACACGACAACAAGCAAAGCTTCCACAATGAAAATATTTTCCAAAATTAATCACTTTTCCCAAAAAGTACTTAATCAAATTGGTTTCCTGAAAATATATCCTAAGTTAAGGTGTGGCAACGGCAGTGTGCATGTCTAGGATTGGATCCGAAGGGAGCTTGGTACTTAAGCAGTCCGATGGACTTACCTCCTCTTTTCCGGTTTCCTACCTAGTGCACAGCTTCCATTCACTTTAACCTATAATGAATTATCTTTTAAAACACTGAGTAAGTTTTTCTAGATCAACAATATAAAATGTTTTGAACACTTCGATGTGGCACGACGGATCTGGCCATAACGTATAGGCCGGGTTTGGGGTGTGACATTTAGTGGTATTAGAGCCCGGTTGCAACAACTCGGCTGTGGAATTAGTTTACAAAAACAAAGATTTTTGAAAACAAAAATTTTATAAATATTGCAAAAACTAAGTTTTCAAAATCTGGATATTTAGAAGGTGGCATTCCGAATCTCCGGCCAAAGCCCGTAAGTATTATTGTGAGCTTTTCTGAATATTACTCTGCTAGGATACTCTAGTTAGGGTGATACTGAAAATTGTAGAAAATTTGATTGAGACTGTAGCTAGACTGCGATTCTGCGGAAACAAACTCTAAAATACTATTTGTTCATAAAACATCTGTAATAAACACTGAAATGTTTAATTGATGCATAAAATTCGTAATCAAATGATACGATATCAGTATGAGAGCAGCTCATGGAAGACGCTGTGGACGTGGCCGCGGTAGTGCTAGAGCAGGAACTGCATCTTCTGGGCATATGCTGACGGCAGCGGCACCGATACCACCGGCAATAGAAGTGGAGTCTCATGATCGTGGTGCCAGGGATGGCGCCCTATCACAAGCAATGCTCTGTGTTCTGGAAAGGGTTGCCGGGGCAAGTTCGGGTAACGAAATTCGAGGATTAATTTCTGAACGACTCCGGGCTAACGGAGCGGAGATCTTTGGGGGCGTATCTGGTGTAGCCCCGGATGTGGCAGAATATTGGTTGGAGGCCACAGAACAGATTATGGATGACTTAGACTACTCTGTGGAGCAGAAGCTAAAGGGAGCCATATCGCTGCTGCGAGACGAGGCCTATCAGTGGTGGCTCACCGTGAGAGATGGAACCCCAGCTGATAGGTAACTTAGGAGCTATTTAAGATGACATTGAAAGGGAACTATGTCAGGGCGAGTTATGTGGACGCCCGTAGGAAGGAATTCTTGAATCTGGTTCAAGGAAATAAGTCGGTTACGGAGTACGAGGCTGGGTTTCTGAGGTTAAGTCGGTATGCTATGGGAATAGTTGCTACAGAGTGTGAGCGTAACGTGCGCTTCGAGGATGGACTCAGAGATGAGCTTAAGGTGCTGATTGCTCTGCAGAGGGAGCGTGATTTCGCGGTTCTGGTGGAAAAAGCTAAGATAGCTGAGGAGGTGAAGCGTACTGAGAAGCAGAACCGTGAGAAGGATCAGAACCATTTCCAGAAGGATTCTGAACCTTCGGGTGGTGCAAATAAGAATGTTAAGAGAGCAAGAGTGGAGGAACCAGTTCGAGCAGTTTCGATGAATGTTGTTAGACCACCAATCTGTGAAGACTGTGGTAAGGTACACTTGGGCGAGTGTAGGAAATGTTTCGGTGCTTGTTTTCGATGCGGATCTTTGGAGCATAGAGTTAAGGACTGTCCTCAGAGAGCTGATCAGGTTCAGGTTGCTGAACAGAGGATTGCTCAACCCGTGAGGGCTGGACCACAACCACCGAGAGGACGTGGACAAGGTAGGGGTGGAAATGGAAATGGTCAAGGTCGAGGGGTGCCTGGCAGGGGTGACAGAAATGCTGAGGCTCGATAGCCAGCGTTGGTGTATGCAGCTCGTCGTCGAGAGGAGGGCGACGCACCTGACGTCATAACTGGTACGTTTTTGGTTTCTAGCATGCCGTATATTACTTTGGTGGATATTGGATCTACTCATTCCTATGTTGCATGTGCCATATCTGAGTCGTTGGGTGTGCATTCTGTGCTAAGTCCTTTGGGTCACTCGGTTAGGGTAGACAAACTGTATAGGGATGTGCCCTTAGAAACTCAAGGTAGGATTTTTCCTGGAGATTTGATGGAGTTACCATTCGGAGAATTCGACCTCATTCTGGGAATGGATTGGCTAGTTAAGCATAGGGCGACTTTGGATTGTGCTGCTAAGCGAATGGTGTTAAGGACCACTGAGGGTGAAGAGGTTATGGTGATAGATGAGCGAAGGGATTATTTGTCCAATGTAGTGTCAGCATTGAGGGCCGAAAAGTGGATTCGTAAAGGTTGTGAGGCCTATTTGGCATTTGTAAGTCAGTCAGAAAATGAGGGACTGACAGTGGGTAAAGTTAGAACCGTGAAGGAGTTCCAAGATGTTTTTTCGGAAGAGCTTCCGGGTTTGCCTCCAAATCGAGAAGTCGAGTTTGGAATCAACTTTTTGCCTAGAACGGCACTAATGTCCATCGCATCGTATAGGATGGCACCGAAGGAGTTAGTGGAGTTAAAGGCGCAAATTCAAGAGTTGTTGGATAGGGGCTTTATTAGGCCAAACGTGTCTCCATGGGGAGCACCAGTGCTATTCGTGAAGAAGAAGAATAGGACGATGCGAATGTGCATTGATTATCTCCAGTTGAACAAACTGATGATTAAGAATAACTACCCACTGCCGAGGATTGATGATCTGTTTGACCAACTTAGAGGAGCTTCTGTATTTTCGAAGATCGATTTTTGATCTGGATATCATCAGTTAAGGGTTAAAGAGGTAGATATTCATAAGACGGTATTCAGGACTCAGTATGGTCATTACGAGTTTCTGGTTATGCCATTTGGACTGACGAACGCTCCTGCAGCATTTATGGATCTGATGAATGGTGTGTTCCAACCATTCTTGGATCAGTTCGTAGTCGTCTTTATTGATGATATTCTGGTATATTCTGGAACTGAAGCGAAACATGATGAGCATCTCCTCATTTTGCTTCAAGTGTTAAGGGAGAAGGAACTCTATGCGAAGTTCAGCAAGTGTGAATTATGGTTGAGGGAGATAACCTTCTTAGGACATGTAGTCTCTGCTGAGGGGACTAAGGTGGACCCTCGGAAGATTGAAGTGATTCTGGAATGGAAGCCACCAAGGTCGGTGTCAGAAATTCAGAGTTTCCTAGGGTTGGCAGGATACTACAGAAGGTTTGTGGAAGGTTTTTCTGTGATGGCAGCACCTCTGACAAAACTCATAAGGAAAGGAGTACCATTTGTTTGGACTGAGAAGCAGCAAGAAGCTTTTGAGAAGTTGAAGAAAGTTCTGACTGAAGCACCTGTATTGATTCAACCAGAGTCTGGGAAGGATTTTACTGTGTACAATAATGCCTCACACGTAGGTTTGGGTTGTGTGTTGATGCAAGAGGGTAAGGTGGTTGCTTATGCATCACGACAGCTTAAGCCTCACGAGGGGAACTATCCTACTCATGATTTGGAGTTGGCAGCAGTGATATTTGCACTTAAGATTTAGAGGCATTACTTGTACGAAGAAAGGTGTATTATATACACAGACCATAAGAGTCTTAAGTATTTGCTGACTCAAAGGGAGTTGAACCTTAGACAAAGGAGATGGATTGAGTTGCTTAAGGATTATGACTGTTCGATCGAGTATCACCCAGGGAAGGCTAATGTGGTAGCTGATGCCCTAAGTCGTAGAGCTGTGTCTGATCTGAGAGCAATGTATGCTCGTCTAAGTCTGTATGATGATGGAAGTCTGTTGGCTGAATTGCATGTAAGACCAACTTGGGTGGATCAAATTAAGGAAAAGCAGTTGAAGGATGAGTCTTTGGTCGCTCGTTTTTAACAAGTTAAGGAAGGGGAAACTTCTGAGTTTGGATTAAATAGCGAAGGAGCTCTGTGTTTCCGAGGAAGGATTTGTGTTCCGAAGGACTCTGACTTGAGGCAGAAAATATTGAAGGAAACTCATGAGGGACTTTGTGCCATGCATCTTAGGGGGAATAAGTTGTATCACGACTTGCGAGAGTTAAACTGGTGGCTTGGGCTTAAACGAGAAGTAGCGGAGTTTGTGGGGAAATGTTTAACATGCCAGCAAGTGAAAGCTGAGCATCAATTACCTTCTAGACTGTTGCAGCCAGTGAAGATACCACTTTGGAAGTGGGAGAGGGTAACCATAGACTTTGTGAGTGGGCTACCCTTGACGCCATCAAAGAAAGATTTGATTTCGGTAATTGTGGATAGGTTGACCAAATTGGCCCATTTTATACCTGTTCGCACGGACTTCTCACTTCAAAAGTTAGCCAAGTTGTATGTGGCAGAGATCGTGAGACTTCATGGTGTTCCAATTTTGATTATTTCTGACAAGGATCCCAGGTTCACATCTCGGTTTTGGAAAAAGTTGCATGAGGCATTGGGGACGCGATTGTACTTTAGTACGGCTTTCTATCCTCAAACTGATGGTCAGTCAGAAAGGGTTATTCAGATTCTGGAGGACATGCTGAGAGGATGTGTTATTAACTTCCGAGGGAGTTGGTAGGATTACTTGCCGTTGGCAGAATTTGCGTACAACAACAGTTATCAGACGAGTATTCGAATGGCATCGTATGAAGCATTGTATGGACAAAGGTGTCGTACACCTAGTTGTTGGACTGAACTAAGAGAGCGACAAGTTCTTGGACCAGAGTTGGTAGCTGATACTGAGGATAAGGTTAAAATAATTAGGGATCGATTAAAAGAAGCTGCTGATAGGCAAAAGTCATATGCGGATTTGAAACGTAAGGAGATTGAGTACGCAGTAGGTGATATGGTCTTCTTGAAGATTTCTCCTTGAAAGAAGATTCTAAGGTTTGGTAAGAAGGGCAAGTTGAGTCCACGGTTCATTGGGCCTTATCGGGTTTTGAAGCGAGTAGGACCAGTGGCATACCAATTGGAGTTACCTCCAGAGTTAGATAGGATTCATGATGTTTTCCACGTCTCCATGTTAAGGCGTTATCATCCTGACCCTACTCATGTCGGGCTGATTACAGAAATTGAGGTGCAAACTGATTTAACCTTTGAGGAGGAGCCTGTGCAAATATTGGATCGAGATATTAAGGTTCTAAGAAGGAAATCTGTCCCATTAGTGAAGGTGCTTTGGCGTAATCATGGCAAAGAGGAAGCTACTTGGGAGACAGAGGAGGCGATGCAGCAACAATACCCTCATCAGTTCGGATCAGGTAAATTTCGAGGACGAAATTTCTTTAAAGAGGGTAGAGTTGTAACGCCCCAATTTTTAGGAATTCTGTGAATTTTGGCAAAATTTAAAATTATGTGTTCTGTCTGCTTGGCGTAGGTTTAAGTATGATAGTGGGCCTCTAGAAGGCCCAAGCTTAGGTTAAAACTCGGTAATTTTAATTAATTTTAAATCCATAAGAAAAAGGGGTTTGGTTAACTGGGCTTTTAAGTATTAATTGGGTAAAATAAAACACAAGGAAACAGGTGGCAAAGTGGCATGTGATGCCACTGGGAAGGCTATAAAAGTGGCGTGTGGATGGAAGGGAGAACTGAGGTTCAAGTCACAATGACAGCATATTAAGGGAATTATATTTATGAGTATGAAAGGTAAGTAATGGAACTCAAGTAAAAGTCTGTTAGGAGGAGTTTGAGTTGCTCAAGAGATTGAGCAAGGAGGGGATAAGGGAGAGAATTTAGGAGCTGATTAGGGAGAACAGTGTTGGCCGAATGGTGGACTCTTGAGGAGCAAGAGTTGGCCGGCCAAAGGTTTCTTTAGGGGGCAAATTTCGGCTAGGTTAAATGCCAAATATAAATTCGGCATTAGGGTTAAGTTATGCCATTTCCTGACCATTCTTCCTCTTCTTTTCTTTTCTCCTCTCTTCATCAACTTTTTTTTTCTTTTGTCTGCCGAATCTCCCTACCACTCTGCTAATCTTCATCTTTTACCAGTTGCTTTCAAGCCTATAGCCGATTGCTCAAAAAGCCAAAATCCCGAAAGCCTGATTTTTTTTGTGCCGATTTTTTATACCAAAACCCTCTTATTTTTCTAATCTTCTTGACCGATTCTCTAGTCCTCTGAACCCAGAGTTTCTTTCGACAAAGCCATTACAAAATCCTTATCTTTTCTCCACTATTACAAAAAGTCGAAAATGCATAGCGATAGGGACATAGCCGAATTGTAAGGTCACTAAAGGCTCGACTTTTGTTGTCATTTGAGGGGTTAGATCTGTATCAGAATCGAGTAAGAGTTAACTGGAATCATTGACCGAAGGAATCGGTGGCAAGTCTTTCAAACCTATTCTTTATTTCGGGTTTTAGAAAAAGTCAAAACCTCTAAAGGTTAGGGAGGCTGTCGATTTGGGCTTGAAGCTCTAAGGGTTGTGATAACTATTTTATTTTGATAATAATGTGTTCAAGAGGCCGCTGATCAAAGGCTTGGACAAGTGGAACGACTGGATCTAGACATAATCGCTAATCTCGGCAAAGGTAGGATTACTAGTGCCTAAAGTATTAAAGGCCGAATATGGTAAGGGCTTAAATACGTAGTTCATTTTGATAGTTAGATTAACATGTTAGTAGTCCAATTGTAGGTAGTTCGTGTGTAGATCTCGCCAACGTACCGCTATAAATCAGGTGTGTAACTGACAGCCTCACATAGACTAGATCGGCAAAAGCCAAAAAGGCGAAATGCCGAAAAGCCAGTATTTTGGGAACTTGCGAGTGTGCGAATGCTCGTGTGAGATTGAAAGTTGATGTATATGGTAAAATAAAGTAATAAGACTGCAGAGTGCACGATTCCGTGCATTTTGATATTTTGGCTTAATGGGCCAAAGTCGGGATAATGGGCCAACGGGCCCAATTCGGTAAGAACACTCGGTAAGTGTTTCTATTAGTACGTAAACATTTATGATATGCATGAAAACCCTAAGAATAGTAAAATTACTATTATACCCCTAGGTGTAAAATTACCATTATACCCCTAGGTGTAAAATGACCATTATACCCCTAGGGTTAATTTTGTCTGAAAAGAATGATGATCTGATTCTGTATGATGTATGCCATGATTGTATATCTATTGCATGGGGACATAGGTTATATTATGGAGGACGCGTCCTAGTGGATATGCCACAAATTATTTGATCTGGTGGCTCTGCCACATATATCTGTTCTGGTGGCTCTGCCACGATTATCTGTTTCTGGTGACTCTGTCACATTATCTGTTCTGGAAGCCATGCTGCATATTTCTGTGGCATGTAGCGGTTGGGTGGGTCGAGTAGTCTCCCCACATGGTGAAAGGCTGGTATGGGGGTGCATATGGTTGGATATGGGTTGGGTTTCTGCATAAACATGTAGTATCTGTTTTGTTCTGTTATGGGCCTATGGGCTTTATTCTGAATTCTGTTCTGGGCTAAGGCCAACTTATTCTGTTTCTATGGTTTGAGCTGATATAGGCTATGGTTGGGTTAATTTACACACTAAGTTTCCCCAAACTCACCCCTTTCTTTTCATCCACGCAGGTAATCCCCAACCATAGTGGGCTTGGAGCTGTGAGGGATTCGGAGTGGCCACACGTTCTGCAAATTTGGTTTTTCTTCTGGTGAACTGGACATCCTTTTAGTTACGTTTAAGGTTTTGGGTTTTTTAATGTAATAAGGCCGCTTAATTATTTCTGATGGTTTAAATATGTTTTGTTAAGATAGGTATTACTTATATTCAACTGTCGAAATTGGATAGCTTTAGGGCGCGTTTTCAAAAACAGCTTCCATTCACTTTAGCCTATAATGAATTATCTTTTAAAACACTAAGTAAGTTTTTTTGCATCAACAATATAAAATGTTTTGAACACTTCGATGTGGCACGACGATCCGGCCATAACGTCTAGGCCTGCTTTGGGGTGTTACAGGGAAGCTCACAAAGAGCTAATTTAATGGGAAGCTCACAAAGATCCTATAATCGGAAAGCTCATAAGAGCTAAGGTGTGTCCACAACACATGTAGGATCACCACCTATCAGGATGCTCCGAAGAGCTATAACGGGAAGATCGCAAGAACCATATTACGAGAAGATCGAGAAGGCTAATAACAGAATGCTCGTAAGAGCTATGGGGTGTTCGCAACATATGCAGGACTACAACTAATTCAGAAAATAATGTATCCATCGAATTTCATTATTCAAACGCGATTTAACATTTATCGAGGTTTGTCAGATATGTAATCAATTTCATGTATTTGGCATTTATATAATTCACATACACAACATTCAATTCAAGCATATAAATATAAACAATAATCTACTAATCCGATACTTTTTATTTTCCTCGATCCAATTCCGTATTTGGTCTTTCCAGATCTATATAAATAAATTTAATCATCAATTTATTACATTTCATATTCAAATCAACCTAATTCATTTTTAAGGCAAAAGTACCATTTTGCCCCTATACTTTTGATTAATTCCAATTTCGTCCCTAGGCTCGAAAAATGAAATTCATGATATTTAAACTTCATTCCAAGCCTAGAAATTTCATACATAATAATAGCAATCCCATGAATTCCATAAAATTTAGAATTTTCCATGAATTCAACATATTTTCAATTTAATCCCTAAATCATGTTTTCTTCAAAATTCTTTAATAAAACACTTTTAAATAAACATTAACCCTTCAAATTCATCATCTAATAACTGAAATCATATAAACTCATCAATGGCAACTCCCAAAATTTTTAGTAAAATCAAAAACAAAGGTAAAAGTTGCTTGGACCTAATTGTAACAATCACAAAAACATAAAAATTGCAAGAAATCGGTAAGGATTTGACTTGCATGAAGCAAGAATTGAAAAACCAGCTTAAACCCTCTTCAACGTTTATTTTTAGAACTGAAATTGATGATGATTTCTCATTTATTTCATTAAATTTGGTAAAATTTCTAATTTTTCCCATAGTTCATACCATTTTATCACCTTTTTCAGGCTTATGCCGCCCCAGCCATATGCTTTTGTCATATTTATTCCTTAAATCCCTCCTTATTTATTGGTTAAGATATTTAATCACCATTTCTTTTAATTAACAAGTTTTGGACTTTTTCAATTTAGTCCTTTTTAACAAATTAGACATGAATTCGATAAAATTTCTTAAGGAAATTTTCATATGACATTCCTATCATACCATAGACTATAAAATAATATTAAAATAAATTTTCTTCCGACCTTGAATTTGTGGTCCCGAAACCTCTATTCTAATTTCACTAAAAATAGGCTGTTACATAAACATCGTTACAAGTTCACCTATACATGCCATTATAACCTTGGCCAAAACATCAAAAACTACCAATATTTTTGCTGGACAGTATGATAGATCTACAACGAGCTTCCAAACTGATCGAGCTTCTGATTATCTATAAAACATTAGAAAGAAACTACATAAGCAAATAATGCTTAGTAAGTTTGTAAAACATGAAACATATCTTACCACTTCATTATATAACATTAAGTATAAACATAATGTAATCCAAACACAAGCTTGGCACAAGCCTAAACACCATCATCAATACACAAGTTAGTGCATTGAGACATAAGTCATTTTAATTAGACATATATGGTAATTCATTACTATGAGAATATACATCATTTGATTTATTCATCATTTTCATGAACATAAGCATACTTCCATTTGTATACTTACCATTTCAATCCTTTTCATTGTCCACTAAACCATTTAGAATTATCACCTTCCTTTTACATTGTTACTCATACGAGCTGTGGGTTAGAATGTAAGCTACACAGTGCTGCTCACACGAGCTGTGGAGTATCTGCAACAAATGCAGGACCTCAGCCATCAGTAGGACATTCATGACTAGCACTCGAAACATGAAATCCCTAAATGACATGTCATTCATATCCTACGAATTCCTAAGGTTCAACCAGGACTCATTAACTTTCATAAATAGCATTTTAAATACATATTAACATAAAATTAAACAACATAAACATAGTAATCCGTACATTCGAACTTACCTCGACGACTAGCGCGTAAAAACGAGATCGACTAATCCAAGGCTTTAGCTTTTCCTCGATCTAGATTCGTGCATTGCCTATCTTGATATATGTAGACAAATTTAATCCGTTTAATATCTATAGCATTCAATTTAGTCCATATTTCTTTGTTTAAAAAATTATTATGTTTCCTGTAACAGCTCGATTTTAGCTAAATCAAAACAGTGGTTTTTGGACAACAAATATGAGGTTGGAAAATTATTTTAATATTATTTTTGGTGTTTACATCATGTGATTGTATATGTGTGAAAGTTTCGTATACTAATTTTATCGTTTAAGTGCTTAATTTGACGAAAGCACTAAATCGCGTAAAATGCAAAAGTAGCATGCCATATGTTAAAAGTGCCTAATTGCTATGGATTATTAAATGTGAGGTCTGTAACGCCCTGAATTTGGGCCTAGAAGTATTAAGTCTTGAGCGTGGGAATAGTTAGGAGACAGCACATAAATGTTTAGTTGTGCAAGAAAGTGACACAATTGTGTATCTCCTTCAGTGCTTAAGTGTCCTAAGAAGTGTTGAAGAAGCCCTGAGTTCAAGCCTTGGCTTGTACAAAGTTTTGGTTTTTACTTGATTAAACCCTGTCTCTAGTCAGTAGGCTTCTTAAATAAATTCGGGTAAAACATGTCATAAAATACCTGCTAGTCTAAGGGATAGGTGGCGTGTGGTGTGTGCCTGAGGACTGAGGTTCAAGTCTAGTGGGGCACAAAGGAGTATTTATTTTGCTGCTGTGCCGTGTAAGAGGTTGTATGTCAGTGGGTTTCTGATGCTTATGGGCGGTTAGAGTGTTTGAGGGGTATGGGGAAGTGTGTAGTCGAATTCTAGGAGGATATTGTGTAGAAAATTATTGAAAGTGAGGGGAGAGGGAGTAGTGTGTCAAATTTGAACTGTGGCACTCTAGACTTTCGGCTTTGGTAAGTTGAAGTACTCTATTTCAGGTTTGATGAGCATTTTGGCTCTCTTTCTTTTTTTCTCTAGAAATCGATTAGTGTTAGGGTGATTAGGGTTAGTTTTCTTCTCTGCATTTTTGGTTTGAGTGATTAATCCTTCTCTTCTTGGGGCTAAACATAGCAAAAGACCATTCGGGTATCTTCTTTTCTATCTTTACAATCTTATTCTTCCTTTTTATTCTGTGGCCGAATGCTCTCTGTCTCTCCCTCTCTCAAACTTTGACCTATTACTTCTTGTTGTCCTTCCCTCTCTTCATCTTAGTTTGTTGTAGTCGAATACTCATTTCTCTTCTCCCTCTGTTCATTCTGCTTTTATCGAGTGTCCCTTTTGCATTGTTTAACCGAACACTTTCTTCTCATTCCCTCTCCTGCTCTCGATTTCTCTCTAAAAGGGGGGAAACTTGCTTTGGTGTTCCTCTGTACAAAGCATTATACAGACGTAAGTGCCGAACACCTTTGTATTGGACCGAGCTCAAGGAAAATTAGATTCACGGGTTTGACTTAGTCAAAGAAACTGAAGAGAAAGTGAAGATAATTCGTGATTGTTTGAAAGCTGCTTTAGATAGATAGAAATCATACGTGGATTTGAAGTGAAAAGAGATTGAGTTTCAAGTCAGTGATAAGTTTCTAAAAGCATCTCCATGGAAAAAGGGGTTGAGATTTGGTAGGAAAGGCAAGTTGAGTCCTCATTTTAGAGGGCCGTATGAGATCACCGAGAGAAGAGGGTCAGTTGCCTATCAGTTAGCCTTACCATCCGAATTGGAAAAAGATTCATGACGTGTTCCATGTGTCTATGTTGCACCGTTATCGATCTAATTCTTCACATGTGATTTTACCAACAGAAGTGGAGATTTGATCGGATATGACTTATGGTGAGGAACCGGTTAAGATTTTGGCTCGAGAAGTCAAAAAATTGAGAAGCAAAAGCATAGCCCTTGTGAAATTGTTATGGTAAAGATATGGGGTTGAAGAGGCTACATGAAAGCCTGAGGAGGCCATGAGAAACCAATACCCAAACCTTTTTGCTGATAAGATTTTTGGGGACGAAAATCCCTAAAGGGGGGAGAGTTGTAACATTTCAATTTAGGGTTTAGCCAAAATAGTGATTTTGAGACCACAAATTTGAAGTAGAAATAATTATTTTATGATTATTTGATGGTCCACGATATGATTGCATGTTAGTAAGAAATTTTCATGAAGAAATTTTATGCCTAAAGTGTCCAATTTGAACTTAGGGACTAAATTGAATAAGTTACAAAATACATGTTCTAGAAGTGTTGAGCATGAAATTTCATTGAATTATTAACTAGAGGTCCTTAAATAGCAACTTTACCAAGTTCTACAATTTTGGACAAAAAGGGGCATGAATAGGAAAAATTTGAAGAAAAAAGGCCTTAAGGGCATTTTTGTCATTTAGTAAATAAAAGAATAAAAAGGGAAAATCAAGTCAAAATTGGCTCATATTCTCCATGTACCAGCCAAAAATTGCATGCTCTCCATGGCTAAAGTTTTGAAGATTTTAAGCTTGATTATAAGTGCTCGCAAGCCTCATTTTTAATGTTCTTTACATTTTTGAAGTGGTCATCATCTGATCTAGCTATTTCTACCATTTTTTAAGCTAGGGTTCATGTTCAAAAACTTACCCATGTTTGATATGCATGTATTTTGATGTTTAATGGAGGAATATGGATGTTTGAAGTGTGATAAACATCTTTTACTAAGTGATTTCAAGTGAAAACACCTAAAAAAAGACTTATTTGTAAAAGATAAAGAAATGGGTAGTAGAAATGTTATTTAATGAGAAATATAGGCTGATATGAGTTTGAATATGAATAGACTAGGCTTGAGTAACCAAGAAAATGCATGCATTTCATTTTACGAGCCAAAGGACCAATTTGTAAATAAGTGAAAAGTTAGGGGTAAAATGGTAATTTTACCAAATTATGTGTTATGAGTCGTTTTGACCAACGTATGTATTGAACAAGTTAAATTTGACATTATAGATCAAGAAAAACTTGATTTGGGTCTTGATCGAGGGAAAAACAAAGTTTACGAGGATTAGGCTCGTTTCTATCATTTTGTACCGAGGTAAGTTCATTGACAAATAATGTAGCATGTACCATACTTTAAATGTTTTAATATTGCATGTATGGTGAGTATATACATATTTAATGTGATGTTGTATCATGTGTTCAAATGCTTACACTTTTATTATGAATTATGCTTTGAATATTTCATGAGTATGTGATTGTTGCTATGGATATTGAAATCGACATTACGAGCAAGTTTGACATAGATATGGTATTGAAGAATCCCGTTTGAACCTTAGGAATAGTTTAGGATACAAGTGACATGTCACTAGGGATTATGTGATATGAACTCATTGAGTTGTGGTCTGAGTTCATGATTTATGTGATTTAAACTCATGACTTGTGGTTTGAGTTCATGATTATGAGACACATGTTGTGACGGTCCGAGTCCTGGTCTCGTACATACTATTGATGGCGAGGTAGTCCGGCATATGTTGTAGATACCTGACAGCCTGTACGAGCAGACCCTTGAGTAGCTCGAAAGTGAGCAACATGTGATATGAAATGTGAAGTAGCATTGGCTACATATGGGGCACTTAGGTGTAAGATTTCGAAGTATCCGACAGTATTTCAAGTGTTCAACGGGTAGTTTAAGAGAAGCTCAATGAGTAATCTTAATGGTTGCATCAAGATGAAAAGTAAATCATTATGTACAAGTGGCACAAGTATGTACATCAAACTCTTGAGAATGATATGAGACATGATGAACTTGTGGTAAGAATATATATATATATATATATATATATATATATATATATATGAGGAATAAGTTTAAGAGATTTGATAAAATGCAAGATTATGTTCATTATGTTAAATATATGACTAATTCATGTTTAAGTTGCATTTTATTTGCATGTGAACTTACTAGGCTTTAAAGCTTACCCTCTTTTCCTTTCCTTTTCTTATAGTGTCGCCAAGCTAGCTAGGGGATCATGGAACGTTGGAGACTTGATCACAATATCAATTGGATAATTGGGTATAGTTACTCTTATCAGTTTGAGTATGGCATGTAAAGGGACTTGGTCTTTTTGTTATATATCATAGTGATTAGACAAATGTGCTGGCTCATGATGGTGCTGTGATTCATTTTGTATATGGCCATGAGAGGTGGCTCATATTGATTGTTAGGTTGTAACCCTAATCATTTATGCATGCATGCAAATGTGTTTATGTTTTGATGTGGTTTGGTTTCTTGTGGATGAAATGCGTGATGAATGGTATATGTATCTAAGAAATGAATTGGGACTAATAGGTATGACCATAATTATTGTGTAACTGAGTCACTTGATAGAAGAATTATAATGATTAAAAAACATGAAATTGGTATGGAATGCCATATGGTAGTATGATGATTGAAGTATGTGATACGTCCACATTAAAAAGTCATCGATTAATCATAATTGTGTATGCTTGTGTAATTAACGTGCCATGCTGCATGCTATTAAGTGAAATTATGTAACACCCCAAACCCGGCGCAGGCATTACGACCGAATTCAGCGTGTCACATGGAAATGTTACTAAAGTAGTTATGTTTTATCCAAAAATCCTTCTTAGGGTTTAAAGAATGTTTTTGTTATAAGTTAAAGTGAATGGAAAAATGTGCACGTGTAGGAAGCCAAAAAGAGGAGGTGAGTCTATTGGACCGCTTAAGTACCAAGCTCTTCCTGGATCCAATCCTAGACATGCACACATCCATTGCCACACTCTAACCATATTACTTGTCCATGAACAACAAATTAAGTTTAAGTCTATTTAAAATATTTATTTCCTTTGAAAACATTTACATTGCGAAAGCTTTGCTCGGTTATCGTGATATTTTGAGAATAAGTAACTTTTATAAAATGCGCCCTAGAGCTAGCCAATTTAATAACCCAAAATAAAAATAATAAAAGAGCAGCCTTATTACAGCTTTAACCAAAATAAAAATAATCAAAAATAAATACGAAACTTATTTAAAATCCAGAAATTTAATCTTTGTGGCCACTCTGAATCCTGCCCAGCTCCAAGTCCACCAACTAGGGCTCACCTGCAAGGATGGAAGAGAAAAGGGTGAGTTTGGAAAACTCAATGTGTATGGAGAACCCATCCAAAGCCCAAGACAGCTCAAGCCCATTGAGCCTAAGCCCCAATCAGATAGCGATAAAGGCTCGGGTGAGGCCCTTTCGAGAATCATGATAAACTAGGCCTTAGCCCCTTTTCAGATAACAGTGTGGCCTATAGGCCCAATTTCAAAACAGAAAAAACATATTCGTGAATGCAAGCCCAACCCAGCCTATAGCCAACCGCTACACTCCACCCGTACCAGCCCTACACTCCATGTGGGGAATATCTCAACCCACCCAGCCCTACACTCCATGTGGGGAATATTTCAACCCACCCAGCCCTACACTCCACAGTTGTAGCATTGCTGCTCAATTATCAGTAAGTTGAGGCAAAGCCTCCAGTACGTGGACAAGCCACTTTCAGTACTTCCTGCATCAATGTCCCAGTCCCATGCATCAGATAACAATAAAAACATGGAATGCAGTAAACAGAAACAGTCAAACATGCATTCAGGTCAACCTTAACCCTAATGGCCCTACAGTGTCCACTAGCAATTTAAGCCCATTTAATCCAAGTATTATGACCATTTTACCGATTTAAGCAGTTTCGATACCGCAGTCTAACAGAACATATTTATTGCCCATTTTTTTAATTATCTTACCCGTATGGACCCGTAAGCCCATTGGGCCCAGTTTTAGCCTATCGAGGCCCAATTACCGAAGTGCATAAAATTTCACACACGGCTAACTTACCACTTTGCGATTTCAGATCTAATGATTTCTAAACTCCTTATGAGCACTCGCACACTCACAACCCTACGAAATGCCAGAATTTTGGCATTTCAACTTTTGCCGAATGGAACTATGAGAGGGTGTTCGATACACACCTATTTCGCGATGACTACTACTGAGATCCCTTTTGATGTCCTACAATTGATTACCACAATTCTTAGATCGCAAACCACAACAACTAATTCCAATATTCACTTACCCATATTCGAACCATGCCCCTAAAGCCTTTAGAATCTTACCTTTTTGCCGAAAACCGATAACTAGATCCAAGTCTGGTTGCTCCAAAGATCCAAGCCTTCGATACAACACTCAATAAGACACTAATCACCAAAAGAAATCATCAATTAAAGGCCCTTAAAGCCCTATGCCCAAATCGACAGCCTCCCTAGATTTTAGGGACTTCGACTTTTTCTAACTTGTAAAATAAGACTAGATCTGAAGTGATGAGCACTTACCACTTATTCTTCTTTGATTTCTACGTAGATCTGATGCAGATCTATCCTTTAAATGATGGTAGAACTCGAATCCAGTAGATCTGAAGTTTCTGCTATAAGCCCCTAAATCTATGGTATGTCGGCTTTTTAAGTGATGAAGAAGATGACGATTTGAGGCTATAGCCTTGAATTATTGTTGCCGATAGATACTAAGGGTTTAGAGAAGATGAATGTTGATCAAAAGGAACAAAAATACTAAAGGATTTTGGCTTTGGAGAAATCGGCACAAGTAGTGAGCTTTCAGGATTTCGGCTTTTAACGGCGATTGGCTATGAAGGTTTAGTGGAGGATGGGATCGGCAGAGGAGGTGAATAAGGTGATCAGAAGGTTTTGGGTAGAAGATGAAGTATAAAGAAAGAAAGAAAATGGAGGAAAAAAAGAGGAAGAAAATTCGGCACCAATGAGAAGGGACTTGCGTTTTCGGCTTTTGTGAGAACTCAGAAAAGATGAATGAAAGCTTTCAGGTGGCTAACCCTAATCCTCCAAGATAGAAAAAGAAAAGAACCTAACCCTAATATCAACTAAAGCAATCGGCCCAACCTCCCTAAGGCCCTTGCCGAAATTCTATTGAGTGATCACATGCCTAAAATTAAAAAGTAACAATATGCCTACCTTACAACTTGAACCCTGGACCTCTAATTCCTTCCCAGGTGCCATTTATTTAGGAACCTAGTGGTGCCACCTTGCCACTTTACCAAGGCCTTATTTGTGTCATAATTTACGAAGTTCTTCTTAAAAGCCCACTTAACCAAATCTCCGATTCACTTAAAATCCAACCTTGATATTTTACCGAGTTTAACTTAGGCTTGGGCCTTCTAAAGGCCCACTAACACATTTAAACACAATTCCAATACTCAGAACACCAAAATTTCAAAATTTACCAAAAAATCACAAAAACCCGAAAAATCTCGAAAATCAGGGCGTTACAAATTATGTGTGTAAGATTAAGGGTGGTGAATGGCTTTGAAAATAGCCTCAAAATTGTCCACACGGGTAGACACATGGACATGTGTCTAGGCCATGTGTGACACACAGCCTGCCCTATGGGCGTGTGATCAGGCCGTGTGTCCCCTGCATCCTAATTATGAAAATTAGTATGCCCAGTAGTAAACACACGGGCAAAGACACGGCCGTGTGTCTCAGCCGTGTGGAGGACACGGCCTTAGGACATGGGCGCGTACCCAGGCCGTGTGAAGTCTGCACTTAATTTTTGGAATCTAATTCGCTACACGGCCTAAGCACACGGGCGTGCAATTTGGCTGTGTGACCTTATTTAAATGATGACGTCATATTCGGAGAGTTACACTGGCTAACCACACGGCTGTGTCCTAGAGCCACATGGGCGTGTGACTTTCCAAAACAAGAAAATTTTCTAAGTGTTGTAAAAATTTTGAAAGTTTTTGTTTCAGTCCTAAATTACTCCCAACGTATGTTTTGGGCCTCGTGGGCTTGTATAAGGGACGATCTGTACGTGATTGGATGATTTTAATTTGGAGCAAATTTTATGTCTTGATATTGTCTGAATGTTTATGTTTAAGTCCGGTAACGCCTCGAACTGTGTCCCTGTGCCAGATACGATTAAAGCTTGATAAATTTAGTGGTATCAGAGCTATAGTTTAGTCGATTCATAGACTAACATAGTGCGTGTACGAATCTAGCTATACATGCCATACGTAAATTACGATAGTGTGACAACTCCTGACATTTTAAATTTATGTTTTCATATAGTAATGGATCCCAATCAAGATATGACGGATGATGTGGAAAGTAACGCACTGGCTCCCATTTAAAGAGCAGTTCTATCTGAAAATCGACCTCCCACGGTTAGTCAAGGAGGAGGAGAAGAAGCTCGAGAAGCCTTTCTCTATATGATGAATACATGGTAAACGGAGTTCGTTCGTACAAACCCGAACGCTTAACCTCCTCCACCCCCTCCTAATCCTCAACTTGTACCCCAAGTGCCTCAAGGTACGAATTTTATGAGATTTCATAGAACCCCGGTTGATAGAATTTGAAAGAAAAGAGCCAACGAATTTAGGGCCAATGCTGATGATGACCCCGAGAAAGTAAAATTTTGGCTTGAAAATTCAATTCGAGTATTCGATGAACTATCTTACACACCTGGGAAATGTTTAAAGTGTGCTATATCTTTGTTGAGAGACTCAGTGTATCATTGGTGGAAGGCGCTAGTATCAGTGGTACCTTAAGAGAGGGTCACGTGGGAATTCTTCCAAGAAGAATTCTGAAAGAAATACATTAGTGAACGCTTCATCGATCAAAAACGTACAAAATTTCTTGACTTGAAACAAAGTCTCACGTCAGTTACTGAGTACGAAAGAGAGTTTGTCTGGCTGAGCAAATATGTATTCTCCGAGGCTAAAATGTGTCGAAGGTTTGAAGATGGACTTAATGAGGATATCAGAGTGTTAGTGGGTATTCTCGAATTGAAAGAATTTGTGGTACTTGTTGATCAGGCTTGTAAAGTCGAGGAACTGATCAAGCAAAAGAGAAATACCGAGGCTGAGGATAAAGATATAAGGAAGAGACAGATGAGTAAGTCATTTCCATCTCAGTCTAAGAAATTTAGAGACATGTACTCTTGCTCTCATGTGTCGGCTGGGTATTTGTACAAAGATCGTAAGAAGTAAAACTCGGCTTTTAAATCTCAGGCTACATCTGTGACTAGTGTGGGTAATGCTAGACCTTCTAGACTCAAGTGCCAACAATGTGGCATAAATCATTTTGGTAAGTGTAGAGTGAATGATGGATCCTGTTTCCGATGTGGTTCTTAAGACCACTATATCAAGGACTGTCCTGATATGGTTGAGAAGGAAAATTTTCAGAATGCGAGACCAAGTAGTATGCCTACAAAAGGGAAACCCTAGAAAAATGCTGGTAATGGGGCTAGTAGCAATAATGTAATGAGGGATACAATAGTGAGATCCAAAGTTAGAGCTCCGGCTAGAGCCTATGCCATACGTGCGCGGGAGGACGCATCTTCTCCCGATGTGATTACGAGTACTTTTCTCTCTATGACACTTTTGTTATTGCCTTGATTGACCTTGGTTCTACTCATTCATATGTGTGCATGAAATTGGTATCTAACATGAATATGCCTGTTGAGTCTTTGGAATTTATGCCTAAAGTGTCAAACTCGTTAGGCAAGCATGTTTTAGTTGATAAGGTATGTAAGAAATGTCCTTTGATGATTAGAGATCATTGTTTTCCGGCTGACTTGATGTTATTACCGTTCGATGAATTTGATGTTATATTGGGCATGGATTTGTTGACACTTCACGATGCTATAGTAAATTGTAGGCAAAATGTTATTGAATTTAAATGTGAAAATGGTGAAATTCTCCGGGTTGAATTAGATGAGTCAGATAGTTTGCCAATTGTAACAGCCCGGTTTAGACCCTAGTCAGAATAGTGGTTTCGAGACCACAAATCTGAGTCTGAAAAATATTTTAATATTATTTTCTGTGTTTGTGATATGTGAATTTGCATATGTGAAATTTTTGTAATTTAATTTGTCTATTTCAGTACTGAATATTGAAAAAGGATTTAATTGCATAATAGGTGAAATTAGCATGTTACATGTTTAATGTATGGATTTGAAATGGCTTTGGACTAATAGGTCCTTATGTGGTTATTTGACCATGTAATGTAGTAAATGACTTTGTTGGACATTAGTAAATGGTTTATTAATGTTTAAATGCAAGGGTATTTTAGTAAAATGCTTAATAAATGTTGTTTAATAAAATGAAAACATGAAATTGGCCATTATTATCATCCATATAGCCGATTATATCAAGAAAATAAAAAGAAGAAAGCCATTTTAGGTTTCGGCTAGCTTAATCCTTGATTAATGTATGAATTTTCGTCTGTTTTTGATAATTTCTACGTTTCTGTTATCGTTGCTTCGTGCTCTTCAAAACCCATGTCTGAATTTCTGTTTCTGTTGAAGATTATGAAATGTGCCATTAATGATTATATGAGCTTTGTGATGTTTTTATATGGATTATGAAAGATATATGTGAGATTATCATGCTTTGTTCTTGAATTTTTGATGGAATAGAGCTATTTGGGCTAATTTGTGAAATTGAGGTTTTGAAGGACTAAATTGTGAATTAAATATATTATTTGGGCTTGTATGGAAGCTATGTATATTCGGCCAAGCTATAGTCTTGGTGAATTTTGCATATTTGTGATTTTGTGAAAAGTAGACTAAATTGTCAAAGTGTGAAAATGTAAGGGCTAAAATGCAAAGTGCCCTAAATATGTGTTCATGGATGATTTTGAATGAAATGAATTATTGAATGATTGAATGATTGAATGGTTGAATTTGAATTGTATTAGATCAAGAACAAAGAAAATCAGACTTAGATCGATGGAAGTCCAAAATAGTTGAATAGTCGACTCGTTTCCGTCTGAAATTCATACGAGGCAAGTCAAAATACAATTACGTGTTAAATTGATTGAATGTTGTATATACTAGTTAAAATTTGTATTGGAAGGCTGTGAGAGCCGGATGAATGAATTTCGAGTAAATTTTGATAATATGCTAGTATCTAAAAAGCTCTGTATGTAACGCCCCGTACCCGAGACCGTCGCCGGATTCGAACACGAGGTGTTAACAGACTTAATTCATTACTTAAACCGCTCAAACAATTTATTTTTTTAAAATTTCCAGTCAAGCTAGCAACCTGCATCACAGTCGCTTAAAAATTCATATCTCGAGTTCCAAAACTCGAAATCCAATTCCATAAATTTTACCTGAAACTAGACTCATATATATATTTACTAATTTTTTTCTATAATTTTTGGTCAAGCAAATTAGTACAGTTTATTAGTTAAATTCTCCCCTGTTTTAGGGTTTGACTGCTCTGACCTCTGTGTATTTCGAATCAGATATCTCTCTGTACAGAATTTTAATGTCTATGAAGTTTGTTTAACTTAAAACTAGACTCAATAAGAAATCTTTACATATAAAGCATTACTTCTAATTATTGTTTTACAATTTATTATGAATTTTTAAAGTCAGAACAGGGGATCCAGAAATCACTCTGGCCCTGTTTCACAAAAATTCAAATATCTCATAAAATATAATTCATATACCTGTTTTGTTCAATCCATATGAAAATAGACTCATTAATATTCAATTTAATAACTTACTCATCATTTAATTCCATTTCTACTATTTTTAGTAATTTTTCAAATTTACATCACTGCACGCTGATGATTGCTTTTATGGCAAATTTCACTTTACTAAGGATTTTCATGGACTAAATATCATTTTAAACATACATAACATCAAATATGACTTAGATTGGCCATTCCAATGGCTAATCATTTACAAACCCTTTTCTTGCCAAACCATAGCCATATCATAAGATCATTTACACAAAGTAAGTATTTTGCCATACATGCCACATTCAAAACACACAAGCCATTTTACCAATTTAGGCCTTCGGATAGTGTGAACGAGTCTTCTACCTATCCCGATTCTCAAGCCAGCTTGTCAAAACTACAATGAAAGAAAAGGAGGGAGTAAGTACAAATGCTGAGTAAGTTCACATGTAAATAGCAAGTAACATAATCACACAATCCCACAAAAACATTATTTGCATAAACAACACCAAGACATTCATGTTTCATTTGTATTTAATATATTTCTACGATTTCATCATACCAAGTTCTCAACCCGAGGGTTTAAGCACATACTTGTCAAATTTTCTCATTTACCACACTTACCAACATGTCACCTTCATTTTAGGCCTTCTTCTTATTCACTTAAGATTCACCCGTTGAACACATCGGAATATAATTTGAATACGCGGATCTCATGAACATAAGAGCCATACCCGCAGCTAGACAAACTCAATAGCTCATGGAACTTATGTAGCCAAGCTACCATGTAACCCGCCCATAAGTGAACTCGGACTCAACTCAACGAGCTCGGGCGTTCGCATCCACAAGTGAACTCGGACTCAACTCAACGAGCTCGGATGCCTAGTTACATCTCACGAACTCGGACTCAACTCAACGAGTTTGGAACTCAACCATCCTAGTGACATCTCACTTGTATTCTAATGTATTCCCAAGGTTCAAACGGGCTTTTTCCTCAATCACACATCTTTGTCGTCTTCCACGGAATATCGAAACCGATACTCGGTTCCAATTCATATTTAACAAGTAATAAACATAATTTGCATATTACTCAACAATAACCACAAAGCATAATATTTCATAATAATAATCATCATATCATATAAATATCATTAAGTTAATTAAAATGACAATTATGTTACTACATTTACACATGAACTTACCTCGATACAAAATTATTAGCAATCGAGCCTATTCTTCGTAAACTTTGTTTTTCTCTAGATCTCGACTTGAATCTCGTTTCTCTTGATCTATAATGCCAAATTAATCTTATTTAATACATACATTCATCAAAACAACATTTAATACAAACTTTGGCAAAATTACATTTTTGCCCCTAAATTTTTGCGTAATTACACTTTTTCCCCTAGGCTCGAGAATTAAACTTCATCCCTTATTCTTATGATTTATGACATGCTGATCATTTTTCCCTTCTATGGTAACATCAAATTCACACTCTAACATGTACTTATGACTATTAGGTATTTTTACCGATTAAGCCCTTTTACTCGTTTTCGCTTAAAACCGAGTAGTACAAGTTGTCTAACATAATTTAAAACCTCATTTTCTATCATAAAACACCTAAATACAAAAATTTTACCTATGGGTATTTTTCCAAATATGAACCCTAGGTTGAATTATTGCTAGCATAAGCTTAATCGAGCTACCGGGATTCCAAAAGCGTAAAGAACATTAAAAACGGGGCTTGGAATCACTTACCATAGAGCTTGGGAGCTTGAAACAAACCCTAGCTATGGAGAACCCTTGAAATTTCGGCCTAATGAAGAAGATGGACAAGAATTGGCTTTTAATTTTGTTTTTAATTCATTTTAATAACTAAATGACCAAAATGCCCTTACTACTAAACTTTCCAAAAATTCCATCCATGTCCAATTTTTGTCCATAGACTTAGAAATTGGTAAAATTGCTATTTAAGACCTCCTCATTAATATTCCAAAACAATTTCATACTAAAAACTCCTAGAATGCAAGTTTTACAAATTATTCGATTTAGTCCCTAATTTCAATCTAAACACTTTAGGCATAGGATTTCATCACGAAATTTTCACACAATCATGCAATCATATCATAAACATCAAAATAATTATAAAATAATTATTTCTATCTCAGATTTGTGGTCACAAAACCACTATTTCGATTAGACCCTAATTCAGGATATTAAAACTCTTCCCCCCTTTAAGGATTTTCGTCCTCGAAAATCTTACCGGTAAACAGATGTGGGTATTGATTTCTCATGGTTTCCTCATATTCCCATATAGTTTCTTCTACTCCGTGTTGTTGCCACAATACTTTCACGAGAGTGACACTTTTATTTCTTAGTTGCTTGACCTCTCGAGCTAAAATCTTAATCGGTTCTTCTTCGTAAGTCATATCCTACGTAGCTCAATTCTCGTCGGTGAAATTATATGTGAAGGATCCGAACGATACCGACGTAGCATAGATACATGGAATACATCATGCATATTCTGTAATTCAGATGGCAATGATAACCAATAAGCTACTAGTCCAACTCTCTCAATCACTTCAAACGGTCCAATAAAACGTGGACTTAATTTGCCTTTCTTGCCAAATCTGAGAACTTTCTTCCACGGGGATACTTTCAAAAACACTTTGTCACCAACTTGGTATTCAATCTCTTTTCTCTTCAAATCTGCATACGATTTTTATCTGTCTGAAGCTGCTTTCAAGCAATCTCTGGTGACTTTTACTTTCTCTTCTGTTTCCTTAACTAGATCGACCCCGTAAATCTAATTTTCCTTAAGCTTTGTCCAATACAAAGGTGTGTGACATTTACGTCCATACAAAGCTTCATAAGGTGCCATCTTCAAACTCGTCTGATAACTATTATTATAAGCAAATTCTACCAACAGTAAGTACCTTTCCCAACTACCTTGAAATTAAGTACCTTTCCCAACTACCTTGAAATTCCAATACGCAACATCTGAGCATGTCTTCAAGAATCTAAATTACTCTCTCTGATTGTCCATCAGTTTGTGGATGAAAGGCAGTGCTAAAATTTAACTTTGTACCTAATGCCTCTTGCAACTTTTGCCAAAACCGTGAAGTAAATCTTGGATCTCTATCTGAAATGATTGACAAAGGTATTCCATGAAGTCTAACAATCTCACGGATATACAATTCAGCCAACTTATTAAGAGAATAATCTGTACGTACCGGAATAAAATGAGCTGATTTAGTCAGTCTGTCAACTATTACCCAGATGGCATTTTTCTTCCCCGGAGTTAACGGTAACCCTGATATAAAATCCATAGTAATCCGATCCCATTTCCATTCAGGAACCATGATAGGCTGGAGTAATCCCGAAGGTACTTGGTGTTTAGCTTTCACTTGTTGACAAACTAAGCACTTTGATACAAACTCGGAAATATCTCTTTTCATTCCACTCCACCAGTACATTTTCTTCAAGTCATTATACATTTTCATACTACTCGGATGAACCGCCAAACAACCATTATGTGCTTCATGCAAAATCTTTTGAATCCACTCATCATTTTTTGGTACACAAATCTGATTTTTAAACATCAAGCAACCATCGAACCAACTCAAATCGATCCCGTATCGCTTCACTTTCTGCTCGCTTTCTTTTGGCTTGCAAATCTTGATCATTTTTCTGAGCTTCAGAAATCTCTTGTAAAAACATCGGTCTTGCTCTTAACTCTGCTAGAATCAAACCATCATCTGATACCTTTAACCGAGTGTTCGTAGCTCTCAAAGCACACAGTAACTTTCTGCTCAAAGCATCAGCGACCACATTCGCTTTTCCCAGATGGTAATCAATAACAAGCTCGTAATCTTTCAATAACTCCAACCATCTTCGCTGTCTCAAATTCAAATCTTTTTGTGACATCAAGTACTTAAGACTTTTGTGGTCGGTATATACACGACACTTTTCACCATACAAATAATGTCGCCAAATCTTCAAAGCAAACACTATAGTAGCCAATTCCAAATCATGAGTTGGATAATTTCTTTCGTGAGATTTTAACTGCCTCGAAGCATAAGCCACCATTTTTCCTTCTTGCATAAGTACACATCCTAAGCCATTTCGAGAAGCATCACTATACACCACAAATTCTTTACCTGATTCGAGTTGTACCAACACTGGTGCTTCAGTTAATAACTTTTTTAATTCTTCAAAACTTTGTTGACATTCTTCCGTCCATTCAAATTTAACATTCTTTCAGAGTAGTCTAGTCATAGAAGCAGCAATTATAGAAAATCCATTTACAAACCGTCGATAATACCCAGCTAGCCCCAAGAAACTTCTAACCTCGGTTACATTTTTTGGTGGTTTCCAATCAACAATGGCTGAAATCTTACTAGGATCAACCCGTATACCATCACCTGAAACAATATGACCTAAAAATCCAACTTCCTGAGCCAAAATTCACTTTTACTAAACTTAGCATACAATGCTTATCTCTCAAAGTTTGCAAAACTATCCTCAAATGCTCAGCATGCTCTGTCTCATCTTTTGAATAAATTAAAATATCATCTATAAACACCACAACAAATTTGTCCAAGTATGGTCGAAATATGCGATTCATTAAATCCATAAACACAGCAGGAGCATTTGTCAACCCGAATGGCATAACTAAAAATTCATAATGACCGTACCTTGTTCTAAAAGCGGTTTTTAGGCACATCCGACTCTTTTTTACTCGCATGTGTGGTAGTACCTGGATCTCAAGTCAATCTTTGAAAACCATGTCGCTCCTTTTAGGTGATCAAATAAATCATCAATTCTTGGCAACGGATATTTGTTTTTGATTGTCACCTTGTTT
This sequence comes from Gossypium anomalum, assembly GCA_025698475.1. Classification (NCBI taxonomy): domain Eukaryota; kingdom Viridiplantae; phylum Streptophyta; class Magnoliopsida; order Malvales; family Malvaceae; genus Gossypium; species Gossypium anomalum. Next base: position 34,520,547 of record CM046959.1, on the reverse strand, counting down.
AATCGCCGATAGTCAACACACAACCTCATAGAACCATCCTTCTTTTTCACAAATAACACAGAGCACCCCAAGGTGAAAAACTTAGTCTCACAAAGCCTTTATCAGTCAACTCTTGCAACTGTGACTTTAATTCTTTCAACTCTGCTGGTGCCATTCTATGGAGCAATTGAGATTGGAGCTGTTCCCGGTATCAAATCAATACCAAATTCTACTTCCTCGATCGAGGCAAATCCAGCCAATTCTTCCGAAATACGTCCGTAAATTCGCATAATAACCGACATCGATTCAACTTTCTTTTCAACTTCTTTTGTATTAATTACATACGCCAAATAAGCTTTATAACCCTTTCTCAAATATCTCTGAGCCGACATTGAAGAAATCATAGTAGATAATGCCTTTGATTTGTCTAGTTCAACCCGTAGAATTTTACCACTTTCACATTTTAATTCTATAACCTTTTCTTTGCAATTTATTATAGCATCATGCAATGTCAACCAATCCATACCCAAAATAACATCAAATTCATCAAACGGCAACAACATCAAGTCGACCGGAAACTAATGACCCCAAATCATTAAAGGGCATTTCTTGCATACTTTATCAACTTTCACACATTTGCCTAACGAATTCGACACTCTAATCATAAATTCTGTGTTCTCAACAGGTATGTTCATACTAAACACCAGTTTCATGCATACATATGAATGAGTAGAACCGAGATCAATCAAAGCAATAACATTAACATCATAAAGAGAAAATATACCACTAATCACATCGGTGATGAAGCATTTTCACGTGCCTTTATAGCATAAGTTCTAGCTGGAGCCCTTGCTTCAGATTTAGCTATTGAATCTCTGGCTACATTTTTGCTGCTTGCTTTATTTCCAGCTTTTCTCGAATATCTTCCCTTCGAGTCTGCACCACTAGCTTTTACATTTTGAAAATTTTCTTTCTCAGCTCTCTCTGGGCAGTCTCTAATAAAATGATCCAGAGAACCACACCAAAAACATTCATTCGCTCTACATGGGCCAAAATGATTTTTGCCACACTGCTGGCACTCGGGCTTCACAAATCTCGTATTTCCCACACTAGCTGCAGAAGTAGTCTGAGATTTAGGACCCACATTTTGCTTCTTAAAATTTCCATATGATTGTCCAGCCAAAACCTGTGAACGAGGATTCATATTTCTAGATTTTATGGATTGCTGTGAGAATGAACTGCTCGTCGGTCTTTTCTTCCAATTTCTAGTCTTAGCCTCTACCTTTTTCTTCTCTTTAAGTAGTTCTTCAGCCTTGCAAGCTCGATCAACCAGTACTACCATTTCTTTTAATTCAAGAATCTCAACAAACACTTTGATGTCTTTATTGAGTCCGTCTTCAAATCGTCTGCACATTTTAGCTTCTGTAGGAATATATTCTCTAGCATAGTTACTCAACCTGACAAACTCCCTTTCGTATTCAGTAACTGTCATGTTTCCCTGCTTTAATTCAAGAAACTCTTTATGGTTCTGATCAATAAATCTTTCACTGATATATTTCTTCCGAAATTCTTCTTGAAAGAACTCCCAAGTTACTTTCTCTTTCGGTACTATTGAAGTCAATGTCTTCCACCAATGATAAGTTGAATCCTCAACAATGATATAGCACATTTCAAGCATTCTTGTGTGTACAAGACAATTCATCAAATACTCGAATAGAATTCTCGAGCCAAAGCTCGCTTTCAAGCATCATCATCAATATTTGCCCTGAATTCTTGGCCCCTTGTTTCTGATTTTGTCAATCTGGATTTCGTGAAATTTCATCGATCTACACCTTGAGGCATCGTGAGTGCAGATTGAGGAATCGGTTGGGTCTGCATTGAACGAACTTCGAGATACTAGGCACTCATCATCCGGAGAAAGGCTTCTCGAGCCCTTCTCTCCTCCTCCTTGACCGACAGCGCAGGAGGTGGATTTTCGATTGGCACCGCCCCTTCACGTGAGTGAGTGCAAGACTCTCTACATCATCACCGCAACTCGATTGGGATCCATTTACTATATAAAAAATCAATTAAAAGGTCAGAAGTCGTCACACTATCACAATTTATATATATGGCATGTATAGCAAAACCCGTACATACAACACATTAGTCCGAGAACCAACTAAACCTGCTCTGATACCACCAAATGTAATGCCGTGCACAGAGACCGTCACGGATTCGAACACGAGGTGTTAACAGACTTAATTCATTACTTAAACCGCTCAAACAATTTATTTTTTTAAAATTTCCAGTCAAGTTAGTAATATGCATCACAGTCACTTAAAAATTCATATCTCGAGTTCCAAAACTAAAAATCCAATTCTGTAAATTTTATCTGAAACTAGACTCATATATATATTTACTAAATTTTTTCTATAATTTTTGGTCAAGCCAATTAGTACAGTTTATTAGTTAAATTCTCCCCTGTTTTAGGGTTTGACTGCTCTGATCTCTGTGTATTACGAATCACATATCTCTCTGTACAGAATTATAATGTCTATGACATTTGTTTCTATTTAAATCTGTACATATAAAGAATGACTTCTAATTATTTTTTTACAATTTATTATGAATTTTTAAAGTCAGAACAGGGGATCCAAAAATCACTCTGGCCCTGTTTCACAAAAATTCAAATATCTCATAAAATATAATTTATATACCTGTTTTGTTCAATCCATATGAAAATAGACTCATTAGTCTTCAATTGCATAGCTTACTCATCATTTAATTTCATTTCTACTATTTTTAGTAATTTTTCAAATTTACATCACTACTGCTGCCAAATTCTGTTTTATGGCAAATTTCACTTTACTAAGGATTCTCATGGACTAAATATCATTTTAAACATACATAACATAAAATATGACTTAGATTGGCCATTCCAATGGCTAATCATTTACAAACCCTTTTCTTGCCAAACCATAGCCATATCATAAGATCATTTACACAAAGTGAGTATTTTGCCATACATGCCACATTCAAAACACACAAGCAATTTTACCAATTTAGGCCTTCGGATAGTGTGAACGAGTCTTCGACCTATCCCGATTCTCAATCTAGCTTGTCAAAACTACAATGAAAGAAAAGGAGGGAGTAAGCACAAATGCTTAGTAAGTTCACATGCAAATAGCAAGTAACATAATCACACAATCCCACAAAAACATTATTTTCATAAACAACACCAAGACATTCATGTTTCATTTGTATTTAATATCTTTCTACGATTTCATCATACCAAGTTCTCAACCCGAGGGTTTAAGTACATACCTGTCAAATTTTCTCAGTTACCACACTTACCAACATGTCACCTTCATTTTAGGCCTTCTTCTTATTCACTTAAGATTCACCCGTTGAACACATCGGAATATAATTTGAATACGCGGATCTCATGAACATAAGAGCCATACCCGCAGCTAGACAAACTCAATAGCTTGCGAAACTTACGTAGCCAAGCTACCATGTAACCTGCCCATAAGTGAACTCGGACTCAACTTAACGAGCTCGGGCGTTCGCATCCATAAGTGAACTCCGACTCAACTCAACGAGCTCGGATGCCTAGTTACATCTCACGAACTCGGACTCAACTCAACGAGTTCGGAACTCAACTATCCTAGTGACATGTCACTTGTATTCTAATGTATTCCCAAGGTTCAAATGGGCTTTTTCCTCAATCACACATCTTTGCCGTCTTCCACGGAATATCGAAACCGATACTCGGTACCAAATCATATTTAACAAGTAATAAACATAATTTGCATATTACTCAACAATAACCACAAAGCATAATATTTCATAATAATAATCATCATATCATATAAATATCATTAAGTTAATTAAAATGACAATTATGTTACTACATTTACACATGAACTTACCTCGATACAAAATTATTAGCAATCGAGCCTATTCTTCGTAAACTTTGTTTTTCTCTCGATCTCGACTTGAATCTCGTTTCTCTTGATCTATAATGTCAAATTAATCTTATTTAATACATACATTCATCAAAACAGCATTTAATACAAACTTTGGCAAAATTACATTTTTGCCCCTAAACTTTTGCATAATTACACTTTTGGCCCTAGGCTCGGGAATTAAACTTCATCCCTTATTCTTATGTTTTATGACATTTTGATCATTTTTCCCTTCTATGGTAACATCAAATTCACACTCTAACATGTACTTATGACTAGTAGGTATTTTTACCGATTAAGCCCTTTTACTCGTTTTCGCTTAAAATCGAGTAGTACAAGTTGTCTAACATAATTTAAAACCTCATTTTCTATTATAAAACACCAAAATACACAAATTTCACCTATGGGTATTTTTCCAAATATGAACCCTAGGTTGAATTATTGCTAGCATAAGCTTAATCGAGCTACCGGGATTCCAAAAGCGTAAAGAACATTAAAAATGGGGCTTGGAATCACTTACCATGGAGATTGGAAGCTTGAAACAAACCCTAGCTATGGAGAACCCTTGAAATTTCGGCCTAATGAAGAAGATGGACAAAAATTGGCTTTTAATTTTGTTTTTAATTCATTTTAATAACTAAATGACCAAAATGCCCTTACTACTAAAGTTTCCAAAAATTCCATCCATGTCCAATTTTTGTCCATAGACTTAGAAATTGGTCAAATTGCTATTTAAGACCTCCTCATTAATATTCCAAAACAATTTCATACTAAAAACTCCTAGAATGCAAGTTTTACAAATTATTCGATTTAGTCCCTAATTTCAATCTAAGCACTTTAGGCATAGGATTTCATCACGAAATTTTCACACAATCATGCAATCATATCATAAACCTCAAAATAATTATAAAATAATTATCTCTATCTCGGATTTGTGGTCACGAAACTACTATTCCGATTAGGCCCTAATTCGGGATATTACACTGTATGTTTCTAAAGGAACGTTGACATCGATCTGAGATATCGTCTAAGATCGTGTCTGGGACACAGGCCTCAATTTAAGATTTACATGTAAGACCATGTCTGGGACATCGGTATCATATCTGATTTCGTGTAAGACCCTGTCTAGTACAGAGGCATCGATACTGAATTACATGTACGACCACGTCTGGGGCGTCAGTATTGTACCCGTTTATGAGTATCTGTATCATTTTTGAATCATCTGATGATATAGTACGAGATATGGGAATGAATGTATGAAATGTATAATCTATACAGGTACGTCTGTAATGTACTAAATTTCTGAATATGAAAGACCTTGTTTCTGTGAAACAATGAATGCGAAGTATGTACTAAATCATGGAAATGAAACATGACATGTATACAAGCAAATAATCATGGTTAGGCTCATGAATTACTCTGTGAAATGGTTGTGAATTCTTGCTATTGACTTTTACTTTATATGCTTTAATAGCTAGACTAGTTGTATTTGGCTTACTAAGTTCTTTGTAGCTTACTCTGTGTGAATTCTGTCTGTTTTATAGTTAACGTAGCTACTGAAGGCTCGAGGATAGTCGAGGATTGTCACCATACTATTGAACTCATTTTTGTACTTTTGAAAGTGTAAATATTTTTAAGTATGGCATGTATAGGCTAGAATGTCTATGTATTTAAGCTTTGATATGTATATATGTTATGTCATGAGAGTTGACTAGCAAATGATATATTGTGCATAGTTTTGGTGTTGGTTGGTGTTGCCAAATTGTGTATGCTTGTAAGGTTTATATGGCCTTGTATGTGGTAGTTATTTTGAAGTATGTCAAGTTGAGGATATGGTAAATTTAAGCATGAGTTAGAAGGTGCCATAAGTGACCTATGAAATGAGCATTTTGGCATGTTGTTGTAATATGATTTTTAATGTGTTTTTGTATGGATTTGAATAGGTTACTGAATGATGATGATTTAGTTATAATGAAGCATATTTTATGCATTGTATTGGCTGAAAATTTAGGCATGGATGTTGTTTAATATTGTTTATAGGGATGTCTCAAAAAGGGGTGGCAAGTTGGCATAAACCAAGCCTGCATTGTGCCACATGGTCAGGGAACACGGGCGTACCTTATGGCCGTGTATGCAAAGAAGTAACCTCTTAAAGTCACACAGTTAAGACACATGGGCGTGTCATATGGTCGTGGGCTTAAGTCAGTAGCTAGCTAAGTTTCACACAGCCATAGCACACGGGTGTGTCTATTGGCCATGTATAAAAGTCAGTATATATACTTTGTTTTGGCACGGCTGGATCACATGGGTGTGTCTGATTCTAGTGTGAGCCATACGGCCTGGTCACACGGGCATGTGACCTCAACAGAATTGAAAAATTTTTCTAAGTTCTAAAAATTTTGAATGTGTTCGGTTTAGTCTCGACCTTTTTTAAAAGTATGTCTTAGGTATTGGAGACCTCCATAAGGGATGAATTGTTAATTTGCTTATGCATTAATATTATGTAATATCTGTGGTTCTGTGTTAATCTGTAATGTTCTGTCTATCTGGTAATGCCCCTTACCTATTCCGATGACGGTTACGGGATAAGGGTTTACACCAATTATGATTTCTTCGATGTCTGCTCAGAAATGTATGAGAAAAGGATGTGAGGCTTATTTGGCTTATGTGTTGAATACGAAAGAGTCAGAATTAAAGATTAAATCAGTGCCTGTTGTATGTCAATACCCGGATGTGTTCCCAGAAGAACTACCTAGATTACCTCCTGTTAGGGAAGTTGAGTTTGGTATTGAGTTGGCCCCTGGTATAGCACCTATCTCGATTGCTCCATATAGGATGGCCCTGACTGAGTTGAAAGAACTGAAGTCACAGTTGCAAGAATTTACTGGCAAGGGTTTTATGAGACCGAGCTTTTCACTATTGGGTGCTCTGGTATTATTCGTGAAAAACAAAGATGGATCTATGAGGTTGTGTATAGATTACCGACAGCTCAATAAGGTAACAATTAAGAACAAGTATCCTTTGCCAAGGATTGATGACTTGTTTGACCAATTAAAAGGAGCGACATGGTTTTCTAAAATATATTTAAGGTCTGGCTACTATCAGTTGCGAGTTAAAGAGTCAGATGTGCCTAAAATTGCTTTTAGAACGAGGTATGGCCACTATGAATTTTTAGTGATGGCTTTTGGTTTAACTAATGCTCCTGCAGTTTTTATGGACTTAATGAATCGCATCTTTAGGCCATATTTGAATAAGTTTGTGGTTGTGTTCATCGACGATATTTTGATTTATTCTCGTGATGAATCTGAACATGCCGAACACTTGAGAACTATTTTGCAGACTTTGAGAGATAAATAGTTGTATGCTAAATTTAGTAAAAGCGAGTTTTGGCTTTGAGAAGTTGGGTTCTTGGGCCACATTATTTCGGGTGATGGTATTAGAGTTGACCCGAGTAAAGTTTCTGCTATCATCGAAAGGAAACTGCCAAGGGATGTATCCAAGGTTAGAAGCTTTTTGGGCTTAGCCAATAACTACCGACGATTTGTCAAGGGATTTTCTATGATTTCCACTCCTTTGACAAGATTGCTTCAAAAGGATGTTAAGTTCTAGTGGTCGAAAAAGAGTCAGCAAAGCTTTGAGAAATTGAAGATGTTGTTGACTAAAGCACTTGTTCTGGTACAACTCGAGTCAGGTAAAGAATTTATGATTTATAGTGATGCTTCCTTAAATGGTTTGGGATGTGTACTTATGTAAGAGGATAAAGTCATAGCTTACGCTTCGAGACAGTTGAAACCTCATGAGAAGAACTATCCAACACATGACTTAGAGTTGGCCACCATAGTGTTTGCTTTGAAGATTTGGCGACATTATTTATTTGGTGAGAAATGGCATATCTATACCGATCACAAAAGTCTTAAGTACTTGATGACTCAAAAGGATTTGAACTTGCGGCAACGAAGATGGTTGGAACTGTTAAAAGATTATGAGCTTATGATTGATTACTATTCGAGTAAGGTGAATGTAGTCACCGATGCTTTGAGTAGGAAGTCATTTTTTGCCTTGAGGGCTATGAATACAGGGCTAACTTTGTTCGATGATGGTTTAGTTCTTGCCGAGTTGAGAGCTAGACTGACTTTTCTTCAGCAGATTTCTGATCCTCAGAAAGTTGATAAAAAGTTGCAAGCTAAGAGAGTTCAGTGTGAGTAAACCAGATTTTCTAAGTGACTCCGATGGTTGTTTGAGATTTATTGGTAGGATTTGTCTTCCAAAGGACACTAAATTGATACGGAGTATTTCACATGAGGCGCACAACAGTTATTTGTCAGTTCACCCGAGAAACACAAAAATGTATAATGACTTGAAGAAACTGTATTAGTAGAATGGTATGAAGAGAGATATCTCAGAGTTTGTATTGAAGTGTCTAATATGTCAATAAGTAAAGGCTGAATACCAAGTACCTTCAGGTTTGCTCCAGCCTATCATGGTTCCCGAGTGGAAATAGGATCAGATTACTATGGATTTTGTAACTAGTTTGCCAATGACTCTGAGAAAGAAAGATGTTGTTTGGGTTGTGGTTGATAGGCTTACGAAATTAGCTCACTTTATTCCTGTATGTATCGATTACTCACTTGATAGACTAGCCGAGTTGTACGTTTCTGAAATTGTGAGATTACACAGAGTACCTTTGCCGATTGTTTTAGATAGAGATCCGAGGTTCACTTCGTGGTTTTAGAAAAAGTTACAAGAAGCCTTGGGTACGAAGTTAAACTTTAGTATCGCTTTCCATCCACAAACTGACGATTAATCAAAGAGAATAATTCAAGTACTTGAAGACATGCTCTGATGCTGTGTATTGGAATTTCAAGAAAGTTAGGAAAAGTACTTACTGTTGGTAGAGTTTGCCTACAAAAACAGTTATCAGACGAGTTTGAAAATGGCACCTTATAAAGCATTATACAGACGTAAGTGCCGAACACCTTTGTATTGGACTGAGCTCAAGGAAAATTAGATTCACGGGGTTGACTTAGTCAAAGAAATTGAAGAGAAAGTGAAGATAATTCGTGATTGTTTGAAAGCTACTTTAGATAGACAGAAATCATACGTGGATTTGAAGCGAAAAGAGATTGAGTTTCAAGTCAGTGATAAGGTATTTCTGAAAGCATCTCCATGGAAAAAGGGGTTGAGATTTGGTAGGAAAGGCAAGTTGAGTCCTCATTTTAGAGGGCCGTATGAGGTTACCGAGAGAAGAGGGTCAGTTGCCTATCAGTTAGCCTTACCATCCGAATTGGAAAAAGATTCATAACGTGTTCTATGTGTCTATATTGCACCGTTATCGATCTAATTCTTCATATGTGATTTCACCGACAGAAGTGGAGATTCGACCGGATATGACTTATGGTGAGGAACTGGTTAAGATTTTGGCTCGAGAAGTCAAACAATTGAGAAGAAAAAGCATAGCCCTTGTGAAATTGTTATGGTAAATACATGGGGTTGAAGAGGCTACATGAAAGCCTGAGGAGGCCATGAGAAACCAATACCCAAACCTTTTGCTAGTAAGATTTTTGGGGACGAAAATCCCTAAAAGGGGGAGAGTTGTAACATTTCAATTTAAGGTTTAGCCAAAATAGTGATTTTGAGACCACAAATTTGAAGTAGAAATAATTATTTTATGATTATTTGATGGTCCATGATATGATTGCATGTTAGTAAGAAATTTTCATGAAGAAATTTTATGCCTAAAGTGTCCAATTTGAAGTTAGGGACTAAATTGAATAAGTTACAAAATACATGTTCTAGAAGTGTTGAGCATGAAATTTCATTGAATTATTAACTAGAGGTCCTTAAATAGCAACTTTACCAAGTTCTACAATTTTGGACAAAAATGGGCATGAATAGGAAAAATTTGAAGAAAAAAGGCCTTAAGGGCATTTTTGTCATTTAGTAAATAAAAGAATAAAAAGGGAAAATCAAGTCAAATTTGGCTCATCTTCTCCATGTACCAGCCGAAAATTTCATGCTCTCTATATCTAGGGTTTTCAAGATTTCAAGCTTGATTGTAAGTGCTCCTAAGCCCTGTTTTTAATGTTCTTTACATTTTTGAAGTTGTCATCGACCGATCTAGCTATTTCTACCATTATTTTAAGCTAGGGTTCATGTACAAAAACTTACCCATGTGTGACATGCATGTATTTTGATGTTTAATAGAGGAATATGACTGTTAGATGTGTGATAAACATCTTTTACTAAGTGATTTTTAGTGAAAACACCAAAAAAGGGTTTATTTGTAAAACATGAAGAAATGGGTAGTAGAAATGTGATTTAATGAGAAATATGGGTTGATATGAGTTAGAATATGAATATGCTAGGCTTGAGTAACCAAGAAAATGCATGCATTTCATTTTACGAGCCTAGAGACCAATTTGTAAATAAGTGAAAAGTTAGGGGTAAAATGGTAATTTTACCAAAGTATGTGTTATGAGTCAATTTGACCAATGTATGTATTGAACAAGTTAAATTTGACATTATAGAACAAGAAAAATGTGATTCGGGTCTTGATCGAGGGAAAAATAAAGTTTACGAGGATTAGACTCGTTTCTATCATTTTATACTGAGGTAAGTTCATCTGCAAATAATGCAACATGTACCATACTTTAAATGCTTTAATATTGCATGTATGGTGAGTATATACATATTTAATGTGATGTTGTATCATGTGTTTAGATGCTTACACTTTTATTATGAATTATGCTTTGAATATTTCATGAATATGTGATTGGTGCTATGGATATTGAAATCGACATTACGAGTAAGTTTGATAGAGATGTGGTATTGATGAATCCTATTTGAACCTTAGGAATAGTTTAGGATACAAGTGACATGTCACCAGGAATTATGTGATCTGAACTGATTGAGTTGTGGTCTGAGTTCATGATTTATGTGATTTGAACTCATGAGTTGTGGTCTGAGTTCATGATTATGAGACACATGTTATGGCAGTCCAAGTACTGGTCTCGTACATACTATTGATAGTGAGGTAGTCTGGCATGTGTTGCAGCTACCTGACAGCCTGTATGAGGAGACCCGTGAGTAGCTCGAAAGCGAGCAACATGTGATATGAAATATGAAGTAGCATTGGCTACATATGGGGCACTTAGGTGCAAGATTCTGATGTATCCGACAGTATTCCGAGTGTTCAACAGGTAGTTCAAGAGAAGCTCAATGAGTAATCTTAGTGATTGCACCAAGATGAAAAGTATATCATTATGTGCAAGTGGCACATGTATGTACATCGAACTCATGAGAATGACATGAGACATGATGAACTTGGGGTAAGAATATGTATATATATATATGTATATGAGGAATAAGTTTAAGAGATTTGATAAAATGCAAGATTATGTTTATTATGTTAAATGTATGACTAATGCTTGTTTAAGTTGCATTTTATTTGCATGTGAACTTACTAGGCTTTAAGTCTTACCCTCTTTTCCTTTCCTTTTCTTATAGTGTCACCAAGCTAGCTCGGGGATCATCGAACGTCGGAGACTCTACCACACTATCAATTGTATAATTGGCTATAGTTAGTCTTATCATTTTGAGTATGACATGTATAGGGACTTGGTATTTTTGTTATATGTCATATTGATTAGCCAAATGTGTTGGCTCATGATGGTGCCGTGATTCATTTTGTATATGACCATAAGAGGTGGCTCATATTGATTGTTGGGTTGTAACCCTAATCATTTATGCATGCATGCAAATGTGTTTATGTTTTGATATGGTTTGGTTGTTTGTGGATGAAATGTGTGATAAATGGCATATGTATCTAATGAATGAATGGGAACTAATAGGTATGACCATAATTATAATGTAATTGAGTAACTTGAAAGAAGAATTATAATGATTAATAAACATGAAATTGGTGTGGAATGCCATATGGTAGTATGATGATTGAAGTATGTGATATGTCCACATTAAAAAGTCATGGATTAATCGTAATAGTGTATGCTTGTGTAATTAAACGTGCCATGTTGCATGCTATTAAGTGAAATTATGTGTGTAAGTGTTTAAAGGTGGCAAATGGCTTGGAAAATAGCCTCAAAATTGTCCACACGGGTAGACACATGGGCATGTGTCTAGGCTGTGTGTGACACACGGTCTACCCCATGGGTGTATGATCTGGTCGTGTGTCCCCTACAGCCTAATTATGCAAATCAATATGCTCCATAGTAAACACACAGGCAAAGACACGACCGTGTGTCTCAGCCGTGTGAAGGACACATCCTCAAGACATTGGCATATGCCCAGGCCGTATGAAGGACACGGCCTAAGGACATGGGCGTGTGCCCAGGCCGTGTGAAGGACAAGGCCTCAGGACATGGGCATGTGCCCAGGCCATGTGAAGTCTGCACTTAATTTTTGAAATTTAATTTGCCACACGGCCTAAGCACACGGGCGTGCAATTTGGCCGTGTGACTTTCTTTAGATGATGACATCCTAGTCAGAGAGTTACACAAGCTGACCACACGGCCATGTCCTAGAGCCACACGGGTGTGTGACTCTCCAAAAGAAGAAAATTTTCTATGTGTTGTAAAAATTTCGAAAGTTTTTGGTTCAGTCCCAAATTACTCCTAACGTATGTTTTGGGCCTCGTGGGCCCGTATAAGGGACGACCTGCATGTGATTGGATGATTTTAATTTGAACCAAATTTTATGGTTCTATTTTGTATGAATGTTTATGTTTAAGTCCGGTAACTCTTTGAAACCTATCTTAGCCTCGGATACAGGTAAGGAGTGTTATAGAATAAGTACTAAATTTTTAGTGTTTAAACGTGTTATGTGCTGACTAAAATGCCCCAAATGAACAATGAAGTCGTTAGACGTTCAAGCGTACAACTCGCGTCAAACCAATGTAAAAAACCTAACTAGTTTGGATATGAAAAATTAATATAACTGTGATGATTGGATTCAACCCATAAAAGGGTGTTTGGGGGCTATTTTAGTGGTATATTAATTTATTATTGGTTTAGGGTCTTGAGGGGAAACTATGGGTTTCGTCAGTGTGGTGCAATAGTGTGAAAAATAATGTGTGGGTCCTAACTCATGAACTTGAATGTTTTAATATTAGTTTAAATGATATAATTGATGACAAAGCTTGTTGGTCGAGCTTGGCTAAATGGCTAAGTAATTAAATTGTAAATGGCCAAACCAGGTACGTTTCGACCCCTAACTGTTTGGCATGCTAGTAAAAATGTAAGAATGACTAAATAATTGTGTGATTGATATTGTTGTGAATGATTATTTGATATGATTTATGTTGATTGTATGTATAGCATGATTCTGAATGAGATTGTGGCTCATACACGATATTTTTTTTTATGAATGATTGGCTATGAAGTATTTGAAAGACTACTTTACATGCACTTGGAAAATAATTGTAAGTTATATGAGATTGTGATATCTTGAATGACACAATCTTAATGGTGAAAAGTTGGATAAATGATCCTATTTACTGAAAGTATTTGATAATATAAGGGTGCGTTGATCATGTCAATGAAATGTGAAAGTAATGAATTCATGACTATGTATGAGATTATATGACATCTTGCATTCGCATTGGGGTGGGATTGATATTGTGGTTGATGGAGGAGTTTTGTGGAGATTTGATGACATATTAAATCTGCATTTATTTGTAGTCAATCCACTACATCAGAGATTTGAGGAGATTTGGCAATGTTATCACATTTATTCATTAAATGGCATATTTTTTGGAGTTATGTTCATTTAGGGGTTTTACCACATCAAACTTTGCTCACATTTGTTGGAGTTTGGTAGACGGGTTCTGGGGAACTCATGATGTGCAGCGGATGGTTTGGGTAGGAACTTTTGAATTAAATCATTTGCATCACCCCATTCTCATACCCTTTTGAGATTGATGATGGCTAAGTAAAGATATGAAATTCCAAGGATGGTTCTATGCTCATTTGTTAATGCTAATATGTTTCACTGTATTTGATACTTATGTTTGTTCAAATAATTGTTCGACTCACACTTAGCTTTCATAAGCTCACTCCCCCATAGCATTTAACTTTTTAGGTAAACCCCGAAACTAGGCTAGACCCAGCATACAAAGAATCACCTTGGACCTAGGTGTAACATCCCGAAATAGGGCCTAAATGGAATAGTGGTTGCGAAACCACAAATCTGAGGCAGAAAATTTTATTTTATTATTATTTTGAGGTTCATGATATAATTGCATGATTGTGTGAAAATTTCGTGATGAAATTCTATGCCTAAAGTGTTTAAATTGAAAGTAGGGACTAAATCAAATAAGTTGCAAAATTTGCATTCTAGAAGTTTTTAGTATGAAATTGAATTGAAATATTAATTAGGAGGTCCTAAATAGCAATTTGACCAATTTTAAGTTCATGGACAAATTTAGGACATGGAAGGAATTTTTGGAAAGTTTAGTAGAAGGGCATTTTGGTCATTTAGTTATTAAAATGAATTAAAAACAAAATTAAAAGCCAATTTTTGTCCATCTTCTTCATTAGGACGAAAATTCAAGGGTTCTCCATAGCTAGGGTTTGTTTCAAGCTTTCAAGCTCCATAGTAAGTGATTTCAAGCCCCGTTTTTAATGTTCTTTACGTTTTCAGAGTCCCGGTAGCTCGATAAAGCTTATGCTAGCGATAATTTAAGTTAGAGTTCATATTTGGAAAAATACCCATAGGTGAAAAGTGTTTATTTTGATGTTTTATGATAGAATATGAGGTCTTAAATTATGTTAGACAACTTGTACTACTCGGTTTTAAGCAAAACGAGTAAAAGGACTTAATCGGTAAAAATACCTAATAGTCATAAGTGCATGTTAGAGTATGAATTTGATGCTGCCATAGAAGGGAAAAATAACCAGCATGTCATAAAACATAAGAAAATAGGCTGAAGTTTAATTTATGAGCTTTGGGGCAAAAGTGTAAATATGCAAAAGTTTAGGGGCAAAAATGTAATTTCTGTAAAGTTTGAGTAAAGGACTGTTTTGATAAATTTTGATATTAAATAAGTTAAATTTGCTATTATAGATCAAGAAGAGCGAAATTCGGGAGTAGATCGGGAAAAGAAAAAGTAAAGGACTAAATTGTAAAGTTTAGTCACATTTTGTATCGAGGTAAGTTTCTGAAGAAATAAATGCAATATTCTTTTATTTTACATTATTATTGTCAATTTCCAGCATTTATATACTTATTTTATGAGAATATTTAAAGTCGAATTAAAGGCGAAGTGACAGAGAAAAAGTATTAGGAAGCCCCGTTTGAACCTTAGGAATGTTAGGATATTGGGGTTGACAGGGACAGACAGGATAGAAATAAGCCATGTAAGTCCATATCGAGATATATGGCTTTGGAGACAGGAATGAGCCATGTAAGCCCATATTATATATATGGCATTGGAGACAGGAATAATTCATGTAAGTCCATGTCGAAGACATGGCATTAGCGAGATATTGATAGACGAAGCGACCCTAATATCCTTAGTATTCCGAGTGGTTCAACGGGTCGAGGATACGAGTTAGATTACAGTGAATTAACAGCAAAGGAAAAGTAGATTATATTTATGAAAAGAAAAGGTCGGATAAGAAAGAAGGTAAGGAAATAAAGAAGAAGATAGAAATTGAGAAGTAAAGAAATTTATGATGTTAGATGATATTATGCATAATTATCCATTATGTTGAATGTTGTGATTTAATTACTTGTAAGCTTACTAAGCCTAGTGCTTAATCTCTTTATTTTCTTCTTCTTATAGTACTTATCTAGCTACTCGGGGATCGAAGGAAACGCGTCGGAGGCCGATCACACTATCAAAGAAATAACTCGGTATAATTAGACGTTTTGTTTTGTGTATGGCATGTATAGAAACTTAGTTACTTTTAGTATAATATGAATAATGAACGATGTATAAATACTTGCAAGAGATTAGCTAATAAAAATAGCCGATGATATGCATGTTTATTAATATGTATGATTGAATGGTGGTTATCACATGAAAGTTATGAAAAATGTGAAAGTAACCTAAAAACAGATTCAAACAACAGAAATGATGTGACTTTGAAAAATCACTAAAAATTGTATAAACATATTTTTAAGATGAATAATATATGAAATTAAAGCCTATTATGCCTATTTTCTTATGGAATAAGCAAAATAGGTAAAGAAATTATATTTTATGAGATATCTGAGTTTTAGTGAAACAGGGTTAGAGAAATTTCTAGATCCCCTGTTTCAACTTTGGAAATTCACCATAAATTGTACAAAAGTAATTAGGTGGTGTAATTTATATGGTTAGAATCCTTATTGAATCTATTTTAATAGAAACAAATGGTATAGTTATATTAATTTTTATAGGAGAAAAGTGGTTCGTAGTAAGTAGAGGTCAGTGCAGTCAAATTCTGAAACAGGGGTAACTTTAACTAATAAACTGTACTAATTGGCTAAGTAAAAATTCTAGAAAAAATTAGTGGATAGATATATGAGTCTAGTTTCAGGAAAATTTACGGATCCAAATTTTGAGTTTGAAACTCAAGATATGAATTTTTAAGCGACTACAACGCAGAATAACAGCATATTCCGAAAAGTTTAAATAAAGATCTTAAAATTATTTAAGTGATAGATTAAGTTTAGTAATGCCTCGTGCTCGATTTTGGCAACAATCTCGGGTAAGGGGTGTTACACTAGGTCTATTTTTAATAAGTATTATTAAGTATTTATTGGTTTTGGTTTGTCATTTTTAATTATTTCTGATCTGTGGCTTGGTAGGTTTTCATTTTGGTATTTTTGCATACATGGATTACTCAAGCATAATAACTGAATAATGCACTATATTTAGCTTAAGTAAAAGTTCACATTGGCCCCTAATTTTCACTACATTGCCAAGAAACCGTTTTTGAAAAACAATTTGATGAGGCAATTAGGTTTCCAAAATGACATGAATAATGGGTTTTCCGCTGCATTAGTTAACATCATGTTTTTACAAAGTAGAGTGACAAACAAATGATTTTTCTAAAACAACAGTGTCAATACTAAACTAAATCTTAAGTACACATGACCTAATAAATGAATGTTTTTAAACTAACTCAAAGTACAATTATGGTTTTTCTCTAAAGTGAGTTTATTTAAGGTCTTCAAAAGTAACATAAGTTAGCTTACCCATTTTGGTGGCTAATGTAGCACTCTCAATCTAGCCATAATGTCTAGACTAGGTTTAGGAGGTTTCAGCCCATGCCTTTTAACTTAGGTATAAATATCAAATTTTCACTTATTTTTTAGCCTTAAGTCAAATTTTCTCCTACCTTAGCCGTTCTCCTTTCCTCTCTTATTGTTGTGTTTTGTGCGTCAATTTTTTTCTACTATTTTTACAGAAAATAACTCATCATTGAAGCCCTTAAAGTTTTTATTTTTCGCTTTCCAAAGATCCCTCCTTGTGCCACCCCAAATTTTCCTTTTCTATTGCCTCAAGTGGTGTTGCCACCCCCTTAGAACACCATTGTTTTGAAACTGCCAATTCCCTTCAGTTGCTACCCTACTATTATAATTTTTTGGATTTTCCCTCTATTTGGATCTAATTTAGACGTTTCTAGTTGAGTAATTAACTAAGACGCTCATCCAACAACACAAATCTTGGTAATGGGTAGTGCAAAGTGCAAACATGTACAAGATTTTGCACTGTTTCACTTTGTTAATTTTTTTTGCTTTGGCTGATTGCTTTAAAGTCTGAATGAGGGTTGTTGGTTACTGATTTTTAGGGATTAATTATATTGAGGTGTTGATTTAGATGTCCCAGATCAGCAGTGACTACAGATCTCGTTCATGCGTATGTTATTGTAAGTAGCCTAGTCGATTTGGATCTAAAAATTATTATTGTAACATTGATTTGATGGAACCTTTAAGAGTGTGTTTTAGTTCTGATTTGGCAGTGTCTAGACTTGATAAATATTGTATTTTAATTTACATTCAGTTTAAGTCTAAAGGAGGAATCGCGTTTTTCATAAGTGGCGCTATGGTTGTGTGAAAATAATGTGTGGGTTCTAACCTATAAAATTTAAATGTTAAATAATATTTTTAATACTTAAAATGTTGATTAAGCTTGCTGGTCAAACTTTGTTAAATGTCTAAGTGGCTTTAAGGTGGCTGACTCAGGTACATTTCGGGCCTTAATTAAACGACATGTTTGCAATGTTGCATGAGTGATTGAATGTTTGAATGTTTGGTATTGGTATGAATTGATATGAATTTTTTGTGATATAATGTATGTTAGCTATATGAGTAGCATGTATTAGAATGAAAATGAAATGCATCATTGGGTAAAATGCTATGAAATATACTGAATGAATGTAACGCCTCAAAATCAAAGTATTTAGATTTGTATGTTGTGTTGCATAAATACATGTCTGCTTCAGTGGTTGAGTGTCCTGAGAAGTGTTGGAGAAGTCTTGAGTTCAAGCCTTGACTTGTACAAAATTTTGGCTTTACTTGAATAAAACTTGTCTCTAGTCAGTAGGTGTTTTAAAATAAATTTGGGCAAAACATGTCATAAAATGCCTACTAGTCTAGGGGATAGAGGTGTGTAGAGTGTTCTATGGGGTCTGAGGTTCGAGACTGGCGATACGAAAGGAGTGTTTTATTTTACTGCCTTGCCGTATGGGTAGTAGAAGTTGACCGAAACACTGCTGAGTAGAGTGGTGTTTGAATGGCCAGTTGAGGAGATAATAGAGGGGGGATTTTAGGAGGATTATGTGGGATTTGAAAGTGGGGGAGGTTGTGCTGAAATTGAATTCTTGTTCAGAGAGTTTCCGTTGAGGTGGGAAAGGTTGGAAGAGTCAAGTGTGGGAATTGTTTAGAGGTTTTGCCAAATTAGGAGTTTCTTTTTTGCAAAATCGGTATTAGCTCACCCTTTTTGCCTTTGGTGCCGAATTTAGCTACTTCTTCATTTGGCTTTCTTCCTTGTTGTGGCCGAATAGTGCTTGACCATTCGGGATTTCTACTTTTTTCGATTTTGTGCTCCCTTTCTAACCTTTTTCCTCTGCTTAATCGATTTTTTTCCTCTTCTTTCTCAATTGACTTTTTCTTTTCTTCTTGACCGATTGCTTCTATCTCATTTCCCCTCTCAATACTTTCAGTTTTGATTCCACCTTTTCCCTCTCACAATCGGTTGTAGTCCTTAGGCTGAATACCTTGTCTCCTCTCCTCTCCTTTTCTTTTTTTCTTCTCTGCTCTCCCTCAATTCATTCCCTTTTCATTGGTGGGTGGCCTAATATTGATTGGTAAGTCCCTGTTTTGTCTCTGCTCTTTTGGCTTTTTCTCCTCTTTTCTTTGAATGTCGATTCTCATCTTTTTATCTCTTGGTCATGGTGTTCTTTCATGTTTTAGTACTTCTCGAAGAGTGAAGGAGTTTGCTAGTGTTACAGAAACAATCGAAACCTTTCTCTCGTCTCTTGATCGAAGGTAACGCTATTCGTTAGTATTGTATCGAACTGAGGTATTTTGGCTTAGATTCTTTGGTTTTGGCCGAACACTTCTTTCCCTTATTTTGGGTTTGCATTTTCTATGTATTGGTATGCGATGATTCAACCCTTGTGTATAAGCAAACAAGAGTAATAGATTCACTTATTATGCAGATAATCAACAATGAGTTGTTATCAACCTTCGTCAATGACTTAAGCGGGCTAAAACCACACTTGTTCAACCAAGGCAAGTATCAATATGATTTTGAGATGAGTGTTAAAAGAGGATGTTTAATCTTGTTGATTAAAGGACTGACCGTGTGCCTTGATTAAATATAGGGTTGGTGCTCGTGGGTTTCTGCGCTATTTCGCAACAAGGTGTGTAAACACTGCCCAAACTATATATCGGCAAAAAGCCAGAAAATGTAATCTTTGATGCCACATGGGTGTGTGCTCGCTCGTGTGGTAATCTGAATGTATAGATGTAGACATTTGATCGTAGAGGCCACCAAGAGCGATTTCATGGGCTAGGGCCGTTCTGGGCCACGTTGGGCCGAAATAGACCGTGTGGGCCTCACGTGTAACACCTTGAATTTGGGCCTAGAAGTTTTGGGCCTTGAGCATGAGAGCGGTTGAAGGCAGCTTGTAATATTTTGTTGTGCATGTAAATTTCGTTATTGAAGGCTTGTTTTAGTGGTTAAGTGTGCTGAGAAGTGTTGGAGAAGTCCTGGGTTCAAACTTGGACTCTAGTAAAAATTTTGGTTTAAGGTGAATCAAACCCTAGGTGTAGTAGGTAGGCCTTAAGAATATTGTTGGAGAAATTGTGCCACAAAAAGCCTTGTGGTCTAGTGGCAAAGTAACGCCACATAAGAGGCAGGAAGGTGGCGTCATAGAGTTGGCAAGGAGGTCCAGTGTTAGAAACTCATGGCAATCAAAGAGCATTTATTTTGCTAACAGGGGGCAACAAGAGTTGGTGTTGAATTTAAACTCTGATGATGGAGGGATCCCACATCGGGAAGCTAACATAAGAGTGGATGCGAAGCTGGCTTTAAATAGAGAGAACCATGAGGAGAGTAAAGGTACCTTTCTTGGCTGATCCCTTTCGCTTTATGGCGTGCTCGTTTGGGTTGGGCGTCGACTAAGAGTGCTCGCAGCGTGGATTAACTCCAGTCTCCTATCAGGTGTGTATTTCTCACTACTCTGGCTATAGGATGGCTACTTCGGGCCATGATGGGCCGAAAGGGGCCATGTGGGCCCAATGGGCCTACGGGCCCAATTGGATAAGTTGTTTGATTGTGTAGTAAATATTGGACTCAGCTAGGTAAATCTCATATCTGTGGCTAGATTTAGGCTAAAAGGGCCACACGAGCGTGTGGGTTTATTTGGGCCGAGAAAGGGCTTTAGGCCCATTCGTATTGCTATCCCCATTTAGAATAATTTAGTTTACCAAATTACTGAAATACCCTCGACTTATAAAATTGCCAAAGTACCCCTGATTTACAGAATTACCATTTTACCCTCGATTTACAAAACTATTGAAATATCCCTGTAGGGTAGAATTACTGAAATACCCTTGTAGGGTAGAAATATCGAAATACCCCTGTAGGGTAGAATTACCGAGATACCCTTGTGGGGTAAAATTACCATTTTGCCCCTAGGGTGTTAAATGACCGTTTTGCCCTTGTGGGCAAGTGACTGATTTGGACTGTGTGGTTGACAGATTTGAATTGTATTTTATGTTGGTGATATGAATGACTTGACTGTGATTATTTGATTCAAATATGGGCATGATATTTTGATTCTGTATGTTGTATGCCATGAAATGTATATCTGTTGCATGGGTTACAGGTTATATTGATGGAGGAAGCGTTCTAGTGGCTATGCCACAAATATCGATTCTGGTGGCTATGCCACAAATATCTATTCTGGTGGCTCTGCCACAATATCTGTATTTGGTGACTCTCACAAAGATTCGCTCAGCGACCATCTGTCAGAAATTCTGTGGTGTGTAGCGGATGGGTGGGTCGAGTTTTCTCCCCACATGGCGTAAGGTTGGTACGGGGGTGTATACGGATGGATATGGGTTGGGTGTCTGCATACATGAAATATCTGTTCTGTATCTGTTGTGGGCCTATGGGCTTCTTTTTGAACTCTGTATAGGGCTAAGGCTCATCTGGTACTGTCTGTTATAATGGGCTAAGGCCCAATTGATACCGAAACTGTAAGTAGGACTAGGGCTAGACTTTTAATTATTTTATATAACTGAATGTTATTTTTTTATAAAGTAGGGGATTACACACTGAGTTTTCATAAACTCCCCCCGTTTATTAAACTTTTAGGTAATTTTCTAGCCTTTGACGGATCGGAGCTGCGAGGGGCTCGGAGGAAGCCACACACACTGTTTATGTTACAATTTTGATAATTGCTTTTAAATTATTTTATATGAGTTGTAGTAAAGCCGTTGTAATTTTCTAGATTTCTAATTTGGAATTTTATTTATTGTTCTTATAATTACTAGTATCAGAACACGGTTTTCCAAAGTAACTACTATTTTCAAAACATCACGTATCCGCAATTGTTTTTAAATTAAGCTTCCGGAACTGCCAAGATTTTTACAAAGTTGTTAAGAATGTTATTCAGCTGAGGTTTTCTAATAAGGTTTAAAAAGGGTATAACTTTTTAATTATTAAGAAGGGTTTTTAATGAAAACATGGTTTTCAAAAAACACTTTCATGTGACACGCCAGATTCGAGCCAAACTTTCAGGCCAGGTTTGGGGTGTTACATTTAGTGGTATCAGAGCCTGGGTTGCAACAACTCGGCTGTGGATTGGGTTTCCAAAGGTTGAATTTTAGAAAATTATTTTCAACCATGTGGTCTGTTTGAAGTATTTCTCTTAAAAAAGTATGGCAGACCAAGTCTCCGGCGCTGAATCCGTAAGTCTTCTGAATACTTTTGTCAGTTTAGAAATTAAAATACAGTAGATTCCTTAGATACTAGTCTGAAT
Source organism: Gossypium anomalum (assembly GCA_025698475.1). NCBI lineage: Eukaryota > Viridiplantae > Streptophyta > Magnoliopsida > Malvales > Malvaceae > Gossypium > Gossypium anomalum. The sequence continues at coordinate 34,498,118 of CM046959.1, read as the reverse complement.
TTAAATTTGGCATTTACTTTATGTGGATGTGAAGTTTGGATATAGAACTTGTATATATGTGTGATAAATATCTGTCTGCTTCAGTGAATAAGTGTTGTATGTATGAGATGTTTCAGGTTCTAGTTGAAGTGTGATAGTGATAGTAGGATCAGAGTGCGCAGCGGCAGCGTAGTGGGGTAGATGTTACACGACTACCCTATTAGATGGAAATTTCGGGGATGGAATTTCTTTAAGGGAGGTAGAGTTGTAACACCCTAAATTTGGGCCTAGAAGTTTTGGGCCTTTAGCATGAGAGCGGTTGAAGGCAGCTTGTAATATTTTGTTGTGCATGTAAATTTCGATAATAAAGGCTTGTTTTAGTGGTTAAGTGTGCGGAGAAGTGTTGGAGAAGTCCTGGGTTCTAACCTGGACTCTAGCAAAAATTTTGGTTTAAGGTGAATCAAACCCTGGGTGTAGTAGGTACGCCTTAAGAATATTGTTGGAGAAATTGTACCACAAAAAGCCTTGTGGTCTAGTGGCAAAGTAGCGCCACATAAGAGGCAGGAAGGTGGCGTCAAAGAGTTGGTAAGGAGGTCCAGGGTTCGAAACTCATGGCAATCAAAGAGCATTTATTTTGCTAACAGGGGGCGGCAGGAGTTGGTGTTGAATTTAAACTCTGATGATGGAGGGATCCCACATCGGGAAGCTAACATAAGAGTGGATACAAAGCTGGCTTTAAATAAAGAGAACCATGAGAAGAGTAAAGGTACCTTTCTTGGCTGATCCCTTTCGCTTTATGGCATGCTCGTTTGGGTTGGGCGTCAGCTAAGAATGCTCGGAGCGCGGATTAACTCCAGTCTCCTATCAGGTGTGTATTTCTCACTACTCTAGCTGTAGGATGGCTACTTCGGGTCACAATGGGCGGAAAGGGGACATGTGGGCCCAATGGGCCTACGTGCCCAATTGGATAAGTTGTTTGATTGTGTAGTAAATATTGGAATAGGCTACGTAAATCTCATATCTGTGGCTAGATTTGGGCTAAAAGGGCCACACGAGCGTGTGGGCTTATTTGGGCCGAGAAAGGGCTTTAGGCCCATTCGTATTGCTATCCCTATTTAGAATACTTTAGTTTACCAAATTACTGAAATACCCTCGACTTGTCAAATTACCAAAGTACCCTCGCTTTACAGAATTACCGTTTTACCCTCGGCTTACAAAACTATTGAAATACCCCTGTAGGGTAGAATTACTGAAATACCCTTGTAGGGTAGAAATATCGAAATACCCTTGTTGGGTAGAATTATCGAGATACCCTTGTGGGGTAAAATTACCATTTTACCCCTAGGGTGTTAAATGACCGTTTTGCCCTTGTGGGCAAGTGACTGACTTGGACTGTGTGGTTGACAGATTTAAATTGTGGATATATGTTGGTGATATGAATGACTTGACTGTGATTGTTTGATTCAAATATGGGCATGATATTCTGATTCTGTATGTTGTATGCCATGACATGTATATCTGTTGCATGGGTTACGGGTTATATTAATGGAGGAAGCGTTCTGGTGGCTATGCCACAAATATCTATTCTAGCTGCCGCAATATCTATATCTGCTTACTCTGTTACAATATCTGTTCTGGCAGCCATGCAACAAATTCTGTGGTATGTAGCGGATGGGTGGGTCGAGTTGTCTCCCCACATAGTGGAAGGTTGGTACGGGGGTGTATACGGATGGATATGAGTTGGGTGTCTACATACATGAAATATCTGTTCTGTATCTGTTGTGGGCCTATAGGCTTCATTTCGACTCATATAGGCTAAGGCCCATCCGGTATTATGTCTGTTATAATGGGCTAAGGCCCAATTGATACTGAAACTGTAAGTAGGGTTGGGGCCAGACTTTTAATTCTTTTATATGACTGACTGTTCTTTTTTTATAAAGTAGGGGATTACACACTGATTTTTCGTAAAATCACCTCGTTTATTAACCTTTCAGGTAATTTTCCAGCCTTTGACGTATCGGAGCTGCGAGGGGCTCGGAGGGAGCCACACACACTGTTTATGTTACAGTTTTGATTATTGCTTTTAAATTATTTTATATGGGTTGTAGTAAAGCCGTTGTAATTTTTTGGATTTCTAATTTGGAATTTTATTTATTGTTCTTATAATTGCTAGTATCAGAACATAGTTTTCCAAAGCAACTACTGTTTTCAAAACATCACGTATTCGCAATTGTTTTTAAATTAAGTTTCCGCAACTGCCAAGATTTTTACAAAGTTGTTAAGAATGTTATTCAGCTGCGGTTTTCTAACAAGGTTTAAAAAAGGTATAAGTTTTTAATTATTAAGAAAGGTTTTTAATGGAAACATAGTTTTCGAAAAACATTTCCATGTGACACGTCAGATTCGAGCCAAACTTCCAGGCAGGGTTTGGGGTGTTACATCACGGGCTCGTGCATCCCACACGGGTAAACCACACATACGTGTGGAGAATATTGGGCCAGGCTGCGTAGTTCGCACGACCAAGGCCATTTTTGGGCATTGTAGGCCATACGGGTGTGTGGGTCCACATGGGCTGCATTATGGGCTTCGAGCCTATTTTCACTATTTGACTACTAAGGTTGCACGGGTCGCCCGAGACGACTATAGACCTACTGTAGGGTCGGTGAGTATACCTAGGCCCCAATTTAATGAAATAACTATTATACCCTTATGAGGTAAAATAACTGATATGCCCCTAAGATATGTATGACTATAATCGAGCATGACATGTTTTGCATACACGTATGATGTTATGCATGACATATTGCATGGGGATAGGTTATTATATTTGGAGGAAGTGTACTGTACTGGCAGCTCTGCTGCAAACTCTGTTTAGTACCACAACTGGTGCTATTTTTGATGTGTAGGGATGGGTGGGTTGATTTTATCCCCACCTAGTGTGTAGGGCTAGACAGAGTGGTGTGTAGAGGCTGGTTGGGTAGGATTTCTGCTTGCATATCCTGCATCTTTGTGATCGCATCGAATCGGGCGGAGGCCCACATTGATACTGATATTGAAATGGGTTAAGGCCCTAATTGATACTAGCCTGTTACTGAAACGGGCTTAGGCCCAGACTATAATTGTTTACTATATGATTGGCTGATGTTAAGGGATTACACACTGAGTTTTATTAAACTCACTTTTTTGCCTTTCTGCGCAGGTAATCCTTAGGCGGATTGGTGTTGCAAGAGACTCGATGGGTGCCACACAACTGCAATTGCTTTCATATTTAACTCTTAATTTATAAGTAATTTTATTTGGGTATTTATTTTGTAATAAGGCCTCCTTAAGTTTTTATTCCAATTCGGGACTTATTTACTTGATTCATATCTGTTAGTAGTAGGCCGCGGATTTTCAAAAAGATAAATACTTTTTGAAACACCACGATTACGCAACATATTTTAAAAGCCTCCACAACAAACATTGTTTTTAAGTGTAATGAAAATCTAATATAATAAATATTTAGCTAAAACGACTTGAGTTTTAAAAAGAGCAAGATATCCTAAATTTTTGATAAGATCACAAAGAGGTTTTAACATAGAACAGCCTTTTCAACAGAATTATGTTTTTCGAAAAACACCTCAATGTGACATCACAGATTCAGAAATAACGTCTAGGCTGAGTTTGGGGTGTTATATTTAGTGGTATCAGAGCAAAGTTGCAAAACTCGGCTGTGGAATTGGGTTTCTTTTAAACTTAAAATTTCGAAAAAGAACTATTTCAAATGATTTGAAATACTTGGAAAATTTTTACTAAATGTGTGGTACACCGAGTCTTCAGTGTCGGTCCTGTAAGTTCTCTAAAACTACTGCTTGTTTAAATTGAAACATTGAGACTACTATAGGTAGTAGACTGTACTGAAATACTCTGTTTAGGGTAAACTGAAAATGTAGTGAAACTGCGATCTGCGAAAACAAAACTCTGAACATCTGATATTGTTTTTCATAAAATATCTGTTAATAAACACTAGAACTGTAAAATAATACATAAAATTGTTAAAACAAATCAAACGCAATTTAATAATAAGCGCCAGAGGTACCCTTGTAAGGGGTACAAGAGGCCGCGGTAGAGGCCGTAGAGGTGCTCGGGCTAGGTCTTCGGCATTGAGCCATATGCCTAACGATGAAGCTAGAGAGGAACCGGCTTCACCTGTGACTGAGACTAGGTCACACGATTGTGCAACTAGGGACAATGCACTATCCCAAGCTATGTTGCAAATTCTGGAAAGGGTCACTGGGCCTAATACTGGTACTGTGGGCTGTGGGTCAGTTACAAAACGACTCCGGTCTAATGGGACTGAGATTTTTAGGGGTATCATTAGAGTTGCCCCTAATGTGGCTGAATATTGGATATAGGCCACAGAGAGGATCATGGACGACCTTGACTGCACCCACGAGTAGAAACTAAAAGGTGCAGTGTCATTGCTGCGAGACAGAGCCTATTAGTAGTGGCTTACTGTTAAAAAGGGTACTCAGCCCGACCGGTTGACCTGGGAATTTTTCAAGACTGCATTCCAAGGAGCGCTAGTTATGTGGATGCCTGGGCGAGAGAGTTTCTGAATTTGACTCAGGGGGATAAATCAGAAGCTGAATATGAGTCTGAATTTCTGTGATTAAGCCGCTATACGCGTGGGGTGGTGGCAACTGAATATGAGCGCTGTGTTCATTTCGCGGACGGCCTCAGGGATACTTTAAGGATTCTGGTAGCTCCGCAGAGGGAATGAGACTTTGCTACTTTAGTGGATAAGGTAAAGATCACCGAGGATGTGAAGCGCACTGAGCGCCAGAACCGTGAAAAGGAAAGAGGTAGGAACAAGAGGAATTTGGAGCCCTCAAGTTCATTTTTGAGGCCTAAGAAAAAGGCCAGATTTGATGGGCTAGTCAGAGCTGGGGCCCTTGTTGCTGTTACTAGATCACAGCCCTGTACTGATTGCGAGAGACGCCATCAAGGCGAGTGCTAGAGAAGGATTGGGGCATGTTTTAGCTGTGGATCTTTGGAGCACCGTATCAAAGATTGTCCACGGAGGCCTGAGTAGATGCAAGCTACTGGTATGGCTACAGTTCAGTCGCCGAGAGGTGTTCAGCAGCCATCGAGAGGCCGTGGTCAGGCCAGAGGTGGAAATGGTGTAGGTCGTGGTCGTGGAGCACCGGGCTGAGGTGCTAGTCATACAGAGGCAAGGCAGCTAGCACTGGTTTATGCTGCACATCACCGAGAGGATAGAGACGCCCCATATGTTATTACGGGCATGTTCTTTATCCATAATGTACCTTATACTGCATTGATTGATGTCGGGTCTACACATTCTTATATAACATGCACTGTGTCTGACTTTGGGTATAATGGTTGAAAACACTACGAGTGAGGTTACTGTGTTAAGTCTATTAGGACAGTCAATGAGGTTAAATAAACTGTTCAGAGATGTACATTTGGAGGTCTAAGGAGTTATCTTCTTGGCGGATTTGATGGAACTCCCTTTTGGAGAATTCGACTTAATACTGGGTATGGATTGGCTAGTTAAGCATCAAGTGAATTTAGATTGTGCTACTAAATGGGTGGTACTGCAAACTGCGGAGAGTGATGAAGTAGTTGTAATTGGGGAGCATCGAAATGTGATTTCTGCACTCAGGGCCTAGAAATTGGTTCTTAAGGGTTATGCGGTGTATTTAGCCTATATCGGTGTTTCTGATTCTGAGGTTTCTTCTGTTAAAGATATCAAAATAGATAAGGATTTTCTGGATGTTTTTCCTGACGAACTACCTGGGTTATCTTCGAACCGTGAAGTTGAGTTTGGGATTGAGCTCGTGCCTAGTACAGCTCCTGTGTTCATCGCCCCTTATAGAATGGCACCGAAGGAGCTAGTGGAGCTTAAGGCTTAGATTCAAGAGCTATAGGATCGAGGGTTCATTCGACCTAGTGTGTCTCCATGGGGTGCACCAGTTTTATTTATGAAAAAGAAGGATGGATCCATGCGTATGTGCATCAACTACCGGTAACTGAATAAATTGACTATTAAGAATAAGTACCCCCTACCGAGAATTGATGATCTATTCGACTAGTTTTGAAGAGCTTCGGTCTTCTCTAAGATTGACCTCTGATCGGGGTATCATAAATTGAGAGTCAAAGAGGCTGATGTTTACAAGACAGCGTTTAGGACTCGTTATGGTCATTACGAGTTCCTAGTAATGCCGTTTAAACTGACGAATGCACTAGCAGCTTTTATGGATTTGATTAACCGAGTGTTCTAACCCTATCTGGATCAGTTTGTAGTGTTTTTCATAGATGACATCCTGGTGTATTCGAGGACTGAAGATGAACATGACGCACATCTCTGAGTTGTTCTACAGATTTTGAGGGAGAAACAATTGTACGCTAAGTTCAGCAAGTGTGAATTCTGGCTACGAGAGGTAACATTTCTGGGTTATGTGCTATCTGCTGAAGGGATTAGGGTTAACTCTAAAAAAATTGAGGCTATTTTGAATTGGAAGCCGCCTGAGACGGTATCTGAGATTTGAAGTTTTTTGGGTCTGGCAGTGTATTATAAACATTTTGTAGAAGGATTTTCGTTGATTGCTGCACCTCTGACCATGTTGTTGCATAAAGGGGTGCCGTTTAACTGGACTGATAAGCAGTAAGAGAGCTTTGAGAAGCTTAAGAAAGTTCTGACAGAGGCCCCTGTATTAATACAGCTAGAGTCTGGGAAAGAATTCACTGTCTACAACGATGCATCACATGTCAGTTTGGGATGTGTGTTGATGCAAGAGGGTAAGGTGGTGGCTTATACGTCTCGTCAGCTTAAAACGCATGAGATGAATTATTCGACGCATGACTTGGAGTTTGCCGCGATGGTATTCGTACTAAAAATTTAGAGTCATTGCCTGTATGGTGAGAACTGTATCATTTACACGGGTCACAAAACCCTCAAGTATCTCCACACTCAGAAGGAGCTAAATCTTAGGTAGCGTAGATGGATTGAGCTGCTTAAGGACTATGACTGTTTGATTTGAATACCATCCTGATAAGGCCAATGTGGTGGCTGAAGCACTGAGCTTTAGGGCTATGACTGATCTGAGGGCGATGTTTGCTCGTCTAAGCTTTTTTGATGATGGTAGTCTGTTGGCCGAACTTCAGTTTAAACCAACACGGATTGAGCAGATTAAGGGTAAACAATTAGAGAATGAGTCACTGGGTCCTCGATTTCGCCAGATTGACGGTGGTAGCACACCAGATTTTGGATTGAATAGTGAAGGGTACTCTGTTTTCGTGAGAGAATCTGTGTACCGAAGGATATTGATTTGAGGCAGTCTATATTGCAAGCGGCGTATAGTAGTCCTTATCCTATGCATCCCGGTCAGAATAAGATGTACCGAGACCTTCGTGAGTTATATTGGTGGCCAGGTCTTAAATATGAAATTACCAGCTTCGTGGGTAAGTGCCTTACTTGTCAACAGGTTAAGGCTAAACACTAGTTACCTTCAGGGTTGCTTCAGCCAGTTAAGATTTCACTATGGAAGTAGGAGAGAGTGACTATAGACTTCGTTAGTGGGCTGCCCTTAACGCTTTCTACAAAAGATTCAGTATGGGTCATCGTGGATCAATTGACCAAGTCTGCCCATTTTATACATGTTCGTACTGATTACTCATTTCAGAAGCTGGCTATGCTATATGTGTCAGAGATAGTGAGACTGTATGGGGTACCGATTTCCATAATATTCGATAGGAATCTTCACTTTACATCTCGATTCTGGAAAAAGCTATACGAGGCTTTGGGTACAAGGTTGGACTTCAGTACTGCGTTCCATCTTCAGACAGATGGTCAGTCAGAGAGGGTGATTCAGATACTGGAGGACATGTTAAAGGGTTGTGTGATTGACTTTTGAAATAGTTGGGAGGACATTTTGGCAATAGCAAAGTTTGCGTATAACAATAGCTTCCAGTCTAGCATACAGATGGCACCTTACGAGGCACTATATGGTCGTAGGTGTCGTACTCCCTCGTGTTGGACTATGTTAGGCGAGTAGTGTGTTCCGGGCCCTGAATTAATTTCTAATACCGAGGATAAAGTTAGATTGATTCGGGATCAACTGAAGGGGGAATCTAACAGACATAAGTCATATGCAGACCTGAAGCATAAGGAGATTGAGTATTCTATGGGGACTTAGTATTTCTTAAGGTCTCGCCATGGAAGAAGCTACTGAGGTTTGGATGGAAGGGCAATCTAAACCCTAGGTTCATTGGGCCTTACCACATACTAAAGCGTGTTGGACCGGTTGCCTATCAACTTGAGTTACCTCCAGAGTTGGACCAGATTCACTATGTATTCCACGTCTCCATGCTCAGGCGTTATCGCTCTAATCCCACGCATATTGTCACGGCTGAGGAGATTGAGGTAGGCCGGATCTAACTTTAAAGGAAGAACCAGTTCAGATTCTAGAGCATAATGTAAGAGTGTTAAGGAAGAAGTCTATCCCACTGGTTAAGGTACTTTGGCATAATCACAGCTCAGAGGAAGCCATGTGGGAACCTGAGGAGGCGATGCGGCAACAATACCCTCATCTGTTTTGACTAGGTAAATTTTGAGGTCGAAATTTTCTTTTAGGGGGTAGAGTTGTAACGCCCTAAAATCTAAGTATTTAGATTTGTATGTTGTGTTGCATAAATACATGTCTGCTTCAGTGGTTAAGTGTCTTGAGAAGTGTTGGAGAAGTCCTGATTTCAAGCCTTGACTTGTACAATATTTTGGCTTTACTTGAATAAAATCTGTCTCTAGTTAGTAGGCTTTTTAAAATAAATTTGGGTAAAACATGTTATAAAATGCCTGCTAGTCTAGGGGATGGAGGCGTGTGGATTGTTCCATGGGGTCTGAGGTTCGAGACTTGGCAATGCGAAATGAGTGTTTTATTTTACTGCCTTGCCGTGTGGGTAGTAGAAGTTGACCGAAACACTGTTGAGTAGAGTGGTGTTTGAATGGAAAGTTGAGGAGATAATGGAGGAGGGATTTCAGGAGGATTATGTGGGATTTGAAAGTGAGGGAGGTTGTGCCCAAATTGAATTCTTGTTCAGACAGTTTCGACTGAGGTGGGAAAGATTGGATGAGTCAAGTGTGGGAATTGTTTAAAGGTCTTACCGAATTAGGAATTTTTTTTTGGAAAAATCGGCATTAGCTCACCCTTTTTGCCTTTGGTGCCGAATTTAGCGGCTTCTAGGTTTGGCTTTCTTCCTTGTTGTAGCGAATAGTGCTTGACCATTCGGGATTTCTGTGTTTTGTGATTTTTTGCTCCTTTCTGATCTTTTTCCTCTACTTAACAGATTTCTTTTCCTCTTATTTCTCAATTGGCTGTTTTTTTCTTCTTGACCGATTGCTTCTATCTCCTTTCCCATCTCAATACTTTCGATTTTCATTCCACCTTCTCCTTCTCACAAGCGGTTGTAATCCTTAGGGCAAATACCTTGTCTCCTCTCCTCTCCTTTTCTTTTTCTCTTCTTCGCTCTCAAAATCATCAACAACATCAGAAATTAAGACATAGGTCTGATAGTAAACGAAGTAACGATTACAAAAACGTAAAAACTATTAAAAACTGAGCAAAACACATACCTATTTCACCAAATCATTTTTCTTCTTCTTTTACTTAGTATTTTCGGCAACCATATATGAAAATGAACAAAAATATGACTTTTGTTTTATTTTAATTAAGTTTAATATTCAAATACCAAGTTTGCCCTTAATGAACATACATTAAAAATCTATCAAATATGGACATGTTTGTCCATTCAAACTTCCAATGGTCAAATAACCACATAAGGACCTCTCATTTATAAAGCCATATCAAATAGACACTTTTAACAAGTAGCAGGAAACTTTTACATTCTATGCAATTAGGTTTTTTTATCAAATTAAGCACACAAACGATTAAATTTTCATACGGAATTTTCACAAATGCTAATTCACATATCATAAGCACGAAAAATAATATTTAAATATTTTTCTAACTCGGATATGTCATCCTAAAACCACTATTCAAACTATGGTCTAAACCAGACTGTTACAATGGAGCTCGTGAAAAGTCTTGTTCAAACGATTTAAGTGTGCAAGCCCAATTAGTCGATCAAGGCAAGTGATAACTAATATTTTGGATGAGAGTTTTGTGAGAGGTGGTCTAATCTTATTGTTAAATGATTAATGGAGGGTCTTGGTTGAATATAGGTTTGGAGTGCTCTTGGGCTAGTTGCGCATTTTCGCAAACAAGGTGTGTAAACACAATTCCAACTATGGAAATCGGCAAAAGCCAGAATAAGTGATTGATATTGCTACACAAACGTACGGTCGCTCGTGTGGTAGTTCGTGTGACCAAACATGGGCGTTTGATCATAGAGGCCATCGTGAGCGATCTCATGGGCTGAGGTCATGTTGGGCCATATTATGCCAAAATGGGCCGTGTCGGCCCCACACGGGTAAACCACACGGACGTGTGGAGAATATTGGGTTATGTTGTGTAATCCACACGGACAAGGCCATTTTTGCGCTATGTGGGCCACACGGGCTTATGGGCCTGTAATATGGGCTGTGGACCCATTTTCATTGTTTATCTGTTAAGGCTGCTCGCCCGAGACGACTGTGGACATATTGTTGGTCGGTAAGTGTACCTGGACCCCTAATCGAGAAAATGACTATTATGCCCCTGTGTGGTAAAATGACTGTTACGCCCTATAAGATGTATGATTATATTTGAGCATGCCACTTTAAACATATTGATTACATGTATGATATTATGACACGCCATGACATGATGCATGATATATTGCATGGGGATGGGGTTTTTTATATTTGGAGGAAGTGTACTGAACTAGTAGCTCAGCTACAAATACTGTTTAGTGCCGCAATCGGTACTATTTGGAGTGTAGGGATGGGTGGGTTGATTATATCCCGACATGGAGTGCAGGGTTGGACGGAGATGGAGTGTAGAGGCTGGCTGGGTAGGATCTCTTGATTGCATATCTGTACTGTTACTATCACTGAGATAGGCTCAGGCCCAAACTGATACTGATATTGTAATGGGCTAAGGCTTTAACTTAGACTGAACCATTTTCGACTGAACCATTACTGAATTGGGCTTAGGCCCAGACTGTATGTGCACTGTTTGACTATTTGATATGGGATTACACACTGAGTTTTTCATAACTCACCCATCAGTTTATCAATACAGGTAATCCCCTGACTTAGGTGGATCGGTGCTGCGAGGGACTCACAGGTGGCCACACAACTGCACATACTTCCGTATTTAATTTTTAAATTATAAGTAATTTTATTTTGGGTATTTTAATCTAATAAAGCCTCTTTGGTTTTTATTTTTAATTTGCTTTGGTTATAACTACTAGTACTAGGAACTCGAGTTTTAAAAGAAACAACATTTTTACAAAGTAAACGCAAGAACGTAATCAATTTAGAAAGCTTCCCCTATAAAACGATATCTTGACATTCAAAATGTTTTCAAAGTAAATACCTTTTGATTGGAACGCAAGTTTTAAAATGAATGACATGTTTTTAAATCATCAATAAGATCACACAATGAAGTTAAATTTGGAAAGGGTTTTTCAACGATATCACACTTTGCGAAAGAAACACTTCAATGTGACGTCGCCAGATTCGGCCATAACGTCCAGGCCAGGTTTGGGGTATTATAGTGTGTCCCCTGGGGTACCCTTTCAAATTAAGTCGGTATACCCTACAGTTTTGACATAGCCTGATACACGGGCATGTGTGGCCATTTCGAAGGGCATATGGATTAGACACACGGGCGTGTGATTGGCCATGTGACCCAAGTCAGTATCCTCTTCAGTTTTCATACGGGTTGGCATATGAGCGTGTCCTCAGCCTTGTGATACAATCAGTATATATGCCCTGTTTCCACACGGTCTAAGACATGGGTGTTTCTATTAGCCGTGTGAGGCACACGGGCGTGTGACATTTGAAATGTTGAAATTTTTCTAGGTTTCTGAAATTTTTATATGTTACCGATTTAGTTCCGAGTGCATGATTTAGGCTTTGTATGCTTGATTTAAGTATATATTGAATGTGAATGAATGTTATTGACTAAAATAAGATGTTTCTGGGTAGATGATTATTCTGAATTGAGTTACAAGTCTGGTAATGCCTCTTAACCTATTCCGGTGATGGTTATGGGTTAGGGGTGTTATAGGTTCAACAGGCATATCAAGGATATGGATGAGTATGAGATTGATATGAGCTTGTACAGGTATGTACGAGAACTATACAATCATCAAATCGAAAAAGACTATGGAAATTGTGTTTAATCTTTAAATTGAACACATATGTTAAATTATGCTTCAAATTTGAATTGCATTATATAATGTATATGTGTTATTGAAGTTTTGGTTGGTAAGAGTTACTTACTTAGCATACGATCTTACAAAGCTTCATAGCTTACTTTGTTTACTTTTCCATGTTTTATAGTGAATTCTGAAGCTAACTTGGATTGGGAGTCATCAGAGACTGGATTACACTATCAAGCTTCTACTTTGGTACTTTTGAGCTTATGTGTTTGGTTATATGGCTTGTATAGGAGTTATAGTCATTTTGGTATATAGTTTGGTAAATGATTTAGCCATTTGAATTGGCTTTTAAATGTTAAGTGTTTGGTCTTGTGTATAGCCATAAGAGTTGTCTTATTTTAGTATTTTTGGTGATATATATATATGTGCAAATTGGCCTTTGCTATGCTCTTGGTAATTGTTAAGTAAATGTTTGTGATGAATGGTTGTTTGTGAATTGGAATTTTGGAAACCAAATGGTTGAAATTAGAAGTTGATATGCTTATGGTTTTATGGAAACATAATGTATCTAGGAAGTTAATCATTTAGGTAAAAATTGTGATTGTGATTGGCAAGTTTTGCATAGGCAATTTATGATGTTATGAGCATTATAGTTTTTGGTATGGAAATAGCATGAAATAGACTTGATTGAGATTGGTTGGAATGCCTATTTGTGCCATGTTTTGTGCCATTTGGTTATGTAGGTGATTGACTGTTTGCGTGAGAAAAATGGCTTGGCAAATAGCCTATTTTTGTCCACACGGGCAAAGACACGAGTGTGTTGTAACACCCCTAGTCCGTATCTGTCGCCAGATTAGGATTATGAGGCATTATTGATCAATAGTTCAATTCCAGACATTTATGTATATATATATATATATATATTCGTCCAAGTCAAATTCATTTATATTTGAAAAGAAAATCAATTTAACATTTCACAGCAAGTAATGACATAAATCTTGCATATATGAGTCACAACCAAACTCCACTTATTATTTATTGCATTAAAGTATTTGCATGCGCAATATTAATTTAACACACATAAGGTCAAACATACTTCTAATACTAGTTATGTGGTTATTCATATGGTAACTAAATTATATACACATTTAAAATTTAGTAAGCCATAAAACGTATATAAACCACCACATATGCGACTTAAATAATAGGCAAAATGAACTTGCATGCTTTATTCTTTAATACAAAGTGAATCGACTATTGGATTTCTTAACTATTAATCTTTAATACCATTCACAATTTAACTTTAAGAGAAAATCCTTAGAATCCATGTCAAATCATGCAATCATTTTATATTTTTTAATAAATAATCACTAATAAATGTTTAATACATTACACCATAGCCGAATAGGCTAACATACAGTTGTACATAATATGCAAATAGTACTAGGGTAGGAGTCACATTTAGCATTAAACACATGGTAGAACAATTGACCATTTATTCAAAAAACACGTACATTATTCATCACTTAACCGACTCAAGCATATAACACCTGATATATATAATTTAAAAGCAACCTACACATTTAATGAAATCAACCATACGCATATTTACATATATATATAACTTCTATATTCTAATCATTGTATGTCCAAGTAAAGTATAAGTAAATTTTCAACTCAATTAAGGTGACCGAATATTTCATATACACATATCCTAGTATACACGTTGATGGTTATTAATTTATCACAAGCATATGACATAATTGTCACCTAGCAAACACATGACAAACCCTAGCAAAAAATATCATCATTTATAAACATATGACCAAACCATAAGTATTTTTAAAGACCACAACATGTAATATAATTATCAAAAGGTTTGAACAATAACTCAACCCCAAACTGATTTCCACCTAATACATAAAGTCATTATCATTGCACAAAATACTTACCACCTACCAAACCATGACTAAACATCATAGCATATATCAAGCCAAAATCATGGACATCAAAACTAAGCACATATAAAATTGAAACTAAACATAAGTAACAAACCATTTTCACATGGCCGTAGTTACATAGCCAAAATCAACATTTCAAAAGTACATTCCAGCCTATACATGCCATAATCTAAGATTAGCTAATAAGATACCAAAACAGTAGATAGTATGATGAACTTGACTGACAGTCTCCCGAGCTTGTAGCTTGGTTCCAAAATCTATAAAATAAAAAATCCAATACACGAGTAAGCTAACATAGCTTAGTAAGTTTAAAAGAAATAGACAATTTCAAGATTTAATCATTCCTTTTAAGCTAAGTCGAATGTTATAAACTAAACGAAGTTTAACTTCGAATTTACAAGAGAAATAAATGGTTGCATTATCGTGCATATTTTTACTTAACCGAATACTATCACAACCACAATAGTCGAATGTGAAACCAACTTCCTAAGTTATTATATCATTATACACTCAAATACATATACATAGTTATTCGCATAAACACAAGAATTCAACTAACAAAATCATGTACATTTGTATACAATAGTACTTTACTTGAACCAAATGCTTATATAATCAAGATTAACAAACATTATTTAACCTTCAAAGCCGAATGATCAATAGGTACCTCGTACACATGTTTGTACTATAATCCCATGTACCTATGTTAAATCATTTGACCGAATACATATAAATGCACATACACAAAAATTATCACTTATTCAATAATATACAATAGACTGAATATACTTACCTTATTTTTATTAATAATCAAACTAACTCATACCTAGCCATTTAACTCATATTACACAATCTGTACACGATTACCTTTGCCCGATGAAGCATTCGGAATCGGATAGGACACTCAAATAATCACATAATCCGTACAATGCCAACGTCCCAAACGTGGTCTTACATGCACCGCATATCGATGCCACTATCCCAGACAGGGTCTTACTCGTAAACACATATCAAAATCACAAATCGATTCCATGGACTTACTCACACACATATATCGGAATCCTATGTCATGACATATGTATCCTAGCTATTCCTAAGGTTCATACGGGGCTTTCGGACATCGTATCTCGGTCGAATCGAACTTCAGAATGTCATAGCCCAATTTAACATATTCAGCCATAGCATAATTCGATCATAACATTTCATAACAACATATAATTATAACATTAAACTATCGATAAACACGTCTATTTGCTTATAAACTTACCTCGGACGTCGTAAAATGGGACGGGGCTGCTAGTTGACAATTTTGTTTTTCCCCGATCCAAATCCATTTTCTTTGGTTCTTGATCTAAACATATCAAAATTAAGCTCATTCAAACATATTTTCATTCAATTTAGTCCATATTTTCCATTAATTTCATAATTTAGTCCCTCGACTTTTTATTTTTGCAATTAAGTCCTAATTACTCAAAATCATCAAAAATTCCAATACAAATTATATTAACTCAACACCTATCTTTCATATTTAACCATCAAACAATAAAAATCACAAGATCTCATCAATGGCATAACTCAAAATATTCATCAAAATTAAAATTTTAAGCATGGGTTTTGTAGTACTCGAAGTAACGATCTCAAAAACGTAAAAATTATCAAAAACTGACTAAAAACGAACCTTGAATTTGAACTTGGGAGATGGCCAAACCTAGTTTCTTCTCTTTTTTTTCTTTTGTTTATAATTAGCTATGGTGATATTATAAGAGCACTTAGGCTTATTTTATTTTATAACATATATTATATAAATTAAAGGTTGGCTTCCTAAATTACCCTTTTAAAAATTAACAACTAAAGCCATGCCCATGTGATCCAACCGTGCCAAAAAGAGGTCCTATACTGACTTTTTAACACGGCCAATAGGCACGGCCGTGTGCCATGACCGTGTAAAATTTAGCTAGCTACTGACTTTTTCACACTGCTATAAGGTATGCCCGTGTTCCTTGACCGTGTGGCACAATGCAAGCTTGATTTAAGTCAATTTGCCACCCCTTTTTGAGTCCAAACCTACAAGCAATAATATACACATTCATATCATCATTTTTAACCAATTTCATACATAAATATGACCATTTCACATTAGAACATGGCACCTTACAACATACACCAAAATAATGCTCAAACATATCATTTGCTAGCCAATTGACATGGCATGATATATATATCCAATTCAAAACTTATAATCTTGGACCATTTAGCCTATACATGCCATACTTATAAATATGTACATTTCCAAAAGTACCAAAAAGGGTTTCCAAAAGTACCAAAAAGGGTTTGACAGTGTGGTAACAATCCTTGACTATCCTGAGCCTTCCGTAGCTACGATAACTGTAAAACAAATAGAAATTTACACAGAGTAAGCTACAAAGAGCTTAGTAAGTCAACACAATTACTCAACTAGCATATAAGTAATAGTTAATGACAGAATTCACAACCGTCTCATAGAATATTTCCTTACTTCACAGAAACATAGTTTTTTCTATTCAAAAATCTAGTACGATACAAACGTACCTGTATGAATTATACATTTCATATCCCATACTTTATCATCGGACAATCCAGAAACGAAATAGATATTCACAAACAGGTACAATGCAAAAGTCCCAGATGCGGTCTTACATGTAACTCGATATCGAAGCCTCTGTCCCAGATAGGGTCTTACACGAAATCTCAAATCGAGGCTTGCATCCTAGACACGGTCTTACACGATATCTCAGATTAAATTTCAACATTCTTTAAGAAACATACAGAGCTTCTCGTACACCGGCACATTATCAGAATTTATTTATCAAGCTGTCAAGGTCGTCCAATGTAGATCATAGTTTATACATGTAGAATTTAAATAAACTTAACACGTAAGTGTAGTTTGACTTACCTCGTTCAGATTTTGGACGAAAATGAGTCGACTATTCGACTATTTTGGACTTCCCTCGATCTAAGTCTGATTTTCTTTGTTCTTGATCTATTTAAATCCAAATTCAACCATTCAATCATTTATGTCATTCAAAATAATCCTTGAACAAATATTTAGGGCACTTTGCATTTTAGCCCTTATAATTTCAAACTTTGACAATTTAGTCCATTTTTCACCAAATTACAAATATGCAAAAATTCACCAAAACTATAGCTTAGCCAAATATACATGGCTTCCATACAAGCCCAAATAACACATGTAATTCACAATTTAGTTCTTCAAAATCTCATTTTTCACAAATTAGCCCAAAGCTCATTTCATCAAAAATTCAACAACAACACATACTAATTTCACATATATCTTTCATAATCCATATAAGAACACTACAAAGCTCATATAATCATCAATGGTACCTTTTATAATCTTCAATAAAAATAAAAATTCAAACATAGGTTTTGAAAAACACAAAGCAACGATCACAGAAATGCAAAAAATTATCAAAAACAAACAAAAATCCATACCTTAATCAAGGATCAAAGTGCCAAAACCTAGCTTGTTCTTTTTCTCTCTTTTTCTTTGTATTTTCGCCAATACATGTATGAAATGGCTTTATTTTCATGATATGTTTTATTATAATAAACATTATATGCTATTACCAATTTTGCCCTTATTAATACATGTGAATTTTCACCTACTAATGTCCATAATTGTCCACCATTTAAACAAATGATAAAATTGACATGCAAGGACCTTTATTTTAAATGCCAAAGCAATTAGGTGCTTTAACATCTAGCCCTCAACCTTTACACTTTACGGAATTAAATCTTTTTTCATAATTAAGCAGAGAAACAGACAAATTAAATCACAGAAATTTCACAGATGCAAATTCACATATCACAGACATAGAAAATAATATTAAAATATTTTTCAGACTCGGATTTGTGGTCCCAAAACCACTATTTCGACTAAGGTTAAAACCAGACTGTTACAAATCAGATGTTCCAAAGACAGCTTTCAGAACCAGATATGGGCACTATGAGTTTCTTGTAATGTCATTTGGTTTGACAAATGCACCTGTGGTATTTATAGATTCCATGAACAGAATCTTTAAACAATATTTAGACAGGTTTGTGGTGGTATTTATTGATGATATCCTGGTATATTCTCAAGATGAAAATGAGCATGCTGAACATTTGAGAATAGTGTTGCAAACTTAGTAAATGTATGCCAAATTTAGTAAATGTAAATTTTGGCCAGGGGAAGTTGGTTTCCTCAGACATATAGTATCTGCAGAAGGTAGTCAGTGGACCCAAACAAAATTTTAGCCATTGTTTATTGGAAGACACCAAAAAATGTGTCTAAATTTAGAATTTTTCTGGGACTAGCTGGGTACTATCGAATATTTGTTAAAGGGTTCTCAAGGATAGCTACTCCGATGACTCGTCTATTGCAAAGAGATGTGAAATTCGAGTGGTATGATAAATGTCAACAAATTTTTAACAAATTGAAAGCTTTGTTGATTAAAGCACCTATGTTAGTTCAGCCCGAATCAAGTAAGGAATTTATATTTTACAGTGATGCATCATTAAATGGTTTAGGTTGTGTATTGATGCAAGAAGGTAAAGTAATAGTGTGACAGCCCTAATTTGACCCTAGTGGAAAAGTGGTTTCGGGACCACAAAACTGAGTCACAAAAATAATTAAACGTTATATTCTATGCTTATTATACGTGTAATTGCATGTGTGAAAATTTCAGTCTTTGATTTTGTCATTTGTATGTGAAATTTATTAAATAGGACTTATGTGAGAAATTTTGAAAATGTGATAGGTTAAATTGCAGTGGTCTACTAATGCATAGTAAAAAAAAAGTGGACTTGCATGTCAAATTATCCACTTTTGAGATAGTGGCTGGCCATGTTGTTATTTGATATAAAATAAATGTATTTCTATTAGTATTATTGCACCTAAATGGCTTTATATTATAAAATAATGATAATTAAAATGGAAAAAGGGTGAAGAAAACAATGTGTTCATCTTTGTTTTCTTCTTAGCCGAATGTAAAGAAAGAAAAGGGGCAAAAACCATTCGGTCATCTTAGACTTGAATTAAGGTAAGAAATTCATGTTATTTATTGAAATTTTAGCATATTTTAAGTTAGTTACTAAGTTCCTTACTTAGCCCATGTCAAAATTTTAAAGTTGTGTGATGATTTGAGCATTCGACCATGGAAGATAATAAAGGGGATAGATTGTTGTCTTTATGTTTTAAATGAATAATTGTTGATGAGTGAAGTTTGAGCTAGCTAATATTTAATTTGTTATTATTTATATGTGTAATAGCCGAATTTGAACTTAACAAAAAAAATTGACTTGAGCAAATATTGTGTATTATAATGTAAGTAACGGAATATGAGTAATGTTTATGCATAGGTGAAATTATATATATTCGGCCAACTTAGGTTTCTATGATATTGAAAATGGAAATTATTATGTTAAATGATGTAAGGTAGTTGATTAAGGATTTATATGTATCTTACATATTCATGTTCGGATGATGATTGATAGGTGAGAATTAAGCATAGTTACGAGGTATAAACATGTTAAAATGAATGAATTATGCATTTGGTCTTAAAGGTGTGTATAAAGAAAATGTTAACTTGTTTGTATCTTAATGCCAAATGAAATATTTGGCCAAAGAAGGGTTCAAATTGATGAAAATAGAAAGATCAAAGATGACCTATAATATATCTTACTTTTGTTTACTATGCTCTGTATATGTGGAAGTCGAATATGTATATATATATATATTATATTTGAAGAAATGCTTGAATAGTCGAATAATGATTAGTTTAAAATTGTTGAATTAAGCTCAAAAGCATAGAGGGGCAAATTCGGATAAGGGAAAAGCTAAAGTAGTTGAGTAGCCGACCCATAGCTGTTCGAAAATACTCGAGGTAAGTTTTCAATATTTAAACATAAGTTATTTGTGATTGAATCATGATATGTCACGAGAATTTAGCCATACCTTTAGCGTATTATATATATATACACATACATGAAGCCGAATAGTAAGCATAAAAGTGAAACAAGGAAATTTATTATGATCATATTGCCGTAAGTTGTAATATGAGATTAAGATATGTAATGGTAAATTAAGAAGCAATAATGTGATAGTTATCAAGTGATTATACGTGAATAAAGTCAAAGTGGACTAATGTGATTAACTTGTGTGAAATAGATAAATACAAGAAGTGTATATGTTATGATTTTGTGAAATTTATATTCGAATTATTATTTGGGCCTATGGCTCAGCAAACTTTTAGCTGGTGAAATTGTTTCGGGCCATGAGCCTAGCAAGCATAATACCGGTGAATGAATTTTAGACTTAATGTCTAGCAGGCTCCGTACCGGTGATAAATTCAGGTTTATACCTAGCAGGCCTCGTGCCGGTGATAAGTTTAGGTTTATACCTAGTAGGCAAATTGCCGGTGAAACAATAAAACTCTACGAATATGAGATTATGCTATACGGCATCTAGATTCATTTCATATATATTAAATTGTCCAGGTACGTATAAATTGTTATGCATATGAAGAAATGTGAATTAAAGTATGAATTGAAACAAGAAGTATATGAAATGTGGTTGTAAATATTTATATTCGGCCATTTTGAATTTAGTACATGAAAGTATATGTTATATATATATAATTATGATCTTTGAACTTATATGTGAATGCAATGATTTGAATTAACTTTATAAGGTCGAATCGATAAATTACTACGAGTCATTTAGAAGGTGTGATTATGAAATTCAAACTCTGAAGAAATAATAAGTTAATGAAATGGATTTAACATGGTTGTGTATATTCAGCTAATTAGTGTTGCATTTCGAATATGTTATAATGTGTATAAATAAGTTTTGTTGTTTAAGATACTTAAGACTTACTAAGCTTAATAGCTTACTGTGATTGTGTTGTGCTGTCCTATTTTATAGATCTTGTTTGAAAGCTACGAGCTCGGGGATTTCAAGTTCAAAGTCATCTCCACTATCGTTACTGTTTGTACTTTTTGATAGTTTGTATTTTGAAATATGGCATGTATAGGCTTCACTCTCTTTTGAAACAAGTTATATTTTGAAATTGCAAATGTTCTAGCCATGCAAAAATGGCTTGTTAAAATCCTAAACACGAGTATATGGTGAAATGGACTTATGTGTCAAATATCTTGAAATTTATTAGTTATTTTAACTTTGGTTAAAAATTATTCATGGTTGAAAGATTAAAGAAACTATATTTTGATATGCATGATTGATTTGAATGGCTAGTTTGATCTGTTTCTGATAGGTAATACCTTATGAATCTATTCTGGCGATGGAAGAAGGTATGGGGTGTTACATTTTATTGGTATCAGAGCTACGGTTTAGTGGATTTTAGGACTAACGTAGCGTGTGTGAGTCTAGCTATACATGCCATAAAGTATTAATACGATAGTGTGATGATTTCTGACAGATGAAATGTGTTTTTCATATAGTAATGGATTCTGATCCCGATCGAGCAGTAGCTGACGATGTCAAGAGTGTAGCGCCTGCTTCCGCTCACCGGACAGCGCCGATTGACTCTTAACTAAATGCAAGTTCAAAATGATGAGGCTAAACAAGCCTTCTATGCTATGATGAACGATTGGTTTACTCAATATGTTTGGACTAATCCGACTGTTGCACAACCCCCACCCCCAACTAATACAAACCCTGCACCTGTGGTACCTCTGATAGTCGACCCGTTGAGATTAAGCAAGCCCTCGGTTGATAGAATTCGAAAGCACAGGGCTACTGAATATAAGGCTACTGACAGTGATGATGCCGAGCAGGCTGAGTTTTGGCTCGATAACACCATTCGCGTGTTTGATGAATTATCGTGCACAACTGATGAGTGCTTAAAATGTGCTATATCTCTGTTGTGTGATTCTGCCTACTATTGGTGGAATACCTTGATTTCAATTGTGCCAAGAGAACGGGTTACTTGGGAATTCTTTCAAACTGAGTTCCGCAAGAAATATATCAGTCAAAGATTCATCGATCAGAAATGAAAGGAATTTTTTGAGCTGAAATAGGGCTCTATGACAGTTACTAATTACGAGTGAAAGTTTGTCAAACTTAGTAGATATGCTCGGGAATGTGTTTCGTCTGAGGCCATCATGTGTAAAAGCTTCAAAGACGGGTTGAATGAAGACATTAAATTGTTGGTGGGTATTCTGGAAATCAAAGAGTTTGTAGTACTTGTCGAGCGAGCTTGTAAAGCCGAAGATCTCGGTAAAGAGAAAAGAAAAGCTGATGATGGGGTTAGAGATTTTCGTAAAAGATCTTTAGGAAAATCTTTTCATCTGTCATCGAAGAAATTTAGGGATGACTCAGGCCGATCTAAAAATGCATCGGGTTTTTCTAGACGGGACCGTGATCGACCCCCTATGAGTACACGAGCCACCTTTGTTGCCAGTGTTGGCAATGATCGTCAGGACAGATCTGAGTGCAAGCATTATGGCAAATGGCATTCAGGAAGCTATAGATTTCGTGACCACTCCTGTTTCAAATGTAGATCAACTGATCATTTTATCCGAGACTGTCTGAAATTAGCTGAACAGAATACTGATCTGAGTAAGAGACCTAGTAACACTGCAACACGAGGTAGACCACCTAGACATGCGTGTAATGCTAGTGGAAATCAAAGAGGGACTAAAGGTACTACTGTACATTCTGAGGCTCGTACTCCTGCCAGAGCCTATGCTATATGAGCGCGCGAGGACGCTTCTTCTCCAGATGTTATTACCGGTACTTTCACTCTTTTTGATACTGATATTATTGCTTTGATTGACTATGGTTCTACTCATTCGTATGTGTGTGAAACTTTGGCATCCAGTAAGACTCTACATGTTGAGTCTACTGAGTTTATGATACGAGTGTCGAATCCTTTAGGCCGTTATGTGCTAGTTGATAAAGTGTGTAAGAAATGTCCCGTGATGATCCGAGATTTTTGCTTTCCGGCTGATCTAATGCTATTACCGTTTGATGAGTTTGATATCATACTCGGTATGGATTGGTTAACTATGCATGATGCGGTAGTGAATTGTAATCGAAAGACAATTGACTTGAAGTGTTCAAATGATGAGATAATCTGAGTTGAGTCTACTGATTTAAATGGATTACCGACAGTAATATCTTCGATGTTAGCTCAGAAATATGTGAAAAAGGGGTGTGAAGCTTATCTTGCGTATGTATTGGATAGTAAAGAGTCAGAAAAGAAATGAGATAGTGTCAGTAGTTTGTTAGTTTCCGGATGTATTTCCTGAAGAATTACTGGGATTACCACCTGTTCAGGAGGTAGAGTTTGGAATTGAACTAGTGCCAGGGACTACACCTATTTCGATAGCTCCGTATCCTATGACACTGACTGAACTAAAAGAATTGAAATCTCAGTTGCAAGAATTGACAGATAGAGGTTTTGCTCGATTGAGTTTTTCTCCCTGGGGTGCACTAGTGTTGTTTTTGAAAAAGAAAGACGGAACCATGAGAATGTGTATTGATTATCGTCAGCTTAATAAGGTAACAATAAAGAATAAATATCCGTTACCGCGAATCGACGATTTGTTTGATAAACTGAAAGGAGCCTTAGTATTTTCAAAGATAGACTTGAGATCAGGTTATTATCAGTTGCGAGTTAGAGACTCTGATGTGCCTAAAACTGCTTTCAGAACGAGGTATGGACACTATGAGTTCCTAGTGATGCCGTTTGGGCTCACTAATGCCCCTGCTGTTTTTATGGATCTAATGAATCAGATTTTCAGATAGTATTTGGATCGGTTTGTAGTCGTGTTTAAAGATGACATTTTAATCTATTCACGCGATGAAATCGAGCATGCTGAACACTTGAAGTTAGTATTGTAGATTTTGCGAGACAAGCAATTATATGCGAAGTTCAGCAAATGTGAGTTCTGGTTGAGGGAAGTCAGCTTTTTAGGACATGTTGTATCCGCATCGGGTATCTGGGTTGATCCTAGTAAAATTTCAGCTATACTCGGTTGGAAGCCACCGAGAAATGTTTCAGAAGTTCAAAGTTTTCTAGGACTTGCCGGGTACTACAGATGGTTTGTGAAAGGTTTCTCAATGATAGCAACACCAATGACAAAGTTGCTTCAGAAAGATATCAAATTTGAATGGTCAGAAAAGTGCCAGAAAAGTTTTGATCAATTGAAAACTCTTTTGACCGAAGCTCTGGTGTTAGGTCAGCCAGAACCCGGTAAAGAATATGTGATGTACAGTGATGCGTCTCTGAATGGTTTGGGCTGTCTATTGATGCAAGACGATAGAGTGGTAGCGTACGCTTCGAGACAGTTGAGGCCTCACGAGAAAAACTATCTGACTCATGATCTTGAGTTAGCTGCTATCGTTTTCACTTTAAAAATTTGGCGCCACTACTTATTCGGAGAAAAATGCCATGTGTATTCCGATCACAAAAGTCTCAAGTACTTGATGACTCAGATGGATTTGAATTTGAGACAAAGAAGGTGGCTAGAATTATTGAAAAATTACAAGCTTGTCATTGATTACCATCCAGGAAAAGCTGATGTGGTCGCTGATGCTTTAAGCCATAAGTTACTGTTTGTTTTGCGAACAATGAATGTGCACCTTTATATGTCCGCTGATGGTGTGTTAGTAGCAGAGTTAAAAGTAAAACCATTATTGATGCAACAAATCCATGAAGCTCAAAAAGTTGATGATGAATTAGTTGCAAAACGAGCACTATGTGTTTCGAAATAGGATTCAAAATTTTTGATTGATAGTAATGATTATTTGTGGTTCAAAAATCGATTATGTGTTTCGAGAAATTCAGAGCTTATTTTGATGATTTTGGGCGAGGCTCATAGCAATCGAATATCAGTCCACCCGGGTAGTACGAAAATGTACAATGATCTGAAACAACAAAACTGGTGGCATGGTATGAAACGAGACATTTCTGACTTTGTTTCGAAGTGTTTGATATGTCAACAAGTGAAAGCGAAACATCAAATACCTTCGGGATTACTTCAACCGATCATGATACCTGAATGGAAATGGGATCGAGTCACGATGGATTTCATATCTGGGTTGCCATTGTCACCTAGCAAGAAAGATGCGATATGGGTTGTTGTTGATAGATTGACAAAGTCGGCTCATTTTATTCCCGTACATATGAATTATCCACTTGATAAGATAGCCAAACTGTATGTTTCTCAGATTGTAAGTTACACGGGGTACCTACTTCTATTGTGTCGGATAGAGATTCGAGATTCACATCGTGATTTTGGAAGAAATTGCAAGAAGCATTGGGTACCAAGCTGCATTTTAGCACCGCTTTTCATCCCCAAACCGATGGTTAATCTGAGCAGATTATTCAGATACTGGAGGATATGTTGAGATGTGGTATCATTGAGTTTAATGCTTCATGGGAATGATACTTGCCTTTGGTTGAATTCGCATATAATAATAGTTTTCAATCGAGTATCAGGATGGCACCTTACGAAGCTTTGTACGGTCGTAAATGCCGTACGCCTTTGTTTTGGACCGAACTCAGTGAGAATAAGATTTACGGAGTTGATTTGATTAAAGTGGTCGAACAAAAAGTTAAAGTAATCCGTGAAAGTCTGAAGCAGCATCAAATCGTCAGAAATTGTATGCGGACTTGAAAAGGAAAGATATTGAGTATCAAGTCAGAGTCAATGTGTTTCTCAAAGTTTTACCGTGGAAAAAGGTACTCAGATTTGGCCGTAAAGGCAAATTGAGCCCCAGATTTATCAGACCATACGAAATTACAGAACAGATTGGGCAGGTTGCTTATAGACTACTTTTGCCACCTGAACTTGAAAAGATTCACAACGTTTTTCATGTTTCGATGCTTTGTCGGTATAGATCCGATCCTTCTCATGTGATTAGTTCATCAGAGATAGAAATTCGGTCTGATTTGAGCTATGAAGAGGAACCGGTTCGTATTTTGGCTTACGAAGTGAAAGAATTGCAGAACAAGATAATTTTGTTAGTGAAAGTGTTATAGGTCAAACACGGGGTTGAAGAAGCTACGTGGGAGCTTGAAAACTCCATGAAAGAATGATACCCTAATTTATTCGCTGGTAAGATTTTAGGGGACGAAAATTTCTAAGAGGGAGAGTTGTGACAGCCCTAATTTGACCCTAGTTGGAAAGTGGTTTCGGGACCACAAAATCGAGTCACAAAAATAATTAAACGTTATATTCTATGCTTATTATACGTGTAATTGCATGTGTGAAAATTTCATGCTTTGATTTTGTCATTTGTATGTGAAATTTATTAAATAGGACTTATGTGAGAAATTTAAAAAATGTGATAGGTTAAATTGTAGTGGTCTATTAATGCATAGTAAAAAAAAAAGAGGACTTGTATGTCAAATTATCCACTTTTGAGATAGTGGCCGGCCATATTGTTATTTGATATAAAATAAATGTATTTCTATTAGTATTATTGCACCTAAATGGCTTTATATTATAAAATAATGATAATTAAAATGGAAAAAGGGTGAAGAAAACAATTTGTTCATCTTTGTTTTCTTCTTAGACGAATGTAAAGAAAGAAAAGGGGAAAAAACCATTCGGTCATCTTAGGCTTGAATTAAGGTAAGAAATTCATGTTATTTCTTGAAATTTTAGCATATTTTAAGTTAGTTACTAAGTTCCTTACTTAGCCCATGTCAAAATTTTGAAGTTGTGTGATGATTTGAGCATTCGGCCATGGAAGATAATGAAGGGGATAGATTGTTGTCTTTATGTTTTAAATGAATAATTGTTGATGAGTGAAGTTTGAGCTAGTTAATATTTAATTTGTTAGTAATTATATGTGTAATAGCCGAATTTGAACTTGAAAAAAAAATGACTTGAGCAAATGTTGTGTATTATAATGTAAGTAATGGAATATGAGTAATGTTTATGCATAGGTGAAATTATATATATTCGGCCAACCTAGGTTTCTATGATATTCAAAATGGAAATTATTATGTTAAATGATGTAAGGTAGTTGATTAAGGATTTATATGTATCTTACATATACATGTTCGGATGATGATTGATAGGTGAGAATTAAGCATAGTTACGAGGCATAAACATGTTAAAATAAATGAATTATGCATTTGGTCTTAAGGGTATGTATAAAGAAAATGTTAACTTGTTTGTATCTTAATGCCAAATGAAATATTTGGCCAAGGGTTCAAATTGATGAAAATAGAAAGGTCAAAGATGACCTATAATATATCTTACTTTTGTTTACTACGCTCTATATATGTGAAAGTCGAATATGTATATATATATATATTATGTTTTGAAGAAATTCTTGACTAGTCGAATAATGATTAGTTTAAAATTGTTGAATTAAGCTCAAGAGCATAGAGGGGCAAATTCGGATAAGGGAAAAGCTAAAATAGTTGAGTAGCAGACCCATAGTTGTTCAGAAATACTCGAGGTAAGTTTTCAGTATTTAAACATAAGTTATTTGTGATTGAATCATGATATGTCACGAGAATTTAGCCATACCTTTAGCATATTATATATATATACACACACAAGAAGCCGAATAGTATGCATGAAAGTGAAACAAGGAAATTTATTATGATCATATTGCCGTAAGTTGTATTCATGAGATTAATGATATGTAATGGTAAATTAAGAAGCAATAATGTGATAGTTATCAAGTGATTATACGTGAATAAAGTCAAAGTGGACTAATGTGATTAACTTGTGTGAAATAGATAAATACAAGAAGTGTATATGTTTTGATTTTGTGAAATTTATATTCGAATTATTATCCGGGCCTATGGCTCAACAAGCTTTTAGCTGGTGAAATTGTTTCGGGCCATGAGCCTTGCAGGCATAATGCCGGTGAATGAATTTCAGACTTAATGTCTAGCAGGCTCTGTGTCGGTGATAAATTCAGGTTTATACCTAGCAAGCCTCATGCTGGTGATAAGTTCCGGTTTATACCTTGCAGGCAAATTGCTGGTGAAACAATAAAAGTCTATGAATATGAGATTATGCTATACGGCATCTAGATTCATTTGATATATATTAAATTGTCCAGGAACGTATAAATTGTTATGCATATGAAGAAATGTGAATTAAAGTATGAATTGAAACAAGAAGTATATGAAATGTGGTTGTAAATATTTATATTCGGCCATTTTGAATTTAGTACATGAAAGTATATGTTATATATATATAATTATGATCTTTGAACTTATATGTGAATGCAATGATTTGAATTAACTTTATAAGGTCGAATCGATGAATTACTACGAGTCATTTAGAAGGTGTGATTATGAAATTCGAACTCTGAAGAAATAATAAGTTAATGAAATGGATTTAACATGGTTGTGTATATTGGCTAATTAGTGTTGCATTTCGAATATGTTATAATGTGTATAAATAAGTTTTATTGTTTAAGATACTTAAGACTTACTAAGCTTAATAGCTTACTGTGATTGTGTCGTGTTGTCCTATTTTATAGATCTTATTTGAAAGCTACGATCTCGGGGATTTCAAGTTCAAAATCATCTCCACTATCGTCACTGTTTTGGTAATTTTTGATAGTTTCTATTTTGAAATATGGCATGTATAGGCTTAACTCTCTTTTGAAACAAGTTATATTTTGAAATTGTTAATATTCTAGCCATGCGAAAATGGCTTGTTAAATTCCTAAACACGAGTATATGGTGAAATGGACTTATGTGTCAAATATCTTGAAATTTATTAGTTATTTTAACTTTGGTTAAAAATTGTTCATGGTTGAAAGATTAAAGAAACTATATTTTGATATGCATGATTGATTTTGAATGCTAGTCTGATCTGTTTCTGATAGGGAATACCTTATGAATCTATTCCGGCGACAGAAGAGGGTATAGGGTGTTACAAATAGCCTATGCTTCTAGACAATTAAAACCACATAAGAAGAACTACCTGATACATGATCTAGAATTGGCAGCCATTGCCTTTGCACTAAAATTTTGATGTCGCAAAAAGATTTGAACTTAAGGTAGCGCAGGTGGCTTGAATTATTGAAATATTATGATCTTGTCATTGATTACCATCCAATAAAAGCCAATGTGGTTACAGATGCTTTGAGCAGAAAATCCCTATTTCCTTTGCGAGTGATGAACATTCGGTTGTATTTATCTGATGATGGTTCTATTATAGCTGAGTTGAAAGCTAAACCGACATTTCTGCAATAGATCTGTGAAGCTCAGAAAGATGATAGGGAGTTACAAGCAAAACGGATATAGTGGGAATCAACTTCTGATTCAGAATTTCAAGTTGGGTCTGATGGTTGTTTATTTTTCAAAGGCAGAATTTGTGTACCGAAGAATTCAGAATTGATACAGAAGATTCTATTTGAAGCTCATAATAGTAATATGTCTATTCATCCTGGTAGTAATAAAATGTATAATGATATAAAAAAGATGTTCTAGTGGCCAAGGATGAAACGAGATATTTCTAAATTCGTATCTAAATGTTTGATATGTCAGCAAGTAAAAGCTAAACACCAGGTACCTTTTGGATTATTACAGCCTGTTACGATTCTGAAATGGAAATGGGAAAGAATTACCATGGATTTTGTATCAAGATTACCCTTGTCTCCAAAGAATAAAGATGTTATTTGGGTAATTGTTGATTGGTTAACAAATTCTGCACACTTTATTCTGGTACGTATGGATTATTCCTTGGAAAAATTAGCAGAATTATATGTTTCTGAGATTGTTAGATTGCATGGAGTGCCTGTCTTCATTATTTCAGACAGAGATCCTAGATTTACGTCCTGATTTTAGAACAAATTGCAAAAAGCATTGGGTACACAGTTACATTTTAGCACTGCATTCCATCCTCAGACTGATGGATAATCCGAATGCGTTATACAGATTTTAGAAGATATGCTTCAATATTGTGTGCTTGAATTTGAAGGTAGCTAGGAAAAGTATTTGCCTTTGGTTGAACTTGCATAAAGTAATAGTTATTAGTCTAGTATTAAAATGGCACCGTATGAAGCTCTGTATGGTCGTAAATGTAGAACTCTATTGTATTGGACAAAGCTTAGCGAGAAAACGATACACGGAGTTGACTTGATTCGTGAAACTGAAGAAAAGTGAAAGTAACTTAAGATAGTTTGAAAGCAGCCTCAAATCATCAAAAGTCTTATGCCGATAAAAAGAAATAGAATTTCAGGTTGGTGATAAGGTATTCTTGAAAGTATCACCTTGGAAGAAAGTCTTCCGGTTTGGCCATAAAGGAAAATTGAGTCCAACATTCATCGGGCCATATGAAATCACAAAAAGAATCTAACCTGTTGCGTATCGGTTAACATTACCACCAGAACTTGATAGAATTCATAAATGTTTTTCATGTGTCCATGTTACAATGGTACAGATCAGATCCTTGACATGTAATTTCTCCGTCAGAAGTTCAGATTCAGCCTGATATGAATTACAGTGAGGAACCAATTAAAATCCTGGCACGTGAAACAAAAGAGTTAAGAAATAATAAGCTGGTATTAGTGAAAGCTCTTTGGCAATGACATGGGATTGAAGAAGCTACCTTGGAACCGAAGGATACTATGAAAAAGCAATACCCGAATCTTTTTACTGGTAAGATTTTCGAGGATGAAAATTCTTAAGGAGGGAGAGTTATAACAGCCCATTTTCAGTGAAATCGAAACAGTGGTTTTGGGACCACTAATTCGAGCTGGAAAGAAAATTTATTTTAATATTATTGCATGGTCTACATTATGATAGGAATGTCATATGAAAATTGTGATAAGAAAATTTTATCGATTATGTGTTTAATTAGGGAAAGGACCAAATTGAATAAAATGAAAAAGTTGAATTCTAGTAGCTATAAATACAAAATAGCTCTGAAATTCAAAACTTGATGTCCTTATATAGTAATTAGACCATTAAAGAAAAGTTAGTAGATATTTTTAATGAATCATCCATGGAAAACTAGAAAAAGGCAAGGACTAAATTAGAAAGTAGAAAAATTAATGGATGATAAATAATTAAATAGAAATAATATCATTTTATAACATCTTCATCCCCAAAAATTTTTGGAAATCCTAGGAGAGAGAAAGGAAACTAATCAAGCTTAATTAGGTATGTTTTCTTGTCTCGTTTTTAATCATTTTTAAATTTTTGAGACCGAGATAGCTTAATCTATCTAATTTGGGGATTAATTTGAAAAGATATCAAAGTATCAAAGTTTTTCCAAGGATGAATATGAATTCTAAACTTTATGGTAGAAAATGAAAGGTTGTTGATAAATAAACAACTTTTACAAAGTGAATTTTGATGAAAATATGATTCAGGGATTAAATTGTAAAGATGTAAAAGTTATGGAAGAAATTCTAAATTTTTGTGAAATATATGTGTTGCAAAAGTTATATGAAAATTTCGGTTAGGCTCAGAATAAGGATTAAATTGCATGAATTTTATTTTTCGAGCCTAGGGACGAAATTATCATTTGTGAAAACTATAAGGGCAAAATAGTAATTTTGCCTAGGATGTGAATTGAATTAAATTGATGTTAAATTTATTTATATAGATCCTGAAAGACGTAATACTGATTTGGATCGAGGAAATCAAAAAATTTCGAATTAGTAGATTTCGTGTGCGGACAAGTATCAAGGTAAGTTCATGTAACTAAATGGTTTACATTCTTATGTTTGAATTGAATGATGTATATGTGAATTATGAATTTGTTATATAAATGAAAATAATTATATACCCGAGAATTGTTGAGTCCTATTTAAATAGGTGAATTTCGATGGATACAAGTTTTTCCCGAATTGGTTGTGGTCTTGCATATGTTGCGAACACACCATGGCTCGAAAGAGCATCCCGTTATTAGCCCTCTCGAGCTTGCCATTAGATAGTTCAGTGAGCTTCCCGTTATAGCTCTTCGGAGCGTCCTGAAAGGTTGTGATCCTACATTTGTTGTGGACACACCTTAGCTCTTATGAGCATCCTGATTAAAGGCTCTTCGTGAGCTTCCTGTTAAATTGGCTCTTTGTGAGCTTCCCGATAGTGCTCGCTTGAACTTCCCAATATTGGCTATCTGAAGCCTCCCGATGTGGTTCTTTGTGAACTC
The DNA here is from genome assembly GCA_025698475.1 of Gossypium anomalum. Lineage (NCBI taxonomy): Eukaryota > Viridiplantae > Streptophyta > Magnoliopsida > Malvales > Malvaceae > Gossypium > Gossypium anomalum. Next base: position 34,465,701 of record CM046959.1, on the reverse strand, counting down.
CCTGATTATGGCTCTTTTGAGCCACCAGTTATATAACTTAGATAAGCTTCCCAGTAGCCTCTTTATAAGCTTCCCGAAATGGCTCTGTGTGAGCTTTCCGTTACAAAGCTTGAGAGTGTGCTTCCCGATTATGTGCCCTAATTGGATATTTCTAAAAATGAATTGATGAATTACAATAGTGTACACTAAAGTGTACTATATAAGTGTATCCATCAATATTTTTAATAAATTCAATGTGTAAAGTTATAACATGGCTAAATTGAATTTGAAATAATTTTTCATCAAAGTGTACATGTAATATGAAATAATATTATGGAAAGCTTTGAATATGGAAGACTTTAAATAATGAGCTCACCCATGTTCTTGGTATTATGTGAATTACTTGACTAACATGATTTGATGAAATTGTGTTTTAGGCTATAAGCCAAATTGTTTGGAGGCATTATTGTATGCTTATCTTTAATGTAAATATATGGTAAGTTAAATTCCTGTTATACGAACTTACTAAGCATTAAATGCTTAGTAGGTTTTCTTTTCTCTGTTTTATAGTGCTCGGAAGCTCGTAAAGGTTGGAGATCAGTCGGAGTAAGAACACACTATGTTACAGTTTGTTTTGGTATAAATAGAAAACTTACTTTAACATAATGGCATGTATAAGCTAATTTTACCGATGGTAATATATAAATGGATGTTTGTAATCTAGCCATTGGAATGGCTAATAATGTTGTATTTTGGTATGATAATATAAAGTTATATCATGGTTAATACATACATGTATAAGGTTTGGTTAAATTGATTTAGAGTAAAATATAAATCATCTCAAGAAGGTAAGCTTGATTTTATGAATATGTGATACTATTTCATATATATTAATGATGTTTACTTGATTTATATGACTTGAATTGGTTGGCCAATATATGTAAATGGTGTTATAGGTTGAAAGTTCAATTTGGTTAAGAAATAAGGCTAGGAAAAGGCCTTATTTTGTCCACACGGGTAGACACAGAGGTGGAGACACGGGCTAGGAAATGGCCTTATTTTGTCCAAATGGATTTGATTTGGCCATGTGCCCCTGCATATTAAAATTGTGAAACAGAATGCTTAGAATTGGACACACGGGCCTATTCTCAGCCATGTGTACTACACGACCTAAAACATAGGCGTGTGTCTTGGGCGTGTGAAACCTGCACCTAATTTATGAAAATTAAATTGACCACATGGCCTAGCACACGGGCGTGTGGCAAGTCGTGTGGAACAAGTCAGGGAGTTACACAGGTAAGAACACGAGCTAGGACATGGCCGTGTGCCTCACATCGAATGCCCATACGGCCTGAGACATGGGCATGTCACATTGTCGTGTGAGCCACACGGCCTACCCACATGGGCGTGTGACCCCTGTATATGAGAAAAATTTTGAAATTTTGCGAAAAATTTTCTGAGTTCCTGACTTAGTCCTGACTTGATTCTAATTTTTAAATTGGGCCTCGATGGTCCATTCAAGAGACAATATGTTTAATTTCGAATATGAAAAGTAAATGATATGAATTGCATGAAATTACACTATAAGCTTCGGTAATACTCTGTAACTCTGTTCCGGTAACGGATACAGGTTAAGGATGTTAAGGTTGATTAGAAATTAGGGCTAATGTGAGAATGTTTTATATATTAGGGTTATGGTCCCCAAATTGCAAAAGCTAAATTTTCTAATATCCCTTCTTTAGAAAAGAGAGAGCCATCTTCTTTAGATTACTTGTGTGTTACTTTGGAAGATCAAAACCCTAATATCCGTAGATTTCAAGAAATCGATGAATTCAGTTACACTTTCGCATCTAGTTTTGTTCTTGATTTATTCTTGATGATTTGACATGATAGATCTTGATTTACAGTTCTAATTTTATATTAGATATAATTTATGGTTCTAACAGTTTAACCACAACATCAGACAGTATATCTGCAAATTCTAGTGGCTTGACAATAATAATGTGTATCTGGTAGCTTGTCCGCCTTATTTGGTGGTTTGTCCACAAAACTAGTGTGTTATTGGATAGGCAGTATATCTGCACTGTTTCTAAAAAAGCGTTGCATCGTCATCATCGATATGCATATTGATATATGTGATTCTGTGATTATATATATCTGTATATGTGATCTAATTTATTGATGTGATTCTATCTTAATTTCTGTCATTATGCGAATTGACCTACATTGGTCTTTACAAGCTCACCCTTTAAAGTTTCTGATTTTTCAAATAATAATTGAGGTTAGGACATGGGCTTAGCTTATGGAGGTGCTCTTGGATATTTATTTGAATAAGCCATTATACTTTATTTTTCAGTATTCTAGGGACTGTTTGTTTACTTACTGTGTATTGCGGCATGGGACACTATTTTGGATTTTTAGACATTTGACATGATTGGTTTTCCAAACTATCAATTAAAATGGTTTATCTATTTGAAAAAAAGATATTGGATTTTCAACTTAATGACAAACTCAACCCAATGCTTTATTTTAAACTCAAAATACATTTTTACATAACTTAAATCTGCTTATTCAATTATATGATATTTTACGAAGAGTATAAGTTTTTAGTTTCTTTTCCACTGTGATATATTTGAAAACGACATTTTACTTCTAAAGATCAATCAAATTTTGATTCAAAAGAAATTTACACGAGACATTACTTTTGGTTTTTTACAAGAAAATTAAAATAACAATTTTAGATGACAATGATTGTTGAAATAAAACAATTAAGTGTTTTTACGTGCCATAAACATTGCTAATGTGATCTTCTAGATTTGGCCATAATGTCTAGATCAGGTTTAGGGGTTACCTTTAGTGGTATCAGAGTCATGTTCAAAACTCAAGCTGTGGTTATTTTAAAAATTTGCATGCATATCTAATAAATGGGTATTTTGAGAAAAATTCATGCCACTGTTAAAAACTTATTTTGATACAAAATTCTGATTTTGTTAAAAGTTTGAGACTTTGAAGTTGTTCCAAGATAAGTATTTCTTACATACTAAAAATCTAGGTTGTGAAACTCTAGATTATGAAAAATACAGATTATAAAACTATAATGAAAATGTGACAAATCTTTTATACTAGAAACATTTTGCAATAATAACGACAACTCATTTCTAAATTGTCAGATAAACTTCATAAAACATAGAAAATATGACAACAAGATGAATACTCAAGGTGTTTGCACTTGGGGAATGAAAGCTCATGGATATCTGGGTCAAGGAACCCAATCGATTCGTCTACGTCACAAGTGCACACTCCCGAACTTGTGGCTAAACTTGAGCCAATATTTGATCAGGTCAAGCACACACCTACTGTCGAGGAGGAATGTTAGGAGCCTGCTAAAGACGATGTGCCACAGGCCATGCTTAGGGTGCTACAACGTGTAGCAGGAACCTAAAATGGATCTTGAAGTCTAAGGACTGTTGTTGAGAGGCTTCGATCAAATGGAGTCGAATTATTTAGGGGCATTACTGGGACGACCTCCACCATAGCAGAATACTAGTTCGAGACTATGGAGAGAATTCTAGATGATATAGAGTGTACCTCGAAGTAAAAATTGAAGGCTACAATAATGCTACTAAAAGATTAGGCTTACCGCTTTTGGCAGGTGTAAACGGAAAAATATATAGGATTTTTCCTATGTCATTTATCACCTTTTTACTTAAAATTTTTGTTAAAACTAAGTAATTGTTTAATAAATTAATGAAATATGTGAAAATGTGAAATTAGGACATAGAAATTATTAAAATGTGATTTTATGCTTTTTTATATAGTTTTCATGCAATAAATGGCTTATTTTATATTAATTTGAATAAATTATATTTTTTAAGACATAAAGTGGGTCATGCATGATTAAATTAAATAATAAAATATAAAATTATATTTAATAATTCATTTTAAAATATTTCATTAATAATTTGGGTTTTAAATTAATTAGTTAAATTGAATAAATTTTATTCTTTGGTCCTCTAACTTGTTGATTTATTTTGGACTGGTCTGATAGCTTTGCTGGATTACAAAACTGTCCAAATTGGGAACCAAGTGAACCCAAAATTTGGCTGCACATGGCTGTACATAAACCACTTTTTGGTTTAATTGCATCAGTCCTTGAAGAGTTGAAGAAATTAGAGATTTACCTGAAGATTTGTACTTGACCAAGTCTCAATCCTGAGTTGTTGTGGCACTCAAATTGAGCAAAACTCTGTAACACCCCGAACCCGGCCTGGAAGTTTGGCTCGAATCTGGCGTGTCGAAAACCATGTTTCCATTAAAAACCCTTCTTAATAATTAAAAACTTATACCCTTTTTAAACCTTGTTAGAAAATCGCAGCTGAACAACATTCTTAACAACTTTGTAAAAATCTTGGCAGTTGCGGAAGCTTAATTTAAAAACAATTGCGGATTCGTGATGTTTTGAAAACAGTAGTTGCTTTGGAAAACCGTGTTCTAATACTAGAAATTATAAGAACAATAAATAAAATTCCAAATTAGAAATCCAGAAAATTACAACGGCTTTACTACAACCCACATAAAACAATTTAAAAGTAATAATCAAAACTGTAACATAAACAGTGTGTGTGGCTCCCTCCGAGCCCCTCGCAACTCCGATCCATCTAAGGCTGGAAATTACCTGAAAGGTTAATAAATGGGGTGAGTTTACGAAAACTCAGTGTGTAATCCCCTACTTTATGAAAGGAGCGATCGGAGTCATATAAAAGAATTAAAAGTCGGCCCCACCCTACTTATTTCAGTATCAATTGGGCCTTAGCCCATTATAATGACGAAGCACTGATGGGCCTTAGCCCTATCTGAATCTGAATGAAGCCTATAAGCCCACAACAGATACAAAACAGATATTTCATGTATGCAGAAACCCAACCCATATCCATCCATATACACCCCCGTACCAACCTTACACCATGTGGGGAGATAACTCGACCCACCCATCCGCTACACACCACAGAATTTGCAGCATGGCTGCCAGAATAGATATTGTGACAGAGTCACCAGATACAGATATTGTGGTAGAGCCACCAGAACAGATATTTGTGGCAAAGCCACCAGAATAGATATTTTTGACATAGCCACCAGAACGCTTCCTCCATCAATATAACCCATATCCCATGCAACAGAGATACATGTCATGGCATACAACATACAGGATCAGAATATCATGCCCATATTTGAATCAAACAATCACAGTCAAGCCATTCATTTCACTAACATATATTCACAATCAAATCCGTCAACCACACAGTCCAAGTCATTCACTTGCCCACAAGGGCAAAATGGTCATTTAACACCCTAGGGACAAAATGGTAATTTTACCCCACAAGGGTATCTCGATAATTCTACCCTACAGAGGTATTTCAGTATTTCTACCTTACAAGGGTATTTCAGTAATTCTACCCTATAGAGGTATTTCAGTAATTCTACCCTACAGGGTATTTCAATAGTTTTGTAAATCGAGGATAAAACGGTAATTCTATAAATCGGGGGTACTTTGGTAATTTTACAAGTCAAGGGTATCTTAGTAACTTGGTAAACTAAAGTATTCTAAACAGGGATAACAATACGAATTGGCCTAAAGCCCTTTCTTGGCCCAAATAGGCCCACACGCTCGTGATGCCCTTTTAGCCCAAATCTAGCCACAGATATAAGATTCGCCTAGCCTAGTCCAATATTTACTACACAATCAAACAACTTATCCACTTAGGCTCGTAGGCTCATTGGGCCCACATGGCCACTTTCGGCCCATCGCGACCTGAAGTAGCCATCTTACAGCCAAAGTAGCGAGAAATACAAACCTGACAGGAGACTGGAGTTAATCCACGCTCCGAGAACTCTTAGCCGACGCCCAACCCAAATGAGCACGCCATAAAGCGAAAGGGATCAACCAAGAAAGGTACCTTTACTCTCCTCATGGTTCTCTCTATTTAAAGCCAGCTTCGCATCCACTCTTATGTTAACTTCCCGATGTGGAATCCCTCCATCATCAGAGTTTAAATTCAACACCAACTCTTGTCGCCCCCTGTTAGCAAAATAAATGCTCTTTGATTGCCATAAATTTCGAACCCTGGACCTTCTTCCTAACTCTATGACGCCACCTTTCTACCTCTTATGTGGCGCTACTTTGCCACTAGACCGCAAGGCTTTTTGTGGCACAATTTCTCCAACAAAATTCTTAAGGCCTACCTACTACACCCAGGGTTAGATTCACCTTAAACCAAAATTTTTTCTAGAGTCTAGGTTTGAACCCAGGACTTCTCCAATACTTCTCAGCACACTTAACCACTAAAACAAGCATTCATTAACGAAATTTACATGCATAACAAAATATTACAAGCTGCCTTCAACCGCTCCTATGCTCAAAGCCTAAAACTTCTAGGCCCAAATTCAGGGTGTTACAAACTCAAGCAAAATCAGCTCAACTTCCTCAAGTTATGGTCGGCCACCTATGGAAGATGCTTCAAAAGATGAAAACTCCTATTTTTAGTAAACTATCTCCCTCTCCTCACCTATAAATAAGACCTCATTCTCACATTTCTATTCATCCTTCATCATTCATCATTCTCTCGTCTCTAAATTCTCTTAGCATCTTCTTTTCTCCCCACACCTATCATCATCTTTTCATAAAGATTTTAGCATTTGATGTAACGCCCCTTACCCATATTCGATGCCGAAACAGGGTACGAGGCATTACTAGGCTTAAACATACACATTCATACAAAATCGGGCCATAAAATTTCTAACCCAATTTAAAACTTTTCAATCACATGCAAATTTTCCCTTATAAGAGCCTACGACGCCCAAAACATACATCAAAAATAGTTCGGGACTAAATAGGGAACTTTTAGAACTTCGGGATAACTTAAAAAATTTTCATGTTTTGAAGAGTCATACGCCCGTATGTGTAGGCCGTGTGGTCACACACGCCCGTGTGGCTTGGGACACGCTTATGTCCTCAACCCGTGTAACTCTTTAATTATGACATCATCAACCAAATAAGGTCACACGGCCAAGTCACGTGCCCGTGTGCTTAGCGAATTAAATTTCAAAAATTAAGTGCAAACTTCACACGACCTGGGCACACGCCCATGTCTTGAGGCCGTGTTCTTTACACAGCCATGTCTCTGCCCGTGTGTTTACTATTGGGCATACTGACTTGCATAATTAGGGTACAGGGGACACACGACCGGATCACATGCCCATAAGGCAGATCGTGTGTCACACACGGCTTAGACACATGCCCGTGTAGACAAATTTGAGGCTATTTTCCAAGCCACTTGCCACCCTTAAACATTTACATACTTAATCTTACTTCATGGCATGCAACATGGCACATTTTTTTACACAAGTATACACCATTGTACTTCTACATGACATTCCACACTAATTTCATACATAATCATCTTTATAATTCTTCTTTCAAGTTACTCAATTACACCATAGATATGGCCATATCCATTAGTCCTTATTCATCCATTAAATACATATGCTATTCATCTCACATATCATCCACAAGTAACCAAACCACATCAACTCATAAACACATTTGTATGCATGCATAAATGATTAAGGTTACAACCCAATGATCAATATGAGCTATCTCTCATGGCCATATACAAAATAATCATAATACCATCATGAGCCAACATTTGGCTAACCAATATGACACATAACAAAAAGACCAAGTCCCTAAACATGCCATACTCAAAATGATAAGTCTAACTATACCCAATCCAATTGATAGTGTAATCGAGTCTCTGACGTTCCACGATCCCCGAGTTAGCTTGGCGACACTATAAGAAAAGGAAAGGAAAGGAGGGTAAGCTTCAAAGCTTAGTAAGTTCACATGAAAATAAAATGCAACTTAAACAAGTATTGGTCATACATTTGACATAATGAATATAATTTTTGCATTTTATCAAAATCTCTTGAACTTATTCTTCATATACATCTATATATAAATATACATTCATACCACACGTTCATCATATCTCATTTTATTCTCATGAGTTCGATGTACATACCTGTGCCCACTTGCACATAATAACTTACTTTCTCGTCTTCGACGTAATCATTGTAACAGTCCAGTTTAGATCCTAGTCAAAATAGTGGTTTCAAAACCACAAATCTGAGTCAAAAAATATTTTTATATTATTTTTCATGCCTATTATATGTGAATTAGTATGTGTGAAAATTCCATATAAAAATTTGATCGTTTGTGTGCTTAATTTGATAAAAGGACCTAATCGCGTAAATTGTAAAAGTGGCTTTCTAATTGTTAAAGTGCCTATTTGCTATGTCTTCTTGAATGTAAGGTCCTTATGTTGTTATTATGCCATTTTCATGGTAAGTGGACAATTATAGCCTTATATGTTAATGTTTTGAATGATTTTAAAGATGGGCAAAATGGTAAATGATGTATTATTAAGTAATTAATAAAACAAAAACATGAATTTGGTGTTATTATCATCATCCTTGTCGAAAATTGAAGAAATAAATTAGGGTTTTCGAGCTTTGAACATTCGACACTTACAAGCATCAATTAGGTATGTGTTTTTTATCGGTTTTTCATAATTTCTACGTTTTTTGTAATTATTGCTTAATAATCTATCAAGATCATGCCCTAATTTCTAATTTTGTTGATAATTTTGAGTTATTCCATTGATTAAACTATGACTTTTATTAAGTTTGATGATAATATATGGAAGTTTAAAGTTGGGTTAACATATTTTTTCTTTCAATTTTTGATGGATTTGAGTAATTTGGGCTAAATTATAAAAATAAGATTTTTAGGGACTAAAATATGAAATAAATAAAATATATGGACTTATATGAATACTATGAGAATTCAGTCTAACATGGGTATATGGAAATTATGTGTATTTTCTAATTTTATGAATTAGGGACTAAAGTGTTAAAATATGAAAATGTGAGGGTTAATTTGTAATATTCCCTAAATATTTGTTTTTGGATTGATTTGAATGAATGTGAGTTTGAATAAGTTAAATTTGAATTGATTTAGATCAAGAACCAAAGAAAACAGAATTAGACTGGGGAAAATCAAAAATCGTTAAGTAGTCGACTCCCTTCGTCTGAATCCGTACGAGGTAATACAAATAAATGTATTTGAAATTTTTTATTTATGCTTATATGCTATTGAACAAGGATGAATGGATTTATGCCTTAAATGTGAGATATCCGAGAAAGTATCGACAAAGTTTCGACATCCGAATAGCCCCGTACGAACCATAAGAATAGTTAGGATACATATGTCATGACATAGGATCTGATATGTGATTTCGTGTAAGACCACATCTGGGACATTGGCATCGACTTATGGTTTACATGTAAGACCATGTCTGGGATATCGGAATCGTATTTGATCTCGTGTAAGACTTTATCTAGGACAGTGGCATCAATATTTGATTACATGTAAGACCACGTCTGAGAAGTTGGCATTGTACGAGCTTTCTGAGCTATCCGCGTATCCTTATGATTCCTAACGGTTCAACGGGCATTCCAAGAAATGAATGATTATGTGAGATGTATCTGATTTAGGTACGTTCAAAATGTATAATATGTTTGAGAATAAAAGGTAAGTATATGTACAAGTGATGATATGTGTTATAAGTATGAGAAAATATGCTATATGTGTAAATGAATTAGGAATATGTGAAATGTATATGAGCTATGTGGTTTGTGATAGCATTTGGCTAAGGAGTATATGTATATTATGATGCTTATATGTTTATATTGTTAAGTTTATTTGTATATGGCTTACTAAGCTTTTGAAAGCTTACTCTGTGTTTTTTTTTCAAATGTTTTATAGATATCGAAGCTACTGGGATCTCGGGTATCGTCAAGGATTATCACCACACTATCGAACCCTATTTTGGTACATTTTGAAAGTGTAAATATTGGAGTATGGCATGTATAGGCTAGAGGTTTTTGAATATATTTTGTAATGTGTATATCGAGCTATGTGATATGGCTTGGTTTTGGTGGTGTATGTGAATGAGTTTTTGGTATGATTTATGTGAACAATTATGCTAATATCATATGATCATGAATGGCCAAGAGAATTGGTCAATTTGGTAAATTTTGGCATGAGAATGAGTGGAATGAATTGAGACAATGAAATATATGTTTTGGCATGTCTTCAGCTTATGATTTAGCATGTTTTGGTATGGATGTTATGTATGAAATTTGGTGATTTATGATATAGCATGAATGGTGAATGTATGGAGTGTGAATTGGGTAGAATTTGGTATAAAATATGTTTTTTTTTTATGCTTGTAGGGAGGACCTCTAATGGGTGGCAATTTGGCCTTACAAATGGCCTATATTTGCCCTCACGGTTGAGCACACGGGTGTGTGTCTCGACCGTGTCCTTCAATGTTTCTTTTAGAAGCAAGTCAGTCTTGAGCATGCCCTAGACACACGGGCATGTCTGGTGGCTGTGTAAGGCACAAAGCCTTGAAACATAGGTGTGTGTGGCCATTTAGAAGGGTACACGGGCTAGACAAACGGGCGTGTGGTCAGCCGTGTGACCCAAGTCAATTTCGACAACGGCCAAGGCATACGGGCCTATCTTCGACCGTATGGACAAGTCAGTATGTATGCCATGTTTTTCCACGGCCTAGACACATGGGCGTGTCTAATGCCGTGTGAGGTACACGGCCTGTTCACACGGGCATGTGACCTGTTCAAATTTTAAAAATGTTTAAGTTTAAAATTTTTTTGTAAGAGCTCGATTTAGTCCTGACCCCTTTCTAATGCATGTTTAAGATCTTGATGACCTATATGAGGGACTCTATGATAATGTTTGACTATGATTTTGGATTATGTATATGAATTGTGTGTGTAAAATGTTCTAATATGTCCGGTAACACCTTTAACTCTAGTCCAGCAACGGATATGGGTTAGGGGTGTTACAATCATCAAGATTACTCAATGAGCTTCCTTTAGAACTACCCGTTGAACACTCGAAATACTATCAGATACATTAGAATCTCGCACCTAAGTGCCTCATATGTAGCCAATGCTACCTCACATCATATGTTGCTTTCTTTCGAGCTACTCACGGGTTTGCTCATAGAGGCTGTCAGGTATCCGCAACATATGTCGAACTACCCCGCCACCAGTAGAATATAAGAGACTAGTACCCGGACGTCAAAACATGTGTCATATATATATCACGAACTCAGACCACAACTCAATAAGTTCGGATGTCACATATATCATGAACTCAAACCACAACTCAATGAGTTCAGATCACATAGCTCCTAGTGACATGTCACTTGTATCATAAACTATTCCTAATGTTCAAATGGGATTCTTTGATACGACATGTAATGCCCCAATTTTGGGCCTAGGAGAAATAGGCTTTGCGTATCGGAGGAATTAGAATTTAGTTGTGCAAGTGAATGACACAAATAATTGTCTGCTTTGATGATTAAGTGGTTTGGGAATGTGTGGGTGTATTGGAGAAGTCCTGGGTCCAAACCTGGGCTTTAGCAAAAATTTTGGTTTTAAGTGAATAAAACCCTGGGTGCTTGGATGAAGGCCTTTTAAATTATGGTGTTAAATAAATGACACAAGGAAGTATGTGGTCTAGTGGTTGTGGCATCATTAATGTTGTAAGGGAGCTTGGGTTCAAGTCTTGTCTCAGCAATTTATTTTGGTATTTCTTTTAAAGGAACCTAGACTTCAGCCTATAGACCTTATAATTAATTGGGGCTAAGTGGTGACATAAAGGAGCCTGTGGTGTAGTGGCAAAGTGGCGTCATAAGGGTGGTAAGGAGGTCCAGGGTTCGAGCGTTGGCATGGGATAATGTTGAGTATTTATTTTGCACTTATGGACGGCAAGTGGTTGAATTGGTGTAGAATTCTACGTGGTGGAAGTTTGAATTGGTCTTGAGTTGTTGGGAGAAGATTGTGGAGCAGATTAAGGAGGGATTTGTAGAGAAAATCGAGGAATTTGAAATTGGGATGAGTTGTAGCCGAATGGGGGTGCTTGTTGGTGCAAATTCGGCTAAGGGGGTTTTAGGAGTGCATTTTCGGCAATTGGAGTGCGAGTAAGTGCCGAATTCCTTCTCTTCTATTTCGAGTTTCGACATTTTTGGTACCATTCTCCTTTGTGCCGATCTCGTTGGTGGTCTTTTGTGCTTTTCGGGATTTAAGCTGAAATCCTGTGTCGTAACTTCCTTCTTTTATTCTACCTTGTGTCGAATCATATTTCTCTTTTCTTTCTTCCCTTCTAAATCTTTGGCCGAATATAGCCTTCCTCTAATACCCATCTTCCTTTTCTTCTTCTCACACTTTTCTTTCTTTGGCCGACCCTACTGTCAAACTTAACACCCCCTTGCCAGAACTTCTTCTGTAACACCCTAAATTTTGGGCATTGAGTTTGGGATCAGTTAGAAGGCAGCTTGAATAAAAGAAATGTGTTTGAATAGTTTATAATTGTGTGTTTAGTTAAGTGATTAATTATTTAGGAAGGGTTGGTAGTGAGGAAAAAAGTCCTGGGTTCGATCCGGGGCTTTAGAAAAATTTTGCATTTTTTTTTCTAAAGAACCCTGAGCATTAGGTGGAAGGCTTATTAATAAGGCCTGGTAAAATCTGACATAAGGAAATGCTTGGCAAAAGGTGTGGGTAGTAAGCAGGAGGTCCAGGGTTCAAGTCTTGGCCTTGGCAAAAATTTTTATTTCGCATGTGACTAGTAAGGAAGCTAGCGTTTAGGCTTTATAAATATGTTAGGTGGAAATTCGACATAAAGGATGCGCTTGGCCCAGTGGCATGATGGCATTAGGAGTAAGGAGAGGTGCTGGGTTCAAGTCAAAACATGAACAAAAGTTCTGGGTTTTTATTAAGACAACCTGAAGGTTGACAGAAAGACTTTATAATTAATTGGGGAGGAGAAACGACATAGAAGAAGCATGTGGTCAAGTGGCAAGGAGGCGTTAAGAGTGTGCATGTGGTCAGGGGTTTAAATCTGAATGGTAGCAAATATTTTTAGGATAATCTGGTTGCAGGTTAATAGGCCTTAAAATTAGTTAGGGATGGAATATGGCACAAGAGCACCTACGGTGCAGTGGCGAGAAGCATGCTATGGTTATGAGAGGGTGCGGGTTCGAATCCCAGGCCTGGAAAAAGGTTAAATTTTTATTATTTAAGAAAACTGAGGCTTAGGCATATAAGCCTTATAATTAATTGTGACCGAATGGTAGCACAAGAAAGGTTCGGTGTAGTGGCCGGTAGCGTGTTGTGGGTTGGAGGGCTAGAGTTCGAGTTATGGAGCGTGCAAAGGAGAATTTAATTTTGTTACTCAACGTAGGGAAGAAATGCTGTTCGGTGGAAGCAATTTGAATGCAATTCAAATTGGAATTATTGTCTAAAATTAAGGGGATTAGGATGAATATTAAGTGTGGGTATGATTGGAGAATTTAAAGGGAAGTTATCTTGACAAGTTTAAATCGATTGAGGAGTGTAGGTGTATTTTTATTTATTTTTTTAGTATAAATATGTGTGTCGCATGGGCGAGTAAGGGCATTTGTTGTTTCTGTGTGCTTTAGTGGTATATCACTTCCTCTTTTCTTTAAGCCAAACTCTTGATCTTTTGTTCCTTATTTAATCGAATCAACCTCTTCCCTCTTCAACTTAGCAGACTGTTTCTTTTTGATTTAAAAGCCGATTCATACACTTTGGGGGTTTGATTTCTTGTTGGCAAGTGATCTCGTGATCGGTAAGTAAGTTAGATCTTCTTTGGCTTTTGTTAAATATTTCTAAGTTCTTTCGTTTCTACACTCTTAAAAGCTGATTTTTTTTATCCTTTCCAATACTTTCGTTAACCCATGGTTTCTCCACTTATTTCTCTTTCTCCCTCTCATTCAAGAGTGTGATCGTGGGCTAAGTATTAGTTGATGGAAAAAGGGGGTTCTAACAGAGTAGTTGGGATAGAGGCTCCCAAGTTTAAGTGACATAAGGTGTCAGCTGTTCAAGACTTTCTACTTGGATGCAGAAGGGGGACTATGTCAGATTTCGAGTTACATAGGCAGATCGTAGTCGATCGATCTAGTCAAGGCAAGTATAAGTGGTTCTTCGGTAAGTAGTGGATTTCTTTAGAATTAATGGAATGTGACTAATGGAGTATAATGTCGAATATAGGTTCGGGCGATTATGAATACTTAGCACTCCAAGTGGTAAGGTGTGTACTTCTACCCTATGATAACTTGATATAAAGCCGAAGGTGTGTACTTACACTACACACACACTATGAATTGGCAAAAGCTGAAATGCTGAAATGCCGAAATGCCAAAATGCTGAAATTGTGGCTACGGTAGTCTTACGAGTGCACGAACACTCATAAGGGAGAGAATGATAGGTTGCTTGAGACCCACGGGCGATTCAGTGGACTTAGGTTGTGATTTGGCCATACGGGCCGGAATGGGCTAAATAGGCCGATGGGCTGTTGGGCCTATAGTAGGCAAAAACTGAATATTGATGCTATGTGATAGGAATTTATATGTGAGCATGAATATGAATGTGACTGGGCCTAACGGGCCATATAAATGTGATTTGGGCCTAATGGGCCATATACAGGTGATTTGGGCCTAATGGGCCATATGAATATGATTGGGCTTAATGGGTCAGATACAGGCAAGTGAATTTGTTTGGGCTTTGTAAGGGGTTTTGGTCATATTATATGATAACTACATCAGACTTAACTAATATTTTGCGACCGTGGATAGGTCAAAAGGTTAAGGTGTAGCAACGGGTATATGCATGTCTTAATGACCCACCTCCTCTTCTCTGGAATCCTACCTGGTGCATAGTATTCGTTCAACCTAGCTCGCGGAACTTGTTAACGGGCCAAGGTAAGTGGAAACCATAATTAACGGAAAATTATTGAAATGCCCCTAAGGGTGAAAATGACCAAAATACCCCTAGGTGTTGAACGTAAGTTTTATGGATGTGACATGCATACATATGATGTTCTGCTTAGGTTGCAAATGGGGTGGGAACTATGGAACGATGGAAGTATATGAGGATCGCATGGTTGCCTGACAATCATGGATCTACCAACAGCTTTTGAAGCCCAATATGTAAATGAAGGTAGTTCCGCAACCAGGCTACCATTGGTGTGTGGGCTGGGTGGGTCGATATTTATATCCCCACATGGTGTGATGGGGGATAGAACTGGAGTGTAGCGGATGGATAATTTGGATGGGATTGCACTGCATTACATTGTATGTATGATATTATTGTGATATTATTGCGATGTGGGCTTCGACCCAACTGAGGCTAATATGGGCTAAGGCCTAAAGAACATCGTTATTGGATTGGGCTCTGGCCCAAAATGACTAATGATTTCTTTATACTCGTTGAGGGTTGTACACACTGAGTTTTCAAAACTCACCCCCTCCTCTAAACTTTTCAGGTGATCCTTAGTAGGCGGTTCGACGGATGGAGGGACTCGGAGGTGGCCAACTAGCATAAAAATTTTAGACTTAGTCTTTATGTAATTTTTAATATATTGACTTTAAATTATCTCTATTTGATTTGGGTTGTAACAAGGTCTTTCCTCTGGCTAATATTTCAAATTAGGATTATTATCATTTTTATGCTTTATATTTATTAGGAGCAGAACGTGGTTTCCTAAACCGTAACTATTTTTAAATACTACGTTTCCGCAACTCAATTTTTAAATGACGAGTTTTCATAAACTCATATGTTCTAAATAAAGCTTCCACAACTGAAAAAAGATTTTACAAAGTAATTAAGGTAAGGTTTTTCATTTTAAGGAAGTGTTTCCAATGAAAACAAGGTTTTCGATAAAACACTTCAATGTGACGTGCCAGATTTGGCCATAACGTCTGGGCCGGGTTTGGGGTGTTACATCTTCCCTTTCTTACAAATGACTTTACCCTAACCGATTGTGTCATCTAGCCCCTTGTCTCTTGCGGTTTCAACTATAGTGAGTGTTTCATTCTTTTCTTTCTCCCCTCTTTGCAGTGTAAGTTAAACCCTGTTGGCCGTACAAGTACTCTGGCATCGACCTTCTGTGAATTGATTCTTCTGCTGTGGTTCTCTTTCGAAGTTGGGGGTAAGTGCTACTTTATCGGTTGTGGTTTCTATTCACTCTTCTCTCTTTTGCGGTAGCTATACCTTTTCTTCCCGATCAACATTGCTAGGGAATTGACAATGCTATTTCAGCCTTGTGAACCGATTGTGTATCTTTCTTAGGGAGTGGGTTCTCAACATTTGTGGTAAGTGTTGCTAAAGGGTTGGTTACCCATTGGTTAAAGGACCGATTTCGTGGGATTAATACTTTCAGACAGTAATAGTTGAAAGACTGACTGTATGTGGAATTGAATGTAGGTTGGGCGTTTGAGGAACTTGGAGTGGTTGCATAAATAGGTGTGTATCCATACCCTGTAAGCGGTAATAGGCTTAAAAGCCGGTAAAGTGTGTACACACCCTGATCTGACTATGGTACGGTAAAAAGTCAAAAAGCTGATGGGTAGGGTTTGAGTGTGCGAACGCTCGTTTGGTAAATCGAGCCACGAAACTTTGACGTACAACGAATGAGGCCACCACGAGTGATCTCGTGGGCTTAGGCTATTTGGGCCACGTTGGGCCTAATGGGCCGTGAGCCCATATGGGTGAATCTCACCATCAGGTGGGGAAGGTTGGACTAGCCATGTCTCGCACATGGCTTAGGACATTTCAAGGCCTCGATAGGCCCAATGGGCCCAATGGGCCCGTGGGCCCACATGGGTAAATCTCACTGTTAAGAGGGAAGTCGTTGGACATGTCATATCGCGCACATGACTTAGGTTGATTTCGGCCACGTTGGGCCGGAATGGGCCATATTGGCCCAATGGGCTCGTGGGCCCCACACGGATAAAATCTATGGTTAGTGGCAAATAATTGACTGGGCTATGAGGTTCACACAGCCGTGACTGAATTTGGGCTAAATTGGCCACACGAGTGTGTGGGCCCACTGGGCCGAGTAATGGGCCTTGGGCCCATTTACAACATTTTGACCATCTAGGTTACTGAAGTCGCTTGAGGCGACTGTAGACCTTCAGAGAGGTCGCTAAATGTACTGAAACCCTAATTAGGCAAAATGACTGAAATACTCTTGATGGATAAAATAACTATTTTACCCCTAATAGGTTCTATTGACCGTAATACCCCTGTAGGGCAGAATGACCGTACTGCCCCTGTAGGGTAAATGATTGTAATACCCCTGTAATGTAAAATGACAATTATGCCCTTTGTTTCGTATGATTGATGTGCTTCCGATTTACATATATGATCGTACTGTGTATGACTTTGCATGTACGTAATATTTATGACATGACATTCTGCATTGGGGTTGGGTTCTGATTTGGAGGAAGTACTGTACTAGTGGTTTGCCCCGTTTTTACTGTTCTGGTGGCTTTGCCACGCATTTTGATGTTAGTGGCTATGCCACGTTTACTGTTATTAGCAGCTTTACTACGTTACTGTTAGCAGCTTCACTGCGATATTGGTGTATTGGCTGGGTGGGTCGATTTATATCCCCACATGATGTGTTGGTTGGTACGGGTGGTGTGCTAGATGGATTTGGGCGGGATGCATAATTGCATTACGCTGTACTAATACTGTATTGGGCTTAGGCCCACCTGATTCTGTATAGGGCTAAGGCCCAGAATGTACTGATACTAAATAAGGCTCTAGCCCAGACTGTCACTGCATGCATTGTTTACTGTTTGATTGATAGGGGATTACACACTGAGTTTTTGTAAACGCACCATTTCTTTTAACTGTACAGGTAATCCTCAGCCTTAGACAGTTTGGAGCCGCGAGGGACTTGGAGGTGGCCACATGATTGCTGATGTTCTACTTTTGACTTCATATAGTTAAATTTCATATTGGGTTTTTGGTTATGTAATGAGGCCATTAGTGGTTTTAACTTTTGTTTGGGTTTTGGTTTCTTGCCTTAAACTACTAGACTAGGAAAATAGGGGTTTTCAAAATAATAACTATTTTCAAGGGAAGCACGCATTTAAAACTTCAAGGATTTTAAAAGCTTTCGCGAATTTATTTGGTTGAAGGAATCAACGGTTAATAATTTGGCAAACGTTTGTAACAAGATAATTTGATAATAGTATGAAAGGGCCTTTAATCTTAAATTGGAATTTAATTGATAAGTCATTTTTTTCAGAAAACACTTCAATGTGACACGCCAGATTCGGCCATAACGTCTAGGTCGGGTTTGGGGTGTTACACGACATTTCCATCGAACTTGCTCGTATCGTCGATTTCAATACCCATAGTACCAAGCACTTATTCATGGAATAATCGAAGCATAATTCATGATAAAATTTAGGTAATAAACACATGATACAACATCATATTAAATGTATACACTTACCATACATGCAATATTAAGGCATTTAAAGTATGGTACATGTTGCATTATACGCAAATGAACTTACCTAGGTATAAAATGATAGAAACGAGCCTAATCCTCGTAAACTTTGTTTTTCCCTTGATCAAGACCGGATCACATTTTTCTTGATCTATAATGCAAAAATTAACTTGCTCAATACATACATTGGTCAAATCGACCCATAACACATACTTTGGTAAACTTACCATTTTACCCCTAACTTTTCAATTATTTACAAATTGGTCCCTAGGCTCGTAAAATGAAATACATGCATTTTCTTGGTTACCCAAGCCTAGCCGATTCATATTCTAACTCATATCAGCCCCTATTTCTCATTAAATCACATTTCTACTACCCATTTCTTCATCTTTTACAAATAAGCCATTTTTAGGTGTTTTCACTAAAAATTACTTAGTGAAAGATGTTTATCACACATCAAATATTCATATTACTCCATTAAACATCAAAATACATGCATGTCACACATAGGTAAATTTTTGAATATGAACCCTATCTTAAAATAATGGTAGAAATAGCTAGATCGGTTGATGACAACTTCAAAAATGTAAAGAACATTAAAAATGGGGCTTGGGAGCACTTACAATTGAGCTTGAAAGATGAACAAAACCTTAGCTATGGCTCATTGAAAATTTCGGCTAAGGTCGGAGAAGATGGACAAGGTTTTTGCTTGATTTTTCCCTTTTTATTCTTTTATTTACTAAATTACCAAAATGCCCCTAAGGCCTTTCTTTCATTTTTTTCCTATTAATGCCTATTTTTATACAAAATTTTAGAACTTTGTCAAATTTCTATTTAAGGACCTGTAATTAATGATCCAATGCAATTTCATGCTCAAAGCTTCTAGAATAAAAGTTTTACAACTTATTCAATTTAGTCCCTAACTTCAAATTGGATACTTTAGGCATAAAATTTCTTCATGAAATTTTCACATAAACATGCATTCATATCTTTGACCATCAAATAATCATAAAATAATTATTTTTACTTCGAATTTGTAGTCTCACAACCACTGTTCTGACTAGACCCTAAATTGGGATGTTACAACTCTCCCCCCTTTAGGGATTTTCGTCCCTAAAAATCTTACCATTGAAAAGGTTTGGGTATTGGTTTCTCATGGCCTCTTCGAGCTCCCATATAGCCTCTTCAACCCCATGCCTTTGCCATAACATTTTCACTAAGATAGATGCTTTTATTTCTCAACTGTTTGACTTTTCGAGCCAAAATCTTAATCGGTTCCTCGCCATAAGTCATATTCGGTCGAATCTCAACTTCTGTTGGTGTAATTACATGTGAAGAATCTGATCGATAACGGCGCAACATAGACACATGGAACACATCGTGAATCTTTTCCAACCCTGATGGTAAAGCCAACCGATAGGCAACCGGCCCTATTCTCTCGATGATCTCATACGGCCCTATAGAATGAGGACTCAACTTGCCCTTCTTGCCAAATCTCAAAACCATTTTCCATGGTGACATTTTCAAAAATAACTTATCACCAACTTCATACTCAATTTCTTTCCGTTTTAGATCCGCGTAGGATTTCTGTCTGTTCGAAGCAGCTTTCAAACAATCACAAATTATCTTCACTTTCTCTTCAGTTTCTTTGACTAAGTCAATCCTGTGAATCTAACTTTTTTGAGTCAATCCAATACAGAGGCGTTCGAAATTTATGCCCATATAATGCCTCATAATGTGCCATTTTCAAACTCGACTGATAACTATTATTATAAGCAAACTCCACCAACAGTAAGTACTTTTCCCAATTACCTTGGAATTCTAATACACAACATTAAAGCATGTCTTCCAAGATCTGAATTACTCGCTCAGACTGACCGTTAGTCTATAGATGAGAAGCAGTGTTGAAATTCAGCTTTGTACCTAAAGCTTCTTATAACATTTTCCAAAACCGTGAAGTGAACCTTAGATCTCTATCCGATACAATCGATATAGGTACTCCATGAAGTCTAACAATTTCACCAATATACAATTCAACTGACTTATCGAGTGAGTAATCAGTACGTACCGGGATAAAATGAGCTGACTTCGTAAGCCGATCAACCACAACCTAAATGACGTCTTTCTTTCTCGGAGTTAAAGGTAAACCTGGCACAAAATCCATAGTAATCCGGTCCTATTTCCACTCGGGAACTATGATAGGCTAGAGCAAACCCAAAGGTACTTGCTGTTCAGCCTTTACTTGTTGACAGACTAAACATTTCGATACAAACTCTGAAATATCCTTTTTCATACCATTCCACCAATACATTTTCTTCAAGTCGTTATACATTTTTGTGCTACCCGAGTGAACTGACAGACAACCATTGTATGCCTCATGCAAAATATTCTAAATCAACTCTGTGTCCTTCGGAACACAAATCTTACCACGGAATCTCAAACAACCATTGGAGTCACTTAGAAAATCTGGTTCACTGCTGGACTCTCACTGAATTTTCTTAGCTTGCAACTCTTTATCAACTTCCTGAGCATCACAAATTTGTTGAAGAAAAGTTGGTCTAGCTCTCAACTCGGCTAGAATCAAACCATCACCAGAAAAAGTTAGCCGTGTATTCATAGCCCTCACGGTAAATAACAACTTCCTACTCAAAGCATCGGTGACCACATTCGCCTTACCCGGATGGCAATCAATCACAAGTTCATAATCCTTTTAATAGTTCCAACCATCTTCGTTGTCGTAAGTTCAAGTCTTTTTGAGTCATTAAGTACTTAAGACTGTTGTGATCAGTACAGACATGGCATTTCTCACCAAATAAATGATGTCACCAAGTCTTCAAAGCAAACACTATGGCGGCCAACTCTGAGTCGTGTGTCGGATAGTTCTTCTCGTGAGGCTTTAACTGTGTCGAAGCATAAGCTATAACTTTACCCTCTTGCATAAGCACACATCCCAAACCATTTAAGGAAGTATCATTATCAATAAAAAATTCTCGGGTTGTACCAAAATCGGTGCTTCAGTCAATAACATCTTAAATTTCTCAAATCTTTGCTGACACTTTTTTGACCACTCGAACTTAACATCTTTTTGAAGCAATCGCGTCATAGGAGTGGCAATCATAGAAAATCCTTTCACAAACTATCTGTAGTAACCAGCTAAGCCCAAAAAGCTTCTAACCTCGAATACATTCCTTAGCGGTTTCCATTCGACAATAGTAGAAACTTTATTCGGGCCAACTCTAATACCATCACCCAAAACAATGTGGCCTTAGAATCCAACTTCTCGAAGCCAAAGCTCGCTTTTACTAAACTTGGCATACAATTGTTTATCTCTCAAAGTTTGTAAAACCATTCTGAAGTACTCGACATGCTCTGTCTCATCTTTCGAATAAATAAAAATATCGTCAATAAACACGACAACAAACTTATCTGAATATGGTCGAAATATTCGGTTCATTAAATCCATAAACATAGCAGGTGCGTTTGTCAACCTAAATGGTATAACAAGAAATTCATAATGGCCATACCTCGTTCTAAAAGTAGTTTTTGGCACATCTGGGTTTTTAACTCACAACTAGTAGTAGCCAGACCTCAAATCTATTTTAGAAAACCATGTCGCTCCTTTCAATTAGTCAAACAAGTCATCAATCCTTGGCAAGAGATACTTGTTCTTAATTGTTACTTTATTGAGCTGTCGGTAATCTATACACAACCTCATAGATTTGTCTTCCTTTTTCACGAATAATACCGAAGCACCCCACGATGAAAAGCTCGATCTCACAAATCCCTTGTCAGTCAATTCTTACAACTGTGACTTCAGTTCTTTCAGTTCAGTCGGGGCCATCCTATATAGAGCAATCGAGATAGGTGCTGTACTAGGGACTGATTCAATACCAAAATCAACTTCACTAATGGGAGGTAATCCAGGTAGTTCTTTCTGGAATACATCCGGGTACTCACATACAACAGGAAATGATTCAATATTTAATTTAAACTCTTTCTTATTCAACACATAAGCCAAATAAGCCTCACATCCTTTTCTCATACATTTCTGAGCAGACACCGAAGAAATCAGAATTGGCAACCTATCTGACTCATCTGATTCAACTCAAAGAATTTCACCATTTTCACATTTCAATTTAATAACTTATTGTCTACAATTAACTACAACATCATGAAGTGTCAACCAATCCATACCCAAAATAACATCAAATTCATCAAACGGCAACAACATTAAGTCAGCCGGAAAACAATGACCTCTAATCATCAAGGGACATTTCTTGCATACCTTATCAACTAAAACATGTTTGCCTAATGGGTTTGACACTTTAATCATAAATTCCATAGACTCAATAGGCATATTCATGCCAGATACCAATTTCATGCACACATATGAATGAGTAGAACCAGGGTCAATCAAAGCAATAACAGTAGCATCATAAAGAGAAAGAGTACCAGTGATCACATCGGGGGAAGATGCGTATTTGCGTGCACGTATGGCATAGGCCCTAGCTGGAGCTCTAGCTTCAGATCTCACCGCTGTATCCCTCATTACATTTTTGCCACTAGCCCCATTATTAGCATTTCTCTGGGGTCTCCCTTTTGTAGCCATACTACCCGGTCTTGTACTCTAAAATTTTTCCTTCTAGACCATCTCGAGACAGTCCTTGATATATTGATCTTGAGAACCACATCGAAAATAAGATCTATCGCTCACCGTACACTTACCAAAATGACCTCTACCACATTGTTAGTACTCGGATCTAGAAGGTCTAGCATTGCCCACACTAGCCACAGATGTAGCCTGAGATTTAAAACCTGAATTATGCTTCTTACGGTCTTTATACAAATGCCCAGCCGAAACATGAGAACAAGAGTACATATCTCTGGATTTATTAGACTGAGTTGGAAATGACTTGCTTGTCGATCTCTTCCTTATATCTCTAGCCTCAGCCTCAGTCTTTCTCTTTTCCTTGATCAATTCCTCATCTTTACACGCCCAATCAACAAGTGCCACAAATCATTTAGGGCATTTTACAAATTAGTCCTCAAATTTTCACATATTGTCACTTTAGTCTCTATTTCACTAAATCACACAATACACATAATTTACATATACCCATGCTTAGCTAAATTTTCACAGTATTCATATAAGCCCATATATTTCATTTATTTCACATTTTAGTCCCTTAAAATATCACTTTCACAATTTAGCCCAAATTACTCAATTTCATCAAAAATTTAAAGACAAAATATGCTCACTCAAAACATATATTTCATTTACCAACATCAAACTTCATAAAACTCATAGTTTCATCAATGGATCAACTCAAAATCATAAACAAAATCATAAATTAAAGCATAGGCTTGATAGATTACTAAGCAACGATTACAGAAACGTACCTTAATCCACAATCACAAGTGCCAAACCCTAACTCAATCTTTTTCTTTCATATTTCTTTGATTTTCGGCAATGGTGGTGAATATAACACCAAATTTATGTTTTTGTTTTATTAATATAACATTTATATTTATATTACCATTTTAGCCTTGCTAATTTCATTAGAATTCCACTATCTAATGTCCAAATATGTCCAAACATTAATTCAATGGTCTATTTACAACATAAGGACCTCACATTTATAGCGACATATCAAATAGGCACTTTAACAATTAGAAGGTCACTTTTACATTTTACGCGATTAGGCCCTTTTTACAAATTAAGCACACAAATGATCGAATTTTCATACGAAACATTCACACATGTCAATTCACATATTATAAGCACAAAAAATAATATTAAAATATTTTTTGACCAAGATTTGTGGCCCCAAAACTACTTTTTTAACTAGGGTCGAAACTGGACTATTACATTCTTGGTTCGTCAACTACCATTGCTTGCACGTAAGTGATTTTGATCCCATTTTTAATGATTTCGATGTTTTTGAAGTCATTTTAGCTTAATCTAGCTAGCCTAAGGATTAATTTGTAAAATTGTTAAAGAGTTAGGGTTATTCCATGAATGTTATTTCTTGATTCTTAATGTTTAGTGAAAGATTATGGGTCCTTGTTGATAAATAAACAAGTTTTGTAAAGTGATTTTTGATGAAAATGGCATTTAGGGACTTGTTTGTAAAATTAGTAAAAGTTCAAGTTAAATCTATGAAATGATGGGTTGTATGAGTTGATATAGGTACCTAGAGAAATCAGATAGCTTGAGAAAATGATGAAAATGCTTAGATTTCAATTTTTCAGCTTAAGGATAAAATTATAAAAAGTTAAAATGTGAGGGGTAAAATTGTAATTTTTCATAAATATGAAATGTGGACTGAGTTAAATAATAAAGATATTAAATGGATTGAACTTGTTTATTTAGATCAAGATAGACCGTGTATGGATTTAAATCGAGGAAAAACTAAAGCCTTAGATTAGTTTGACTCTGTTTTACACTTAGTCATCGAGGTAAGTTTGTAGTGTTTTAATATGTAAAGGAATTTCTATTTGTGTACTTATATTATGATGCTTTAATTATTTATGTTTAGAAGAATTTTTCTAAATTGCACATATGTGCCCCTATTTGTACTGCGGTACCCCTGAATGCACTTTTGTATCCTTTTAGATTTTGATAATTATAAATTGAATAATATAAGAATTGTATTCAATTTATTGTTAGATTAAATGATATACTATGCTCTTACTAAGCTTTATAAGCTTATTCGTTCTTATCGATTGTTTTTTAGATCGTTGTTGCTAACATTTTGGACGGAACCTTCAGCTCACACTATCCATCAGTATTGGTAGTTTTTGTATCTCCTAGGGTCGTGGCATTATAACAGCCTGATTTAGACCCTAATTGGAACGGTGTTTTGAGACCATGAATTTGAGTCAGAAAAATATTTTAAAATTATTTTCTGTGTTTATTTTTTGTGAATTTATATCTGTGAAATTTTCGTTATTTAATTTTATCGTTTAGGTGTCCGATTAAATAAAAGGACTTAATCGCGTAAATAGAAAATTTGGTAACTAAAAGTATAAAGGACCGAATTGTTATTGGCTTACTAAAAGTAAGTCTTTAAGTTGTAAATTGCCCATTGCCATAATTAGTGGACGGTAAAAGACATGGATTATATAGTTTATTATTATTTCATTAAGGTTATTTAAGTAATTTATTTAATAAACATATAATAGTTAAAATAAAGTTATGAAATTCATTATATTCATTTGTTCTTTTGGCTGAAACTTAAGAAAAGAAAAGAAGAAAGCATAAAAGCTAGGGTTCGGCCTATTTGGAGCTCAATCAAGGTTCGATTTCTTGTCAATATTTGATAATTTCTACGTTTTTGAGATCGTTGCTTCAAATACTACAAAACCCATGCTTGAATTTTTTATTTTTATGAATATTTTGAGTTGTGCTATTGTTGATAGCTTGTGATTTTTATTGTTTGATGGTGAAAAATGAAAGATATGTTTTAGATTAACATATTTTGTATTAGAGTTTATGATGATTTTGAGTAATTAGGACTTAATTGGAAAAATAATAATTTGAGGGACTAAAATGTGAAATTGATTAAATACATGGACTTGTATAGGCATGGGTACCATTTGGCCAAACATGGGTATTTGGAAATTTTGTGTATTTTGTGTTTTGTGCAATAGGGACTAAATTGTAAAAATTGTGAGTGTTAGGGGTAAAATGGTAATTTGCCCATTCATGTGTTTTTGGACTAAATTGAGTAAAAGTATGTTTTAATGAGGTTAATTTGAATATGTTTAGATCAAAAACCAAAGAAATCGGGTTTGGACCAGGGAAAAATGAAAGTTGTCGACTAGCAGCCTTGTTCCGTTTTACGACATCTGAGGTAAGTTTATAAGCAAATAGACGTGTTTCTTTATAGCTTAATGTTATAACTACATGCTGTTATGAAATGTTATAATTAAAATATGCTATGGCTAAATATGTTAAATTTTGCTATGATATTTCTGAGTTCGATTTGACCGAGATACGACATCCAAAAGCCCCGAATGAAGCTTAGGAATAGTTAGGATACATATGTCATGACATAGGATTCCAACATCTGTGTTCGAGTAAGACCATGGCATCGATATGTGTTTACGAGTAAGACCTTGTCTAGGACAGTGGCATCGATATGTGGTTACATGTAAGACCACGTCTAGGACGTTGGCATTGTACTATATATGTGTGATAATCCGAGTGTCCTACACAATACCGAATGGTTCATCGGGCATGGGTAAGTTGTGAATAAATATGAAATGTAAGCTTAAAGGTCAGGTATGTAATAATCTATTATTTACAAAAACAAGGTAAGTAAGCTAAGTTATTTATGCTACAAGTTCTGTATGAACTTATTAGTGAACATGTATGGGTATAATATATAATTTCGGTTTAAAGACGTGTAACTTAAGTTTTATTAAAAAGGTTTTTAACTATGTGTATATACATATGTGTAATTATATATATTCGGCTACATAAGAAATTATGTGTGTTAAATGTCATGTTATGTTTTCTTGAGTTTATTCGAATGTATAAATGTGTGTGTGATTATATTTGACATCTTGGTTTGAAAGTTGAATAATCCTGACTAAATAATTTAGGTGAACATTCGGCCATGATAATAATGGTGCGTAGAATGTACTATTTTACTTCGTTTATTGACTTACATTTGAGCATGGATAATGATAATATAATTCGGCTAGTTCAATCAATTTGCTTATATTACTAAATTGTTTATTTGTTCTAAACTTACTAAGCTATGTTAGCTTACTTGTGTATATGATTCTTGGTTTTATAGATTTTGAAGCCAAGCTACAAGCTCGGGGATTGCCAGTCAAGTTCATCACACTATCTACTGTTTTGGTACCTTATTAGCTAAACTTAAATTATGGCATGTATAGGCTGGATTATATTTTGAAAAAAATGATGAAAGTTGGTTATGTATAATGCCATCTAAAAATGGCTAAGTTGTTATATTAGTATCTGGTTATATTAAGTAAGGCTTTAATTAATATTGACCATTAAATTGCTTGCTTTGAATGAAAGTATGTGTGGTGAGCGTCATATGCTTTGAAAGTAGATTGCGTGTTATGTTAGGCTTGGTCTTGTAAATCTTTAGTCAAATGTTTAATGAACTCGTTGATTAGTAATTGAAGTTAGATGTTTCGTTTTGCATGTGATTCTTAAACAGCAGGTTTCGGCCAAGAAAGAGTAAAGGTATAATGTATGTTTAGTATGTTTATTATTATGTGATAGTAAACATTAAATGCGGCAGTGTTTCAATAATGTATATGGTTCATGGATAATCTAGTTGGCTAATTGATATGTATTTATAATTTTAATGATAAGTTTAGCTTTGGATTTTGAGTAAATGCACAAGTTGAAAGCATTCATAATGAGTAAGTTATATGTATAAATGTCTAGTTTTATATTAAGTCTATGTTAAGTGCGTAAACATAATATACATTTGATCTGTTTGATGATATGTATATTCGGTCCTATTGTTTATTATAGAAGTCAATGTATCATTAAAAATCATAAAAGTATTGAGTAAAAGAGAAAGGAATGTGCTTGATACAAATTCTAAAATTCATTTATGTATTAAGCTTTGATGTGCGTACATAACACTTGGACTTGCCATATTATTTAAGATTTTGCATGCCTGGTACATGTGTAAAGTGATTATGATTACAAGTGTTTATTAATTATATACATATGATGGTTATAAGATTTTATTAATTAAATGTAAGTAGTGAATGGATATAATGCAACATATAGATTATAATTATTATTATTGTTTCATGTGGATAATGAGACTATTTACAAGTACATGAAGTGGAATGTTCTAATTTAAAGAATATATTAATTTATGAAGTTAATTTTAATTAATCTTTGAGACTTATGTTTGTGAATAATTATATATATATTTGTGTTCGTTAGAGATCGTGTTTAATTCGGTAATGCCTTATGACCCTATTCCGGCTACGGATACGAGTTAGGGGTGTTACAGGCATGTATGAACTTGTGTGGTCAAATTTGTGATTGAAATGTCTTTAGAATGTTTTAAAGTGGTGTTTGATGAACATGTAAATAATAACTAAATGTGTTTGTGTTTGTGTCATTGAGCTACCTTATGTTGTATGTTTAGTAAGCTCTTAGAATTAGTAGTTGATGAGTGGTATGTAATACCCCTCACCCGTATTCAACTCCAAAATAGGGTTGCAGAGCATTACCAGACTTCCAACACAATTACATAAACTTTTCACATACATAATATCATTCCATTCATTCATCATTCAAACTAAATCAATTTGTCCCGTATACAAGCCTACGAGGCCCAAAACATGCTTTAGAAGTGGTTCAGGACTAAACCGATAACTTATTAAAATTTCAAGAACTTGGAATTTTTTTCTCAAAATAGGGGACACACGCCCGTGTCACAAGTCGTGTGAACATTCTAAATAGAAGCACATGGCTGTGTCCTAGCCCATGTCCTACCTCGTGTAACTCTTTGACTTGGGTCACACGGCCAACACACAAGCCTGTGTGGCCAACCTGTGTGCCTTAAAAATGGCCACATACGCCCGTGTGCCAAGCCATGTGCTAGGCCATGCCAAACCTGTAAGGTATACTGACTTATGCCACATGGCCAAGTCACACGCCCGTGTGTGAGCCGTGTGGAGCATACTGACTTGATTTAAATTTCAACACTAGGGGACGTATGACCGTGTACTTGACCGTGTGTCACAACACGACTGAGACACACGTCTGTGTCTCAGACTGTGTGGACAAAAATAGGCTATTTACCAAGCCAATTTGCTTCCCCATTTGGCACACATCCTCACCTACACATATGGAACCAATACCAAGCATAATAGACAATTCAAAATAACCAAATTAAGCCTAGATATTACCATTTCAATACTAACCAGATCAAGGTACATAAATACCACAATATATTATGTAAATTTATATCAGTTCTGTAACATCCTGAAATAGGGCCTAAACGGAATAGTGGTTGCGGAACCCCAAATCCAAGGTAGAAAAATTTATTTTATTATTATTTTGAGGTTCATGATATGATTGCATGATTGTGTGAAAATTTCGTGATGAAATTCTATGCATAAAATGCTTAAGTTGAGATTAGGGACTAAATCGAATAATTTGCAAAACTTGCATTCTAGAAGTTTTTAGTATGAAATTGCTTTGGAATATTAATTAGGAGGGTTTAAATAAAAATTTGACCAATTTCTAAGTTCATGGAAAAAATAGGACATGGATGGAATTTTTGAAAGTTTAATAAGGAAGGGCATTTTGGTCATTTGGATATTAAATGAAATAAAAAGGGAAAAAATAACACAAAATTCATCATCTTCTTCATTAGCACGAAATTTCAAGGGTTCTCCATAGCTAGGGTTTGTTTCAAGCTTTCAAGCTCCATAGTAAGTGATTCCAAACCCCGTTTTTAATGTTCTTTACGTTTTCGGAGTCCCGGTAGCTCGATAAAGCTTATGCTACCAATAATTTAAGTTAGGGTTCATATTTGGAAAAATACCCATAGGTGAAAAGTGTTTATTTTGATGTTTTATGATAGAATATGAGGTCTTAGATTATGTTAGACAACTTGTGCTACTCGGTTTTAGGTAAAAACGAGTAAAAGGGCTTAATTGGTAAAAATGCCTAATAGTCATAAGTATATGTTAGAGTGAGAATTTGATTTTTCTATAGAAGGGAAAAACGATCAGCATGTCATAAAACATAAGAAAATAGGCTGAAGTTTAATTTACGAGATTTGGGGCAAAAGTGTAAATATGCAAAAGTTTAGGGGCAAAAATTTAATTTTTCCAAAGTTTGAGTAAAGGACTGTTTTGATAAATGTGAATATTAAATAAATTAAATTTGCTATTATAGATCAAGAAGAGCGAAATTCGGGAGTAGATCGGGGAAAAGAAAAAGTAAAGGACTAAATTGTAAAGTTTAGTCACATTTTGTATCGAGGTAAGTTTATAGTAAATAAATGAAATATTCTTTTATTTTACTTTATTATTGTAAATTTCCAGCATTTATATACTTATTTTATGAGAATATTTGAAGTCGAATTAAAGGCAAAGTGACAGAGAAAAAGCATTAGGAAGCCCCGTTTGAACCTTAGGAATGTTAGGATATTGGGGTTGTGGGGACAGACAGAGACAGAGAAATGAGCGATGTAAGTCCATATCGGATATATGGCTTTGGAGACAGGAATGAGCCATGTAAGCCCATATTAGATATATATATATGGCATTGGAGACAGGAAAAATTCATGTAAGTCCATGTCGAAGACATGGCATTGGTGAGATATTGATAGAGCAGGAGCGACTCTAGTATCCTTAGTATTCCGAGTGGTTCAACAAGACATTGTACACATTAAATTACAGTGAATTATCAGCAAAAGGAAGGTAGATTATATTTATGAATAGTGAAAGGTCGGGTAATAATAAAGAAGGTAAGTGAGTAAAGAAGAAGGTAGAAAATGAGAAGTAAAGAAAGTTTATGAGGCTAGGTGACATTATGTATAATTATTCATTATGTTGAATGTTATAATTTATTTGCTTGTAAGCTTACTAAGCCTAGTGCTTACTCTCTTTATTTTCTTTTTCTTATAGTTTTTATCAAGCCACTCGGGGATCGAAGGAAACGTCGGAGACCCGATCACACTATCGAAGGAATCACATTGGTATAGTTAGACGTTTCGTTTTGTGTATGGTATGTATAGAAACTTGGTTTCTTTTGATATGATATGATCAATGAATGATTTGTAAATACTTGCTAGTGATTAGCTAATAGAATGGCTGATGATATTCATGTTTAATAGTATGTATGATTAAGTAGTAACTATCACATGAAAACTATGAAAAATGTGAAAGTAACTTAAAAACAGATTCAAGTATCAGAAATAACGTGACTTCGAAAAATCACTAAAAATCGTAGAGACATGGTTTGATGATGAATAATATATGAAATTAAAACTCATTGTGTCTATTTTCATATGGATTAAGCAAAACAGGTAAAGGTTTTGTATTTTATAAGATATCTGAGTTTTAGTGAAATAGGGCCAAAGTGATTTCTGGATCCCCTGTTTCAAATTTAGAAATTCACCATAAATTTTACAAAAGAAATTAGGTGGTGTAATTTATATGGTTAGAATCCTTATTGAATCTAGTTTTAATATAAACAAACAGTATAGTCATATGAATTTTTTATAGGGAGAAAAGTGGTTCATAGAAAGTAGAGGTCAGTGCAGTGGAATTCTGAAACAAAGGTAACTTTAACTAATAAACTGTACTAATTGGCTAAGTCAAAAATTCTAGGAAAAAATTAGTAGATAGATATATGAGTCTAGTTTCAGGAAAAATTTATGGATCTTAATTTCAAGTTTTGAAACTCGAGAAATGAATTTTTAAGCAACCATGATGCAGAAAAACAGTTTATTCCGAAAATTAAAATCAGTGGTTTAGAGTTGTTTAAAAGGTAAGATAAGTTTAGTAACACCTCAAGCTTGACTCCGGTGACGGTTTCGGGCGTGGGGGCATTACAAGTTCTTGTATTCTCTACTTACCAAAATGATCATTATGAAAAATGCATAATTTGGCCTAACCTCACAAACATACCAATAACAACAATTCATCAATCTAGCAATTATAATAACATATTATCATAAATCATCACACAACCATCAACCAACTCATTATACAGAAGACATAGGCATATATATATAAGCACATGATTCAAGCATACCAATTATACCAAAGTTAAGCCATCACCCATGGCTATATACATACAAACCATAACATAACCATTCATAAGCCATCTCAAATGGGAAAACTCACTACCAAAATACATATCAAAATGACCATAATCCTATACATGCCATATGACCAAACCATAAGTTCAAAAATACCAAAGTGATGGTTGGATAGTGTGATGTAGTCTCCGACGATCCCCGAGTCTGAGCTAGCTTTAAAATCACTATAAAACATGGGAAAAATAAACAAAGTAAGCTTTATAGCTTAGTAATCTCGTATGAAATAAACTCCACTAATCATAAATACACAATTCATCAATTTGAACTTGTTAATTTATAATTCATAAATACTAACAAATCTTCCACATGCTTAATCATATACTTATATGCAAAATTCATAACTTCTTCAATTTAAAACTCGTATGATTCATATTCATACCTGGTCCAATCCATAACAAACTCATACCCAAATAGAAATATGTCGAATACTCAAATTCTCGCACACTAAATGCCAATACATAGCTGAGGCTATTTTAATCTCGCACACTAAGTGCCATACATAGCTGAAGCTATCTCGAATCGAACACTAAGTGCCATACGTAGCTGAAGCTATCTCGAATCGCACACTAAGTGCCATACGTAGCCGAAACTATCTCAAATCGCACACTAAGTGCCATACTTAGCCTAATTGTCGTCAAATATATTTGTAATCTCATATACGCAATTTATTCAATATCAAAGCATTTAAAGCATAATTATAACAATGCTTATTACATACAAACTTACCTCAGATGTGTAAACGATGAAATAAGTCGTTTAGTAAATAACTTTCATTTTCCCCGATCCTGATCCAAATTTCATTTTTCTTAACCTAATTGCTTAAATTTTACTTGGCCAAATGAAGAACCCTAATCTCTTCTTTTTCTCCTTCAAAATTCGATTATGGAAGATGATGATAAGGATAATTTGGCTTTATTTTATTTATGTTAAGTTTAGTTACTAATTTACAATTATAGCGTAATAAACCATTTAAGACAAATCATAATATGTAACAGTCCGATTTAGACCCTAGTCAAAATAGTGGTTTTAGGACCACAAATTCGAGTCATAAAAATGTTTAAATATTATTTTCCCTGTTTATGATGTGTGACTTAGCATATGTGAAAGTTTAAATCGAAAATTTAATCGTTTGTGTGTCTAATTTTGAAAAAAGACCTAATCACGTAAAATGTAAAGTTGCTTGCTACTTGTTAAAAGTGCCTATTTGACTTGGCTTTGTAAATGAGAGGGCCTTATGTGGTAATTTGGCCATTGAAAGTTTGAATGGAAATTAATAACCATCCATTATGTGATTTTATAATGGTTTAACAAAAGTTATAATGGTAAAATGTTTTTTATGTTAATATTAATAAAACAAATATGAAATTAGTTCATTGTTTTCTTCAACTTTGCCAACATAAAGAAGAAAGAAAAGAGTTCATGGCTATTTAGGATTTCAGCACATTAGAAGCTTAATTTGGGTATGTGTTTTGCTTGATTTTTTGATAATTTCTACGTTTTTGTAATCGCTGCTTAGTATACTATACAACCCATGTCTCAATTTCTGATTTTGTTGATGATTTTGAGTTAAGCCATCGATGATACTATGAGCTTTGTGATGTTAGTTGATGAATTATGAAAGATATGTTTTGGGTTAACATATGTTGTTTTTGAATTTTGGATAAAATTTAGTAATTTGGGATAATTTGTAAAAATGTTATTTTGAGGGACTAAAATGTAAAATAAATGAAATGTATGGACTTGTATGAGAGTGATGAAAATTCAGCTAAGCTTGTGTATAAGCAAATTATGTGTATTTTGTGATTTTGTGAATTAGGGACTAAAGTGTCAAAATGTGAAAATAGAAGGCTAGTTTGCAAAATGCTCTAAATATATGTCTATGGATTGTTTTGAATGATTTGGTGAATAAAAAGGTTAATTTTGATTACATATAGATCAAGAAAAGAGGAATTCAGATTTAGACTGAGAGAAGTCGAAGATTATAGAGTAAACAATCTGAGTCGACAGTTCCAAGTACGAGGTAAGTTTGTACGTAAAATATGATGTTATAAGTATGTTTTGATGCTTTGATGATACATAGATTGTATATGTATTTAGTTTGTATGAACTGGATGATAAATCAATGGTATTTGCCACTAAGTGTGCGAAATTATTATAGCTTCGGATAACCCTTAAGGCACTAAGTTAGCGGATGGTTATAGCATGAACAATCTTCGGAAAGTCTTAAAATATCCAAACAAGAGGTTAGAATGAAAGTGAAAAATTAGGGGAAGGTTCAGGTATGTACGATACCTATGTGGTAGATGATATTATGTATATGAAATTCATTGAATTGGTAATAACATATGAATTGTGTTGGCATAGAATTGATAGATGATTTGAGAATTAATAAGTATTTATATGTTTATGTTTTATATTTTACATTTTATAAGCTTTTGATGATGTATTGTTTATAGATATCGAAGCTATTGTGAGCTCAGGGATCGTCGAGGATTATCACCACACTATCGAACCTCATTTTGGTACTTTTGAAAATGTATATTTTGAAGTATGGCATGTATAGGCTAGTAGTTGTGGGATTTTGTTTTGTGATGTATATATTTAGCCATGTGATTTGGCTAGTTTATGTTTGAACTTATAGTTTGATAATGGATTATGGTATGTGATGCTAATGTGCAATTGTGGTATATTTTAGTTGGTCAAAAGAAATGGTAAATGTTGGTAAGTTTTAGCATGAGATTGGATGATGAATGGAAAGAAAGGCTTAATATGCTTTTGACATATGTTTTGACATAGATTAGTAAGGCTTATGAGTATGGATTTGGGTGACTATTATGTGATATGAATGACTATTATATGATATGAATGGCTTATGTTTTGGTTTGGAATTTGGCTGAATTGGTTGTGCAAATATGCTTGTTTCTTTGTTTGTAGGTTGACCCAATTTGGGGTGGCAAATTGGCCATTCAAATGGCCTATTTTTGTCCACACGGACGTGTGTCTCAACCGTGTGTGACACAGGGCCACGTTACACGGTCGTGTGTCCCCTGGGGTACCTACGAATTAAAGGCAGTATACCTTTAAGTTTTGACACGGCCTAGACACATGGGCGTGTTTATTGGTCGTGTGTAGCACATGGACCTGTGGTTGGCTGCGTGGCCGAGTCGGTAGCCTCCCTAATTTCCACACAGCTTGGCACACGGGCTTGTCTTATGACCATGTGTGCAAGTCAGTATGTATGCTTTGTTTTGCCATGACTTAGACACACGGGCGTGTCTAATGCCGTGTGAGGCACACGGCCTATTCACACGGGCGTGTGACCTTTTAAAAGGTGAAAATTTTTCTAAGTTCTGAAACTTTCTTATGTTATCAATTTGGTCCTGAACGCATGATTTAGATTTTGTATGACTGTTTAAAGCTCATTTTGAATACGAATGATCTATGTTTATTGGAAAGAAATTATATTTGTTTGTAATTGTTTTTATATGAGTTACGAGTTCAGTAATGCCTCTTAACCTATTCTGGCGACGGTTACAAGTTATGGGTGTTACATAATATGTCCATATATGTCAACTCAAATAAGCAATGGTCTAATTGCAACATCAGGACCTTAACTTTAAGGTTCTATAGCTAATTGACACCTTTAGATAATAGAACTCCACTTTTACACTTTACGCGATTTAGTCCTTTTTATCAAATTAACTATTCAAACAATAAAATTTCTTCACGAAACTTTCACACATACATACCATCATGTTGTAAACATTTAAAATAATATTAAAATAATTTTATGACCTTAGATTTGTGGTCTCAAAATGACTATTTTGATTTAACTAAAAACGGGTTGTTACAACTCTTCCCCCTTAGGGATTTTCGTCCCTAAAAATCTTACCAGTGAATAGGTGGAACGACAGAAATGTGCAAGTGTACACAATCGCAACAAGTAATAAAGTGACAAGTAAATGTCGAGTTATCGTACCCACAGGGACTATGAAAAGAATTATTTATGAATGCAATTTAAAACACTTTAGTGAAGAAAAATATTTTGATTTGAGAAATGATTAAAAACTACAAAACAAAGTAAAATAAATAAAATAAAGTTCTAATGCACGATTTCAAAAGCTGATTTTAATCAAGGTGACATAACTGTGTTAGATTAATTACATCTCTTAACTTAGAATTATTAAACTCATGTTTATGTTGTTATGAATAAATTCACAGCAACTCGGTAATTTGCTAACTTATGAACATACTTACCTACAAAAAATCCATTCATCTCTTAACTATATCTCTATGTCAATTGAACTGATTAAACAAAATTTACTAGGCAAATGTGTTAATGCACATACATAATTACGAAATTAAAATAATCTCTTGTACATATCTCTATGCCAATTCAAACAATTAATTTAATAGCATAAGCACATAAAAGATTACGTGAGGTAACAATGTATTTCTACCTTGAAACAGTTTGATCACAATAATCTTGCAATTTATGCAAGGCAATTATATCACTCGATACCATTGCTAATTTAACCCTGAGCTACCTTAGATGATTAAACATGCACTGATTAAGTATTGTGTTAATTAATTACAATTTCAATCCGTTTAAATAATTAATTCATTAGTTACCTTACAATTGTAATGCAAGAATAACTTAGTCATAGTTGTACTTAATCAAACATCTTACCGAGGCTTATAACAACAAAAACACAATTTAATAAATTAAGAAGATGAAATGCAATCAACCTAACATGAATTAAATTTAAGCCATATTAATTAAATAAATCATATCAACATAAATATTCATAGACATGTTCATCATAACAGCAAAATAATTTAAAAAGATAGGGAACACGAAGCAAATTCAGTGTTTCTCTGTGGCTTGGCTGAGTTGCTCCACTCTTCCTTCTTTACTTGTTCTTGTTGAACTAAGGCTTCTAGAACACTTGCATGCTACTCCAAATGATGGATGAATGACCCTTTTTCAAGAGGTGAAATCGGCAAGAGGACAAAGGAAAGCAGATGGAAAAATAAAGAGAGAAAGTTGAGAGAGAAAAGAAGAGATGAGAAAGTTGTGGTATGGTGAAATGAGCAGCCAAGGGGGGTTTTATAGGGTGAGAGGGTTGCTAAAAATAGCCAAAATTAGCAGCCAAAGAGCCCTCCCATGGCCGACCACACATGTGGCAAGTTTGAAGTTTTCAAACTTGCTATATTAAGGCTAGGGCAAATATAGAAAGGCACAAATAGTGGAGGGGCTTGTTTGAAATTTGAACAAGTCTTTAAGGGCCATTTTGCAAGCTAATTAATCAGCCAAGTAAGCTGATTGTGTAACACCCCAAACCCGGCCTAGACATTATTGCCGAATCTGTGATGTCACATTGGAGTGTGTTTTGAAAAACGTAGTTCCGTTGATAAAGTCTGTTTTGTGTTAAAACCTCATTGTGATCTTTATGAGTAGATAGCATATTTTGTTTATTGTTAGAACATAGGTTGGTTTAGCAAAACATATGTCATATTAAATTGTTGTTACACTTTACATTATAAATAAAGAACATACCTGTGATAACATCTGGGGCATCTCTATCCTCTCGACGATGTGCAGCATAAACCAAGGCTGGCTACCTCACCTCAGTACATCCAGCACCTCTGCCCGGTGCCCTCTGACCACAGCCCAAACCATTTCCACCTCTGGCCTGACCATGCCCTCTCGGCGGCTATACATTACCCAAAGCAGTAGCTTGCATCTACTTAGGCCTCCGTGGACAATATCCGATATGGTGCTCCAAAGATCCGCACCTCAAACATGTCCCAATCCTTTTCCAGCATTCGCCCTGATGATGTCTCCCACAACCAGCATACTTTCCCTGGAAAGCAGTCTTGAAGAATTCCGAGGTCCCCGGTCGGGCTGAGTTGCTTCTTTAACTGTAAGCCACCACTGATAGGCTTCATCTCGCACTAGTGACACTGCACCTTTTATTTTTTGCTCAGGGGTGCAGTCGAGGTCATCTATGATCCTCTCTGTGGCCTCAATCCAATATTCAGCCACATTAGGGGCAACTCCAGCAATACCTCTAAAAATCTCAACCCCATTAGGACCGAGTCATTCTCATGGCGACCTCACGCCCACGCATGCACGATATTGGGCCCAGCAACCCTCTTCAGAATTCTCAACATAGCTTGGGATAGTGCATCGTCCGCAGCCGCTCGATCGTGAGACCAGTCTCAGTCACAGGTGAAGCCGATATCTCTCTAGCTTCAACATTTGGCATGCGACCCAATGACGAAGACTTAGCCCGAATGCCTCCACGACCTCCACTGCAGCCTCTTGTACCCTTTCCACGAGTACCTCTAGTACTCATTATCGATTTGCGTTTTATCTGTTTTAACAATTTTATGTATCAGTTTACAGTTCTAGTGTTTATTAATGGATATTTTATGAAAAGCATTTTCAGTTATTTAGAGTTTTTGTTTTCACAGATTGTAGTCTTACTACAGTTTTAGGTTACCCTAAATAGAGTATTTTGGTATAGTTTATTGCATATAGTAGTCTCAGTATATCAATTTGAACAAAATAGTAGCTTTAGAGGACTTACAGAATCAGTGTCGGAGACTCGGTGTACCACACATTCAGTACTAACATTTCAAGATACTTTCCAGTCATTTGAAACTATTCTTTTTGAAAATTTCAAGTTTTTAGAGAAAACCCAAATCCACAGCCGTGTTTTACAACCTGGCTCTAATACCACTAAATGTACCACCCCAAACCCAGCCTAGACATTATTGCCGAATCTGGTGATGCCACATTAACGTGTTTTTTGCAAAGGCAGAAAACCCTCTTTACACATTTACCTTTGTTACTTATTTTTATTGATGATTTTAAAGGTCGTTGTTTATCATGTTAAAACATTTTTAATTTTTAAAACATTGTCTTTTACGAAAGCTTATGAAATGTGTTGCGTAAATGTGTTGTCTTTGAAAATCAGTTATCTTTTGGAAACCCGTCTTTTCCCTACAACTAGCAGTTTATATCAAAGCAAGTAAAAATCCCAAATTTAAAGTTAAAACTTTAAATAGGCCTTATTACGTAAAAATACCTAAATTTAAATTACTAATAAATTAAAAATCCAATATAGGGGCATGAATGGATGTGTGGCCACCTTTGAGTCCCTCGCACCACCGATCCGACTAAGGATTACCTGCTCAGATAAGCAGAGGGGTAAGTTTATGAAACTCAGTGTGTAATCCCTTAATAAACAAACAGTCAGTTGTACAAAAGGCAAATCTGATGCGGACCTATACCCGTTTGATATGATCTAGTATCGATTAGGGCCTTAGCCCATTCTGATGATCGAGATCGAGTGCGGGCCTTAGCCCATTTTAGTAACAGTAATAGAGATGCAATCAGAAATCCTACCCATCCATCCTCTACACTCCACTCCGTCCATACCTACACTTCATGTGGGGATAAAATCAACCCACCCATCTCTACACTAAAAAATATAGCACCAGTTGCGGCATTAAATAGTATTTGTAGCAGAGCTGCCAGTGCAATACACTTCCTCCAAACATAATAAACCTATCCCCATGCAATATGTCATGTTATAATATCATACATGTACGCAAAAATGTCATGCTCGATTACAGTCATACATATCATAGGGGCATATCAGTCATTTTATCTCATAGGGGTATAATAGTCATTTCATCAAATTGGGGTCTAGGTATACTTACCAAGCCAACAGTAGGTACACAGTCGTCTAGGGCGACCTGTGCAACCTTTGCAGACAAACAGTGTGAATGGGCCCAAGGCCCATAATGCGGGCCCAGGTGGGCCCACACTGCCGTGTGGCCCACAAAGCCCAACAATGGCCTTGGCCGTGTGAATTACATAGCCTGGCCCAATAATCTCCACACGTCTGTATGAGTTACCCGTGTGGGGTCCACGAGCCCGTGGGCCCACACGACCCATTCCAGCCCAATGTAGCCCAAAACGACCGAAGCCCATGAAATCGCTCATGGTGGCCTCTACAATCATACGCCTTCGTTTATGCATTCGAATTTCCACACAGGTGAGCGCACGCCTGTGTCGTGTCAAAGGTTACAACTTTCGGCTTGTAGCCTATTTACGATTTGGGTAGTGTTTACACACCTCTTTGCGAAAGAGCGAAAAAAACCCACAAGCACCAAACCTAGATTCAATCATGACACTCCGTTAGTCCTTTCATCACTAGGGTTAAGCATCCTCTTATTAACACTTAATCCCAAAATGATATTTGTTACCTGCCTTGATTGAATGATTATGGTTTAGCCCATTTAAACTGCTGACCAAGATTGACTTCAAGATCCTTGACAAAAATCTGCATTACCATCGAATCTTGTTAACTATTCCATAAATGCAAATAACTTGAACCAAGTGAAAAACATCTTACTAAAATGTAGAATTAAGAATGGAAGATAGAAGTAATCGGCCTACAAAAGCACACCCTAAAATCGAGGCACAAGATGGTACGATCACACCCCTATCAGTAATTAGCAGAGAAAAGAAGATGTTGGAGGGAAACTATTTTATAGAGAAAAAGAAAAAAGGGAAAGCAATCGTGAACCTAAATAGAAGTGGCAGCCATAGCAAGGTTTAGCCATAAGTCAAGGGTTCGACAACCCAAAAGCAAAGAGAGATTTGGTTACAAGAGAATTTGGCTAGAAATGTAGACGGGGAACTTCAAGAAAGCCAAGAATGTATAGAGGGAGAAGAGATAAGGGTAATCGACAAAGGGTTATGGAGGGAAGAAAAGAGTGTTCGATCCAAGAGGGAGACGATTTGAGAGAGGGATGGGAAGAAGCAAAACCAGAATAGTGGCCAAAAGAAATGAGAAGATACCCCAAAAGTAATATCCGTTCACAAAAAGGAAGAAGCTAAAACAAGAAATAGAGAGAAAATACAACAAAAACCAAATTTCGGCACCAAAGACAAAAAGAACTAAAACGTAAAAAAAGAAAGAGCAGCCAAGACTAAAAATTGAGAGATTAGCTAAGCACAGCCGAACATTTCTGTACACCTACCATCCAATTCTGGCACAACTCTACCACACTTCAATCCCACTTTTTCCTCCCTTGATCCTCTCCTCAAACACCTCAACTGATCACTATCCAAATTCCCCATAATCCCTCATAAATTTCGGCTACACACTCCCCTCACCCCTCAAACACTCCAACCGCCCATAAGCTTCCGAATTCTACTGATATTCAACCTCTTACATGACACAGCAACAAGATAAATATTCCTCTGTGCCCTACAGGACTCGAACCTCAGTCCTCAGGCAAACACAACACGCCACCTATCCCTTAGACCAATAGGCCCATTCTGACATGTTTAACCCATATTTATTTAAGAAACCTACTGACTAGAGACAGGGTTTATTCAAGTATAAACAAAATTTTGTACAAGCCAAGGCTTGAACGCAAGACTTCTTAGAAACTTCTTAGGACAGTTAACCACTGAAGCAGACATGTACTTGTGCAACACAACACACAAAAATAAACACTTAGATTTTGGGGCGTTACATGTATGAATGAAATACACTTTGATTTTAATTGAAAACTGATTGACTGAGGCACAAACACATTATTTAACTAACACAATCATCCTAGCTAAACAAAATTTAACTATCATCGTTGATGAAAAAAAATCATAAAACACATTGCAAACATGATTAAATTAAACAACTAGTATGGAAAGAGTAAATTCTATTTCAATTTAGCAGCCTTTTAGACTTGGATTGAAAGTGTTCCACCGATCCGCCAGTTGATCATTTGCTAATGTTCCTCAAGGTCACCAACCAATAGGTGATCTTTTCAAGGATTTTTTTGGATAAAATGGAAGGGAAAATAGAATGGATATGCATGGGGAGAAGAAAGCAAGAGAGGGAATGAGAGAATGAATGATGTTTGTGAGAATGAAGGATGAGGGATGTGAAAGATGATCTGAGAAGTGAGAGTAGTGTGGTATTTATAGGTGAGGTTAAGGGTAAAGTTTACAATATGTGGAAAGGGAGGTGATTTAGTTTCTTATTTTGAACACAAAGTCATGCTATAATTAGGCATAGAGTGGACGGTTTCAAAGACAATCTTCCAAGGCTCTTTTTTGGTTAAATTGAAATTGCAGGGACCTCCAAAAAACTATCCCAAAGTAGATTTTTGGACAGCCATATGCTTGTGCCAAAATTGGGCTTGACTCCACCTTGTTGGACGATTTCATGATCCAATAAATAACCAGACATGTCCACTTTTTAACAACACTTTAGCTGGGTAAAATTAACGTTCTTATGACCCAGTTTTGCATGGTTTTACCATCCAAGTAAGGTGGATGTGTTCATGTCCATGCAACATTATGATAATCTTATCTTCTATGGACCCACTGTATTAACATGAAAATAATATAATTTATGCACAAAAATCATATAATAAAACATAATTTTGCATACTTTATAACTTCATGTCCAATATTAACATTTAAACAAAATCCACTTAATTTAATAACAATTACTCAAGATTAATATGATTATTAAGTCAAAAGTGGTAAAAATTGCTAAAAATATCCTATAGAATTTTGAGTTTACACACCCTCGAACTTAAACCATTGCCCATCTCGAGTAATATTCAGGCACAACAAACTTTTGCTAAGGCAACTTTTGCAATGTGTTTAAGTAGCATCAGTCTTTACACATAATCGTGCATCAATAAAATCATGTTCAAAAATTATTTTTGTAACACCCAAACATCCGTGTCGATTACTAAAGTAGGTTCATATAACATAATCTGCTCAATTCTTCAATAGAACACTTAAGATACAAAAGAAATTTAAAAGTAAAATCTTAAACTTAACGAATATCATTACCCGATTAAAACTCTT
Organism: Gossypium anomalum; assembly: GCA_025698475.1. NCBI lineage: Eukaryota > Viridiplantae > Streptophyta > Magnoliopsida > Malvales > Malvaceae > Gossypium > Gossypium anomalum. The sequence goes on along the minus strand of CM046959.1, from coordinate 34,422,482 downwards.
CTATTCATTTAGTGATTTATCCCTTATTGACCGAGTACACATACATAATATATATACAATTCAATCATATCACAAATATGAAGTTCTAAATCAAGTTGATTAACTTTTTAAGATTTATAACCAAAACATTTCCAAATTCATACATAGAACTTTAGCCATATTCGTATGGCTTTATATACAATTATATCAAAATAGCAAACCTCCCAAAATTACTATCCTATACATGCCATAATGTCTGCTAAAGTTTTAAACAAAAGTACCAAAAAGGTTGACAAAAGTTGTGATGACTTAGTGATGGTTCCAAGCTTTCCTCAATAAGATGATCTATACCAAAACGAAAAACACACCGAGTGAGTTATTAACTCAATAAGTCCTAAGAAAATTTCAATATTATAATAATTCATTTATCTACAAACTAAATAATTAACTCAATACTATTCAAATTCAACCATGATATCACAAGGAAATACTATGTCACAAACGTTCCTTATGCATTTGGTACATACTTACCCGAATACACCATGTACTCCTACTCTAAATATTCACAATTAAAATACCATGGCAAATATCATATACAACCATTGACGTATATATATATGTATATATATAATATACAAAGCCTAAAAATTTAAAGCATAAACCTAGCCACTTCATCTATCAATCAAATCTCCAATTTAATGTTTAGTTGCATTCTTAATTGCCACAAATAATACTCCATAATCGACATTGCACACTTAGTGCTTGATTTGAAAGTCCGCACACATAGTGCTCTTACTTATTCGCACACATAGTGCAATGCTTTCTCGCACACATAGTGCCACATAGCCTCGCACACATAGTGTTGTATTTTCTTATCTTTAATCATCACATTATCATAGATTGATCAATAATTTCAAATTCGATTCCCAAGAACTCATATATACTATGATATCTTATCTAACTTAATTTGTGTCCTCTATGTTCAAAGTTAACTATAACTTAAATTACCTAAGGACTTACCTTTTAAATCGGATGAACAACTCCGATCGGCTACTCCACTGCTTTTGTTTTCCCTTTTGCCAAACTTGGCTCCTTTTGATCTTGAGCTCCAACTCCAGCTAAACAAATAACATAATTAAATCATCGTAGCCCCAATTTATACTTCTACCTCATAGACACACACAAAGATTCGGTATTTACTCATACATAAGTTTAAAATTTAATCTTTAAACTTAATGCATATCCAACATACTTCTCATCTACTCCAATAATTTGATACACTACAAGATCAATTTCGACAACTAACATTTCCAAATTTTTACTAGCTAAGTTCATTTTCGGTTAGTATTCATTTAAAATCTAACAAGCTCATATTCTTCTAATTTCATAAGCTCAACATCTTAATGCCCATTGTAATTACTCAAATAATTTCAAATACATAAATTAAGTCACTCAAACTATCTTAATTTAAAATCGGCAAACACACACATATATCAAGCTATTTTAACTAAATTCTACTTATCACTTAAACTAAAATATGCACTTAAACTACTATGTTTTCATTATGCTTTTCACTCCCAAAACATAAAAATATCAATCTATTTCCTTCTTCCATATCTCGGTCAACTACTCATGTTACTACATAACATGAATTTTGCACTTTCTTATCTATCATGATTCATTCGGCGTAACATTGACTCATTTCTCATAAAAATGATATAACAAATAAAATGAACATTCCACTTTACCCCATATGGCCGAATGCACCAATTGTTACCCAACTAATAATTCAACAATTTCAACCTCCTAATAACCTCTACTTATTCAGTATAACATGAAAACAACCTCTACTCCTATCTCTTGATATACGGTTTAGTGCCCACACCTCCATGAAAGTTTGATTTTCTTGACATTGCTAAAATGTATTTAACAATCAGCTTAACATATATATATATATATATATAAACAAAAGTTTAAACAAAATTTCCAAAGCTTACCTCCAACTAGGAAAATAGGTTGCCGAATTGCCTTAGTGTAAATTTCCCTATTTCTTTCCTTTCGGTTTCGGTTTGTTGCAAGGAAGAAGATGAACACCTTTTTTTTCTTTTATTACATCTCTTTATTCTAATTCATTTTCATTAGAATATTTTATTCATTAGTCAATTTAATATACAAATTATTTTAAACTAGTAGAGGGACATCATTACTTGGCCGGCCACTTAGTATAAATGTGGCAATTTGACATGCAAACCCAAACTTTCCTATTTTAATATTACTTGGTCCTTACATATTTACCTAACATATTTTTCTAAGTTCTCAACTAAGTCCTCTCAAGAAAATTCACATTCCTAAGACTAATTTAAAACATTTAAATTTTCACACATAAACATACGCAATTAAAAATTAAAATAAAATTTTGTGACTCGATTTTGTGATCCCGAAACCACATTGCGACTAGGGTCTAATTAGGGTTGTCACAACTCTCCCTCACATAAGGAATTTTCGTCTTACCAGCGAATAAAGTAGGATATCGATCCTTCATAGTGTCCCAAGTAGCTTCTTCGACCCTGTGCTTAAGCCACAGTACCTTTACTAATGAGATTTTCTTGTTTTGTAATTCTTTTACTTCACGTGCTAAAATATGAATCGGTTCCTCTTCATAACTCAAATCAGATTGAATCTCAACCTCAGATGGATTAATTATATGCGATGGATCAGATCTATAACGTCGAAGCATCGAAACCTGAAAAACATTGTGAATCTTTTCAAGTTCAAGGGGTAAAATCAATTGGTATGCAACTGACCCAATTCGTTCAGATATTTCATACGGCCCGATGAACCTCGGACTCAATTTGCCCTTACGGCCAAATCTGAGCACTTTTTTCCAAGGTGAGACTTTAAGAAACACTTTGTCTCCTACCTGATATTCAATGTCTTTTCTTTTTAAATCCGTATACGACTTCTGAGGATCCGAAGCTGCTTTCAAATTTTCACGGATCACTTTTACTTTTCGCTCAGCATTTTTAATCAAATCAACCCCGAAGATTTTACTTTCACTAAGTTCAGTCCAAAACAACGATGTACGGCATTTACGACCGTACAAAGCCTCATAAGGTGCCATCTTAATGCTTAATTGAAAACTATTATTGTAAGCGAATTCAATCAAAGGCAAATACCTTTCCCATGAACCACAAAACTCTAGGATACAACATCTCAACATGTCCTCGAGTATCTAAATTATCCGCTCAGATTGACCATCAGTCTGGGGATGAAAAGCGGTGCTAAAATGCAACTTGGTACCCAATGCTTCTTGCAATTTTTTCCAAAATCGTGATGTGAATCTTGGGTCTCTATCTGACACAATAGAAATAGGTACTCCATGTAATCGAACAATTTGGGAGACATATAATTCTGCCAATTTATCGAGCGAGAAATCCGTACGGACAGGGATAAAATGAGCGGACTTTGTCAATCTATCAACAATAACCCAGATTGAGTCTTTCTTACTCTGCGTCAACGGCAAACCAGATACGAAATCCATCGTGACTCGATCCCATTTCCATTTGGGTATCATGATCGGCTGAAGTAATCCCGAAGGTACTTGATGTTCTGCTTTCAATTGTTGACATATCAAACACTTCGAAACAAAGTTAGAAATGTCTCGTTTCATACCAGGCCACAAAAATTGACGTTTTAGATCGTTGTACATTTTCGTACTACCCGGGTGAACTGACATTCGACTACTATGAGCCTCGCTCAAAATCATCGAAATAAGTTTCGAATTTCTTGGAACACATAATCGACTCTTGAACATCAAGCAATCATTGTCGTCAATCTAAAACTCTGATTCCACATTTGAAACACATCCAGCTCGTTTAGCAACCAATTCATCGTTGACTTTTTGGGATTCAAGTGTTTGATGAATTAATAATGGTTTGGCCTTTAATTCTGCTACTAACACATTATTGGATGAAACAGACAGGTGAACATTCATCGCTCTCAAAGCAAACAGTGATTTACGACTTAAAGCATCGGCAACCATGTTAGCCTTTCCCAGCTGATAATCAATGACGAGCTCATAATCTTTCAACAACTCAAGCCAACGTCTTTGTCGCAGATTCAAATCTCTTTGAGTCATCAAATATTTGAGGCTTTTGTGGTCCGAATAAACATAACACCTCTCTCCAAACAAGTAGTGTCTCCATATTTTTAAAGCGAAAACAATGGCCGCTAATTCAAGATCATGGGTCGGATAGTTTTTTTCATGCGGCTTTAATTGCCTCGACGAGTAAGCCACAACTCGACTGTAACACCCCTTACCGCACCTTGAGGCCGGGATAAGGTACGAGGCATTCTAGGACAAAGATAAAAACATTAAACTAAAATACGGGCCATAAAATTTGTATCAAATTCAAACTTTTGCATTTAATCATAAGGTCCCTAATACAAACCTACGAGGCCCAAAACATACTTTAGAAAGGGTTGGGACTAAACCAGAACTTACGAAAATCTTGAAAATTTCATGCTTTAAGGCTCCACATGTCCGTGTCCCAAGTCGTGTTCCATACACATTTGAGACACATGGTCGTGTCTCACACGTGTGGAATATACCTAGGCTATTTTCCAAGCTTTGGTCAACCTTAATCTCTTACCCACTTATACAAAATCAAAAGCATATAACATGGTATTCATTTAATGATTAAACAATCTCAATTTAAACCACAAACATAGCATTTGTATGTCATCATACATGTGTCTCTCATAGTTATTTTACCTTGTCTATTATAGTACCACTTATACATTTACACCAAGATTATCATCTTACCACTTGACTTAATCATCAAGCATTCATATTTAAAGCTAGATCATATCTTTATAAAATACCACAATTGGATCTTGTGAGAATAACATGTTTGCTGAAACATTTCAATTCAACTCCATACCCAACAAGCATTACATTAAGACTAGTCATATATATATATATATATATATATACATGTCATGACACATATCATTCTCTTTCTATTTTCTTATAAACACATATCATTTATTTCATTATATCAATATTTCATATACCATAGTTTCCATGTATTCCACATATATTTATTTTCCTCCTCCTCCTCTCCATTCCACATCCTTAATGTATAGAGCATTCCTGTAAGTACGATTTCACAATTTACTAATAAATGCTCACATCAAACTGTCCACACGAGTCATAGTCACTTACTTATTTATAATTCGAGCTACAGAGCTCGAAATTAAGATCCGTAAATTTTCTCTGAAACTAGACTCACATATATTTCCACCATAAAATTTTCATAATTTTTGCTTTAGCCAATTAGTACAGTTTATTAGTTAAAGCCTCCCCTATTTCAGAGTACGACTACTCTGACCTCTGTGTACTACGAACCAAATTTCTCCCTGTACAGAATTCCAACAACCATGCCATTTATTTCCCTTAAAAATAGACTCAATAAGGAATCCATGAATGTAAGGTATGACTCTTAATAATTTTTGTAAAATTTATGGGGAATTTATAAAGTCAGAATAGGGGATCTCGAATTCATTCAGACCCTGTTTCACAAGAATTCAGATATCACACAATATAGAATTCTTTTGCTTCCCTTGTTTATTTCATTTGAAAATAGACTCATTAAGATTTATTTTCATATATCATTTGTATTTTTATTCAACTTCCACAATTTTTAGTGAATTTTCAAAGTCACGCAACTGCTGCTGTCCAACACTATTTTACTACTAAAATTCATTCTTACATAATTCCACTTAATCCGTTTTGTCTTATCAAAGTTCACCAAACTATTGAGCACATTGCTCATAATTTTCATAAACATATACCTACACTATTTCATCACAAAACTCACAAAGCAATTACATAGTAAGTCTCCGTTGAACACTTCGGATCAATCCTCGATACTTGGTGGTTTCAAGCACATAGCTCCACCCATCATAAAGTTCGGCTCTCTTGTACACATGGTGAACACTTAGTACCACCGATGTGACCTAGCCGATTTATCTCGTAGCTCTCTTGTCTACATGGTGTCCTTCACTGGAACCACGCATGCGACCTAGCTACATATATCCCGTAGCTCTCTTGTCTACATGGTGTACACATAGTATCACCCATGTGACCTAGCTACATCATAATGTCTCAGTAGCTCTCTTGTACACATGATGTGCACTTCGGCACCATACATGTGACCTAGCTACATACCATCTGTATCATCCAATCTTTCAGAGAAGGTTCAACGAGGATTTTCTCTCTTTTCCAACAATTTCACCAATCAAATAATTATCCACAAACATATTTCCAATATTATTATAAAATATCATAATACAAGTAATATTGATGTATTACTTACATATAAACTTACATCTCATTTAATATCAAGGCAATAACATTAAATTACACATTGCCTTATTAAAAACCATATGAACTTACAATTTCGCATAATATCCATAATCATAGAAATCACATTTATGTATGATAATTCAATGCACTTCATGTACCATAGACATATTTTTAAATCAATTCATAAACTTGGCACCATAATCATTTAATTTAACATAATTCAATTAATTCACTAAATTTAACTTTCAAATATAAATTCTGACATTATTGCTTTATTATTATCATACCAACTTACATACTTTCAACACCTCGGATATCATAGTAAATATATCAATTTTACATTGAAACATGCATAAATTAATGCTTAATATACATATTAACTTACCTCGATACTAAAACGGCCATTTTACCAACTTTCTCAATTTTTAATTTTTCTCTCATTCTAGATTCAAATCTCATTTTCCGAGATCTAAAACATCATATTTTACTTATTTAACTAATGTACTATTCAAAACAGTCCTTAACTCAAACTTTAGAAAAATTACAATTTTGCCCCTAAACTTTTGCATATTTACACTTTTGCCCCTAGGCTCGGGAATTAAACTTCATCCCTTATTCTTATGTTTTATGACATTCTGATCACTTTTCCCTTCTATGGAAACATCAAATTCTCACTCTAACATACTATTAGGTATTTTTACCGATTAAGCCCTTTTACTCATTTTCACTCAAAACCAAGTAGCACAAGTTGTTTAACATAATTTAAAACCTCATATTCTATCATAAAACATCAAAATAAACACATTTCACCTATGGGTATTTTTCCAAATATGAACCCTAGCTTAAATTATTGCTAGAATAAGCTTAATCAAATTACCGGGATTCCAAAAACGTAAAGAACTTGAAAAATGGGGCTAGAACGGACTCACTATTGAGCTTGGAAAGCTTGAAAACCCTAGCCATGGCTTCCCCCATGCTAATTTCGGCCTCCATGAAGAAGATGAGTAAATTTTGGCTTTATTTTCCCTTTTTATTTCTTTTAATTACCAAATGACCAAAATGCCCTTCCTTACTAAACTTTCAAAAATTCCATCCATGTCCAATTTTTGTCCATAACTTAGAAATTGGTCAAATTGCTATTTAAGACCTCCTAATTAATATTTCAAAGCAATTTCATACTAGAAACTTCTAGAGTGCAAGTTTTGCAACTTATTCAATTTAGTCCCTAACTTCAAATTGAGCACTTTATGCATAGAATTTCTTCACGAAATTTTCACAAAATCATACAATCATATCATAGACCTCAGAATAATCATAAAATAATTATTTCTATCTCTGATTTTGTGGTCCCGAAACCTCTGTTCCAACTAGACCCAATTTTGGGCTATTACATCGACCTTCTTGCATTAACACACAACCCAACCCAAGTAAGGATGCATCACTGTAAATAACAAACTCTTTACCAGATTCTGGCTGTACTAGCACTGGAGCTTCAGTTAAACAGGTTTTCAATTGGTCGAAACTTTTCTGACATTTTTCTGACCATTCAAATTTAACATCTTTTTGAAGTAGTTTTGTCATCGGTGTGGCTATCATCGAGAAACCCTTTACAAACCGTCTGTAGTAACCGGCAAGTCTCAAAAAGCTTTTAACTTCAGTAATATTCCTCGGAGGCTTCCAATCAATTATGGCTAAAATTTTGCTCGGATCAACTCGAATACCCGATGCGGATACCACATGTCCCAAAAAGTGAACTTCTCTCAACCAGAACTCACATTTACTGAATTTCGCGTATAACTGTTTGTCTCGTAAAATCTGTAATATCAATTTCAGGTGCTCGGCATGTTCAGATTCATCGTGCGAATAAATCAAGATGTCATCTATAAACACCACTACAAACCTATCCAAATACTGTCTAAAGATTTAATTCATCAAGTCCATAAATACCGCAGGGGCATTAGTGAGCCCAAACGGCATCACTAAGAACTCGTAGTAACCGTATGTCGTTCTGAAGGCAGTTTTAGGTATATCTGATTATCGAACACGCAACTGATAGTAGCCCGATCTCAAATCTATCTTTGAAAACACTGAGGCTCCCTTTAGCTGATCAAACAAATAATCAATACGTGGTAACGGATATTTATTCTTTATTGTCACTTTGTTCAATTGACGATAGTTGATGCACATTCTCATGGTTCCGTCTTTCTTTTTCACAAACAATACTGGTGCACCCCAAGGTGAGAAACTCGGTGGAGCGAAACCTCTATCCGTCAACTCTTGCAACTGAGTTTTCAATTCCTTGAATTCTATTGGTGCCATACGATATGGAGCTATTGAAATTGGTGTGGTACCAGGTGCAAGTTCGATGCCGAATTCTACCTCTCAAACGGGTGGTAATCCCGGTAACTCATGAGGGAAAACATCTGAATACTCACAAACCACTGGTACTGATTCAATTTTCTTTTCTGACTCCTTGCTATCAGGTACGTACGCAAGATATGCTTCACACCCCTTTCTCACATATTTCTAAGTGATCATCGAGGATATTATTGCTGTCATTCTGTTCAAGTCAGTAGACTCAAGTCAGACTATCTCATTATTTGCGCACCTCAAATCAATGGTCTTTCTTTTGCAATTCACAACTGCATCATGTACGGTTAAGCAATCCATACCAAGGATAATATCAATTTCGTCAAACGGTAAAAGCATCAAATTGGCCGGAAAACAGGAATCTCAGATTATCAGGGGCCATTTCTTACACACTTTGTCGACAAGAACAAATCGACCCAGGGAATTCGACACTCGAATTACGAACTCAGTAGACTCAACAGGTAGAGTCTTACTGGATGCTAAAGTCTCACATACATAAGAATGAGTAGAGCCGGGGTCAATCAATGCAATCACATCAGTATTAAAAAGAGTGAAAGTACCAGTGATAACATCAGAGGAGGATGCCTCCTCTCGCGCGCGGATTGCATAAGCTCTGGCAGGAGCACGAGTCTCAGATCGAACAGCGTATCAGAAGTCCTTCTCTGACTACCACCCCTACCTCCTGTGTTTCTCGGTGGTCTACCTCTAGTCGCTGTACCACTCGATCTCGCACCTTGCATCTTATTTTTCTAGTCAGATTCCGTGCAATCTCGAATGAAATGATCCCTCGAACCGCATCTATAACAAGCTCCGTTATTAGACTTACCCCAACATTCACCTACATGTCGTCTTCCACATTGTGGACATTTAGGTTTTTCTTGTCGATTGTTACCAACACTAGCAACCGAAGTAGCTCGAGAGTCCTTTGATGGTCGCTCCCTAATAGAAATTCCTGCAGTCGTCCTCGATTTATCAGTACCGTTTCTAAATTTCTTTCCAGCCGAGAAAGAAGTTTTACCCGCCGATCTTTTACGAAAGTATCTGGCTTCAGATTCAGCTTTCTTTTTCTCCTTTCTAAGCTCTTCAGCCTTGCAAGCCCGTTCAACTAGTGTTACAAATTCTTTTATTTCTAAAATACCCACCAGTAGCTTTAAATCTTCATTCAATCCTTCTTCGAATCTTTTATACATGGCGACTTCATCAGCTACACACTCTCGAGCATATCAACTGAGTCTTACAAACTCACGTTCGTACTCAGATACTATCAAACGACCTTGTTTGAGCTCCAAACATTCTTTACGCTTTTGATCCATGAATCATTGACTAATATACTTCCTATGAAACTCCACCTGAAAGAAATCCCAAGTAGCTCGTTCCTTCGGAACAATAGAAGTCAGTGTTCTCCACCAATAGTAGGCCGAGTCCTGTAATAAGGATATGGCACACTTTAGACACTCATCAGGTGTGCAAGATAGCTCTTCAAAAACACAAATGGTGTTATCAAGCCAAAACTCGGCCCTTTCAGCATCATCAGTAGCTGTGGCTTGAAATTCCTCGACCCAGCGCTTCCTAATCAAATCCACAGGAGGTTTACTCGGCCTCAAAGGATTAGTAGTTGCTGGTATTATAGGCACCTGAGGCGGATTATTTAAATTCGGGAATGGTTGAGCAGCCTGGTTAGTTCGGGCATATTGTGCGACCCACTCGTTCATCATGGTAAAGAAGGCTTTTTTTTCCCCATCATCTTGATTATTCGCAGATGATTGAGGTTCAACAGGCGATGTCCCTTGCGCAGGAGCAGCCGCTACACTCTCGACATCATCCGCTAAGTCTCTCTCTAAATTGGGTTCTATTTACTAATCAAAACAATAATTTCAACCGTTAGAAGTCATCATACTATCATATACTAACATTATGGCATGTATAGCTAGACTCATACGTGCTGCGATAGTCGTAGAACCGACTAAACCGTAGCTCTGATACCAATAAAATGTAACACCCAAACATCCGTGTCGATTACTAAAGTAGGTTCATATAACATAATCTGCTCAATTCTTCAATAGAACACTTAAGATACAAAAGAAATTTAAAAGTGAAATCTTAAACTTAATGAGTATCATTACCCGATTAAAACCCTTCTATTCATCTAGTGATTTATCCCCTATTGACCGAGTACACATACATAATATATATACAATTCAATCATATCACAAATATGAAGTTCTAAATCAAGTTGATTAACTTTTTAAGATTTATAACCAAAACATTTCCAAATTCATACATAGAACTTTAGCCATATTCGTATGGCTTTATATACAATTATATCAAAATATCAAACCTCCCAAAATTACTATCCTATACACTCCATAATGTCTGCTAAAGTTTTAAACAAAATTACCAAAAAGGTTGACAAAAGTTGTTATGACTTCGTGATGGTTCCAAGCTTTCCTCGATAAGATGATCTATACCAAAACGAAAAACACACCGAGTGAGTTATTAACTCAGTAAGTCCTAAGAAAATTTCAATATTATAATAATTCATTTATCTACAAACTAAATAATTAACTCAATACTATTCGAATTCCACCATGATATCACAAGGAAATACTATGTCACAAATGTACCTTATGCATTTGGTACATACTTACCCGAATACACCATGTACTCCTACTCTAAATATTCACAATTAAAATACCATGGCAAATATCATATACAACCACTGACGTATATATATATATGTATATATATAATATACAAAGCCTAAAAATTTAAAGCATAAACCTAGCCACTGCATCTATCAATCAAATCTCCAATTTAATGTTTAGTTGCATTCTTAATTGCCACAAATAATACTCCATAATCGACATTGCACACTTAGTGCTCGATTTGAATGTCCGCACACATAGTGCTCTTACTTATTCGCACACATAGTGCAATGTTTTCTCGCACACATAGTGCCACATAGCCTCGCACACAGTGCTATATTTTCTTATCTTTAATCATCACATTATCATAGATTGATCAATAATTTCACATTCGATTCCCAAGAACTCATATATACTATGATATCTTATCTAACTTAATTTGTGTCATCTATGTTCAAAGTTAACTATAACTTAAATTACCTAAGGACTTACCTTTTTAATCGGATGAACAACTCCGATCGGCTACTCCACTGCTTTTGTTTTCCCTTTTGCCGAACTTGGCTCCCTTTGATCTTGAGCTCCAACTCCAGCTAAACAAATAAAATAATTAAATCATCGTAGCCCCAATTTATACTTCTACCTCATAGACACACACACAAAGATTCGGTATTTGCTCATACATAAATTTAAAATTTAATCTTTAAACTTAATGCATATCCAACATACTTCTCATCTACTCCAATAATTCGATACACTACAAGATCAATTTCGGCAACTCACATTTCCAAATTTTTACTAGCTAAGTTCATTTTCGGTTAGTATTCATTTAAAATCTATCAAGCACATATTCTTCTAATTTCATAAGCTTAACATCTTAATGCCCATTGTAATTACTCAAATAATTTCAAATACTTAAATTAAGTCACTCAAACTATCTTAATTTAAAATCGGCAAACACACACATATATCAAGCTATTTTAACTAAATTCTACTTATCACTTAAACTAAAATATGCACTTAAACTACTATGTTTTCATTATGCTTTTCACTCCCAAAACATAAAAATATCAATCTATTTCCTTCTTCCATATCTCGGTCAACTACTCATGTTACTACATAACATGAATTTTGCACTTTCTTATCTATCATGATTTATTCGGCTTAACATTGACTCATTTCTCATAAAAATGATATAACAAATAAAATGAACATTCCACTTTACCCCATATGGCCAAATGCACCAATTGTTACCCAACTAATAATTCAACAATTTCAACCTCCTAATAACCTCTACTTATTCAATATAACATGAAAACAACCTCTACTCCTATCTCTTGATATACGGTTTAGTGCCCACACCTCCATGAAAGTTTGATTTTCTTGACATTGCTAAAATGTATTTAACAATCAGCTTAACATATATATATATAAAGAAAAGTTTAAATAAAATTTCCAAAGCTTACCTCCAACTAGCAAAATAGGTTACCGAATTGCGTTAGTGTAAATTTCCCTATTTCTTTTCTTTTGGTTTCGGTTTGTTGCAAGGAAGAAGATGAACACCTTTTTTTTTCTTTTATTACATCTCTTTATTTTAATTCATTTTCATTAGAATATTTTATTCATTAGTCAATTTAATATACAAATTAATTTAAACTAGTGGAGGGACATTATTACTTGGCCGGCCACTTAGTATAAATGTGGCAATTTGACATGTAAACCCAAACTTTCCTACTTTAATATTATTTGGTCTTTACATATTTACCTAACATATTTTTCTAAGTTCTCAACTAAGTCCTCTCAAGAAAATTCACATTCCGACTAGGGTCTATTTAGGGCTGTCACAATTTTTATTGGTAAGTAGCTCGAATGCAAATATTATTTCCAAACTTTATACTAAGTGCAAAATATTTTCCACATGTGTCATACTATCGTGCATTTCAATGTCATATATAAAATTCACCAATCAAAAAGCTTTGCTTATCAATCTAAACATACCAATCACAAGGTTAATTAGTGGTCTTCATATGTTGAACTTAGCAATTCCTCTCCACTAATGTAGTCAGTATAATCATCAAATCAATAAGCCTTTTATTAGGTTATAACATGGCTAAGCTAAACGTAGGGATACAAAGAAGTGAATTTTTAGGTTCAATCATCTTAACCCTAGCATTGTCTTGGATCCTTTTGCATCATAGCCTTCATACAAATGGGTCTCTAGACCCCCCCAAACTTATTTTGAACTCATGCTCAACCATTATTTTTAAAAATTTGAGCAAACTTTTCTTTACTCTTTATTCTTTTGAATAAACTTTCCTTTGTTCTTTCATCTTTCTTTTCTTTTCTATTTTTTTAACATGTGAAGGGTATGTACATATTTTTTATTTTTCCTCAAACTTTGATAACCAAGACAAATTTAATTAAGATAGGTGCACAAAAATAGGATAAAATTAAAAAGATGATAATATGGCTCATAGTGTAGGTAATGTGCAATAAACAGGCCATTAAGCTCAAAATTAAAGTTTCAAGGGTTAATTTAATAAGGTCGACTTGAAAGGCTCAAACGATCCAAAGAAGAGTGTCTATGCCATGTTTAGATTCTTATACCTCTTAGGATTTAACCTCAAGAAAGTTACTAATTCAATTCTAAAGACTTAAACGTTCATGCATGTCTACTTCCAAGGAAATTAAATTTTCACGGAAAATACTACATAAGACTAAAGAAAATACAAGCATTCCATTACTCAAGATAACATAAAAACAACTTAGATAAAATCAGAAATCATGCTTGTATTTGAACAAACTTATGAACAAAAATTCTCTCTGAACATTCACTTATTCCAGCATACTTAGGTGAAAAGATTGAAACATACTTGCAAAATTTAAAAATTCATGCAAAATATTGCCTTGCCCCCTTTAAAAAGAAGCAATGTCCTCACTGCGAAAACAAAGTAATAAATGAAAACTGAACACCAGGTAGGGTTGTAAGAAAAGAGAGGTGAGTCATAAAGACTGCTTAAGTACTAAGTCTTTCTTAACAATCCAATCCTAGACATGTTCTTTCCCATTACCACATCACTTTGCTATTTTTAATGAAGAGGCATAGAGCTTATTTTATTCATGTTTGCAATATCCTATTTATTATGCCAAAGCAAAATATTAGCTAGGAAATAAAAATAAACCCCTAAAAAGAAATAAATACTAAAGATAAGAAATTCCCCCTTTTATTTATTTGACTTATCCCTTTTGTTTTCTCCATTGATGCTTCATCCTCGCTTTCATCCTCATCCTCTTCCTTCCATGACTTGGAGATATAATCTGGGAACTCAAGAACAAAACTTTTAGAGATATTATTAAAATATTCCTTACAGAATCATCTCTAATATTCACATAGTTCCAATAAGCTTGTTGTTGGTTATGCATAAATTTCATCATATCCATCATAATTGAAATTTCTTATTTCTTAGTAATATTTGAAGAAGTAGGCATAAGAATGATCAAATCAGGATCAAGATGGTTCAACGGGATCATCAGCATTCAGTCCCTCTCTTGGTTTAAAAACTTTTGGTTCCTTTTGTCAATTTTTGATTGTTTGGTTCTTCTTCAAATTCTGTTTCTTTTTGCTCATAGATCAACTGTTTAACGTCACAGGAATACTGTGCAAGCGTACACTGCCGATACAAGTATAGTAGACAGATGTGAGTCTGTCAATATCGATCCCATAGGGATGGTAGTCTTTTGTCTATTTATGTCGATGAAATAACTAGATAAAAACAAGATAAATTGTGAGGATAGTTGTTGATGCAATAACTTTAAAACAATAAAATAAAATATGATAGTGACAAACTAGGATTAAACAATAAAATATGATAGTGTTGGTCACTGCAATAACACTTTCGTGTTAAAAAAATTCAAACCCCAAGATTAAACAATAAAAGCAAGACTAAATAAGATAACATTTAACCAAGAATTAATGTGTACTTAAATACAAATAGAAAACAAAGAGTAATCACCAGCATTTAGAAAGAAATAAGAAAGAATCAAGTGGAGATTACTATTCCTAGACAACTCGACTGAATCTCTCTATTCCCTCTTGTCTCACACTTAGGTCTTTTCGTCATGAGCTAGTCCATAACACCCTTAACTCATATCTAACACCGAATTAGGGTTACGAGGCATTACCTGACAAAACACAGTTCAGCACGTTCATATAAATCATTTCATGATCAAAGATATATCAACTACTTTACAATAATTTTAAATCACATAATAACCATCTATTCGTTCATATAAGTCAAATTCGCACATATGGACCACTTAATCAACTAAAACGAATCATGCTTTATTACTTATAATTCATAAACAATCCATGCTTCAAATTTCAATCACATCAATATCATCAACCTATACAAATATTCGAACCAAACTTGCATACATCAAAGCCATGTTCACATGCTCCACAAATAAAATTTTAAACCATATAACCATCACATTAATAGCATTCGCATACTTAGTATAAATTCAAGCATATATCATTAAATTTCATATTCCTAGCATATGTCAAAACATCCATTTGTATACATTTATTTCATTAGCTAATTGTCAAACGTACCATTTCATATGCCTATTACATTCGCATATCAAATCAAAACAAGCAATATTATACAACTTATTAATTATCCATATAAGAGTCATTATCAAACTTCACCAAATGGTCAAATATAATTGTCGTTATTACCAAGTTATGAGCATTGCACTATAGCAACATTAACATTTTTGAACACAAATAACAAATCAAAGTACACCTACATCGTATGCTAATTTTTCATTCCCAAAATACATATACACAACCAATCATTTAGCCATATATTCAGTCATCAAATTTAACCTCAATAGTTCATACCATTATCACAACTAAATCTCAACTAGGTATACCATTTCGTAGCTAATTAACATCATTAACTAGATACATTATACTTGCTCAAATGACCAACTCATCATCCATAGAACATAGTCATCTTTTGTTATCACAGACTGTACCCAAAAGACCAAGTACAAAAGCAATAATATATTCATAACATAGCTTATATAAACTTGCCACAACCGAAACCACATCCATCACTACATTAACATCACACAAATCGATTCATAACCATCCACAAATGCAAACTATGCCATCAAGCAAACTTTTGAAAATGAGGTAATTAACAAGGCTGATTATTCAAAAACATTAACATCATTATCAAGCCATTTTCGCATTGCTATTTATACACAATTCAAAACTAACCGTATCAAAACTAGCCTATACATGCCATATTTCATAAGTACAAGCTTTCAAAGTATCGAAATAGCAATTGATAGTGTGACGATGATCCTTGACGATCCCCGAGCTTGAGCTAGCTTTATATATCTATAAAACAATGAAAGAACACAAAAGGTAAGCTTTGAAAGCTTAGTAAGCCATAAGCAAATAAATCACCAGAATAACATAAATAATTCAATTCAAATAGGCCATATTTAACTAATCTCATACACATATACAATCACTTTTCTTATATAATCCATATTACCATGTTATGTAACTTCACTTACCTTATTTTTCAATGAACATATAAACTTCATACGTACATGAATCATTTAGCTCAAATTCCCATTTGGTCTCGTTTTGACATTGCTTGTTGAACCATTCAAAATTTTTAAGGATACTCGGAAACACATATATCACATGCAATGCCATATCCCAGATATGGTCTTACATGTTATCACATATCAATGCCTCTATCCCAGATAGGGTCTTACATGTAATCTCGTATCGATGCCAATGTCCCAGACATCGTCTTACACGATATCAAACCTCGAAAGTCCTAATGTCATGACATTAGTATCTTATACTATTCCTAAGGTTCAAAAGGGGCTTTGAACTTCGTAACTCAATGAATTCATGCTCGAAACAAGTCCTCCAATGCTCAATTTAATTCGGCAACATATGTAACACCCTAAACCTGGCCTAGATGTTATGGCTGAATCCAGCGTGTCACATTGAAGTGTTTTAGCGAAACGTTGTTTTCATTGAAAACCCTTCCTTAAAATGAAAACCTCAATTACTTTGTAAAATCTCTTTTCAGTTGCGAAAGCTTTGTTTAAATTATTTGATTGAAGAAAACTTATCATATAAAAATTTAGTTGCGGAAACGTAGCACACATATTATGATTTAGAAAACTGTGTTCAACTTCTCGTTATTACAACGTATAACAATAATAATCCAAATAATCAAAAGGGAAGGCCTTATTACAATCCAAACTAAAAATCACTTGAGAAACTTATATGTTTTAAAAGAAAAGCAAGTCCAAGTTGTCTTGCTAGCCGACCACCTCAGAGTTCCTCCAAACATTGAACCTCTTACTGAGCATCACCTGAAAAAATAAAAGAGGGGGTGAGTTTACGAAAACTCAGTGTGTACAACTCCCGACGAGAAACAAGCATTCATCAATCACCATTCAACATACATGCAATGCAATGCAGTGCAACCCACCCTAATAATGCAACCGGTACACTTCTGCTCTGTCCCTCGATACACATCCTGTGGGGATATAAATATTGACCCACCCAACCGATACACATCAATGTTAGCCCAGTTGTGGAACTACCTTCATTGCGGTAAGTTGCCAATCATATATTGGGCTTAAAAGCCGTCGGTGGATCCACAGTTGTCACGCAACCATGCGACCTTCATATACTTCCTCTGTTCCATAAATCCCAACCCATATCCAGCCTAAACAGGATATCAATGTATGCAACAAATATACATGTAGCAATCATAAATCTTACACTTAACACATAGGGGTATTCTTGTCATTTTTGCCCTTAGGGGCATTTTGATAATTTTTTTTATTATGGGTTTTTACTTACCTTGGCCCGTTAACAAATCCCGTGAGCTAAGATGAACGAACACTATGCACCAGGTAGGATTCCAAAGAAGAGAAGGTGAGTCATTAAGACCGCTTAAGTACTAAGCTCTCTCTAGATCCAATCCTAAACATGCATATACCCGTTGCCACACCTTAACCCTATGACTTGTCCACGGTCTCAATAAATTAATTAAGTTTTATGCGGTCATCATATCTAGGCCTAAAACCTCTTATAAAGCCCAGACAAATCCACATACCTGTATATGGCCCACTAGGCCCAATCTCTTTCATATGGCCCATTAGGTCCAAATCACATTCCTATGGCCATTACGCCCAATTCACATTTACAGTCATGTTCACATATAATTTTCCATCACATAGCATCAATTATCAATTTTTGCCTATTATAGACCCAATAGCCCATCGTGCCCATTTAGCCTATTCTGGCCCGGTTGGCCAATTCACAGCCCAAGTCCATGGAACCGCCCATGGGCCCTCAGACAACCTATCGATTTCCCCCTTACGAGTGTTCACGTACTTTCAAGACTACCATAGCCAAACTTTCAGCTTTTCGACATTTCGACTTTTCGGCATTTCAGCATTTCAGCTTTTGCTGATCTACTGGTGTGTACAGTGTATGTACACACCTGGTAATAAAGTGTACTACGATTTCCTTAGCCTCGAGCCTACAATCAAGATCACCCTTCAATTAATCGCATGCTTAATACATATCTTTACCAAAATCGAAATCTCACCTTTCCCCCTTACCTTGCGCGACAAGTTATAACAGCCCTGTCTTTAATCACTAACCACGATCAACTCCTAGATCTACACCAATCTTAACTATTAAAACCAGAATAATAGGTGACTTGTATCCAACACAAGTCCCCCTTCCCTCAACTATGACCATTCGGCCAGCTAAAATCAAGAACACTTACCAAAGTCTCTCACCTGAGGAGCAAATTGGCAGGGATCCAAAAGACTGAGATTCGATGCCTAATCCAACCAAAACCAATTAGGAGAAGTGAGGAACTGAATACTCGATACTTAGCAAAAACTGATTGGAATAACAAACACTTACACAAGAACCGACTAAGTGGAAAGGGTAGTGGCGACACCAAGGGTATTCGGCCAAAGAGGTGTTCGGCCCTTAAGTTTTGTATGGCAAACAAAAGATTATTCGACACCGAGGGAAAAGGGAAGAAGAAGTCGGCTAAACCAAAAGTGAATCAAAGAAAATTTAGTAGAGGAAGGATGGGAAATCGGCACAAGGAAAAGAAAGAAAAATAAGGTTTTCGGCTTTTAGGAAAAAGGATTTCTGGCAACAAGGTGAAGGAGAATTCGGTATTAGCCTAGTAACCTCCCATTCGGCACCTATATATAGCCTCTATAGCCGAATTTCCCAAGCCCAAATTCCCAATTCGACTCCACCTCTTCTTCACTCTTCATCTACTCGTTTTTCTCCCTGATAACCCCTTGATCCTTTCCTCAAATTTCTCCTCTTATCACTCCCTACAGAGTTCAAATCCAATGCCACCTCAGTCTATCTTTCAAGCAAAAATAAATCCCCCTTTTTGAGCAAGGAGGGATTCGAGCCCCAGACCTTTGACACTAGCAACACGTCACTTATCCACTAAGCCAGCAAGCTCTTTTCTATCCAATTCTTCCTTCATTTATTCAAAAGCCCACTTACTTGCCATCAGGGTTCTTTTAATAATTAAACTATAATTTCCTTCACTTCTCAGTTCTAACTCCAAAACTAACCGAGACCTACTATCATATAATTAACACTTAACCGAGAATACTATGCACACATTTTTTTATCAAAACCGAAAAAAGACAATTCGAGATTTCAGGATTTTTGGGGTGTTACAACATATATAAATATACATTTAAATTAAAAAACATTTATTTGCATATGAACTTACCTCATACGAAAACGAGCGGATCGGAATAACTATTCAACAACTTTCGATTTCCCTCAATCCAAATCTGATTTCTTTCTTTTTTGATCTAAATAAATTAAAATTTAACTTATTTAATCACATATTCATTCAATTTCACCCAAAATCGAATAAATGGGCATTTTGCACTTTAGCCCCTAATATTCCACATTTCCACAATTTAGTCCCTATTTCAAAACAACACAAAATACACAAAATTTCATCAAGCCCAAGCATGGTCGAATCTTCCCTAGGTCCCTAGCAGCTCATTAATTCCATTTATTTTACATTTTAACCCCTCAATTTAAAAATTTCACCATTTAATCCTTAATAAGCATTTTCATCAAAAATCACTTAATAAACTATGAAAATCTAACAACAAATATTTATTTTTCATCATCAAACAACAAAAATCTTGAATATTCATCAATGGCATTTCACAAATTCATCATCAAATTCAAAAATTAAAGCATGGTCTAGCTAATATACAAAGCAACGATCTGAAAAATGTAAAAATTATCAAAAACTGAGCAAATAACATACCTAAATCAAGCTTCCTAGGTGCCGAACTTAAAAACTTCAACAATGGTTTCTTTTCTTCTCACATTCGGCCATAAAAGATGAACCTGCATGATATTTTATGCTTTGTTTTATTTATTACATATTAATATTTAATTTACCATTTTAACCTTTATAATTAAATAATAAAACCATATAACATAAGCCCATAACCATCCACTCCATTGTTAAAAGGCCAAATAACCACCTTTAATTAATTAAAGCAATTAAGCACTTTAACATATAACATGCTACTTTTATAATTTATGCGATTTAGTCTTTTTATCAAATTAAACAACCAATTGATAAAACTATTTTTCGAAACTTTCACACATATTAATTCACATGTTGTAAACACATAAAATAATATAAAATTAATTTTACAACCTCGAATTTATGGTTCCAAAACCATTGTTTTGGTTTAGTTAATACCAGGCTGTTACAACTATTCCCCTTAGGGATTTTTGTCCCCAAAAATCTTACCAATGAATAGGTTTGGATATTGCTCTCTCATAGCATTCTCAGGCTCCCACGTAGCTTCTTCAATCCCGTGTCGATGCCATAAAGCTTTCACTAATGAAATTTTCTTATTTCTCAGTTCTTTGACCTCGCGATCTAAAATTCGGATCGATTCTTCTTCGTATGTCATATCAGATTGAATCTCAATCTCAGACAGGGAAATCACATGTGAGGGATCGAATCGATATTGTCAAAGCATCGATACGTGAACCTTTTCTAACTCAGGTGGCAACAACAATCTATAAGCAACTGGCCCAATACGCTCGATAATATCATACAGCCCGATGAATCTCAGACTTAACTTGCCTTTACGACTAAACTGAAGTATTTTCTTCCATGGAGAAGCTTTTAAAAACACTTTATCCCTGATCTGAAACTCAATGTCTTTCCGTTTCAAGTCTGTGTATGATTTCTGATGATCTGACCCTGCTTTTAGACTATCACAAATCACTTTCACTTTCTGTTCAGTCTCTTTGATAAACTCGACTTCGTGAATCTTATTCTCGCTAAGCTCTATCCAATAAAAAGGTGTTCGGTATTTGCGACCGTACAAAGCTTCGTATGGTACCATTTTTATACTCGATTGTAAGCTATTATTATACGCAAATTCAATCAATGGCAAGTATCGTTCCCACGTACCTTCAAACTCAAGAATGCAACATCTCAACATATCCTCAAGTATTTGAATAATCCAATCGGATTAACCATCTATTTGCGGATGAAAAGTAGTACTAAAGTATAGCTTTGTGCCCAGTGCATCTTGCAGTTTCTCCCAAAACCGTGATGTGAACCTCGGATCCAGAACAATAAACATAGGTACTCTATGCAATCTCATAACCTCAGAAATGTAAAACTCAGCTAACTTATCGAGCGAGTAATCCGTTTGTTCTGAAATGAAATGAGTCGATTTGATCAGTCTATCAACAACTCGCATCTTTCTTATTGGGAGATAAGGGCAAACCTAATACAAAATCCATAGTGATTCTGTCCCATTTCCACTCGAGAATCATAATCGGCTACAGTAACCCAGATAGTACCTGATGCTAAGCTTTGACTTGCTGACAGATTAAACATTTCAAAACAAATTCAGAGATATCACGCTTCATACCAGACCACCAATAAAGTTGTTTCAGATTGTTATACATTTTCGTACTTCTCAAATGAACAGATAACCAACTACTATGAGCTTCATTTAAAATCATCTTAATCAACTCTGAATTTTTCGGGACACATAATCAGCCTCTGAATCTCAAACAATCATCAGCATCAACCCGAAATTCTAAATCAGGGTTCGAATCATATTGAGCTCATTTTGATAACATTTCTTTATCAAGTTTTTGAGCATCACAAATCTGCTGTAAAAACAACAGTCTCGCTTTCATCTCAGCTACAATCATACCGTCATTAGATAAGGCTAACTGAGTATTCATTTCACGTAGAGCAAACAAAGATTTTCATCTTATTGGGTAGTCAATCACTAGTTCGTAGTCTTTTAACAATTCCAACCATCTCCGCTGCCACATTTTCAAATCTTTCTGAGTCATCAGATATTTCAAACTCTTGCAATCTGAATAAATATTACATTTCTCTCCGAACAGATAGTGGTGCCAAATCTCCAACGTGAACACGATAGTTGCTAATTCTAAATCGTGCGTAGGGTAATTCTTTTCATGCGACTTTAATTATCTCGAGGCATAAGATATGGCTTTGCCTTCCTTCATCAAAACACAACCCAGACCATTCAATGATGCAACACTATAGATTACAAATTCTTTACCCGATTCTGGTTGAACTAACACTAGAGCTTCGGTCAATAAAGCTTTCAACTGATCAAAACTTTTCTGACATTTATCTAACCACTCAAACTTAACATCTTTTTGTAGCAGCTTTGTCATCGGAGTTGGAATCATGGAGAAGCCATTTACAAATCATCTGTAATAATCGGCAAGTCCCAAAAAACTACGAACTTCGGATACATTTCTTGGAGGCTTTCAATCCATTATTACTGAAATCTTACTCGGATCGACTCGAATACCCGATGCTGACATAATATGCCCCAAAAAACCAACTTCTCGTAACCATAACTCACATTTACTAAACTTTGCAAAAATTTGTTTATCTCACAAAGTCTGTAACACTATTTTCAAATGTTCAGTATGCTCGGATTCATCATGGGAATAAATCAAGATGTCATCTATAAACACAACAACAAATCTGTCCAAATACGGTCTGAAGATCTGATTCATTAGGTCCATAAAAATAGCAGGTGCATTCATTAATCCGAAAAGCATAACTAGAAACTCATAATGCTCGTATCTCGTTCAGAAAGTAGTTTTCAGTACATCGGAATCTTTAACTCGCAACTGATAATAACTCGATCTCAAATCTATCTTTGAAAACACTGTAGCTCCTTTCAACTGATCAAACAAATCATCAATTCGTGGCAGAGAATATTTATTCTTGATAGTCACTTTATTGAGTTTTCGATAATCGGTGCATATTCTCATAGTTCCATCTTTCTTTTTCACAAACAAAATCAATGCACCCTTGGGAGAATAACTCGGTCGTGCGAAACCTCTATCTATCAACTCTTGCAACTGAGCTTTCAACTCTTTTAATTCAGTCGGTGCCATTTTGTACGGAGCTATCGATATCAGAGTTGTTCCCAACACTAAGTCAATACCAAATTCAACTTCTCTGATTGGTGACCAACCCAGTAACTCTTCAGGAAACACATTTGGATATTCACACACAACTGGTACTGATTCAATCTTCTTTTCAGTCACTTTAGTGTCAAACACATAAGCAAAGTAAGCTTTACAGCCTTTTCTCACATATTTCCGAGCTAACATCGAAGAAATCACTACTGGTAAACCATTCAAATCATCTGATTCGATCTAAATAATCTCATTATTCTGACATCTCAAATCAATAGTTTTTCTTTTGCAATTTACTATAGCATCATGCAGTGTTAACCAGTCTTTACCCAGAATTATATCTAATTCATCAAATGGCAACAACACCAGATCGACCGGAAAACAGAAATCTTGAATCATCAATGGGCAGTTTTTGCATACTTTATCAACTAGGACACACTTGCCTAAGGGGTTTGATACTCTAATCACAAATTTAGTAGACTCTACAGGTAAAGTCTTACTGGTTACTAAGTTCATACATATATACGAATGAGTAGATCTAGGATCAATTAATGCAACAACACTAGTATCCTAGAGAGTAAAAGTATCAGTAATAACATCTGGAGACGAAGCTTCTTCGCGAGCGCGAATAGCATAAGCTCTAGCAGGTGCTCTTGCTTTAGATCTCACAGCAGTGTCTTTAGTCATTCTCTAGTTACCACTCATATTACTCGTGTTTCTAGGTGGTCTACCTCTAGCTACAGTGTTACTCGACCTCGTATTCTGTACTACATCTTGCTCGGCCAACTCAGGATATTCACGGATGAAATGACCTACTGATCCACATTTGAGATAAGCCCGATCATTCAATCTGCAATTGCTGGGATGTCATTTACTGCAATGTTTGCACTCAAGTTGATTTGGTCTGACATTTCCAACACTAGCTATTGAATTAGCTTTTGAACTCACAGGTGGCCTCTCTTGGTCTCGACTAGAATAACCCACAGTAGCCCTTGAATGGCTAAAATCATCTCGGAACCTCTTTTATGCCAACTGATATGACTAACTCAATGATCTTTTTCGTAAATTTTTAGCTTCAAAGTTAGCTTTTTTTTCTTTCCCGAGTTTTTCAGCTTTGCATGCTCGCTCAACGAGTACCACAAACTCTTTGTTTTCCAGAATCACGACTAATAACTTGATTTCTTCATTTAAACCGTCCACAAATCTCTTGCACATAATAGCTTCAGTTGAAACACATTCCTGGGAAAATCTGCTGAGTCTCACAAATTCCCGCTCATATTCTGTCACGGTCATGCGACTCTATTTCAACTAAAGGAATTCTTTGCGTTTATGATCTATAAATCTCTGACTGATATATTTCTTTCAGAATTCAGTCTGAAAGAACTCTCAAGTAACTCGTTCTTTTGGAGCCACCGATACCAGTGTATTCCACCAGTGATACGCGGTGTCTCGAAACAAAGATATGACACATTTGATACATTCATCAGAGGTACAGGATAATTCGTCAAACACCCGAATCGTATTAACAAGCCAAAACTCAGCTCGTTCAACATCATCATCTACCTTAGCTCTAAACTCTTTGACCCCATATTTTCTAATTTTATTAACCAGAGGCTTATTCAATCACATCGGATCAATAACTTGAGGTATTACAGGTATTTGAGAATGATTAGGCGGGGGTGGAGGTTGTTGAGTAGCCGAATTTGTCCGGATGTACTGTGTGAACCATTCGTTCATCACCTGGAAGAAGGCTTGTTTTGTAACACCCTTAACCCTTAACCATCACTGGAATAGGTTAAGAGGCGTTACCAGACCTATAACTAAATTCAAAACATTCATTTAACAAATTCTATCTCATTTCAGTAACCATCAATCATTCACATTCTAATGTATTTAAAACAATCATACAAAACTTTAATCATGCATTTGGGACTAATTTGATAACATATAAAAGCTTCAGAAACTTAGAAAATTTTCAACTTTTAAAGGGTCACACGCCCGTGTGAATAGGTCGTGTGCCTTACACGGCATTAGACACACTCGAGTGTCTAAGCCGTGTCCAAACAAGGCATACATACTGACTTGCTCACACGGCCATAAGACACGCCCGTGTGCCTTGGCCGTGGTTGAAACTGACTTGGGTCACATGGCTAGCCACACGCCCGTGTGTCTTGGCTGTGCTCGACCCTGACTTACAATTGTAGGGCACCCCAGGGGACACACGCCCGTGCAACATGACCGTGTTTCGCACACGGCTGAGACACACGCCGTGTCTCTACCCGTGTGGACAAAAATAGGCCATTTAAAAAGCCAAATTTGCCACCCTAAAACATGAGCATATACATTCATATTTGACCACATTTAAGAAACTCAATTGGCAACCAAATCAACCATTTCAATACACATTATAAGCCATAATCAAACTTACTTTTTTTTCATGTCCATATACCTATACAACTACATATACAATTCATTCATCTAACATCCATATATTAAGACTTATTTTGCATGACTTCATTCAAACATTACCATACCAAAACATATCATCATTAAGCACATATATGCAATCCAAATGATACCAAAATAAGCCAAATCACATACAAATTCATTCTCAAACCATGATACCAAACATAACTATCACTATCAAAATAGCCTATACATGCCATATTTACATAAGTTCATGAGTTCAAAATACCAAACGGAAATTTGGATAGTGTGATGTTCAACTCCGACTTGTCAAGAACGAACAAGCTAACTAACCTCTGTAAGACATAAAAATAGAAATAGAGTAAGCTTATAGCTTAGTAAGCCCGTATAATTAAGAATTAAACTTACCATTTAAAGTAATCAAAGTAATAATAAAATGCCAACAATTCAATATAACCATCACCTAATCACACATAATCATCACATGTTAGTCATTTAACTAATACATAAACCAAAACTTTTTCATATAACATTATTTAGGCTCGTAGAGTCTATTAGAACTTCAAAGGATTATCGAGTGAACAATGTCAATAATCCGTCAATTCATCATCATACATGCTCTTTTGAGACATAGCCAGTAAGCTCTTCAAGAGCTGATAAACAGTAAGCTCTATTGAGCTAAAAACAGTAAGCTCTTTTGAGCTGAATCGGTAAACTCCAATGAGTTAAAATAGTAAGCTCTTACGAGCTGTGGTGAGTCCTCAACAAATGCAGGAGCTCAACCAATACGGTAAATTCAGTAACATGTCATACGTATCCAATGAATTCATATAGTCCAAATGGGACTCGATAACAAATACGATATATCATTAAAGTATTTCAATTATATACATTCAATTCAACCATTACAAGTATAGAAAAGTTCAATTCTAATTATACGAGCTTACCTCGTATTTGCTCGTATAGTCATCGTCTAATCGTCTATCTTTCATTTCCCCTGATCTAATTCCGGTATTTTCTTATCTTGATGATATCCAATTCAATATTTTCAGTAACTATTCATTTCAATTTAGTACCTAATTCACATATATGGAAATTTACATATTTGCCCCCATAATTTTAACTATTTTTCAATTTAGTCCTTTATACATAAAATGGAAAATTACACATTTTTAACCACAATCTACCTTAGCCAAATCCTATATGATATTACAATAGCCCATATTTTCACTTAATTCACATTTCTAACCACAATATTTCTATATTTTTCAATTTAATCCATAATTAGCAAAATCATCAAAAATTCCAATGCAAAACATATTTGTCCATCACCAAGCTTTCAAAATTCTTAAATACACATCATAAAGCTCACATATTCATCAACATCATCTCATGAAAACATTAACAATTTCATAAATTAGGGCATGGGTTTGATCGATTACTAAGCAACGATCTCAAAAACGTAAAAAATATCAAAAATCGAACAAAGAACAACCCGAATGAAGCTTCAAGAGTGCCGAACCCTAGAAATCTTTTCTCCTTTTCTTTTCTTTGAATTTTCGGCAATAATGAAGCATATTAGCCATGTTTTTGTATTTTTTTATTTATTTAATCTATTATTATTTAATTTACCTAACCAACCTTTAAAAATAATTCTATTTACCAAATTGCCAAGCCATGAATTTCCACTAACCATTATAATGGTCTAATTGACATACAAGGACTCCCATATTTCAAGTTATAAACATATAATGCTTTTTAAACAATAGAACTCTACTTTTACACGTTACGCGATTTAGTCCTTTTTACCAAATTAAGTATTTAAACAATAAAATTTCTTTACGAAACTTCACATAATTAATCTATCATGTTGTAAACCTTATTAAAATAATAAAATAAATATTTTGACTTCGAATTTGCGGTCCCAAAACCATTGTTCTGATTTGACCTAAAAATGGGATGTTATAACTTTCCCCTCTTTAGGGATTTTCGTCCCCGAAAATCTTACCTGTAAAAAGGTTAGGGTACTATTTTTGCATAACTTCCTTGGGTTCCTACATAGCTTCCTCAATTCCTTGTTTATGCCAAAGAACTTTCATAAGAGCTATACGTTTATTTCTCAATTCTTTAATCTCTCGAGTCAGAATCTCGATCGGTTCTTTGTGATCAGATTGTATCTTTACATCAATGGAAGAAATCACATGTGACGGATCCGATCTATACCGACATAGCATCAAAACATGAAAAACATTATGTATCTTTTCAAGTTTTGATGGTAAGGCAAGTCGATAAGCTACAGGTCCTATTCTTTCAACAATCTCATACGGCCTGATAAATCGCGGACTTAACTTACCTTTACGACTGAATCGAGGAACCTTTTTCCACGGTGACACTTTCAACAATATCTAAGTTTCAAATATGCATAGGATTTTTATCGATCTAAAGCTGCTTCTAAACCATCTCGAATCGTTTTCACTTTTTCTTCTGTTTCTCTGACTAAGTCTACCCCTTGAATCTTTTTCTCACTCAATTCAGTCCAGTATAACAGTGTTCGACACTTCCGACCATATAAATCTTCATACGGTGCCATCTTTATACTTGTTTGAAAGCTTTTATTTTATGCAAATTCAATCAGAGGCAAATATTTCTCCCAATTAACTTCAAACTCGAGAATGCAACAATGCAACATATCTTCCAGTATCTGTATAACTCTTTCGGACTGACCGTCCGTTTGGGGATGAAAAGCTGTGCTAAAATTCAATTTCGTTTCAAGAGCTTCTTGTAATTTCTTCCAGAATCTTGATGTAAATCTCGGATCTCTATCGGAGATAATAGACAGTGGTACACCATGTAATTGTACAATTTTAACAAGTACAATTTGACTATAATATATTCATAACGTAGCTTATATAAACTTGCCACAACTGAAACCACATCCATCACTATATTAACATCACACAAATTGATTCATAACCATCCACAAATGCAAACCATGCCATCAAACAAACTTCTGAAAATCAGCTAATTAACAAGGCCGATTATTCGCAAACATTAACATCATTATCAAGCCATTTTTACATGGCTATTTATACACAATTCAAAACTATCCTATACATGCCATATGTCATAAGTACAAGCTTTCAAAGTACCAAAATAGCAATTGATAGTGTGACGATGATCCTTGACGATCGCCAAGCTCGAGCTAGCTTTATATATCTATAAAACAATGGAAGAACACAAAAGGTAAGCTTTGAAAGCTTAGTCAGCCATAAGTAAATAAATCATCACAAGATCATAAATAATTCAATTCAAATAGGCCACATTTAACTAATCTCAAACACATATACAATCACTTTTCTCATATAATCCATATTACCATGTTAAGTAACTTCACTTACCTTATTTTTCAATGAATATATAAACTTCATATGTACCTGAATCATTTAGCTCAAATTAACATTCGGTCTCATTTTGACATTGCCCGTTGAACCATTCGAAATTGTTAAGGATACTCGGAAACACATTTATCACATAAAATGCCATATCCCAGATATGGTCTTACATGTTACCACATATCGATGCCTCTTTCCCAGACAGGGTCTTACACTTAATCTCATATCGATGCCAATGTCCCAGACATGGTCTTACATGAAATCACACCTCCGAAGTCCTAATGTCATGACATCAATATCCTATACTATTCTTAAGGTTCATATAGGAATTTCAACTTCGTAATTCAACTAATTCATGCTCGAAACAAGTCCTACAATGCTCAATTCAATTCGGCAACATATATAAATATATATTTAAATTTAAAAACATTTATTTGCATATGAACTTACCTTGTACGGAAACGAACGAATCGAAATAACTATTCAACAACTTTCGATTTCCCCCGATCCAAATTTGGTTTCTTTCTTTCTTGATCTAAATAAATTCAAATTTAGCTTATTTAATCACATATTCATTCAATTTCACCCAAAAACACATAAATGGGTGTTTTTCAGTTTAGCCCCTAACATTTCACATTTTTACAATTTAGTCCCTATTTCAAAACAACACAAAATACAAAAAATTTCATCAAACCCAAGCATGGTCGAATCTTTCCTAGGTTCCTAGCAGCTCATTAATACCATTTATTTCATATTTTAACCCCTCAATTTACATATTTCATAATTTAATCCTCAATAAGCATTTTTATCAAAAATCACTTAATAAACTATGAAAATCTAACAACAAATATTTATTTTTCATCATCAAACAACAAAAAGCTTGAATATTCATCAATGGCATTTCACAAATTCATCATCAAATCTGAAAATTAAAGTATGGGCTAGCTAATATACAAAGCAACGATCCCAAAAATGTAAAAACTATCAAAAAAGAGCAAATAACATATTTAAATCAAGCTTCCTAGGTGTCAAATTTATAAAATTCAACAATGGTTTCTTTTCTTCTCAAATTTGGCCATAAAAGATGAACATGCATGATATTTTATGTTTTGTTTTATTTATTACATATTAATATTCAATTTACAATTTTAACTTGTATAATTAGATAAGAAAACCATATAACATAAGTGGTGTGATTCAGCTCAGGTGTTCGAGTCGAGTTCATGTAGATTGCCCAATCGTCGATGAGAAGGGTCGTTCACAAAATTGTCGATTTTTTTGATTTGGCTTAGAAGGTCGAATGTTAAAGAATGGGGTTCAAAGTTGGCTAAGTATATTATGGGAGGTTCGGCTAGAAAGAAACAATGATAGAAGATGTGTGGATGGCTCGGTTTAGGATAATATGTTAAACTGTAATAACTCGATTTAGACCCTAATTAGAACGGTGATTTCGAAACCATGAATTCGAGTTAGAAAAATATTTTAATATTATTTCCTGTGTTTATTTTGTGTGAATTTACATCTGTGAAATTTTCATGATTTAATTTATCATTTCAGTGTCCGACTAAATAAAAAGACTTAATTGCATAAATTTAAAATTTTGTAATTTAATTTATAAAAGGTCGATTTGTTATTGGATTTATAAGTGGAAGCCTTTAAGTGGTAAATAACCCATTGATTTATTATATGGACGGCAATAGGCTTGCAATATATGGTTTTGTTATAAGTTCATTAAGGGTAAATTAGTAAACAAATAATTAAAGTTAATATATTATAAAACATGTCATAAAACATTAGTGTTTATATTTTTTTCCACCATAGCCGAAACATAAATAACATAAGAAAAGGAAGGAAGCTAGGGTTCGGTTGATTCTAAGCTCAATAAGGGTAAATGTTTAGCCCAATTTTTTATCATTTTTACGTTTTTGAGATTGTTGCTTCAAGTACTACAAAACCCATGCTTGAATTTTTTATTTTGGTGAATATTTTGAGTTATGCCATTGTTGAGAGCTTGTGATTTTTGTTTTTTGATGATAAAAAATGAAAGATATGTTTTAGATTAACATGTTTTGTATTGGAGTTTTTGATGATTTTGAGTAATTAGGACTAAATTGCAAAAATAATAATTTAAGGGACCAAAATATGAAATAAATGAAATATATTGATTTGTATGAGTATGGGTAGAATTCGGCCCAACATGGGTATATTGAAATTTTGTATATCTTGTGTTTTGTGCAATAGGGACTAAATTGAAAAAAATGTAAATGTTAGGGGTAAAATGGTAATTTGACCATTTATGTGTTTTGGAATAACTTGAATGAAAATATGTTTGAATGAGCTTAATTTTCATATGTTTATATCAAGAACCAAAGAAATCAGATTTGGATCGGAGGAAAACGAAAGTTGTCGACTAGCTGCCCTGTTTCGTTTTACATAGTCTGAGGTAAGATTATAAGCAAATAGTCGTACTCAATTTTAAATAAATTCCAAGTATATATGCTGAATTGATATGTATGAATTATTATATGCTATAGCCGAATGTGAATAAGCTTGATTACAATGTTTTCGAATTTGTTTCGACCAAGTTACAACGTTCGAAAGCCCCATATGAACCTTAGGAATAGCTAGGATACATATGTCATGACATAGGATTCCAATTTATGTGTGCGACTAAGACCATGGCATCAATATGTGACTTCGATAAATGTGTACGAGTAAGACCTTGTCTCGGACAGTGGCATCGATATGTGATTACATGTAAGATTACGTCTGGGACGTTGGCATTGTACGATATATGTGTGATTATCTGAGTGTCCTATCCAATCCTGAATGGTTCATTGGGCAAGGATAAGTTGTGTTCGAATAAGTAAAATAAGCTAAATGCCTAGGTATGAATTAACTTGTTACCTATGTGAGTTAAGGTAAGTAAGTACTTTGAATATTTGTTTAAAATCATGTATGATAGAAAGAAAAAAAATATATGTGAGATTGGTATGTGTATTCGACTTTGTGATTAAATAATTTGAATATCAATGAAATGATTATTAACTATGTGCATATGTGTGACTATGTATATTCGGCCATATAGGTAATATACATATGTGATGTTATATATGATCTTATGTATTCGGCCAAATAAGTGATGTAGGTATATGAAGTTAAATCTTATTTTGTGAGTTTGTGTAAATGAGTGGAAGAATATTTGAATGCATAATGATATCTGGCTTTGAAAGTTGAATGAAAAAAAAATTGTAAAATTTAACCTTATAAGTATTCGGCCAAAGTGATAGTTATGTTTAAAAAATTGTGTGGTTTATGGAATGTATAAGTTGAGATTAAATGTGGCATTGAAAATGTAAATTAGTTTAATTTAAATTTAATGAATGAACTATATTATTGAGATGTTATTTGCTTATGACTTTCTAAGTTATGATAGCTTACTCTGTGTGCTCATGTTACTCTGTTTTATAGATTTTTGGATCATGTTACGAGCTCGGGGATCATCAGCAAAGTTCATCACACTATCTACAGCTTCGGTATGTAAATAATTGAACTCGAATTATGGCATGTATAGGCTGGAATGTGTTTTGAAACAACAAACTTTGGTTTTGTATAAAGGCCATGCGAAAATGGCTTTAATATTTTATGCTTGAATTCGGTTATGTTTAGTATGGTTTGTGTTTATCATGGTTATGAAATTATGCGCTATGAATGAATGATGTTCGTGTTGGGTGTTTGATGTTTTAGAAATGGTTATTAGTTTTGGATGAGTATATGGTTGATTCGGCTATGGTAAGCATAGAGTAAGTATATGTGAATGTGTGGTAGTAGTTGGACAATATGTTATATATATGACTTGACGTAATAGGTTGTTTGGCTAAATTCGAACATGATATGAGTTTGTTTGATGTGGTTAATACATGACATGTAAAATTCATATTTGATTATATATCTATTTGCGAACAATGCCTTATTCTTGTGAATGTAAATTGTAATATGAGTTGGTGTGAAGATTATTACAATAATGTATTTGAAATTTTGGTTAAAAAATGAAATTATATGGGATAGATATAAATTAGCTTGTAATCAAACGATGGATATGGGTTAAGGATGTTACATAAACAAAGGAAAAAGATAGAGATGGAAATCGAACTTAAACATCAGAAGCGATTCAACACTACAATTAGCGTCACCCCGGTTCCTATATCGTTTAAGGTGAAAAGGTGATAGGTAGTTGGATAGGAGAACGTCACACCAAGTGATGGTGATAAGTTCTGAAAACAAGTTTGGTTGATGCCATTAGCAAGCTAGATAAGTCGCTCGAGACTCATACGAAAGTTGAGAGGACGTAAACCTCACAGAAACAAAGTCTCATTAATCAAAATGTCAAAAGTTCTTTTACAATAATTTGAACTAGTATTTATAGCTAAAACAAGTGGCTAGCCGAATGGTCTTTGAATGAGCTGAATAGTCATTTAGTTTCAGTATTTAAGGAGCTAGAAAATTCCAGAAAACTTCAAGAAATTCTAGGAAGCTTCTCCCATCATTTAGAATGCCATTGGACAACTTATAGATGAAGTTTGTTCAATTGAAATGAACTTGGAACATTTAGGAGCTGAATGGTTTGTCTAGGTTCAGCCATAAGCTTTAATGGACTGGAATTAGGTTGGCTTGTTCAGCTGGATGGACTTGGTAAATTAATGAGAAGCTTGGAGATTGAAAAAGGATGAAAAGTGTGAACCGAATTTAAACAGCCCTTGTGTGTGTGATAACACTAAACTAAACAGCCTTGAAGTGTGAATGAAATGTTCCATCAATTTGAAATCTTTTAAAGCTACCATGGAAAGCTGATCGGCTAGCTTTGGGAGATAAATTAGCAGCTTGGAAGAAAGAAAACATCATCTCCTTTGGCCCTTGGCATGCACGAAGAGTTGCATGGAAAAGATGAACCATCAGCACACCATGTTTAATGTCGTCCCATGCTTGTTCCTGCGCCAAATAAATCAACAATAAATCAAACTTAAGACATATTAATTTCAGTAGCCCAAGACACATTAAAATCATGTATTCAGCTAAGACACATTTAAATAAGTAATAACTAAGACATATTAAACACAAACAATAAAGACACAACTTAAATTCGGCTGTAGCTTAGATAAATTAAAAACATGTAATGGGATGGACAAATTAAATAACAGCAACTTGTTCAAATCCTAACACATTAAAATTATGCACTAAATAAGACACATTTAAACAAAATGAGAACATATTAAAAATGTCCAGATTTTAAACACAAAGCAAACAATAATTATTTGAGCTGAACCAAGTTAAATAAATTAAAACTAATGCTGAATTTATTCGAAGGATAAAATAAACGAGCTGGGAATAAATGGAATTTGAGCTCAAACGAGCTGGAGTAAGCTCAAGTGAGCTGATTTGAGCTGAACGGAGCTTGGAGAGCGGGAGATGAGCTGAGTTCGACTTGCACAAAGGTGCAAGGATTCTTTAGGAAGCTGGTTTGAGCTTCACCATTAACGGCGAGCTTGTTTTCTCCCAAAACTTGATTAACGAAAGCTGAAACAACTTCTTGAAATTGCCTAGCTCGAGCTCGGGTCATTGGACCTTTAGACAGCTCGAGGAACTCTTAGCTCGTGCTTGATGAGCTCTCGGGCGTGCGTACATCAATAAGCCCATAATCGTCCACTCCATTGTTAAAAGGCTAAATAACCACATAAGGACTTCACCTTTAATTAATTAAAGCAATTAAGCACTTTAACATGTAACATGACACTTTTATAATTTACGCAATTTAGTCCTTTTATCAAATTAAACAACCAATCGATAAAATTATTTCACAAAACTTTCACACATATTAATTCACATTTTGTAAACACATTGTAATATCCCGAATTAGGGCCTAATCGGAATAGTGGTTTCGTGACCACAAATCCGAGATAGAAATAATTATTTTATAATTATTTTGAGGTTTATGATATGATTACATGATTGTGTGAAAATTTCGTGAAGAAATTTTATGCATAAAATACTTAATTTGATGTTAGGGACTAAATCGAATAAGTTGCAAAACTTGCATTCTAGAAGTTTTTAGTATGAAATTGCTTTGAAATATTAATTAGGAGGTCTTAAATAGCAATTTGACCAATTTTAAGTTCATGGACAAAATTAGGACATGGAAGGAATTTTTGGAAAGTTTAGTAGTAAGGGCATTTTGGTCATTTTGATATTAAATGAAATAAAATGGGAAAAATAACACAAAATAGTCATCTTCCCCATTTAGTTGCTGCTGAAACTTCACTCTCACCATAGCTAGGGTTTCTTCAACTTTCAAGCTTCATAATCAAGAAAGACGTGGAATCGACCTCAATCGAGGAAAAGAAAAGATTGTGGACTAAATTGCAAAATCTTTGTATTTTGGTACCAAGGTAAGTTCATGTGTAAATAATGTAGCATAATTGTTATTTTTAAGTTAGTGATGTTAAATATATGTGATGCTGAATTTTATTATGAAATGTATGCTTTGTGGTTAATTTCAAATAATATGTAAATTATGTGAGCTACTTGTTAAATATAATTGTTACCAGAGTATTGATTTGGCATTCTACGGAAGGCGGCAAGGATATGTGTTCGAGGAAAATCCCGTTTGAACCTTAGGAATAGATTAGGATACAAGTGACATGTCACTAGGATGGTTGAGCATCCGAACTCGTTGAGTTGAGTCCGAGTTCACTTATGGATGCGAATGTTCGAACTCATTGAGTTGAGTCCGAGTTCAAGAGATGTAACTAGGCATCCGAGCTCGTTGAGTTGAGTCCGAGTTCACTTATGGATGCGAACGCCCGAGCTCGTTGAGTTGAGTCCGAGTTCGCTTATGGGCGGGTTACATAATTGCTTGTTTGCATATATGGCACTTATGTGCAAGTTATCCATGTATCCGAATTATATTCCGATGTGTTCAACGGGTGAAGTTCTACTCAATTGGAGGAATACTCGAGATGTAAAGAGACGTATTGGTAAGTGATGTGAAATGGATATTTTGGACAGGTATGTATTTAACCCTCGGGTTGAGTATTGATACAATCACGATAAGGTAATAAGATGATGAAAAATGATTAGAAATGTGATATGTGTTTTAGTGATGCATGCTAATGTTGATTGGTATGGATGTTTGTTATGTTACTTATTATTTGCATATGAACTTACTAAGCATTTATGCTTATTCCTTCCTTCTTACTCATTGTAGTTTTGGACAAGCCAGCTCAGGAGTCGGGATAGGTCGAAGGCTCAGTCACACTATCCGGAAGACTTTTGGTAAATGGTTTGTAAAATTAAGTATGGCATGTATAGCAATATACCTATTTTGTATAAATGATCTTATGATATGGTGATGGAATGGTTGAGAAAATGTTTGACAATGATAAATTATGAAAATGGTTAGTTTAGATTATGTTTGAGGTTAAGAAAAATTATTAAGATACTTAGTGCATAAAAACAAATAAAAGGGATGAAATTTGCCATAAACAGAATACTACAGCAACACTGACGCGAGTTTGAAAATTTATTAAAAATCATAGAAATTGAATCTGGTGATGGATTATGTATCAAATTTAATCTTATTATGTCTAGTTTCACATGAAACAAATGATACAGGTAAAGGAATTATATGTTAAAATATATTTGAATTTTTGTGAAACAGGGTTGTAGCAGTTTCTAAATCCCCTGTTCCAACTTTAGAAATTCACCATAAATTGTAAAGATATAATTAGGTGGTGTATTTTATATCCTCAGAATCCTTATTTAGTCTAGTTTTAGTAGAAACAAACATCATAGTCATATAAATTTTTTACAGAGAGAAATGTGGTTCGTAGTAAACATAGGTCAAGCCAGTCAAGTCCTGAAACAGGGGTAACTTTAACTAATAAACTGTACTAATTGGATCAACCAAAAATTCTATAAAAAAATTAGTAGATAGGTATATGAGTCTAGATTCAAGGAAAATTTACGGATCTTGATTTTGAGTTTCGTAACTCGAGATATGATTTTTCTTGTGACTGTGACGCAAGTAGCTTAAAAGCTGTGAATGTAGAAACAAATAATCCAAAGTTCTAAAAATGTTAAATTAAGCTTAGTAACACCTCATGCTCGACTCCGGTGACGGTCTCAGGCGTGGGAGCGTTACATTTAGTGGTATCAGAGCAGGTTTAGTCGGTTCTCGGACTACGTGTTGTATGTACGGATTTTGCTATACATGCCATATGTATAAATTGTGATAGTGTGACGACTTCTGACCTTTTAAATGATTTTTTTTATAGTAAATGGATCCCGATCCAGGGCATGGCGAGATGAAGTAGAGAGTGTCGCGCCAGCCCGCTGAAGGAGCGGCGTGCCGACTGAAAATCTACCTCCTCTGTTGGTCGGGGAAGAGGAGAAAGGGGTCGGGAAGCCTTTCTCCAAATGATGAGTGCATGGTACATCGAGTTCGTTAGATGAACCCAAATGTACAACCTCCCCACCTCCCCAATTCCTCAACCTGTACCCGAGCGCCTCAAGGTATGGATCGATGAAATTTCACAGAACTCCAGTTGATAGAATTCGCAAGCAAGCAAGGCCGAAGAATTTAAAGCAAATATTGATGATGATCCGAGAAAGCGAGTTCGGCTTGAAAATTCTATCCGGGTATTTGTGAATTATCTTGTACACACGAAGAATGTTTGAAATGCGCTATATCTTTGTTGAGGATTGACTTATAATTGGTGGAAGACTTTGATTTGGTGGTACCAAAAGAGAAAATAACTTGGGAATTCTTTCAAGAAGAGTTTGGAAGAAATATATTAGTGAAAGATTTATTGATCAGAAGCGTAAAGAATTTCTTGAGTTGAAGCAAGGTAATATGTACTTACAGAATATGAAAGAGAGTTCGTTCGATTAAGTAAGTATGCCAGAGAGTATGTTGCTACAGAGGCCAAGATGTGCCGACGATTTGAAGACGGGCTCAACGAAGACATCAAGGTATTTGTTGGAATTCTTGAATTAAAAGAAATGGTAGTATTGGTTGATCGAGCTTGTAAGGCCGAAGAATTACTTAAAGAAAAGAAAAGGTAGAGGGCGATACTAGAAATTGGAGGAAAAGACCGATGAGCGGTTCATTTTCACAGCAACCTGGAAAGTCAAGGAATATGAATCCTCGTTCCCAAGCTTCAGCTGGGCAATCATATGGGAATTATAAGAAGCAAAATGTGGGTCCTAAATCCCAGACTACTTCGGTAGCCAGTGTAGGGAACTCGAGATTTGTTAAACACGAAAAGGTGTGGTAGAAATCATTTTGGTCCGTGTAGAGCAAATGAATGTTTTCGATGTGGTTCTCCGGATCATTTTATTAGAGACTGCCCAGAGAGAGCTGAAAAAGAAAAATTTCAGAATACAAAAACAAGTGGGGCGGATTCGAGAGGAAGATATCCAAGAAAAGCTGGGAGCGAAGCAAGCAGTAAGAATGTAGCCAGGGATGCACCAGTTAGACCTGAAGGAAGGGCTCCAGCTAGAACTTATGCTATTAAAGCGCGTGAAGATGCTTCCTCACCTGATGTGATTACCGGTACATTTTCTCTCTATAATGTTAATGTTATTGCTTTGATTGATCCCGGTTCTACTCATTCATATGTGTGCATGAAACTGGTGTCTAGTTTGAATATACCTGTTGAGAACACAGAATTTATGATTAGAGTGTCGAACCCGTTAGGCAAATGTGTGATAGTTGATAAAGTAAGCAAGAAATGCCCTTTAATGATTCGGGTTCATTACTTTCCGGCCGACTTGATGTTCTTTGCCGTTTGATGAATTTGATGTTATTTTGGGTATGGATTGGTTGACATTGCATGATGCTATAGTAAATTGCAAAGAAAAGGTTATAGAAATTAAAGTGCGAAACGGTGAAACTCTGCGGGTTGAATCAGATAAATCAGAGGCATTACCTAGTGTGATTTCTTCAATGTCGGCTCAAAGATATCCGAGAAAGGGTTATGAAGCTTATTTGGCATATGTAATTAATACAAAAGAAGTTGAAAAGAAAGTTGAATCGAGTCTTGGTTGTGTGTGCGAATTTGCGGACGTATTTCAGAAGAATTGGCGGGTTTGCCTCGATCGAGGAAGTAGAATTTGGTATTGATTTGATACCGAGAAGCAGCTCCGATTTCGATTGCTCCGTATAGAATGGCACCAGCAGAGTTGAAGGAATTAAAGTCATGATTGCAAGAGTTGGTGATAAAGGTTTTGTGAGACCGAAGTTTTTCACCTTGGGGTGCTCCGTGTTATTTGTGTGAAAAGAAGGATGGTTCTATGAGGTTGTGTGTTGATTATCGCTTGATTAAACAAGGTGACAATCAAAAACAAATATCCGTTGCCAAGAATTGATGATTTATTTGATCGACTAAAAGGAGCGACATGGTTTTCAAAGATTGACTTGAGATCCAGGTATTACCAGCTCATGGGTAAAAGAGTCGGACGTGGCTAAAAGCGCTTTTAGAACAAGGTATGGTCATTATGAATTTTTAGTTATGCCATTCGGGTTGACAAATGCTCTGCTGTGTTTATGGATTTAATGAATCGCATATTCACCATACTTGGACAAATTTGTTGTGGTGTTTATAGATGATATTTTAATTTATTCAAAAGATGATACTGAGCATCTTTGAGCATTTGAGGATAGTTTTGCAAACTTTGAGAGATAAGCATTTGTATGCTAAGTTTAGTAAAAGTGAATTTTGGCTACGGAAGTTGGATTTTTGGGTCATATTGTTTGGTGATGGTATACGGGTTGATCCTAGTAAAATTTCAGCCATTGTTGATTGGAAACCACCGAAAAATGTAACTGAAGTTAGAAGTTTCTTGGGGCTAGCTGGGTATTATCGGCGGTTTGTAAATGGATTTTCTATAATTGCTGCTCCTATAACTAGATTACTCAGAAAGGATGTTAAATTTGAATGGACGGAAGAATGTCATGAGTTTTGAAGAATTGAAAAAGTTATTAACAGAGGCACCAGTGTTAGTACAGCACTGAATCGGGTAAAGAATTTGTGGTGTATAGTGATGCTTCTCTAAATGGTTTGGGGTGTGTGCTCATGCAAGAAGGAAAAGTGGTGGCATATGCTTCGAGGCAGTTAAAACCTCATGAGATGAATTATCCTACTCACGATTTGGAATTGGCTGCGGTGGTGTTTGCTTTGAAAATTTGGCGACATTATTTATATGGTGAAAAGTGCCGGGTATATACCGACCATAAAAGTCTTAAGTACTTGATGTCACAAAAGACTTGAATTTAAGGCAATGAAGATGGTTGGAATTATTGAAAGATTACGAGCTTGTTATTGATTATCATCCGGGAAAAGCGAATGTAGTTCTTTGATGCTTTGAGCGAGAAAGTTGTTGTTTGCTTTGAGAGTTATGAACACTCGGTTGAAAGTGTCGATGATGGTTCGATTCTAGCAGAGTGGAGAGTAAAACCGAAGTTTTTACAAGAGATTTCGAAGCTCAAAAAGATGATCAAGATTTGCAAGCCAAGAGAAAAAGCAGTGTGAAGTTGATACTGAGTCGATTTGAGAATTGGTTCGATGGGTGGTTAATGTTTAAAGATCGGATTTGTGTACCAAAGAATGAGGAATTGATTCAAAAGATCCTACAGAAGCACATAGTGGTTATTTCTCGATTCACCCAGTAGTACGAAAATGTATAATGACTTGAAGAAAATGTATTGGTGGAATGGAATGAAAAGAGATATATCGAGTTTGTGTCCAAATGCTTAATTTGTCAATGGTGAAAATTTGAACACCAAGTTCCTTCGGGATTACTTGACCTATTATGGTTCCTGAATGGAAATGGGATCGGATTACTATGGATTTTGTTTCAGGATTGCCATTGACTCCAGGAAAGAAAGATGCCATCTGGGTAATAGTTGACAGATTAACTAAGTCGGCTCATTTTATTAAATGACGCACGGATTATTCTCTTAACAAGTTGGTTGAAGCTGTATATTAGAGAAATTGTTAGATTACATGGAATACCATTGTCGATTATTTCAGATAGAGATCCAAGGTTTACCTCACGGTTTTGCAAAAATTGCAAGACGCGTTAGGTACAAAGTTAAATTTCAAGATCTTGCTTTTCATCCACAAAGCGATGGACAATCGGAGAGAATAATTGATTCTTGAAGACATGCTCGGATGTTGTGTATTGGAATTTCAAGGAAGTTGGGAAAGATATTTGCCCTTGGTAGAATTTGCTTACAACAATAGTTATCGACGAGCTTGAAAATGGCACCTTATGAAGCATTGTATGGTCGTAAGTGTTTAACGCCTTTGTATTGGGTGAACTCAAGGAAAATCAGATTTATGGAGTTGATCTAATAAAAGAAAGCTGAAGAAAAAAGAAAGTAATTCGAGATCATTTTTGAAAGTTGCTTGAGATAGATAGAAATCTTATGCAGATCTAAAACGAAAAGACATTGAATTTCAAGTTGGTGATAAAGTATTTTTAAAGGTGTCTCCGTGGAAGAAAGTCCTTAGATTTGGACGGAAGGGCAAATTAAGTCCTCGTTTTATTGGGCCGTATGAAGTAATTGAAAAAGTTGGACCAGTAGCATATCGGCTAGCATTACCACCTGAATTAGAGAAGATTCATGATGTGTTCCACGTATCTATGTTACGTCAGTATCGTTCGGATCCTCCACATGTAGTTTCACCATGTGAAATTGAACTACAACCGGATATGACCTACTGAAGAAGAACCGATTAAGATTTTAGCTCGAGAGGTCAAACAACTAAGGAATAAAAATATTGCACTTGTGAAGGTGTTGTGGCAAAGGCATGGAATAGAAGAAGCTACATGGGAATCTGAAGAAACTATGAGAAATCAATACCCACATCTGTTTACCGGTAAGATTTTCGAGGACGAAAATCCTTAAAGGGGGGAGAGTTGTAATATCCCGAATTAGGGCCTAATCGGAATAGTGGTTTCGTGACCACAAATCGAGATAGAAATAATTATTTTATAATTATTTTCAGGTTTATGATATGATTACATGATTGTGTGAAAATTTCGTGAAGAAATTTTATGCATAAAATACTTAATTTGATGTTAGGGACTAAATCGAATAAGTTGCAAAACTTGCATTCTAGAAGTTTTTAGTATGAAATTGCTTTGAAATATTAATTAGGAGGTCTTAAATAGCAATTTGACCAATTTTAAGTTCATGGACAAAATTAGGACATGGAAGGAATTTTTGGAAAGTTTAGTAGTAAGGGCATTTTGGTCATTTTGATATTAAATGAAATAAAATGGGAAAAATAACACAAAATAGTCATCTTCCCCATTTAGTTGCTGCTGAAACTTCACTCTCACCATAGCTAGGGTTTCTTCAACTTTCAAGCTTCATAATCAAGAAAGACGTGGAATCGACCTCAATCGAGGAAAAGAAAAGATTGTGGACTAAATTGCAAAATCTTTGTATTTTGGTACAAGGTAAGTTCATGTGTAAATAATGTAGCATAATTGTTATTTTTAAGTTAGTGATGTTAAATATATGTGATGCTGAATTTTATTATGAAATGTATGCTTTGTGGTTAATTTCAAATAATATGTAAATTATGTGAGCTACTTGTTAAATATAATTGTTACCGAGTATTGATTTGGCATTCTACGGAAGGCAGCAAGGATATGTGTTCGAGGAAAATCCCGTTTGAACCTTAGGAATAGATTAGGATACAAGTGACATGTCACTAGGATGGTTGAGCATCCGAACTCGTTGAGTTGAGTCCGAGTTCACTTATGGATGCGAATGTTTGAACTCGTTGAGTTGAGTCCGAGTTCAAGAGATGTAACTAGGCATCCGAGCTCGTTGAGTTGAGTCCGAGTTCACTTATGGATGCGAACGCCGAGAGCTCGTTGAGTTGAGTCCGAGTTCGCTTATGGGCGGGTTACATAATTGCTTGTTTGCATATATGGCACTTATGTGCAAGTTATCCATGTATCCGAATTATATTCCGATGTGTTCAACGGGTGAAGTTCTACTCAATTGGAGGAATACTCGAGATGTAAAGAGACGTATTGGTAAGTGATGTGAAATGGATATTTTGGACAGGTATGTATTTAACCCTCGGGTTGAGTATTGATACAATCACGATAAGGTAATAAGATGATGAAAAATGATTAGAAATGTGATATGTGTTTTAGTGATGCATGCTAATGTTGATTGGTATGGATGTTTGTTATGTTACTTATTATTTGCATATGAACTTACTAAGCATTTATGCTTATTCCTTCCTTCTTACTCATTGTAGTTTTGGACAAGCCAGGTCAGGAGTCGGGATAGGTCGAAGGCTCAGTCACACTATCCGGAAGACTTTTGGTAAATGGTTTGTAAAATTAAGTATGGCATGTATAGCAATATACCTATTTTGTATAAATGATCTTATGATACGGAGATGGAATGGTTGAGAAAATGTTTGACAATGAT
This sequence comes from Gossypium anomalum, assembly GCA_025698475.1. Lineage (NCBI taxonomy): Eukaryota > Viridiplantae > Streptophyta > Magnoliopsida > Malvales > Malvaceae > Gossypium > Gossypium anomalum. The sequence continues at coordinate 34,378,195 of CM046959.1, read as the reverse complement.
AAATTATGAAAATGGTTAGTTTAGATTATGTTTGAGGTTAAGAAAAATTATTAAGATACTTAGTGCATAAAAACTCATAAAAGGGATGAAATTTGCCATAAACAGAATACTACAGCAACACTGACGCGAGTTTGAAAATTTATTAAAAATCATAGAAATTGAATCTGGTGATGGATTATGTATCAAATTTAAGCTTATTATGTCTAGTTTCACATGAAACAAATGATACAGATAAAGGAATTATATGTTAAAATATATTTGAATTTTTGTGAAACAGGGTTGTAGCAGTTTCTAAATCCCCTGTTCCAACTTTAGAAATTCACCATAAATTGTAAAGATATAATTAGGTGGTGTATTTTATATCCTCAGAATCCTTATTGAGTCTAGTTTTAGTAGAAACAAACATCATAGTCATATAAATTTTGTACAGAGAGAAATGTGGTTCGTAGTAAACATAGGTCAAGCCAGTCAAGTCCTGAAACAGGGGTAACTTTAACTAATAAACTGTACTAATTGGCTCAACCAAAAATTCTATAAAAAAATTAGTAGATAGGTATATGAGTCTAGATTCAAGGAAAATTTACGGATCTTGATTTTGAGTTTCGTAACTCGAGATATGATTTTTCTTGTGACTGTGACGCAAGTAGCTTAAAAGCTGTGAATGTAGAAACAAATAATCCAAAGTTCTAAAAATGTTAAATTAAGCTTAGTAACACCTCATGCTCGACTCCGGCGACGGTCTCGGGCGTGGAAGCGTTACATTTAGTGGTATCAGAGCAGGTTTAGTCGGTTCTCGGACTACGTGTTGTATGTACGGATTTTGCTATACATGCCATATGTATAAATTGTGATAGTGTGACGACTTCTGACCTTTTAAATGATTTTTTTTATAGTAAATGGATCCCGATCCAGTGTGCGAGATGAAGTAGAGAGTAATCGCCACTCATTTGAAGGAGCGGCGCAATGGTGAAAATCTACCTCCCTCTGTTAGTCGGGGAAGAGGAGAAAGGGTCGGGAAGCCTTTCTCCAAATGATGAGTGCATGGTACATCGAGTTCGTTAAATGCACGAACCCAAATGTACAACCTCCCCACCTCCCCAATTCCTCAACCTGTACCCCGATGCCTCAAGGTATGGATCGATGAAATTTCACAGAACTCCAGTTGATAGAATTCGCAAGCAAGGGGTAGAAGAATTTAAAGCAAATATTGATGATGATGCAGAAAGCGAGTTCGGCTTGAAAATTCTATCCGGGTATTTGTGAATTATCTTGTACACTGAAGAATGTTTGAAATGCGCTATATCTTTGTTGAGGATTTGACTTATAATTGGTGGAAGACTTTGATTTGGTGGTACCAAAAAGAAAATAACTTGGGAATTCTTTCAAGAAGAGTTTGGAAGAAATATATTAGTGAAAGATTTATTGATCAGAAGCGTAAAGAATTTCTTGAGTTGAAGCAAGGTAATATGGCGATTCTGAGAATATGAAAGAGAGTTCGTTCGATTAAGTAAGTATGCGAGTAGAGTATGTTGCTACAGAGGCCAAGATGTGTGCCGACGATTTGAAGACGGGCTCAACGAAGACATCAAGGTATTTGTTGGAATTCTTGAATTAAAAGAAATGGTAGTATTGGTTGATCGAGCTTGTAGGGTAGAAGAATTACTTAAAGAAAAGAAAAGGTAGAGGTGATACTAGAAATTAGAGGAAAAGACCGATGAGGTTCATTTTCACAAAGAACTGGAAAGTCAAGGAATATGAATCCTCGTTCCCAAGCTTCACTGGGCAATCATATGGGAATTATAAGAAGCAAAATGTGGGTCCTAAATCCCAAACTACTTTGGCAGACCGGTGTAGGGAACTCGAGATTTGTTAAACACGAGTGCCGATGTGTGGTAGAAATCATTTTGGTCCGTGTAGAGCAAATGAATGTTTTCGATGTGGTTCTCTGGATCATTTTTTATTAGAGATCGCGAGAGAGAGAGTGAAAAGAAAAATTTGAGAATACAAAAACAAGTGGGGCGGATTCGAGAGGAAGATATCCAAGAAAAGTGGGAGCGAAGCAAGCGGTAAGAATGTAGCCAGAGATGCACCCGTTAGACACGAAGGAAGGGCTCGGCTAGAACTTATGCTATTAAAGCGCGTGAAGATGCTTCTCTCACTGATGTGATTACGGTACATTTTCTCTCTATAATGTTAATGTTATTGCTTTGATTGATCCAGTTCTACTCATTCATATGTGTGCATGGCGGTGTCTAGTTTGAATATACCTGTTGAGAACACAGAATTTATGATTAGAGTGTCGAACCCGTTAGGCAAATGTGTGATAGTTGATAAAGTAAGCAAGAAATGCCCTTTAATGATTCGGGTTCATTACTTTCCGGCCGACTTGATGTTGCTACCGTTTGATGAATTTGATGTTATTTTGGGTATGGATTGGTTGACATTGCATGATGCTATAGTAAATTGCAAAGAAAAGGTTATAGAATTAAAGTGTGAAAACGGTGAAACTCTGCGGGTTGAATCAGATAAATCAGAGGCATTACCTAGTGTGATTTCTTCAATGTCGGCTCAAAGATATCTGAGAAAGGGTTATGAAGCTTATTTGGCATATGTAATTAATACAAAAGAAGTTGAAAAGAAAGTTGAATCAGTGCCGGTTGTGTGCGAATTTGCGGACGTATTTCCAGAAGAATTGGCGGGTTTGCCTCGATCGAGGAAGTAGAATTTGGTATTGATTTGATACGGGAACAGCTCGATTTCGATTGCTCGTATAGAATGGCACAGTGAGTTGAAGGAATTAAAGTCAGATTGCAAGAGTTGGTGATAAAGGTTTTGTGAGACCGAGTTTTTCACCTTGGGGTGCTCCGTGTTATTTGTGAAAAGAAGGATGGTTCTATGAGGTTGTGTGTTGATTATCGCCATTAAACAAGGTGACAATAAAAACAAATATCCGTTGCCAAGAATTGATGATTTATTTGATCGGCTAAAAGGAGCGACATGGTTTTCAAAGATTGACTTGAGATCAGGTATTACCAATGCGGGTAAAAGAAAGTGGACGTGGCTAAAAGCGCTTTTAGAACAAGGTATGGTCATTATGAATTTTTAGTTATGCCATTCGGGTTGACAAATGCTCTCTTTGTGTTTATGGATTTAATGAATCGCATATTAGACCATACTTGGACAAATTTGTTGTGGTGTTTATAGATGATATTTTAATTTATTCAAAAGATGATACAGAGCATCTTTGAGCATTTGAGGATAGTTTTGCAAACTTTGAGAGATAAGCAAATTGTATGCTAAGTTTAGTAAAAGTGAATTTTGGCTACGGGAAGTTGGATTTTTGGGTCATATTGTTTGAGGTGATGGTATACGGGTTGATCCTAGTAAAATTTCAGCCATTGTTGATTGGAAACCAGAAAAATGTAACTCAAGTTAGAAGTTTCTTGGGGCTATTTGGGTATTATCGGCGGTTTGTAAATGGATTTTCTATAATTGTTGCTCCTATAACTAGATTACTCAGAAAGGATGTTAAATTTGAATGGACGGAAGAATGTCAACAGAGTTTTGAAGAATTGAAAAAGTTATTAACAGAGGCACCGGTGTTAGTACAACTGAATCGGAGTAAAGAATTTGTAGTGTATAGTGATGCTTCTCTAAATGGTTTGGGGTGTGTGCTCATGCAAGAAGGAAAAGTGGTGGCATATGCTTCGAGGCGATTAAAACCTCATGAGATGAATTATCCTACTCACGATTTGGAATTGGTGCGGTGGTGTTTGCTTTGAAAATTTGGCGACATTATTTGTATGGTGAAAAGTGCTAGGGTATATACCGACCATAAAAGTCTTAAGTACTTGATGTCACAAAAGACTTGAATTTAAGACAGCGAAGATGGTTGGAATTATTGAAAGATTACGAGCTTGTTATTGATTATCATCCCAGAAAAGCGAATGTAGTTCTTGATGCTTTGAGCGAGAAAGTTGTTGTTTGCTTTGAGAGTTATGAACACTCGGTTGAAAGTGTCGGATGATGGTTCGATTCTAGCAGGTGAGAGTAAAACCAGAAGTTTTTACAAGAGATTTCGAAGCTCAAAAAGATGATCAAGATTTGCAAGCCAAGAGAAAACAAAGTGTGAAGTTGATACAGAGTCGATTTTGAGCTGGTTTCGATGGGTGCTTAATGTTTAAAGATCGGATTTGTGTACCAAAGAATGAGGAATTGATTCAAAAGATCCTACAGGAAGCACATAGTGGTTATTTCTCGATTCACCCAGGTAGTACGAAAATGTATAATGACTTGAAGAAAATGTATTGGTGGAATGGAATGAAAAGAGATATATCAGAGTTTGTGTCCAAATGCTTAATTTGTCAACAGGTGAAAGCTGAACACCAAGTTCCTTCAGGATTACTTCAGCCTATTATGGTTCCTGAATGGAAATGGGATCGGATTACTATGGATTTTGTTTCAGGATTGCCATTGACTCCAGGAAAGAAAGATGCCATCTGGGTAATAGTTGATAGATTAACTAAGTCGGCTCATTTTATTCTAAGATACGCACGGATTATTCTCTTAACAAGTTGGTTGAATCAGTATATTAGAGAAATTGTTAGATTACATGGAATACCATTGTCGATTATTTCAGATAGAGATCCAAGGTTTACCTCACGGTTTTGGCAAAAATTGCAAGACGCAGCGTTAGGTACAAAGTTAAATTTCGATGCTTTTCATCCACAAACCGATGGACAATCGGAGAGAATAATTGATTCTTGAAGACATGCTCGGATGTTGTGTATTGGAATTTCAAGGAAGTTGGGAAAGATATTTGCCCTTGGTAGAATTTGCTTACAACAATAGTTATCGACGAGCTTGAAAATGGCACCTTATGAAGCATTGTATGGTCGTAAGTGTCGAACGCTTTGTATTGGGTGAACTCAAGGAAAATCGATTTATGGAGTTGATCTAATAAAAGAAGCTGAAGAAAAGTGAAAGTAATTCGAGATCGTTTTGAAAGTCGCTTGAGATAGACGTAAATCTTATGCAGATCTAAAACGAAAAGACATTGAATTTCAAGTTGGTGATAAAGTATTTTTAAAGGTGTCTCAAGTGGAAGAAAGTCCTTAGATTTGGACGGAAGGGCAAATTAAGTCCTCGTTTTATTGGGCCGTATGAAGTAATTGAAAAGTTGGACCAAAGAGTAGCATATCGGCTAGCATTACCACCGAATTAGAGAAGATTCATGATGTGTTCCACGTATCTATGTTACGTCAAGATCGTTCGAATCCTTCACATGTAGTTTCATCGATGTAAATTGAACTACAACCAGATATGACCTACGAAGAAGAACCGATTAAGATTTTAGCTCGAGAGGTCAAACAACTAAGGAATAAAAATATTGCACTTGTGAAGGTGTTGTGGCAAAGGCATGGAATAGAAGAAGCTACATGGGAATCAAGAAACTATGAGAAATCAATACCCACATCTCTGTTATCTGGTAAGATTTTCGAGGACGAAAATCCTTAAAGGGGGAGAGTTGTAATATCCGAATTAGGGCCTAATCGGAATAGTGGTTTCGTGACCACAAATCCGAGATAGAAATAATTATTTTATAATTATTTTGAGGTTTATGATATGATTACATGATTGTGTGAAAATTTCGTGAAGAAATTTTATGCATAAAATACTTAATTTGATGTTAGGGACTAAATCGAATAAGTTGCAAAACTTGCATTCTAGAAGTTTTTAGTATGAAATTGCTTTGAAATATTAATTAGGAGGTCTTAAATAGCAATTTGACCAATTTTAAGTTCATGGAAAAAATTAGGACATGGAAGGAATTTTTGGAAAGTTTAGTAGTATGGGCATTTTGGTCATTTTGATATTAAATGAAAGAAAATGGGAAAAATAACACAAAATAGTCATCTTCCCCATTTAGTTGCTGCTGAAACTTCACTCTCACCATAGCTAGGGTTTCTTCAACTTTCAAGCTTCATAATCAAGAAAGACGTGGAATCGACCTCAATCGAGGAAAAGAAAAGATTGTGGACTAAATTGCAAAATCTTTGTATTTTGGTACCAAGGTAAGTTCATGTGTAAATAATGTAGCATAATTGTTATTTTTAAGTTAGTGATGTTAAATATATGTGATGCTGAATTTTATTATGAAATGTATGCTTTGTGGTTAATTTCAAATAATATGTAAATTATGTCGGCTACTTGTTAAATATAATTGTTAACGAGTATTGATTTGGCATTCTACGGAAGACGGCAAGGATATGTGTTCGAGGAAAATCCCGTTTGAACCTTAGGAATAGATTAGGATACAAGTGACATGTCACTAGGATGGTTGAGCATCGAACTCGTTGAGTTGAGTCCGAGTTCACTTATGGATGCGAATGTTCGAACTCGTTGAGTTGAGTCCGAGTTCAAGAGATGTAACTAGGCATCCGAGCTCGTTGAGTTGAGTCCGAGTTCACTTATGGATGCGAATGCCCGAGCTCGTTGAGTTGAGTCCGAGTTCGCTTATGGGCGGGTTACATAATTGCTTGTTTGCATATATGGCACTTATGTGCAAGTTATCCATGTATCCGAATTATATTCCGATGTGTTCAACGGGTGAAGTTCTACTCAATTGGAGGAATACTCGAGATGTAAAGAGACGTATTGGTAAGTGATGTGAAATGGATATTTTGGACAGGTATGTATTTAACCCTCGGGTTGAGTATTGATACAATCACGATAAGGTAATAAGATGATGAAAAATGATTAGAAATGTGATATGTGTTTTAGTGATGCATGCTAATGTTGATTGGTATGGATGTTTGTTATGTTACTTATTATTTGCATATGAACTTACTAAGCATTTATGCTTATTCCTTCCTTCTTACTCATTGTAGTTTTGGACAAGCCAGCTCAGGAGTCGGGATAGGTCGAAGGCTCAGTCACACTATCCGGAAGACTTTTGGTAAATGGTTTGTAAAATTAAGTATGGCATGTATAGCAATATACCTATTTTGTATAAATGATCTTATGATATGGTGATGGAATGGTTGAGAAAATGTTTGACAATGATAAATTATGAAAATGGTTAATTTAGATTATGTTTGAGGTTAAGAAAAATTATTAAGATACTTAGTGCATAAAAACTCATAAAAGGGATTAAATTTGCCATAAACAGAATACTACAGCAACACTGACGCGAGTTTGAAAATTTATTAAAAATCATAGAAATTGAATCTGGTGATGGATTATGTATCAAATTTAAGCTTATTATGTCTAGTTTCACATGAAATAAATGATACAGGTAAAGGAATTATATGTTAAAATATATTTGAATTTTTGTGAAACAGGGTTGTAGCAGTTTCTAAATCCCCTGTTCCAACTTTAGAAATTCACCATAAATTGTAAAGATATAATTAGGTGGTGTATTTTATATCCTCAGAATCCTTATTGAGTCTAGTTTTAGTAGAAACAAGCATCATAGTCATATAAATTTTTTAAAGAGAGAAATATGGTTCGTAGTAAACATAGGTCAAGCCAGTCAAGTCCTGAAACAGGGGTAACTTTAACTAATAAACTGTACTAATTGGCTCAACCAAAAATTCTATAAAAAAATTAGTAGATAGGTATATGAGTCTAGATTCAAGTAAAATTTACGGATCTTGATTTTGAGTTTCGTAACTCGAGATATGATTTTTCTTGTGACTGTGACGCAAGTAGCTTAAAAGCTGTGAATGTAGAAACAAATAATCCAAAGTTCTAAAAATGTTAAATTAAGCTTAGTAACACCTCATGCTCGACTCCGGCGACGGTCTCGGACGTGGGAGCGTTACACACATAAAATAATATAAAATTAATTTTACAACCTTGGATTTGTGGTTCTAAAACCACTGTTTCGATTTACCTAAAATTGGGCTGTAACACCCCAAACTCGGCCTAGACGTTACGGCCGAATTCAGCGTGCCACATGGAAAATGTTGCTAAAGAAGTTACGTTTAATCTAAAAATCCCTCTTAGGGTTTAAAGGATGTTTTTGTTTTAAGTTTAAGCGAATGGAAGCTGTGCACCAGGTAGGAAGCCGGAAAAGAGGAGGTGAGTCTATTGAACTGCTTAAGTACCAAGCTCTTCCAGGAACCAATCCTAGACATGCACACATCCGTTGCCACACTTAAAGCATGTTACTCGTTCACGAATATCAAATTTAGTTTAAGTCTTATTTAAAATATTTATTTCCTTTTTAAATCATTACGTTACGGAAGCTTTACTCTGTTATCGTGATATTTTGAAAACAAGTAACTTTTATAAATCGCGCCCTAGTGCTAACCAGTTTAATAATCCCAAAATAAAAATAATTAAAAGAGCGGCCTTATTACAAATTTAAGCAAAATAAAATAATCAAAAGTAAAATACGAACTTATTTAAAACCAGAAATCAATCTTTGTGGCCACTCTGAATCTCGCCCAGCTCCAATCCACCAACTAGGGCTCACCTGCAAGGATGGAAGAGAGAGGGGTGAGTTTGGAAAACTCAGTGTGTACGGTAACCTATCCAAAGCCCAAGTCAGCTCGAGCCCATTGGGCCTAAGCCCGCTTTCAGGTAACAATAATTACCGGACCGAAGCCCTTTTGAGAATACAGTAAACTGGGCCTTAGCCCCTTACAGTTAACAGTGTGGCCCATAGGCCCAATTCCAGAACAGAACATATATACATACGTGTATAAAAGCCCAACCAGGCCTATAGCCAACAGCTACACTCCACCCGTACCAGCCCTACACTCCATGTGGGGAATATCTCAACCCACCCAGCCCTACACTCCACAGTTGCAGCATTACTGCTCAATATCGGTAAATTGAGGCAAAGCCTCCAGTACGTGGACGAGCCACTTTTAGTACTTCCTCCATCAATATCCCAGTCCCATGCAATAGATAATAATAATAATATGATATGCGGTAAACAGTAACAGTCAATCATGCATTTCAGTCAACCTTAACCCTAGGGGTATATCAGTAATTTTGCTCCTAGGGGTAAATCTGTAAACTTTCCCACCTATAAAGGTATTTCAGTAATTTTATCGGTTTTAATTAGTTTTGATTCCACAGTCTAATAGAACATATTTATTTTCCCATTTTTTTTGTTATCTTACCCACATGGACCCGTAAGCCCATTGGGCCCAGTTTTAGCCTATCGAGGCCCAATTACTGAAATGCACGAAATTTCACACACGACTAACTTACAATTTTGCACTTCTAGATCTAATGATTTCTAAACGTCTTGTGAGCACTCACACACTCACAAGCCCATGAAATGTTAGAATTTCGGCATTTCAGCTTTTGCCGAATTAAACTATGAAAGGGTGTTCGATACACACCTATTTCGTGACTACTGCTACTGAGATCCCTTACTATGTCCTACAATATATTACCATAATTCTTAGATTGCAAACCACAACACGAATCTCAATATTCACTTACTCATGTTCGAACCATGCCCCTAACAACCTTTAAAATCTTACCTTTTTTGTCGAAAACCGATGACTAGATCCAAGTCTGATTGCTCCAACAATCCAAGCCTTCATTCCAACACTCAAGAAGACACTAATCACAAAAAGAAATCATCAGTTAAGGACCCTTAAAGCCCTATGCCCAAATCGACAGCCTCACTAGATTTTAGGGACTTTGACTTTTTCTAACTTGTAAAATAAGACTAGATCTGAAGTGATGAGCACTTACCACTTATTCCCCTTTGATTTCTATGTAGATCTGATGCAGATCTATCCTCTAAATGATGGTAGAACTCGAATCCAGGAGATCTGAAGTTTCAGCTATAAGCCCCTAAATCTATGGCATTTCGGCTTTTTAGGTGATGAAGAAGATGGTGATTTGAGGCTACAACCTTGGAGTAATGTTGCTGACAGATACTAAGGGTTTAGAGAAGATGAATGTTGATCAAAAGGAACAAAAATACTGAAGGATTTGGCTTTGGAGAAATCGGTACAAGTAGTGAGTTTTCAGGATTTTGACTTTTTAATGGCAATCAATGATGAAGGTTTAATGGAGGATGGAATCGACAAAGGAGATGAATAAAATGGTCAGAAAGTTTCGGCTAGAAGGAGAAGCATAAAGGAAGAGAAAACATGAAGGAAAAGAGAAGAAGAAAATTCGGCACAACTAGAAAAAGACTTGTGTTTTTTGCTCTTGTGAGAATTTAGAAAAGATGAGAGAAAGCTTTCAAGTGGCTAACCCTAATTCTCTAGGACAGAAAAAGAAAAGAACCTAACCCTAATATCAATTAAAGCAATCGGCCCAACCTCCCTAAGGCCCTTGCCAAAATTCGCTTCAGTGATCACATGCCCAGTACATGCCTAAAAATTAAAAAAAAGTAACAATATGCCTACCTTACAACTTGAACCCTGGACCTCCAATTCCTTCCCAGGCGCAATTTTTTTAGGAACCTAGTGGCGCCACCTTGCCACTTTACCGAGGCCTTATCTGTGTCATAACTTACGCAGTTCTTCTTGAAAGCCCACTTAACCAAATCTTCTATTCACTTAAGAATCCAACCTCGATATTTTGCCGTGTATGACTTAAGCTTAGGCCTTCTAAAGGCCAACTACCACATTTAAACATAATACCAATATTCAAAACACGAAAATTTCAAAATTTACCAAAAATAACGAAAACCCAAAAAATCCTAAAAATCAGGGTGTTACACGGGCTGTTACATAGTCTGCATCTAGTTTTCACGTTAGCTCACCCGTAAGAGGCTTAAGTGCCATAGCCTCAAGCTTCAAGGTAGGATGATGAAGATGATGGTAGAGAGAAAAAAGCTCTCATTTTTCTTCTCACATCCACCTTTTATGTCCTCCTCGTCAGTACAAGTGTCCTTTCCTCAAAATTATTTTGTCCTTGTACATATAGGTTGGTTATACTAGACTAGATAGCTCTGTAACAGCCCGATTTTAGCTAAATCAAAACAGTGGTTTCAAAACCACAAATCTGATGTCAAAAAATTATTTTAATATTATTTTTGGTGTTTACATCATGATAGTATGTATGTGTGAAAAATTCATGAGCTAATTTTATCATTTAATTACTCAATTTGAGAAAAAGGACTAAATTGCGTAAAATGCAAAAGTTCCATTCTACTTGTTAAAGGTGCTAAATTGCCATGATTTATTAAAGTTATGGTCCTTATGTTGTAATTAGACCATTTTAATTGTGAGGGGACAAAGATGGACATTCATATGGTGATTTTAAATGGTTTAGTAAAGGTTAAAATAGTAAAATGGTTAATTAATGATATATTAAATAAAACAAAACATAAAGCCATTCTTATTATCACCATTTTTGGCTGAATGAAGCATGAAGAGAAGCTAATTTAGGGTTGAAACATTCGGCTACTTCAAGTTTCAATTGTATGTCCATTTTTGCTCGGTTTTTAATGATTTCTATGTTTTTGTGATCGTTGCATCTAGTACTAGCTATGTAACGCCCCAATTTTTGGGAATTCAGTGAAATCTAAATTTTTATGTTTTGTTTACTTGGCGTAGGTATAAGTATGTTAGTGGGCCTCTAGAAGGCCCAAGCTTAGGATAAAACCCGGTAATTTTAATTAATTTTAAATCCATAAGAAAGTGGGGTTCTGGTTAACTGGGCTTTTAAGTATTAATTGGGTAAAATAGAACACAAGGAAGCCTGTTGTGAGTTGGCTAAGTGATGCCACTAAGGAGCTTTAGAAGTGGCCTGTGGGTGCTAGGAAGAACTGAGGTTCAAGTCACAATGATATCAAAATAAGGGAATTAATTTTTATGTACAGAAAAGGGAGGTAATTGAACAGAAGTAAAAGTCTATCAGGATGAGCTTGAGTTGCTCAAGAGATTGAGTAAGGAGGGGATAAGGGAGAGGATTTAGGAGCTAATTAGGGAGAGCAGAGTTGGACAAATGGTGGACTCTTGAGGAGCAAGAGTTGGCCAGCCAAGGGGAGCTTTAGGTGGGCAAGTTTCCGCTAGGGTTAGTGCCAGTATAAATTCGGCATTAGGGGGTAAGTGAGCCATTTTCTGATCATCCTTTCCCTCTCTTTTTCTTTTCTTTTTCTCTCCATTTGCTATTCTTTTCTTATTCTTTCCCTCCATAGCCGAATACTCCTATCACTCTACTCAACATCACTTTCCTTCCATTATTTTGAAGCCTAAAGCCATTTGCCATAAAAAGCCAAAATCCTGAAAGCTATACTTTCTTCTGTGCTGATTTCTCCTAGTCAATCCTCTTACTTCTTTTCATCATCTTTGGCTAATTCTTTAGTTCTTTAAACCCGAAGTATCTATCGACAAAGCTAATACAAATCTTCATCTTTTCTTCACTGTTACAAAAAAATCGAAAACGCATAGCCATAGGGACATAGCCGAATTCTAAAAATCACTGAAGGCTCAACTTTTGTTATCATCTAAGGGGTTAGATCTGCATCAAAATCGAGTAGAAACTCATTGGAATCATTGAATGAAGGAACCGGTGGTAAGTCCTTTCAACCCAACCTATATTTCGTATTGAAGGAAAAGCCGACATCCCTAAAAGTTGGGGAGGCTGTCGATTTGGACTTGTAGCCCTAAGGGGTTGTGATAACTGTTGTATCTTGGTAATAGTGGGATCTAGAGGCTGCTGATCAAGGGCTTGGACAAGTGGAACAACTGGATCTAAATCTAGTCGCTAATTTCGGCAAAGGTAGGTTTGCTAGTGCCTAAAGTGTTATTAGCTGAATATGGTAAGGGGTTATTACATCGTTCGTTTTCGATAGATAGATTAACGTGGTAGTAATACAATTGTAGGCAGTTCGTGCGTGGATCTCATCAATGAATTGTCATAAAACAGGTGTGTAACTGACACCTTCGCATAGACTAGATCGGCAAAAGCTAAAAAGTTAAAATGCCGAAAAGTCAGTATTTTGGGAACTTTAGAGTGTGCGAATGCTCGTAAGATAGATAGGTTAATATTTTTGGTAATCTAAAGTAATAAAACTACAGTACGCGCGATTTCGTGCATTTTGATATTTTGGGCTTAATGGGCCAAAATCGAGAAAATGGGCCAACGGGCCCAATTCGGTAAGAACACTCAGTAAGTATTTTTGTTGGTACATAGATGGCTATGATATGCATGAAAACCCTAAAATAGTTAAATTACTAGAATACCCCTATGTATGGAAAATGACCATTGTACCCCTAGGGTTAATTTTGTCTGAAAAGCATGATGATCTAAATCTGAATGATGTATGCCATAATTGTATATCTGTTGCATGGGGACATGGGTTATATTATGGAGGAAGCGTCCTGGTGGCTATGCCATAAATTATCTGATCTGGTGGCTCTGCCACAGAAATCTGTTCTGGTGGCTCTGCCAGATTATCATCGCTTCGTGACTGTCACACTATTCGCTCGCGCGACCATGCTGCATATTTCTGTGGCGTGTAGTGGTTGAGTGGGTCGAGTAGTCTCCCCACATGGTGAAAGGTAGGTATGGGGGTGCATATGGTTGGATATGGGTTGGGTTTTGCATAAACATGTAATATCTATTCTGATCTGTCATGGGCCTATAGGCTTTATTCTGAATTCTGTTCTGGACTAAGGCCAGCATGTTCTGTTTCTATGGTTGGGTTAATTTACACAGTGAGTTTCCTAAAACTCACCCTTTTGTTTTCATCTACGCAGGTAATCCCCAACCATAGTGGGCTTGGAGCTGTGAGGGATTCGGAGTGGCCACATGTTTCTGCAAACTTGGTTTCTTTCTAGTGAACTGGACTTCATTTTATTTTGCGTTTGAGGTTTTGGGTTTTTACTTGTAATAAGGCTGCTTTATTATTTTTATGGTTTGATCTATATTTTATTATGATGGATACGGTTTACTTTAACCATCGAATTGATTAGCTTTAGGGCGCGATTTTAAAAATAATAATTGGTTTCAAAATATCACAACTACAATCAAGACTTTCGCTATGAATATGCTTTCCAAAGTTAGTCACTTTTTCTTAAACAGACTTAATCAAATTGTTTTCCTAAAAATATACACGACGTTAAAGTGTGGGAATGGCGGTGTGCATGTCTAGGATTGGATCCGAAGGGAGCTTGGTATTTAAGCAGCCCGACGGACTCACCTCCTCTTCTCCAGTTTCCTACCTAGTGCACAACTTCCATTCACTTTAACCTATCTTGAAAGTATCTGTTAAAACACCAAGTAAGTTTTCTAAACCAAGCAATACACAAATGTTTTGAACGCTTTGATGTGGCACGCCGGATTCGGTCGTAACGTCTAGGCCGGGTTTAGGGTGTTACATTTAGTGGTATCAGGCCAAGTTGCAACAACTCGGCTGTGGAATGTGTTTACAAAAACAAGGATTTTCAAAAATAAGATTTTATAAGATTACAAAACTAGATTTTCAAAAGTTAGATCTTTAGAAGGTGGCATTCTGAACCTTCGGCCCAAGTCTATAAGAATTCTTAATTTTTCTGAATATATTCTAAATTATCTGTCTGTACTGAAACCTTACTAGAATACTCTAGATAGAATCCTACTGAAACCCTAGAAAAGCTTGCTAAAAGACTGAAACTGTAGCTAGACATCGATTCTGTGAAAACCAACTCTGAATTACTGTTTGAATAATAAAACATCTGTAAAAATCACTGGAATGCTGAAATTAATGCATAAAATTCGTAATCAGATAATACGATATGAGTACGAGAGCAGCTCGTGGAAGAGGCCGTGGACAGGGCCGCTGTAGTGCTCGAGTAAGAACTGTGTCTTCTGGGCATATACCGACAGCGGAGGCACCGGTACCATCGGCAACGAAAGTAGAGTCTCATGATCGTGGTGCCGGGGATGACACCCTATCACAAGCTATACTTCGTGTTTTGGAAAGGGTGGCCGGGGTAAGTATCGGTAATGGAATCCGAGGATCAATTTCTGAACGACTCCGGGCTAGCGGAGTGGAGATCTTTAGGGGTGCATCTGGTGTAGCCCTAAATGTGGCAGAATATTGGTTGGAGGCCAGAGAACGAATTATGGATGACTTGGACTACTCTGTGGAGCAGAAGCTGAAGGGGGCCGTATCGTTGCTGCGAGATGAGGCTTATCAGTGGTGGCTCACCGTGAGAGATGGAACCCCAGCTGATAGGGTCACTTGGGAGCTGTTTAAGACGGCCTTTAAAGAAAAGTATGTTGGGGCAAGTTATGTGAACGCCCGCAGGAAGGAATTCTTGAATCTGGTTCAAGGAAATAAGTCGGTTACGGAGTACGAGGCTCAGTTTCTGAGGCTAAGTCGGTATGCTGTGGGAATAGTCACTACGGAGTATGAGCATAGCGTCCCCGTTGAGGATGGACTCAGATATGATCTTAAGGTGCTGATTGCTCCGCAGGGGGAGCGTGATTTCGCAGTCCTAGTGGAAAAAGCTAAGATAGCTGAAGAGGTGAAGCGTATTGAGAAGCAGAACCGTGAGAAGGATCGAAACCATTTTCAGAGGGATTCCGGACCCTCGGGTGGAGCAAATAAGAATGTCAAAAGGGAGAGGGTGGAGGAGCCAGTTCAAGCAGTTCCGGTGAATATTGTTTGACCACCAATCTGTGGAGACTATGGTAAGGTACACTTGGGTAAGTGTAGGAAACGTTCTGGTGCTTGTTTTCTATGCGGATCTATGGAGCATAGAGTTAAGGATCATCCTCGAGAGAGTCGATCAGTTCAAGTTCTTTGAACAGAGGGTTGCTCAACCCGCGAGAGGTGGACCACAACCACCGAGAGGACGTGGACAAGGTAGGGGCAAAAATGGAAATAGTCAAGGTCAAGGGGCGCTTGGCAGAGGTGCTAAAAATGCCGAGGCTCGACAGCCACCGTTGGTGTATGCAGCTCGTCGTCGAGAGGAGGGCAACGCACCTGACGTCATAAGCTGTATGCGTTTTTGGTTTCTAGCATGCCGATATCCGCTTTGGTGGATATTGGATCTACTCATTCCTATGTTGCATGTGCCATATCTGGGTCGTTGGGTGCGCGCTCTGAGAAGATTGTGAGTGGGGTATCTGTGCTAAGTCTTTTGGGTCACTCGGTTAGGGTAGACAAACTGTATAGGGATGTGCCCTTAGAAACACAAGGTAGGATTTTTCCTGGAGATCTGATGGAGTTGCCATTCAGAACGTTTGACCTCATTTTGGGAATGGATTGGCTAGTTAAGCATAAGGCAACTTTGGATTGTGCTACTATGTGAATGGTGCTAAGGACCGCGGAAGGTGAGGAGGTTATGATGATAGGTGAGTGAAGGGACTATTTGTCCAATGTGGTGTCAGCATTGAGAGCCGAAAAGTGGATTCGGAAAGGTTGTGAGGCCTATTTGGCATTTGTAAGTCAATCAAAAAAGGAGGGGCAGACAATGGATGAGGTTAGGACTGTAAAAGAGTTCCAAGATGTTTTTTCAGAGGAGCTTCCGGGATTGCCTCCAAACCGAGAAGTCGAGTTTGGAATCGACTTGTTGTTTGGAATGGCGCCAGTGTCCATCACACCGTATAGGATGGCACCGAAGGAGTTAGTAGAGCTGAAAGCTCAAATTCAAGAGTTTTTGGATAGGGGCTTCATTAGGCCAAGTGTGTCTCCATGGGGAGCACCGGTGCTATTCGTGAAGAAGAAGGATGGGACAATGCAGATGTGTATTGATTATCGCCAGCTGAACAAACTGACGATTAAGGTGGACCCTCGTAGGGTTAAAGCAACTCTGGAATGGAAGCCACCTAGGTCGGTGTCAGAAATTCGAAGTTTCCTAGGTTGGCAGGATACTATAGAAGGTTTGTGGAAGGTTTTCCGGTGATGGCAGCACCTCTGACAAAACTTATAAGGAAAGGAGTACCGTTTGTATGGACTGAGAAGCAGCAGAAAGCCTTTGAGAAGTTGAAGAAAGTTCTGACGGAAGCACCTGTATTAATTCAGCCGGAGTCTGAGAAGGATTTTACCGTGTATAGTGATGCATCACATGTAAGTTTAGGTTGTGTGTTGATGCAAGAGGGTAAGGTGGTTACTTATGCATCACGACAGCTTAAGGCTCACGAAGGAAACTATCCTACTCATGATTTGGAGTTGGTAGCAGTGATCTTTGCACTTAAGATTTGGAGACATTATTTGTACGGAGAAAAGTGTATTATATACACAGACCATAAGAGTCTTAAGTATTTGTTGACTCAGAAGGAACTAAACCTTAGGCAAAGGAGATGGATAGAGTTGCTTAAGAACTATGACTGTTCGATCGAGTATTACCCAGGCAAGGCTAATGTGGTAGCGGATGCTCTAATTCATAGAGCTGTATATGATTTGAGAGCATTGTTTGCTCGTCTGAGTCTGTATGATGATGGTACTTTGTTGGCTGAATTGCAAGTAAAGCCAACCTGGGTGGATCAAATTAAGGAAAAGCAGATGGAAGATGAGTCTTTGGTCGCTCGTTTTCAACAAGTTAAGGAAGGTGAGTTTGGGTTAAATAGCGAAGGAGTTCTATGTTTCCGAGGAAGAATTTATGTTCCGAAGGACTCTAACTTCAGGCAGACAATATTGAAGGAAGCTCATGGGGGACTTTGTGCCATGCATCCTGGAGAGAATAAGTTGTATCACGACTTACGAGAATCGTACTGGTGGCCTAGGCTTAAGCGAAAAGTAACGGAGTTTGTAGGGAAATGCCTGACATGCCAACAAGTGAAAGCTGAGCATCAATTACCTTCTGGACTATTGCAGCCAGTGAAGATACCACTTTGGAAATAGGAGAGGGTAACCATGGACTTTGTGAGTGGGCTACCCTTGACACCATAGAAGAAAGACTCGATTTGGGTGATTATGGATAGGTTGACCAAATCGGCCCATTTTATACCAGTCCGCACTGACTTTTCACTTCAGAAGTTAGCCAAGTTGTATGTGGCAGACATTGTGCGACTTTATGGTGTCCCAGTTTCAATTATTTCTGATCGGGATCCTAGATTCTCATCTCGGTTTTTGCAAAAGTTGCATGAGGCGTTGGGAACGCGATTGAACTTTAGTACGGCTTTCCATCCCTAAACTGATGGTTAGTCAGAAAGGGTTATTCAGATTCTGGAGGACATGTTGAGGGGATGCGTGATTGACTTTCGAGGTAGTTGGGAAGATTACTTGCCGTTGGTAGAATTTGCGTACAACAAAAGTTATCAGACGAGTATTTGAATGGCACCGTATGAAGCACTGTATGGGCGAAGATGTCATACACCTAGTTGTTAGACCGAGTTGAGTGAATGACAGGTTCTTGGACTTGAGTTGGTGGTAGATACTGAGGATAAGGTCAAGTTGATTAGAGACTGGTTGAAGGAAGCATCAAATAGGCAAAAGTCATATGTAGATTTGAAGCGTAAGGAGATTGAGTACTCAGTAGGTTATATGGTCTTCTTAAAGGTTTCTCCTTGGAAGAAGATATTAAGTTTCGGTAAGAAGGGCAAGTTGAGTCCCCTGTTCATTGGGCCTTATCGGGTTTTGAAGCGAGTAGGCCCAGTGGCTTATCAGTTGGAATTCCCTCCAGAGTTAGACAGGATTCATGATGTTTTTCACGTCTCCATGTTAAGGCGTTATTGTTCTGACCCTACTCATGTCGTGCCGGTTGCAGAAATTAAGGTGCAACCTAATTTGACCTTTGAGGAGGAGCCTGTGCAAATATTGGATCGAGATGTTAAGGTTCTAAGAAGGAAATTTGTCCCATTCGTGAAGGTGCTTTGGCGTAATCATGGCAGACAGGAAGCTACTTGGGAGACAGAAGAGGCGATGCAGCAACAATACCCTCATCTGTTCAGACCAGGTAAATTTCGAGGACGAAATATCTTTAAGGAGGGTAGAGTTGTAACGCCCTAATTTTTGGGAATTTTGTGAATCTTGGTGAAATTTAAATTTTTGTGTTCTATTTGATTGGCATAGCTATAAGTATGTTAGTGGGCCTTTAGAAGGCCCAAGCTTAGGATAAAAACCGGTAATTTTAATTAATTTTAAATCCATAAGAAAGTGGGGTTCTGGTTAACTGGGCTTTTAAGTATTAATTGGGTAAAATAGAACACAAGGAAGCCTGTGGTGAGTTGGCTAAGTGACGCCACTAAGGAGCTTTAGAAGTGGCATGTGGGTGCTACGAAGAACTGAGGTTCAAGTCACAATGACAGCAAAATAAGGAAATTAATTTTTATGTACAGAAAAGGGAGGTAATAGAACTGAAATAAAAGTCTGCCAGGAGGAGTCTGAGTTGCTCAGGAGATTGAGTAAGAAGGGGATAAGGGAGAGGATTTAGGAGCTGATTAGGGAGAGCAGAGTTGGCCGAATGGTGGACTCTTGAGGAGCAAGAGTTGCCGGCCAAGGGGAGCTTTAGGTGGGCAAGTTTCGATTAGGGTTAGTGCCAGTATAAATTCGGATTAGGAGGTAAGTGAACCATTTTCTGATCATCCTTCCCCTCTCTTTTTCTTTTCTTTTTCTCTCTATTTGGTATTCTTTTCTTATTCTTTCCCTCCATAGCCGAATACTCCTATCACTCTACTCAACATCACTTTCCTTCCATTATTTTTAAGCCTAAAGCCATTTGCCATAAAAAGCTAAAATCCCGAAAGCTATACTTTCTTCTATGCCGATTTCTCCTAGTCAATCCTCTTACTTCTTTTCATCATCTTTCGTCAATTCTTTAGTCCTCTAAACACTAAGTGTCTATCGACAAAACCAATACAAATCTTCATCTTTTCTTCACTGTTACAAAAAAACTGAAAACGCATAGCCATAGGGACATAGCCGAATTCTATAAATCACTAAAGGCTCCACTTTTGTTATCATCTGAGGGGTTAGATCTACATCAGAATCAAGTAGAAACTTATTGGAATCATTGACTGAAGGAACCGGGGGTAAGTCCTTTCAACCCAACCTATATTTTGTATTGAAGGAAAAGTCGAAATCCCTAAAAGTTGGGGAGGCTATCGATTTGGACTTGTAGCCCTAAGGGGTTGTGATAACTGTTATATCTTGATAATAGTGGGATCTAGAGGCTGTTGATCAAGGGCTTGGACAAGTGGAACAACTGGATCTAAATCTAGTCGCTAATTTCGGCAAAGGTAGGTTTGCTAGTGCCTAAGGCGTTATTGGCCAAATATGGTAAGGGGTTATTACATCGTTCGTTTTTGATAGATAGATTAATGTGGTAGTAATACAGTTGTAGGCAGTTCGTGCGTGGATCTCGTTAACGAATCGTCATAAAACAGGTGTATAACTGACACCCTCTCATATACTAGATCGGCAAAAGCTGAAAAGCTGAAATGCTGAAAAGTCGGTATTTTGGGAACTTGTGAGTGTGTGAATGCTCGTAAGATAGATGAGTTAATATTTTTGGTAATCTAAAGTGATAAAACTACAGTACGCGCGATTTCGTGGATTTTGATATTTTGGGCTTATGGGCCAAAATCGGGAAAATAGACCAATGGGCCCAATTCGGTAAGAACACTCGGTAAGTGTTTCTCTTGGTACATAGATGGCTATGATATGCATGAAAACCCTAAAATAGTTAAATTACTAGAATACCCCTATGTATGGAAAATGACCATTATACCCCTAGGGTTAATTTTGTCTAAAAAGTATGGTGATCTAAATCTGTTTGATGTATGCCATAATTGTATATCTGTTGCATGGGGACATGGGTTATATTATGGAGGAAGCGTCCTGGTGGCTATGCCACAAATTATCTAATCTGGTGGCTCTGCCACATATATCTGTTCTGGTGGCTCTGCCACAATTATCTATTTCTGGTGACTCTGTCACACTATTCGCTCGCGACCATCTTTCGCATATTTCGTGGCGTGTAGCGGTTAGGTGAGTTTATTCAGATGCATTGCGGACTAAGGCCGGCATGTTACGCATTTTCGTGGTTTGAACTGATTTAGGCTATGGTTGGGTTAATTTACACACTGAGTTTCCAAAACTCACCCATTTGTTTTCCTCCACGCAGGTAATCCCCAACCATAGTGGGCTTGGAGCTGTGAGGGATTTGGAGTGGCCACATGTTTCTGCAAACTTGGTTTCTTTCTAGTGAACTAGACTTCATTTTATTTTGCGTTTGAGGTTTTGGGTTTTTACTTGTAATTAGGCCGGTTTATTATTTTTATGGTTTGATCTATATTTTATTATGATGGATATGGTTTACTTTAACCATCGAATTGATTAGCTTTAGGGCGAGATTTCATAAATAATAATTGGTTTCAAAATATCACGACTATAAGCAAGACTTCTGCTACAAATATGCTTTCCAAAGTTAGTCACTGTTTCTTAAACGGACTTAATCAAATTGTTTTCCTAAAAATATACACGACGTTAAAGTGTGGCAATGGGGGTGTGCATGTCTAGGATTGGATCCGAAGGGAGCTTGGTATTTAAGCAATCCGACGGACTCACCTCCTCTTCTCTGGTTTCCTACCTGGTGCACAGCTTCCATTCACTTTAACCTATCTTGAAAGTATCTTTTAAAACACCAAGTAAGTTTTCTAAACTAAGCAATACACAAATGTTTTGAACACTTTGATGTGGCACGCCGGATCTGGTCATAACGTCTAGGCCGGGTTTGGGGTGTTACAAGCTAGCCTAGGGACTAATTTGTAAAATTGTTAAAGATTTAACATGTTGCCATTGTTGAATGCTTGAGTAATTTGATGATTGATGATAGATTTTGAAGGTTTAAAGATAGATTTAATAGTTTTGTAAAGTGATTTTTGACAAAAATGTCAAATAAGGATTAATTTGTGAAAATGTGAAATGTGGTAGTTAAAAGTGTGAATAAATGAAAATATGGGCTGCTAGTAATACATGTTAAATTCGGCCAAGCATGGGTCTTATTGAATTAAGTGAATTTTTATGTTTTGTGAAATAAGGACTAAATTGTTAAAAATGTGAAAGTTTAGGGGCTAATGTATAAAAAGGCCCAAATGAGTAATTTTGGATTAAACCGAATGAGTAGATGAATAAATAAGTTAATTTTTAATTCATATAGTTTAAGAAAGAAAGAATTTAGATTTAGATCGGGGGAAAAGTAAGGTTATCGAATAGTCAATCTAATCAGTCAATTTCGAACACGAGGTAAGTTTGTATAATTGAAATCAAATGTGTACCTATCTATTTGATGGATGAAATTGAGTTAGTAATTATTCTATTTGATAAATGTTGAGATATTAAATGAAATGTATGAATAGAGTAAGGCAAGTTGCCATATAAGAGTATAGCCGAGCTATGGCAATCGAATAATAATACCATAACTGGGTTATGGCATATGAATGAAAGACCACAACAGGGCCTTGGCAATGTATGTGAAAGACCATAGTTGGACTATGGCATTGAAAAATCGATGAAATTGTATGGTAAGCACTTATAAACTGAAGCGGTTTGATAAGAGTATTGAAGAGAAATAGAAATGTATCGGTACAGGTATGTACGGAAAACTTGTCAAAGTATCGAGATAAATGAGGTTGAGAATTCATGAATGAGGATATGAATAAATTTTACGTTAGTTCATGAATTTATGCCTTAAATGTTGATGATATTATCCATTTTTAATTTCTATATGAATGTTGTGATTATTTCATGTTCACATATGAATTTACTAAGCTTTATAGCTTACTCTATTTAATTTTTGATGTTTTATAGATCTATGAAGCTAGCTCAGATCCAGGAATCATCAGACTTCATTGCACTATCGATCATCTATTTGGTACTTTTGAAGCTATGTTTATGGTATATGGCATGTATAGGCTTGAGTCATTTTGGTATGTTTGATGGATATGTATTTTGGCCATTTGATTTGGCATAAGATGATGAACTTGATGATGCTTATGAATGTGCAATTAGTTCTACTTTTAATATTAGTAATGGACCTATAATGAATGAATGGGATTGAAGTGGTTATGTGTGTGTTTGGATTGGTTTTGCTAAATGATTTATACATGTGAATTATGCTTAGTAAAGCCAGTTAAATTGCTTGGTTTTTGAATAGGTAATTGGTATGGAATTGAGTATTGAATTTAGTTGAAATGGATATGGTATGATTATGTATTTATTGGTGAAATTTGGTTGCATATTTGTGACTTAAAATAATACCATTTGAGTTTACTTAGGTATCTGTAAAAAGGGTGGCAAATTGGCTTTACAAGTGGCCTATTTTTGTCCATACGGGTAGAGACACGGGTGTGTGTCTCAACTGTGTCTAACACATAGTTAGGTTGCACGGCCGTGTGACTGGTCGTGTGGTAAAAGTCAATATACCCCCTAAAGGGCACACGGGCTGGACAGACGGGCGTGTGGTTAGCCGTGTGACCCAAGTTAGTATACTCTCCAGTTTTCACATGGTTTGGCACACGGGCGTGTCCTCGGTCGTGTGATGCAAGTCAGTATGTATGCCCTATTTCCACACGACCTAGGGCACGGGCGTGTCTATTAACGGCCTGTTCACACGGGCGTGTAGCCTTTTGTAACGCCCTCAATTTTTAGGCCTAGAAGAATTGGGCTTTAAGCATGGGTGTGGGTAGGAGGCTGCATATAGGAGATTTTGTTGTGCAAGAAGTGCTATTAATAAAACCTGGGCTTTAGCTAAATTTTTGTTTTTAGTGAATAAAACCCTTGGTGCTTGAAAGTAGGACTTTTAAATATTTGTGGTTCAAATATATCACAAAAGGGGCTTGTGGTTTAGTGGCAAGGTGGCGTGTGTGGTGTGCATGAGGTCTAAGGTTCAATTCATTGCATAGGCAAAGGAATTATTTATTTTGCTGGCTAAGCTTAGAAGGAAGTGGAGTTAGACTGAGACGTTGAATGATTTGGGGAAAAAATCACGGAATTTGAAATAGGAGAGTTGCATAAGATGAGTGTTTGTGCTGAATTGGGATGATGGAAAGGGAGAATTTTGGCTAGGGGAAATTGTGGTCACTTTTCAGTTTTCCTTTGCTCAATTTCGGGTTTTTGGTGGTGTTTGACATCGAGTTTTGGTTTCTACTCCTTGTGTGTCGAATTCTCTGTTGCCTTTTCTCTTGTGTTTCTTGCTCAATTTTTGGAATCGAATATTGCCTTCTTTTATTGCTTTGGTCGAATAGGCACTCTCATTTGGGGCATTCTTATTTCTTTCTTTAAGCCAAATTTGGTTTCTTACTCTCAATCTTTTCTCTTAATTGCCAAATCTCTGCTTTCCTCCTCCTTTGATATTTCCTTTTCAATCATTAGCCGAATTCTTTTTCTTCTTTTTTCCCTTTCAAACCCCTTTCAGTTTAGCCTTGGTTTAACGAATTCTCTGTTTCTTCATCCCATACTCTCTCCATTTTTATTCTCGATTTGGTAAGTAACCTCTAGTAATCGAACTCTCGATGAGCAAAGGGGGTTCTAGAAATAAAGTGATGGCAGTGGTGCTGACTAGGAGTGGACATGTAGCCTCTGCCCCCAAGTTTAAGTGACGTAAGGTGTCGATGGTTCGGGACTTTTTGCCAGGTTACGGAAGGGTGACTGCACCAAACTTTGGATTAAGTAGGCAAATTACAGTTGACTGTTTGAGTCAAGGCAAGTGGTAGTCGATTCTTCGGCAAGGGCTTTGGTTAATGTTCTTTTAACTTTATTGATAAGTGATTAATCATTTTTATGTTTGAATAGGCTCTGGCACTCGGGAATTCTTAGTACTCTGCGTGATCAGGTGTGTAACCGTATGCTATGTTTGATGATCAGCTGAAAAGCCAAAAGTGTATGTATTTGTGTACGGTTTTCGATAATCGTTTGAAAGTCGAAAGTATGTGTTGTTTAGACTGCTATGACTGTAGATCGAAAAAATACCGAAAAGCCAAAAATATGGCGTATGATGCCACATGGCCGTGCAATCGCACGTGTGGTGAATCGAGCCATGGACATGGGTGTTAGATTGTAGAGGCCACCACGAGTGCTCTCATGGTCTTGGGTTGTTCTGGGCCTCGTTGGGCTGAACGGAGTCGTGTGGGCCTAGTGGGCTTGTGGGCCCACATGGATAAAATGTATGTGATGTGGTAAGTGTTGCTGGGACTATGACATTTGCATGACTGTGGCCGCTTCTGGGCTAAATGGGCCACACGAGTGTGTGGGCCCAGTTGGGCCGAGTATGGGCCTTAGGCCTATTTACACCATTAGGTCTGTTTAGGTTACGTAACTCACTCAAGGCGACGGTGGACCTTCTGTTGGGTTGTTAAGACCCCAGACTGTAAAATTATTGAAATACCCTTGTAGTGTAAAATTACCGAAATACCCCTGTAGGGTAAAATAACTGTTTTGCCCTTGTGGGTAAATGACCGACTTAGACTATGAATTTGACTGATTTGACCATGATTGTATGACTGTGTTTTAACTGACTTGACTGTGGTTCAAAAACTGATATCCATTTAATATATGTTTAAATGACTGTTAACGAGCATGGCCATTTTGCATACATGTGATGATTGGGCATGACATAAATGACATATTGCACGGGTAGCACGAGACGACTGTTGACCGATGGACAGCTTAGTACCGCTTAATCCAATTATGGCTCTGTACCAACCTAAATATGGCTTTGTGCTATATTGAATATGGCTTTCTGCAAATCGTATTTACTAGTGGCTATGTGCCTATCATATTTATTGATGACTTTGTGTCGATCATATTTATGCATGGCTATGTGTCGATCAAGTTACTGTCGCTGATGGATATGTGCCGAACTTATTATAGTTACCGATGGCTTTGTGCAAATTATAATACCGCTACTGAAGGCTTAATGCCGTATATATTCTAGGAGCTTTGCTGCGATTTCGGTTAGTACTGCAATCGGTGCTAACATTGTAAGTGTAGGGATGGCGTGGGTGAGTTATTCCCCATAGGTAGTGCAGGGTTGGACGGAGGCAAGTGCAGGGTTGGATGTGATAGCATGCATCCATGCATTCACACATTCTATTTTGTTATTGAGATGGGCTAGGCCTAACTGATTTTGTTATGGGCTGTGGCCCAAATGATATTGTAATGGGCTTTGGCCCACGTATGCTCTGGAATCGGCTGGGCATCTTTATCATCTGTTAAGGGCTGCAGCTAGACTATTTCTGTTTCTATTTTGGTATACTAACTGTTACTTTAGTAAGGGGATTACACACTGGGTTTTCATAAACTCACCCTGTCTATTAACTGTTCAGGTAATCCCAAGCATTAGGAGGATCGGTGCTGCGATGGACTCGGAGATGGTCACACAACTGCAGTCTTATTATGCTTTGGACTTTATTTATGGTTTAGATTCTGTTTTGGGTTTTAATTTTTGTAATAAGGCATTTTAGAGTTTTTGGATTTTAACTTTGGGTTTCATTTACTTAGATTTATATCTGTCTGAAGTAAATCACAGTTTTCCCAAAATGATAATTGTTTTTAAAACAACACTACGTTTCTGCAACATTTTCAAAATGCTTCCGCAGCTTAACTTTTTAACATCAAGTTTTAGTAATTATTTTAAAACTAGCTTCCGGAACTAAAAGAGGGATTTTGGGAATAAAATTATGTATTTTTCAATGAACCACATTTTGAAGTTAAACTAACGTAAACTGGGTTTTAATGACCAAAAGTTTTTTTTAAATAAGAAGGGTTTTTAATGAAAACACGGTTTTCGAAAAATACTTCAATGTGACACGCCAGATTCGGGCCTAACATCTAGGCCAAGTTTGGGGTGTTACACCCTTATATGATTGAAAATTTTATATGTTTTTTGAAATTTTCATATGGTATCGGTTTAGTCTCGAGCTACTTCTAAAGCATGTTTAAGGCCTTATAGGCCCTTATAAGGGACAAGGTGATTGTATTGAATGATGTATGAGAATGAATGATTTATAATAATAAATGTAAGTATATGTTGTGTATCGATCGGTAATACCTTGTAACCCTATTTTGGTAGCGGATACAGGTTAGGTGTAACACCTCTAACCCGTATCCGGAGTCAGATTAGGGTCCTAAGGTATTACTGAACAAAAGCACAACTCTAAACATTCATACAAGTCATATTCATATATGTAAATGAATGCCCAATTAATTGTTAATCATGAATTTATTAATACATAATATAAAGAAATACAAATCATATAATGAACATTGTAATGATATTCAAATAACTAGTAAACATCAATCATTTTAAGTCATATTTCTATACAAGTATAAAGTTAAATCAAATAAAATCTAACACATGGCATTTTAGTCATTAACTTATACGACATTAATAATCCATAAATAGTCAAATATATTTCAATAAACAAATAGAACTTATACAAGTTTTAACCATAATCAAATAGGACTATTGTCGAACAATAATAATGATGCTAATCAAGCTTAGTTCACATACTAAAAGTATACTTAATCATTTATTTATAGTTAACCATTTTATAACACAAGTAGCGACTTGAAATGCACTCATTTTACATGCCAAAATGCATATACACAACTAGTCTTTTTATCACCAATTCAGACATTTAAACATTTCATAAAATGCTTATACTCTTAAATATCACCTGTCTAATACATATTATACCTGAGTTAGCTTAATAACCATTATTTACCTTGTGGCCGACACATATAAATCAAACTCCTTAACATTACATATATTGGACATACTTTCTATATTAGTCCAAACCAAGGTCAAATGTATACATAACCATGAGCATTATAATCAACCATATTCATTATCTCATTTTAACAAAGCATATCGACCAACTTCACACATATTTATATATATATAAATACCATAGCCGAATCAACTAATATACTTACGAACAGGTATATTTATTTGTACCATGACCGATACATCATATACTTAGATATATAAATGCAAAAGCCGAATCATCAATCCATTTATTTACTACAAAAACCCAACATCACAACAAATATACTTGTCAACCAAATTTAACTACTACTATCATCATAAGTCATAACCGAATCATTTTAACTAAGAGTGACACAACAGCATAATTCATACCATATGTATACCATGTCTGACCCTTTCAAACCACATCCAAATCATCAAGCAACTTCAACGTACAAAGGCACATATCACATATACTTCTATCCATGAATAACTTTAGCCGAACCATTCACATGCACATCCTAAGTCATTAACCATTTTTAAAGCATATAATACCTAACACAAATATTATACATTCATAGCACATAACCTCATGACTAAAATGAACATAAACCATACTTTGCATTCGAATTCAAACATAAAAGATTAGCCATTTTCGCATGGCTTGGATTACACACAACCAAAATCCTACATTTCAAAACGTAATCCAGTCTATACATGCCATAGGTCCTAATATTTAACTTATAAATACCGAAGACAGTCGATAGTGTGATAAACTTCTCTGACTATTCCCGAGCTCGTAACTTGAATCCAAAATCTATAAAATACAAAACAAACATACACACACAAAATAAGCTTTTATAGCTTTGTAAGTCATAAGCAAATAAACCATTCAAGGATATAATCCATACATTTAAACTATATCAAATTATACTATCATATTCAAGTTAAACTTCAATCTTATGATTTAACATTTATCTTATACTTTCACATATAACTTATTTATGTATATATTATCAAAGCATCTTTCAATTTCAAAGCTCAATCATTAAATGACCATGTACATGTATACACATAAACATATACTCATGAATTAAAGTATAGTTTCTTATGCATAAGCATAGCAATGACCGAATGAACACTTATATATATATGGATACATTAACAAACTTTCATTTAATGGCTAAGCCAAAACATCTTTATCATACCAAATACATGTACACTTATATACATATACTCATAAGTCAAAGTATAACAATCACACATATATGTATTTATATCAATGGCCAAACATACCACCAATTGCACATATTCAAAAATCATTCCAATAATACTCATATTATTTATTCACAAGACCGAATACATTTTTCACATTCACTTACATTCTTCCTTCACTTCAAATATGAGTTGTAAAAAATATTAAGTAACTTACTTACCTTGTTCAAGTAGGTGATAAACCAATTCATCCCTGATCATTTTAGCTCATTTTGCACATTCGATCACAACTTATCGATGCCCGATGAACCATTCAAAATTGGATAGGAGAGTCGGATAATCACACATATCGTACAATTCTAACATCCCAAACATGGTCTTACAAGTAATAACATATCAATGCCACTGTATAAAATGTGGACTTACTTGCACACATATCTCGGAGTCACATATCGATGCCATGGTCATACTCGTACATCACTTATCGGAATCACATATCGATGCCAACGTATTAAACGTGGTCTTACTCGCGCACATATATAGGAATCACACATCGATGCCGTGGTCTTACTCGCACATCACATATCAGAATTCACATGTCGATGCCTCATATACATCGTTCTATCAACTTTAAATTGGTCAGAGCATACGTATGTTCAGTAACAAAATTATCATTTACTACCAAGATCACAATATCATCATATAATCGAATATACATATATATCCATGATTCATACTTTAACATCACATACATAAACATATCTTATTTAGCTGAATATAAACTTGCAATTTATATACAAATAATCAATATTTTATTATGTATAGCTCATGTCACCACTTTCAATACTAGAACTCATTCATTACTTTATCATCAAACGTAAATTATTTTCATTACTCACTGCCGATTCGTGATTTACTTCATATTATTAAAACTATTTATTGATCACATATTTATTAGAATTTAACCACATCTATTTGCTTATAAACTTACCTTGGACGATATAAAACGGAACAGGACAGCTAGTCGACAACTTTCATTTTTCCCCCGATCCAAATTCGATTCCTTTAGTTCTTGATCTAAACATATTTAAATTAAAATCATTCAAAACATATTTTCATTCAATTTAGTCCAAAAACACATAAATGGGCAAATTACCATTTTACCCTTGACATTTTACACTTTTTACAATTTAGTCCCTATTGCACAAAACACAAAATATGCAAAATCCCAACATACCCATGTTAGGCTGAATGTTCCTAGTATTCATACAAGTCCATATATTTCATTTATTTCACATTTTAGTCCCTCAAATTATTATTTTTTGCAATTTAGTCTTAATTACTCAAAATTATCAAAAACTCTAATACAAAACATGTTAATCCAAAACATATCTTTCATATTTCATTATCAAAAAAAAATCACAAGCTTTTAACAATGGCATAACTCAAAATATTCACCAAAATAAATTTACTAGTATTCGAAGAACAATCTCAAAAATGCAAAAATTATCAAAAACCGAGTAAAAACGAACCTTGAATCAAGCTTGGAGGGTGGTCGAATATTTGAAAGCTTTAAAACCCATTTTTTTTTCTTTTGTTTCAGCAAGAACATGATATAAACACTAAATGGCTTTTAATTTTTGTTATGTTATAATATAACATATATTACTTAATGTTTAATTTACATTTTTAACCTTAATAAAATAACATGGAAACTATATAATATATGCCTAATGCCATCCATTCATTTGGACAATGGCATAATGCAACATAAAACCTTCATGTTAAACGAACAACAATAATTTGGCCCTTTTACAATTAACCATCAAATTTTTATTTTACGCGAGTAAGTCCTTTTATTTAATCGGACACTCAAACGATAAAATTAAATCACGAAAATTTCACAGATAATAATTCACACATAATAAACATAGAAAATAATTTAAAATATTTTTCTGACTCAGATCCGTGATCTCGAAATCACCGTTCTGACTGGGGTCTAAATCGGGTTGTTACATTAAGGGTGTTACATTTTTATTGGTATCAGAGCGCCTATCAGGGAGGTTGAATTTGTAACAGTCTGATTTTAGCTAAATCAGAATAGTGGTTTTGAAACCACAAATCTAAGGTCATGAAACTATTTTAATATTATTTTTGGTGTTTACAGCATGTGTATATATATGTGTGAAAATTTCGTGAGCTAATTTTATCATTTAATAGCTCAATTTGATAAAAGAACTAAATCGCGTAAAATGCAAAAGTTGCATTCCACTTATTAAAAGTGCTTAATTGCATGGCTTATTAAATTAAAGGTCCTTATGATGATAATATACCATTGATAAGGTTTCATTCATCTTTCTTCAAACGAATAACAAAAGAAGAAGAAGTCATTGAAGCTTTCTAACATTCAGCCTTTGCATGATTAAATAGGTAAGTCCATTTAGCTCGATTTTTGGTAATTTCTATGTTTTTGTGATCGTTGCTTTGAGTACTAGCTAGCCCATGCCTAAATTTTTGAAAGTGTTGACGATTTTGAAAGTTTCCATTGATGAATTCATGTGTTTTATGATGTTTGATGATGAATTATGAAAACTTGGTGCTTGATGCATATGTTTTGTAAAGTAATTTTTAGTAAAAATGCATATTAGGGATTAAATTCAGAAAAGTGTAAATTGAGGGGTTAAATTGTAAAATAAATGAAAGTTTTGGGCTACTAGGGACTTACATGAAATTCGGCTAGGCTTGGGTATAATGAAATTTTGTGAATTTTGTGTATTTGTGTTATACAGACTAAATTGTAAGAAATGTGGAACTTTAGGGGCTAAAGTGAAAAAATTCCCAAATATATGTTTGTGGACTAAATTGAAAGATTATATGATTAAATGAGTTGAATTTGTTATAATATAGATCAAGAAAAGAGGAACCCGAACTTAGATCGAGGCAAGAGCAAAGTACTTGATTAATCGACGAGTTTCATCGTAATTATGTTCGAGGTAAGTTCGTACATGATAAACATTGTTACAATTATGTTTTTAATGCTTTAGTAATGCA
This sequence comes from Gossypium anomalum, assembly GCA_025698475.1. Taxonomy (NCBI): domain Eukaryota; kingdom Viridiplantae; phylum Streptophyta; class Magnoliopsida; order Malvales; family Malvaceae; genus Gossypium; species Gossypium anomalum. The sequence continues at coordinate 34,346,318 of CM046959.1, read as the reverse complement.
TAAATTGTATATATCCGACTACAAATGCGTACGAAGACAAATCGACTATGTTTGGCACTTAGTGTGCGTTTTGAGATAGCTTCGGCTATATACAGCACTTAGTGTGCGAATTGGAATAGTTTTGGCTTTATGTGACACTAAGTGTACGATACTGTGATAGCTTAGGTTTAATGTGATGGCATTAAGTGTGTAATGTCGTTATAGCTTTGGCTAAACATTTATGCACTTAGTGTGCGAGTTCTTAAAACATTAAAATATTTCTGAACGATTTAACGTATTGAACAAATAGATGAGAATGAGATAAATAAATACGGGAAAGTACAAGTATGTACGATACCTATATGGTAGTTGATACTATGTGTATGAAGCTTGATGAATTTGTATATAAACAATAAATGGTCATGAATTAGAATTGAATGATGATATGAGAACTATTAAGTGTTTAATAATTGATGATTTGTATATTATAAACTGTTGAGTATTGTTGGTATGAACTTACTAAGCTTTTAAAGCTTACTTTGTGTGTTCTTTTGATGTTTTATAGATTATCAAAGCTAGCTCGGACATCGAGGATCATCGGGAACCATCATCACACTATCGACTACTTGTTGGTAGTTTTGGAGCTCTGTATATATGGTTTATGACATGTATAGGCTAGTGTCATCTTGGTATCTTTTGAGTTATGATATTAGCCATGAGATTTGGCTTATAAATGTTGGTGTGTGTGGCCATTAAAGTTGGCTTGAATTATGTGTTTAATATATGATACATGTAATGTATATAATGCCTTATGTGATGGTTTGTTTTGGTATATTACTTGTGGTGTTGTGATGGTTAGAAGTTTGCTTCAATAATTAGTGGTTTTATAGAAAGCTAATGCTAGAACTGATGATATGTTGTGGCCTGGCTTTGAGATGATGAAATGGTACACTTTGAGGTATGAAATAGGTGATAAGTTGATGAGTAAATGCATTTAGAAGATAAGCAAGTTTGATGATTATGGCTTACTGGTATGGTATGTTTTCATTGTACAATTGAGTAGTTAAATTGGTTGTGAATAAATGACATGATATGAGTATGAATTGGCATGTTTTTAGTTGTTTAAAGATTTATGAAAATGGTGTTATTTTGGTTGCTATGTGTGTTTGTGGAAAATGTGGCAAATTGGCTTTGTAAATGGCCTATTTTTGTCCACACGGGCAGAGACACAGGTGTGCGTCTCTGCCGTGTGCGACACACGGTTATGTTACACGACCGTGTGTCCCCTGTGAATAATTAGAAATTCAAGTCAGTCTTGAGCATGGCCTAAACACACAGGCGTGTGTAGTGGCCGTGTAAGTCACACAGCCTTGGCACATGGGCGTGTATGGCCATTTCAAAGAGTACACGAGTTTGACACATGAGCTTGTGATCGACTGTATGGTGCAAGTCAGTATGTATGCCCTATTTTCACATAGCATGTGACATAGGCATGTCTGTTAGCTGTGTGAGGTACACGGCCTATTCACACGGACGTGTGACCCTGAAATTAAAGAAAATTTTCTAAGATATTAAAGAAAATTTTCTAAGTTTCTTAAAGTTTGTATATTTTATCAGTTAGTCCCAAACCACTTTTAAGTATGTTTTAAGGTCTCATAGGACCTTACAAGGGACAATGTGAATGATTGGAATGAATGTTGATTATGAATGTTTAAATATTTGTAAATGATGTGTAATTTCTGATAATACCCTATAACCCTATTTTGGCGACGGATACGGGTTAGGGGTGTTACATTTAATTAGTATCAGAGCTACGGTTTAGTCGATTCTAGGACTAATGTAGCATGTGAGATTCTAGCTATACATGCCATATATATAAATTGCGATAGTGTGATGATTCCTGACAGTTAAAAATGTGCTTTTACATTGTAAATGGATCTCGGTCGAGTTGTATCTGACGATGTGGAAGGTAATGCACCCGTTCCTGCTCAAGGGACAGTGCCGGCCGATTCTAGGCCTATTTCGGGTAGCCAAGGGGGAAAGGCTAAGCAAGCCTTCTTCCAAATGATGAGTGAGTGGTTCATGCAATTTGTACGAATGAATCTGGCTACTCAACAACCTCTACCCCTATTTGTTCCTCAACAAGTCCCGGTTGTACCACAAGTGATAGATTCGATTCGATTGAGTAAGCCACCTGTTGATAAGATTCGTAAACACAGGGCTAAAGAGTTTTGGGCCACAGTTGATGATGACATGGAGAGAGCAGAGTTCTGGCTCAAGAACACGATTAGATTATTTGATAGATTGTCATGTAATCCATATGAATGTATCAAGTGTGCTGTATCTTTGCTTAGAGATAATGCATATCATTGGTGAAAAACGTTAACATTGGTAGTTCCTAAAAAATAGGTTACCTGGGAATTCTTTCAGACTGAGTTTCGAAAATGTACATAATTCAAAGTTTCTCGATCAGAAACATAAAGAGTTTCTAGAAAACAAGGTCGAATGACTGTCACTGAGTACGAAAGAGAATTCGTACGACTAAGCAAGTATGCTTGGGAATATGTATCTATTGAGGAGATCATGTGCAAACGATTTGTTAACGGGTTGAATGAAGATATAAATCTGTTAGTCAGGATACTTGAATTGAAGGAATTTGTAGTACTGGTTGAGAGGGCTTGTAAAGCCGAGGATCTCAACAAAGAAAAAAGAAAGGCAGATTCAGAGGCAAGAGATTCGAGGAAGAGATCGATGAGTAAATCTTATCACTCCTCGTCAAAGAAATCTAAAGATTATTTTAACTGATCAACAGCTCTAATGGGATATCAGAATAGAGATCGTAAAAAGCAATACACTAACCCTAAAACTCAAGCCATATCAGTATCGAGGGTTGGGAACATAAAAGATGTTAAACCTGAGTGTCAACAGTGTGGAAGACGGCATTTTGGAGATTGCTGGGTGAAAAACAATAATAGAACTTGTTATAGTTGTGGTTCACGAGATCACTTTATTAAAGATTGCCCGGAGTTGGTTGTAAAAGATAATGCTTAGAACACGAGGCCAAGTAACACTGCAACTAGAGGTAGACCACCCAGAAACAAGAGAAATATGAGCGGTGGTAGAGGTGTGACACGAGACATTACTATGAGGTCTGAAGCTAGAGCACCTGTACGAGCCTACACTATTCACGCTCGCAAAAAAGCGTCATCTCCAGATGTTATCACTGGTACTTTTACTCTTTATAATACCAAAGTTATTGCATTGATAGATCCAGGATCAACTTATTCATATATATGTGTGAATTTAGTATCCAGTAAGACTTTGCCTGTAGAGTCTACTGAATTTGTAATTAGAGTATCAAACCCCTTAGGCAAGTGTGTGTTGGTTGATAAAGTGTGCAAGAATAGTCCATTAATGATTCGGGATATTTGTTTTCCTGCTAATTTGATGCTGTTACCATTTGACAAATTTGATATAATTCTGGGTATGGATTGGTTAAAGCTGCATGATGCTGTTGTGAATTGCGAACGAAAGATCATTAATCTGAGATGTCAGAATAATGAGATTATCCAAATTGAGTCAGATGATTTGAATAGTTTACCAACAGTATTTTTATCGATGTTAGCTTAAAAATATGTGAGAAAGGGTTGCGAAGCTTATTTTGCTTATTTGTTTGATACGAAAGTAACTGAAAAGAAAATTTAATCAGTGCCAGTTGTGTGTGAGTATCTAGATGTGTTTCCTAATGAATTACTAGGTTTACCATTGACCTGAGAGGTTAAGTTTGGCATTTTATTAATGCCAGATACAACTCCGATATCAATAGCTTCGTACAGAATGGCTCTGACAGAGTTAAAAGAATTGAAATTTCAGTTACAAGAGTTAACTGACAAAGGGTTTGCAAGATCAAGTTTCTCTCCTTAGGGTGCTCCCGTATTGTTTGTGAAAAAAAAAGAGGGTACTATGAGAATGTGTATATATTATAGACAGCTCAGCAAAGTAACAATCAAGAGCAAATACCCTCTATCGCGAATAGATGATTTGTTTGATCAATTGAAAGGGGCTATAGTGTTTTCGAAGATAGATTTGAGATTGGGTTATTACCAGTTGCGAGTTAAAGACTCTGATGTACCAAAAATTACTTTTAAAATGAGGTACGGACATTATGAGTTTCTAGTTATGCCTTTCGGATTGACAAATGCACCTGCTATTTTTATGGACTTAATGAACCAGATTTTCATACCGTACCTAGATTGATTTGTCGTTGTATTCATTGATGACATTTTGGTTTATTCACGTGATGAAACTAAGCATGCCCAGCATCTGAGAATTGTATTGTAAACTCTTCGTGATAAATAGTTGTAGGCAAAGTTTAGTAAATGTGAATTTTGGTTGCACGAGGTTAGTTTTCTGGGGCATATTGTGTCAGCATCAGGTATTCGAGTTGATCCTAGCAAAATTTCTGTAATAAAAGATTGGAAGCCTCCGAGAAATGTTTCTGAGGTCCATAGTTTTTTGGGACTAGCTGGCTATTACTGACGATTTGTGAAAGGCTTTTCAATGATTGCGACTCCGTTGACGAGATTGCTTTAGAATGATGTAAAGTTTGAATGGTTTGAGAGATGTCAGAAAAGTTTTGATCAACTGAAAGCTCTTTTGACTGAAGCTCCAGTGTTAGTACAACCAGAATCAAGTAAGGAATTTGTAATCTATAGTGATGCATCGTTGAATGGTCTGGGTTGCATTTTGATGCAGGAAGGCAAAGTAATAGCTTATGCCTCGAGATAGTTGAAGCCGTATGAAAAGAATTATCTTAGTCATGATTTAGAGTTAGCAGCCATTGTGTCTGCATTGAAGATTTGGCACCATTATCTGTTCGGTGAGAAATGCCATGTTTATTCAGATCACAAGAGTTTGAAATATCTGATGACTTAGAAAGATTTAAATTTGCGACGATGGAGATGGCTAGAATTGCTAAAATATTACGAGCTAGTGATAGACTACTGTAATAACCCGATTTAGACCCTATTCAGAATGGTGATTTTAGGACCACGAATTCGAGTCAAAAAAATATTTTAAAATTACTTTCTGTATTTATTATGTGTGGATTTATATTTGTAAAATTTCCTTTCTTTAATTTTATCGTTTGAGTGCCCGATTTAATAAAAGGGTTTAATCACGTAAAATGAAAATTTGAAGGTTAAATGTGAAAGTGCTTAATCATTGTTGTCTTTATAATATGAAGCACTTATAATGCAATTAGGTCATAATTAAGTTAGTGGACGGTAATAACCGTGGAATATAATGGTTTTATATATTATTATAAAGGTTACTTAAGTAAAATGATTAATAAGTTAACATATGTTATAATAAAACATAATTTAAAGGCCATTATGTTCATTTTTTTGTTATGACCGAATAAAAAGGAAAATAAAGAAAAGAGGCAAAGCTTAGGTATTCGGCCATTATCCAAGCTTGATTCAAGGTTAGTTTTTGTTCGATTTTTGATAATTTTTACGTTTTTGAGATCGTTGCAGTGTAATGTACAAAGCTCATGCTTGAATTTCTGATATTGATGAATATTTTGAGTTATTGCATTAATGAATATTTAAGCTTTGAGATGTTAGTTGATGAATTATGAAAGATATGTTTTGTATTGGAATTTTTGATGATTTTGAATTATTAGGGTTAAACTATAAAAATAATAAATTGAGGGCCTAAAATGTGAAATAAATGGAATGTATGGACTTGTATGGACATGGGTAGTATTTGGCCTAAGCATGATGTGTGCAAATTTTGCATGTTTTGTGTTTTGTGTAATTTGGACTAAATTGTAAAAAGTGTGAAATGTTAGGGGTAAAATGGTAAATTGCCCATTTATGTGTTTTTGGACTAAATTGAATGAAATTATGTTTGAATGAGTTTTATTTGAATATGTTTAGATTAAGAACCAAAGAAATCAGATTTGGATCCGGGAAAAACCAAAGTTGTCGACTAGTTGTCCCGTTCCGATTATTGTTGTTCGAGGTAAGTTCATAAGTAAATAAATGTTGTTAAATTCGATTGTATATGTATTATCTGTGCTGAATTGAATTATAATAAATATATGTGTATATGGCAAAATGATTTAAGCTTTGGAGAATTAGTTACGAGCTTGAACCGATCAAGTTTCGACGTCTGAAAGCCCCGTATGAACCTTAGGAATAGCTAGGATACATATGTCATGACATAGGATTTCAATATATGTGTGCAAGTAAGACCACGTCTAGTACATTGGCATCTATATATGTGGTTACGAGTAAGATCATGTCTAGGACATCGGCATCGTATTTGTTTCATGTAAGACCCTGTTTGGGACAGTGGCATCAATATGTGATAGCATGTAAGACCACGTTTGGGACGTTGTCATTGTATGATATGTGTGATTATCCGAGTGTCCTATCCAATTCCAAATGTTTCAACTGGCATTCTAAGAAATGAATAACTATGTGAAAGTATATCCGCTTCAGGTACGTATGTTTTGTTTATGAAATTCTGAAATGAAAGGTGGGTATATATTTAAGGATTATATGTGAAATACATGACAATGAATAAGGAATGTATGTAAATGAATTATGAGTAAGTGTAATAGATGTAATGTATGAGAATGAGATGTGCTTTTATGCAAGTGAAAATGAACAAATGAGCTAGATGAATCAAGTATGTATAAGATTTATATGTTCATTGAAAAATGAGGTAAATGAGGTTACTTAATGTAATCATATGAATTTATGAGTATGATGAATGTATAAGTGGTTAAGATTTGTTAAATTTGGCTTAGTTAAATTGAATTACACATGTCATTGAGTTGATTTTATTTGCTTATGGCTTACTAAGTTTGAAAAGCTTACTCTGTGTGTTTTTTTTTTTACTATGTTTATAGAGTTTCAGAGACTTGTTCGGGTTGGAAGTCGTTGGAGACCTCATCACACTATCTAGTTTTCGCTTCAGTAAATAAATGCTTTGAGATTTGGTTATGTGGCATGTATAGGCTTGTTTTGATATATTTGGTTTTGATATTTGTGTATATATATATATAGCCATGTGAAAATGGCTTGATAATGAGGTTAATGTTTGTGTATATTTGGGCATGGTATAAGCTTATTTTGGGGAGTATGTTTCATAGTATGTAAGTATGGTGTTTTGGTTACAAGTTTTAGTTGACTAATGATTCGGTTGATTGATGTGTTTTGCTATAATGCATATGTGTTCATGAAGCTTAAGTCCAAGTATATTTGATTAGGGCATTTTGGTTATACGTATTGATTGGGTATGTCATGAATGACTTATAAATTAGCTCACTTTAGTAAGCTTGATATTTGGTTTATCAATTTTTGATGTTTGGGTATATGATTCGACAATGGAAAATGGTAAGTATGGTTTTATTCAGTTTAGACAATGAAGTAAATGATGAATGCATGTTTCAGTTATGGTATATCATATTTTGATTAAGTAATGTTTATGTCATATGTGTGTGTAATTGCTCTGATCATTTTGGGAGATAAGAATTAGGTTATACAATGCATGACTATATTCGACTAGACATAGTAAAAATATGTATATGCTTATGAGATAATCACTTGTGAGTTGGCTTTTTAGTTTTGGTTTGTGATGGCAAGTTTGTATATATATATATATATATAAATCATGATTAAATGGTTGGTATATAGGTTCAGATTTTATACGTTCCAATTGATGTTGTAAGAGTGATGTTTAGATATAATTATAGTATGTGAAGTAGACATGATATACTTCAGCATGGATGTTCGAAAAATGGTTTAGATTGTTATGTCATATGCACATAAATTTGTAAAGTGAGAAGAGGTATACTTAATCTAGAAATGACGATAGTTATTATCTTTTATGTTATTGAAAATTTAATCATGTGATATGACCGAATAAGTATATGTTTAAATGACCAAATTTTATATTATTCGTAACGGGAATAAATTTTATAAGTTAATGTACTATCCGAATAGTTTATGAAATAAATAGACAGGTATTTGTAGTCTGTTTTGTTATAATATGAATAGTGCAGAAATTATGAATTAATATGTTACTATTCAGCAACGAAATAGTTGTTTTGACATATGCTTGGTATATGTTATCTAATGATATATGCTTGGATAATAGTTGAGAATTTGAATAATGGTATAAGCTGATGATATTGATGTGATTGAAAATTGAAGCATGAATTGTTCATGAATTATAAGAAATAAATTATGATTGATTTTAGTTGATTAAGTGGTCAGTATATGCGATTTGACTATATGAATGAATATATGGTTGTTATTCAATTGAAAAGTTTTGTAAAGAAGTCGATATATTCTTAAACATGAATTCAATTATATGAACGTGCTGAATTGTGTTTTTTCAGGTAATACCTTGTAACCCTAATCTAGCTATGGGTACGGCTTAAGGGTGTTACATTTATTGGTATCAGAGCTATGATTTAGTCGGTTCTAGGATTGCTATAGCGTATGTGAGTCTAGATATACATGCCACATTTAACCTACGATAGTGTGATATCTTCCGACTCTGACGAAAATTGTTTTGATGAGACAGATAAGTTTTCCAACTGAGCTAATTCTGATAGTACGGAATGTGTACTCAAATGTTTGAATGGAAATGTGTTGATTATGAGTTGAAACTCATAAAGGTATGGATCAAAGAGTATGACATTTTTGTTATCGGTAAATGTTATAATTATATGAGCATATGAGATATGATATTTGAGTTATGATTGCAATCTGAAATGCTTCGATTGTGAATTAGTAATTTGAATTGACATATGAACAATGTGTTAAGAACAAAAGTGATTAAAATCAAAAGTTTATTAAATGATTTAAGAAAGTGAAATTAGTACTGAACTGATTATTTGTGATAGTTTGTGTTATGTGCATTTATGTGTAAGTTAAATTTGAGGCTTTACTACCCTTACCCCCTTATCAGTGGAATGTTAAAATGAAACCTGTAAGATTTGGTTGAATAAGTTCACGAGTGTGGAGTTATAGAAGTCCGTCTTCGGACTATTCATAATGTGGTCAGATAAGAGAATGAATCAAGAAATGAAGACAATACTAAAAAAGATATTGGATAGTTTTGAAGACTATTCAGATTATGTAAAGACACTGTTACAGAAGAAGTTAACTCTGATTAAATGATCTATTTATGTATAATATCTAAAGAAAGGTATTAACTGAAAGTTCTTTTGAATTGATTTATGTTATTGATGGGATAATACAGACTTAATGATGACAAAATTAGACAGTTGAATAATGTTTGAATTATATTGATGGCTGAGTGTAGTGGTTATAGTCCGGCAGTTACTATGATTTCTTCTGGATATTCTATTTGTACATTTATTCTCAGAAGTATATGTGACTGTTTAATTTCAGAAGAATTCTTATCGTATAAGAACATCAGCTAAATATATCAATAGAAGAAAGCATCTTTGATCTGTTTGAGGTTATGTTTGACATTGCTCTATCTTTCTCTGGTATTTATTCCTTTGTATGGATATGAAAGACGACGGTGAAATCTGTATGATGCTAATACTCTGTCCTTACTGACTATTGCTCTGTTGAAAATACATAAAGATTATATTGTTTTTGTTACTGTGGATTTCAATACTTATGAGAGACATTGTTCTTTCTGGATCTTATCTGGGATATCATTGGAATTGATATTATTCTACATGGGTTGTAACTTTCTGATATTCTGTGTAGCTTCATACATTGAAAATTTTGCTATTCTGGTTTTCTCATGATTCTATGTGATTATCTGCAAGAGATCTCTATTTGAAGGAAATGGCTATATCTATTATAATCATAAGTTCTGTTCTGAAATTTGGGAGTACTGCATGTACTTTTATCAGATTTATAAAAGTTATACTTCTGCATTGGTTGTTATCCAAATCATATTCGATTTTCTTCTGGATCTAAATGCTTTATTAATAGCCAGGATATTATCTATTGTTATGGGTAAGACGTCGGTCTTATTATGACATTATGATTTCTATGTGATGATTGTGGCATTTGTATAATGATATGTCTGGAGTTATTCTTCTAATGAGAAGAAAAGATTTCTTCGAAAAGACTAATTCAGTGATTCAGTCTAACTGGAATTATTCGAGGGAAAAGATGATCGAGTTATATGTGTTTGAATCTATCCACTAGACTAGAAATAAACTTTGAACGTACATGTGTAAATTTAGGGATAGTCTAGAAGAAGAATTTGTATTCTTGAAAATTTGATATAGAATTATATCTATTGGAACAATTCTATCCGAGAAATGGTGATATATTAAAGTTAGTTCAAATTTTGAAGCTTTCTTTTGTACGAAGACATTATCAACCGAAATGTTAGTTCTGGTTCCACCTGAGTTGAATAAAGGGTTATATGATGTATATATGATAATGTCAGAGAAAGATCCAAACTTGGCACAGAAAAGATAGCTCGAATTGTCAAAAATTTCTAAGTTGGTAAGTGATTTCTATCTGAGGACAACGATCATAGTTTCAAATGATCTGAAATAAGAAACTTTTTTGTGCTTTATGAGTGATGTGTATGTGATTGATTTTATTAGATGATGAATAATTATTAGCCGAGTTAGAAGCTAAATTAATGTTTATTCAATGAAGTTGTGAAATTTAATAATGTGTCAGTGAATTATAAGTTAAGAAGTGGTTCAGCATAAATTGAATTCTGATTCAGAACTTCAGATGTGGAATTGATGATTGTTTGATGCTTCGTAATAGAGTGTGTATATCAAGAAGCTCTGAGATTGAATAATCATTGTTGTTGGTGGCTCACAGTGTCAGTTAGTCTGTTTGTAACAGCTCAATTTTGGCCCTAGCAGGTACAGTGGTTTCGAGACCACCAATTCAAAGTCGGAGAAAGTGTGTTATTATTATTTTAGTTATAGCATGTTTATATTAGTGCATGAAAAATTTGGTGAAGTAATTTTAGCATTTGTGAGCTTAATTACGAAAAAGGACTAAATCGTATAAAGTACAAAACTCTTGAATTGATAGCTAAGGGTGCCAAATTGCCATGAAACTTAAATTGGGGGTCTTTAAAGGGCAAATAGACCCTTAGATTATAGGTTGGCTGGCCATAGGAGACAAAAGCTAGAGAAAGTCAAAATTAGGTTGAAATTTGGTAAGTTATTTGATCAAAATGAAATAAAATAAAGAGAAAAAGATATCCCTCTTCACCACTGAAAATACCAGAAAAAATAGAGGTTTAGAAGCTTGAAAAATTACAGCCACTCTTTACCTTCACAAGTAAGTGATTTTGATAGTTTTTCTTGATGATTTTTGTATTTTTGGACCCCTTGTAGCATGAGCTTTCAAATGAGGGGACTATTTTGCAAAATGGTTGAAAGCCTAGGGTTTTTCCATGAGAGTTTTCATGTTTTTTTCTGAAATTTTATGGAAGAATATGAGTTATGGTTGTGGAATAAACAACTTTTGTGAAGTAGCTTGCACGGAAACCTTAACTAAGGACCATTTTGCATAAGTTGTAAATTAGATGATAAATGTGAGAAATAATTGCATTTTTGGACTGCTATAAGAGTAAAAAGGGTTCGTCTAGGCTTAATATATGAAGAAATTCTATAAAAATTAATTTTCGAACCTAGGGGTAAAATGGTCATTTTGTAAAAGTCTAGGGGCAAAATGGTCATTTTGCCTAATTTTAAGTTTTTTGAGTACCTAGATTAATAAAAAGATTAAATCCGTGAATTTTTATCTTTTTAGATCAAGAATTGCACAATTTAGGCCTAGACCGAGGAAATGCAAAGCTAGCAGACTAAAACCAACTAGTCACCTACATTTTGATTACTGAGGTAAGTTGTATGTAAATAATACAACTACATTGTTATTATATGCGTTTGAATTGATATAACATAAATTGCTTATTTTTGGAAATAATTATGTATGATGAATATTGAGATAGTAGAACTCCCGTTTGAACCTTAGGAAATAAATCGGATATTCATGCCATGACATTCGAGTTATTTGTGTGATAGTGTAAGACATGTCTGGGACATGCATTGGCCACATTGTGAGAGCCAGTGAAAGCCCATGTCTGGGACATGGCATCGGCATTTAGACGAGAGCTAGTGTAAGACATGTTTGGGACATGCATCAGCTACGAGATGTGTCAGCGTAAGACCATTTTTGGGACATGGCATCGACACAAATATGTGAGAGCTAGTGTAAGACCATGTCTAAGACATGGCATCGGCCTCAATTTCGATAGCCAATGTAAGACCATGTCCGGGACATGGCATCGACTTAATGGATGAGCCAGTGTAAGACCATGCTGGGACATGGCATCGGCGTTATACCCTATGTTTAAGGCTTAATGAATACCTGATAGTATTGAGAATTTTAGTTTAAGTTTATCGAGAAAAGTTTAACCATGTTGTGAGTGGTACAGGTACCTATTTGAAATGTATGAGATGAGAGCTTATTATATGCTGTGTGAATCCCATTGGATAGTGACGAGTAAGTTGTGCTTATGCCTACTTTTGTATTATGAGCATGATGATGGATAGTAAAGTTGTTGTTATATTTATTTGCATGCCACTTACTAAGCTTTATGCTTACCCTATTTCTTTCCATTTTCTTATAGTGTCGCCTAACTAGTTAGTGGATCAACAGACGTTGGAGGCATCGATCACACTATCAATTGAAGCACTTGGTATAGTTAGATCTTTTATTTTGATTATGGCATGTATAGGACCCTAACTTTTAAGTTTTGGGTCATTGTTAATTGACCGAATGTGTTGGATTACTTTAGCATTTGATTCATTTTGTATAAGGCCATGGAAAATGGAAAATGTTGAAAGTTGTTTTATGAATACAAGAAGCTTTTTCATGAATGAGAAATTTGTTGGTTGCTTAAGTATAAATGAAATGTGTGAAAGCCTTAGCTATGGTTGTTTGGTTGAGAAATCATATTAAGTTAGACTTTGATACGTTGGTTGACATTAGATTGTGTTTCACGGTGGCAAAAAGGCTTGGTAGATAGCCTTATATTGTCCATATGGGTAGACACACGGGCATGTGTCTAGGTCGTGTGTGACACACGGCCAACCTCATGGGCGTGTCATCCAGCCGTGTGTCCCCTGCATGTAGAAATTGCAAGTTAGTAAGCATGGTAGTAAACACACGGGCAGAGACACAACCATGTGTCTCCATACGGCCTCTAGCCACGAGCGTGTGCCTCGGCCGTGTGCCCTACATTGGATGCTAACGTCAGAAACAGAATGTCAAGGTTTTTAAACACGAGCTAGGACACAGGCGTGTCATGGCCGTTTGAGGGACACGGGCGTGTGTCAGGTTGTGTGAAAATCCCTGTAGGTTCGAATTCAGAATTTAATTCACACGGGTGTGGGACACGAGCCTGTCCCTAGATGCTTAGGCCATGTGAGTCACACGGGCCATCACCATGGTCATGTTGTAGTAACTACACGGGCATGTGCCCTGTTTCTAAGGTCACTTTTCTAAAGTTGGTTAAGGACCCGAGCTAGTCCTGAATGGTTTCCATGATCATTTGAGGCCTTGTAGGCCCATGTTAAGAAGTTTAGACAAGGTTTGAAAAATTTTTAAATTTGGTCAAGTCTTAATGATTTCGAAAACGTCAGAATGCATGTATTTATGTGAGGTGACGCCTCGTATCCCATCCTATCATAGGACTCTGGTGTGGGGTGTTACATTTTGTGGTATCAGGGGTATAGTTTAGCCAGTTCTAGGACTAACCTAGCGTGAGTATGAGTCTAGCTATACATGCCATAAGCGTATATTGATAGTGTGACGACTCCTAACGAGATAAATTGTGTTCTTATTTATATAGTAAATGGGTCCTGATGTAGCTACGGCGGATGACGTGGAAATTAATGCAACGGCTCCCGCTAAAGGGTCCGCGCCAGTAGATAGTGGGCCCATGACACTGAGACAGGGCAGAGGGACTAGAGAAGCTTACCTCTACATGATGGATGCCTGGTACACGGAGTTTGTTCGTGCGAATCCGAACACTCCACCTCCCACACCTCCTCCGATTCCTCCGTATGCCCCTGTAGCTCCGCAAAGAGTGGATTTGGGTAGGAGAGAGAAACTTCGATAGATAAAATATGAAAGCAAGGGGCCGAGGAATTTCGGGCTAAAATTGATGATGATCCAGAAAAAGCAGAGTTATGGTTGGAAAATACTACTAGGGTATTTGATGAGCTATCGTGTACGCCTAAAGAGTGTGTAAAGTGCACAGTGTCACTCCTACGAGACTCAGCCTACAAATGGTGGAATACTCTAGTGTTCGTTATACTGAGAGAGAGGATAACTAGGGAGTTCTTCTAGGAAGAGTTTCGAAAGAAGTACATTAGCCAGAGTTTATAGACAAGAAAAGGAAAGAATTTTTAAACAGAGTACGAACGTGATTTTGTGGGACTCAACAAATATGCACGGGAGTGTGTATCTATAGAAGCTATCATGTGCAAGAGGTTTGAAGATGGTCTGAACAAAGATATCTGCCTATTAGTTGGCATCTTAGAATTGAGGGAATTTGTGGTGCTTGTGGAGAGAGCATGTAAGGCCGAGGAATTGGCTAGAAAGAAGAGAAGAGCTGACATCGAGTCCCGAGACTTGAGGAAAAGACAGATGGGGAAATCACAGCAGACTTCATTTAAGAGACTAGGAGAGTTTCTTAACAGATCGAACGCGTCAGTGGGGTTCTCAAATAAGAGCAAGAACAATCAGGATACGGCTTCTAAAGCCCAGACCACTTCTATCGCGTGTGTCAGTAGTGCTCGGCCAAATAGGCCAGAGTGTTCGCAGTGTGGTAGGCGTCATTTCGGCGAGTGCTGAGGGAATGAAATAGGTTGCTTCAAATGTGGATCTTTGGACCACTTCATCCGAGACTTCCCTCAATTAGATGAGAAACAGAAAAAGTAAAATTTGAGGACGAGTAGTGCTCTTATGAGGGGTAGATCACAGAAGAACCCAGGCAGTGGGGCTAGCAGCAGAGGTGCCCCTAGAGATTCAGCTGTGAGGTCTGAGGGTCGTGCGCCTACAAGGACTTATGCCATTCGTGCTCGCAAAGAGGCATCTTCACTAGATGTGATTACAGGTACTTTTTCTCTTCACGATATTTCTCTTATTGCTTTGATTGATCAGGGGTCTACTTATTTCTATGTATGCATGAAATTAGTACCCAGTATGAATATGTTAGGTAGGCATGTAATAGTTGATAAAGTGTGTAGAGGTTGTCCTTTGATGATTAGAGGTCATTGTTTTTCGGCTAACCTCATGCTAATACCGTTTGATGAATTTGATCTAATTCTTGGCATGGATTGGTTGACTGCTCATGATGTGATAGTGAATTGTGGTAGCAAGTTCATTGAAATGAAATGTGAGAATAGGGATATTGTGCGGGTTGAATCAGGTGAACTAGATAACTCACCAGTATTGATCTCGTCTTTGACTACCAAGAAATATTTGAGAAAAGGGTATGAGTCTTACCTGGAATTTGTCTTGAACACCAAAGAATCTGAAGTGAAATTTGAGACAGTGCTGATGGTATGTGAGTATCTAAATGTGTTTCCTGAAGAGTTGCTCGAATTTCCTCCAACCAGAAAAGTTGAGTTTAGTATCTAGTTAGTCCCCAGTACGACACTTATCTCAATTGCTCCGTACAGAATGGCTCCAACGGAGTTAAAGGAGTTGAAGGCTCAATTACAAGAGTTAACGGATAAATGTTTTGCAAGACCAAGCTATTCACAGTGGGGCACTCTGGTACTTTTTGTGAAAAAGAAAAACGGGTCTACGAGATTGTTCATAGATTACCGACACCTCAACAAGGTAACCGTGAAGAACAAGTATCCCTTGCTAAGGATCGATGATCTGCTCGATCAGTTCAAAGGGAGCCATCATGTTTTCTAAGATCGACTTAAGGTTGGAATACTTTCAGTTAAGGGTTAAGGAGCAAGATGTACCAAAAATCACGTTTAGGATGAGGTATGGGCACTATGAGTTTCTTGTTATGCCCTTCAGTTTAACGAATGCCCCTGCGGTGTTTATGGATTTGATGAACTGCAGTTTTTGACCGTATTTAGATAAGTTCGTAGTGGTCTTTATCGAC
This sequence comes from Gossypium anomalum, assembly GCA_025698475.1. Taxonomy (NCBI): domain Eukaryota; kingdom Viridiplantae; phylum Streptophyta; class Magnoliopsida; order Malvales; family Malvaceae; genus Gossypium; species Gossypium anomalum. The sequence continues at coordinate 34,330,154 of CM046959.1, read as the reverse complement.
AACATACTGATCTATTCGCATGATGAGAGTGAGCACGCGGAGCATCTGAGAAATGTTTTATAAACCTTGAAAGATAAACAATTATATGCCAAGTTCAGTAAGAGTGAATTTTGGCTTAAAGAAGTTGGATTCCTAGGACACATCGTGTTGGGAGATGGAATTAGAGTTGACCCACGCAAGATCTCAGCTATTGTTGAGTGGAAATGGCCAATGAATGTGACAAAGGTTTGAAGTTTTTTGGGTTTAGCTGGGTACTACAGAAGATTCGTGAATGGATTGTAACACCCCGAGCCCGAGACCATATAAAATGTAACACCCCAAGCCCGAGACCGTTACCGGGGTTGAAAACGAGGTATTTACGGACTTACTTCATTGGCTTACACAGTTCATTTTTAAAATTTCAGACATTTGGCTAATCGCATCACGACCACTTTAAAAATCATATCTTGAGTTCCGAAGCTCGAAAACTTAATCCGTAAATTTTCCCTGAAACTAGACTCATGTATCAATCTACACATTTTTTTCTAGGATTTTTGATCGGGCCAAACAGTACAGTTTATTAGATTAAGTCTCCCCTGTTACAGGGTTCGACTACACAGACCTTCATGCATTGCAACCTAAATATCTTCCTATACAGGGCTTCAAATCTTTTGCCGTTTGTTTCTAAAGAAACTAGACTCAACAAGGAATCTGCACATATGGGGCATGACTTCTAATTATCTCTGGTTAATTTATAGCAAATTTTCAAAGTCAAAACAGGGAATCCAAAAATCGCTCTGGCCCTGTTTCATGAAAACCTAAATATCATTTGACCGTTTCGTTTCTTCCATAAGAAAGTAGATTCATCAAGGTTCGATTACATAATTTATTCACTAATTAACTCCATTCTTACAAATTTTAGCGATTTTTCAAATTTACCCCATTGATACTGTCAACATCTAACTTTAGGGTAAACTTCATCTATTGCCTAGTTTCCATGATTTAACTAACCCAATAGCATACATAACACAATTTATAACCGTGATTAACCATCCCAATGGTCGATCATTGCCAAAATATATCCGTACTTCTCGATAACCATATACATACACAATGATTATAACATTATGATTCGAATATGAACATAAGCCATTTTCGCATGGCTAACCAAATTTATACAATTCCAAAAGGTGCATGACCATAACAAAAAGGGGTAGTCCTATACATGCCATTTCAAAGTTCAACCAAAAAAAAATATACCAAAAAGGAGCGTTGATAGTGTAGACGACTTCAATTTCAAAAATCCCGAGTCCGATAAATGATTTAACCAAAATCTATAAAACAGAGATTTAAAGAAAACGAAGTAAGCATTTAATGCTTAGTAAGTTTTGAGCTATGAAATTAAACACAATTATAACGTAACATTGTATAGCTAAATGGATAATTTCACATGTACAATTTCTCAATATCTTGCTTATTCCATATTACCAACTTTTATATTCATGCACAAAAGATTAACTTAACCAAAGTCAGGTAGCTCATTTATCGACTGAGTGAGTACTATTTGCAAGGGATCATCTAAATCAATGCATAAACGAAACATACCTCATCGTTAGGATTTCATGAGCATTTTAATTTAAACTATGGCAGCATGATCACTCATTCTCAAGCCAAATACCTTCGGGGTTTAACCGGATATAGTTTCTCGCTCAAACACCTTCTGGGACATAGCCGGATATAGTAATTTGCACAAAAGCCTTGGGGACGTAGTCGGATATAGCAACTCGCACTAAAGCCTTCGGGACATAGCCCGATATAGTAACTTCGCATTAAAGCCTTGGGACATAGCCCGGATATAGTAACTCGCATAAATGCCTTGGGACTTAGCCGGAACTAACAACTCGCACAAAGGCCTTCGGGACTTAGCCCGGTTAACATCCAAATATTCATGTACATATAAATAAATCAGAACACATCTATTTTTACATTTTCATAATAAGTTTCAAACACAAATTCACGTATTAAGCAACTCCATTTTCGACTCACTAGCCGCATACAAACAGCATGGTTTAGTTTGCTTTACGACCACGATCTCTATACGCATATGGCTACCCTTCATACGTATAGACTAAGTAACTCATCATATAATTCAAGTAGAATCATCATATAGCCCTATATTTATTATGCTCATACATCATGATTTAATCAAATCGTAAACTAAGTCTCGTTACTCTAAAACTTACCTCTCGGATGTTGTCTAAACGATTCGACTGTGGCTATTCGACCACTTTTCTTTTCCCTATCCAAGTTTGATCCTCTAAGCTCTTGAGCTAAATCAAACAATTTACTTCCCAATCAAGCACAATTATATGGCATTCATATACATTTTTAGAACCAATTCACATGAATTAATTGTTCACCTAAGTCTATCATCATTTCAATTTCATAATTGTATACTTGGTAAGTTACATTAAACAATTATACTTATAGCTTTAATACACTTTATACTAGCCGAATGGTATCATCAAGATGTGCTCAACTCAATTAGCTTACCTTGGCCGAATATTCATGATAAATTTTAGTACCACAATAGCTCAACATTCCAACTCAATAGATTAACACTTATGACCGAAACTATGAATTCCTTATATCCTTACATGTATTTGGATGCATATGTTCAATATAATTTCTTCCTTAATCACACATAATCGACTAGAACAATGGAAGTCTTTAGCAATACTTAATTTAATATCAATTCAAATCAATTATAATACATTTGGGCATTCATTTTATTTATAAACTCAACTACCCAAATCACTCAAACTCCACATTTCATATTCGGCCTTAGCATCAAAATACTAGCCGATTCTTCACACTTTAAAGTCATACACCTATTAAAATCCTAGTTAGTTTAAGCAATCATTCACCTTTGTTTATCTAAAATTAACATGAACAAACACCATCACTCATATAAATTTTCATAGCCGAAAGTCTTAATCCATCCCACAATCAAAAATTTAACATGGGTTACTAATATAACTTAGTATCTCACTCAAGATTAAGCAAAATTTCAAGAATTAATATACTTTCTTACCTTAATGAAAGCTTAAGATAGCCAAATTCCTTCCCCTTCTTTCTTCTTCACATTCGCCAAGGAGAAAGAAAATTTTAGCTTTGTTTTTATCACCTTCAATTTCTTATTACCCAATATCTCTTTTTCTTTTTATTATTTTATAATATAGAAAACCACTAACAAATAAATAAATACATATTTTATGCATATGATCCATCATGGCCGGCCACTACTCCCAATAGTGGAAAATTTGACATGCAAATCCTTGGTTTTTTTATAACTTGAACTAATAGGTCCTTTTAGATTAACCTAGCATATTTCAAAAGTGTCACTCAATAGTCCTACTAACTAAATTCACATTCAATTGACTAAATCGAAACTTAAACTTTTTACACATTCAAAATTCACATATTTTAGATAGTAAATATTATATTCAAATAATTCGGTGATTCTCGGTTTAGCGGTCCCGAAACCGCTTTCCGACTAGGGTCACTTTAGGGCTGTCACAACTCTTCCCCACTTAAGAAATTTTCATCCCCGAAAATCTTACCGGTAAATAGGTTTGGGTATCGCTCTTTCATAGAGTTCTCTGGTTCCCAAGTAGCTTCTTCCATCCCGTGCTTGAGCCATAACACTTTTACTAACGGAACCCTTTTGTTTCGCAACTCTTTCACTTCACGAGCTAGAATACGAATCGGTTCTTCTTCATAACTCATATCGGATTGAATTTCAACCTCTGATGGATTAATTACGTGCGATGGATCAGATCTATAACGTCAAGCATCGAAACATGAAAGACGTTGTGAATCTTTTCAAGTTGAGGGCAAAACCAATCTATACGCAATCGACCAATTCGTTCGGATACTTCATATGGCCCTATGAACCTCGGACTCGCTTTGCCTTTACGGCCAAATCTAAGTATCTTTTCCAAGGTGAAACTTTAAGAAACACTTTGTCTCCCACCGAAACTCAATGTGTTTTCGTTTCAAATCGCAGATGACTTTTGGCGTCTGTGGCGGCCTTCGGACTTTCACGGATTACTTTTACTTTCTGTTGGCATCTTTAATCAAGTCAACTCCAAAATTTTTCTTTCACCGAAGTTCACCCAAAACAATGGCGCACGACATTTACGCCGTATAAAGCCTCGTAAGGTGCCATTTTAATACTCGATTGAAAACTATTGTTATAAGTGAATTCAATCAAAGGTAAATACCGCTCCCATGAACCACTGAACTCGAGGATGCAACATCTCAAAGATATCCTCAAGAATCGAATTATCCGCTCAGATTGACCATCGGTTTGTGGATGAAAAGTGGTCTTTGAAATGCAACTTGGTACCCAAAGCTTCTTGCAATTTCCTCCAAAATCGCGAGGTGAATCTCGGATCTCTATCTCGACACAATAGAAATTGGTACCCCATGTAGTCTCACAACTGAGAAACATACAATTCAAGCTAATTTATCCAATGAAAAATTCATGACGCACGGGGATAAAATGAGCCGATTTAGTCGGGTCTATCAACAACAACCCAAATTGCGTCTTTCTTACTTGTAGACAATGGTAACCTGCACACAAAATCCATCGTGACTCGATCCCACTTCCATTCAGAATCATGATCGGTTGAAGTAAACCCAGAGGCACTTGATGTTCCGCCTTCACCTTGACATACAAAACACTTCAAACAAAATCGAAATGTCTCGTTTCATCCCATGCCACCAAAATCGACGCCTCAAATCGTTGTACATTTTCGTACTCCCGGGTGAATTGACATTCGGCTACAATGAGCTTCATTTAGAATCATCAAAATGAGTTCGAATTTCTTGGAACACATAACCGACTTCTCGAACCTCAAACAATCATCATCATCAATTTGGAACTCGATTCCATATTCGTAACACATTCATTTCGTTTTGCAACCAATTCTTTATCGACTTTCTCGAGCTTCACGAATTTGATGCATCCACATTGGTTTGGCCTTTAATTCCGCCACTAACACATTGTCGGATAGAAATGCATAAGTATACATTCATCATTCGTAAAGCAAATAGTGATTTACGACTTAAAGCATCCGCAACCACATTAGCCTTTCCTGGGTGATAGTCAATGACAAGTTCATAATCTTTTAACAACTCGAGCCAACGTCTTTGTCGTCGAGATTTAAGTCTCTTTGGGTCATCAAATATTTGAGACTTTTGTGATCCGAAAATACATGGCACTTCTCACCAAATAAGTAATGTCGCCATATTTTCAAAGCAAAAACGATGGCAAAATGCTAATTCGAGATCATGGGTGGATAATTTTTCTCATGTGGCTTTAATTGTCTCGACGCATATGCTACAACTCGACCTTCTTGCATTAATACACAACCCAACCCAAGTCGGGAGGCATCACTATAAATGACAAATTCTTTGCTCGATTTCGTTTGCACTAAAATTGGAGCTTCATCAAATAAGTTTTGATTGATCAAACTTTTTTCGACACTTTTCCGTCCATTCGAACTTAACATCCTTTTGAAGTAGCTTCGTCATTGGCGTGGCTATCATCGAGAAACCTTTACAAATTTTGGTAGTAACCGGCAAGTCCCAAAAAGCTTCAACCTCGTAATATTTTCTGAGGCTTCCAGTTAAGTATGGCTGAAATTTTATTCGGATCAACTCGAATACCCGATGCGTGTATACCACATGACCCAAAAACTAACTTCTCTTAACTAGAACTCACACTTACCGAACTTAGCATATAATCATTTACTACCCGTAAAATTCGCAATACTAATCTCGTGTGCTCAAAGATGTTCTGGTCTCATCTCTTGAATAGACTAAGATGTCATCAATAAATACAACTACGAACCGGTCCAAATATCGTCTCAAGATCCGATTCATCAAATCCATAAATACCACGGGCATTAGTGAGCCCAAACGGCATCACTAAGAACTCATAGTGGCCATATCTCGCTCAAAGCAGTTTTAGGTATGTCGAATCTCGAACTCGCAGCTTGATAATAACCCGATCTCAAATCTATCTTTGAAAACACCAAGCTCCCTTCAGCTTGGTCAAACAAATCATCAATACGCAGTGGTAACGGATATTTATTCTTTACCGTCACTTTATTCAATCGACGATAGTCAATGCACAACCTCATGGTTCCGTCCTTCTTCTTTTCACAAACAATCTTTGGTGCACCCCAAGGTGAGAAACTTGGTCGAGCGAAACCTTTATCCGTCAACTCTTGCAATCGAGCTTTCAATTCCTTTAATTCCGTTGGTGCCATACGATGCGGAGCTATCGAAATCGGTGTAACCCGTGTACAAGCTCGATGCCAAACTCTACCTCCCGAACCGGTGGTAAACCCTGTAATTTTTGGGAAAAACATCGTGGTATTCACAAACCACCGTATGATTCGTGCTTCTTTTCTAATTCTTTGTCATCCCGTACATATGCAAGGTATGTTTCACACCCCTTTCTTACACATTTCTGAGCCAGCATCGACGATATTATCGCTGGCAACCTATTCGAGTCGGTAGACTCGATTCGGATAATCTCGTTACTTACACATCTCAAATCGATGGTTTTTCTTTTACAATTTACAATTGCATCATGTACGGTCAACCAATCCATACCGAGGATAACATCAAATTCATCAAACGGTAAAAGCATCAAATCGGCCGGAAAACAGAAACCTCGGATTACTAGAGGACATTTCTTGCACACTTTGTCGACAAGCACGTAACGACCCAAGGGATTTGACACCGATCATTTAACTCGGAGAGACTCAACGGTAGAGTCTCATGGATGCTAAGGTTTCACATACATATGAATGAGTAGAACCGTGGTCTATCAAAGCAATCACATCAAGATCAAAGAGAGTAAAAGTACCCGTAATAACATCCGCGAAGAGGCATCCTCGCGTGCGCGTATAGCATAAGCTCTAGCTGGAGCACGAGCCTCAGATCTGGTTGTGACATCTCTAGATCCTCTCTGACCTCCGCTAGCATTCCCCGCATTTCTAGATGGTCTACCACGAGCAGTAGTAGCTCCCGGTTTCCCACTCTGATTTACATTCTGTTCAGACATTTTCGGACAATCCTTGATGAAGTGGTGGTGATCCACACTTATAGCAGGAGCGGTCATGGAATCTACAACTCCCCGAATGCCATTTACCACAATGTCGACACTGACTGCCCCGTCGATCATTTCCCACACGGCAACCAAGTAGTAACTCGTGTACTCACAGGAGGTTGATCGCGATCTCGCCTTGAAAACCCGAAGTGTCTTTGGATCGGCCGAGTAATCATCTCTAAATTTCTTCGATAATCGTTGAAAGGGCTTTCCGATGATCTCTTACGAAACTCTTTGGCTCCCAATTCAGCTTTTCTTTTCTCCTTACCGAGCTCTTGGCTTTGCAAGCTCGCCGACAAGCACTACAAACTCTCCGATCTCTAAAATGCCAACATACAATTTTATATCTTCATTCAAACCATCTTCAAAACGTTTACACATTATAGCTTCAAGAAATGCATTCTCGAGCTGCATCTGGCTAAGCCTCACAAACTTTCGCTCATAATCGTGAATCGTCATGGAACCTTGTTTAAGTTCAAGAAATTCCTTTCGTTTTTGATCAATGAATCTGGATGATATACTTTTTCCGAAACTCGGTTTGAAAAAACTCCCAAGTTACCCGCTCTTTAGGCACAACAGAAATCAACGTATTCCACCAATAGTAGGCGGAATCACGTAACAGAGAGATAGTACACTTCAGGCATTCCTCGGGTGTGCAAGATAGTTCATCAAGTACCCGGATAGTGTTGTCCAACCAAAATTCAGCTTGTTCGGCATCATCTCTGTCCGTAGCTTTAAATTCGTGAGCTCCATGCTTTTTGGATTCACAATCTGGGGCTTATTTAACCTCATCCGTCGACACGGAGGTACAAAGAAAGTGTGAGAGGTATTAGTCGGGAGTGGGGTTGTGGAACAGCCCGTATTAGTTCGAATGTATTGGTTAAACCAATCATTCATCACATTATAAAAGGCTTGTCTAGCCTCATCATTTTGATTGCTCGCAACAGGTTGAGAGTCCATCGGCGCCGTCTTGCGCGGGAGCAGGCGCTACACTCTCCACATCGTCAGCTACCGCTCGATTGGGATCGGGATCCATTACTAACATAAACACACATTTAAATCGTCAAAAAAATCACCACACTATCAAATAATTACAAAATGGCATGTATAGCTAGACCCAAACGTATTACGATAGTCCTAGAATCGACTAAACCATGGCTCTGATACCAATAAAATGCAACACCCCGAGCCCGAGACCGTATAAAATGTAACACCCCGAGCCCGTGACCGTTACCGGGGTTGAAAACGAGGTATTTACGGACTTACTTCATTGGCTTACACAGTTCATTTTTAAAATTTCAGACATGCTGGCTAACTGCATCACGACCACTTTAAAAATCATATCTTGAGTTCCGAAGCTCGAAAACTTAATCCGTAAATTTTCCCTGAAACTAGACTCATGTATCTATCTACACATTTTTTTCTAGGATTTTTTATCGGGCCAAACAGTACAGTTTATTAGATTAAATCTCCCCTGTTACAGGGTTCGACTACACAGACCTTCATGCATTGCAACCTAAATATCTTCCTATACAGGGCTTCAAATCTTATGCCGTTTGTTTCTAAAGAAACTAGACTCAACAAGGAATCTGCACATATGGGGCATGACTTCTAATTATCTCTGGTTAATTTATAGTAAATTTTCAAAGTCAAAACAGGGAATCCAGAAATTGCTCTGGCCCTGTTTCATGAAAACCTAAATATCTCTTAACATATGACTCATTTGACCGTTTCGTTTCTTCCATAAGAAAGTAGATTCATCAAGGTTCGATTACATAATTTATTCACTAATTAACTCCATTCTTACAAATTTTAGCGATTTTTCAAATTTACCCCATTGATACTGTCAACATCTAACTTTAGGGTAAACTTCATCTATTGCCTAGTTTCCATGATTTAACTAACCCAATAGCATACATAACACAATTTATAACCGTGATTAACCATCCCAATGGTCGATCATTGCCAAAACATATCCGTACTTCTCGATAACCATATACATACACAATGATTATAACATTATGATTCGAATATGAACATAAGCCATTTTCGCATGGCTAACCAAATTTATACAATTCCAAAAGGTGCATGACCATACAAAAAGGGGTAGTCCTATACATGCCATTTCAAAGTTCAACAAAAAAATATACCAAAAAGGAGCGTTGATAGTGTATACGACTTCAATTTCAAAAATCCCGAGTCCGATAATGATTTAACCAAAATCTATAAAACAGAGATTTAAAGAAAACGAAGTAAGCATTTAATGCTTAGTAAGTTTTGAGCTATGAAATTAAACACAATTATAACGTAACATTGTATAGCTAAATGGATAATTTCACATGTACAATTTCTCAATATCTTGCTTATTCCATATTACCAACTTTTATATTCATGCACAAAAGATTAACTTAACCAAAGTCGTAGCTCATTTATCGATCGAGTGAGTACTATTTGCAAGGGATCATCTAAATCAATGCATAAACGAAACATACCTCATCGTTAGGATTTCATGAGCATTTTAATTTAAACTATGGCAGCATGATCACTCATTCTCAAGCCAAATACCTTCGGGGTTTAACCGGATATAGTTTCTCGCTCAAACGCCTTCGGGACATAGCCGGATATAGTAATTTGCACAAAGGCCTTCGGACGAGTCTTGGATATAGCAACTCGCACTAAAGCCTTCGGGACATAGCCGGATATAGTAACTCGCATTAAAGCCTTGGGACATAGCCCGGATATAGTAACTCGCATAAATGCCTTCGGGACTTAGCCCGGAACTAACAACTCGCACAAAGGCCTTCGGGACTTAGCCCGGTTAACATCCAAATATTCATGTACATATAAATAAATCAGAACACATCTATTTTTACATTTTCATAATAAGTTTCAAACACAAATTCACGTATTAAGCAACTCCATTTTCGACTCACTAGCCGCATACAAACAGCATGGTTTAGTTTGCTTTACGACACGATCTCTATACGCATACGGCTACCCTTCATACGTATAGACTAAGTAACTCATCATATAATTCAAGTAGAATCATCATATCGCCCTATATTTATTATGATCGTAAACTAAGTCTCGTTACTCGAAAACTTACCTCAGATGTTGTCGAACGATTTCGACGGCTATTCGACCACTTTTTCTTTTCCCCTATCCAAGTTTGATCCTCTAAGCTCTTGAGCTAAATCAAACAATTTACTTCCCAATCAAGCACAATTATATGGCATTCATATACATTTTTAGAACCAATTCACATGAATTAATTGTTCACCTAAGTCTATCATCATTTCAATTTCATAATTGTATACTTGGTAAGTTACATTAAACAATTATACTTATAGCTTTAATACACTTTATACTAGCCGAATGGTATCATCAAGATGTGCTCAACTCAATTAGCTTACCTTGGCCGAATATTCATGATAAATTTTAGTACCACAATAGCTCAACATTCCAACTCAATAGATTAACACTTATGACCGAAACTATGAATTCCTTATATCCTTACATGTATTTGGATGCATATGTTCAATATAATTTCTTCCTTAATCACACATAATCGACTAGAACAATGGAAGTCTTTAGCAATACTTAATTTAATATCAATTCAAATCAATTATAATACATTTGGGCATTCATTTTATTTATAAACTCAACTACCCAAATCACTCAAACTCCACATTTCATATTCGGCCTTAGCATCAAAATACTAGCCGATTCTTCACACTTTAAAGTCATACACCTATTAAAATCCTAGTTAGTTTAAGCAATCATTCACCTTTGTTTATCTAAAATTAACATGAACAAACACCATCACTCATATAAATTTTCATAGCCGAAAGTCTTAATCCATCCCACAATCAAAAATTTAACATGGGTTACTAATATAACTTAGTATCTCACTCAAGATTAAGCAAAATTTCAAGAATTAATATACTTTCTTACCTTAATGAAAGCTTAAGATAGCCGAAATTCCTTCCCCCTTCTTCTTCTTCACATTCGCCAAGGAGAAAGAAAATTTTAGCTTTGTTTTTATCACCTTCAATTTCTTATTACCCAATATCTCTTTTTCTTTTTATTATTTTATAATATAGAAAACCACTAACAAATAAATAAATACATATTTTATGCATATGATCCATCATGGCCGGCCACTACTCCCAATAGTGGAAAATTTGACATGCAAATCCTTGGTTTTTTTATAACTTGAACTAATAGGTCCTTTTAGATTAACCTAGCATATTTCAAAAGTGTCACTCAATAGTCCTACTAACTAAATTCACATTCAATTGACTAAATCGAAACTTAAACTTTTTACACATTCAAAATTCACATATTTTAGATAGTAAATATTATATTCAAATAATTCGGTGACTCGGTTTAGCGGTCCCGAAACCGCTTTCCGACTAGGGTCACTTTAGGGCTGTCACATGGATTCTCTATGATAGCTACACTGTAACGCCCCGAATTTGGGCCTAGAAGTATTAGATTTTGAGCATGGGAAAAGCTAGGAGACAACACATAAATAATTAATTTTACAAGGAGTGACGCAAATGTATGTCTTTCTCAGTGGTTAAGGTTTCTGGGAAGTGCCTGAGAAGTCTTGGGTTCAAGTCTAAGTAGGTACAAAAAAGTTTTGTTTTTGAAGGATTAAGCACTGTCTCTAGGCAATAGGCTTTTAAATAATTGTGGGGATAACATGTCATAAAAAGCCTGCTAGCCTAGTGGTAAGTGGCGTGTGGAGTATGCTAGTGGTCTGAGGTTTGAATCCCTACTTGTGCAAATGGAGATTATTTTTACTGTTGGCTATGGGAGGTGGTAGAGTTTGATTGAAACACTGCAGAGTGGGGTGGAGTTTGAATTGGTCATGGCAGGATTGTAGGAGGGAGTTGAGGAGAGATATGAGGAGAGATTTTAGGATGAAATCAAGAGGATTTGAAATGGAAAGGAGTTGGTGCCGAATTGGAATGTTGGCACAAGAAGAATTTGGCTTTGATACTCCCTATCCTCATTTTTTTCAGTTCCTATCAATTGTTGGGGGATCCTTTCACTCAGGGTTTTGGATAGCCGAATATTGCTTTTCTCTCACTCTCTATCTTATGGTTTTAGGCATTTCCTTTTGTGTCTTTGCTTATTCTTTGCTCCTCTCTCTTCTTCTGGCACTTTTGCTCTTTTCCCTCTACTTCCCACTCTCATATTCTTCGGCTTTTAACTTCTAGTGCTTGACCGATTCTCTTCTTATCTTCTCTCTCTCTCTCTCAATCTTGATACATGGTCGAATACTCTAGCCTTTCTTACCCTCACTGTGTCGACTTTTCCTTCGTTGCTATCTATCATTTCTGTGGTCATCCTTTACACTAGTTTCGTATGGGTAAGTCTGGCTCTTGTTTTACGTGCGCATCGTCATTCTTTCCTTTTTGTTTTGCTGACGTGTTGATAGTCCCCATCTAATGTACGTTTTACTACTAGGGGTGGTTTGTGCTAAGCCTCTGCCTCTGTTGCATGGGGTGATTGTTTTGGAAATAGAACGACTACTTTCCTTCTTTAGAGATGATTTTATGATTCGGTAAGTGGTTTATGCTTGGTTCAATCGGTTGTGAGAACAATATGATCAAGGTTAATAGATTTGGTTGATTTGCAGATAATAATTGAAGAAGGGGGAAAGATCATTCTTGATCAACGGTTTAGGTTTGTAGAGGCTTAAGGGTTCGAAACAAGGTATGTGATAAGTGATCTTTGGATTAGTAGTTTGGAAAGGAGTAGTATTAATTTCTTTACCTTGAGACTAATGGAATGGTTGTGGTTTGGATCAAGGTTTGGAATGCTCAAGGGGCTACGTGCGCATTATTGTAAACAGGTGTGTATTCACACACTGAATAGACTGTTGATCGGAAAAATGCTGAAAAGCCGAAAATATGGCGTATGATGCCACACGAGCGTACGATCACACGTGTGGTGAACAGAGCCCACGAGCATGGGCGTTAGATTATAGTGGTCACCACGAGCGCTTTCGTGGTCTTAGGTTGTTCTGGGCCTCGTTGGGCAGAAATGGGCCGTGTGGGCCTAATAGGCTCGTGGTGTCACACAGATAAAATGTATGTGATGTGGTAAGTGTTGTTTAGGCTGTGACGTTCACATAGCTGTGGCTGTTTCGGGGCTAAATGGGCCACACGAGTGTGTGGGCCCACTTGGGCTGAGAATGGGCCTTAGGCCCATTTACACCTTTATATCTGTTTAGGTTACTTAAGTCGCTCGAGGCGACAGTGGGTCATCTATTGGGTCGTTAAGACCTCAGTTTGTAAAATTACCGAAACACCCTTGTAGGGTGAAATGATTGTTTTGTCCTTGTGGGTAAATGACTGACTTGGACTATGAATTTGGCTGATTTGACAGTGATTGTATGACTGTATTTTAACTGACTTGGCTATGGTTGTATGACTGACGTGCTTTTAATATATGTTTAAATGTCTGTTACTGAGCATGGCCATTGTGCATACACGTGTGATGATTGAGCATGACATACAGGACATACTGCATGGGGTTGGGATACTATTACAAAGGAAGTGTACTGATATGGCCGCACGGGTCGCGCAAGACAACTGTGGACCTACTGATGGCTTTAGCCTACTATACTATACTGGTGGCATTGCCACATATTCTGTTACTGGCAGCACTGCTGCGCTTTTGATGGCTTTGTGCCACTACTGATGGCTTTGTGCGGCTACTCATGGCTTTGTGCCACTATTGATGGCTTCTTGTCGCTACTCATGGCTGTGTGCTGATCAGATTATCGCTGCTGATGGCTATATGCCGAACTTATTACAGTTACCGATGGCTTTGTGCCAATTATAATACCATTACTGAAGGCTTAAAGCTGTATATATTCGAGCAGCTTTGCTACGATTCCAGTTAGTGCTTCAATCGGTGCTAACATTGTAAGTGCAGGGATGGCATGGGTAAGTTATTCCCTACAAGTAGTACAGGGTTGGACGGAGGCAAGTACAGGGTTGGATGGGATAGCATGCATCCATGCATTCACACATTTTGTTTTAAAACTGAGATGGCCTAGGCCCAATTGAATCTGTTACGGGCTGTCCCAAAGGATAATGTATTGGGCTTTGGCCTACTTATGCTCTGAACTGGACTGTATTGTTACTGTTAAAGGGCTCTGGCCCAGACTTTTTTTGTTTTTGTATACTAACTATTAGTCTAATAAGGGGATTACACATTGAGTTTTCATAAACTCACCCCGTTTATTAACTGTGCAGGTAATCCCTAGCATTAGGAGGATCGGTGCTGCGAGGGACTCGGAGATGGCCACACTACTTTTTTTTTTGTTTTATTCTATTTGGCATTTATTTGCTATTAAAATTTATTTTGGGTTTAAATTATGTAATAAGGCCTCTCTAATTTTCTTGTTTTTAAATTTGGGTTTTTGTTTATTATGATATATATATCCGTTGAACGTAGAACGCGGTTTTTTAAAACGATAACTGTTTTCAAAACACTACGTTTTCGTAACACTTTTGAAATGCTTCCGCAACAAACAAAGTTTTTAAATTAAATACATTTTTAAATGGTTAATAAATGGTTATGATGATTGAAGTATTTAACAAAGAGATTTCAACTCAGAAACGATTTTCTACCAACAAGTCTAGTTTTCAAAAGACACTTCAATGTGACACGCCAGTTTCGGGCCTAACTTCTAGGCCGGGTTTGGGGTGTTACATACTCCAATGAAAAGGTTGTTGAAAAAGGATGTCAAGTTCAAATGAATAGAGAAGTGCCAACAGAGTTTTGAGAAATTAAAGGCTTTGTTGATCGAAGCTCCAATTTTAGTGCAACCGGAACCGAGAAAGGAGTTTGTGATGTATAGTGATGCATCCTTGAATGGGTTAGGATGTGTGCTCATGCAAAAAGGCAAGGTTATAGCCTATGCCTCGAGACAGCTAAAGCCACACGAGAGAAATTACCCGACGCACGATTTAGAGTTGGCCGCCATTGTGTTCTGCTGAAAATTTGAAGGCACCATTTGTATGGCGAGTGATGTCAGGTGTTTACCGACCATAAAAGTCTAAATTATTTGATGACTGAGAAGGATTTGAACTTATGGCAACGGCGATGGTTAGAGTTGATAAAAGACTACGAACTGGTGATTGACTACCACCTCGGAAAGGCTAATGTAGTAGTCGATGCATTGAGTAGGAAATCATTGTTTGCCTTGGGAGCTATGAATGCTCAGTTGTCAGTGGCTAATGATGGTTCGATTCTGGTAAAGTTGAGATCTAGACCGATGTTCCTAGAAGAGATTTACGAAGCTCAAAATAACGATAGTGAATTGCAAGCCAAGAAAGCACAGTGTGAGTTGGGTGTCAAATCAGAGTTTAGTATTGGCCCATGAAATCACTCATGATGGCCTCTACGATCGAACGCCCATGTTTAGTCACACGGACTACCACACGAGCGAGCGTACGCTCGTGTAGTGATATCATTCACTTGTTTTAGCTGTTACCGATTTCCATAGTTGGAATGGAGATTACACACTTGATCTAATCTTTGGCATGCAACAATCCTGAGATAAACCACACCTAAATCAAATGGCAATTCCATGCCCAACATTAGGCACACATAGAACCAATACCAATAAAGCAACAATCAAACGTCAGTTATGTTGCTTACCCTTACTGCTCCAAAAAGATATAGCCTACGATTCCGCTAGCAAACTGAGTTCGATGAGATTTGATGTTGTCAAATCAACATTCGACACCACAAAGGATTAGGAACTTAACATAATTAATGAATGAAATATTCCAAATCAATTGGGACACACTTTTTCCCCCTTACCAAAAAACTTACCAATCGAAATCAGTCCACTATGAACAGAAGCAACCAACGCCAACTTTACCCCTTTTCAGAGAAAAATCGAAAGGCAAGAGTGGGAAAAGGAAAAGTATTTAGTAACTGCACAAACGGAGAGGAACTACTAAGATTTGATTGAGAGAGGGAAAAAGAACAAAAGCTATTGGCCAAGAGAAACCGATTGAGAAAGAGGGAAGAATACAAATTCGACAAAGGAGAGAAAAGGTAACCGAATGTTAAGAGAGCAAGAGCCAAAACCTGAAAGTGTTGAGAGGGAGAGAAGATGAAGAAATCGGCCAAAGGGGAAAACCGATCGGACAAGGGGAATAATAGATATTCGGCCAAGCAAAAAAAGCAAAGATTGCAAAGAGGATGTCTGATGGAAGAGCACACTCGGAAAACAACTAAGAAAACAATGAGAAAATACCCAAAAAGGTATATAGCATAATCAGCCTCCAAACCAAAGAGTGAAAAGAACCAAAATGGTAACAACCACCAAAATGGAGAGCAATTGACAACCCAAAGCCAAATTCTGAGTGTTGGGAGTCCAAAGTCAGCACCAACACTCCCACTCCTTCAAAATCCCTTAATTTCCTCCCCAAATCTCTCCTCAAATCACTCAAATCGATCACTCCTCCCTCAACTACTCAATTTAAATTCCACTCAAACACTTCAATGTTCCAGTCAAACCACAATACCCCCACGGCACCAGCAGCAAAATAAAACACCTCCATGCGTCTAACAGCACTCGAACCTCAGACCTCATGGAACAACAACGCGCCACCTATCCCCTAGACCAATAGGCCCTTTCTGACATAAAGGACCCACATTTAGTTAAAAGCCTACTGCCTAGAGACAGTATTTATTCACATAAAAACAAAACTTTTGCATAAGCCAAGGCTTAAACCCAAGACTTCTCAGACACTTCCAAAAACACTTAACCGCTGAAGCAGACATGCATTTGTGTGACACAAACATACAAAAATAATTAATTAGGATTTTCGAGCATTACAGTTCATTTCTAAATGTTTTATTTGTCAGCAAGTTAAAGCTAAGCATCAGGTACCGTTTGGTTTATTGTAGCCGATTATGATTCCTAAGTGGAAATGGGATAGAGTGACTATAGATTTTGTTTCAAGTTTGCCCCTAACTCTGGATAAGAATGATGTGATCTGGGTTGTTGTTGACAGGTGGACAAAATTGACTCATTCAATTCCGGTACGAATGAATTATTAGCTAAGTTGTATATCTTCGAAATTGTGAGGTTACACGGAGTACCTATTTATATTGTTTTAGATAGAGATCCGAGGTTTGCATCACGACTTTGGAAGAAACTGCAAGACGCACTGGGTACAAAGTTACATTTTAGTACCATATTTCACCCACAAATGGATGGTCAATCTGAGCGAGTTATACAGATACTTGAGGATATGTTGAGATGTTGCATTCTTGAGTTCGAAGGTACGTGGGAAAAGAATTTGTCGTTGATTGAATTTGTATATAATAATAGTTTTCAATCAAGTATTAAAATGGCACCTTACGAATCTTTATATGGTCGAAAGTGTCGAGCACCGTTGTATTGGATTGAGTTTAGTCAGAATAAGATTCACAGGGTTGATCTGATTAGAGAGACTGAAGAAAAAGTGAAAGTGATCCGTGATAGTTTGAAAGCAGTATCGGATCGACAGAAATCTTACGCAGACTTGAAACGAAAAGATATTGAGTTTCAGATCGAAGATAGAGTGTTCTTAAAAGTATCTCCATGGAAGAAAATACTTCGATTTGGTCGTAAAGGCAAATTGAGTCTGCGATTCATAGGACCGTACGAGATTATCAAGCTAATTAGACTAGTAGCTTATCAGCTAGCATTATTGTCTAAGTTAGAAAAGATTTATAATGTGTTTCATGTATCGGTGCTTCAACAATACCGATCTGAACCTTCAAATGTCATTTCTCGATTGAAGTTGAGATTCAGTCAGATTTATTGTATAGTGAAGAACCAATCTGAATTCTAGCTCGTGAGATCAAAGAGTTGAGAAATAAGAAAATTGCATTAGTGAAAGTCTTATGGTATTGACACGAGGTTGAAGAAGCTACATAGGAACCCAAGGATGCTATGAGAAAACAATATCCAAACTTATTTGATGGTAAGATTTTTGGGGACGAAAATCTCTAAGGGGGAGAGTTGTAATAGTCCAATTTTAGCTAAATTGGAACAGTGGTTTTGGAACCACAAATCTGAGGTCGTGAAATTATTTTAATATTATTTTTGGTGTTTCCAACATGTGTATATATATCTGTGTGAAAATTTCGGGAGCTAATTTTATTGTTTAATAGCTCAATTTGATAAAAGGACTAAATCGCGTAAAATGCAAATGTTGCATTTTACTTATTAAAAGTGCTTAATTACCATGGCTTATTAAATTAAAGGTCCTTATGATGATAATATACCATTGATAAGGTTTCATTCATCTTCTTCAACTGAATAACAAAAGAAAAAGAAGTCATTAAGGCTTTCTAACATTCGGCCATTGCATGATTAAATAGGTAATTCCATTTAGCTCGGTTTGTGGTGATTTTTATGTTTTTGTGAACGTTGCTTTGAGTACTAGCTAGCCCATGCCTAAATTTTTGAAAGTGTTGATGATTTTGAAAGTTCCCATTGATGAATTCATTTTTTTATGATGTTTGATGATGAATTATGAAAGCTTGGTGCTCGATGCATATGTTTTATAAAGTGATTTTTAGTAAAAATGCATATTAGGGATTAAATTGAGAAAATTTTAAATTGAGGGGTTAAATTATGAAATAAAAGAAAGTTTTGGGTTTCTAGGGACTTACATGAAATTCAGCTAGGCTTGGGTGTCTAGTGGCCGTGTAAGTCACACAGCCTTGGCACATGAGAGTGCGTGGCCATTTCGAAGAGTACACGGGTTTGACACACGGGCGTGTGGTGGACCGTGTGGTGCAAGTCAGCATGTATGCCTTGTTTTCGTACGGCTTGTGACCCAGGCATGTCTGGTAGTCGTGTGAGGCACACGGCCTATTCACACAGGCGTGTGATCCTGAAATTAAAGAAAATTTTTTAAGTTTCTTAAAGTTTGTATATGTTATCAGTTTAGTCCCAAACCACATTTAAGTATGTTTTAAGGTCTCGTAGGACCTTACAAGGGACAATGTGAATGATTGGAATGAATGTTGATTATGAATGTTTAAATGTTTGTAAATGATGTGTAATTTCCAGTAATGCCTCATAACCCTATTCTAGTGACGGATACAGGTTAGGTGTGTTATAGAATTTTATATTGAATTAATACCGGGTACAACGCCAATATCAATAGCTCTGTATAGAATGGCTCCAACAGAGTTAAAAAAATTAAAAGCTCAGTTGCAGGAATTGACAGATAGAGGTTTTGCTAGATCGAGTTTTTCTCTTTGGGGCGCACAGTTGTTATTTGTGAAAAGGAAAGACAACATGATGAGAATGTGTATAGACTATCGATAGCTCAACAAAGTGATGATCAAGAATAAATACCCTTTGCCACGAATAGATGATTTATTTTTTAGTTAAAAGGGCCAACAATGTTTTTAAAAATTGATTGGAGATCGAGTTATTACCAGATGCGAGTGAAAGACTCAGATGTGCCAAAGACTCCATTTAAAATAAGGTACGAACACTACGAATTTCTTGTTATGCCTTTCGGACTAACAAATGAACCTGTTGTTTTTATGGACTTGATGAATCATATTTTCAAACTGTATTTAGACCGATTAGTACTTGTGTTTATTGATGACATTTTGATTTACTCTCAAGACGAATTAGAGCATGTCAAACATTTAAGAATCTTGTTACAAACTTTGAGAGATAAACAGTTGTTTGCAAAGTTCAGTAGGGCTACGAGAGGTTGGTTTTCTGGGACATATAGTTTATGCTGCAGGTATCCAAGTTGACTTGAACAAAAATTCTTCAATTATAGATTGGAAGCCTCCGAGAAATTTATTTGAAGTCCGTAGTTTTCTGGGACTAGCCGGCTATTATAGACGATTTGTGAAAGGTTTCTTGATGATTACGACTCTGATGATGTGATTGCTTCAGAAAAGTTTGAGTGGTCAGAAAAGTGCCAGTAGATCCTCGAACAGTTGAAAGCATTATTGACAGAGGCACCAGTGTTAGTTCAACCTAAGTCGGGTAATGAATTTGTAGGTTTCAGTGATGCATCGTTAAATGGCTTGGGTTGTGTTTTGATGCAGGAAGGCAAAGTTATAGCTTATGCCTCGAGACAGTTGAAGCTGCATGAAAAGAATTATCCAATGCACAATCTCAAATTAGTTGCGATAGTATTCGCATTGAAAATTTGGTGTCATTACTTGTTTGGTGAGAAATGCCATATTTATATCGACCATAAAAGTTTTGAAGTATCTAATGACTCAGAAAGATTTGAATTTGCAACAGCAGAGATGGTTAGAATTGCTAAAAGATTATGAATTAGTAATTGACTATCATCCGGGGAAAGTGAACGTAGTTGTTGATGCTTTGAGCCGAAAGTCTTTATTTGCTTTACGTGCTTTGAACACACAATTAGCTTTGTCTAACGATAGTTCGGTAGTAGCTGAGTTGAAAGCGAGATCGTTATTTCTACAACAGATTTTGAGGCTCAAAAATTTGATAATGAATTGCAAGCAAAACGGGTTCAGTGTGAGTCAATTTCTGATTTAGAGTTTCGTATAGGGCCTGATGACTGTTTGATGTTTCATGATAGAATATGTGCAGCAAGTTTTGAGCTCATTCAAAAGATTCTAAATGAAGCACACATTAGTCGTTTATTAGTACATCTGAGAAGCATGAAAATGTATAACGATTTGAAACAACTTTATTGGTGGCACAACATGAAACGCGATATCTTAGAATTTGTTTCAAAATGTTTGATTTATCAGCAAGTCAAAGCTGAGCATCAAGTGCCATTAGGTTTATTAC
The DNA here is from genome assembly GCA_025698475.1 of Gossypium anomalum. Classification (NCBI taxonomy): domain Eukaryota; kingdom Viridiplantae; phylum Streptophyta; class Magnoliopsida; order Malvales; family Malvaceae; genus Gossypium; species Gossypium anomalum. Next base: position 34,309,143 of record CM046959.1, on the reverse strand, counting down.
AGCCCACTATGATTCCTGAGTGGAAATGGGATAGAGTATTAATGGATTTTGTATTGGGTTTGCCCTTATTTCTGAAAAAGAAAGATGCGATCTGGGTTGTTGTTGACTGATTGACGAAATCAATTCATTTCATTCTGGTACGTACGGATAACTCACTTGATAAATTGGCAGAGTTGTATATCTCAGAGATTATTCGATTGCACAGAGTACCACTATCTATTGTTTCAGATAGGGATCCGAGATTCACTTCGTGATTTTGGAAGAAATTGCAAGAAGCTTTAGGTACAAAGTTACATTTTAGCATTGCATTTTATCCTCAAATGGATGGTTAATCTGAGCGAGATATTCAGATACTTGAGGATATGTTGCGATGTTGCATTTTTGAGTTTGAAGGTAGCTGGGAGAAATATCTACCGCTGATTGAATTTGCTTACCACAATAGTTTCCAATCAAGTATTAAAATGGCACCATGTGAAGATCTATACGGTCGTAAATGTAGAACACCGTTGTACTGAATTGAGCTTAGTGAGAATAAGATTCACGGGGTTGATTTGATCAGAGGAACAGAAGAGAAAGTGAAAATAATTCATGACAGTTTGAAAGCAGCTTCAAATCGACAGAAATCATATGCAAATTTGAAACAGAAAGATATTGAGTTTTAGATCTGAGATAAAGTGTTTTTGAAAGTGTCGCCTTGGAAAAAGATATTATGGTTTGGTCGAAAAGGAAAATTGAGTCTGCGATTCATCGGACCATATGAGATTATTAAGCAAATTGGGCTAGTGGCATACTGGTTATCCTTACCGTTTCAGTTAGAAAAGATACATAATTTGTTTCATGTGTCCATGCTTCAACGATACCGATCCGACCCTTCACATCTCATTTCCCCGAATAAGGTTGAAATTTAGTCTGATATGTCATATGCTGAAGAGCCAATTCAAATTTTAGCTCATGAGATCAAAGAGCTAAGAAAATAAGAGAATTGAATTTGTAAAAGTATTATGGCATCGTCACGAAGTTGAAGAAGCTACATGGGAACCCAAGGATGCTATGAAAAAGCTATACCCTAGCCTATTCATTGGTAAGATTTTCGAGGACGAAAATCCCTAAGAAGGGAGAGTTGTAATAGCCCGATTTTAGCTAAATCAGAATAGTGGTTTCAGAACCACAAATCCGATGTTAAAAAATTATTTTTATATTATTTTTGGTGTTTACAGCATGATAGTATGTGTGTGTGAAAATTTCGTGAGCTAATTTTATCGTTTAATTACTCAATTTGAAAAAAAGGACTAAATCATGTAAAATGCAAAAGTTGCATTCTACTTGTTAAAGGTGTTAAATAGCCATGATTTATTAAAGTTAAGGTCCTTATGTTGTAATTGGACCATTTTAATTGTGAGTAGACAAAGATGGACATTAATATGATGATTTTAAATGGTTTAGTAAAAGTTAAAATAGTAAAATGGTTAATTAATGATATATTAAATAAAATAAAACATAAAGCCATTCTTATTATCATCATTTTTGGCCGAATGAAGCATGAAGAGAAGCTAATTTAGGGTTGAAACATTCGGATACTTCAAGTTTCAATTGTAAGTCTGTTTTTGCTCAGTTTTTAATGATTTCTATGTTTTTGTGATCGTTGCATCTAGTACTAGCTAGCCCAGGGACTAATTTGCAAAACTGTTAAAGATTTAACATGTTGCCATTGTTGAATGCTTGAGTAATTTAATGATTGATGATAGATTATGAAGGTTTAATGATAGATTTAATAGTTTTGTAAAGTGATTTTTGACAAAGATGTCAAATAGGGATTAATTTGTGAAAATGTAAAATGTGGTAGTTAAATTTATGAATAAATTGAAAATATGGGCTGCTAGTAATACATGTTTAATTCGGCCAAGCATGGGTCTTATTGAATTATGTGAATTTTTATGTTTTGTGAAAGAAGGACTAAATTGTTAAAAATGTGAAAGTTTGAGGGCTAATGTGTAAAAATACGCAAATGAGTAATTTTGGACTAAATTGAATGAGTAGATAAATAAATAAGTTAATTTTCAATTCATATAGATCAAAAAAGAAAGAATTCAGATTTAGATCAGGGGAAAAGCAACGTTGTCGAATAGTTGATCTGATCAGTCAATTCCGAACACAAGGTAAGTTTGTATAATTGAACTTAAATGTGTACCTATCTATTTGATGGATGAAATTGAGTTAGTAATTATTCTATTGGATAAATGTTGAGATATTAGATGAAATGTATGAATTGAGTAAGGCAAGTTGCCGAATAAGACCATAGCCGGGCTATGGCAATCGAATAATAAGACCGTAGTTGGACTATGGCATTGGAAAATCGATGAAATTGTATCGTAAGCACTTATAAACCAGAGCGGTTTGATAAGAGTATTGATGAGCAATAGAAATGTATCGGTATAGGTATGTATGGAAAACTATTCAAGTATCGAGATAAATGAGGTTGAGAACTCATGAATATGGATATGAATAAATTTTATGTTAGTTTATGAATTGATGCCTTAAATGTTGATGATATTATCTATTTTGAATTGCTATATGAATGTTGTGATTATTTCATGATCACATATGGACTTACTAAGCTTTATATCGTACTCTTTTTAATTTTTGATATTCTATAGATCTACGAAGCTAGCTCAGATCCAGGAATCGTCACAGACTTCATCACACTATCGATCATCTATTTGGTACTTTTGAAGCTATGTTTATGGTATATGGAATGTATAGGCTTGAGTTATTTTGGTATGTTTGATGGATATGTATTTTGGCCATTTTATTTGGCATAAGATGATGAACTTGATGATGATTATGAATGTACAATTAGTTCTACTTTTAATGTTGGAAATAGACCTATAATGAATGAATGGGATTGAAGTGGTTATGTGTGTGTTTGGATTGGTTTTGCTAAATGATTTATACATGTGAATTATGCTTAGTAAAGCAAGTTAAACTGCTTGGTTTGTGAATAGGTAATTGGTATGGAATTGAGTATTGAATTTAGTTGAAATGGATATGGTATGTTTATGTATTTGTTGGTGAACTTTGGTTGCATATTTGTGACTTAAAATGATACCATTTCAGTTTACTTAGGTATGTGTAAAAAGGATGGCAAATTGGCTTTACAAATGGCCTATTTTTGTCCACACGGGCAGAGACACAGGCGTGTGTCTCAACCGTGTATGACACACGGTTAGGTTGCACGGCCGTGTATTCCCTGGTGTTGAAATTGAATTAAAGTCAGTATGCTCCACATGGTCTTACACACTGGCGTGTGACTGGTCGTGTGGTATAAGTCAGTATACCCCCTAAAGGGCACACGGGCTGGACACATGGATGTGTGGTTGGCCATGTGACCCAAGTCAGTATACTGTCTAGTTTTCACACGGCCTGGCACACGGGTGTGTCCTCGGCCGTTTGATGTAAGTCAGTATGTATGCCCTATTTCCACACGACCTAAGACATAGGCGTGTCTATTAGCCGTGTGAGGCACACGACCTATTCACACGAGTGTGTGACCCTTATATGATTGAAAACTTTTTAAGCTTTCCAAAATTTTCATATGTTATCGGTTTAGTCCTGAACCACTTCTAAAGCATGTTTAAGGCCTTGTAGGCCCTTATAAGGGACAAGGCGATTGTATTGAATGATTGTGAAAATGAATGCTTTATAATAATAAATCTAAGCTATATGTTTTGTATTGATTGGTAATACCTTGTGACCCTATTCTGGTAACAGATACGGGTTAGGGCTGTTACAACCTCACACAGTTTTGGTTCTTATTTAGACAGATGTCAGGTGCGATGATAATTCTGGATGCTATCTGGAATTAACTCATGCAGCGACATTAATGCTATAAGATAGCAAAATTAAGGGGAAACCGAGAGGTTAACAGAGCCCCATGCGCGATTTCATGGACTTGGGCCGTGTATTCGCCAACCAGGCCAAAATAGGCTAAACAGGCCCAATGGGCTGTAGGGCCCATAATAGACAAAATTGACAATTTGTTACTAAGTGATGAAAAAACCATATGATTGCATGAATATGAATGTGATTTGGGCTTAATGGGCTATACGAATGTGATTTGGGCCTAATGGGCCATATGAATGAGATTGGGCCTAGTGGGCCATATGCATGTATGTAGACACGTCTGGGCTTTGTAAGGGGTTTTGGGTCTAGTATTTGATAACTGCTTAAACAGGCATAAAACTTAAATAATTAATTAATTGTGACTGTGGACAATTCATAAGGTTAAGGTGTGGTAATGGGTATATGCATGTCTAGGATTGGATCTAGGGAGAGCTTGGTACATAAGCGGTCTTATTGACCCACCTCCTCCTCTCTAGATTCCAACCTGATGCATAGTATCTATTCGTTTAAGCCAACGAGGACTTGTTAACGGGCCAAGGTAAGTAATAACCCATAATAAAGAGAAATTACCGAAAAGCCCTTAAGGGCGAAAATGACTAAAATACCACTATATGTTGAATGTAAGATTTATGGATGTTACATGTATTCCTGCTGCATTCATATGATATTCTGTTTAGGTTGCATATGGGTTGGGAATTATGGAACGGAGGAAGTAAATGAGGATCGCATGGTTGCTGCCCAATATATGATTAGCAGCTTTGCTGCAACATTAGGTAATTTCGCAACTGGGCTACCATTGGGGTGTTTGGATGGGTGGGTCGATATTTATATCCCCATGGTGTGTAGCGGTTGGATGGGTGGGATCTGTGCATATTTGATTGCTTTACATCTGTTCTGATATTGAATTGGGCTGAGGCTCGAAAACACTTGCTATTACATGTTTTTCTATTTGCTTAGGGTTGTACACATTGAGTTTTCGAAAACTCACCCCCTCTTTTATTTTTCTCAGATGATCCTCAATAGGTGGTTCGAGGTAGGAGGGACTCCGAGGTGGCCAGCTAGCAAGACAACTTGGACTTGTTTTCTTTAGCATATAATTTTTAGTATTTTAAGTTATTTCAGTCTGGATTTTAATAAGGCCTTTTCTCTGGTTATTATTTCAAATTAGGTTTATTATTATTTTTATGCTTTATATTTGTTAGAAGTAGAACATGGTTTTACTAAACCATAACTGTTTTTAAATACCACGTTTTCGCAACTCAATTTTTAAATGACAAGTTTTCGTAGATCATCTGTTTTAAATAAAGTTTCCGCAACTGAAAAGAGATTTTACAAGGTAATTATTATCATACAAGATGGAATAGTTTTTATTTAAAGAAGGGTTTTCAATGAAAACAAGGTTTTCGATAAAACACATCAATGTGACACGCTAGATCTGACCATAACATCCTGGCTGGGTTTAGGGTGTTACATTTAGTGGTATAAGAGCCAGGTTGCAAAACTCGGGCTATGAAGTGGGCCTTATTATATAACAATGTTTTGGAAAAAAAATCTTGCTGTGCGGCACACCGAATCTCTGACGTAGAACTAAGTAAGTTCTTTTATTATTAAGCTTGTTTAATTTGATATGCTGTAGATAGTTAGTGGGCTACTGTAGGTGATTATACTGAAGCTTTTAGTTGGAGTGAAATTGAAGCCCGTAGGACTTTGAAACTGTAGAGGATTTACGTAAGCAACTTTCTTTTTAATACTTTCATAAAACATTAGCTTAATTATTGAAACTAAGACATCATAAAATTTCTAATCCAGATAATATGTGAATCAACGATCAGTGCTAGAAAAGGTGCAAGAGCTCGTGGCTGAGGTGCAGAAGTGTTAGGGCTGGTTCGTCGGCATCGGGCCATATGCCCAATGTTGGATTAGAAGAGGCTCCAGCCTCACCCGTGGCTAAGACTGGACCGTATGATCAGGCCGCGGGGGATGATGCATTGTCGCAGGCAACGCTGAGAATTTTGGAAAAGGTCGCAGGGCCCAATAATGGCTCAGGAAATCGGGGGTCAATTCTGGAGTGACTTTGATCAAATGGGGCTGAGATCTTTAAGGGCGTGGCTGGTGTAGTAGTCTGTGTTATTGGTTGGAAATTTCATGGACGAAATTTCTTTAAGGGGGTAGAGTTGTAACACCCCAAAAATCTCAAACTTTTTTTTTTTTTGGTTTTGATAAATGGTGTGCTTAATATTCCTAGTCAAGTGCTATTTATGTGATAATAGGCCTGGTTAAGTTTTGAGTTTGAACTTTTGGGGTGAAGGAAATTATAGTTTAATAATTAAAAGAACCTTGATGGCAAGCAGTTTGGGTTTTAAATAAATGAAGGAGGAATTGGACACAAGAAGCCTTGTGTTGGTAAGTAGTTTGGCAAGTAGCGTCACATGTGGGGCATAGAGTTGGCGTCACATGCATGGTAAGGAGGATTGGGGTTCGTATCCCTCCTTACTGAAGAGAAGGATTTATATTTGCTCAATAAATGGCCAGTAGTGGCGTTGGATGTGAACACTTAAGGGAGTGATCAGAGGAGAAATTTAAGGAAGGGATTAAGGAGTTATCAGGGAGAAAAGTTAGGAGATGAGAAGTGTAGAGAAGTGAAGACAAGTTGGGAATTTGGGGATAGGTAAATTCAGCTATAGTATATATAGGTGCCGATTTTAGGGATTCTAGGCTAATGTCAAATTCTTCCTTTCCATATTATCAAAAACACTTTTCTCTCCAAATATCTAAAAGCCGAAATCCCTTATTCTTTCTCTTTTATTTTGTGACGATTTCTTCCCTTCCTTTCTTATCAGACTCTTTTCTTTCTTGCTTCTAGTTACTTTCTTTAAAACCGAATATCTTTTGGCTAAAATCCTGTTGCGCCGTCAATTTTTCTTCAACGTTGGCCAATCGATTCTTGTGTAAGTGCTTTACTTTCTTTTAGTTGGTTATAAGTACTTTACTTTCTTTTAGTTGGTCTTCCTAGTACCGATTTCTTCTCCCCCTCTCTCTCTAAATCAATTTTGGTAGGGGACTAATATTGAATCTCGGATTTCAAATCTCTGCGGAATTGCTCCTTGGGCGTTTTGGGATTTTTGGTAAATATTCCTCTTTTATTGGCTAAGGTTGGCCGAATGGTCATGGATGATTTAAGGGTGACTAAAGATGATTGCGAGTCACTTGTTGTTTAGTTCTTAATGATTAAGATTGATGCAGATTTAAGAAATACTCATGATTAGTGATCAAGGAAGGGCTGTTAAGGCTTGTGGTTCAAGGTAAGGCAAAGGTGAGATTTTTGACTTTTGGTGATCGTATTTGATAAGTGTGTGATTAATCGTTGAGTGACATCGTATGTAGGTTCATGGCTGAGGAGATCGCAACACGTTTTAGTATCAGGTGCGTACATACACTGCACATACAAAGTAGATTGGCAAATCCTGAAATACTAAAAAGCTGAAATGCCGAAAAGCTGAAAGTTTAGCTACAATAGACTTTCGAGTGCGCGAACACTCGTAAGGGGAAACTGATAGGTTATCAGAGGCCCCATGTACGATTCCATGGAATTGGGCCATGTGTTGGCTAACCGGGCCATAATGGGCTAAATGGGCCCAATGGGCTGTAGGTGTAACGCCCCAAAAATCTCGAAACCCAAAAATCCCTAAATCTTGAAATTTTTTTGTTTTCAGTTTTGATAAAAATTGTGTTTTATGTTCCTAGCCATGTGATAATTATAGTAGGTCTTAATTAAGGTTTGAGTTCGAACCTAGGAATAAATAAAATTATAGTTTAATTATTAAAAGAATCAGGGTTGGCAAGTAGTTGGGCTTTTAAATAAAAATAGGAGAAAGTTAGCATCAAAAAGCCTTGTGGAGGAGTGGCTAAGTGACGCCACTTAGAGAGCAGGGAGGTTGCGTTAGTAGCTAGCAAGGAGATCCAAGGTTCGAATCCTAGCTTAGTATTTTTAGAAGTTTAATTTTGGCCTTCTAGAAGGATGGTAGTGGCGTGAAAGAGGACTCCAAGGGAAGTGTTCAGGAGAGAAAATTAAGGAAAAGATCAAGGGGTTATCAGAAAGAAAAATGAGGAGATGAGAAGGGAGAAGTGATGGAGCTGAATTTGGAATTGGGCATGGAAAATTCAGCTATAAGGGCTATAAATAGGGGCCGAATACAGGGTTCCCAGGCTACTGCCAAAATTTTTCTTCACTTTGTTGCCAGAAACCCTTTTCCCCAAAAGCCAAAAACTGTTTTGTTTTCTTTCTTTTCTTCCTGCCGATTTCTATTCTTCTCTACACAATTTTCTTTGTTTCAGTTAGCCGATTTCTTCTTCTACTCTTCTTCTTTAATCTATACCAAATAAACCTTATTCACCATACTAAATTTGAAAAGCCAAAAAGTCGAATCTCTCAAGGGCTGAATACTCTTTGACTGAATCTAGTGTAAGTGTTGCTCTTCCAATCAGTTTTCTTTGCTAGGTATCGATTATTTTCTCTCACTCTTTCAATCAACTTTGGTAGGGAATTAGTATCGGATCTCGGATCTTAGCTCTCTGCCGAATTACTCTTTAAGTGTTTGCGATTTTGGTAAGTATTCCTCATCCATTAGCTAAGGTTGGCCGAATAGCCATAGAAAGGTAAAGGGACTTGTGTTGGATACGAGTCACATATTATTCTAGTTTTAATAGTTACAATTGGTGCAAATCTAGGAGTTGGTCATGGTTAGTGAAGGGGTTGTTATACTTATCGCGCAAGGTAAGGTTAAGGTGAGATTCTGGCTTTGGGTAAAGTATTCGATAAGTATGTAAGATTAATCTTTAAGTGATATCGATTGTAGGTTTGGGCTAAGGAGATCGCATCACGCTTTCTTACCAGGTGTGTACATACATTGCACACAAAAGCAGATCTGCAAAAGCTGAAATGCCGAAAAGCTGAAAGTTTGGCTACGGTAGTCTTACGAATACTCGTAAGGAAGAGTTTGACAGGTTGCTTGAGACCCACGGGCGATTCCGTGGACTTGGGTTGTGATTTGGCCATACGGGCCGAAATGGGTTAAATGGGCCCGATGGGCTATCGGGCCCATGATAGGCAAAAACTGAATATGAATATGAATGTGACTGGGCCCAATGGGCCATATAAATGTGATTTGGGCCTAATGGGCCATATGCAAGTGATTTGGGCCTAATGGGCCATATGAGTATGATTGGGCTTAAGGGGCCAGATACAGGTATGTGAATTTGTTTGGGCTTTGTAAGGGGTTTTTTGGGCCTAGTATATGATAACTACGTAAAACTTAATTAATATATTACAACCGGGGACAAGTCATAGGGTTAAGATATGGCAACGGGTATATGCATGTCTAGGATTGGATCTAGGGAGAGTTTGGTACTTAAGCGGTCTTAATGACTCACCTCCTCTTCTCTGTAATCCTACCTGGTGCATAATATTCGTCCATCTTAGCTCTCAGGATTTGTTAACGGGCCAAGGTAAGTGGAAACCATAACTAAGGGAAAATTACTGAAATGCTCCTAAGGGTGAAAATGACCAAAATACCCCTAGGTGTTGAATGTAAGTTTATGGATGTGACATGTATGCATATGATGTTCTAATTAGGTTGCATATGGGATGGGAAATATGGAATGGAGGAAGTATATGAGGATCGCATGGTTGCTTGACAATCGTGGATCCACCGACGGCTTTTATAGCCCAATATGCAAATGAAGGTAGTTCTGCAACCGGGCTACCATGGTGTGTGGGCTGGGTGGGTCGATATTTATATCCCCACATGGTGTGACGGGGGACGGAGCTGGTGTGTAGCAGATGGATAATTTGGATGAGTTTGCATTGCATGTTTGATGATTCTTCTTTGAATGCTTCTTTTTTTGTTCCATTGAGGGTTGTACCACTGGGTTTGCGAAAACTCACCCCCTCTTTTATTTTATTTTCAGGTGATGCTCAGTAGAAGGTTCGATGTCAGGAGGGACTCTGAGTGGCCGGCTAGCAAGATAAATTAGACTTGGTTTTTTTTAAGCATTTAAGTTTTTATTTCTTTCTAAGTATGCTCAGACCAGATTGTAATAAGGTTTTCATTATGTTATTATTACTTGAATTATTATTATTATTTTCATTGTATCTACGAGAAGTCGAACATGGATTTTCTTAAGTTATATTATGTTTTCTACACTTTCGCAACTAAAATTTCTAAGTGCTTTATTTTCATCAAATCTTTTGTTTGAAAAAGTTTTTAGTTAAGGTTCTCTCTTATTTAAAGAAGGGTTTTCAATGAAAACACAGTTTTCACTAAAACACTTCAATGTTACATGCCAGATTCAGCCATAACGTCTGGGCCGGGTTTGGGGTGTTACAGTAGGGCCCATAATAGGCAAAATTGGCAATTTGTTACTAAGTGATGAAAAAACCATATGATTGCATGACTATGAATGTGATTTGGGCTTAATGGGCCATACGAATGTGATTTGGGCCTAACGGGCCATATGAATGAGATTGGGCCTAATGGGCCATATGCATGTATGTAGGCTCGTTTAGGCTTTGTAAGGGGTTTTGGGTCTAGTATCTGATAACTGCTTAAACAGACATAAAACTTAAATAATGAATTAATTGTGACCGTGGACAAGTCATAAGGTTAAAGTGTGGTAATGGGTATATGCGTGTCTAGGATTGGATCTAGGGAGAGTGTGGTACTTAAGCAGTCTTATTGACCCACCTCCTCCTCTTTGGATTCCTACCTGATGCATACTATCTGTTCGTGTTAGCTAACGAGGACTTGTTAACAGGCCAAGGTAAGTAATAACCCATAATAAAGAGAAATTACCGAAAAGCCCCTAAGGGCGAAAATGGCTAAAATACCCCTACGTGTTGAATGTAAGATTTATGGATGTTACATGTATACCTGCTGCATTTATATGATATTCTGTTTCGATTGCATATGGGTTGGGAATTATGGAACGGAGGAAGTATATGAGGATCGCATGGTTGCTTGATGACCGTAGATCCATCGATCGCCTTTTAAGCCCAATATATGATTAGTAGCTTTGCTGCAACGTTAGGTAGTGCCGCAACCGGGCTACCATTGGAGTGTTTGGATGGGTGGGTCGATATTTATACCCCCACATGGTGTGTATCGGGGGCTGGAGATAGTGTGTAGCAGTTGGATGGGTGGGATCTGTGCATATTTGATTGCTTTACATCTGTTCTGATATTGAATTGGGCTCAGGCTTGAAAACACTTGCTATTACATGTTTTTCTATTTGCCTAGGTTGTACACACTGAGTTTTCGAAAACTCACCCCCTCTTTTATTTTTCTCAGTTGATCCTCAGTAGGTGGTTCGACGGTAGGAAGGACTCCGAGGTGGCCAGCTAGCAAGACGACTTGGACTTGTTTTCTTTAGCATATAATTTCTATTATTTTAAGTTATTTCAGTCTGGATTTTAATAAGGCCTTTCCTCTGGTTATTATTTCAAATTAGGTTTATTATTATTTTTATGCTTTAGATTTGTTAGAAGTAGAACATGGTTTTACTAAAACATAACTGTTTTTAAATACCATGTTTTCGCAACTCAATTTTTAAATGACAAGTTTTCGTAGATATCTGTTTTAAATAAAGTTTTCACAACTGAAAAGATATTTTACAAGGTAATTATTATCATACAAGAAGGAATAGTTTTTATTTAAAGAAGGGTTTTCAATGAAAACAAGGTTTTCGATAAAATACATCAATGTGACACACTGGATCTGGCCATACCATCCGAGCTGGGTTTGGGGTGTTACATTTAGTGGTATCAGAGTCTGGTTGCAAAACTCGGGCGATAAAGTGGGCCTTCTTATATAACAATGTTTTGGAAAAAAACTTGCTGTGCGGTACACTGAGTCTTCGACGTCGAACCAAGTAGGTTCTGTTATTATTAAGCTTGTTTAATTTGATAAGCTGTAGATAGTTAGTGGGCTACTTTAGGTGATTATACTAAGGCTTTTAGTTTGAGTGAAACTGAAGCCCGTAGGACCTTGAAACTGTAGAGGATTTATGAAAAAAACTTTCTTTTTAATACTTTCATAAAAAATCGGCTTAATTATTGAAACTAAAACTTCATAAAATTTCTAATCCAGATAATACGTGAATCAACAATCAGTGCTAAAAGAGGTGCAAGAACTCATGGCAGAGGCCGTGGAAGTGTTAGGGCTGGATCGTCAGCATCGTGCCATATGCCCAATGTTGGAGTAGAAGAGGCTCCCACCTCACCCGTGGTGAGACTAGACTGTATGATCTGGTCGCGGGGGATGATGCATTGTTGCAGGCAATGCTAAAAATTTTGGAAAAGGTCATAGGGCCCAATAATGGCTCAGGAAATCAGGGGTCAATTCCGGAGTGACTTCAATCAAATGGGGCTGAGATCTTTAAGGGCGTGGCTGGTGTGGTAGTCTGTGTTATTAGTTGGAAATTTCGTGGACGAAATTTCTTTAAGGGGGTAGAGTTGTAACGCCCCAAAAATCCTGAACTTTTTTTCTTTTTCGATTTTGATAAAAGGTGTGCTTAATATTCCTAGTCAAGTGCTATTTATTGATAATAGGCCTGGTTAAGTTTTGAGTTCGAACTTTGGGGTGAAAGAAATTATAGTTTAATAATTAAAAGAACCTTGATGGCAAGTAGTTTGGGTTTTAAATAAATGAAGGAGGAATTGGACACAAGGAGCCTCGTGTTGGAGTGGCAAGTAGCATCCATATGGGGCTTAGAGGTGGCGTCACATGCATGGCAAGGGGGTTTGGGGTTCGAATCCCTCCTTGCAGAAAAGAAAGATTTATTTTTTCTCAATAAATGACCAGTAGTGGCGTTAGATGTGAACTCTGAAGGGAGTGATCAGAGGAGAAATTTTAAGAAGGGATTAAAGAGTTATCAGGGAGAAAAGTTAGGAGATGAGAAGTGTAGAGAAGTGGAGCCGAATTGGGAATTTGGGGATAGGTAAATTCGGCTATAGTCTATATAGGTGCCGATTTTGGAGATTCTAGGCTAATGCTGAATTCTTCCTTTCTATATTATAGAAAACACTTTTCTCTCCAAATATCTAAAAGTCGAAATCCCTTATTCTTTCTCTTTTATTTTGTGCCAATTTCTTCCCTTCCTTTCTCATTAGACTCTTTTCTTTCTTGCTCCTAGTTACTTTCTCTAAAGTCGAATATCTTTTGGCCAAAATCCTATTGCGCCGCCAATTTTTCATCAATGTTGGTCGATCGATTCTTGTGTAAGTTCTTTACTTTCTTTTAGTTGATCTTCCTAGTATCGATTTCTTCTCTCCTTCACTCTTTCTAAATCGATTTTGGTAGGGGATTAATATCGAATCTCGAATTTCAGATCTCTACCGAATTGCTCCTTAGCCATTTTGGGTAAATATTCCTCTTTTATTGGTTAAGGTTGGCCGAATGGTCATGGATGATTTAAGAGTGGCTAAAGATGATTTTGAGTCACTTGTTGTTTAGTTCTTAATGATTAAGATTGATGCAGATTTAAGAAATACTCATGATCAGTGATCAAGGAAGGGCTGTTAAGGCTTGTCATTCAAGGTAAGGCAAAGGTGAGATTTTTGGCTTTTGGTGATCGTATTTGATAAGTGTGTGATTAATCGTTGAGTGACATCGTTTGTAGGTTCGTGGCTGAGGAGATTGCAGCACGTTTTAGTATCAGGTGTGTACATACACTGCACACACACAGTAGATCGGCAAATCCCGAAATACCGAAAAGCCAAAATGCTGAAAACCTAAAAGTTTTGCTACGATAGACTTGCGAGTGCGTGAACACTCGTAAGAGGAAATCGATAGGTTATTAGAGGCCTCATGTGCGATTCTGTGGACTTGGGCCGTGTATTGGCCAATCGGGCCAAAATGGGCTAAATGGGCCCAATGGGCTGTAGGGCCCATAATAGGCAAAATTGGTAATTTGTTACTAAGTGATGAAAAAAACCATATGATTGCATGACTATGAATGTGATTTGGGCTTAATGCGCCATACGAATGTGATTTGGGCCTAATGGGCCATATGAAGGAGATTAGGCCTAGTGGGCCATATGCATGTAGGTAGATTCGTTTGGGCTTTGTAAGGGGTTTTGGGTCTAGTATCTGATAACTGCTTAAATAGACATAAAACTTAAATAATTAATTAATTTTGACCGTGGACAAGTCATAAGGTTAAGGTGTGGTAATAGGTATATGCATGTCTAGGATTGGATCTAGGGAGAGCGTGGTACTTAAGCGGTCTTATTGACCCACCTCCTCCTCTCTGGATTCCTACCTGATGTATACTTTCTGTTCATTTTAGCCAACAAGGACTTGTTAACGAGCCAAGGTAAGTAATAACCCATAATAAAGAGAAATTACCGAAAAGCCCCTAAGGGCAAAAATGACTAAAATACCCCTATGTGTTGAATGTAAGATTTATAGATGTTACATGTATACCTGTTGCATTCATATGATATTTTATTTAGGTTGCATATGGGTTGGGAATTATGGAACGGAGGAAGTATATGAGGATCGCATGGTTGCTTGACGACCGTGGATCCACCGATGGCTTTTTAAGCCCAATATATGATTAGCAGCTTTGCTACAACGTCAGGTAGTACCGCAACCGGGCTACCATTGGAGTGTTTGGATAGGTGGGTTGATATTTATATCCCCACATGGTGTGTATCAGGGGATGGAGATGGTGTGTAGCAGTTGGATGGGTAGGATCTGTGCATATTTGATTGCTTTACATCTGTTCTGATATTGAACTGGGCTCAGGCTTGAAAACACTTGCTATTACATGTTTTTCTATTTGCCTAGGGTTGTACACACTGAGTTTTCGAAAACTCACCCCCTCTTTTATTTTTCTCAGATGATCCTCAGTAGGTGGTTCGACAGTAGGAAGGACTCCGAGGTGGCCAGCTAGCAAGACGACTTGGACTTGTTTTCTTTAGCATATAATTTTTTGTGTTTTAAGTTATTTCAGTTCGGATTGTAATAAGGCCTTTCCTCTGGTTATTATTTCAAATTAGGTTTATTATTAATTTTATGCCGTATATTTGTTAGAAGTAGAACGTGGTTTTCCTAAACAATAACTATTTTTAAATACCACGTTTCCGTAACTCAATTTTTAAATGACAAGTTTTCGTAGATTATCTGTTTTAAATAAAGCTTCCGCAACTGAAAAGGGATTTTACAAGGTAAGTATTATCAAACAAGAAGGAATAGTTTTTATTTAAAGAAGGGTTTTCAATGAAAATAATGTTTTTGATAGAACACTTTAATGTGACACGCTGGATCTGGCCATAACGTCCGGGCTGAGTTTGGGGTGTTACAACTCAGACATTACGAAAACTGTTTGCAGAACAAGGTACGACCACTATGAATTTTTAGTTATGCATTTCGGATTAACTAACGTACCTGCTATCTTTATGGATTAGATGAACAGAATTTTTAGACTGTATTTAGATCAATTTGTTGTTGTTTTCATTGATGACATATTAATTTATTCACGTGATGAATCCGAATATGCCAAGCATTTGAGAATAGTACTACAGATTCTGCGAGATAAACAGTTGTATGCGAAGTTCAGTAAATGTGAATTTTGGCTGCGAGAAGTTGGTAGCATCTGGTATCCGAGTTGATCCGAGCTAAATTTTAGCTATTCTGGATTGGAAACCTCCGAGGAATGTCTTTGAAGTCCGCAGTTTTCTAAGACTTACTGGTTATTATAGAAGATTCATAAAAGGCTTTTCTATGATTACGGCTCCATTAACAAAGCTGCTTCAAAAAGATGTTAAATTTGAGTGGTCAGAAGAGTGTCAGAACAGTTTCGATCAGTTGAAAACTCTGTTGACTAAAGCTATGGTATTGGTACAACCTGAATCGGGTAAAGAATTTGTGATCTACAGTGATCCTTCATTGATCGGTTTGGGATGTGTTTTAATGCAAGAAGGCAAAGTCATTGCTTATGCTTCGAGACAGTTGAAGCCGCATGAAAAGAACTATCCGACACACAACCTTGAGTTAGCTGCGATTGTGTTTGCTCTAAAGATATGGCGCCACTATCTGTTTGGTGAGAAATGTCACATATATTCTGATCATAAGAGTTTGAAATATCTAATGACTAAGAAAGATTTGAATCTGCGACAGAGAAGATCGTTAGACCTGCTAAAAGACTATGAACTTGTAATTGATTATCATCCGGGAAAAGCAAATGTTGTTGCTGATGCTTTGAGTCAAAAATCATTATTTGCTCTGCGTATGATGAGTGCTCATTTGGTTCTGTCCAATGATGGTTTAGTTTTACCGGATTTAAAAGCGAGACCTTTATTTTTACAACAAATTATCGAAGCTCAGAAGATTGATAATGAGATTTTAGCTAAACGAGCTCAGTGTGATGTAGAGTCTGATTCAGAATTCAGAGTTGAAAAAGATGATTGTCTGAGGTTCCAAGATAGAATTTGTGTTCCGAGAAATTCAGAGTTAATTCAGATGATTCTGAGTGAAGCTCATAACAGTCGGTTATGCATTCGGGTAGTACGAAAATGTATAATGATCTGAAATAGCATTACTGGTGGTCTAGAATGAAGAGAGATATCTCTGACTTTGTTTCTAAATGTTTGATCTATCAGCAAGGTAAAGCTGCACATCAGGTGCCATCTGGTTTGCTACAACCGATTGTGGTTCCGGAGTGGAAATGGGATCGAGTGAAAATGAACTTTGTTTTAGGTTTGTCCCTGTCTCCAAGAAAGAAAGATGCTATCTGGGTTATAGATGCTATTTGGGTTATAGTTGATCGTTTGATGAAATTTGCTCATTTTATTCTGATTCGATCCGATTACTCCCTTGATAAATTAGCTGAGTTATACATTTCCGATATCGTGAGATTACATGGTGTGCCATTGTCTATAGTGTCAGACAGAGATTCGAGATTTACATCACAACTTTGGAAGAAATTACAAGATGCTCTGGGTACTAATTTGCACTTCAGTACTGCTTTTCATCCGCAAATAGACGGTCAATCCGAGCAGATTATTTAGACACTTGAGGATATGTTGAGATGTTACATTCTTAAGTTTGAAGGTATGTGGGAACAGTATCTGCCTTTGATTGAATTCGCTTATAATAATACTTTTCAGTCGAGCATTAAAATGGCACTGTACGAAGCTTTATATGGTCGTAAATGCTGTACACCTTTGTATTGGACTGAGCTCAGGGAAAATAAGATTCACGGGGTTGATTTAATAAAAGAAACTGAACAGAAAGTAAAAGTGATCTGAGATAGTTTCAAAGCAGCTTCTGATCGTCAAAAATCATATGCAAATTTGAAAAGAAAAGACATTGAGTTTGAGATCTACGAAAAAGTGTATTTAATGGTATCTCCGTGGAAGAAAGTGCTTCGGTTCGGTAGAAAAGGCAAATTGAGTCCGAGGTTCATCGGGCTGTACGAGATTATCGAGCGTATTAGGCCGGTAGCATATAGATTGTTGTTGCCATCAGAGTTAGAAAATATTCATAATGTGTTCACGTATCAATGCTTCGACGATACAGATCCAATCCTTCGCATGTGATTCCTTCGTCTGAGATTGAGGTTCAGTCTGAGATGACTTACGAAGAAAAACTGAACTGTATCTTAGCTCGCGAGGTTAAAGAACTGTAAAATAAGAAAATTTCATTAGTAAAAGTGATGTGGTATCGACACGGTATTGAAGAGGCCACGTGGGAGCCTGAAGATGCTATGAGACAGCAATATCCGAATCTGTTTAACGGTAAGATTTTCGGGGATGAAAATAGCTAAGGGGGAGAAATGTAACAGTCCAGTTTAGACTCTAGTCAGAATAATATCCGAGTCAGAAAAATGTTTAAATATTATTTTCCGTGCTTTTGATATGTGAATTAGCATCTGTGAAAATTCTGTATGAAAATTTAATTGTTTGTGTGCTTAATTTGATAAAAAGACCTAATCACGTAAAAAGTAAAGGTTGCCTACTATATGTTAAAAGTGCCTATTTGATTTGGCTTTATAAATGAGAGGTCCTTATGTGGTTATTTGACTATTGGAAGTTTGAATGGACAAACATGTCCATATTTGATGTATTTTTAATGTATGTTCATTAAGGGCAAACTTGGTAATTGAATATTAAGCTTAATTAAAATAAAACAAAAGTCATATTTTAGTTTATTTTAATCTATGGTTGCCGAAAATACTAAGTAAAAGAAAAGAAAAGGATAGCTAGGGTTCGACTAAGGAAAATCTTGATTAAGGTATGGTTTTTGTTCGATTTTTGATAATTTTTATATTTTTGTAATCGTTGCTTCGTATACTATCGAACCCATGCCTCAACTTCTGATTTTGTTAATGATTTTGAAATGTGCCATGGATGAAGTCATGAGCTTTGTGATGTTATATGTTGAAATATGAAAGCTTGATGTTGGGTTTACATGTTTTGTCTTTGGATTTTTTATGAATTTGAGTAATTTGGGCTAAATTGTAAAAGTATTATCTTGAGGGACTACAATGTGAGATAAATGAAATGTGTGGATTTGTATGAGAGTTATGAAAATTTGGCTAAGCTTGTGTATAAGCAAATTATGTGTATTTTGTGATTTTGTAAATTAGGGACTGAAGTGTCGAAATGCGAAAATGTGAGGGCTAGTTTGCAAAATGCCCTAAATATGTGTCTATGGATTGTTTTGAATGATTTGGTGAATAAAATTGTTAAATTTGAATTTATATAGATCAAGAATTAAAGAATACGAACTTAGATCGGGGGAAGTCGAAAGTTGTTCAATAGTTGACTCTGTTATTCAAATTCATACGAGGTAAGTAGATATACAAATAAGCTTGTTTGAATTGATTTATTATTATTATGCATTTGATATTGAATTGTGATGAATGAATGTCCGAGCAAAATATGTGCTATCCGAGAAAGTATCGACAAAGTTTCGACGTCTGAAAAGCCCCGTACGAACCTTAGGAATAGTTAGGATACATATGTCATGACATAGGATTTCCAATATCTATTCTGTGTGTAAGACCATGTCTATGACATTGGCAACGACTTTTGTTTTGTGTGTAAGACCATGTTTGGGACATCGGCATCGTATCTGATTTCGTGTGAGACCCTGTCTGGGACAGTGGCATCAATGTTTGATCACATGTAAGGCCACATCTGGGATGTTGGCATTGTATATGCTTTCTGAGCTTTTTGCGTATCCTTACGTTTTTGAATGTTTCAAACAGGCATTCCGAGAAATGAATGACTTTGTGAAATGCATATTCGATTTAGGTACGGTTGAATTGTCCATTATGTTGAGAATGAAAGGTAAGTATATGTATCTTTGAGAACATATGTATTATTGATGAACCATGTGATATATGATAGTACTTTGGTCAAAAAGTACATTTATTCTTGATGTTTTTGTGTTTCTGTTGATAAGTTTATTTGTATATGGCTTACTAAGCTTTTGAAAGCTTACTTTATGTGTATTTGCATTGTTTTATAGATATCGAAGCTTCTGTGAGCTTGGGGATCGTCGAGGATTGTCACCGCACTATCGAACCTTATTTTGGTACTTTGAAAATGTATATATTAAAGTATGGCATGTATAGGCTAGAAGTTGTGAGATTATGTTTTGTGATGTAAATATTTAGCCATGTGATATGGCTTGGTATGGTTGTGAATATGTCATGGTTTTAGTATAAGAAATGTGATGCAATATGATATGTTTGGTGATTTTATATATGGATATAAGAAATGGTAAGATTGGTAAGTTTTGGTAAATTTGAGCATGGGATTGAATGATGTATAGAAAGAAATGTTTTGATATGCTTTTGTCTTATGTTTTGACATAGATTAGTAAGGCTTATGAGCATGGATTTGGGTGGCAATAATATGACATGAATGGCTTATGTTTTGGTTTGGTATAGATATTGGCTGAATTGGTTGTGCATATATGCTTGATTTGGTGCTTATAGGTTGACCCAAATTGGGGTGGCAAACTGGCTATTCAAATGGCCTACTTTTTTCCACACGGGCGTGTGTCTCAGTTGTGTGCGACACACAGTCACGTTACACGGTCGTGTGTCCCCTGGGGTACCCTGTGAATTAAAGTCAGTATACCCTCCAATTTTGACAGGGCCTAGACACACGGACGTGTCTATTGGTTGTGTATGGCACACGGGTTGGCACACGGGCATGTGGTCGGCTGTGTGGCCAGTCAGTAGCCTCCCTAATTTTCACACGGCTAGGCACACGGGCGTGTATTGTGGCGGTGTGGACAACCAGTATGTATGCCCTGTTTTTCCATGGCTTAGACACACGGGCGTGTCTAAAGCCGTGTAAGGCACATGGCCTGTTCACACGGGCGTGTGACCTTTAAAAAGTTGAAATTTTTTCTAAGTTTTGAAACTTTCATATGTTATCGAATTAATCCTGAACGCATGAGTTAGACATCATATGATCGTTTACAGTTTATATTGAATATAAATGATCTATGTTTATTGAAATGAGATGATATCTGTTATGCGATTGTTTTGCTCTAAGTTACAAGTCCGGTGATACCTCTTAACCTATTCCAGTGACGGTTACGGGTTAGGGGTGTTACATTAGCATAAAACTCACGTACTAGTGGAGGAGAGTAGCTACCGGGATGGGTGCAAAAAGTTTCCCACTTTAACTTCGAGATGGTTTTGGAGACTTGTTTACCCAAGTTTTGTTGTGGCAAAAGGGAAATGCCCCACTTGGGATGGAAGTTTCACTTCAATATGTTGTCATGAAATCGTTCCTTTCCCTACACTGGCCTGGAGGATTCCGATTCACGGACTTTGGTAGCAGAGTACGCATGTTCTGTAACACCCTTAACCCGTATCCGTCGTTGGAACAGGGTTTCAGAGTATTACCAAAACTTTTAAAAACATTACGAATAAATCATGTAAGTTACTATTTGAATTCCTAGATCATTCATAATGTCTCGTAAATGGACCCTCGATGTCCAATACGAGCATTACAATCGAGTCGGGACTTAATCGAAACCTCTAAGAATTTTTCCCGACATCTCAAAATTTTTCCAAGGTGCAGGGCTCACACGCCCGTGCTAGAGGCCGTGTTCGACCCCTTGTAATTCTCTGACTTGTGGATACGGCTGTGCCACATGCCCGTGTGCTAGGTCGTGTGGTTTATTAATTCATTCCGAATTTAGGTGCAGGTTTCACACAGCCAAGACGCATGCTCGTGTTCTAGGCTGCGTAGTACACACGGTTGAGACACATGCCTATGCCTCTGCCCGTGTGCTCTATTCTGAGCATTCTGTTTCTTAAAAGTTAAGGTGAAAGGGAGATATGGCCTAACTACACGCCCATGTACCTGTAAACGGAGAAATATATAGGATTTTTCCTATGTCATTTATCACCTTTTTATTTAAAATTCTTGTTAAAACTAAGTAATTGTTTAATAAATTAATGAAATATGTGAAAATATGAAATTAGGACGTAGAAATTATTAAAATTTAATTTTATGCTTTATTATATAGTTTTCATGCAATAAATGGCTTATTTTATACTAATTTGAATAAAATATATATTTTAAGACATAAAGTAGGCCATGCATGATTAAATTAAATAATAAAATATAAAATTATATTTAATAATTCATTTTAAAATATTTCATTAATAATTTGGGTTTTAAATTAATTAATAAAATTGAATAAATTTTATTCTTTGGTCCTCTAACTTGTTGATTTATTATGGCCAGGTTTGATAGCTTTGCTGGATTATAAAACCGTCCAAATTGGGGACCAAGTCAACCCAAAATTTGGCTGCACATGGCTGTCCATAAACCACTTTTTGGTTTAATTGCACAAGGTCCTTGAAGAGTTAAAGAAATTAGAGATTTACCTAAAGATTTACACCTGACCGAGTCTCAGTCCTAAGTTGTTGTGGCACTCAAATTGACAAAAAATCAAGTAAAAATCAGCTCAACTTCCTCAATTTATGGCCAGCCACCCATGGAAGATGCTGCAAAAGATGAAAACCCCTATTTTTAGTAAACTATCCCCCTCTCCTCACCTATAAATAAGACATCATTCTTACATTTTTACTCATCCCTCATCATTCATCATTCTCTCCTCTCTAAATTCTCTTAGCATTCTTCTTTTCTCCCTACACCTATCATCATCTTTTCATAGAGATTTTAGCATTTGAGCCTCTTAAAGAACCCTTGGTTGGCCACCTTGAAAAGCCATCAGCAAAGGAGCGAAGCAAAGGAATAAATGAGCCTCGTCAGTCATAGTCTTGGGTGACAGCCACTCTGAATTGGGTTTAATCTTTCTTTTCTTTAATTTAATTTAGAGATGTTTGCTATGTGTTCTTTTTTCTTGTTTACAACAATGTTAGCTTAATTTTATTTAAGCTAGGATGATTATTTTGATTAAATAATATTTATTAGATTCATGCTTATCATGTTTTTAATTAAAATCAAGTCTGTATTTCGTTCATACGTGATTGAATGCACCTGAATTAGCTGAGCGATCCTAATCAGACGACGACTAGTGGACACATAATTGAAATGTGCATGCTCAATTTAGATCGTAACTCGATTAAGTTGCAGGTTGCATAACAACCCTAACCAGGCTCTGTTATCTGCATAGTTTTTAGATTTATGTGATTAAACTATTTCAAACCTAACAAGTCCCTGTTACCTCGCATGAATACTAAGAAACCCTTAGTAAATAAGGATCAGTAAAATGTGTATTTACTAAGTAAAGGATTTTGAAAGGACCTAACGTGGTTTCCAAACTCATGAAAGATCGAACTGCCATGGAATGTTTTTCCGAATATTATTAAACATGTTGATAATAAATTGAGTTTGATTAAATTAATTGTCCTAGTTTATTAATGTTATAATTGTTGCAAATTGTGTTTAATTTTGCTAAAATCTATTTCATTCATACAGTTTGCATGCTTAGGGTAATTTGCATTAGGGATCATTGCATTTAGTTTAATATATTTAATTTTAATCATCACTTCTCAACCATATTGTGTTTTTATTTACCAAGTTGCTAGTATAATTTTACAAATTCAGTGTCTTAGCATAAATATAATCCCTGTGGAGACGATAACTCGATACTTACTTATTACTTGATAATGATTGTGCACACTTGCACAAACCCCAGTGTTACAAGTTTTTGGCGCCGTTGTCGGGGATTGTCAACAATTGCCATAGTCATTTCTTTCGTGAAATTATTTATTTTCAATTTGATTTATTTCTAACATTACTAACTTATTCTTTTTAATTTTGTGATTTTATTTTCAGGTTTTTATTAGCATAGATCGAATTATCGACTTACTCCCTGTAGACCCTGAAATTGAGCAAACTTTCAGACATAGAAGACGTGAACGAATAGCTCAATGACAAGTCAAGATGGACCTTGGAAATCTGGATCATAACCAAGGTAATGAAGCCGATCATGTATGAAATCATAACCAAGGTAATGAAGCCGATCATGTATGAAATCCTATCCTCAATGCTGATGATAGGGATCAATGCATCAGACAATATGTTATGCCACTTTTTAGTGAGTTAAACCTAGAAAGTAGAAGGCCAAATATTGAGGCAACCCAATTTGAATTGAAACCAGTGATGTTTCAAATGCTCCAAATGATGGGCCAATTCAATGGTATACCCACAGAAGATCCACATCTCCACCTTCGATTGTTTATGGAGGTGAGTGATTCATTCAGATAGCCGGTGTGACTGAAGACGCACTGAGGCTGAAGTTGTTTCCATACTCATTGCGAGATCGAGTAGGAGCATGGCTCAATTCATTGCCACCAAGTTCCATAACTACATGGCAAGAATTAGGAGAGAGATTTATGGTTAAGTATTTCCTGACTAGCAAAAACGTTAAGTTGAGGAACGAGATCACAACTTTCCAACAATTGGATGACGAGTATTTGTATGAGCCTTGGGATCAATTTAAGGAGTTACTACGTAAGAGTCCTCATCGCAGGATTCCTTATTGTATCCAGTTGGAGACATTCTATAATGGTCTCAATGTACATGCAAGATTGATGGTATATGCTTCTACGAAAGGTGTAATTTTGTCTAAGTCTTATAATGAGTCTTATGAGATCATCGAGAGGATTGTGAGTAATAACTATTAATGGCCAACAAATCGAACAGCTTCAAGAAGACGTATAGCTGGATTTCATGAAGTTGACACCCTCACTTCGTTATCAGCTCAAGTATCGTCTATATCCTCTATGCTAAAATAGTTTACCGCTAATAGTGCTAATAATTTTATAGCTCAGCCACGAAGTTCGTATGAAGTAGTTCCCTATATGTACAGTGGGAAAGGTCATTCGTTTGAGAATTGTCTATTAAATCCCGAGTCAGTGTACTATGTAGGGAACCAATATCAAAATAAGAGTGGACAAGGACCCCAGTCCAACTTCCATAATCCTCCATGGCGTAATCATCCTAACTTTTCTTGGAGCAACGAAGGAAATAGACCGAACCACAACTCATTGCAATATAGACCCAACCAATCTCAAGGGTTTAATCAGCAAGCTCCAAAACCACCTCAAGCTAAGGCATCAAACAATTTAGAGAACTTGTTGAAAGTGTACATGGTAAAGAATGACGCTTTGATCCAAAGCCGAGCAACAACACTAAAAAATTTGGAAAACCAAATGGGTTATTAGCTACAGAGCTTCATAATAGACCACAAGGAACCTTGCCAACTGATACTGAGAATCTAAGAAATTTGGGTAAAGAACATATCAAGGCAGTAGCATTGCGAAGTGGTAAAATTCTGGAACCCCAATTAATTGATGTCGAAGATAAGCCCATTGAGAAGAATCAACCAGATGTTGAAATTCCTACACCAAAAGAATCAGTATCTGTAAAGACTGACAAGGTAAATCCTAACTTAGTGAATTCAGATACTTTAACATCTTTGTTGGATACAGATGTACCTACTCAGAAAAGTTTTCTGGTTCAACTAAAAGTTCCATCACCTCCATATTCGCAAAGATTGCAGCAACACAAGTAGAAATAGGAGGTGCAATTCAAGAAGTTTTTGGATGTTTTGAAGCAGTTACACATCAATATTCTGTTGGTGGAGGCTTTAGAACAAATGCAAAATTATGTGAAGTTTATGAAGGATATACTGTCTAAGAAGAAACGACTAAGTGAGTTTGAGACTATTTGCCTTGACAAAGGAGTGCAGTGTGTTCCTGCAGAACAAACTGCTACCAAAATTGAAAGACCCAGGAAACTTTACTATACCCTGTAACATTGGTGAATCTTATTCTGGGAAAGCTTTGTGTGATTTAAGAGCGAGTCTCAACTTGATGTCTAAGTCTATTTTCAAGATTTTAGGGATAGGTGATGTAAGACCTACAACTGTGACACTTCAGCTAGCAGATCGATCTTTAGCATATCCCGAGGGAAAGATCGAGGATGTTTTGGTAAGAGTCAATAAATTGTTTTTCCTGCTGATTTCATTGTCTTAGATTTTGAAGCAAATAAGAAAGTGCTGGTCATCCTGACCTTTTTTAGCCACGGGAAGAACGTTAATTGATGTGTAGAAAGGTGAACTCACCATGTGAGTTCAAGACGATCAGGTAACCTTTAACATTCTTAAAGCGATGAAATTTCCCAATTCGATAGAACAGTGTTCAGTTATGGAAGAAATAGAAACCTTGGTTTCTATGGTAATCAATTTTGAAGAAGATCCATTGGAGAAAGCCTTAATCTTGACCCTTTGGAGGATGAAGAAGGTGAAGAAAACATGGCTTTGATGGAATCCAATCTGAGAAATTTTATTGAATCCGCATGGTTTGAACCATTGGAGTTGGAAGTCAGAGAATTTATGCAACCCAAGTTGTTGATCGAAGAACCACCTAAACTCGAACTAAAGGCACTTCCTTTCAATTTGTAGTACGTTCATTTAGGTGACTGTTCTACTTTGCCTGTGATTATTTCAGCAGAATTGACGAAAGATCAAGAGAAGCAACTAATTGTTGTTCTAAAGAAATCTAAGAAAGCAATTTGTTGGACCATACCTGATATACGAGGTATAAGCCCTTCTTTTTGCATGCATAAAATTATTTTGGAAGAAGGTGAAAAATTTCGAATTGATGGGAAAAGGAGGATCAATCCTAGTATAAAAGAAGTTGTGAGAAATGAAGTGATTAAATGCTTAGATGCAGGTTTCACCTATCCTATTTTAGATAGTTCGTGGGTAAGTCCAGTACAGTATGCCAAAGAAAGATGGAATCACGATTGTCGAAAATGAGCATAACAAGTTAATTCCAACGAGAACAGTTATTGATTATAAAAAATTGAACAAAGCCACTCGGAAGGACCATTTTACGTTGCCTTTTATGGATCAAATGTTAGAGCGACTAGCAAGTAATGAATTCTATTGTTTTCTAGATGGCTATTCAGGATATAACCAAATAGTTGTAGCTCCGGATGACCAGCATAAAACAACCTTTACTTGTCTATACGATACGTTTGCTTTTAGGCAAATGTCTTTCGGTTTATGCAATGCACCTGCAACATTTCAACGATGCATGATGGCAATATTCACTGATATGGTTGAAAATTCTGTTGAGGTTTTCATGGATGATTTTTCTATTTTCGGTAACACTTATGATATTAGTTTGAGTAATTTGGCTAAGGCACTGAAGAGATGCGAAGAGATGAATCTTGTCCTTAACTGGGAAAAATGCCATTTTATGATCAAGGAAGGGATTGCCTTAGGACATAAAATCTCAAAGAGAGGAATTGAAGTCGCTAAAGCAAAGGTGGATGTAATTGAAAGATTACCGACCCCAATGAATATGAAAGGAGTCAAATGTTTCTTAGGCCATATTGGTTTTTACCAAAGGTTTATCAAAGATTTCTCGAAAATTTCTAAACCGTTGTGTTTGTTGTTAGAGAAAGATACAGTGTTTAATTTCAACAAAGCATGTTTGGAAGCTTTTGATGATCTGAAAAAAGGGTTAATCTTAACCCCAATAATCTTTACACCTGATTGGAACTCACCTTTTGAGTTGATGTGCGAGGTAAGTAACTATCCTGTTGGAGATAGGTCAAAGAAGAAACAAAGTGTTTCGCCCTATTTACTATGCAAGTAGAACTTTGAGAGGAGCCAACTCAATTATATGATAACCGAAAAGGAACTCCTTGCAATAGTTTTTTCTTTTGACAAATTTCGCTCATATCTTATCGGTACCAAAGTTATAGTATTTATTGACCATACAACCATTAAATAGTTGCTCACGAAGAAAGATGCAAAACCGAGGCTAATTCGTTGGATACTATTACTCCAAGAATTTGACCTTGAGATCCAACACAGAAAAGGTGTCGAAAATCAAATAGCTGATCATCTGTCAAGGTTGGAACAAGATGAGGTAACTTGATCATGTGTGCCTATCAATGAGAATTTCCCAAATGGGCACTTATTTGAGGTAAATCAAATTCATGAAACACCTTGGTTTGCTAATTTTGCCAATTATCTTGCTTGTGGAATAATTCCTCAAGAAATGACATACCAACGAAGGAAAAAATTCCTTCATACTAGTCGGTATTATTTTTGGGAAAATCCATTTTTGTTTAAACAATGTACAGATAATATAATCCGAAAGTGTGTAGCTGAAAATGAGATTCCTGAGATCTTGTATCATTGCCATTCATCTCCAGGTGGGGGACACTCCGATAGTTCACGTACTGCAGCAAAGATTTTGCAAGCAAGTTTCTTTTGGCCTACACTATTTAAAGATACTTATGTTTATGTGAAGAACTGTGATAAATGCCAAAGGTCCAGAAATATATCAATGAGGAATAAGATGCCTTTGACAAACATTTTGGAGATTGAATTATTAGACGTATGGGGCATTGACTTCTTAGGCCCTTTTCCTTCTTCATATGGGAACAAATACATCTTAGTTGTTGCGGACTATGTATCCAAGTGGGTTAAAGCTGAAGCATACCCTACAAATGATGCTGTGGTAGTCATACGATTCCTACACAAGCATGTGTTTACACGATTTGGGACACCAAGAGCTATTATTAGTAATGAAAGTTCTCACTTTGTGAACAAATGGTTTAAGGGGTTATTTGACAAATATGATGTGAAACACAAGCCTCCAGTCCAATGGGCAAGTTGAGAGAGTGAACCGTGAAATCAAAGGTATCCTTGAAAATTTAGTATGCCCTAGCAGAAAAGATTTGTCTCGAAGGCTCAATGATACATTATGGGCCTATCGAATAGCATTTAAGACACCATTAGAAATGACTCATTATCGGTTAGTTTTTGGGAAGGCATGTCATTTGCCATTAGAGTTGGAGAATAGAGCTCATTGGGCCTTGAAGCAATTAAACTTTGATCTTAAGCAAGCAGTGAGAGAAGGATGTTACAACTGGATGAGTTGGAAGAGTTGAGGTTGTTTTCCTATGAGACTAACAAAATGTGTAAAGAAAGATAAAAAAGATGGCATGATAGTCATATACAACCTCGCGAGTTTAAAGAAAGTCAGAAGGTTTTGTTGCTTAATTCAAGGTTGAAGTTATTTCCTTGGAAGCTGAAATCCCGATGGAAAGGACCCTATACCATCTACCGAGTGTATCTTTATGGAGCTGTTGAATTATACAACAATCACGGAGGTACGTTTAAAGTTAATGGTCAACGTCTCAAACATTATTGGGATAGTGAAGTTGAGCGAATTGAATCCTCGTTCAAAATAACAGACCCTTGATTTTTGAACTTGTTTTGTAAATAAATAAATAGTTAGAATTTATTTTCTTAATTTAGTACATTTAATTAATTTTGTCTAAGGAGATTGGAACTTAAGCGGGACCGCTGTGACCCCTCCAACCTTTCCTGGGAATTAATTTAATGTAATTTATTGAGAATAAATTTTCTAATTATGATATAAACTTTTTAAGTTTAACTTGTTTTGTTTAAATTTTTAATTTTTAAAAGGGGTCAAATTTGACCCAAGTACTAATTAGTTTTTTTCTCTTGAGTAAGCTTGAAAATACAGCCTAAATTTGAGGGCCAAGACAGCATAAATGAGGGAACAATCCATACCTATTGACGCCACTCCCATTACTTGCTGCCTAAGTAACCCTAATGTAGCTAATCTTTTGCTACATGTTGCCCTAATTTTTCCTTATATAAACCCCTCTCCATTCCACTAATTTTCATATCCCTCAAAGCAATTTGCTTAAACCCTAAAAATCCCTAAATCTCCTTTTTGTGTCATCAACCTCAAATCCCAAAAGAAACCCTAGTTCTCTTCCCTTTTTGCCAAAATTTCCTATTTTCACCGCAAAGAGATTATCGAAGCACCGTCATTGCTGTCGTACGCCATCGTTGTCGTCGCACGCCGTTGTTGCTGCCGCTTACCGTCGTAAGATTTCTTCCATGGCAAGTTCTACCCACTTGCCAGTTTCTCTTTTTCCCCAGTAAGAAGAAACATTGCCAAATTTTCAGGAAAAGATACTGTGTCTCGCAAAGGAACTAGATCATCAAAGACTACTCCTGAAAACTCGATTTTGATCGATGAAGAAGTGAAAGAGAGATTTGATTTAATTTTCAAGCATCAACCTATAATGCCGGAAAAAGGCTTTAACTTGAAGAGTAATGATTTGATGGTTGTTCCTGTGCCAATTAGAAAGATAATCAATGTTCTCAAGTGGAAACGATTTTGTGATGCTCGCTCACTTCCCGATGATGAACTAGTTTGAGAATTCTATGCAAGCTTGACGACACAAGATGCTACTGAGGTCATCGTTCGAAAGAAAAAGGTACCTCTTACTTCTATGTCCATCAATGATTTGTTTAACTTACCTGATGTTGAAGAAGATGAGTACTACCCTATGATGAATAATATCAATTGGGATTTTCTTCAACAAGTGCTTGATGTTGTGACAAATCTGGGATCCCAATGGATTATAAGAAATTATGGGAGCCATTCTTGCCAATGGCAATACCTAAAACCAGTAGCAAAGGTGTGGTTTTATTTTGTTCGCTACAATTTTATGCCTATCTCACATAGTTCCATCATCTCGATGGAACGAATGCTCTTGGTATATGCAATCTTGACAGAAAAGTCCATTAATGTTGGGAAAATTATCCTCAAGGAGATTCACGATTGTGATAAAAAGAAGGTAGAAAGTGCTTATTTCCCATTGTTAATCACTTCACTTTACTTAAGAGCTCGTGCTAAAACACAAGCAAATCTGAAGTGGCGATATGTTCAAGGATGCATTTCAAATTATGATCTTGAAAGATTAGTAGAAAGGGTGCATGAGCTGAATCAAGGCAAGCAAGAAGAGCGAACTAAGCCAGATACCGAGGAGTCAACAGATGGAACTGAAACTAAAGCTAATTCAGTTAGAGACACTGAAGAGGAAGAATCTGATAAGGAACCGAATAGTCCTAAACTAGTTGAAGGATTTGAAAACCTTAAACTAAGGGTTGGGCCAGAAGAAGAACCAGTCAAGCTAAGTGTTAAACCTGAAACTACAACTCCCATGCCGACTTCTGCAAGTACTTCAAGGAAATTGTAGTTGTCAATTTTGATGGATATGTACAAGTTCATACACAATCAACAACAAACTTACTGGAAATATGCAAAAATTAGAGATGACTCAATTTGAAATTCTTTTAAGAATATCTCTAATACTTTTGTTCCTAAGTTCCCAGATGCTATATTTGAGACATGGACGGAAGATACTGACAATGCAAGCGGAAAAGACAAGGGAAATGAGTCAATAAAATAAAAGGTGTGACTCTTGTCTTATTATTTATTTATTTTTAGGTCCTTAGGAATTTATTTCTTTTGTAATTAGGATTCAATTTCTGCAAAATAAAACATAACAAGCATGAATAAACTTAATACTTCTTTAGAAAGAAAAAGACTAAGTAATGTGGTAATGGGAATGAACATGTCTTGGATTGGGTTATTACGAAAAACTTGGTATTTAAGTAGTCTTAATGACTCACCTCTCTTTCTTTAAAACCCTACCTGGTGTTCAATTTTCATTCATTACTTTGTTCTTGCAATGAGGACATTGCTTCTTTTTAAAGGGGGTAAGGCAAATAAATTGCTCAAACTTTTAAATTTTTTTTCAAGTATGTTTCAATCATTTCTCTCATAAGTATGTTTCAATAAATGAATGTTTAGAGATATTTTTTGTTAATAAGATAGTTTGTATACAAGTATGAATGATGATTTTATCTAAGTGATAATATGTTATCATGAAGAATGGAATGCTTGTATGATCTTAACCTTAGTAATGTTTGCCATGAAAACTTAGTTTCTTTTGAGAATAGACATGCATGGAGGTTTATATCTTTAGAATTAACTTAGTAACTTTCTTGAGGCGAAATCCTAGGGGACATAAAAATCTAAAATGATATAGGCACTATTTCTTTGGATCGTTTGAGCCTTTTCAAGTCAACCCTATGATATTCGACCCTTGAAACTAAAATTTTGAGCTTAAAAGCCTGTTTATTGCAATGAACCTACATTATAAGCCACATTACCATATTTTAAAGTTATCCAAATTTTGTGCACCTATCTTAACTAAAGTTGTCTTGGTAATCAACATTTGAGGAAGTTTTCATAAAGATGTATGTGCTCATGCTTAGAAAAAGAAGCAAAGAAAAGTTTGCTCAATCTCCCAAAAGGAAAAATGTATGAGCTTGAGTTCAAAATAAGTTTGGGGGTGTTCCAAATGTTCACTTAAAAAGAAAATGTTGTATTACGAGAAAACCAAGACAAAGTTAAAGGTTAAGATCTTTAAAACAGAAATGTCCCATCTCTTAAAATCCCTACCTTTAACTGAGCCCCATTACAACCTTATAAAAGACCTATTGATTTGATGATTATGTCACTTACATTAGTGGAGAGGAAGTCTTAAGTTCAACATATGAAGATCATAAATAAGCCTTGTGATTGTTTGCTTGATTGACAGGAAATTATGTTGAATGAAGAATGTTATCTATGACTGTGACATACACGCAAACTATGATTCATGTTGGCATATTTTGAAGCTTAGTATAATCTTAAGGAATGTTTGCATATGAATTACTTATTAACAAAGAAGATTGATGAGCATGAAGTTATTAATGCATGATTATGAGACAAAGATTGATGCTACTTACACAATTAGCAATTTTGCCTTAGCAAGACCTTTTGCTGTGCATGAACATTACTCGAGATGAGCAATGATTTAGGTTTGGGGGTGTGTAAACCCAAAAATATATAGGATTTTTCCTATGTCATTTGTCACCTTTTTACTTAAAATTGTTGTTAAAACTAAGTAATTGTTTAATAAATTAATGAAATATGTGAAAATATGAAATTAGGACATAGAAACTATTAAAATGTGATTTTATGCTTTATTATATAGTTTTTATGCAATAAATGGCTTTTTTATATTAATTTGAATAAATTATATTTTTTAAGACATAAAGTGGGCCATGCATGATAAAATTATATTAATATAAAATTATATTTAATAATTCATTTTAAAATATTTCATTAATAATTTGGGTTTTAAATTAATTAATTAAATTGAATAAATTTTATTCTGTGGTCCTCTAACTTGTTGATTTATTCTGGACAGGTCTGATAGCTTTGCTAGATTACAAAACCGTCCAAATTGGGGACCAAGTAAACCCAAAATTCGGCTACACATGGCTGTCCATAAACTAATTTTTGATTTAATTTCACAATGTCCTTGAGGAGTTGAAGAAATTAGAGATTTACCTAAAGATTTTCACTTGACCGAGTCTTAGTCACGAGTTGTTGTGGCACTCAAATTGACAAAAAATCAAGCAAAAATCAGCTCAACTTCCTCAATTTATGGCCGGCCACCCATGGAAGATGCTTGAAAGATGAAAACCCCTATTTTTAGTAAACTACTCCCTCTCCTCACTATAAATATGACCTCATTCTCACATTTCTACTCATCCCTCATCATTCATCATTCTTTCCTCTCTAAATTCTCTTTGCATTCTTCTTTTCTCCCCACGCCTATCATCATCTTTTCATAAAGATTTTAGCATTTGAGCCTTTTAAAGAACCCTTGGTCGGCCACCTTGGTGAGCCATCAGCAAAGGAGCAAAGCAAAGGAATGAATGAGCCTCGTCAGTCAGAGTCTTGGGTGACAGCCACTCTGAATTGGGTTTAATCTTTGTTTTCTTTAATTTAATTTAAAGATGTTTGCCATGTGTTCTTTGTTCTTTTTTACAAAAATGTTAGCTTAATTTTATTTAAGCTAGGATGATTGATTTGATTAAATAATATTTATTAGATTCATGCTTATAATGTTTGAGCCTCAATCGATCATGTTTTCAATTAAAATCAAGTTTGTATTTCGTTCATACATGATTGAAATGCACCTGAATTAGCTGAGCGATACTAACCAGACGACGGCTAGTGGACGCAAAATTGAAATGTGCATGCTCAATTTAGATCCTAACTCGATTAAATTGCAGGTTGCATAACAACCCTAACTAGGCCCTGTTATATGTATAGTTTTTAGATTTGTGTGATTAAACTGTTTCAAACCTAACACGTCCCTGTTACCTCACACGAATACTAAGAAACCCTTAGTAAATAAGGATCAATAAAATGCATATTTAGTAAGTAAAGGATTCCGAAAGGACCTAACGTGGTTTCCAAACTCATGGAAGATCGAGTTGCCATGGAATGTCTTTTCGAATATTATTAAGCATGTTGATAATAAGTGGAGTTTAATTAAAGTAATTGTCCTAGTTTATTTATGATAGAATTGTTGCAAATTGTGTTTAATTTTGCTAAATTCTATTTCATTCATATAGTTTGCATACTTAGGTAATTTGCATTAGGGATCATTGCATTTAGTTTAATATATTTAATTTTATTCATCACTTCTCAACCATATTGTGTTTTTATTTACCAAGTTGTTAGTATAATTTTACAAATTAAGTGACTTAGCAAAAATACAATCCCTGTGGAGACGATAACTCGATACTTACTTATTACTTGATAACGACTGTGTGCACTTGCACAAACCCCGGCGTTATAGTACCCGGTTGTGTGTCACACACGGTCTAGACACATGCCCGTGTGGACAAAATAAAGTCATTCCTAGCTTCATTTCTCACCCAAAATCGCACCCATGACCTGCACTTGCATCACACATTCAAATACCAACCATTTCAAGCATTCAAATCAAACAAATTCCATCATTCATCATGGCAAATCATTTCATGCATACATGTCTACCATCTTACCTTAGTTCAATCCATGTATTAAACATGATTTAATCAACTACTTAACATATATATAGCTACCATAGCATGACATTACAAGTATATTTAAACAAACCATTACTAGCCATTCCAATGGCTAGATTACAAGCATCATTTACATTTACATGCCAATATGGCCAATATATCCTATACATGCCATTACAACAATAATTGATTTACCATTTTGTACCGACATGGGCCGATGGATAGTGTGAGTGATCTCTACCGAGCTTCCAATCCAACGAGCTTCCGATTTAGTTTAAAATAGGGAAATAAAACTAAGTAAGCATAAAATGCTTAGTAAGTTCGTATAACATGGTACTTAACTTACCATTTATTCTATTTTGAGGCAACTATGTAAAGCATAATCAATCAGTTTGATCTCAAGCCCTACACACATTCTCATTGCCCTTGTTAGTCATATATTCCATATTAACATCAAAACATATATGGGCTCAACAACAATCAAGTTTCTAAAACATATGCTTTCCACAACATGTATTCATTCAACATGCATAATTCATCTCATTATTTCAAGTATAATTTCCAAATAGTTCATTTCGAGTTCAGATCATTTCATATTAGAACTTTACTTAAATTACTCAGAACATTAAGGTCACGATTAGTACACTCAAGGTGTACAAGTCTACAATCAAGAATGAACATATATTTATCAAATAAAGTCCACATAAAAATATCATCATCTCATGTTTTTATATATCATAAGTCATGTATCATCATTTACTTGTATTTCAGTCGGATACGTGTAATAACTCATTTCTTATCCATATCTTTTCATATCAAGATTTTTACCTGTTGAATTTATCTGAAATATCGATGGTTACACAGGTAGTACACTCGAGGGGTACAAATCAAAATCTATCAATTCATGTCCAATGGTACCCATAGGGTACTATATCGAAGAGTACAGTCTCGAGCCACACATGTATACAACAGTATTACCAGTCCAGGTTAAATCCTTTTTATGAAATAAGCTCTAAAGAGCTTGATCTAGATTACCCATCCAGGCTAAATCCAATTCATAACATATGCTCGAGAGGATTTATATCAGGATTACCCGTTCGGGCTAAATCCTTTCATAAATGAGGTCAATAGGATTACTCGTCCAAGCTAAATCCCGTCAGCAACAAAAGCAGAACCTCATTCATTTCGGGAAATCACATATCCATTGATTTTTCATTTCTTGAAATGAAATTTGACATTTATCAAGCAATTGTAGGGTATGTGATCAATCTCATATATTTATACATTTATGCAATTCAAATGTTCACTTTCAACTCAAGCATAAAAATAACATTTTTATCATTTATCATTTGTCGGGCATTATAATTGATCAGGCAATTTCACTTATCGGGCTTTAATGAATATGTGATCATTTCACATATTTATGGCATTTATACAATTCACAAACACAACATTTAATTCAGGTATAAAAACATATACAATTTAGTTACACGAACTTATCTCGACAATTATTCGTGTACGAAAAATATACTAATATGATTTTTTCCTCTTTTCCTCGTTTTAGCTTCGAATTTGGTCTATCCGGATCTATACGAGTAAATTTGATATCAATTTATCATATTTTATATTCAAGTGGACTCAATTTTTATCCTACGAAAAATTACCATTTTGCCCCTAACTTTTCCATAAATTACCATTTCGCCCTAAGCTCGGAAAATGAAAATTATGCAATATACTCCCTATTCCAAGCCTAACCTGTAACACCCCTAACCCGTATCCATCTCTGAATTAGGGTTACGAGGCATTACCAAACAATACACAACTTAGGAAAGTCATTCATTACTATTCATGTTTAAGGTAATATAAACTCAATTATACCAATCATATGTACATCTTTATAGATTCAAATAATCAAATTATAACATAGCTTAATACATGAAAATTTCCATGTGCATACATTAAGACATTCAAACATATATCGGATACATGCCAATATATCTATTTAATTTGACAAATATCAAACATATCATTTCCTTAACTCTGCATGTGCGCATGTTCAAAACTAAACAAACTATTACACTCCAATTATTGTCCAAACACATATGCAACCTTAGTATCATCACCATATGGCCGAACATAAATTTAATGCAACATATATAATGCGCATTTTAGCCTATCACTATGAACCATTATATGAGCACAAAATACAAACCATAGTACACCTCATTTGCAGGCTAATTATCATACATAAATTGCACTCACATAACCAATTCCCTTCTTACCTATTTTGGCTATCAAATTTAGGTTCACAAGTAGCACATAAAAAAAATCTTACCATTCAATATTAAGCTAACTTTTCCGTTACAAATCATGATCATTATTAGCCATCACAAGCTAAATCTAAATAACCAACTACACATGTTCATATCGTTGGCTTGTACACTTATTTTACTTATGACTAGCCGATTATAAACATTAACTTAACATTTTTTTAACAATCCAAATGGTCATAATTTCAATCATCAAATATATACACAATAATTATACCATTCCATCACATAAAATATGCCATAAACACACTTCTAAAATATATTAGTATCATGGTCGAATATACATTATGCTTACCATTACCCCTTTACCGAATCATATAACAAACAACACAAACATATATACTCTGTATTAAGCTTACTAACTTGAACTAATTCATAATACAAATCATACGTTCTAAATAAGCCAATATTAAGCCACAACTTAAATATATATCTATCAACCATGTTTACTTCGTTTCAGCCAAATCATAAAAATCAACAAATGCAAAACATACCAATATGTCAAGCTTACCATAATGAACAATCATAAGCCATACATATCATTACTTTAAACCGTAAGCATATACCAAGTACACCACACATATATGACATGCATATTACCTAACTAATATATTACATACTATAAATCAACAAGCATCCATCATTTACCTCATTGCCGAAACACATGACCAAGCACCACAACATATATACCTTGAAATTACTTTCCATATAAGCTTAAACCATGAATGAATTTACACAACCATTAGTATTATAATCAAGCCATTTTCACATGGCTAAATATACACATTCTTCAAGATCAAGCATATTATCTAGCCTATACATGCCATAGGTTCAAAGTTCAAACTTATAAAATATCGAAAAAGTGATTCGATAGTGTGACGAAGTTCCTTGACGATCCCCAAGCTCGTAACTAGCTTCCAAAATCTATAAAACAACTAACGAGCACACACATAGTAAGCTTAAATAGCTTAGTAAGTCATAAGAAAATAAAATTATTAAATGAACATTAGCATTATAATTTCAACTAGACCGAATATGAACAATCTCATATACATATAAATCACTCTTTTAACATGCATAGTTTATATCATCATCTCAAGTACTATACTTACCTTATTTTCATGAACATTTAACTTTGCACATACCTGTACCATTTAGCTCGATTTCACATTCAATCTTATCTCAACATTTCCCATTGAACCATTCGGAATCAATAAGGATACTCGGATAGCTCGAAAAGCTCGTACAATGCCAACGTCCCAGACATGGTCTTACATATAATCAACTATCGATGCCACTGTCCCAGACAGGGTCTTACATGTAAATCTCAAATCGATGCCAATGTCCCAGACGTAATCACATGTCAGAGTCCTATGTCATGACATATGTATCCTAACTATTCTTAAGGTTCGTACGGGGCTATCGGACGTCGTAATTTGATCGATTCATGCTCGTAATAAATCATTCCATGCTAAATTCAATTCTGCAATGTAGTTTTACATACACACTATTCAATTTGGCTATGTACATAATAAATACATTCAATTTAACATCATTTATTCACTTATGAACTTACCTCGTACGGAGACGAACAGACCGGAACAACTAATCGACAACTTTTGATTTCCCCCGATCCAAATCCGATTTCCTCTTTTCTTGATCTAAATTAATACAAATTTGACTTGTTTAATCATATATTCATTCAAATTCATCCATAAACACATAAATGGGCAAATTACACTTTTGCTCCTAACATTTCACATTTTTTACAATTTAGTCCCTATTTCACAAAACACAGAATATTCAAAATTTCACCACACCCAAGCATAGCCGAATTTATTATGGTCTCTAGCAGCCCAATTCTTTCATTTATTTCACATTTTGACCCCTAATTTTTCAAATTTCACAATTTAATCCCTAATACACATTTTTACCAAAAATCACTTAATTAAACATGATAATCTAACAACATATATTTATTTTTCATCATCAAACAACAAAAACCACAAGCTATCATCAATGGCAATTCATGAATACATTAACAAATTCAAAAATTCAAACATGGGCTAGTTAGTATTCGAAGCAACGATCTTAGAAACGTAAAAATTATCAAAAACTGAACAAAACACATACCCGAATCAAGCTTCCAAAGGTGCCGACTATTCAAAGCTTTCAAAGCTTTATTTTCTTCTTATGTTTCGACCAAGAAAGATGAATGCATGGCCATTTTAGTTTTTGTTTTATTTTATTTCATGTTATTTTACTTTTTACTATTTTAACCTTAAGTATTTAATTAGAAGTTATATAATGGTTGTCCATATTTGTCCACTCAAATATTTAATGGTGAATTTACAGCATAAGGACTCCACATAATAAAAGCTTTAACAATGTAGCACTTTAACAAATAGCTAGCCACTTTTGCATTTTTTGCAATTAAGTCCTTTTATAAAATCGAGCACACAAACAATAAAGTTTTCACACGAAACTTTCACACATTAATTCACATACTATAAACTCTAAAAATAATATTAAAATATTTTTTGACTCAGATTTGTGGTCCCAAAACCACTATTCTGACTAGGGTCTAAACCGGGCTATTACATAACTGAAATTTATATACTACATTTACAGCACATACATTTCACAAATTCCAAAATTTTCCATGGGTTTCATCACTTTTTCATTTCAGTCCCTAAATCAAGTTTCCATCAAAAATTATTTTGTAAAAGTTGTTTATCTATCAACAACCTTTCATTTTCTACCATAGATTTCATATTTCCAGCATATTCATCCATGATCCAAATTTCATACTTTGATAACTTTTCAAATTAATCCCCCAAATAGATAGATTAGACTATCTCAGTTTCAAAACTATAAAAATTACTAAAAATGGGGCTTGATTACTTACCCAAATAAGCTTGATAAGTCTTCTTCCTCTCTTCTAGGGTTTCCGTAGAAATATTTGGGGAAGATTATATGAAATTATTTTCTTTTTCATTTAATAACTTTTCATCTTTCCACTTTAGTCTTTAGCCTTTTTTTATTTTTCCATGGATGAGTCATACCAAAATATATACGTACTTTCTTTAATAGGCTAATTACCATATAAGGGCCTTAAGTTTTGAATTTCATAGCTATTTGATCCTTCTAGCTACTAGAATCCAACTTTTGCATTTTATCCGATTTGGTCCTTCTCGTCATTAAACACATAATCGGTAAATTTTTCTTATCAAAATTTTCACATGACATTTCTAATATAATACGGATCATATAATAAAATAAAAATAAATTTTATTTTCGGCTTGGATTTGTGGTCCCGAAACCACAGCCTAATTTCACCGATTTCACCGAAAATTTTACCAATAAGGAGATTCAGACATTACTTTCTCATGTTTCCATCCGGTTCCTAGATAGCTTTCACTATATCATATCATTGTCTAAGAACTTTCACTAAAGCTACCTTTATATTTTTCGTTTCTTTCACTTCACATGCCAGAATTTCAACCAGTCCCTTACTGTAAGTCGTGTCAGGCTGAATTTAATATTCATCAAAGCAATAACAGATGATGGGTCTGATAGATACTGTCATACACATATACTCATAAAAACATTGTGAATTCTGTAGAACTCTGATAATAATACCAATCAATACGCAACAGGTCTAATTCATTTTAATGATCTCATATGACCAATTAACCATAGAATTAGTTTGCCTGTACTGCCAAACCGGGGAACTTTCTTCCATGGCGAAACTTTCAAAAATATTTTGTCACCAACCTGAAACTCTATTTCTTTTCCTTTTTGATTCATATCAAATTTCTAACGATCAAATACTACTTTTTTTTTAAACTGTCTCAGATCACTTTCATTCTTCTTCGGTTTTAAGGAATTTAAATCTAATACATGAATCTTTTATCACTAAACACCGTCCAAAACACCGAAGTTTTATATTTGTGACCATATAAAGCCTCGTACAGTAAAAAATTTGTACTTGACTATCAACTATTATAATAAGCAAATTCAACCAGAGGTAAATACTTTTCCCAGTTACCTTCAAATTCAAGTACACAACATCGAAGTACACCTTCTAAATTTTGAATCATATGTTCGGATTGACCATCAGTCTGAAAATGAAATACGGTACTAAAATGTAACCGTATACCCAGAGTTTCTTGTAACTTGTTCCAGAATCAGAATTTAAACTGTAGATCTCTATCAAAAATAATAGAAACTAGCACCTCATATAAGCTGACAATCTCAAAAACAGATAATTTGGGCAATCTATCAAGTGAGAAACCCATTCCTGCCAGAATAAAATGTACAGGCTTTGTCAAACAATTAAATTACTCAAATAGTATCTTTCTTTTTCATAGACAGGGATGATCCTGATATAAAGTTCATAGTAACTTTGTTTCATTTTGATTTCGGTATTTTCACTGACCATAACCATCTCGAAAGTATCATCTCTATCTTGTTGATACATCAAGCATTTAAATATATATTCAAAAATACCATATTTCATTCCGGGCTACCAGTACATCTTTTTCAAATCGCTGTACGTCTTGTCATTTCCCAGATAAACAGACATAGTACCAGTGTGATCATTCATGTAAAAATTTTTGTAAAAGTTAAAAATTATTCAATACACAGGCTCTATCTTAGAATGATAGACAATCATCAAATTCAAATCTGCTATCCTGATTCAATAATTATTTCATTCTATACCTGTTTAACTTACAACTCATTATCATTTTTCTGAGTTTCACTGTTTTGTTATAGAATCATCGGTTTAGCTCTATACTTAGCTAAAATTAATTTTTCATCATACAATAGCAATCGGTATCCATGACTTGCAAAGTAAACATAAATTTTCTACTCAGAATATCTGCAATTACATTCGTTCTTTCTGAATGATATTCAATTATCAAATCATAATCTTTCAACATTTCAAACCATGTACGCTATCTCAAATTCAAATCTTTTAGAAACATCAGATACTTCAAACTTTTATAATCGGTGAATATATGACATTTTTCACCAAACAAGTAATGTTGTCAGATTTTAATACAGAAACAATGGATGTCAATTGTAGGTCATGTATCGAGTAACTCTTTTCATGTGGTCTTTAACTGCCTAAAAGTACAGGCTATTACCTTGCCTTATTGCATCAAAACATAATCTAATCCCATTTAATAATACAGCACTGTAATAATAAATTTCTTACCTGATTCAGGCTGAACCAGAATTAATACTTTGATCAACATAGCTTCCAACTAGTTAAAACTTTACTGATATTTGTCAATCCATTCAAATCTTACCTCTTTTCTACAATGACTGGGTCATCAATGTAGCTATTTCGACTATTAACATTGAAGCTTTGAGTTTTTCCAAAGCCACAACCATCAGATAGATTTTAAACCATTGTGCAATAATATGACTAACGTTTTAGCTGTGTAGATAAAACAACACTTTAACATCAATAGTGCACCTCAACTTAAAAGAGGGAAAATCGAAAGTGGCCCCAATAATATCCAATGCAGTAATACAGTTCCTATAATTTGTCATTTCTATCACCAAACTTCATGATAGAGTCAATATTTATAACGGTAATAAATGTAATTACCTCTGATCAAAGAATATCTTTCACAGATAAACCATGTTTGCATAAAGAGATTAAAGATATCTCAGAGAAAATTCAGAAGAGTAATATCACGCATACTCAATAGAAACAATTTTGATAAAGAGAATATAACTTGCATATTCACAATTGAAGGCTCCAATCAATAGAAGTAGAAAATGATAACATATGAACCTTATCATCAAATCTTATATCAATCATGATAAATTAGAAAACCCAAGTATGACAGAGCAATGCTGCTCATGAATTAACCAGACTTTCAGTAGTTCCATCTATCATAATTTACTAGCCTTTCAATACAATAAACATTGCATTTGTACATGCACAATTTCATATGCCTCTAAGAATAACAGAACATGTAGAATACCCAGAAGAGATTGCTGTAATATACTCAATTATAACATCTATATTCAATTATCATTGCAATTTCATCACTATTCCAATGACTAATAAAGTCATCTATAATCTTACATTATTCCGTTCACTAAAAGAGTCGACTCGGAAGAATTTTCGGCTAATCCGTTTTGTAATTATCATATCTGGATAAGTCAATTACTCATGAATAATCTTCTTCCTTAGCAATGACAACACATATTCAAAAAAATCTTTAGAAAAAATCTGATATCTCTTTTAATACCGTATTTACTTATTAACCCATTCTCAATTTTGAATACATTTTTAATCATTAAGCCTTTGAACCCTTCTTTCACACTTATGAACTTAATCAATATAAATCTTGTGAATTTTCATTGTATAAAACTATACTGGTAAGTGGGCGGAGATCGTAAGCCTCACAATTTAGTTTTCATGTATATACTCATGTAACATAACATTCATCATTCTCATTTACTATAAAACATTTATCCGTTCCTTTTAAAATTCTATTTCATCATGAGTAATGTGTTTACTCAGGCACGTGAGTATCACTTTCAGTAGTATCAGAATTGGTTCAGGTGGAAAGCTTCTCTGTCTATTTGTAAGACAATTTTCATCAAAGTTGAGAGATATCACACTATCACAGGTTATATAATGACAAGTGTAACGCCCTGAATTTGGGCCTAGAAGGAATGGGCCTTGAGCAAGGAAACAGTGAGAAGGCTTGACTTAAGTAGTTAGTTGTGTAAGAAATGACACAAATAAATGCTTGCTTAAGTGGCTAAGTAACCTTAGAAGTGTTGGAGAAGTCCTGGGTTCAAACCTGGGCTTTAGCAAAAATTTTAATTTTAAGTGAATAAAACCCTGGATGCTTGGAAGTAGGCCTTTTAAACTATTATGTTAAAAAAATGACATAAGGAAGCATGTCGTCTAGTGGTTGGGGCGTCATTAAGGTTGTAAGAGAGCCTGGGTTCAATTCTTGGCTCTTGCAATTTATTTTGGTTTTCCTTTTAAAGGAACCTGGATTTTGGCCTGTAGACCTTTTAATTAATTGAGGATATTTTGTGACACAAGAGAGCTTATGGCAGGGAGGCAAGTGGTGTGTGAGCATGTGAGACGGGCATGGGTTCGAATTCCCTTGCAAGAAAAATGCAATTATTTTGCTACATGGGGATGGTAAGTGGTTGAATTGGATTGAAACTCTGCTGAAGGAAGTTTGAATTAGTCAAGGACTGGATTATGGAGAAAATCATGGAGGAGATAAAGGAGGATTTTTAGGAGGAAAAAGTGGAGTTTGAGTTGGTGTGGTATTGTGCCGAATTTTCTTAGGAGGTACTCAGAATTTCAGCTGAGTGATGTTCCTCAAGTTTCGGTTTTGTGTGTCTTTCTTTTGGCATTTGGTTTTTTTGCTTTTTGGTGCTGAATTCTTCTATTGCCTCCTCTTTCTGCTCGTTTTCTTTGTTTTTCCTTCCCTATCTCGAATCGCTACTTCCTTGGCCGATTAGACACTTAATTTTTGTGCCAAAATTGAACTTTGCTTCTTCCCCTTAATCTCTTGTCTTTTGGTTGCCTGAACCACTACCCTCTTCTCACCTCTACTACTTCTTAGTTTTCTTGGTTGAATACTCTTCCTCCCAATTCTTTCAATTGGTTTCTTCTTTGTAGACCGGTTGTTATTTTTCTGTGGTGTTCTCAAGTGGTGTTACTTTGGCTGAATATCAGTACTCTCCCTCTCTACTTCAGTTTTTGACTTGTTCGAATATTCTGTGATCAAGTGGTGAGTATTGATTCTTTATAAATCTTCTCCTCCCAGTTGGTAATCCTATGTTTAACCTTGTTCTTTATTGCCGTTCAATGGCTAGGGACAAGTGGTGCGAGCTTTGCTCCTCTATTCTAGTGGGTTAGGAAGATTGTCCCTTCTACCTAATTAACCTTTCAGTTCAGTAAGTATTCCCTTTATCTTGCTCAAGTCATTCATTTGAGTAAGGCTTAATAAGGTTGGTTGTATTCCTATCGACATACGATTGATTGTGCGTTGGAATAGATGTAGGTTTGGTGCTCAAGGATTAGCTGCTCTCTTTGTTAACAAAGGTGTGTAACAATATACCCTATTTCTACTAATCGGCTTAAAGTTGAAAGGGGGTGTGTAACATACCATC
Organism: Gossypium anomalum; assembly: GCA_025698475.1. Taxonomy (NCBI): domain Eukaryota; kingdom Viridiplantae; phylum Streptophyta; class Magnoliopsida; order Malvales; family Malvaceae; genus Gossypium; species Gossypium anomalum. The sequence continues at coordinate 34,264,403 of CM046959.1, read as the reverse complement.
TGTAACACCCCAAACTCGGCCTGGACGTTAAGGCTGAATCCGACGAGTCACATTGGAGTTTTAAAAAACCCATGCCTCTATCTAAATCCTTCTTAGTGTTTTAAAAGATCGTCTTTACTAAGTTAACAAAGTGAATAGAAGCTGTGCACCAGGTAGGTATCCGAACCAGAGGAGGTGAACCATGAAGGCTGCTTAAGTACCAAGCTCTCGATTGGATCCAATCCTAGACATGCCCATAACCATTGCCACACTTTGGTAAACGAGTTGAAATTCAGTTAAGTAGATATTTTTGATAAACCGATTAATTGTAACGTTGCGTTATTTTGAAAACGAATATCATTTTGAAAATGCTCTCTAACCCATTTTGATTTATTATCAGAAAAGTATTGAATGACTAAAAATAAAATAATCCCAGAAAAGTAGTTAAAATGGCCTTATTACAACCCAAAAACAAGTAATATTAATAGTTAAGATAAACTTAAGAAAAAACACCGGTTACTTATTGCAAGAAGCGATCACCATGGCCACTCTGAATCCCCTCCAGCTTCAAGTCTCCACATCAAGGCTCACCTGCAAGGTTAAGAAAAAAGGGGTGAGTTTGGAAACTCAGTATGCAACAAGCCCCTCTCGGGGCCCAACTAATATAAGCATACTGGGCCAAAGCCTTTCGGTTATCGGTTACTGGGCCGAAGCCTTTTCATTAATCATATCACTGGGCTGAAGCTTTTACTGTAAACGGTATAGCCCATAGGCCTAATTCAACATCACAGGTAATATAAATGAATGTATGCAAGCCCATTTGGGGAGACTACTCAACCCACCAACCGCTACTCTCCACCCGTACCAGCCAAGCTCTCCATGTGGGGAATAGCTCAACCCACCCAACTAAACTTTCCACTGGCAGCATAGCTGCTTTATCATATAACTGGAGGCCTAGCCTCAATTAAATAACTAGGGCAAAGCCCTTCTTGCACTTCCTCCATTTATATCAAACCCAGCCCATGCATATAGTGAGTATATCATAGCATATCATAACATATCATAACATATCATGTGCATATCATGTCATATCATGTATATCAATATTTCATGCATCTTATTCATAATTAAACCCTAGGGGTATAATGGTCATTTTAACCTAGGGGCAAAACAGTCATTTTTCATACTTTAAGGGTAATTTAGTAAGTTTACCAAATATTATGGGTTTTCTACGTTCATTAACAATTTCAATATTCCAAGTGTTTAAATGATAATTTTAACGCACTTTATCCAGTTCACGCTTTTTGGGCCCAAAACCCCTAATGGGCCCTACGAATGCCGATTTAGTCCTTTAAGCCCACTTAACCCAATTTTTACAACAGTTATAACTATGTTAACATGCAATTTGTCCAAGTTCCATTTTCTATCAGTTTTACCCAAATGGGCCCAGAAGCTCATTGGGCCCAATTCCAGCCCATCGAGGCCCAACTTACCATCGTACACAAATTTGCGCTCTTACTTTTACCATCAATCCAACACCGATCATTTCATATTTATCGCATCTAAAACCACATGCAAAATCTCAAGTTCCCCAAAATGCTGGATTTTAAGCATTTCAGCTTTTCAACGAATATTAGTCTAAGATTTACGGGGGTTATTACAGACCTGATTTGTGATGTTTGCTAACAAAGTCTCCCATGACAACCTACAATTAATCATCACCAATCTTAGTGTACAAGTCATGCTTTTCAAACCCAAAATCCACTTACCATATTTGGCCAAAGAACCCCTAATGGCCATAGATCACTTACCTTCACAGGGTCCGATGATATGATTCAAGCTTGTCCAATACTGATACCCCAAGCCTTGCTGCTCCTCTATTACTACACATACCATAAAAATCAAATGAAAAAGGCCCAGTAAGGCCTATACCTCAAATCGACAACCTTCCTAAACTATAGGGGGTTTCGACTTTTTTTAATATTTATACTACTAAATGGATTTGGGGTACAAATACTTACCACAGTCTTCCTTTTTGTACTATCTAGAGTTTAGCAGAAGAAGAAATTGGCCACAACAACTGAAGAGAAAAGAAGGTTCAGCTCTTATGGCTATTCGGCAAAGGTGATGAAAAGAAAAGGGAATAATAGATTGGTTTTGGAAAAGAAAAGAAAGAAAGATGGATGGAAAGGGTGGTAATTTCGGCTAGAGAAGAAAAAGGGAAAGAGAATAACCCTATGGTGTTTAAACAGAAGAAAAACAGCACAAGTAAAGTCCCTAATGCTGAAAATACTATTCTAAAACCCCTTAGCCGAATTTCGCTCTCCAATTCCCACATTCGGCCAACTCTAAGCTTCTCTTCAAATCCCCAAAATCTCTCCCCTTATCACTCCTTAATCCATGCATTTGACTAATTCAAACTCTCTCCAACAGAGTTCCATTCAACTTCCAACTCCTGCCTGCTCAAGACATAAAAAGAACACCACAATTGCCAGCTTAGAGAATCAAACCTTGGCTCTCCCCTCAACCACTTACACGCCACTTTTTTAGCTCCTCAGTGGCGTCAATTAGCCACTTTTCTAGGGGCTCTCTTGTTGTTACATTTACTCACATCTTTTAATAAGGCCACCTATCCAAAGCCCTTAACTCCTTAAGTCTAAAATTCAAAAATTCTACCGGGTTTTGGCCAACAAATGGGCCTTTCTTAGGCCCATTTACATATTCCAATTATGAATTTCACTACCAAATACCAAATTTTAAAAACTTTACCAAATTCTCAAAAATTACGAAAAACCCGAAAATCAAGATGTTACAACTCTACCCTCCTTAAAGAAATTTTGGCCTCGAAATTTTACCTGATCCAAACAGTTGAGGATATTGTTGACGCATCGCCTCCTCGGACTCCCAAGTAGCTTCCTCTTTTCCATGGTGTCTCCAAAGTACCTTCACTGTAACATTCCGAAATAGGGCCTAAACAGAACAGTGGTTGCGAAACCATAAATCTGAGGTAGAAAAATTTATTTTATTATTATTTTGATGTCTATGATATGTTTGCATGATTGTGTGAAAATTTCGTGAAGAAATTCTACGCATAAAGTACTTAATTTAAAATTAGGGACTAAATTGAATAAATTGCAAAACTTGTGTTCTAGAAGTATTTTGCATAAAATTGAATTAGATTATTAATTAGAGGTCCTTAAAGAGTAATTTTACCAATTTCTAAGTCTATGGACAAAAATTAGGACATGGAAGGAATTTTTGAAAGTTTAGTAGTAAGGGCATTTTGGTCATTTAGTTATTAAAATGAATTAAAAACAAAATTAAAAGCCAATTTTTGTCCATCTTCTTCATTAGGACGAAATTTCAAGGGTTCTCCATAGCTAGGGTTTGTTTCAAGCTTTCAAGCTCCATGGTAAGTGATTCCAAGCCCCGTTTTTAATGTTCTTTACGTTTTCGGAGTCCCGGTAGCTCGATAAAGCTTATGCTAGCAATAATTTAAGCTAAGGTTCATATTTGGAAAAATACCCATAGGTGAAATTTGTGTATTTTGGTGTTTTATGATAGAATATGAGGTTTTAAATTATGTTAGACAACTTGTACTACTCGGTTTTAAGCAAAAACGAGTAAAAGGACTTAATCGGTAAAAATACCTAATAGTCATAAGTGCTTGTTAGAGTATGAATTTGATGCTGCCATAGAAGGGAAAAATGACCAGCATGTCATGAAACATAAGAAAATAGGCTGAAGTTTAATTTATGAGCTTTGGGGCAAAAGTGTAAATATGCAAAAGTTTAGGGGCAAAATTGTAATTTTGCCAAAATATGATTTTGGGTCAATTTGAATAATTTGAGTCCTAATTAGGCTATATTTTAAATGATAGAGCAAGGAAAACTGAAATTCAAGCTAAAATGGAGAAAATACCAAGTTGTGGACGAAATGGTAAAAGTAGCTATTTTTGCATACGTGGTAAGTTTACAGTAAATAAATGCAATATTCTTTTATTTTACATTATTATTGTAAATTTCCAGCATTTATATACTTATTTTATGAGAATATTTAAAGTCAAATTAAAGGCAAAGTGACAGAGAAAAAGCATTAGGAAGCCCCGTTTGAACCTTAGGAATGTTAGGATATTGGGGTTGAGAGGACAGGACAGGACAAAAATGAGCCATGTAAGTCCATATCAAATATATGGCTTTGGAGACAGGAATGAGCCATGTAAGCCCATATTAGATATATATATATGGCATTGGAGACAGGAATAATTCATGTAAGTCCATGTCGAAGACATGGCATTGGCGAGATATTGATAGCGAGAACGACCCCCAAAGTATCCTTAGTATTCCGAGTGGTTCAATGGGTCATTGTACACGTTAAATTACAAGTGAATTATCAGCAAAAGGGAAGGTAGATTATATTTATGAATAGTGAAAGGTCAGGTAAGAAAGAAGGTAAGTAAGTAAAGAAGAAGGTAGAAAATGAGAAGTAAAGAAAGTTTATAAGGCTAGGTGACATTATGTATAATTATTCATTATGTTGAATGTTGTAATTTATTTGCTTGTAAGCTTACTAAGCCTAGTGCTTACTCTCTTTATTTTATTTTTCTTATAGTTTTTATCTAGCCACTCGGGGATCGAAGGAAACGCGTCGGAGACCCGATCACACTATCGAAGGAATCACATTGGTATAGTTAGACGTTTAGTTTTGTGTATGGCATGTATAGGAACTTGGTTTCTTTTGATATGATATGATCAATGAATGATGTGTAAATACTTGCTAGTGATTAGCTAATAGAATGGCTGATGATATACATGTTTAATTGTATGTATGAATAAGTAGTAACTATCACATGAAAACTAAGAAAATGTGAAAGTAACTTAAAAACAGATTCAAGTTTATGAGAGATATCGAGTTTTAGTGAAACAGTCGAGAGAAAATTCTAGATCCTGTTTCAACTTTGAAATTCACCATAAATTGTACAAAAATAATTAGGTGGTTTAATTTATATGGTTAGAATCCTTATTGAATATAGTTTTAATATAAACAAACGTTATAGTTATATTAATTTTTATAGGGAGAAAAGTGGTTCAGTAGTAAGTAGAGGTCAGTGCTGGTTGAATTCAAACAGGGGTAACTTTAACTAATAAACTGTACTAATTGGCTAAGTCAAAAATTCTAGAAAAAATTAGTAGATAGATATATGAGTCTAGTTTCAGGAAAAATTTACGGATCTTAATTTGAGTTTTGAAACTCGAGAAATGAATTTTAAGCAGCTATGATGTAGAAAAAACAGTTTATTCCGAAAATTAAAATAAGTGGTTTAGAGTTGTTTAAAAGGTAAGATAAGTTTAGTAACACCTCAAGCTTGACTCGGTGACGGTTTGGGCGTGGGCGCGTTACATTTATTGGTATCGAGTAGGTTTAGTCGGTTCTCTAAGCAGTTAGTGTGAGTAAATGTCTAGCTATACATGCCATACCGTATTTTGGTAGTGTGACGACTCGACGCGATTTTTAAATATTTTGTTTTATTGTAATGGATCCCGAGCGAGCTGGTGATGATGATGATGAAAGTAATGCGCTCGCTCATGGAAGGGGTAGCGCCATCCGAGAATAGGCCAAGAATGATTAATCGGGAGGAATGACTCGAGAAGCTCTCTTCCAAGCTTTGAATAATTGGTTTGCCGAGTTCGTTCGCACGAATCTGGTAGTTAGACCTCCACCCCCTCATGACTCTCGGGCTACCCATATAGCTCAAGCTTCCCCATCCACAGTACAATGATAAGAGAAAAGCCACCGATTGATAGAATCTGGAAACAAAGGGCGAGTAAGAGTTCGAGCAACAAAACATGATGATGCAGAAAGAGCAAAATTTTGGTTAGAAAATACTATCGAGTCTTTGATGAATTATCTTGTACACCCGAGGAATGTATGAAATGTGTAATATCACTTCTTAGAGACTCAACCTACTACTTGGTGGAAGACACTTGTACCAGTTGTACCAAAGGAGAGGATCACTTGGGATTTTTTCGGGAGGAATTTCGTAAAAAGTATATCGATGAGGGTTTATTGAGTAAGAGAAAGGAATTCTGGAATTGAAACAAGGTAATATGACGAATCGATGAGATTGTGCATAAATTATCAACAACTTAACAAGGTAATGAAGAAAGAACAAGTATCCATTGCCTAGAATTGATGATCTGTTTGATCAATTGAGGGAGCTCTTGTGTTCTCCAAGATAGATTTGAGATCCGGATACTATCGGTTATGAGTTAAAGAGTTAGATGTCTTGAAGATCGCTTTCTAGGACTAGGTATGGTCATTATGAGTTCCTTGTGATGCCATTTGACTTGACTAATGCTCCTGCCATTTTCATGGACTTAATGAACCGAATTTTTAGACCGTACTTGGATAAGTTTGTAGTTGTGTTCATTGATGATATCTTGATTTATTCTCATGATGAGACCGAGCATGCAGAGCATTTGAGAAGCAGATTTTACATATTCGAGAGATAATCGGTTGTATGCCAAGTTGAAGAAAAGTGAATTTCAGTTACGAGAAGTTGGTTTTCTAGGACATATTGTCTCGGTGAAGGTATTAAGGTTGATTCGAGCAAGATTTCACCATTGTTAATTGGAAGCCTCCTAGAAATGTATCGAAGTTAGAAGTTTTCTTGGTCTTGTTGGATATTATAGGCGATTTGTAGAGGATTTTCCATGATAGCTACCCCACCGATAAAATTGTCTTTGAAAGGATATCAAGTTTGAATGGGTGAGAAGTGTGAGCGAGTTTTGACAAGTTAAAAGCATTATTGACTAAAGCTCCTATTTTAGTACAACTAGAACCAGGTAAGGAGTTTGTGATTTACAGTGATGCGTCCATGAATGGACTTGGTTGTGTACTTATGCAGGAAGGGAAGGTAATTGCTTATGCCTTTAGACAACTAAAGCCACATGAGAAGAACTATCCGATACATGATTTAGAGCTAGTTCGCCATTATTATTTTTCGTTGAAGATTTGGAGACATCATTTGCACGGTGAGAAGTGCCACATATTCACTGGTCACAAAAGTTTGAAATTGAAGCAAAGAAGATGGCTAGAGTTGATTAAAGATTATGAGCTAGTGATCGATTATCACCCAGGGTATGTGTACCAAAGAATGATGAGCTTATTTGAAAGATCTTACAGGAAGCACATAGTAGTTTTTTGTCTATTCATCCAGGTACTACAAAGATGTATAATGATTTGAAGAAATGTACTGGTGGATAAGAATGAAAATGGACATTTCAGAGTTTGTTTCTAGATGCTTGATCTATCAGCAGGATTGCCATTTACATCGAGAAAGAAAGATGCAGTATGGGTTGTGATTGATAAGTTAACGAAGTCGGCTCATTTTATCCCAGTTCGTATGGATTTTTCACTTGACAAGTTGGCCGAGTTGTATATTCCAGAGATAGTCAGACTACATGGGGTAGACGAGGCTACATGGGAACTCGAAGAGACTATGCAAAAACAGTACCCAAATCTCTTCACAGGTAAGATTTTCGGGGACGAAAATCCCTAAAGGGGGGGAGAAATGTAGCATCCCGAAATAGGGCCTAAACGGAACAGTGGTTGTGAAACCACAAATCCGAGGTAGAAAAATTTATTTTATTATTATTTTGAGGTCTATGATATGTTTGCATGATTGTGTGAAAAGTTCGTGAAGAAATTCTATGCATAAAGTACTTAATTTGAAATTAGGGACTAAATTGAATAAATTGCAAAACTTGTGTTCTAGAAGTATTTTGCATAAAATTGAATTAGATTATTAATTAGAGGTCCTTAAAGAGTAATTTTACCAATTTCTAAGTCTATGGACAAAAATTAGGACATGGAAGGAATTTTTGAAAGTTTAGTAGTAAGGGCATTTTGGTCATTTAGTTATTAAAATGAATTAAAAACAAAATTAAAAGCCAGTTTTTGTCCATCTTCTTCATTAGGACGAAATTTCAAGGGTTATCCATAGCTAGGGTTTGTTTCAAGCTTTCAAGCTCCATGGTAAGTGATTCCAAGCCCCGTTTTTAATGTTCTTTATGTCTTCGGAGTCCCGGTAGCTCGATAAAGCTTATGCTAGCAATAATTTAAGTTAGGGTTCATATTTGGAAAAATACCCATAGGTGAAATTTGTGTATTTTGCTGTTTTATGATATAATATGAGGTTTTAAATTATGTTAGACAACTTGTACTACTCGGTTTTAAGCAAAAACGAGTAAAAGGACTTAATCGGTAAAAATACCTAATAGTCATAAGTGCTTGTTAGAGTATGAATTTGATGCTGCCATAGAAGGGAAAAATGACCAGCATGTCATGAAACATAAGAAAATAGGCTGAAGTTTAATTTACGAACTTTGGGGCAAAAGTGTAAATATGCAAAAGTTTAGGGCAAAATTGTAATTTTGCCAAAATATGATTTTAGGTCAATTTGAATAATTTGAGTCCTAATTAGACTATATTTTAAATGATAGAGCAAGGAAAACTGAAATTCAAGCTAAAATGGAGAAAATACCAAGTTGTGGACTGAAATGGTAAAAGTAGCTATTTTTGCATACGAGGTAAGTTTCTGAGAAATAAATGCAGATATTCTTTTATTCTACATTATTATTGTAAATTTCCAGCATTTATATACTTATTTTATGAGAATATTTAAAGTCAAATTAAAGGCAAAGTGACAGAGAAAAAGCATTAAGAAGCCCGTTTGAACCTTAGGAATGTTAGGATATTGGGGTTGATGGGACGGGACGGACAGGAGAAATGAGCCATGTAAGTCCATATCAGATATATGGCTTTGGAGACAGGAATGAGCCATGTAAGCCCATATTAGATATATATATATGGCATTGGAGACAGGAATAATTCATGTAAGTCCATGTCGAAGACATGGCATTGGCGAGATATTGATAGACGAGGAACGACCCGGTATCCTTAGTATTCCGAGTGGTTCAATGGGTCATTGTACACGTTAAATTACAGTGAATTATCAGCAAAAGGGAAGGTAGATTATATTTATGAATAGTGAAAGGTCGGGTAAGAAAGAAGGTAAGTAAGTAAAGAAGAAGGTAGAAAATGAGAAGTAAAGAAAGTTTATGAGGCTAGGTGACATTATGTATAATTATTCATTATGTTGAATGTTGTAATTTATTTGCTTGTAAGCTTACTAAGCCTAGTGCTTACTCTCTTTATTTTATTTTTCTTATAGTTTTTATCTAGCCACTCGGGGATCGAAGGAAACATCGGAGACCCGATCACACTATCGAAGGAATCACATTGGTATAGTTAGACGTTTAGTTTTGTGTATGGCATGTATAGGAACTTGGTTTCTTTTGATATGATATGATCAATGAATGATGTGTAAATACTTGCTAGTGATTAGCTAATAGAATGGCTGATGATATACATGTTTAATTGTATGTATGAATAAGTAGTAACGATCACATGAAAACTAAGAAAAATGTAAAAGTAACTTAAAAAGCAGATTCAAGTATCGGAAATAATGTGATTTTGAAAAATCACTAAAAATAAATAGAGACATGGTTTGATGGTGAATAATATATGAAATTAAAATCTTATTATGTCTATTTTCTTATGGAATAAGCAAAGCAGTAAAGCTATTATATTTTATGAGATATCTCGAGTTTTAGTGAAATAGGTCGAGAGAAAATTCTAGATCCCCTGTTTCAACTTTGGAAATTCACCATAAATTGTACAAAAATAATTAGGTGGTTTAATTTATATGGTTAGAATCCTTATTGAATATAGTTTTAATATAAACAAACGGTATAGTTATATTGATTTTTTATAGGGAGAAATGTGGTTCATAGTAAGTAGAGGTCAGTGCAGTTGAATTCTGAAACAGGGGTAACTTTAACTAATAAACTGTACTAATTGGATCAGTCAAAAATTCTAGAAAAAAATTAGTAGATAGATATATGAGTCTAGTTTCAGAAAAAATTTACAGATCTTAATTTCGAGTTTTGAAACTCAAGAAATGAATTTTTAAGCAGCTATGACGCAGAAAGATAGTTTATTCCGAAAATTAAAATAAGTGGTTTAGAGTTGTTTAAAAGGTAAGATAAGTTTAGTAACACCTCAAGCTTAACTCCGGTGACGGTTTCGGGCGTGGGGGCGTTACATTCACCAGTGGGACTGACTTTCTTCTTAACACCTTGACGTCACGATCAAGTATCTGCACAAGTTCTTCTTCAAAGGTCAAATCTGACTGTACCTCAATTTCAGCAACTAGCATGATATGAGTTGGGTCCGAACGATATCGCCTTAGCATGGACACATGAAAGACGTCATGAATATGATCTAGCTCTGGAGGTAACTCTAGCTGATAAGCCACTGGCCCTATCCGCTTAAGGATTCGATAAGGCCCAATGAACCGTGGACTCAACTTGCCCTTCTTACCAAACCTCAATATCTTCTTCCAAGGCGAAACCTTCAAAAAGACCATGTCCCCTACAGCATACTCAATATCTTTACGCTTCAGATCAGCACAAGACTTTTGTCGATCCGCTGCCTCCTTTAACCGACTCCTGATCACCTTAACTTTGTCTTCAGTATCCGCTACTAACTCTGGTCCAAGTATTTGCCTTTCCCCCAACTCAGCCCAACAAGTAGGTGAACGACACCTTCGCCCATACAGTGCCTCGTAAGGAGCCATTTGGATACTTGCTTGGTAACTATTGTTATACGCGAACTCCGCCAATGGCAAGTAATCCTCCCAACTACCCCTAAAGTCGATAACACAACCCCTCAACATGTCTTCCAAAATCTGAATGACCCTCTCTGACTGCCTATCCGACTGAGGGTGAAAAGCCGTACAAAAATCCAATCGTACTCCCAACTCCTTATGCAACTTCTTCCAAAACTGAGATGTAAACCTTGGGTCTCGATCAAAAATTATCGATACTGGTACCCTATGCAACCGCACTATCTCTGCCACATACAACTTGGCCAACTTCTAAAGTGGGTAATCAGTTCGGACAGGTATGAAATGGGCCGATTTCGTCAGTTTATCCACAATTACCCAAACTGAGTCCTTCTTGGAAGGTGTCAATGGCAAACCACTTGTAAAATCTATAGTCACCCTTTCCCATTTCCAAAGTGGTATCTTCACTGGCTGTAACAATCCTGAAGGCAGCTAATGTTTGGCTTTTACTTGTTGACACATCAAACATTTTCCCACAAATTTGGTCACTTCTCGCTTAAGCCCAGGCCACCAATATAGCTCTCGCAAGTCTCGATATATCTTACTCCCTCCTGGATGCATAGCACAAGGTCCACCATGTGCCTCTCTTAAAACCATCAGTCTCAAATCAGAGTCCTTCGACATACAAATTCTTCCCCAAAAACAAAGAACCCCATCACCATTTAATCCAAATTCTGGATTCTCCCCCTTCTCAGCTTGCTGAAACCGAGAAACCAACTACTCTTCCACCAACTGCTGCTTCTTAATCTGCTCCACCCAAGTCGGTGTCACCTGTAACTCTGCCAATAAGCTTCCATCGTCATACAAGCTTAAACGAGCAAACATTGCCTTCAATTCTGCCACAGTCCTATGACTCAACGCATCAGCCACGACATTTGCCTTACCTGGATGGTACTCAATCGAACAGTCATAGTCCTTTAACAACTCTATCCACCTTCGTTGTCTAAGATTCAGCTCTTTTTGAGTCATCAAGTACCTAAGACTCTTATGGTCCGTATAGATAATGCATCTCTCCCCATACAAGTAGTGCCTCCATATCTTAAGCACAAAAATCACCGCTGCCAGCTCCAAATCATGAGTAGGATAGTTTACCTCATGAGGCTTAAGTTGAGCGACCACTTTACCTTCTTGCATCAACACACAACCCAAACCTACATGCGACGCACTACTATACACAGTGAAATCCTTACTAGCTTTTGGCTAAATAAACACTGGTGCCTCAGTCAGAACCTTTTTTAACTTCTCAAAAGTATCTTGCTGCTTATTTGTCCAAACAAACGGTGCTCCCTTCCTTATAAGTTTCGTTAACGGTGCTGCCAACACAGAAAATCCTTCCACTAATCTTCGATAATAACCTGCCAACCCCAGAAAACTTTAGATTTCTGTTACTGACCTCGGTGGCTTCCACTCCAGAATCGCCTCAATCTTTCGAGGGTCTACCTTGATCCCCTCAGCAGACACAACATGCCCCAAGAAAGTTACTTCACTCAACCAAAACTCGCACTTACTAAACTTTGCATAGAGTTGCTTTTCCTTTAGCACTTACAACACAATACGAAGATGCTCAGCATGCTTCTCTTCTGTTTCTGAGTACACCAAGATATCATCGATAAAAACAACTACGAACTGATCCAAGTATGGTTGAAATACTCGATTCATCAAATCCATGAATGCTGCTGGTGCATTAGTCAAACCAAAGGGCATAACTAAAAACTCGTAATGACCATATTGAGTTCTGAATACCGTCTTATGAATATCCTTTTCCTTGACTCTCAACTGATGATATCCTGACCGAAGGTCGATCATACAAAATACCGAAGCTCCTTTCAGTTGGTCGAATAGATCATCGATTCTTGGCAAGGGATACTTGTTCTTGATCATTAGTTTTTTCAACTACAGATAATCTATACACAACCGCATGGTCCCATCTTTCTTCTTTACGAACAACACTAGTGCACCCCACGGAGAGATACTTGGTCTTATAAACCCTCTATCCAACAGTTCTTGAATTTGAGCTTTCAGTTCCACTAACTCCTTCGGTGCCATCCGATAAGGTGCAATGGACACTGGAGCTGTTCCAGGTAACAAGTCGATTCCAAACTCAACTTCTCTATTCGGAGGTAGTCTAGAAAGTTCCTCCGAAAATACATCTTGAAATTCTTTGATGGTCCTAACTGACTCCACAGTCATCCCCTCAGGTTTAGCTTGACTCACAAATGCTAAAAATGCCTCATAACCTTTTCGAATCAACTTCTCAGCCCTTAAAGTCGAGACAACATTGGACAAATAGTTCCTTCAATCCCCTATGATCATTATCTCCTCATCCTTGGCAGTTCTTAGCACCGTTCTCTTAACAACACAATCCAACATTGCCCTATGCTTAGTTAGCTAGTCCATTCCCAAAATAAGGTCAAACTCCCCTAATGGCAATTCCATCAAATCTCCTACAAATATCCTACCTTGCGTCTCTAAAGGCACCTTCTTAAAGAGTTTATCTACCTTAACCGAGTGTCCCAAAGGACCCATCACCGATACCCCAATCACAGTCTCCTCAGGAAGAACACCCAACACCCCAGATACATTACAGTCAACATACGAGTGAGTGGAACCTACATCAATCAAAGAAGTGTAAGGCGTGTTATGAATGAAGAACGTACCGATTATAACATCAGGGGCATCACCCTCCTCACGACACCGTGTAGCATAAACCAACGTCGGCTCTCGAGCTTCAGCATGTCTATCACCCCTGCCAGGTGCCCACGTCCTCGTCTGTTACCATTGCCACCTCTACCTTGCCCACGGCCTCTCTGTGGTGGTGGTCCTCCTCGCTGCGGTTGGACACCCCTTTGCTCTGCAACTTGATCCTGAGCTACTCTCCGAGGACACTCTCTGAACTTATACTCTTTTGACCCACATCAAAAACATGCCCCAGTTCGTTTCCAGCACTCCCCCATATGTGCTCTGCCACAGTCCTTGCAAGCCTGCGGTCTAAAAGTATTCATCAGAGCTGGTCGAACCAGTTCCTCCATTCTAGCTCTTTTAGCATTTCTATTTGCAGCATCCGAGGGTCCAGAATCCCTCCTAAAACTGGGTCGATCCCTCTCACAATTTTGCCATTCGGTTCGTTTTACTTCCTCGGCTATCTTAGCCTTCTCCACTAATGCAGCAAGATCACACTCCCTCTGTGGAGCTACTAGCACCCTAAGCTTATCGCAGAGGCCATCCTCGAATCAAACACTGTGCTCATATTCGGTCGTAACTATCCCACTTGCATATCGACTCAGCCTTAATAATTTCGCCTTATACTCCGCAACAGTCTTATTACCCTGAGCCAGATTCAAAAATTCCTTTCGACGGGCATCCACATAGCTAGCTCCAACATACCTCCCCTTAAAAGCAGACTTGAACAGCTCCCAGGTTACTCGTTCGATCAGGGTACTCTCCCTTACAGTGATCCACCACTGATATGCCTCATCTCTTAGCAACGACACCCCCCTTCAGCTTTTGCACCACAGAGCAATCGAAGTCTTCCATAATCCGCTTTGTTGCCTCTAGCCAATATTCAGCCACGTTTGGGGCTACTCTAGATACGCCCCTAAAAACCTCTACTCCGTTAGCCCAGAGTCGCTTAGAGATGGATCCCCTATTCATTGTCCCAGTGCTAGCTCCAGCAACCCTTTCCAAGACCCTTAACATCACTTGGGACAAAGCATCGTCCCCCGCAGCCCGATCATGTGACCCAGTCTCTGTTGCCTGTGGCACAAATGCCTCCTCAGCTAGCCTATGTCCTGAGGATGAAGATTCAGCTTGAACCCTTCCGTGACCACGTCCGTGGCCTCGTCTACGAGTTCCTCTTGTACTCATATTGAATTATCTAATTATGAATGTTATGACACTAGCTTAATATTCAGTTATTTATTACAAGATGTCTTACGGAAATATAGTAGTTTAGGAATTGTTTTCGCAATGTCGTAGCCTAACTACAATCTTAATCCGACTGTTTTACAGCTCTGCCCTATCTGAAGTATCATAGTAGGGCCTCAGTTCTATCTATAGAATCATATCAATATCAAATAGTGTAAAAGAAAGTATACTTACAGACTTGGTGCTAGGGATTCAGTGTGCCACGTCTTTCTCCAAACCATTTAAAACTTAAAAACATGTATTTGGTCACAGAAAATAAAAATTCTTAAAAATTGATTTAAAATACCCTTGTTTTGAAATTCTCAATTTTTTAAACCCGTTTAGAAACCCACAGCCGAGTTGTTGTAACCTAGCTCTGATACCACTAAATGTAACACCCCAAACCTGGCCCAAATGTTAAGGCCGAATCCGACGAGTCACATTGGAGTTTTAAAAAACCCATACCTCTATCTAAATCCTTATTAGTGTTTTAAAAGATCGTCTTTACTAAGTTAACAAAGTGAATGGAAGCTGTGCACCAGGTAGGTATATGAACCAGAGGAGGTGAACCATGAAGGCTGCTTAAGTACCAAGCTCTCGATTGGATCCAATCCTAGACATGCCCACAACCATTGCCACACTTTGGTAAACGAGTTGAAATTCAGTTAAGTAGATATTTTTTATAAACCAATTAATTGTAGCGTTGCGTTATTTTGAAAACGAGTATCATTTTGAAAACGCTCTCTAACCCATTTTAATTTATTATCAGAAAAGTATTGAATTACTAAAAATAAAATAATCCTAGAAAAGTAGTTAAAATGGCCTTATTACAACCCAAAAACAAGTAATATTAATAGTTAAGATAAACTTAAGAAAAAACACCGATTACTTATTACAAGAAGCGATCACCATGGCCACTCTGAATCCCCTCCGGCTCTAAGTCTCCACATCAAGGCTCACCTGCAAGGTTAAGAAAAAAGGGGTGAGTTTGGAAACTCTGTGTGCAACAAGCCCCTCTCGGAGCCCAACTAATATCAGCATATTGGGCCGAAGCCTTTCGCTTATCGATTACTAGGTCAAAGCCTTTTCATTAATCATATCATTGGGCCAAAGCCTTTACTGTAAACGGTATGGCCCATAGGCCCAATTCAACATCACATGTAATATCAATGAATGTATGCAAGCCCATTTAGGGAGACTACTCAACCCACCAATCGCTGCTCTCCACCTATACCAGCCAAGCTCTCCATGTGGGGAATAGGTCAACCCACCCAACCAAACTCTCCACTGGCAGCATAGCTGCTTTATCATATAACTGGAGGCCTAGCCTAATTTAAATAACTGGGGCAAAGCCCTTCTTGCACTTCCTCCATTTATATCAAACCCAGCCCATGCATATAGTGAGTATATCATAGCATATCATGTGCATATCATAACATATCATGTGCATATCATGTCATATCATGTATTGATCATGTATATCAATATTTCATGCATCTTATTCATAATTAAACCCTAGGGGTATAATGGTCATTTTTACCTAGGGGTAAAATAGTCATTTTTCATACTTTAAGGGTAATTTAGTAAATTTACCAAATATTATGGGTTTTCCACGTTCATTAACAATTTAAATATTCCAAGTGTTTAAGTGATAATTTTAACGCACTTTATCCAGTTCGGGCTTTTTGGGCCCAAAACCCCTGATGGGCCCTACGAATGCCGATTTAGTCCTTTAAGCCCACTTAACCTAATTTTTACAACAGTTCTAACCATGTTAACATGCAATTTGTCCAAGTTCCATTTTCTATCAATTTTACCCACATGGGCCCGAAGCCCGTTGGGCCCAATTCTAGCCCATCGAGGCCCAACTTACCATTGTGCACAAATTTACGCTCTTACCTGTACCATCGATCCAACACTGATCATTTCTTAT
This sequence comes from Gossypium anomalum, assembly GCA_025698475.1. Lineage (NCBI taxonomy): Eukaryota > Viridiplantae > Streptophyta > Magnoliopsida > Malvales > Malvaceae > Gossypium > Gossypium anomalum. The sequence goes on along the minus strand of CM046959.1, from coordinate 34,247,838 downwards.
TTATCGCATCTAAAACCACATACAAAATCTCAAGTTCCCCAAAATGCCAGATTTTAGGCATTTTGGCTTTTCAGCGAATATTAGTCTAAGATCTTACGGGGGTTATTACACACCTGATTTGTGGTGTTTGCTAAGAAAGTCTCCCATGACAGCCTACAATTAATCATCACCAATCTTAGTGTACAAGTCATGCATATCAAACCCAAAATCCACCTTACCATATTCGGCCAAAGAACCCCTAATGGCCATAGATCACTTACCTTCACAGTGTCCGATGATACGATTCAAGCTTGTCCAATACTGATACCCCAAGCCTTGCTGCTCCTCTATTACTACACAAACCAGAAAAATCAAATGAAAAAGGCCCAGTAAGGCCTATACCTCAAATCGATAACCTCTCTAAACTATAGGGGGTTTCGACTTTTCTTAATATTTATACTACTAAATGGATTTGGAGTACGAATACTTACCATAGTCTTTCTTTTTGTACTGTCTAGAGTTTAGCAGAAGAAGAAATCGGCCACAACAAGTGAAGAGAAAAGAAGGTTCGGCTTTTGTGGCTATTCGGCAAAGGTGATGAAAAGAAAAAGGGAATAGTATAGGCCCAATGGGCTTGTGGGTCCCACATGGATGAAATGTACGTTATGAATTAAGTATTGGTTTAGGCTGTGTCATTCGCATAGTCGTGGCTAAATGGGCCACACGAACGTGTGGGCCCACTTGGGCCGAGTAAAGGCCCTTAGACCCATTTACACCGTTATGTCTATTTAGGTTACTTAAGTCGCTTGAGGCGACTGGAGACCTTCCAAGAGGTTGTTATCTATATCGAGACCCTAAATAGGTAAAATAATCGATTTACCCTCAAAGGGTAAAATGATCGAAATACCCTTACAAGGTAAATTACCAAAATACCCTTGTAAGGTAAATTATCGAAATACCTTTGTAGGGTAAATTATCGAAATACCCCTATAAGGTAAATTACCGAAATACCACTGTCAGGTAAAATGACTGTTTTAGCCCTATTAGGTAAAAATGACCAATATACCCCTAGAGGTAGAATGACTATTTAATTTGTGTTAAGTATGACTGATGTGCTTATGATATGTATGTAAATGACTGTTACTGAGCATGGCCATACTGCATACACGTGTAATGAGTGAGCATGACATTCTGCATGCATGACATAATGCATGGGGTTGGGACACTATTATGGAGGAAGATTTTGTACTGAGGGCTTTTAGCGTGTTATTCTAATTATGGCTTTGTGCCGATATGTTATTGAAGGCTTTGTGCCGATATGCTATTGAAGGCTTTGTGCCGGTATGATATTGATGGCTTTGTACCGATATAATATTGATGGCTATGTACTGGTCTATTATTGATAGTTTTGTGTCAATCGTATTATCGTAATAATGGCTTTAAGCCATGCATATGGCTAGCAGCTTTGCTGCGATTCGGGCCAGTGCCGCAACCGGTACTAACACTACAAGTGATTTATTCTCTACAGGAAATGCAGGGTTAGACGGAGGCAAGTGCAGGGTTGGATGGGATAACTTGGATCATGCATTATACATATGGGATTTTTTACTGATATGGGCTAGGCCCAACTGTTACTTATAAGGGCTAGGCCCAGCACATACTGATACTATAATGGGCTCAGGCCCAGATTGATACTGTAAAGGGCTCAGGCCCAGATTGATATTGTAATGGGCTCAAGCACAGATTGCTATTTATTATTGCATTCTGTTTGACTGACTGTTTGTTTGTTAGGGGATTACACACTGATTTTTCGTAAACCCACCCCGCCTTTAACTTTTTTAGGTAATCCCCAGTGTTAGGCGGGTCGGTGTTGCGAGGGACTCAGAGATGGCCACACAACTGCACATGTTTTCTATTATGATTATTTACTTATAAGCATTTTAATTTTGATTTGGGTTGTAATAAGGCCTGTCTTAATTTTTGGATTTTAATTTGGGGATTTTTGGTTATTATGTTTTATAACTGTTAGAAGTAGAACGTAATTTTCCAAAATGATACTTTTTTCAAACAATACCTTTCCGTAAAACTCAAATTTTACAAATATCGCAAACTAATTATTTTGAAAGCTTCCGCAACAAACAATATTTTTAAAATTTAGTGACGTTTTTAAGAAAGTAACTTTGGTAATAACATAAGGTTTTGAATCATTTTCCCCTACTCACAAAGAGGCCAAATAAGATTTGGTTTTGCAAACAACGTTTACTTTTCACACTTCAATGTGTCTACAAGATTCAGCCATAACGTCTAGGTTGGGTTTGGGGTGTTACATTTAGTGGTATCAGACCCAAGTTGCAAAACTTGGCTATGGAATGGGTTTTTGAAATTTTGAATTTTTGAAGGAACTGTTTCAAATAAATTGAAGAATTGAAAATGTTTGACTGATTGTGTGGCACACTGAGTCTCCGGCGCTGAATCCGTAAGTTTCTAAAACTGTCGCTTGTTTTCATTGAAAAGCAGTAGATAAAAACACTCTGATTTCTTTATATATTAGACTGTATTGCTACACTTGAATTTAGAGTTTGTATTTATTTTGTGTGTTCTTGAAATGGTATGCATGTGATATCTATCCGTTCCGATGGATAGATGGTTTGGTGTGTGCTTGTATTATTAGGATTAGAGTGCACACTGAGAGCGTTGTGTGGTGGATCAGGTTGTGCGACTATTTTCTAGTAGTTGGTAATTTCGAGGACAAAATTTTTATAAGGGGGTAGAGTTGTAACGCCCTAAATTTGGGCCTAGAAGGAATGGGACTTAAGCAGGGGAACAGTGAAAAGGCTTGGCATAAGTAGTTAGCTGTGTAAGAAATGACACAAATAAATGCCTGCTTCAGTGGCTAAGTGTCCTGAGGGGTGTTGGAGAAGTTTTGGGTTCAAACCTGGGCTTTAGCAAAAATTTTAATTTTAAGTGAATAAAACCCTGGATACTTGGAAGTAGGCCTTTTAAATTATTATGTTAAAAAATGACATAAGGAAGCATGTGATCTAGTGATTGGGGCGTCATTAAGGTTGTAAGGGAGCCTGGGTTCAAGTCTTGGCTCTTGTAATTTATTTTGGTTTTTCTTTTAAAGGAACCTAGATTTTGGCCTGTAGACCTTTTAATTAATTGAGGATATTTTGTGACACAAGAGAGCTTGTGGCAGGGAGGCAGGTGATGTGTGAGCATGTGAGAAGGGCAAAGGTTCGAATTCCCTTGCAAGAAAAATGCAATTATTTTGCTACATGGCGATGGTAAGTTGTTGAATTGGATTGAAACTCTGCTGAGGGGAGTTTGAACTGGTCAATGAGTGGATTATGGAGAAAATCATGGAAGAGATAAAGGAGGATTTTTAGGAGGAAAAAGTGAAGTTTGAGTTAGTGTGGTATTGTGCCGAATTTTCTTAGGAGGTACTAAGAATTTCGGCTGAGTGTTGTTCCCCAAGTTTTGGTTTTGTGTGTCTTTCTTTTGGCATTTGGTTTTCGTGCTTTTCGGTGCCGAATTCTTCTATTGCCTCCTCCTTCTGCTCGTTTCCTTTATTTTTCCTTCCCTATCTTGATCACTACTTCCTTGGCTGATTAGACACTTATTTTTTGTGCTGAAATCAAACTTTGCTTCTTCCCCTTAATCTCTTTTCATTTGTTTGGCCAAACCACTGTTCTCTTCTCACCTCTACTACTGAGAGTCTTGGCCGAATACTCTTCCTCCCATTTCTTTCAATCGGTTTCTTCTTTGTAGACTGGTTGCTATTTTTCTGCTGTGTTCTTAAGTGTTGTTACTTTTGCCGAATATCAGCACTCTCCCTCTCTACTTCAGTTTTTGATTTGTGCGTATATTCTATGATCAAGTGGTGAGTATTGATTCTTTGTAAATCTTCTTCTCCCTGTTGGGATTTGTTACTAATATGGGCTAGGCCCAACTGTTACTGATAAGGGATAGGCCCAGCATATGCTGATACTGTAATGGGCTCAGGCCCAGATTGATATTGTAAAGGGCTCGGGCCCAGATTGATACTGTAAATGGCTCAGGCCCAGATTGATACTGTAATGGGCTCAAGCCCAGATTGCTATCTATTATTGCATTCTGTTTGACTGGCTATTTGTTTGTTAGGGGATTACACACTGAGTTTTTGTAAACTCACCCTACCTTTAACTTTTTCAGGTAATTCCCAGTGTTAGGCGGGTCGGTGCTGCAAGGGACTCGGAGATGGCCACACAACTGCATATGTTTTCTATTATGATTATTTACTTATAAGCATTTTAATTTTGATTTGGGTTGTAATAAGGCCACTTTAATTTTTGGATTTTAATTTGGGGATTTTTGGTTATTACGTTTTATAACTGTTAGCAGTAGAACGTAGTTTTCCAAAACGATACTGTTTTCAAACTTCACCTTTCTGTAAAACTCAAATTTTCCAAATATCGCAAACTATTTATTTTGAAAGCTTCTGCAACAAACAATATTTTTAAAATTTAGTGACGTTTTTAAGGAAGTAACTTTGATAATAACATAAGGTTTTGAATCATTTTCCTCTATTCACAAAGAGGCTAATTAAGATTTGGTTTTGCAAATAACGTTTACTTTTCACACTTCAATGTGATAGCCAGATTCCGCCATAATGTCTAGGCTGGGTTTGGGGTGTTACAACATGTATTTCTAGACTCCACATATGCTACTTTCAGTCTGAGAACTGACTAAACCGTAGCTCTGATACGACTAAATGTAACACCCTAACCCGTATCTGTCGTCAAAATAGGGTTTCAAAGCATTACCGAAACTTTCAGAATCCTTACAAATAAATCATGCAAGCTACTATTTCAATTTTAAAATTATTCATAACGTCACGTAAATGGACGCTCGAGGTCCAATACTAGCATTAGGATAGAGTCGGGACTTAATCAGAACCTCTAAGAATTTTTCACGACATTTCAAATTTTTTCAAAGCTGCAGGGTTCACACGCCTATGTGGTCCAAGGGACACGCTCGTGTGACCCTAGGACACACCCGTGCTGGAGGCCGTGTTCGATCTCGTGTAACTCTCTGACTTGTGCACACGGCCGTGCCACATGCCTGTGTGCTAGGCTGAAGGTTAATTAATTCATTTTGAATTTAGGTGCAGGTTCCACACGGCTAAGACACACGCCCGTGTCTCTACACATGTGCTCTATTCTGAGCATTTTGTTTCTAAAAAATTAAGGTGCAGTAGACACACGGCCTAACTACAACCCCATGTACCCAGCCGTCTATCACACACGGTCTAGACACACGCCCGTGTCGATAAAAGAAAGCCATTCCTAGCTTCATTTCTCACCCAAAATCACACCCATGACCTGCACTTGAATCACACATCCAAATACCAACCATTTCAAGCATCCAAATCAAGCGAATTCCATCATTCATCAAGGCATATCATTTCTTGCATACATGTCTACAATCTTACCTTAGTTCAATCCATGTATTAAACATGATTTGATCAACTACTTAACATATATGTAGCTACCATTGCTTGACATTACAAGTATATATAAACAAACCATTACTAGTCATTCCAATGGCTAGATTACAAGCATCATTTACATTTACATGCCAATATGGCCAATATATCCTATACATGCCATTACATCCATAATTGATTAACCATTTTGTACCGAGATGGGCCGATGGATTGTGTGAGTGATCTTCACCGAGCTTCTAATCCAATGAGCTTCCGAGTTACTCTAAAATAGGGAAATAAAAATGCTTAGTAAGTTCGTATAACATTGTACTTAATTTACCATTCATTCTATTTTGAGGCAACTATATAAGGCATAATCATTCAGTTTGATCTCAAGCCCTACACACATTCTCATTGCCCTTGTTAGTCATATATTTCATTTAACATCAAAACATATATGGGCTCAACAACAATCAAGTTTCCAAGAACATATGCTTTCCACAACATGTATTCATTTAGCATGCATAATTCATCTCATTGTTTCAAGTATAATTTTGTAATAGTTCATTTCGAGTTCAGATCATTTCATATCAGAGCTTTACTCATATTACTCAAAACATCAAGGTCACGACTAGTACACTCAAGGTGTACAAGTCTATAATCAAGAATGAACATATATTTATCAAATAAAGTCCATATATAAATATCATCATCTCAGGTTTTCATATATCATATGTTATGTATCATCATTTACTTGTATTTTAGCTGGATACGTGTAATAACTCATTTCTTATCCATATCTTTTCATATCAAGATTTTTACCCTTGAATTTATCTGAAATATCGATGGTTACATAGGTAGTACACTCGAGGTGTACGAAATAGAATCCGTCAATTCATGTCCAATGGTATCGATAAGGTACTATATCAGAGAGTACACTCTCAAGCCACACATGTATACGACAGGATTACCTGTCCAGGCTAAATCCTTTTTATGAAATATGCTCTAAATAGCTTGATCTAGATTTCCCTTCTGGGCTAAATCCAATTCATAACATATGCTCTAGAGGATTTATATCAGGATTACCCATCCGGGCTAAATCCTTTCATAAATGAGGTAATAAGATTACTCGTCCGAACTAAATCCCGTCAGCAACAAATGCAAGACCTCATTCATTTCGGGAAATCACATATCCATCAATTTTTCATTTATTCAAACAGAGTTTGACATTTATTAGGCAATTTTCTAGTATGTGATCAATCTCATATATTTATACATTTACGCAATTCAAATGTTCACTTTCAACTCAAGCATAAAAATAATATTTTTATCATTTATAATTTTTCGGGCATTATAATTGATCGGGCACTTTCATTTATCGGGCTTTAACGAATATGTGATCATTTCACATATTTATACAATTCACAAACACAACAATTAATTCAAGTATAAAAACATATACAATTTTGTTACAAGAACTTACCTTGACAATTATTCGTGTACGAAAAATCTACTAATCTGAATTTTTCCTCTTTTCCTTGTTATAGCTCTGAATTTTGTCTATCCAGATCTACATGAGTAAATTTAACCTCAATTTATCATATTTTATATTCAAGTGGACTCAATTTTTATCCTAGGCAAAATTACCATTTTGCCCCTAACTTTTCCATAAATTCCTATTTCATTCCTAAGCTCGAAAAATGAGATTTATGCAATTTACTCCCTATTCCAAGCCTAATCGAAATTTATATACTACATTTACAGCACATACATTTCACAAATTTCAAAATTTTCCATGCGTTTTATCACTTTTTCATTTTAGTGCCTAAATCAAGTTTCCATCAAAAATTGCTTCGTAAAAGTTGTTTATCTATCAACAACCTTTCATTTTCTACTACAGATTTCATATTTCCAGCATATTCATCCATGAACCAAATTTCATACTTTGATAACTTTTCAAATTAATCCCCCAAATAGATAGATTAGACTATCCCGGTTTCAAAAATATAAAAATTACTAAAACTGGGGCTTGATTACTTACCCAAATAAGCTTGATAAGTCTTCATCCTCTCTCCTAGGGTTTCTATAGAAATATTTGGGGAAGATGATATGAAATTGTTTTCTTTTTAATTTAATTAATTTGTCATTTAATAACTTTTTATTTTTTCAATTTAGTCCTTAGCCTTTTTTAATTTTTCCATGGATGAGTCATACCAAAATATCCACATACATTCTTTAATGGTCTAATTACCATATAAGGACCTTAAGTTTTGAATTCAATAGTTATTTGATCCTTTTAGCTACTAGAATCCAACTTTTGCATTTTATGTGATTTGGTCCTTCCCGTGACATTTCTAATATAACACGGATCATATAATAAAATAAAAATAAATTTTATTTTCAGCTTGGATTTATGGTCCCGAAACCAATGTTCCGATTTCACTGAAATTGGACTGTTACATGTTCTCCAGTAGATTTGGTGGCTTTCTTGATCGAGCCTCTTGTTTTGGCCATCTTTTTTCAGGGAGAACGGTTTAAAGGTAAAAAGATATAATTTTCAAAAGAGAAAAGAAATAAAAATGGTTGCTTGAATGCCTAACAGTCAGTATAGTGAGAGATGATTTATAATGGGCGAAATAGGAAGATGGAGAGGCGTGTTGTTTTGTGGAGAGATATAGGGCTGGAGGGAAGAGTTGTGTCCAATAAAAATTGTGCCCGCTCAGAAGGATCAAACGACCGAGTGAGTTTTGATGCAACGGTGGAATCTGAATTTCTCTGAATTCTGAGGGGCTCTAAATAATAGTGCAGACTTATGGAATGTGTTGACAGTAAAATTTCAATGCATAGACAATGGTACCTAATTATTATACAAAAAGGAAGGAAAACAAACTTTAACAAAATATAAATAAAATAAACTAAAATCAAGGAGTACCAATTAAAAAAATTTAAACCAAATTAATTGTCCTGCCTGCTTTTGATCATTGTTGCCAAAATAGTGTTTCAGCCTCCATCCATTTACTTTGAACTGGTGTCCATCATGTAAATCTCAAATTGTGACTACAGCATGAGGAAATACGGTGACAACTTCAAAAGGTTCAGACCAATGTAAATGCAATTTACCTAGGTGTAATTTGAGTCGAGAATTGAATAATAAAACTTGTTGACCTGCGATAAATTGTTGCTGTAAAATAGTCCTATCATGTCATCTATTGTTCTTTTCTCTGTAAATTACAGAGTTTTCATAAGCATTTCTCCTAATCTTCCCTAGTTCAATGATATCCAACAATCATTGATGCGATCCTAGCTTGGGAAGCTATGGCCAATCCAATTGAGTTGCCACAAGGTCCCATTACTCGGTCTCGTGCTAAGAAGTTTCAAGATGCCATTGCAAGTTACACTGGTCGAGCTTGGAGAGGGGAGGTGGCCAAACTCATCAAGCAAGTATGGAGCTCAACATCATGCATTCCATACAGCTTATTGCAAGCTGAATTTTAGTTAAATAGTTGATGGATTAAACTTTAAATGTGTTTAGTTATTTTAGTTTAAGTAATTAAGTTGTTTTAATTTTATTTAGTTGTTTAAATAAATTCGGCAATTAATATGTTCTAAGTTAATTAATTTGCTACATCCATTTAATTTGCTTTAGGTTATTTAATGTGTTTTAGTTACAACAACTTATTAAAGTTTAATTGTGTTTATAGGTGAACTAACTAATTGAACCAGCTGGTGCATTGATTGGCATTAAAGAGAGGAATAAATTTAAGACCAACAGCTATTATGAACTTCTCCAAGTGACTGTTTGAGGAGTTCAATGGACAAAGAGCTATTCACACAAGCCCATTCATTTTCCAAACGTTTTCACATGATGGTGGTTTTTCCAATTCATCCATTCACACCTTTTGACCGTTTTTATTAAATCATTCATACAAAGGGGGCTGTTCATGTGCCAAATGACATTAATTTTTGTTTGCTGCTTATTTGGCTATCCAAGGAGAAATTAAAAGGCTTTTATGACTTGTTAGTTTATCAAGCATTGAATCAAGTTTATTCAGCTTATTAGAGTTAATTATTTGCTGAATAGGAAGACTTAACATGTTGTCCATTGTCGTTCCTTATGTTAGAGTTCATTAAAGGTCTTGTAGTATTTAATAGCTCGATTAAGTTCATTAATAGCTCAATTAAATTGAGTGTGTGTGTCCATTCAGCTGGGGTTTGTCTCATGCCTATAAATACTTTGTTTTTAGCTAGTTGAAGGGACTTTTGGACCAAATATATGAACTTTTGTTTTTCTGTGAGAATTCAACCCTCACTGTTCTTTTTGGATTGAAATGACTTATGAAGCTTAGCTTGTGGCGTCATTCTTTCTTGTTATTCAAACTAATCACTTTCTAAAGTGTGGCGTTCGACCATACCATCGGTTCCTATCTTGCTAGGTAGTGGGTCAAGGTTAGCCAAATTATCTCTTATCCATTTCCATCTAAGTGCCATCTAAGAATTGGGTCAACAATTCCCTTCATTTTTGGTTCACTCTTGGCCTTAGGCGAATTACTCCATTAGCCAATTTAATTATCTTTCAGACCTTGTCTGAACCTATCTTTTCATCTTTTCTAGCCTACTTTGTTAAAACTTAACACTTGCTTAATTTCATGACCGGGCAATCTAAACGACTTGAATCAACACCGAATAGAGCTCGTATCATTTGGTATTAGAGCTAGTGAAATTGAAGTGAGTATTGTAAACGTTCGTAGCAATTACGATATTGTAATTTGATCAAAAAATTGTAAAAAAAATTCCATTAAAAAAATCAGTATCTATTGAAATTGAAAGTGTAAATATCAGTATTTGTAAGTACGAAATTTGTTGGTGTTAAAAAAAACGAAGAAGGAAAGCTAGCTCGAGAGTTATTTGCTACCCGAATTCATTATTCTACTTCCATACCAATCGACCACTCTTTCATCCCTCTTCCTTTCGTTTGCTAGCCTACTTGTCCTGACATCAAGATCTACCCAAATCGATCATTACTTATCCATTAGTTTACAGATGATAAGTAGTAGCCATTCTATGATTAACTTCATATCCCTTCAATGTGATCGCCACTTGGTTGCAATGAAAGTGTGTACCCTGATCACTAATCAATGCCTTTGGTGTGCCAAAGCGGGTGAGTATAAGCTTGTGAAAAAAATTTAGCATTGTCTTTGCATCATCCTTTGAAACTGTAATAGCTTTAACCCACTTTGAGATGTAGTCAACAGCTACTAATATATAAAGATTTCCAATTTAATTTAGAAATAGTCCCATAAAATCCATACCCCAAACATCAAATAATTCAACCTCCATAATTGGTTGCTGCAATATTTCACTGCATCGGGATATAGAACCGATGCGCTAGCACCTATCGATTGATTCACAAAATTATGGGCGTCTTTAAATAATGTTGGCCAGTAGAATCCTGATTGGAGAAATTTATCTTCTTATTTATTTGTGTTTCTCCTCTTATTAGTTTTCTCGGAAACATGCGCTACATTTAGAATTACCCACACTTTCAGTTTTCTTTATTCTGGTGATTTGATATCACTAGAAAGAACATGGATTTTCCCCCATACTTATTGGTAAAATTGTTTCCATTTCGTTATCCTTAGCATACATTTTAGAATTTTCAGTTTAGTAAATTTCATTTTATAACTCAGTGAGTCCTAGCCTATTTTATCCTTAATTTTGCTATCTTATTGCATTAGAATCACTACATGAGTTAATTCCAGATTGCGTCTAGAATTTTTGCCACACCTGACAGCTGTCCAGATAAGAACCAAAACTGTGTGAGCTATCCAGTCTGGTATAACCAACCTGTATGTACAAGGACAGAATAATTTTGAGGAAAGGACACCAATACTGACGAGGAGGACATAAAAGGTGGACGTGAGAAGAGAAACAAGAGCTTTTTTTTCTCCATCATCATCTTCATCATCCTACCTTAAAGCTTACAGCCATGGCAGCTTAAGCCTCTCATGGGTGAGCCAACTTAAAAACTAGATACAGGCTAGCTTTTGACGAGGAGACCTAAATGCGCGATAAGAAGGAATAGAAAGATTCAGTTGAGTTGTCTAGTAATTGTTTTCTTCACTTGATTCATTCTTATTTCCTTCTAAATGCTGGTGATTACTCTTTGTTTTCTGTTTGCATGGAAGTACACATGAATTCTTGGTGAAATTTATCTTATCCAGTCTTACTTTTTATTGTTTAATTTTGGGGTTTAAATGTCTTTTTAACACGGAAGTGTTATTACAGTCACTGACACTGGAAAGTGCAGTGACAGTTTGAACCAACAAGCATTACAACAGAAGTTGAGTGAGGACTAGAGGAATTTAATTCTCTTGTTCTTACTAGTGTCATATTACCTTCATCGGAAGGTAAGGTTAGTATGCATGTTTAAGTCTCAGATTAAATAGAAGAGTGATGCTGAATAAGTTATACATTGAATTTTATTGCCTCGACAATTACTTATCTTTTTATACCTTGTGAGCACTTTGTATTCTGCTGAAGATTCATGTTGGGGATCCCAGTTTACCTCTATCATATTTTATTTTATTATTTTCAAGTTATTACATTGACAATTATCCTCATAATTTATCTTATTTTTATCTAGTTATTGCACCGACATAAATAGTCAAAGACTACCATTGTAACAACCCGTTTTCAGTTAAATCAAAAAAGTGGTTTTAGGACCACAAATCTGAAGTCAAAAAATTATTTTATTATTGTTTTATTGTCTACAGTGTGATAGCATTACCGTATAAAAATTTTGTTAAGAAATTTTATTGTTTACATGCTCAATTTGATTAAAAGGACTAAATTGCGTAAAGTGTAAAAGTTGTGTTCTAATAGCTAAAGATGTCTAATATCTATGGAACTTAAATGTGGAGATCCTTATATGGTAATTAGCCCATTAATGTTGTTAGTGGAAGGGCATGGTGTGTTATTATTGAAATTTTGATTAGTTTTTAAGGTTAGTTTAGTAAATAGGTAATAAATGATAATTTAAAACAAAACAAATATATCATCATTTTCTATCATTTTCTTCCATCGATTTTTCATAAGGAAAGAAGCCTTTTTTATTGAGAAACATTCGACCAAGCTTATATTGCCCAATTAGATATGATTTTTATCCCGTTTTTAATGATTTCTACGTCTTTGGGATCGTTGTAGCTTAATCTAACTAGTCCGGAGACTAATTTGCAAAACTGTTAAAGTATTATGGTTTTTCCATTTATGATCAAGCTTGAGTTTTGATGTTTGATGATAGAAAATGAATGGTTGTTGTTAGATAAACAACTTTTGTAAAGGAATTTTTAGTGAAATTGTCAAATAAGGATTAAATTGAAAAATATGATAAATTGATTGGAAAAATTGTGAATATGGGAAAAATGTGGGCTGCTGTAACACCCCAAACCTTGCCCGGATGTTATGGCCGAATCCGGCGTGCCACATTGAAGTGTTTTAGGAAAAACCTTGTTTTCATTGAAAACCCTTCCTTAAAAAGAAACATCTCAATTACTTTGCAAAATCTCTCTTTTCGGCTGCGAAAGCTTTGTTTAAACATTTGATTTAAGAAACTTATCATTTAAAAAAATAGTTTCGAAAACGTAGTATATAGAAAAAAACTATGGTTTAGAAAATCCATGTTCGACTTCTTATTATTACAATGCATAAAATTAATAATCCAAATAATAACAAAAAAGGGAAGGCCTTATTACAATTCAGACTAAATTACTTAATAAACTAATAACTTATATGTTTTTAAATCAATCCAAGTTGTCTTGCTAGCTGGCCACCCAGAGTCCCTCCAGACATTGAACCTCCTACTGAGCATCACCTGAGGAAAATAAAAGAGGGGGGTGAGTTTTCGAAAACTCAGTGTGTACAACTCTCGACGAGAAACAAGCATTCATCAATAATCATACTACATACATGCAATGCAATGTAGTGTAACCCACCCCAATAATCCAACCGGTACACTTCAGCTCCGTCCCCCGATACACATCCTGTGGGGATATAGATATCGACCCACCCAACCGATACACATCAATGGTAGCCCGATTGTGGAACTACCTTCATTACAACAAGCTGCCAATCACATGTTGGGCTTAAAAGCCGAAGGTGAATCCACAGTTGTCAAGCAACCATGCTACCCTCCGTTCCATAATTCCCAACCCATATGCAACCTAAGCAAGATATCATATGAATGCATATGAATGCAGCAGGTATACATGTAACATCCATAAATCTTACATTCCACACATAATGGTATTTTAGTCATTTTCGCCCTTAGGGGCATTTCAGTAATTTTCTTTTATTACGGGTTTTTACTTACCTTGGCCTGTTAACAAATCTCGTGAGCTAAGATGAAGGAATACTATGCATCAGGTAGGATTCTAGAAAAGAGGAGGTGAGTCATTAAGACCGCTTAAGTATCAAGTCCTCCCTAGATCCAATCCTAGACATGCATATACCCGTTGCCATACCTTAACCCTATGACTTGTCCATGGTCTCAATAAATTAATTAAGTTTTATGCAGTCATCATATACTAGGCCTAAAACCTATTACAAAGCCCAAACAAAATCCACATACCTGTATATATCCCACTAGGCCCAATCTCATTTATGTGTGGCCCATTAGGCCCAAATGACATTCCTATGGCCATTAGGCCCAAATCACATTTACAATCATGCTCACATACAATTTTTCCATCACATAGCATAAATTATCAATTTTTGCCTATTATGGGCCCAACAGCCCATCGAGCCCATTTAGCCCATTCTGGCCCGGTTGGCCAATCCACAACCTAAGTCCATGGAATCGCCCATGGGCCTCAGACAACCTTTCGCACTCGCAAGGCTACCGTAGCCAACTTTCAGCTTTTTGACTTTTTGGCATTTCAGCTTTTGCTGATTTACTTGTGTGTGCAGTGTATGTACACACCTGATAGTAAAGCGTGCTGCGATTTCCTTAGCCCTGAATCTACAATTGATATGACCCTTTAATTAATCGCATGCTTAATACATATCTTAGCCAAAATCAAAACCTCACCCTTCACCTTACCTTACGCGACAAGTTATAACAGTCCCTTCTTTAATCACTAACCACGATCAACTCCTATATCTGCACCAATCTTAATTTTTAAAACCAGAATAACAGGTGACTTGTATCCAACACAAGTCCCCCTTCCCTTAACTATGACCATTCAACCAACTAAGATCAAGAACACTTACCAAAGTCTCTCACCTGAGGAGTAAATCGACAGGGATCCAAAGGACTGGAATCTGATACTAGTCCTACCAAAACTGATTGGAAGAAGTGAGGAATATAGTAATCGATACTTGGAAAAAACTGATTGGGAGAGCAAACACTTACACTAGAATCAACTGAGTGGAAAGGATAGTGGCGGCACCAAGGGTATTCGGCCAAAGAGGTTTTCGGGCCTTGAGTTTTGTATGGCAAACAAAAGATTATTCGGTACCAAGGGAAAAGGGAAGAAGAAGTCATCTAAACCAAAAGTGAATCAAATAAAATTGCATAGAGGAAGGTTGGAAAATCAGCACAAAGAGAAGGAAAAAAAAAAGGGTTTTCAGCTTTTAGATCTTAAAGAGAAAAAAGGGTTTCTGGCAACCAGGTGAAGGAGAATTCGGCATTAGCCTGGCAACCTCACATTCGGCACCTATATATAGCCTCTATAGTCGAATATCCCATGCCCAAATTCCCAAATAAGCTCCACTTCTTCTTCACTCCTCATCTCCTAGTTTTTCTCCCTGATAACTCCTTATTCCCCTCCTCAAATTTCTCCTCTTATCACTCCCTACAGAGTTCATATCCAACGCCACCTCTATCCATCTCTTAAGCAAAAATAAATCCCTCTTTTGAGCAAGGAGGGATTCAAACCCCAAACCTCTGACACTAGCAATAGGCCACTTATCCCCTGGGCCAGCAAGCTCTTTTCTGTCCAATTCTTCCTTCATTTATTCAAAAGCCCACCTACTTGCCATTAGGGTTCCTTTAATAATTAAACTATAATTTCCTTCACTTCTTAGTTCTAACTCTAAAACTAACCGAGACCTACTATCACCTAATTAGCACTTAACCGAGAATACTAAGCACACTTTTTTTATCAAAACAGAAAAAAAAGACAATTCGGGATTTTGGGATTTTTTGGGCATTACAGCTGCTATAAGCATGTATATTGTAACGCCCTAATTTTTGGGAATTCTGAAAATGTTAGTAAAATTTAATATTCTGTGTTTTGTCTACTTGGCGTAGGATTAATTATGTTAGTGGGCCTCTAGAAGGCCCAAGCTTAAGTTAAAACCCAGTAGTTTTAGTTAATTTTAATTCCATAAGAAAAAGGGAGTTCTGGTAAGCTGGGCTTTTAAGTATTAATTGTGAAAAATAAACACAAGGAAGCAAGTGGCATAGTGGCATGTGACGCCACTGGGAAGGCTATAAGTGGCGTGTGGATGTTAGGGAGGACCCAGGTTCAAGTCACAATGACAACAAATTAAGGGAATTAATTTTTATGTATATAAAAGAGAAGTGATGGAACTCAAGTAAAAGTCTGGCATGAGGAGTTTGAGTTGCTTAGGAGATTGAGCAAGGAGGGGATAAGGGAGAGAATTTAGGAATGATTAGGGAGAGTAGTGTTGGCCGAATGGTGGACTCTTGAGAAGCAAGAGTTGGCCGGCCAAGGGGAGCTTTAGGGGGCAAAATTCTGCTAGGTTAAGTGCCAGTATAAATTCGGCATTTAGGGTAATTTGTGTCGTTTCCTGACTATTCTCCTCTTCTTTTCTTTTCTCTTCTCTTCATCAACCTTTTCTTTTTCTTCATTCATCCATAGCTGAATCTTTCCATCCTCCTGTTCATCTCCATCTTTTTCTTCAGACGTTTCTAAACATTCATAGCCATTTGCCTTAAATCCCGAAATCTCGAAAACTTGATTCCTCTTGTGTTGATTTCTTATAACCAAAACCTTACCTCTTTTCATCATTCCTTACCGATTCTCTCATCCTCTAAACCTAAGTTTCTATCGACAAGACCACAGTAAAACCCTACTATTCCATCTTCTATTCACTGTTACAAAAAAGCCGAAAACGTATAGCCATAGGGACTTAGCCGAATTCTAAAGATCACTGGAGGCTCAACTTTTGCTATCATTTGAGGGCTTAGATCGGCAGCAGATTTGAGTAGAAGTTAATTGGAATCATTGACTGAAGGAACCGGTGGTAAGTCTTTCCAACTTAGTCTTTCTTTTATAGTTTAGAAAAGCCGAAACCCCTAAAGGTTAGAGAGGTTGTCAATTTGGACTTGTAGCCCTAAGGGGTTTTGATAACTGTTCTATTTTGATAATAGTGGGATTTAGAGGCTGCTAATCAAGGGCTTGGACAAGTGGAATGATCGGATCTTGATCTAGTAGCTACTTTTGACAAAGGTAGGATCGCTAGTGCCTAAGGCGTGGTTGGCCGAATATGGTAAGTGGTTAATATGTAGTTCATATCAGTAGTTAGAATTAACATAGCAGTAATATAATTGTAGGCAGTTTGTGCGTGGATCTCATCAGCAAATCATCATAAAACAGGTGTGTAACTGACACCCTCTCATAGACTAGATCGGTAAAAGTCGAAAAGCTGAAATGCCGAAAAGCCGGTATTTGAGGAACTTGCGAGTGTGCGAATGCTCGTAAGATAAATGGGTTAATAATTCTGGTAATTTGAAGTGATAAAACTACAGTACGGGCGATTTCGTACATTATTGATATTTTGGGCTTAATGGGCCAACGGGCCCAATTCGGTAAGTATGCGTTGTAAGTGTTTCTGATTGCACGTAAATGGTAGAAATATGCATACAAACCCTACAATAGTTAAATTACTAGGATACCCCTTTGTATGGAAAATTACCATGATACCCCTAGGTGTAAAATGACCTTTATACCCCTAGGGTTAATTTTGTCTAAAAAGCATGATGATTTAAATCTGTATGATGTATACCATGAATAAATATCTATGCATAGGGACATGGGTTATATTATGGAGGAAGTGTCCTGGTGGCTATGCCACAAATTATCTGTTCTGGTGGCTCTGCCACATATATCTGTTCTGGTGGCTCTGCCACGATTATCTATTTCTGGTGACTCTGTCACACTATCTATTCTCTGGCAGCCATGCTGTATATTTCTGTGGTGTGTAGCGGTTGGGTGGGTTGAGTAGTCTCCCCACATGGTGAAAGGTTGGTGTGGGGGTGCATATGGTTGGATATGGGTTGGGTTTTGCATAAGCATGTAACATCTGTTCTGATCTTTCATGGACCTATGGGCTATATTAGATTACATTGCAGGCTAAGGCCAACATATTCTGTTTCTGTGGTTTGAACTGATTTAGGCTATGGTTGAGTTAATTTACACACTGAGCTTCCCAAAACTCACCCCTTTTGTTTTATCCACGCAGGTGATCGCCAGCCATAGTGGGCTTGGAGTCGTGAGGGATTCAGAGTGGCCACATGTTTCTACAAATTCAATTTCTTTCTGATGAACTGGACGTCCTTTTATTTTCGTTTACGGTTTTGGGTTTTTAAATGTAATAAGGCCGTTTATTTATTTTTATGGTTTTGATTTATATTTTATTATGATGAAAATGATTTACTTTAACTATCGAAATAGATTAGTTCTAGGGCGCGTTTTCCAAAATAATAATTGATTTCAAAATAACACGATTACAAGTAAGGCTTCCACTAAGCAAATGATTTTAAAAAATTAATCACTTTTCTAAAACTGGACTTAATCAAATTGGTTTCTTAAAAATATACGTGATGTTAGAGTGTGGCAATGGCGGTGTGCATGTCTAGGATTGGATCCGAAGGGAGCTTGGTACTTAAGCAGTCCGACGGACTCACCTCCTTTTTTTCGGTTTCCTACCTGGTGCACAGCTTCCATTCACTTTAATCTATTTAAAAGGTATCTCCTAAAACACCAACTAAGTTTTTTTTAAACTAAGTAATATGAAATGTTTTGAAAGCTTCGATGTGGCACGTCGGATCCGGTCATAACATCTAGGCCGGGTTTGGGGTGTTACATATATAGTTCGGCTAGGCTTGGGTAGAGATAAAATTGAATGAATTTCATTTTCTGAGCCTAGGGACTAAATTGAAAAGAATTTAAAAGTATAGGCGCAAAATGATAATTTTGCCAAAAATGTGTGTTGGACTAAATTGAATATGAATTATATTGAATTGAGTTAAATTCATTTGTATAGATCCGGATAGACCTCATACGAAGTTAGATTGAGGCAAAGAGACTCTCAGATTAGTCGCCTTCGTATCTACGAACACTCGTCGAGGTAAGTTCGTATAATTAAATTGTACATTTATAATTTTTAAATTGAATTATATGTTTCTAAATTGTGTAATTGTCATGAGTGAATATTGATCGCATATTCGGCGACGTACGATGACTATCGAGCCCTGTTAGAACCTTAGGAATTCGTAGGATACAAATGACATGTCATTAGGGTTATCGATTTCAGCTCTTATGAGCTTACCGATACTTAGCTCATATAAGCTTACCATTATTTAGCTTAGAAGAGCTTACCATTATTCAGCTCGGAAGAGCTTACCGTTTACAGCTCGATGAGCATACATGTATATCAATTAATGGATTATAGTTCAGTACACCTTGTGTGTACTACCCATGTATCCAACGATATTCTAAATGGTTCAATGGGCACTATTCTATTACGAGATTACATGAGTTTAGTACGAACTATTACAGGTAATTACATGAGATATATGAAAATGATTTGTACATGATATATAGATACATGAAATGGAAATTATTTGAAAATGGAAGTTTGATTATTGTTGAGCTCATACATGTTTCTTAATATTTATATGAATTACATGACTAACATGGTTGATGAGGATATGTGTTTAGGCTTTTGGCCAAAATGAGTTTGGATATGCTTTGTATGCTTACCTAAAATGTGGTTAAATGGTAAGTTAAATTATGTGTTATACGAACTTACAAAGCTTAAATGCTTACTTTGTGTTACTTTCTGTGTTTTATAGTGGTTCGAAAGCTCATTTGGGTTGAAAGCTTTTTGGATCTATATCACACTATCCATCGGCTCTTTTGGTACTTCTGGTTATTTAATTTTAGTTATAATGGCATGTATAGGTTAATTTGGCCAATGTTGGCATATAAGTGTTTTGTTGAGATTAGTCACTTATTTGGCTTGTGTTTGGTATATTTTGATGTATATATATGTGGCCTTATCATATTTAATGAGTGTTTGATATTGTTGAATGATGGAAAGTAAAATGTGGTTTGAATATTCATATAAGATATGTTATATACCTTTGTGTGATTTAGTGCTTTGTTATAGAAAACTTATAGGTATATTAATGTTAATTAGAATGGTATATTTTGGTACCATTTGGAAATATTGGTATGTTTTGGTAAGCAAGTTAAGTGACATGTAATGATATAAAATAATTTACCTTGTGAATTGTTGTTTTGGGTACCAAATAGGTGAGCTTGATAAAGGACCTACATTATAGGTTTGGGGACAATTATGCATATATGTATTTGGTCACTTAGGTAAATTTGGATACATGGTTTACATGTTTGCATATTGTCATTTGAGGTGCCTAAGGCATATTGGTTGTATGTGATGATTTTACATGTTTAAGGCTTGATTTTGACTTTTTTTGGATGCCTAATTATGACTTTTGTATATGCAAAATGTTGAGTGTAGGTGAATGTCAAATTGGGTGAGAAATGTGGCTTGTAATATAACAACCCGATTTAAGGCCTAATCGAAACAATGGTTTTAGGACCACGAATTTGACATAGTAAAACTTGTTTTTATTATGTTTTTAAGGTCTACAGTTTTATGGAATGATTTCGTGAAAATTTCCTTCGAAAATTTTAACGTTTGAGCACTCAATTTAGCAAAAAGGACTAAATTGTAAAAAGTGCAAAAGTTGAGTTCTACATGCTAGATGTGTCTAAATTTTATGAAATTTTAAATTTAAGGTCCTTAGATGGTAATTATACCATTTGTTAAGTTAGTAGACAAAAAAGGACATGATGTAAGAGAAATTTTATGTTTTAAATTAGGGCCATTTTGGTCATTTGGCTAATAAATGAATTAAAAATCAAATTAAAAGCCAATTTTTGTCCATCTTCTTCCCATGGGTGAAATTCTCAACAGGGAACCATAGCTAGGGTTTGTTCATCTTCCAAGCTCGATTGTAAGTCCGTTCTAGCCCCGTTTTTAATGATTTTTATATTTTTGAGATCCTTGTAACCTAATCTAACTATTTCAAGGGCTAATTTGAAAGAAAATCAAAGTCTAAAATTTTACCCACGAAGAATATTTGTGCATTTTGATGTCTAATGGTAGAAAATGTATGTTAGATGTAAAATAAACAACTTTTGCTAGGTGATGTTTGATGAAAATGTCAAAAGGACCAATTTGTAAAAAGGTTATAAAATGTGTGTAAAAGTGTGATTAAATGGAAAATGTGGGTTGTTATAAGCATAAAAGTGGTTTGGCGAGGCTTGGGAATCAAAGAAATTGAATCTATTTCAATTTACGAGCCTAGGGACCAAAGTGTGAAAATGTTAAAGTTTAGGGGTAAAAATGTAATTTTTGCATAATATGATTTTTGAACTGATTTGAGTAATTTGAATAACAAATAAGTTAAATTTACTATTATAGATCAAAAGAAATGAGGTTCAGACATAGATCTGGGGAAAAATAAGGTGTTTGACGAGTAGGTCATATTTCTACTATTTTTGTACTGAGGTGAGTTCTTATGTAAATAATGCATTATTTTAATTATGTTTTAAATGCTTTATTATTGTATGAATTGTGATTGAATCATGGAAGTATTCGACAAAGTTACGACAAGAGTGAAATCTCGGTTGAACCTTAGGAATAGATAAGATACAAATGTCATGACATTAGGGCTACTGAGACTATGTGTAAGACCATATCTGGGATATGGCATCGATATGAGACTTCGTGTAAAACCATATCTGGGATATGACATCGATGTGAGATTTTGTGTAAGACCATAGCTGGGCTATTGGCATCGATACGAGATTGCATGTAAGACCATATCTGGGATATGCCATTGGTCTGGTACCGTGTGTACGGAACTCTTGAGTATCCTTTAGTATTCCAAGTTGTTCAACGGGTAATTTAATGAGTATGTCAAAGATGAATTGTGTGTAAATCCAATTCGAGATGACTCAGGTATGTACAAAAAACTCATACGTGATGAGCTCGTTATGTGATGAACCCTTGGTAAGGTTATGATTGAGTAAGTTATGATTATAAGATCTTAATAATATTTATGCCAATTATCACCATGTTAATTGTATTTTAAATGTTGGTTTATGATGCCTATTATTTGCATGGAAACTTACTAAGCTATATAGCTTACTCCCTTTCCTTTCCCTTGTCTTAAAGTGTCACCAAGCTAGCTCGGGGATTGGAGACTATCGGAGATCCACTCACACTATCAACTGATTATTTTGGGGGTACCAATGAATTTGATATTTTGATTTATGGCATGTATAGGGACTTGGTTATTTTGTTATGTGTCATAATTGAATTGGCCTAATGTGTTGGCATATATTGGTTGATTATTCATTTTGTAAATGACCATTCAAATTGGGTAATATTAGTTTAAGTATATATGCATATGATGATGTTTACATGGATGTGGAAATTTGTAACACCCCTAACCCGTATTCGACGCTGGAACCGGATACAAGGTATTACTGGACTTAAACATAGTCAAAGACACTGAATCAGGCGATAAAATTTCATTTATTTTAAAATTATTCATTCACATGCATATCGTCCCTTATAAGGGCCTACGAGGCCCAAAGCATACATCAAGAAAGATTCTGGACTAAACCAGAAACCTCCGAAATATTTACAACACTTTGAAAAATTTCTTTTTTTGGAGAGTCACACGCCCGTGTGGGTAGGCCGTGTAGTTCCACACGTTCGTGTGGCTTGGGACACGCCTGTGTCCTCAGCCCATGTAACTCTCTGTTTATGACGTCATCAATCAAATAAGGTCACACGGACAAGTTAGACGCCCATGTGCTTAGGCCGTGTGGCGAATTAAATTCCAAAAATCAAGTGCAGACTTCACAAGGCCTAGGCTCACACCCATGTCCTGTGGCTGTGTCCTCCATGCAGCTGAGACACACAGTCGTGTCTCTGCTTGTCTATTTACTACTGGGCATTCTATATTGCTTTAATTAGGGTGCAGGGGACACACGGCCGGACCACACGCCCATGGGGCAAACCGTGTGTACACACGGCAAACACATGCCCGTGTGTCTAACCGTATGGACAATTTCTAGGCTATTTTTCAAGCCATTTGTCACCCTTAAACACTTACATACATAAACCCACTTCATGGCATGTAACATGGTACCCTTGGATACTCAAGCATTCACACTCATGATTAAATTATGCCTATAATGGCATATAACACATACTCAACTTGGCTTATTTCCTTAAAGCTTTTCACATCAATTTCATATTCAATCAACATTATTAACCCACTTTCACATTATTCATGTATTCTATGGATATGGTCATGCTACTAGTAATAAACTATCCATCAAGCACATAAGCTATTCATCACACTCATCATCCATAACAAACTATAAACACACTTGCATGCATGCATAACTATTTAGGGTTACAACCTATTAATCAAAATGGGCCATCTCTCATGGCCATATACAAAATAATTGTAACACCATCATAAGCCAACACATTTGGCTAACCAATATGAAACATAACAAAATAACCAAGTTTCTTATACATGCCATACTCAAAATAATGAGACTAACTATACCCAAAAGATCAAATTGATTGTGTGAGCGAGCCTCTGACGTCTTTTCATCCCCAAACTAGCTTGGCGATACTATAAGAAAATGGAAAAGAGAGGGAGCAAGCATAAAGCTTACTAAGCTTATATGTAATTAATAAACAATAAAAGTATGCATTTTCATACACATACATAACATAATTTAAATCATTTCATCCTCAATAATCATTGTAGTCATACTCTATCTCATTTGATTTACATAATGGTCAATAGAACTCAAGATCCTAATTCCTTCATTTCCACCTTACCAAAGTTTTATCGTTTAGTAATTTCAGTAACTACGAGCTTGGTGTACATACCTATACCCTTTCAACACAATCACGCCTCGACTTTCCTTTTACAAGTCCTTGGACTATCCGTTGAACCACTTGGAAATCATGTACACATGGTAAGGTGCCAATGCCATATGCCATATATGGTCTTACATGGAACCGCATATCGATGCCAATGCCATGTCCCAGACATGGTCTTACATGGGACCACATATATCGAAGTCGATAGCGTAGCTATGGTCTTACACGATGTCTCATATCAATGCCAATGCCATGTCCCGGACATGGTCTCACATGGGATTACATAATGATGCTAAATCCATGTAACGCCCCCACGCCCGAGACCGTCGCCGGAGTCGAGTATGAGGTGTTACTAAGCTTAATTTAACATTTTTAGAACTTTGGATTATTTGTTTCTACATTCACAGCTTTTAAGCTACTTGCATCACAGTCACAAGAAAAATAATATCTCGAGTTACGAAACTCAAAATCAAGATCTGTAAATTTTTCTTGAATCTAGACTCATATACCTATCTACTAATTTTTTTCTAGAATTTTTGGTTGAGCCAATTACTACAGTTTATTAGTTAAAGTTACCCCTGTTTCAGGACTTGACTGGTTTGACCTCTGTTTACTACGAACCACATTTATCTCTGTAAAAAATTCATATGACTATGAGGTTTATTTATATTAAAACTAGACTCAATAAGGATTCTGAGGATATAAAATACACCACCTAATTATATCTTTACAATTTATGGTGAATTTCTAAAGTTGGAACAGGGGATTCAGAAACTGCTATGACCCTGTTTCACCAAAATTCAAATATCTTTTAACATATAATTCCTTTACCTGTTTCATTTGTTTCATGTGAAACTAGACATAATAAGATTCAATTTGATATGTACCCAATCACCAAATTCAATTTCTATGATTTTTAGTAAATTTTCAAACTCGTGTCAGTGTTGCTGCAGTACTTTGTTTATGGCAAATTTCATCCCTTTTCTGAGTTTTTATGCACTAAGTATCTTAATAATTTTCCTTATCATCAAACATAATCTAAACTAACCATTTTCATAATTTATCATTATCAAACATTTTCTCAACCATTCCATCACCATATCATAAGATCATTTACACAAAATAGGTATATTGCTATACATGCCATACTTAAATTTACAAGCCATTTACCAAAAGTCTTAGGATTGTGTGATTGAGCCTTCGACCTATCCCGACTCACGAGTGGCTTGTCCAAAACTACAATGAGTAAGAAGGAGGAGTAAGCATAAATGCTTAGTAAGTTCATATGCAAATAATAAGTAACATAACAAATGGTCATACCAATCAACATTAGCATGCATCACTAAAACACATATCACATTTCTAATCATTTTTCATCATCTTATTACCTTATCGTGATTGTATCAATACTCAACCCGAGGGTTAAATACATATACCGTCCAAAATATCCATTTCACATCACTTACCAATACGTCTCTTTACATCTCGAATATTCCTCCATTTGAGTATAACTTTACCCGTTGAACACATCGGAATATAATTCGGATACATGGATAACTTGCACATAACTGCCATATATGCAATCAAGCAATCATGTAACCCGCCCATAAGCGAACTCGGACTCAACTCAACGAGCTCGGGCGTTCGCATCCATAAGTGAACTCGGACTCAACTCAATGAGCTCGGATGCGTAGTTACATCTCACGAACTCGGACTCAACTCAACGAGTTCGGATGCTCAACCATCCTAGTGACATGTCACTTGTATCCTAATCTATTCCTAAGGTTCAAACGGGATTTTCCTCGAACACATATCCTTGCCATCTTTAGTAAAATACCAAAACCAATACTCGGTAACACTTTATATTTAACAAATAATACAAATAATTTGCATTTTATTGAAAATAACCACAAAGCATATATTTCATGATAAAAATCAGCATATCATATAATTAACATCAATAATTTAAAAAAAACAATTATACTATATTATTTACACATGAACTTACCTTGGTACCAAAATACAAAGATTTTGCAATTTAGTCCACAATCTTTTCTTTTCCTCGATTGAGGTCGATTCCACGTCTTTCTTGATCTAAAATAACACATTTAGCTTATTTAATACTCACATTATCAAATTAATCCTTAACTCAAATTTTGGCAAAATTACAATTTTACCCCTAAACTTTTACATATTTACATTTTTGTCCCAAGGCTCGGGATTAAAATTTATTCCTTATTCTTATGTTTTACAACATGCTGATCACTTTTCTCTTCTATGGCAACATCAAATTCTCACTCTAACATGTACTTGTGACTATTAGGTATTTTTTACCGATTAAGCCCTTTTACTTGTTTTTGCTTAAAATCGAGTAGTACAAGTTGTCTAACATAATTTAAAACTTCATATTCTATCATAAAACATAAAAATACACAAATTTCACCTATGGGTATTTTTCCAAATATAAACCCTAGGTTAAATTATTGCTAACATAAGCTTAATCGAGTTATCGGGATCTCAAAAACGTAAAGAACATTAAAAACGGGGCTTGGAATCACTTACTATGGAGCGTGGACGCTTGAAACAAACCCTAGCTATGGAGAACCCTTGAAATTTCGGCCTAATGAAGAAGATGGACAAAAATTGGCTTTTAATTTTGTTTTTAATTCATTTTAATAACTAAATGACCAAAATGCCCTTACTACTAAACTTTCCAAAAATTCCTTCCATGTCCTAATTTTGTCCATGAACTTAAATTAGTCAAATTTCTATTTAAGACCTCCTAATTAATATTTCAATGCAATTTCATACTAAAAACTTCTAGAATGCAAATTTTGCAACTTATTCGATTTAGTCCCTACTTTCAATTTAAACACTTTAGGCATAGAATTTCTTCACGAAAATTTCACACAATCATGTAATCATATCATAAACCTCAAAATAATTATAAAATAATTATTTCTATCTCGGATTTGTGGTCACGAAACTACTATTCCGATTAGGCCCTAATTCGGGATATTACAACTCTCCCCCCTTTAAGGATTTTCGTCCTCGAAAATCTTACCGGTAAACAGATGTGGGTATTGATTTCTCATAGTTTCTTCAGATTCCCATGTAGCTTCTTCTATTCCATGCCTTTGCCACAACACCTTCACAAGTGCAACATTTTTATTCCTTAGTTGTTTGACCTCTCGAGCTAAAATCTTAATCCGTTCTTCTTCATAGGTCATATCTTGTTGTAGTTCAATTTCTGTCGGTGAAACTACATGTGAAGGATCTGAACGATACCGACGTAACATAGATACGTGGAACACATCATGAATCTTCTCTAATTCAGGTGGTAATGCTAGCCGATATGCTATAGGTCTAACTTTTTCAATTACTTCATACTGATCCAATAAAACGCGGACTTAATTTGCCCTTCCGCCCAAATCTAAGGACTTTCTTCCACTCGGGATACTTTCAAAACACTTTGTCACCAACTTGATATTCAATCTCTTTTCTCTTCAAATCGCATACGATTTTGTCTATCTCAAGCGACTTTCAAACAATCTTGAATCACTTTCACCTTTTCTTCAGTTTCTTTTATTAGATCAACTCCATAAATCTGATTTTCCTTGAGCTTAGTCCAATACAAAGGCGTTCGACACTTACGACCATACAATGCTTCATAAGGTGCCATTTTCAAGCTCGTCTGATAGCTATTGTTGTAAGGAAATTCTACCAACGGCAAATATCTTTCCCAACTTCCTTGAAATTCCAATACACAACATCTGAGCATCTCTTCAAGAATCAGAATTACTCTTTCTGATTGTCCATCGGTTTGTGGATGAAAGGCAGTGCTGAAATTTAACTTTGTACCTAATGCTTCTTGCAACTTTTGCCAAATTCGTGAAGTAAATCTCGGATCTCTATCCGAAATGATTGACAAAGGTATTCTATGAAGTCTAACAATCTCACGGATATACAATTCAGCCAACTTATTAAGAGAATAATCTATATGTACCGAAATAAAATGAGCCGATTTAGTCAGTCTGTTAACTATTACCCAGATGGCATTTTTCTTCCCCGGAGTTAACGGCAACCCTGATATAAAATCCATGGTAATTCGATCCCATTTCCATTCAGGAACCATAATAGGCTGAAGTAATCCCGAAGGCACTTGGTGTTTAGCTTTCACCTGTTGACAAATTAAGCATTTGGACACAAACTCGGATATATCTCTTTTCGTTCCATTCCACCAATACATTTTCTTCAAGTCATTATACATTTTCGTACTACCCGGATGAATCGAGAAATAACCACTATGTGCTTCCTGTAGGATCTTTTGAATCAATTCCTCATTCTTTGGTACATAAATCCGATCTTTAAACATTAAACATCCATTAGAACCAATTTCAAATCGACTCAGACGCCTTCACACTCGTTTTCTCTTGGCTTGCAAATCTTGATCATTTTTCTGAGCTTCACAAATCTCTTGTAAAAACATCGGTCTTACTCTTAACTCTGCTAGAATCGAACCATCATTTGATACCTTTAACCGAGTGTTCATAGCTCTCAAAGCAAGTAGTAACTTTCTGCTCAAAGCATCAGCAACCATATTTGCTTTTCCCGGATGATAATCAATAACAAGCTCGTAATCTTTCAATAACTCCAACCATCTTATTTGTCTTAAATTCAAGTCTTTTGTGACATCAAGTACTTAAGACTTGTATGGTCGGTATATACCCGGCACTTTTCACCATACAAATAATGTCGCCAAATTTTCAAGGCAAACACCACCGCAGCCAATTCCAAATCATGAGTAGGATAATTCCTCTCATGAGGTTTTAATCGCCTCAAGCATATGCCACCACTTTTCCTTCTTGCATGAGCACACACCCCAAACCATTTAGAGAAGCATCACTATACACCACAAATTCTTTACCTGATTCGGGTTGTACTAACACTGGTGCCTCTGTTAATAACTTTTTCAATTCTTCAAAACTCTGTTGACATTCTTCCGTCCATTCAAATTTAACATCCTTTCTAGAGTAATCTAATTATAGGAGCAGCAATTATAGAAAATCCATTTACAAATCGATAATACCCCAGCTAGCCCCAAGAAATTTCTAGCTTGATTACATTTTTGGTGGTTTCCAATCAACAATGGCTGAAATTTTACTAGGATCAACCCGTATAGCATCACCAAACAATATGACCCAAAAATCCAACTTCCCGTAGCCAAAATTCACTTTTACTAAACTTAGCATACATTTGCTTATCTCTCAAAGTTTGTAAAACTATCCTCAAATACTCAAAGATGCTCTGTATCATCTTTTGAATAAATTAAAATATCATCTATAAACACCACAACAAATTTGTCCAAGTATGGTCAGAATATGCGATTCATTAAATCCATAAACACAAATAGGAGCATTTGTCAACCCGAATGGCATAACTAAAAATTCATAATGACCATACCTTGTTCTAAAAGCGATTTTTAGGCACATCCGACTCTTTTACCCGCAGTTGGTAATACCCAGATCTCAAGTTAATCTTTGAAAACCATGTCCGCTCCTTTTAGTGATCAAACAAATCATCAATTCTTGGCAACGGATATTTGTTTTTGATTGTCACCTTGTTTAAGCGGTGATAATCAACACACAACCTCATAGAACCATCCTTCTTTTTCACAAATAACACGGAGCACCCCAAGGTGAAAAACTCAGTCTCACAAAACCTTTATCACCAACTCTTGCTATCGCGACTTTAATTCCTTCAACTCGCTGGTGCCATTCTATACGGAGCAATCGAAGGAGTTGTTCCTGTATCAAATCAATACCAAATTCTACTTCTCGATCGAGGCAAACCCGGCAATTCTTCTGGAAATACGTCCGCAAATTCACACACAACCGGCATTGATTCAACTTTCTTTTCAACTTCTTTTGTATTAATTACATACGCTAAATAAGCTTCATAACCCTTTCTCAGATATCTTTGAGCCGACATTGAAGAAATCACACTAGGTAATGCCCTCGATTTATCCGATTCAACCCGCAGAGTTTCACCATTTTCACACTTTAATTATATAACCTTTTCTTTGTAATTTATTTTAGTATCATGCAATGTCAACCAATCCATACCCAAAATAACATCAAACTCATCAAACGGCAACAACATCAAGTCGGTAGGAAAGTAATGATCCCGAATCATTAAAGGACATTTCTTACATACTTTATCAATAAATCACACATTTGCCTAACGGATTCGACACTCTAATCATAAATTTCGTGTTCTCAATGGGTATATTCATACTAGACACCAATTTCATGCATACATATGAATGAGTAGAACCGAGATCAATCAAAGCAATAACATTAGCATGATAGAGAGAAAATGTACCGGTAATCACATCGTGTGAGGAAGCATCTTCACGCGCTTTAATAGCATAAGTTCTGAATTTGGAGCCCTTCCTTCAGTCTAACTGGTGCATCCTCGGCTACATTCTTACCGCTTGCTTCGCTCCCACTTTTCTTGGATATCTTCCTCTCGAATCGCCCCACTTGTTTTTGTATTCTGAAATTTTTCTTTTCACTCTCTCTCTGGCGATCTCTAATAAAATGATTAGGAGAACCACATCGAAAACATTCATTTGCTCTACACGGACCAAAATGATTTCTACACACCGGCACTCAGATTTAACAAATCTCGAGTTCCCTACACTCGTCGCCAAGTAGTCCGGGATTTAGGACCCATATTTTGCTTCTTATAATTCCCATATGATTGCCCAAATTGAAGCTTGGGAACGAGGATTCATATTCCTTGACTTTCCAGTTCTTTGTGAAAATGAACCGCTCATCGGTCTTTTCTTCCAATTTCTAGTCTCAACCTCTACCTTTTCTTTTCTTTAAGTAATTCTTCGCCTTACAAGCTCGATCAACCAATACTACCATTTCTTTTAATTCAAGAATTCCAACAAATACCTTGATGTCTTCGTTGAGCAGTCTTCAAATCGTCGGCACATCTTGGCCTCTGAGGGAACACTCTACGGCATACTTACTTAATCGAACAAACTCTCTTTCATATTCTCAGAATCAGTCATATTACCTTGCTTCACTCAAGAAATTCTTTATGCTTCGATCAATAAATCTTTCACTAATATATTTCTTCCAAACTCTTCTTGAAAGAATTCCCAAGTTATTTTCTCTTTCGGTACCACCGAAATCAAAGTCTTCCACCAATTATAAGCTGAATCCCTCATCAAAGGTATAGCACATTTCAAACATTCTTCAGTGTACAAGATAATTCGTCAAATACCCGGATAGAATTTTCAAGGCGTAACTCTCGCTTTCTCGGCATCATCATCAATATTTGCTTTAAATTCTTGCCCCTTGCTTGCAAATTCTATCAACTGGAGTTCTGTGAAATTTCATCAGATCCATACCTTGAGGCGTCGGGGGTACAGGTTGAGGAATTGGGGGAGGTTGTACATTTTGGTTCGTACGAATGAACTCAGTGTACCATGCACTCATCATTTGGAGAAAGGCTTCCCGACCCCTTTCTCCTCCTCCCACGACCAACAGTAGGAGGTGGATTTTCGATCGGTATTTGCTCCTTCAGCGGAGTGGCACATTACTCTCTACTTCATCTACCACAGCTGGATCGGGATCCATTTAGTATAAAAAAAATCATTTAAATGGTCAGAAGTCGTCACACTATCACAATTTATACATATGGCATGTATAGCAAAATCCGTACATACAATACGTAGTCCGAGAACTGACTAAACCTACTCTGATACCACTTAATGTAACGCCCCCATGCCCAAGACCGTCGCCGGAGTCGAGTATGAGGTGTTACTAAGCTTAATTTAACATTTTTAGAACTTTGGATTATTTGTTTCTACATTCACAGCTTTTAAGCTACTTGCGTCACAGTCACAAGAAAAATCATATCTCGAGTCACAAAACTCTAAATCAAGATCCATAAATTTTTTTTGAATCTAGACTCATATAACTATCTACTAATTTTTTTCTAGAATTTTTGGTTGAGCCAATTAGTAGAGTTTATTAGTTAAAGTTACCCCTGTTTCAGGACTTGACTATTTTGCCCTCTGTTTACTACGAACCACATTTCTCTCTGTCAAAAATTCATATGACTATGAGATTTATTTCTAATAAAACTAGACTCAATAAGGATTCTGAGGATATAAAATATACCACCTAATTATATCTTTATAATTTATGGTGAATTTCTAAAGTTGGAACAGGGGATTCAGAAACTGCTATGACCCTGTTTCACCAAAATTCAAATATCTTTTAACATATAATTCCTTTACCTGTTTCATTTCTTTCATGTGAAACTATACATAATAAGCTTCAATTTGATATGTAATCCATCACCAAATTCAATTTCTATGATTTTTAGTAAATTTTCAAACTCGTGTTAGTGTTGCTGCAGTACTCTATTTATGGCAAATTTCATCCCTTTTATGAGTTTTTATGCACTAAGTATCATAATAATTTTCCTTAACATCAAACATAATCTAAACTAACCATTTTCATAATTTATCATTATCAAACATTTTCTCAACCATTCCATCACCATATCATAAGATCATTTACACAAAATAGGTATATTGCTATACATGCCATACTTAAATTTACAAGCCATTTACCAAAAAGTCTTCGGATAGTGTGATTGAGCCTTCGACCTATCCCGACTCACGAGTGGCTTGTCCAAAACTACAATGAGTAAGAGGAGGAGTAAGCATAAATGCTTAGTAAGTTCATATGCAAATAATAAGTAACATAACAAACGGTCATACCAATCAACATTAGCATGCATCACTAAAACACATATCACATTTCTAATCATTTTTCATCATCTTATTACCTTATCATGATTGTATCAATACTCAACCCGAGGGTTAAATACATACCTGTCCAAAATATCCATTTCACATCACTTACCAATACGTCTCTTTACATCTCGAATATTCCTCCATTTGAGTATAACTTTACCCGTTGAACACATCGGAATATAATTCGGATACATGGATAACTTGCACATAAGCGCCATATATGCAATCAAGCAATCATGTAACCGCCCATAAGCGAACTCGGACTCAACTCAATGAGCTCGGGCGTTCGCATCCATAAGTGAACTCGGACTCAACTCAACGAGCTCGGATGCCTAGTTACATCTCACGAACTCGGACTCAACTCAACGAGTTCGGATGCTCAACCATCCTAGTGACATGTCACTTGTATCCTAATCTATTCCTAAGGTTCAAAGCGGGATTTTCCTCGAACACATATCCTTGCCATCTTAGTAAAATACGAAACCAATACTCGGTAACACTTTATATTTAACAAATAATACAAATAATTTGCATTTTATTGAAAATAACCACAAAGCATATATTTCATGATAAAAATCAGCATATCATATAATTAACATCAATAATTTTAAAAAAACAATTATACTATATTATTTACACATGAACTTACCTTGGTACCAAAATACAAAGATTTTGCAATTTAGTCCACAATCTTTTCTTTTCCTTGATTGAGGTCGATTCCACGTCTTTCTTGATCTAAAATAACACATTTAGCTTATTTAATACTCACATTATCAAATTAATCCTTAACTCAAATTTTGGCAAAATTACAATTTTACCCCTAAACTTTTACATATTTACATTTTTGCCCCAAGGCTTGGGATTAAACTTTATTCCTTATTCTTATGTTTTACAACAAGCTGATCACTTTTCTCTTCTATGGCAACATCAAATTCTCACTCTAACATGTACTTGTGACTATTAGGTATTTTTACCGATTAAGCCCTTTTACTCGTTTTTGCTTAAAATCGAGTAGTACAAGTTGTCTAACATAATTTAAAACTTCATATTCTATCATAAAACATCAAAATACACAAATTTCACCTATGGGTATTTTTCCAAATATAAACCCTAGGTTAAATTATTGCTAACATAAGCTTAATCGAGTTATCGGGATCTCAAAAACGTAAAGAACATTAAAAACGGGGCTTGGAATCACTTACTATGGAGCTTGGAAGCTTGAAAGAAACCCTAGCTATGGAGAACCCTTGAAATTTCGGCCTAATGAAGAAGATGGACAAAAATTGGCTTTTAATTTTGTTTTTAGTTCATTTTAATAACTAAATGACCAAAATGCCCTTACTACTAAACTTTCCAAAAATTCCTTCCATGTCCTAATTTTGTCCATGAACTTAAATTAGTCAAATTGCTATTTAAGACCTCCTAATTAATATTTCAATGCAATTTCATACTAAAAACTTCTAGAATGCAAATTTTGCAACTTATTCGATTTAGTCCCTACTTTCAATTTAAACACTTTAGGCATAGAATTTCTTCACGAAATTTTCACACAATCATGTAATCATATCATAAACCTCAAAATAATTATAAAATAATTATTTCTATCTCAGATTTGTCACGAAACCACTATTCCGATTAGGCCCTAATTCGGGATATTACAAGCCATATCCTAGACATGGTCTTTCATGGGATCTCACATTGATGCCAATGCCATATCCCAGATATGGTTTTATATGGGATCTCATCAACCCAATGTCATGATATTTATACCCTAAGTATTCCTGAGGCTCAACCGACTTTCATCGCCTCAAATCTTTGTCGGACAACATCAATTATACTCACAAAGACAAACATACAATTCATGCAACATTAAGTGTTAAATACATAATAAAATGCTGTATCAATTACACACAAACTTACCTCGGTACAAAAATGTAGCTACTTATTTGATTTAGTCCACAATGTTATTCTTCCCTCGATTTAGGTCTGAACTTCATTTTTCTTGATCTATAATAGCAAATTTCACTTATTTAATTATCGCGTTATTCAAATCAATCCATAAATCATATTTTGGAAAAATCATAATTTTGCCCCTAAATTTTCACATATTTACACTTTTGTTCCTAAGCTCGTAAAATGAAATATGTCCAATTTCTTTATCACCCAAGCCTAGACGATTCATATTCTCTCTTATAACAGCCCACATTTTTCATCAAATCACATTTTTAACACCTATTTATACAAGTTTTACAAACAAGTCCTTTTAGGTGTTTTCATGAAAAATCACTTTGAAAAAGATGTTCATCTAGCACCAATCCTTCATATTCCTCTATTAATCATCAATATACATGCATAGCACACATGGGTAAAATTTTGAACATAAACCCTAGTTCAAGTAAAGGGTAGAAATGGCTAAATCATGCTTCAAAGATCTCAAAATTGCAGAGAACATTAAAAATGGGGCTAGGATTGACTTACTTTCAAGCTTGAAAAGTTGAAAAACCCTAGCTATTGAGAGCTTGAGAATTTCGACTATGGCAAGGAGAATATGAGCAAATTTTGCTTATTTTTCCCTTTTTATTCTTTTATTAACCAAATGACCAAAATGCCCTTTTCACTAAACATTCAATTTTTATCCATGCATGCCCATTTTTGTCCATAAAAATAGAAATTGGGAAAATTGCTATTTAGAGACCCCTAATTAATAATCCAAAGCTATTTCACACTAAAATCTTCTAGAAACACATATTTTGTAACTTATTCAATTTAGTCCCTAAAGTCAAATTGGACACTTTGCACATAAAATTTCTTCATGAAATTTTCATACAAACATGAATTCATATCATAGGCCTCATAATCACAAAATAATTATTTCTAATTTGGATTTGTGGTCTCAAAACCACTATTCTGACTAGACCCTAATTCGGGATATTATAAAATTTGCATGGTTTAAGTCTAACACCCCTTCCCCATATCCAACACCGGAACAGGGTACGGGGCATTACCAGAATTAAACTTAAACAAACATATAAATCTGAGCCATAAAGTTTCGTTCAAATTTAAAACTT
The DNA here is from genome assembly GCA_025698475.1 of Gossypium anomalum. NCBI lineage: Eukaryota > Viridiplantae > Streptophyta > Magnoliopsida > Malvales > Malvaceae > Gossypium > Gossypium anomalum. Next base: position 34,212,224 of record CM046959.1, on the reverse strand, counting down.
TTCAATCACATGCAAATTATCCTTGATAAGGACCTACGAGGCCCAAAATATGCATTGAAAGCTGTTCGGGACTAAACCGTAAACTTTTAGAACTTTTTTGACACTTAGTAAATTTTCTTGTTTTGGAAAGTCACACACCCATGTGGGTATACCGTGTGATCACACACGCCCATGTGGCTCTGGAACACGCCCGTGTCCTTTACTCATGGAACTCTTTGTTTATGACATCATGCACAAATTGAGGTCACACGCCCAAGGCACACGCATGTGTGCTTAGGTCGTGTGGCCAATTAAACTTCATAATTTTTTTATAAACTAGGTGCAGACTTCACACGGCCTGGGCACATGCCCATGTCCTAAGGCTGTGTCTTTCACACGGCTGAGACATACAGTCGTGTCTCTGCCCGTGTGTTTACTACTGGGCATTCTATTTTGCATTAATTAGGATGCAGGGGCCACACGACTGGACCACACGCTCATAGGGCAGACCGTGTCTCATACACGGCCTAGACACATGCCCGTGTGTCTAATCGTATGGACAAATTCTAGGCTATTTTCCAAGCCATTTGTCACTGTTAAACACATACATACATAATCTCACTTCATGACATGCAACATGGTACATTTGATTACACAAGCATACACAATCATGATTTATCCATGACTTTGAAATGTGGACATATCACATACTCCAACCATCATGCTTTCATGCGGTATTCCACACCAATTTCATATTCATTTATCATTATAATTCTTCTTTTAAGTCACTAAATTACACAATAAATATAGTCATACCTATTAGTTCCCATTCATTCATTAACCACATATACCATTCATCTCACATATCATCCACAAGCAACCAACCACATCAAGCATAAACACATTTGCATGCATGCATGCATAAATGATTATGGTTACAACCCAATAATCAACATGAGTCACCTTTCATGACCATTTACAAAATGAAACACAATACCATCATGAGCCAACACATTTGGCTAATCAATATGACACATAACAAAAAGACGAAGTCCCTATACATGCCATTCTCAAAATGATAAAACTAACTATAGCAAAATATCCAATTGATAGTGTGATCGAGTCTCCAACGTTCTATGATCCCCGAGCCAGCTTGGCGACACTATAAAAAAAGGAAAAGAAAAGGGGGTAAGCTTTAAAACTTAGTAAGTTCACATGCAAATAATAAGCAACATAAACCATACAATTTACATAAGGCAAAGTTCATAATTATCATCAAGTCTCATAAGCATAACTTTCTCAAATACATTATTACCACACATTCTTAGCATACCAAGCCCTTTACTCATGAGTTTTACGTATGTACCTGTACGAACTTGCACATAATACTTACTTTCTCGTTTTTGACGTATTCATCAAGATTACTCATTGAATTTCTCTTAGAACTACCCGTTGAACACTTGGAATACTATCGGATACATCAGAATTTGCACCTAAGTGCCCCATATATAGCCAACACTACCTCATATCTCATATCACATGTTGCTTGCTTTCGAGCTATGCACGGGTCTGTCTACAGTAGCTATCAGGTATCCGCAACACATGCTAGACTACCCAGCCATCGATAAAACATACTAGACCTGAACTCAGAACGCCATTACATGTGTCACATATATCATGAACTCAGACCACAACTCATGAGTTCAGATCACATAGTTCCTAGTGACATGTCACTTGTATTCTAAACTATTCTTAAGGTTCGAACGGGATTCTTCAATACCACATTTTTGTCGAACTTGCTCGTAGTGTCGATTTCAATACTCTTAGCACTAATCACATACTTATGGAATAATCAAAGCATATTACATAATAAAACTTAGGCATTAAACACATGATACAACATTACATTAACGCAACATTAAAGCATTTAAAGTATGGTACATGTTGCATAATTTACATATGAACTTACCTTGGTACAAAACGATAGAAACGAGCCTAATCCTCGTAAACTTTATTTTTCCCTCAATCAAGACCTGAATCATTGTTTTCCTGATCTATAATGCCAAATTTAACTTGTTCAATACATACATTGGTCAAATCGACCCATAACACATACTTTGGTAAAATTACATTTTTACCCTTAACTTTTCACTTATTTACACTTTAGTCCCTAGGCTCGTAAAATGAAATGCATGCATTTTCTTGGTTATCCAAGCCTAGCCAAACCTATACCATGCTCCTATCATCCCATATTTTCCTTTATTTCACATTGTTACTACTCATTTTTACAGTTTTTCAAACAAGTCCTTTTTATGTGTTTTCACTAAAAATCACTTAGTAAAAGATGTTCATCACATATCAAACTTTCATATTCTTCCATTAATCATCAAAATACAAACTTGTCACACATGGGTCAAATTTCATACATGAACCCTAGCTCAAAATATGGCTAGAAATGGATAGATCATCCTTCAAGGATCTCAAAAATGTAAAGAACATAAAATACGAGGCTAGGATTGACTTACTATCAAGCTTGAGAGTTGAAGAAACCCTAGCTATGGTGACTCTTCAAATTAGGCACTAGCATGGAGAAGATGAATAGATTTTGGCTTTATTTTCGCTTTTAATTCATTTATTTCTAAAATTACCAAAATGCCCTTAATGCCTTTCTTTCTAATTTTCTCTATTCATGCCCATTTTTGTCAAAAAGCATAGAAATTGGTCAAATTGCTATTTAAAACCTTCTAGTTAATAATCCATGGAAATTTCATGCTTAAAGCTCCTAGAACACAACTTTTGCAACTTATTCAATTTAGTCCTAACTTCAAATTGGACACTTTAGGCATAAAACTTCTTCATGAAAATTTCACATAAACATGCAATCATTTCATGGACCATGAAATAATTCTAAAATAATTATTTCCATTTCAAATTTATGGTCTCGAAACCACTATTTTGACTAAACCCTAAATCGGGATGTTACGTTAATTTGATAAGTATGTGATGTTTGTATGTGGTAAATGGTAGCATACGAATGATGTGTGTATGCCTTGATTGTGGCTGAATTGGTTGAATGTAATTGCTTGGATTGGTGTTATGTTTTGTGTGTAGGTGTGTGCATATAAGAGTGACAAAATGGCTTGGTAAATAGCCTTGTTTTTGTCCACACGAATAGACACACAGGCGTGTGTCTAGGCCGTGTGTGACACACGGCTTGCCCCATGGGTGTGTGTTCTAGCTGTGTGTCCCCTTCACCTTAATTGTTGCAAAATAGAATGCTCAGAATTGAGCACCTATGCAGAGACACGGGCGTGTGTCTCAGCTGTGTAGATGACACGGCCTTAAGCACGGGCATGTGCCTTGTGCGTGTGAAGTCTGCAACTATTATATGAAAAATCATAAATTTTAAATCGACCACACGGCCCAACACACGGTCGTGTGACTTGGTCGTGTGACTTCAATTTGTTCTTGGGTAAGAATATAGAATTACACGGGTTAGGGACACGGGCGTGTGTGACATAACGACTTACCTGCAAAGGTGTGTCCCAAAACATAAAAAAAATTCTAAGTGTTGTGAAATTTTTTAAAGTTCTCGGTTTAGTCTTAAATCGCTCCCAATGCATTTTATGAGCATCATAGGTTTGTTTTAGGGACGATATGAATGTACTTGAAAAGTTTTAAATTCATACGAAAATTTACATTTTGGTTTTGTATGATTGCTTGTGTATAAGTTTGGTAATGTCTCGTACCCTATTTCGACATTGGATATGGGTAAGGGGTGTTACATTTAGTGGTATCAGAGCTACGGTTTATCGATTCTCGCACTAACGTAGCATGTGTAAGAGTCTAGCTATACATGCCATAAATGAAATGTGATAATGTGATGACTCTTGACAATTTTAAATTATGTTTTCGTATAGTAAATGGATCCTAATTGAACTGAGGCTGATGACATTTAAAGTAATGCGCCGGCTCCCGCTCAAGGGGCAGTGCCATCTGATAGTAGACTCACAATGGTTGGTCAGGGAGGAGGGGGTAGGGAAGCCTTTCCCTACATGATGAATGAGTGGTATACGGAGTTTGTTCGAATAAACCCGAATGCCCAACCTCCTCTACCCCCAGCTATTCCTCGATCGGTTCCTGTAGCTCCACAAGGTATGGAATTCGTAAGAATAAATAAGCCCCCTGTTGATAAGATCTGAAAGCATGGGCTAAAGATTTCAGAGCTAATGTAGATGATGATCCCGAGAGAGTCGAGTTTTGGCTCAAAACCTCCATATTTCAAATGCCCACACAGCCTAAGACATGGGCGTGTCTACTTACACGGCTATGTAGCCCCTACAGTTTTAAAAATTTTAAATGTTTTTAGAATATTTTTTGAGTTTCCAATTTAGTCCCAATTTATTTCTAAGAGGTATTTTGGGCCTCGAGGGCTCGTATTAGGAAACATATGCATGATTATGATTGGTTTCTGAAATGAATACTATATGTTATGAAATGTTTTAAAATTTTGTCTATTTGATCTGTATATCCGGTAATGCTCTGTAACCCTATTTCAGCGATGGATACAGGTTAGGGGTGTTACAACCATCCTTGTAGGATCGATATCTGACAAACTTACATCTATCTACTATACTTGCATCGACAGTGTATGCTTGCACATTATTGCTGTGATGTTAAACATCCGATCATGATTTCATCCATATTTAGGGCAATTTTAGTCCTCTCCCTCTTTAGTGATATTGTGCTTATGATGTCTTTATATTTAATTGTACATTGAGGACAATGTTCATTTTAAGTGTGGGGAGGTTGTTTATATAATTGTGATAAAATCCTAGAATTATTTGTTGTGTTTAAGTAATTTTCTCATACCCTCCATTAGATTTTTTTTATTAATTTGGAATTTTTATTGATGTTGTTTTGGATTTATTTGTGGATACTTGTGCATTGGCTAATTTAGTCTTTAAGACACAGTTGGTTTTCAGAAATTAGAATTATCTTGAAATTTTGAAATTTCAAGTTTGACATCAAAACCATAATTTTTTTGTAAGCTTTTGAGCCTATAGAGCATTTTTTTTCTTGCCCATTTTATTATTGGTTTTAAGGGTGTCAACTTGATTTGTTATTCTAGAACTTGCTTCGATTATGCATGTTGAGACCACACCATTGATTTGATATACTGAGATGATAGAGGCACTTAGGTTTTAACCCATTGAACCTGTAAAAAACTTACCTATTTAATTAGCCCTTAGTAAACCCAGTTGATCCTAACACATTTTTTTGATTAACTTGTTAATGCTAACCCATAACCCATAACCTAAGCCCCATTAGAAACTTTTAAAGACCTCTTGACTGGTGTGTCATCTCATTTTATAGTGGTGGAGATTTTATTTTCAAGCAAGCCTATGGTAATAACATTTCTCATTTGACTGTTGAGTGCTTAATATTTGAACCATAAACACTTTGAGTGCTTTGAGTGAATCTTTAGTGAGGATGTCCATCCTTGTTGATTTTGAATTTAAGGTAATTATTTAGATAAGGGGAAACACATATATTTTTGCACTTTAAAAATTTTGGCTTGAATTGTTTGAATCTTTAATGTTCTTTCAATTGAATTTCCAATGCATGATTATTTATGAATTATCTTGAAACATTATCGATGAAAATAAAAAATTGAGAAAAGTTAAGTTTAATGTAGGTTAAGAATTTTGCTTGAGGACAAGCAAACTCTTAAGTGTGAGGATATCTGATAAGTGTCAAAAGTAGCATATTTTAATCTAGTTCTTAATGCCTTTTTGGATGATTAATTGATGCAAAATGGTGAATTTTATGCTCCTAAAACTTTCAATTCAAGTTTTTATACTTAAGAGATCATTTGGGAGCAAAATGAGCAAAAATGAAGCTAAAATTAGAAAATTGGAGTAGATTTTAGGAGCCGCACGGGCTGGACCCTCCCATACAAGTTAGGCACACGGTCGTGTGAGCCACATAGGCATTTGCCAGGCCGTGTCAATTTCATGAACTACACTCTGGAAATGCAGAAAAATACAATTTTTAGGTTTTTCTGGCATTCTAAGACCTATAAATACCAAATATATGAAGAGGGGAAAAGAGCCATCAGAGAATATTGAAGAAAACAACTTGGAAAACACCATTAACACCGACTCAAAAGCAAATTTCCATCAAGATTAAAGATCTTTTAATTTCTTTGAAGTTTATTCTGAGTTTCTTTATTTCTTGTGGTTATATTGACTTTGAGATGTTTTTATTAGTGATTATGAACTAGTTTTCTAAATACCTAAGGGAGATGAACCCTATGATGAATTTTGTCATTTCATTTCTGTTTTGCACAATAAATACTTGGATCTTGTTCTCAATTATGTATGCTTAACTGTAACACCCCTAACCCGTATCCGTCACCGGAACTGGGTTACGGAGCATTACCAAAGTTTACAATTCAAACGGATAGAAAATTTTCAAACATTTCAAATCATATTAATAAACATATTAAATCCAGTTCAAGTCATACATGTGGTCCCTTATTCAAGCTTTTAAGGCTCTAAATATGTACTAGAAACAAGTTGGGACTAAATCAGAATCTCAGAGAATTTTTAAAAAAATAGTAAAAACTTTCAACACTACAGGGGTCACACAGCCAGGAGACACGCCGTGTCTCAGGCCATGTGGGCATTCGAAATGGGGAGACACGACCGTGTCCCAGCTCGTGTCCATGGCCATGTAACTCTCCAACTTGGTCACACAGTCAAGCCACACACCCGTGTGCTAAGCCGTGTACCTTTCAAAATCACCTCACACGCCCGTGTGCCAGGCCGTGCGCTAGGCCGTGTAACAGCCTAACTTTTAACCCTTTGTAAGCTATAGAGGACACACGGACGTGTCACCTGGCTGTGTGTCTCAGCTGTGTCTCTACCCATGAAGAAGAAAATAGGCCATTTTACAAACCATTTTTCTCACACAATTTGGCATGTACCTACATACAACATTACACATACCCACAAGCCATAACAAGGCATCCAAACCAAACATAAACAAGTCAGATACATATGGTATAACTTCATTCATCCAATATACCCTTAGACACCTCAAATGACAACATGTAAATATGTTTAATCATGTACTCTATTTTTCCAAAATACTCAACTAACTTATAAGCACATTAGCATCAATATATGTCATTTAATTACCTTACCAAAGCATACCAAATGGTACCAAATATACCACTCAACAATAGCCGATGATGCTAGGGTAGAGTTGAGAATTGAGGAGCAATCCGAAGACCATGCAAAGCCTAAAGAAAAGAAAAGGAAGTGCTCCAAGGACCAAAAACTAAAGAAGGAGGAGAAGAAAAGAAAGAGAAAGAAACATCATGCAACCACATCGACGGCTGCGGATAACTGAGTAAGTTTATTTTAAGCTTTAGTTGTAGTATTGTAACACCCCAAATTTGGGCCTAGAAGTATTGGGCCTTGAGTATGGGTCCATAAGGAGGTTGTGTATAAGTATTCAATTGTGCAAGAAAATGACACAATTAGATGTCTACCTTGGTGGTTAATGGCCCTGAGAAGTGTTGGAGAAATCTTGGGTTCAAACTTGGGCTTTAGCAAAACTTTTGATATTAAGTGAATAAAACCCTAGATGCTTGGATGATGGCCTTTTAAATTATTTTGTTAAATAAATGACATAAGGGAGCATGTGGTCTAGTGGTTGTGGCGTCCTTAAGGTTGCAAGGGAGCCTGGGTTCAATCTTGGCTCTTACAATTCATTTTGATTTTTCTCTTAAGTGAATCTGGACGCTGGCAAATATGTCTTAAAGTTAATTATGGGCGTTTTTATCACACAAAAAGCCTTGTGATGAAGTGGCAAGGTGGCATGTTGTGTAACTATGAGGTCTGAGGTTCAAGTCTTGGGATGCGCAGTGGAGTATTTATTTTGCTATTTGAGCTGCGAAGGAGGTGGAGTTGGACTGAAACTCTATGGTTGAAGTGGTCATAAGAATGAGGGATTTTCTTAATGGTTGAAAGTAATCATACATCGGGAAGCTAACATGAGAATTAGTGAGAAGCTGGCTTTAAATAGAGCGAACCAGATGCGTTGGGAGGAAGACTCAATGTAAGATGTGCCAAGGTTGGTGATCGTGGACTTCGGCGCGTTCTCATAAACAGGTGTGTATTCCGCACTACTCTAGTTGTAGAACGAAAAATGCCAGAATACCGAAATGCCGGTGACACGACGATGGCAGCCACACAAGCATGCGAGCGTACGTGTGGGAGCTTTGACGTGATGGTTGAGGCCATCATGAGTGCTCTCGTGGGTTTAGGTTGCTTTGGGCCACGATGGGCCGGGATAGGCCATGTGGGCCCAAGTGGGAAAACTATATGATTGTGTAGTAAATATTGGATTGGACTATGTGAATCTCATATCTATAGGTTAGTATTACAGAAATACCCCTGTAGGGTAGAATTATCGAAATACCCTCAATTTGGAAAATTATTGAAATACCCTTGATTTGGAAAATTACAGAAATACCCCTTATTTACAAAATTACAGAAATACCCTTGATTTGCAAAATTACCGAAATACCCTTGGTAAGATTACCAAAACACCCTTGTAGGGTAAAATGACTAAAATATCCCTAATAGGTAAAATGACCGTTTTGCCCTCTAGGGTATATGACTCACTGATAATACAATTTGATTGATTTGACTCTGTTCTGACTGAGAATGTATGACTGTGATTGGACTGTTGTAACTGTGATTGGTATGATTTTGTATGTCGTGTGTATATTTGCTGCATTCATATAATATTATGTTGCACATGGGTGGGAATTATGGAATAGAGGAAGTATATAAGGATCGCATGGTTGCTTGACGACTGTGGATCCACCGATTGAGTATCGCATGGTTGCTTGATGACCTTGGACCCACCGATTGAGGATTGCACAGTTGCTTGACGATCGTGGATCCACCGATTAAGGATTGCATGGTTGCTTGACGATCGTGGATCGACCGGTGGCTTTTAAGCCTAATATATGATTATTGACGACTCTGTGTCGATCATATTTACCAGAGGTAGTGTGCCGACTATATTACCGTTGCTGATGGCTATGTGCCTAACGTGATACAACTACCGATGGCTTAAAGCCAATTATTCTGATTATGGCTTTGCGCCAACCTACATATGGCTCTGTGCCAACCTGATTATGGCTGTGTGCCAAATGTATTTGCCTAAGGTTATGTGCCAATATATGATTATTAACGACTCAGTGTCGATCACATTTACCTAAGGCTGTGTGCCAGTTATGTTACTCTAGTTGATGGCTTTGTGCCAATTATAATACCGATACTGAAGGCTTAAAGCTGTATATTTGCTAGCAGCTTGCTGCAATGAAGGTAGTACCGCAACTGGGCTATCATTGATGTGTATCGGATGGGTGGGCCGATAGTTATGTCCCCACATGATGTGTACCGGGGGACGGAGTTGGTGTATAGCAGTTGGATGGGATGGGTTAGCATACATTTTTGCATTATGCATATGGTTTGATTCTGACAAGAGCTGAGACCCAAGTGATTTGTAATGGGCTGTGGCCTGCGTATGCTCTGAACTGGCCTGTACTGTTAGTGTTAAAAGGCTCTGGCCTAGATTGTTTCTATTTTTTTCTGTATACTGATTGTTACTCTAGTAAGGGGATTACACACTGAGTTTTCGTAAACTCACCCCGTTCATTAACTGTGCAGGTAATCCCCAGCGTTAGGTGGATCGGTGTCGCAGAGGGACTCGGAGACGACCACTCATCTGCACATGTTTTTATATTTCGTTTATTTAGTTAAGCCCTTTGGTTATTGATTTGGGTTGTAATAGGGCCTCTTTATTTTTTTTCTTAACTTTGCATTTGGGGAAATTTATTTACTATGTTTGATATTTGTTAGAAGTAGATCGCGGTTTTCAAAACACTACGTTTTCGTAACTTAACTTTTAAACATCACGTTTTCGTAAATCGATTACTTTTAGAATTAGCTTCTGCAAAGTAAAAAGAAATTTTGGAAATAAAATTACGAAGTTTTCAATGCACTACATTTTAAATAAGAAGGGTTTCTAATGAAAACATAGTTTTCAAAAAACACTTCAATGTGACACGCCAGATTCGGGTCTAATTTCTGGGCCGGGTTTGGGGTGTTACATTGTACTTGGAGCGTCAGCAACTACGTTCGCTTCTCCCAGATGATAATCAATGATCAACTCTAATCTTTTAATATCTTGAGCCATCTACGTTGTCATAGATTCAAATCTTTCTACAACATTTAATACTTCAAACTCTTATGATCGGTAAATATATGACATTTTTCACCAAACAAATGGTTTCGCCAAATTTTCAACGCAAACATAATAGTTGCCAATTCTAAATCATGTACGGATAATTTTTTTCGTTCAGCTTTAATTGTCTGGAAGCATAAACAATTACTTTTCCTTACTGCATCAAAACATAGCCTAAACCATTTCAGGATGCATCACTGAAAATCACGAATTCTTTACCCGACTCACGCTGAACCAAGACTGGTGCCTCAATCAATAATTGTTTCAATTGATTGAAACTTTGCTGACATTTCTTAGACCATTCAAATTTCACATTTTTCTGCAACAGTCGCGTCATCGGTGTAGCTATCATTGAGAACCCTTTGACGAATCTTTGGCAATAATCGACTAATCCCAAAAAACTTCTAACCTCAAATACATTTTTTGGTAGTTTCCAATCAACAACTGCTGAAATTTTACTCAGATCAACTCCGATGCCTTCAGTCTGTACTATATGTCCCAGAAAACCTACTTCTCAGAGCCAAAACTCACATTTGCTAAATTTAGCAAACAAGTTTTTATCTTGCAGAGTTTGCAACACAATCCTCAAGTGTTTAGCATGCTCGGACTCGTCTCGAGAATAGATTAAAATGTCAACAATAAATACCACAACAAATCTGTCTAAATACGGTCTGAAAATTCTGTTTATCAAATCCATAAATACTATAGGTGCATTCGTTAAACCAAACGACATCAAAATAAATTCATAGTGTCCGTACCTAGAATGTAGTTTTCGACACAACTAAATCTTTCTCTCGTAGCTGGTAATAACTAGAACGAAGATCCTTCTTTGAGAATACTGTGGTACCTTTCAACTGGTGGAATAGGTCATCAATTCGAGGCAGTGGATATTTATTCTTGATTGTAACCTTGTTGAGCTGATGGTAGTCTATACACAATCTCATCAATCCGTCCTTTTACTTAATGAACAGAACCGGTGCACCCCAAGGTGAAAAACTAGGTTGAGCAAAACCCCTATCTGTCAACTCTTGCGGCTATGCTTTCAACTCTTTCAACTCAATAAAAGCCACTCTGTAAGGTGCTGTCGATGTTTTTGATCTCCCCGGTACCAGTTCAATAGCAAACTCAACCTCTCTGATTGGCAGTAATCCAGAGAACTCCTTTGGAAATACATCAGGATACTCGTAAACCACTAGTACTATTTCAAGCTTCGATTTGAACATTTTAGAATCAAGAACATAAGCAAGATATGCATCACAACCTTTATATATTTCTACACTAACATAGCTGATATAACCATAAGCAACACACTCGAACTATCTGATTTAATACGAAGTGTTTTACTATTCTAACATTTCAATACAATAAGCTTACGTCTACAATTTACAACCGCATCATATAAAGTTAGTCAATCCATGCCAAAAATTGCATCAAATTCATCAAATGGTAACAACATTAAATTAGCTGAAAAACTGTAACCCCAAGTCATCAAAGGACAATTCTTACAGACTTTATCAACTAGTACATACCAACCTAGGAGGTTTGATACTTTAACACGAATTTAGTGGACTTGATAGATAAATTCTTACTAGACACTAAATTTGTGCACACATATGAATGAGTGGATCTCGAATCAATAAAAGTAGTAATATCAGTATCAAACATAGAGAAAGTACTAGTAATAACATTTGGCACAGAAGCATCCTCTCGAGCGCGAATATCATAAGCCCTAGCTGGTGTCGTTCCTCGAATCTCACAGCAAAATCTTTTATAATAAACACAGCTACCACTCACATTTTCGTGATTACGAGGTGGTCTACCTCTCGCAGGAGTATCGCTTGGCCTCGTGGTCTGAGTTTTCTCTTTCTCAGATTTGTCTTGACAATCTCTAAAATAGTGGTCTAAGGAACCACACCTGAAACATGCTCCATTCTTTAATCTTCACTCACCATAATGTGGTTTTTTACAGCGCTTGCACTCGAGCCAAACATCTCTGACACTACCCACACTTGCTACAGATATAGCTTGCGATTTTGGACTGAAGCGTCAAGTACCTCTGTCTCTACTAGAATAACACACAGAAGTTGTAGACCGGTTATGATATTCTTTTGATTTCTTTGATACTAACTGATATGACTTCCCAGTCGATCTCTTTCTCGAGTCTTTAGCTTCAAAATTAGCATGTCTTTTCTCTTTACTCAACTCCTTGACTTTATGTGCTCAATCAACCAATACAGCGAATTCCTTCAGCTAAAGAATTCTAACCAGTAGCTTAATGTCCTTGTTCAACCCTTCTTTGAATCTTTTATACATAGAAGTCTCGGTCAAAATACACTCCTTGGCATATTTCTCAGTCTAACAAATTCCCACTCATACTCTGACACAGTCATACGACACTGTTTGAGCTCAAAGAATTCTTTACATTTCTGATGCAGAAACCTCTGACTAATATATTTCTTTCAGAACTCGGTTTGGAAGAATTTCCAAGTAATTCGCTGTCTCAGCACAACAGAAATTAAAGTGTTTCACCACTCGTAAGCCAAATCTTTCAATAACGATACTACGCATTTAACACACTCAGCTGGTGAACAGGATAGCTCACTAAAAACACTGATTGTATTCTCTAACTAGAATTTAGCTCTCTCGGGATCATCTTCAGCAGTGGCTTGGAATTCTTTAGCCCGTACTTACGTATCTTATCAAGAGGTGACTTACTAACTTGAATTGGTTCCACACCTTGAGTACCCGGATTCGTCCTTACGAACTTAGTAAACCATTCATTCATCTGGAAGAAGGCTTCTTCCACATGGCCGTGTCACCTGGGTATACTTGAAACCCTTTGAAAGCTACAAGGACACACTGCTGTGTCACCTGGGTATGTGTCACACATGGCTGAGACACACACTCGTGTCTCTACCTATGTGGAAGAAAATAGGCCATTTTACAAGCCATTTTTCTCACCAAATTTAGCATGTACCTACACACAACATTGCACATACCCACAAGCCATAACAAGGCATCCAAACCAAACATAAACAAGACATATACATATGGTATAACTTCATTCAACCAATATACCCTTAGGCACTTCAAATGACAACATGTATATATGTTTAATCATGTACTTTATTTGTCCAAAATACTTAACTAACTTATAGGCACATTAGCATCAATACATGTCATTTAATTATCTTACCAAAGCATACCAAATGGTACCAAATATACCACTCAACAAATAACATTAATAACCATATAAGCCATCCAAACAAAGTATCAATTCTCAACAAGTCATAATCCCTATATATTATGCATATTCATCTATCATTTCATCTTCCATCATTCAACCATATTAAGTTACTCATCAATCATTTTAAGGCTACTTATATACATACCAAAATATGCCAAAACACAAGCCAAATCACTTGGCCATATTCACAACAAAACATATAGGCCAACATTAGCCAAAATACCTATACATGCCATTATAACCAAAATTTAACAGCCGAAGGTACCAAATGAGCCGATGGATAGTGTGATATAGCTCCGACAAGCTTCCAACCTAAACAAGCTTTCGACTCACTATAAAACATGAAAAATAACACAGAGTAAGCATTTAATCTTAGTAAGTTCGTATATCATACAATATAACTTACCATTTAGTCATATAATACATAAGTAAACAAGCATATTCCAACACAATTTAGCCAAATGCCTAAGCACATATACATCAACCATGTTAGCCATGTAAATACACAAATAAGCCAATAACCATTGATCAATTTCCATATACATGTATCATCCATTTCATTTTTCCATATATCATATAACCACATTTTCATGTAATTCACATGTATACCTATAATAGTTCGTATCAAACTCTTACCATTTCATTATAGAATATTGCTCGTTGAACCGTTTAGAATACCATTTGATACCCGAGATAGCTTACACATAGTGTGCTAGCTCATATAACTATAATCCATCAATTAATGTACATATATGCTTATACGAGCTGTGAATCAGTACACTCACGAGCTGTAGATCAATGTGCTCTCACGAGCTATAAATTAGTATGCTCTCATGAGCTGTGGAGTATCCGCAACACATGCAAGACCTCAACCAAATCATGTGACCCTAATGATATGTCATTTGTATCTAACAGATTCCTAAGATTCAAACACAACTCGAGATTTGTCAAAATTTTTTGGATATCTAACCATGTAAATTTATAAGAATTCACAATTCATAATGATTCAATATAAAACATATAAACACAATTTAATCGCACGAACTTACCTCGACAAGTATACGTAGATACGGATGGGATTAATTCAAGACTTTCTCTTTGCCCCGATCTAACTCCGTAGGAGATCTAACTAGATCTGTATGGATAAATTTAACTCAATTCAACATATAATTCATTCAATTTAATCCAAAACATATTTTTGGCAAAATTACCATTTTACCCTTATACTTTTAATTTATTTGCAATTCAAACCCTAGGCTTGGAAAATAAAATTCATACAATTTTACCCTTACCCAAGCCTAGTAGAATATCTTATATAGTTATAGCAACCCACACATTTCAGTAATTCATAAATTATACCACGTAATATTTACTATTTTTTCAATTTAGTCCCTATTTGACAATTTCACCAAAAATCCTTTTACAAAAGTTGTTTATCTAACAACAACCATCCATTTTCTAACATCAAACTTCAAAACTCATGTACATGAATCAATGGTAAATCCCAAATAGTTTAACAGTTTCATAAATTACTCCCCGGGCTAGCTAGATTAAGCTACAACGATCTCGAAACCATAGAAATCATTAAAAACGAGACAAAATACATACCAATTAGACAAGGATGAGATTGCAAAAGCTTGAACACAAAAATGGCTTCCTAAGACCTAATTTTTGGTTGCAAGAGATGAAAATAAAGATGATACATAGTTTGTTTTATTATATTAATCATTAATTACCAATTTACTCAGTTAACCTTTAAAAGCTTTAAAAATTACACAATTGCCAAGATATGTACATCCACTAATAACTCTAATGGTATAATTACCATATAAGGCCTTCCACTTTAAATTTTTATAGCTATTTAATACCTTTAACTATTAGAACTCAACTTTTACACTTTACACGATTTAGACCTTTTTATCAAATTGAGCATGTAAACGATAAAATTTCTTGACAAAATTTTTCTACGGTATTACTATCATGTTGTAGATAATAAAATAATAATAAATAAATTTTTTGACCTCAGATTTGTGGTCCCAAAACCACTATTCTGATTTCACTGAAAATGGGTTATTACATTAATTCTTGGTTTAATATTTCTAGGCTATTAATCCATGTTTGATGTGCTTAAATCAAATGAGGAATAGACCCTATTTAAGAGTAGATCTAGCATAATGAGTGGAGTTGCATGCAATCCTAGAAATAGGATGACATAAATATATCGAATTAGAGTCAAAT
This sequence comes from Gossypium anomalum, assembly GCA_025698475.1. Classification (NCBI taxonomy): domain Eukaryota; kingdom Viridiplantae; phylum Streptophyta; class Magnoliopsida; order Malvales; family Malvaceae; genus Gossypium; species Gossypium anomalum. The sequence goes on along the minus strand of CM046959.1, from coordinate 34,196,428 downwards.
CTAATAGGGGAATCCATAGATCAAGTTAATACGAAGATAGGGATTTTAATTAGAAATAAATTTCAATTAATCAAATTAGAGCCAGTTGCTCTAAGTCTTGAAGAGAGGTATTAGCATAATTTAGGGATTTCTGCGGATCAATATATTTAGTGAATAAATTGTTTAATTTAGATTGATAATGATAGATGCAGTCTAGGTGGATTCTTTCCTGGGTATTGTTTCACTTCTTAGTTGTTAATCGATTATTTTCCTGATTTGTTCTTTGTTGTGTTCTTAGTTAAATAATTTAACTAATTTTAGTTTTAATCAATCATTCCAATTTGTCAGTTAAATAATAGAAAGGCTGTAATTACTAGTACTTTTAGTCTTTGTGGGAACAATATCTTGCTCACTGTAGCTATACTATTTATCAATAAGTGCACTTTACTTTGTCGTAGTATTAGTTGGTTTCGTGAAAAATTTCTCACCTAGCAAAAATACTAAGTTGTGAGACTTTTACGAGGCATGGGAGAGATTCAAAGAAGTACCTCGTAAGTTCCCTCATCATGGGATTCCACACTACTTCTAGTTGGAGACGTTTTATAATGGTCTCAACACACAGACTAGGTTGATGGTAGATGCTTCTGTGAATGGTGCTTTCTTGTCAAAATCTTACAATGAGGCTTACAAGATCATTAAGAGGATCACCAGTAACAACTATCAATGGCCAACAAATTGAATAACTTCAGGAAGGCGAGTAGGTAGAGTGCCTGAAGTGAACGCACTTAAATCACTCTGAACTCAGGTATCTTCTACTTCTTCAATGTTGAAATAGTTTACTGCTAATGGTTTAAATAATTTTGTAGCTTAGTCACCAAGTCAATTTAATGTTTTTCCTGCGTATATTATGGGGATGGTCATTCTTTCAAGAATTGCCCATCAAATCCTAAGTCTGTTTATTATGTAGGAAATCAACACCAAAATAGACATGGACACGGGCCACAGTCCAACTTCTACAATACTTCATGGCACAAGCATCCAAAATTTTCTTGGAGAAACCAAGGAAATGGACCAAACAACCCTTACATGCATCATAGACCCAACCAATCCCAAGGGTTTAATCAACAAGCTCTAAAACAATAATAAGCTGAGTCATCCAATAGTTTGGAGAACGTTTTGAAGGCATATATGGCTAAGAATGACACCTTAATCCAAATCCAAGTAGGAACACTAAAACATTTAGAGAACCAAATGGGTCAATTAGCTACAGAGCTTCGCAACTGACCACAAGGAACCCTCCCAAGTGATATAGAAAATCGAAGAAAATTAAGTAAGGAATATTGCAAGGTAGTGGCCCTACAAATTGGTAAAACTTTGGAGCCCAAGATTGTTGTTATTGAAGATGAATCTACTGAAAAGGAGGAAAGTCAGCCATCAATTGAAATTCCTACACTAGCAAAGCTAGAACCTACAAAATCTGATGAGGTAAAATCTAACCCAGTGAATTCTGATAAGCTAACATCTTCTCTAGATGTAGATTTATCTCTTTATAAAAGTTGTCGGATTCAACCCAATGTTCCATTACCTCCATATCCTTAAAATTTCCAGCCAAATAAGCACAAACAAGAGGTGCTATTCAAGAAGTTTTTGTGTAACAGTCCAATTTTGGGTCTAATCGGAACAGTGGTTTCGGGACCACGAATTCGATGTAGAAAAATTAATTTTTATTATATTTTTATAGTCTACAATTTTATGGAATGATTTCATGAAAATTTCGTTCAAAACTGTTGGCGTTTGGGCACTCAATTTAGTCAAAACGACTAAATTGTAAAAAGTGCAAAACTTGATTTCTACATGCTAGAGGTGTCTAATTGCTATGAAATTTAAAATTGGAGGTCTTTAAATGGTAATTAGACCATTTTTAAGCTGGTGGACAAAAATGGACATGGTTAGGTATGTTCCTAAAGTTTTTTATTAAGGGCATTTTAGTAATTTGGTAATTAAATGAATTAAAAATCCAAATTAAAAGCCAATTTTTGTCCATCTTCCTCCCGTATCAAAATGTAACAAGAAGAAACCATGGATAGGGTTTTTGAAGCTTCCAAGCTTTATTGTAAGTCTGTTCTAGCCCCGTTTTTAATGATTTTTATGTTTTTGAAATCCTCGTAACGTGGTCAATCTATTTCTTCCACTAATTTAAGAAATAATCAAAGTCTAGAATTTTACCCATGATGGATATTTGTGTATTTTGATGTCTAATGGCAGAAAATGTGTGTTTGGTGTATGATAAATGACTTTTGCTAAGTGATTTTCGATGAAAATTCTTAAAAGGACCTATTTGTAAAAATTTGTAAAATGGGTGTTAAAATGCAAATAAAAGGAAAATGTGGGCTAGTATAAGCATGTATAAGGTTCAGCTAGGCATGAGTATTGAAGAAATTTGTATATGGTTCGGCTAGGCATGAGTATTGAAGAAATTGAGTACATTTCATTTTACGAGACTAATGACTAAATTGTAAAAATGTCAAACTTTAGGGGAAAAAAGTAATTTTTGAAATAATTTGATTTTGGACTGATTTGAATAGTGTAATGATTAAATAAGTTAAATGTGATATTATAGATCAAGAAAAATGAGGTTCAAAATTAGAACGGGGGAAAAACGAGTATTTGACGGTTAGGTCCTTTTCGCCATTTTTATGCCGAGGTAAGTTCTTGCGTTAAATAAGCATTAAATTACATATGTATAAATGCTTAATTGATATAATTGTGGTGTAACACCCCTAACCCGTATCCGTCGCCGGAATAGGGTTACTGGGTAATGCCGATCAATACACAACAAATAGCTTACATTTATCAACCTCAAGCATTCATTCTCAAATATCATTCAATACAATCACATTGTCCCTTATAAGGGCCTACGAGGGCTTAAACATGCTTTAGAAGTGGTTCGGGACTAAACCGATAACATATAAAAATTTTAGAAAACTTAGTAATTTTTCAGGTAAACAGAGGTCACACGCCCATGTGAATAGGCCGTGTGCCTCACACAGCTAGTAGATATGCCCGTGTATCTGGCCATGTGAAAATAGGGCATATGTAACAGCCTAATTTTAACCCTGGTCGAAATGATGGTTTCGGGACCACGAATTCGAGTCTGAAAAATATTTAAAAATTATTTGCCATGTTTAATATGTATGAATTTGTGTGTGTGAAATTTTCGTGATTTAATTTTGTCATTTAGGTGCTCGATTAAATAAAGGACTTAATCACGTAAAATGTAAAAGTGACTAGTTAATTGTGTAAGTGCTTATTTGAATTTGTCTTTAAAATATGAAGCATTTAAGATGAAATTTAACCATAATATATAGTGATGGACAGTTGTGGACAACCATTATAAGGATTATATATTAAAATATAAAGGTTATCTAAGTAAAATGATTAAAATGTTATTTAATATGTATTAATAAAACATAAAATAAAACCAAGTGTTCATATATTATTTGCATGATCGAAATTGAAGAAAAGAAAAAGAAAATAAAAGGTTTAAGGGTTCTGCACTTTAGAAGCTTGATTAAGGTATGTGTTTAGCTCGGTTTTTGATAATTTTTACGTTTTAGAGATTGTTGCTTCGAATACTACCCGACCCATACTTGAATTTTTGATTTTTATGTATATTTTTAGTTTTACCATTGTAGATAGCTTAGTGAATTTTGTGTTTGATGATGTTAAATAAAAGTTATGTGATGGATTAACAAGCCTTGTGCTGGAGAATTAAATTGGGCTTTATGCCTAGCAGGCTTATTGTCGGTGTATAAAATCAAACTTTGAGTTTACCAGGCCTTGTGCCGGTGTGTGATACAAGCTTCAGCCTAGTAGGCTTTAAACCGATGATTTATTATAAGTTTATGCCTAAAAGACATTATGCTAATGTAGTAATTGAATACGTTAAACGAGCTAAAACGATCAGGTACGTGATAGTCGGTTACCTATTTGAAAATAGGGTGAATTAATTTCTTGATATGTGGTGAAAAAGGATACATGAAGTTGTTGTAGTATATGTGTTAATTCGAGAAATATATTTGGCCTTATAGTTGTATATGGATATAATGTTAAAGTTTGAGTGATGAATATATGTCTATAAATATATATGTACATTCGATTATATAAGGCAATATGGTTTTGAAATTTGAGAATATATTGATGATGTATACATGTATATTCGGCAAATGAGAAATTGTTCTATGAAAGTATATGTTATATATGTATGGAATTAAAAGATTGAAATTATATGTAATTACAAATGCATAAGTTGATTTATTTAATTGAAATGATTTAGTAATTGAGATGTTATTATGCATTAATTGTTTAATTTGCTTAAGGCTTACTAAGCTAAAAAAGCTTACTCCGTGTATATGTGTGTTTCCGTTTTATAGATTTTGGATCAAGCTACGAGCTCGGGGATCATCAGCAAAGTTCATCACACTATCTACTGTTTCAGTATTTATATAGTTAAACTTGAACTATGGCATGTATAGGCTGGAACATATTTCTTAAATGTTGAATTTGGCTATGTATTTAAAGCCATGCGAAAATAGCTTGTTAATTATGTTTAGTTATAGTTTTATGTGTGTTTAATTTTAATGTTTAATGAGTTTGGCTTTGATAATACGGTTATGTTTGATTGTGGTATGAAAACGTTTTGGTTATAATGTTATATACTATGAAAGAATGGTATGAGAGATGGGTGTTATATGTTTTGGAAATGATTAATGATTTTTGTTGAATGTGAGGTTAGTTTGGCTATGATATGCATAGAGAAAAAAATATGTGCATTAGGTTACTATATCTAGTTAGCATGTTATAAGTCATTTGGAATCTAAGGTTGATAAGCTATATCCGAATTTATTATAAATATGTTTTAATATGTTTTTAACATGATATGCAAGAATTTTGGTTTGAATATACTACAGTTTGTGTTTCGACACATGTTTTTATAAATAATTTTCATTTGATAAAATGTTTTGATGTGTATGTGGTTTTAATAATGTGATTCGGCTATGCAAGGTATTAAGATATAAAAATGTTCCAAGTTTATTTTGGTCAATTATTTAGCATGAATACAATGATTATGTGTGGCTTTGAAACTTGATGTAAGTATATAAATTTTGATGTTGAATGTATGAAGTCAGTTTAAGTGAATAAACATGGTTATTTGATGTATTTTTGGTTGAGGTTCATTATTGATATATAGTTGAATATATATATATGACTTATTATTTGACCATTTGGTAAAGTTGATAATACTGTATGTTGATGCTATTGAATAAAGTATTATGTAATTATTATAAAGTGTTAAAAATGTGATAGTGTAAAATAAGTTATAATTATTTGATTTCTTCTAGATATTCGAATATTATTGAAATGCTCTTTTTATTACGATATGTACATTAATATGATAAAAAAATCATGTTATTTGTTTAATTGAATTAATGCTTTATACATGTAATTATGACTTATACAAATGTGAGGTTGTTCGGAAATGTGTTTTTAGTTAATTAATGCCTTGTAACCTTAATCCGATGACGGATATGAGTTAGAGGTGTTACATTTTATTGGTATCAAAGCTATGGTTTAGTCGGTTCTAGGACTAACATAGCGCGTGTGAGTCTAGCTATACATGTCATATTATATACTACGATAGTGTGATGACTTTTGACATTTGAAAATGTGCTTTCATATAGTAAATGGATCCCGACAGAGCTGTAGCTGATGATGTCGAGAGTGTAGCGCCTGCTCCTGCGCATGGGATAGCACCAATTGATTCTCGACTGACTTCGAGCAACCAAGAGGGAGAGGCTAAGCAAGCCTTTTACCAAATGATGAATGACTGGTTTACTCAATATATTCGAACTAATCCGGCTGCATAACAACCTCTGCCCCCGACTAATCCATCTTCGATACCTACTATACCTCAAGTGAGTGATCCGTTGAGATTACCTAAGCCACCTGTTAATAAAATCAGAAAACACGGGGCTGAAGAATTCAAAGCTACTGATGATGATGATGCTGAGCAAGCTGAATTTTGGCTTGATAATACTATCCATGTGTTTGATGAGTTGTCTTGCACCCTGGATGAGTGCTTAAAATGTGCCATATCCTTGTTACGAGACATTGTATATCATTGGTGGAATACACTGGTATCGGTGGTTCCGAAAGAGTGAGTGACCTGGGAATTCTTTCAGACTGAGTTTCGTAAGAAATATATCAGTCAGAGATTCATTGATCAGAAGCGCAAAGAATTTCTCGCATTAAAACAAGGTCGTATGACTATAATAGAATATGAGCGAAAATTTGTGAGACTCAGTCGATATGCCCGTGAGTGCGTTTCAACCGAAGTATATCATGTGTAAAAGATTCGAAGATGGTTTGAACGAAGACATTAAATTGCTGGTTGGCATACTTGAAATCAAAGAGTTTGTGGTACTTGTTGAGCGAGCTTGCAAAGCCGAAGAGCTCGGGGAAGAGAAAAGAAAAGCTAATTTTGAAGCTAGAGATTCTCGTAAAAGATCATCGGGTAGGACTTTTCAGTCCGCATCGAAGAAGTTCAGAGATGATTCTGGTCTATCTAGGGCTACTGCGGACTTTTGTAGATGAGATCGAGACCGACCCCTGTAAGTTCACGAGCCACTTCTGTAACACCCCAAACCCGGCCCAGAAGTTAGACCCGAATCTGGCGTGTCACACTGAAGTGTTTTTCGAAAACCATGTTTTCATTAGAAACCCTTCTTATTTAAAACGTAGTGCATTGAAAACTTCTTAATTTTATTTCCAAAATTCCTTTTTACTTTGTAGAAGCTAATTCTAAAAGTAACTGATTTACGAAAACGTAATGTTTAAAAGTTAAGTTACGAAAACGTAGTGTTTTAAAAACTGCGATCTACTTCTAACAAATATAAAACATAGTAAATAAATTTTTCCCAAATGAAAAGTTAAGAAAGAAAATAAAGAGGCCCTATTACAACCCAAATCAAAAACCAAAGGGCTTAACTAAATAAACGAAATATAAAAACATGTACAGATGTGTGGTCGTATCCAAGTCCCTTTGCGAAATCGATCCACCTAACGCTGGGGATTACCTGCACAGTTAATAAAAGGGGTGAGTTTACGAAAACTCAGTGTGTAATCCCCTTACTAGAGTAACGAACAAGATTCAAAAACAAAAAGAAAGAAAGCGATCGGGCAGAGCCCTTTAACGCTAACAGTACAGTCCAGTTCAGAGCATACGTGGGCCATAGCCCATTGCAAATCACTTGGGTCTTAGCCCTTGTCAGAATCAAACCATATGCATAATGCAAAAATGTATGCTAACCCATCCCATCCAACCACTGTACACCAAATCTGTCCCCTGGTACACATCATGTAAGGATATAATTATCGACCCACCAATCCGATACACATCAATGGTAGCCCGGTTGCGGTACTACCTTTATTGCAGCAAGCTGCTAGCATATATACGGCTTTAAGCCTTCAGTAGCGGTATTATAATTGGCATAAAGCCATCATTAACTGTAATAAGTTTGGCACATAGCTATCAACTAGAGTAACATAACTGGCACGCAGCCCTAGGTAAATGTGATCGTCACCGAGTCGTCAATAATCATATATTGGCACATAGCCTTAGGCAAATACGTTTGGCACACAGCCATAATCAGGTTGGCACAGAGCCATAAGTTGGTTGGCACTAAGCCATAATCAGAATAATTGGCTTTAAGCTATCGGTAGTTGTATCATGTTAGGTACATAGCCATCAGTGACGATAATATAGTCAGCACATAGCCTTAGGTAAATATGATCGACACAGAGTCGTTAGTAATCATATATTGGGCTTAAAAGCCACCAGTAGATCCACGGTCGTCAAGCAACCATGCGATCCTCAACTAGTGGATCCACGATCGTTAAGCAACTATGCAATCCTCATATACTTCCTCCGTTCCATAATTCCCACCCATGTGCAACATAATATTATATGAATGCAGCAAATATACACATGGCATACAAAATCATACCAATCACAGACACAATAGTCCAATCACACTCATACATTCTCAGTCAGAACATAGTCAAATCAATCAAATTGTATTATCAGTGAGTCATATACCCTAGAGGGGCAGAATGGTCTTTTTACCTATTAGGGGTATTTTAGTCATTTCACCCTACAAAGGTGTTTTGGTGAATCTCAAACCAAGGGTATTTTGGTAATTTTACAATTTAAGGGTATTTCTGTAATTTTATAAATAAAGGGTATTTTGGTAATTTTACAAATCGAGGGTATTTCGATAATTTTACAAGTCAAGGGTATTTTGGTAATTTTACAGGTTGAGGGTATTTCAGTAATTTTACAAATCAGGGGTATTTTGGTAATTTTATAAATTTAGGGTATTTCGATAATTTTATAAGTCAAGGGTATTTTAGTAATTTTACAGGTCGAGGGTATTTTAGTAATTCTACCCTACAGGGGCATTTCAATAATTCTACCCTACAGGAGTATTTCTATAATACTAGCCTACAGATATGAGATTCACATAGTCCAATGCAATATTTACTACACAATCAAACAATTTACCCACTTGAGCCCATGGGCACATTAGGCCCACATGGCCTATCCCGGCCCATCGTGGCCCCAAAGCAACCTAAGCCCATAAGAGCACTCATGATGGCCTCAACCATCACGTTAAAGCTTCCATACGTGCGCTCGAACGCTTGTGTGGCTGCCATCGCCGTGTGACCGGTATTTCGACATTCTGGCATTTGTCGTTCTACAACTAGAGTAGTACGAAATACACACCTGTTTATGAGAACGCGCCGAAGTCCACGATCACCTTGGCACATCCTGCATTGAGTCCTCCTCCCAACTCATCTGGTTCGCTTTATTTAAATCCAGCTTCTCACCAATTCTCATGTTAGCTTCCCGATGTGGGATTACTTTCAACCACTAGGAAAATTCCTCATTTTTATGACCACCTCAACCACAGAGTTTCAGTCCAACTGCACCTCTTTCGCAGCTCAAATAGCAAAATAAATACTTTACTGTGTATCCCAAGACTTGAACCTCAGACCTCACAGTTACACAACACGGCCCCTTGCCACTCCACCATAAGGCTTTTTGTGTGATAAAAACGTCCATAATTAACTTGAAGACATATGTGCCAGTGTCCAGATTCACTTAAGAGAAAAACCAAAATGAATTGTGAGAGCCAAGACTTGAACCCAGGCTCCCTTGCAACCTTAAGGACGCCACAACCACTAGACCACATGCTTCCTTGTGTCATTTATTTAACACAATAATTTAAAAGGCCATAATCCAAGCATTCAGGGTTTTATTCACTTAATATCAAAATTTTTGCTAAAGCTCAGTTTTGAACCCAAGATTTCTCCAACACTTCTCAAGGCCATTAACCACCAAAGTAGACATTTAATTGTGTCATTTCCTTGTACGCGGGTAGTCCACATCTTCACAGACATTTCTATTTCACCGAGCCTCTCTCCGAGACAATGCCCAGATCGTTACGCCTTTCGTGCGGGTCAGAACTTACCCGACAAAGAATTTTGCTACCTTAAGACCGTTATAGTTACGGTCACCATTCACCGAGGCTTCGGTCGCCGGCTCCCCTGCCATCAGGTCACCAACTTCCTTAACCTTCCAAAGACTTTGGCGGCGTCATTTCATACATGGTCTTACGACTTTGCAGAGACTCGTGTTTTGGTAAACGATGCGCGGGCACAGTCGCTGCGACCCGACTTTGTGAGGAGGCACCCCTTCTCCTGAAGTTACGGGGCTATTCTGAACCCGATACTCCTTAGACCCGCAACTGAGACACGCTCTTGACTTTCTCCAGCATTCGCCCGAATGACGCCTTTTGCAACGCTCGCAAGCTGGAAAGTTCAGACGCGTCTTAACGCGTTTCATAGAACGGGGCTGCTGCTTCAGTAGACTGTGATCCTTCTTCCTGCTGCACTCCAAGCGCCTAGCCTGAAGTGTTTCACGATACGCCTTAACTCTTGCCTCGAACACTTATTCCAGCACTTCCCTTACCAACCAGGTCAGTGCCTCCGTACCAAGCTCTGGGTTATTGTTACCCGTAGTTGGCGGACTTACCTTGACTACAGTTTCCTGAACCATCTCATGTTCCGGGGAGACGGTAACTCCTCGCAACCCTGCTTGCCTTCCGAATCCATCACAGTACTGTTGCTAACTAAACAAAAAATCTGATTTCTAGAACATACATTAAATAAATACAAAATCTAACTTTAAATATAGTCTAACAGAAAACTTACGGATTCGGCGCCGGAGACTCGGTAACCATACATTCAGGAAAATATTCAGAAAAATATTTCAAATACTTCAACTCTTTTCAAACCTTTTTGAAACAATTCTTTCAGAAATCCAATTTTAAAACCCATTCCATAGTCGAGTTTTACAACCTTGCTCTGATACCACTAAATATAACACCCCAAACCCAGCTTAAAAGTTAGACCCGAATCTGGCGTGTCACATTGAAGTGTTTTTCGAAAACCATGTTTTCATTAGAAACCCTTCTTATTTAAAACGTAGTGCATTGAAAACTTCTTAATTTTTTTTCTAAAATTCCTTTTTACTTTGCGAAAGCTAATTCTAAAAGTAACCAATTTATGAAAACGTGATGTTTTGAAAACCGCGATCTAGTTCTAACAAATATCAAACATAGTAAATAAAATTTTCCCAAATGAAAAGTTAGAAAAGAAAAGAAAAAGGCCCTATTACAACCCAAATCAAAAACCAAAGGGCTTAACTAAATAAATGAAATATAAAAACATGTGCAGATGTGTGGTCGTCTCCGAGTCCCTCTGTGACACCGATCCACCTAACGTTGGGGATTACCTTCACAGTTAATAAACAGGGTGAGTTTACGAAAACTCAGTGTGTAATCCCCTTACTAGAGTAACAGTTAGTATACAGAAACAAAAACAGAAAAAGTCTAGGCCAGAGCCCTTTAACGCTAACAGTACAGTCCAATTTAGAGCATACGTGGGCCACAGCCCATTGCAAATCACTTGGGTCTCAGTCCTTGTCAGAATCAAACCATATGCATAATGCAAAAATGTATGCTAACCCATCCCATCCAACCGCTATACACCAACTCCGTCCCCCGATACACATTATGTAGGGATATAACTATCGAGCCACCCATCCGATACCCATCAATGGTAGTCCGGTTGCGGTACTATCTTCATTGCAGCAAGATGTAGCATATATACGGCTTTAAGCCTTCAGTAGCGGTATTATAATTGGCACAAAGCCATTGGTAACTGTAATAAGTTCGGCACATAGCCATCAACTAGAGTAACATAATCGGCACACAGCCCTAGGTAAATGTGATCATCTCTGAGTTGTCAATAATCATATATTGGCACATAGCCTTAGGCAAATACGTTTGGCATACAGCCATAATCAGGTTGGCACACAGCCATATGTAGGTTGGCGCAAAGCCATAATCAGAATAATTGGCTTTAAGTCATCGGTAGTTGTATCATGTTAGGCACATAGCCATCAGCGACGGTAATATAGTTGGCACACAACATCGAGTAAATATGATCGACACAGAGTCATCAGTAATCTTATATTGGGCTTAAAAGCCACTGGTGGATCCACGGTCGTCAAGCAACCATGCGATCCTTAATCGGTGGATCCACGATCATTAAGCAACCATGCGATCCTCAATTAGTGGATCCACGGTCGTCAAGCAACCATGCGATCCTCATATACCTCCTTCGTTCCATAATTCCCACCCATGTGTAACATAATATTATATGGATGCAGCAAATATACACACGACATACAAAATCATACCAATCACAGTCACAACAGTCTAATCACACTCATACATTCTCAGTCAAAACATTGTCAAATCAATCAAATTGTATTATCAGTGAGTCATATACCCTATAGGGGCAGAACGGTCTTTTTACTTATTAGGGGTATTTTAGTCATTTCACCCTACAAGGGTGTTTTGGTAAATCTCAAACCAAGGGTATTTCAGTAATTTTGCAAATCAAGGGTATTTTTTTAATTTTGTAAATAAGGTGTATTTCTGTAATTTTATAAATTGAGGGTATTTCAGTAATTTTACAAGTCGAGGGTATTTCGGTAATTTTACAAGTCGAGGGTATTTCAGTAATTTCACAAATTAGGGGTATTTTGGTAAATTTACAAATCAAGGGTATTTCGATAATTTTACAAGTCAAGGGTATTTCGATAATTTTACAGGTCGAGGATATTTCAATAATTCTATCCTACAGGGGCATTTTAGTAATTCTACCCTACAGGGGTATTTCCGTAATACTAGCCTACAGATATGAGATTCGCATAGTCCAGTCTAATATTTACTACACAATCATACAATTTACCCACTTAGGCCCATCCCGACCTATCATGGCCCAAAGCAACCTAAGCCCACGAGAGCACTCATAATGGCCTCGTACGCTCGTGTGGCTCCCATCGTTGTGTGACCGGTATTTCGGTATTCCAGCATTTGCCGTTCTACAACTAGAGTGTGCGAAATGCACACCTATTTACGAGAACGCGCCGAAGTCCACGATCACCAACCTTGGCACATCCTGCATTGAGTCCTTCTCCCAACTCATCTGGTTTGCTCTATTTAAAGCCAGCTTCTCACCAATTCTCATGTTAGCTTCCCGATGTGGGATTACTTTCAACCATTAGGAAAATTCCTCATTCTTATGACCACCTCAACCATAGAGTTTCAGTCCAATTCCACCTCCTTCGTAGCTCAAATAGCAAAATAAATACTTCACTGCGCATCCCAAGACTTAAACCTTAGACCTCACAGTTACACAACACGCCACCATGCCACTCCACCACAAGGCTTTTTTTTGTGATAAAAAGGTCCATAATTAACTTTAAGAGATATGTGCCAGCATCCAGATTCACTTAAGGGAAAAACTAAAATGAATTGTAAGAGCCAAGACTTGAACCCAGGCTCCTTTGCAACCTTAAGGACGCCACAACCACTAGACCACATGCTTTCTTATGTCATTTATTTAACATAATAATTTAAAAGGCCATCATCCAAGCATCCAGGGTTTTATTCACTTACTATCAAAATTTTTGCTAAAGCCCAGGTTTGAACCCAAGATTTCTCCAACACTTCTCAGGGCCATTAACCACCAAAGTAGACATTTAATTGTGTCATTTCCTTGCACAATTAAATGCTTATATACAACCTCCTTACGGACCCATACTCAAGGCCCAATACTTCTAGGCCCAAATTTGGGGCATTACATTTTCTATAGCTATTGTTGGCAATGTTTGACAGAATAGAGTTGAGTGCAAGCATTATGGTAAATGGCATTCTAGAGATTGCAGATTGCATAATCGGTCTTGTTTTAAGTGTGGATCGATGGATCATTTTATTCAAGAGTGCCATATGTTAGTCGAGCAAAACGCTGCTCAGAATGAAAGGCAAGGAAATGTGCCAGTGTGAGGCAGACCACCCAGAAATACGGGTAATGTGAGTGGTATTCAAAGAGGGATGAAGGATACAGTCGTGCACCTGCGAGAGCATATGCTATACGTGCTCACGAGGAAGCTTCTTCCCTAGATGTTATTACTGGTACTTTTACTCTTTATGATATTAGTGTTATTGCATTGATTGATCTTGGTTCGACTCATTCATATATGTGTGAGACATTAGTATCTAGTAAGACTTTGCCTGTTGAGTCTGCTGAGTTTGTGATTCGAGTACCAAACCCCCTGGGCCGGTGTGTTCTAGTTAACAAAGTGTGTAAAAATTGCCTGTTGATGATTCGAGATTCATGCTTTCCGGTCGATTTGATGTTGTTACCTTTCGATGAGTTTGATATAATTTCGGGTATGGATTGGCTGACTTTGCACGATGCTATTGTTAATTGCAAAAGAAAGACCATTGATTTGAGATGTCAGAACAACGAGATTATTCGGATTGAATCTAATGATTTGAAGGGTTTGCTAGTAGTAATATCTTTGATGTTAGCTCGGAAGTATGTGATAAAAGGTTGTGAAGCTTACTTTGCTTATGTACTTGATAGTAAAGTGACTGAAAAGAAGATTGAATTCGTACCAGTTGTGTGCGAGTATCTGGACGTCTTTCCTGAAGAATTGCCAGCTTTGCCACCTATCCGAGAGGTAGAGTTTGGTATTGAGTTAGTACCGAGGATGACTCTGATTTCAATAGCTCCGTACCGGATGGCACCTACTGAATTAAAAGAGTTGAAAGCACAATTGCAAGAGCTAACTGATAGAGGTTTTGCACTACCGAGTTTCTCTCCCTGGGGTGCACCAATTCTATTTGTGAAAAAAAAAGACAGAACTATGAGAATGTGTATTGATTATCGACAGCTCAATAAGGTAATCAATGGGCAGTTAAACTTGAAAATTGGGCCCGAGAGCCCAAAACCAAGAACGAGACCCAAAAACTAGTAGAACCGGGCTTGGTATGTGAAACTGGGCCGACGGTCCAACCGGTCCGAGATGATTCTGATGGCTGTCCTTAGGTATTTTCTCCTTCTACTCTACTTCCCCCCTTTTTATCGTCTTCTAGGGTGTTTATATAGACTTTGAAATGCCCAAAATAGCCTAAAATTAGCCTTTTTCGAATAGAATTAGACCTAGGTTTAACAGGGACACAGCCGTGTGCCACACCCGTGTGTAAATGCTCAAGCCGCATGTAATTCTGAGTTGGTTTCTAGTTGACACGGCCATGAGACATAGGCATGTGGCTTACTCGTGTGCCTCACACGGGCGTGTGGTTTACCCGTGTGGGAGTGCCTAGGTCGTGTGAAACACTAATTTAAGCTCATTTGGTCCGTTTTTGGCCTGTTTCTTGCTCTTTTCGCTTTCCTATGCTCACCTAAGTGTAAAACATGAATTTAAAGGATTAGGAGCACCAAATTCAATGAAATCAACGAAAAACCATGTATAAATATGCCAAGCATGGGGTAAAAATGTATATATATTATGGTTTATCACATATCCCCACACTTAAGCATTTGCTTGTCCTCAAGCAAAATCCTCAACTCACAATTAAAATAAATCATTCTTAACTTATAATCCTCATTAATAATGTTTGAAATAATCCACAAGTAATCATATATTGAGAGCTTAACCAAAAGAATATTAAAGTTTCAAACAATCCAAGTTGAGCGTTTTAATCATAAAATCATAGGTATCCCCCTTTATCTAAGTAATTACCTTTAATTCCAAATTGACAAAGTTGAGATCCTTACTAATGATTCACTCAAATCACTCAAAGTGTTTAAGGTTCAATAATTAAGCACCCAATAGCCAAACATGAAAAGTTACTACCATAGGCTTGCATGGAAATCAAAACTCCACCACTATAAATGAGATAATACACAAATCAAAAGGTCTTTAACAGGGTTGTAATGGGGCTTGGGTTAAAGGTGTGGGAAAAGGCTGAAAAAGGGGGTTAGAATCGAGACTAACTCAATAAATTACCAAACTTTAGAAAAATAAAGCTAATTACTGAATTACAAACAAGTGCCAGAAGTCAAACTATCCAAAACAAATGAAGTGAGTTTTTTCTCTCAATATAATGACTTTAAATTATCTAAGCTCTTTAGAACGATATGTAATTGAGTGAATATGAATATACAATTTTTTTTTAGAATAAGAACATTGAATAGGGAGTACAAATGAGAAATAATTCAGCAATTGGAATGAACGATCATAGTTAGGTAACTAATCAAATTAAATCTCGATAAAAAGGAGCCAATGAAAAGGGAGAAATTCTTAACGAATCAAAAAGGGTTTACTTGTGGGTTATCATTACGGGTAAAATCAAGAAACAATGGTTAAGGCTCAAAGGAGTTCACTATGGGTCGATTATGTGGGTAGGGTTTTTATGGGGTAGATGGGTTAAAACCTAAGTGCCTTTATCATTTTAGTATATCAAATCAAAAGTGTGGTCTCGACATGTATAATCGAAGCAAGTTCTAGAATAACAATTCAATATTGACACACTCATAACCAATAAAATAAGTGAGCAAGAAAGATATATGCTCTAAATGGCTCAAAATCTCACGACAATTATGGGTTTTTGATGTCAATCCTACAAATTCAAAACTTCAAGATAATACCTCAATTCAGGGAAACAGCCTAACAATTTTACTTCTCAAAAGTCAACTTATCATGCTTGATTCTCTATTGTCTTAAAGTTGAAACAATCAATGCACAGTTACCTATGATTTAATTCAAAAACATATCAATAAAAATTATAAATCAATCAGAATTCACTCTAATAATAAGATGAGAAAATTATTTGAGAACAAGATAAAAATTCAGGGATTTTCTAACAATTACATAAATAACCTCCCCACACTTAAGATGTACATTGTCCTCAATGTACAAAGATAGATAATAACAATATAAGCAAAATATCATAAGAGAGGGGGAGAAGAGAAACTGCCCTAAATTCTCGGATGAAATCCTTGGAAGAGCGAAAGTAAGAATTGTAGAGAGAGCCAATGAAAGGCATAATTCTAAGTTACTAATAAGAAAATAAACACCACTGTGGAAGAGAATTAAGAGATAATTTGATAATAACCATAAAGATAAGTAGAGTTTAAAATATAAAACATGAGTATTCAAAAATAAATAAAATAAAATAAAATTAAAAAAAATAAAATAAAGGGACTCAAAGGTCCTCATCATCAGATGCCTTGTGGGTCGACGGTGCCGGAGGAGAGATGTGGAGGTGGTGGCAAATCTGTCGAAGAGTGGCATCGATGCTGTCAAACTGCTCAAAACACTGCTGCTCAAAGCGAGTGAATCGCTCGGATAAACCTGTCAAAGTGGCAGCAGGAGGGTGGTGACTCAGTGGTGGTGGTGGGGGTGGGTCCTCGTGAGGGAGAGGGACATCATCAGTAATGTCCTTTGGCTCATCCTAGTCATCAGACTGAACTAGTCTATACTGAGGGGGGTCGAATCCACGGCGTCGCTCTATCATCCTCATGTGGATCATGCTAGATATTCCTTGAGAAGACATCTGGCCTACCAGTATGAGTGTCGATGACATCTCTGGGGTGTCGAAGAGGCTGAAATGTCGAGCGAGGGAGTCACGTAAGGGCCAAGGCAAATGGGGCCCCTCCTATGGTGATCCGTCTGGTGGCGAAAAGTGAGGGCAATAAAATATGCCAAGTCGAATACATAACCAGTTGCCATGCTCCATAAGAAGCAAGTATCGGTGGTGCTAACGACGCCGATGCTCTCTCTCCTCCCAGTCAAGGTATGAGCCAAGATAGCATAGATGTAGCGTAGTGCCGGAGGAAGAGAAGTCACCTTTCAGCAACTTGTGTCATAGGGAATAGTACTCACTGTAAGGTCGGTCCAACAGCAAGATGGCGAGTAGTGTATGTGTCAGTGAAGTTGTAAAAAATTCTCTGAAGCCATAAACTCCTCCGTGTAAAGGCCCAAAACAGCTCCAAACTCTGATACACTCATGTGTCTGACGAGTCCATCAAGTCTAAAAATGATAGTACCAGCCTCATCATGTGTATTCATCACACGCTGTAGATGAAAAGTAGTGCAAAATTCCAACGTCAACTCTGATAGGTAGGCTCGATAATTGCGAAGAATCGATCCCACAAGGCAGTATCGAGATGGAATCGAACAAGGTGAGCAAGTTGGGCCTGCTCCAAAGCGGCCCAGTCAATACATCGGCTACTCAAAGAAGTTGGAATAAGCCATTCTCTAGGTTGGAGAAGAATCGAAGCAGAAGGTGACGAGCTTCAGTCGAGGCACTCAAAGAGGTTGCGCTGGGACCCTTCCACTTTTTCGAAGCGAGGACTACAGTCTTCTTGCCTCGTGTGTTCATCATGGTGTTCCTGAAAATAACAAAAGTCAAAAATAATACTGAATATTCTACCAGATATCGAAAAAAGGAAAACAATAAAATCAAAGTAGTAAAAATAATAGTAAGATCCTAATAAAGAATATATCCTATCACTAAAAAATAGCAAAGACCAGAAAAATATATTGGCATATATCAATAATATTAACGTATAAAAATTAAAAGGAAGAAAAATCATGGAATGAATAAAAAGCATCAAACTAATTTAAAACATATGGTTGCAAATATACGAAAATATAACTACTAAAATTAATAAAATAGAATAAAACAAAGACAGAAATGAAAGAGCCATAAAACAAAACAACCAAAGTAATGATAAGAAGAATAATATTCATAAAAACAATGATACTAACAAATATAATAGCAGAAATAAAGAATTTACTAAAATAAAAATGGAATAACATTCAAGATTTAAATAAAAAAGGAATAAACAAGTAAAATAAAATAAAAGTGAGGGAAATGAGGGAACTACGGCGATGGTCGGAGGTGTGGACGGTGGTGGTCCGGCGATCGAAGGTAGAGAGGAAAAGGGGAGAAAAAAGGAGAAAAGGAAAAAGAAAAGGGAGAAAAGAAAGAAAGGAGGATGGAAGAAAGGAAAGGAAATTGGAGAAGGGGGTCGGCTGGCGGGGGAGGCAGTTGCTGGTGTGGTCGGCGTTAGGGGCGGCACGGGCGTGGGGGTGGAGTTTAAGGGCTACGGCGGCTAATGGAGGTTTTGAGGAAGAAGACAAAAAATGAAGGAGATGCTAGGTTTTGGAGGTTAAAAAGGGGACACGGTCGTGTGAAGCCCGTGTTGGGCCACACAGCCGTGTCACATGCCTGTGTGGCTGGAGTTTAGCCTGTGTTTGTTGCGAGAATTGAATGCCCAATTGTCATACAGCCTTGCGACACGCCCGTGTGTCCTAACAAACGGCCGTGTGCCATGCCCGTGTAGTTCGAATTCATAGTCGTGTGGCTCGATACTTGGGGATTTTGTAACCCTGTTTTCACACGACCAAGGACACGCCCATGTGTCCAGGCCATATGGGTCACTGTACCTGCACAAAAACATTAAAAATAGCTAAAATAAACTAGTTAGTGGTGTTAGTGCTCGGGTTGCCTCCCGAGAAGCACTTATTTAAAGTCTAAGCTCGACTTACCTCATATTTGCACGGTCATGGTGGTTCGAGGAGTTGAAACTCCTTACTTCTGCTATCAATTTTATCAAAATAAGGTCTGAGTCGAGTATTTTTTACCTTGAAAGTTTTGAATTCGATATGTGTTACCGACTGTACCATGTAGGAAGATATTCAATACCGTGAAGGGAATCGTTCTGTCCATATTGTGCTCTAAAGTAGCAATTCGGAGGTCCTTTTCAACTAACAATACTTTGTCCTCGACCTTAAAGTGCTTTGTTTCATCCCTACACTTATCGTAGTGTCGCTTTAATTCATCGTGTGCTTTTGGTTTCTCCTTGACATTTTTTCCATTCGTTTAGTTCATCGATCTGAAGCCTTTGTCCTTCGTGGGTCGCTCTGTTTTTGTTGCATGGCTTAGAATGAGGCTCCATCATGTTCGTCAGAGGAGATTCCTGCAAAGAAGTTTGAGTTGCAATATTATTCAAGTTAATAGAATTTAGACAATCATCTCGATTACTAGATATATTAGCAAAATCACGAGTTTGAAGTTTAATCATGTCATCTCCTACACGAAGTATCAATTCACCTGTGCCAACATCAATAATAATTCTAGCAGTTGCTAAAAGGGCCGTCCTAAAATCAAAGGCACATCACTGTCCTCTTCCATGTCTAAAACAACAAAATCAATTGGGAATATAAATTTATCAATTTTGACCAACACGTCTTCAATAGTACCCCTAGGAAATCAAATTGTCTTATCTGCCAACTGAATGCTCATCCTAGTTTGTTTGGGTTTCCTAAGACCTAGTTGTTTAAACATTTTATAAGGCATGACATTAATGCTTGCTCCTAAATCAGCCAAGGTGTTGTTAACATTTAAACTACCAATTAAGCAAAGAATCGTAAAATTCCCTGGATCTTTCAACTTGTTGGGTAGCTTATTCTGTAGAATGGCTAAGCAAACTGCGTTCAACTAACCCTTCTTCATCTTGAACAGTAATCGCATTAAGCTGCTCCCTTGGGTTAGTTTTAGTATTACTCGGCAAGCTACCTTGTGGTCGTTTGGAAATCATCTTTTGTAGCTGGCCTATTTGATTCTCGAGCCTTTGAATTGATGCTTGCTGATTTTTAAGAGCTGTCTTTGTGTTTTGGAAAGGTGTTTCAGATACCGCGATGAATTTCGTCAGTATCTCCTTAAGGTTCGGCTTCTTTTCCAGTTAGTAAGGTCGTTGTTGAAAACTTGGAGGATGCTGTGGTCTTTGATTTCCTTGACCACCTTACAAGAAATTGGGATGGCTCCTCCAACCTGCATAATAAATGTTATTATACATGATATTTTGAGGTCTAGAATTATTACCCATATAGTGGGCTTCTTCCTCCTCGGTGCTAGGGTTGAAGGGTGGGTAATCTGGGTTGTGCACTCCTCCATTTGAATCACACCTCATCACTGGATGTACCTGAGTAGAACCATACAAACCATCAATTTGTTTATTCAAAAGTTCTACCTTATTAGATAGCATAGTGGCCGCGTCGAGGTTGAAAACACCAGCTGCTTTTGTCAACTTCATTCTTATGACTTGCCACTGATAGTTATTCAGTGACATCTCTTCAATAAATTCATAAGCCTCTTCAGGTGTTTTGTTGTTTAAAGTTCCACTGGTGGCTGCATCGATAAGTTGCCTTGTTGAGGGATTCACACCGTTGTAAAAAGTCTAAACTTGTAGCCATAGAGGTAACCCATAATGAGGGCACCTTCTCAATAAGTCATTGTATCTCTCCCATGCATCATAAAGAGTTTCTAAATCCATCTGCACAAAAGAAGAGATATCATTCCTCAATTTAGCTATTTTAGCCGGCGGAAAATAGTTAAGTAAAAATTTTTTGGTCATTTGTTCCCAAGTAGTGATTGACCCTCGTGGTAACAAGTTCAACCACTGTTTAGCCTTATTCTTAAATGAATAAAGAATAAATATCTTTTACCACGGATTGACGACCTATTCGATTTGTTGAAAGGGGCTTCAGTGTTAATGAAGATAGATTTGAGATTGGGTTATTATCAGTTGCGAGTCAAAGACTCCGATGTGCCTAAAACTGCTTTTTGAACGAGGTATGGACACTATGTGTTTTTGGTTATGCTATTTAGACTTACTAATGCACCTACTATTTTGATGGATTTTATGTATCAGATCTTCAGGCAATATTTAGATCGGTTTGTGGTTATATTTATAGATGACATTTTGATCTATTCACGTGATGAAACTAAACATGCCAAACATTTGAGATTGGTGTTACAGAATTTGCAAGATAAGCAACTGTATGCGAAGTTCAGTAAATGTGAGTTATGGTTAAGCGAAGTCAGTTTTTGGGGCCATGTTGTATCAGCATCGGGTATTCGGGTTGATCTGAGCAAAATTTCAGGTATACTTGATTGGAAACCTCCAAGAAATGTTTCTAAAGTCTGAAGTTTTCTGGGACTTGCTGGTTACTATAGACGATTCATGAAAGGTTCCTCTATGATTGCAACCCCGATGACGAAGCTATTACAGAAAGATGTTAAATTCGAATGGTCAGAAACGTGCCAGAAAAGTTTTGATCAGTTGAAGGCCCTTTTGACAGAAGCTCCAGTGCTAGTTCAGCTAGAATTGGAACTTTTTATTTATAGTAATGCATCTTTAAATGGTTTGGGCTATGTTTGCAAGAAGGCAGAGTCATAGCTTATGCCTCGAGACAGTTAAAGCCGCATGAGAAGAACTATTCGACGCACGATCTAAAGTTGGAAGCTATTGTGTTTGCATTGAAAATATGGCGCCACTATCTGTTCGGTGAAAAATGTCATGTTTATTCTGATCACAAAAGTCTGAAGTACTTGATGACTCAGAAAGATATCGATGGTTAGAGTTGCTAAAAGATTACGAGCTAGTGATTGACTATCATCCGGGAAAGGCTAATGTTGTTGTTGATGCTTTAAGTCGAAAATCCTGTTTGCTTTGCGTGCAATGAATGCACATATGGTTATGTCAGATGATGGTTAGATAATAGCCGAGTTAAAAGCAAGACCATTATTTATTCAGCAGATTTACGAAGCTTAGAAGGTCGACAATGATTTGATAGTAAAGCGGGCTCAATGTGATTCAAACGTTGATTCAGAATTTCAAGTGGATGTTGAGGGATGTCTGCGGGTCAAAAACTGAATATGCATTCCGAGAAATACAGAGTTGATCCAAATGATTTTGAACGAAGCTCATAAAAGTCGGCTATCTGTTCATCCGGGTAGTTCGAAGATGTATAATGATCTTAAACAGCTTTATTGGTGGCACGGTATGAAACGAGACTTTTTTGACTATGTTTTGAAATGTTTAGTTTGTCAGCAAGTAAAAGCCGAGCATCAGGTACCTTCTGGATTGCTTCAAATGATCATGATACTTGAATGGAAATGGACAGAGTTATGATGGATTTTGTATACGGTTTACCGTTGACACCGAACAAGAAAGATGCAATCTGGGTTATTGTGGATAGATTGACTAAATCCGCTCACTTTGTTCCGGTTCGTACAGATTATTCGCTCGATAAACTTGCTAAGTTATATGTTTCTCAGATCGTGAGATTGCACTGGGTACCTATTTCTATTGTTTCGGATAGAGATCTGAGGTTTACATCACGATTTTAGAAGAAACTATAAGATGCACTAGGTACTAAACTGTATTTTAGCACTGCTTTCCATCCCCAAACAGATGGTCAGTCTAAACGAATTATATTCTTGAGTTTGAAGGTACGTGGGAATGATATCTACCTCTGATTGAATTTGCGTACAATAATAGTTTTCAATCAAGTATCAAAATGGCACCGTATGAGGCTTTGTACGGTCGTAAATGTCATACACCCTTATATTGGACTGAGCTCAGTGAAAACAGGATACACGGGGTTGATTTGATCAGAGAAGCTGAACAAAAAGTGAAAGTGATTCGTGAAAGTCTAAAAGCAGCATCAGATCATCAGAAATCATACGCGGACTTGAAACGTAAAGATATAGAGTTTCAGATTAGGGATAAAGTGTTTTTGAAAGTCTCACCGTGGAAGAAAATACTCAGATTCAGTCGTAAAGGCAAATTGAGTCCGAGATTTATTGGGCCGTATAAGGTTATAAAGCGAATTGGGCCAGTTGCGTATAGACTGTTGTTGCCACCTGACCTAAGAAAGATCCATAATGTATTCCATGTTTCAATGCTACATCGATATAGATCTGATTCTACACATGTGTTAAATCCATCAGAGATTAAGATTAAGTCTGATATGACTTATGAAGAAGAACCGATTCGTATTTTGGCTCGTGAAGTGAAAGGATTGTGAAATAAGAAAATTCTGTTAGTGAAAGTACTGTGGCATAAACATGGTGTTGAAGAGGCAACTTGGGAACCAGAAGATGCAATGAAAGAATGTTATCCAAACTTATTCACTGGTAAGATTTTCGGGGACGAAAATCCCTAAAGGGGAGAGTTGTAACAGCCCAATTTTGACCCTGGTCGAAACGGTGGTTTCGGGACCACGAATCCGAGTCAAAAAAATATTTAAAAATTATTTGCTGTGTTTAATATGTGTGAATTTGTGTGTGTGAAATTTTCGTGATTTAATTTTGTCGTTTAGGTGCCCGATTAAATAAAAGGACTTAATCGCGCAAAATGTAAAAGTGACTAGTTAATTGTGTAAGTGCTTATTTGAATTTGTCTTTATAATATGACGCATTTAAGATGCAATTTAACCATAATATATAGTGATGGACGGTTGTGGACAACCATTATAAGGATTATTTATTAAATTATAAAGGTTATTTAAGTAAAATGATTAAAATGTTATTTAATATGTATTAATAAAACATAAAACAAAACCAAGTGTTCATATATTCCTTGCATGACCGAAATTGAAGAAAAGAAAAAGAAAATAAAAGGTTTAAGGGTTCGACACTTTAGAAGCTTGATTAAGGTATGTGTTTAGCTTAGTTTTTGAATATTTTTACGTTTTTGAGATCATTGCTTCAAATACTACCCGATCCATACTTGAATTTCTGATTTTTATGTATATTTTCAGTTTTACCATTTTTGATAGCTTAGTGAATTTTTTGTTTGATGATGTTAAATAAAAGTTATGTGATGGATTAACAAGTTTTTATATTGGAATTTTGATGAAATTGAGTAAATAGGGTTAAATTGCAAAGTGTTTAATTAAGGGACTAAATTGTGAAATAAATGAAATGTGAGGACTTGTATGTGTATGAGGAGCATTCGGCCTAAGTATGGCATGGGAAAATTATGCTTTTTTTGTGTTTTGTGAATTTTGGATTAAATTGCTAAAAGTGTAAAAATGTCTGGGGCAAAAGTGTAATTTGCCCATTTATGTGTTTTTGAATGAATTTGATTGAAAAATTGATTAAATAATTTTAATTTATATCAATTTAGGTGAAGAACAGATAAAATCAGATTTGGATCGGGGGAAGACCAAAATAGTCGAATAATCGATTAACACTGTTCGTCGATATCCGAGGTAAGTCTTTAAGTAATTAAATATCGTTAATTTTGAATTTAAATTAGTTTAATATGCTGATTTGGAATTCATAGATTTATAGTAGCGTTAGCCGAATATGATTAAGCATGGAAATAATGTATTTGAGTTTAATTCGACTGAGTTATAACATTTGAAAGTCCATATGAACTATATGGAATATTTGAAATTTTCGATATATGAATTGTTTATAAGACAGTTTTATAATAGTGATATTCGGGCTTTGAGCCTAGCAAGCCTTGTGCCGGTGAATTAAATCAGGCTTTATGTCTAGCAGGCTTATTGCCGGTGTATAAAATCAAACTTTGAGTTTAGCAGGCCTTGTGCCGGTGTGTGATATAGGCTTAGGCCTAGCAGGCTTTATCCCGGAGATTTATTATAAGTTTATGCCTAAAATACTTTATGCTGATGTGGTAAATGAATATGTTAAACGAGCTAAAATGATCAGGTACATGATAGTCGGTAATCTATTTGAAAATATGGTGAATTAATTTCTTGATATGTGGTGAAGAAAGGTATATGAAGTTGTTGTAGTATATGTGTTAATATGAGAAATATATTTGGCCATATAGTTGTATATGGATATAATGTTAAAGTTTGAGTGATGAATATATGTCTATAAATATATATGTATATTCGATTATATAAGACAATATGGTTTTGAAATTTGAGAATATATTGATGATGTATACATGTATATTCGACCAATGAGAAATTGTTCTACAAAAGTATATGTTATATATGTATGGAATTAAAAGCTTGAAATTATATGTGATTACAAATGCATAAATTGATTTATTTAATTGAAATGATTTAGTAATTGAGATGTTATTATGCATTAATTGTTTAATTTGCTTAAGGCTTACTAAGCTATAAAAGCTTACTCCGTGTATATGTGTGTTTCCGTTTTATAGATTTTGGATCAAGTTACGAGCTCAGGGATCATCAGCAAAGTTCATCACACTATCCACTGTTTCGGTATTTATATAGTTAAACTTGAACTATGGCATGTATAAGCTGGAACATATTTCTTAAATGTTGAATTTGGCTATGAATTTAAAGCCATGCGAAAATGGCTTGTTAATTATGTTTAGTTATAGTTTTATGTGTGTTTAATTATAATGTTTAATGAGTTTGGCTTTGATAATGCAGTTGTAACACCTCTATCCCGTAACCGTCGCCGGAATATGACGAGGCGTTACCAGAAAATTCGGAAGCATATCAAACAGTAAAATTTTGAACATTTTTTTTTCCTTTTTCGTGAATAAAGATTGTTCATTTAATTAAATTCTAAACACCAACAAAGATCAAACTTATAACTTATAAAAGTAGACTTCCAAAGGATGCCATATTCGCATGGCTTACAAACAATAGTTATGATATCATTTTACTATAATCTATCCTATACATACCATAAACTAAATCCAAATCACAAGGTTTCCATAATAGTAGATAGTGTGATGAAGTGCTGATGATCCCCAAGCTGGTAATCAGAGTCCACAATCTATAAAACAAAGACAAAAGACAAACGGAGTAAGCTTACATAAGCTTAGTAAGTCTTAAGTAAAACGATAATTTTGCAGAATCAAATTCAATTATCATTTATCACTCGATTCTTCTAATCAATGAAGTCAATCTAGAGCTCCATAACGAACTATAATTTCAATAACCACATCATTTAGTTAGCACAAATTATTTCATGATAATGACCAAAATGGTCAAATATTTGTATGCTCACAAGGCACACTTAGCTCATAATTACACTCCAATCTAAATGCCTTTATTATAGTTTAATCGAATACATTCTTATGGCATAACACATTGGCTAAATGTATCATAATCACATGGACTGTGGTCACATTTACATTCATACACTTATTCACATATGCATTGCTTTGTATACTTTTGATCTAATCTGAATTGAAAATCACATACAAGCACTGATACATACCCGCCAACTTAAAGTGTACTGAACATCTTTAACTATCGTTTCATTACTAAGCCTCATCGTCTTAGACCTTGCGTAAAACCCGTTTAACAATATCAAGAGATCTCACCATCCCGTCAAATAGTTCAAACCTCATGCACGCATATATAGTTTATCTATTTCTTCCAAATTTGATTCACATAGTCTTTCGCATCTAGAAACCTCATATCTACTTCTAATTCAATCAATCAAACTAAAACATAATACTTTTACTACGTTTAGTTTCCATATTTAGAAGCACATAGTAATATCATAATCTATCATGAATAGATTCATAGAGTCACTACTCATTTAGCATAACATATACTCTTTCAATAATCATAATCACTTGCTCAAACGTACTCGTTTCATGCACATACATGAATATATATATATATATATATATATAAACTTAATTCCTTATTTCATAATCGCATCAAAACTTTCGAGTATTTCAACGTGGCATGTATTGAATTACAGTATGGGTACGCAAAGAACCAAACATAAACCTTATCACATACACGTAAGTTGACAAAATACAATCCTTCCCTTGCGTTTGTACATCTAGCCAGAATACAATTTATTCTCAATTTATAAGGCCTTTTTGGCCGAATATGCACAATTACATATATAAATCTCAGCACATACTTTTGTTTACTTAAAGCTCATACTGTAACACCCCGTACCCGAGACCATTGCCGGAGTCGAACACGAGGTGCTAACGGACTTAATTCCTTACTTAAACAGCTCATACAATTCATTTTTAAAATTTCCGGATGAGTCAAGCTAATCGCATCACAGTCACTCTAAAAATCATATCTCGAGTTTCAAAACTCGAAATCCAATTCCGTAAATTTTCCTGAAACTAGACTCATACATATATTTACTAATTTTTTTCTAGAATTTTTGGTCGGGGAAATTAGTACAGTTTATTAGTTAAAGTCTCCCCTGTTTCAGGGTTCGACTACTCTGACCTTCATGTATTTCAACTTAGATATCTCCCTGTACAGGGATTCAATACTTATGCCGTTTGTTTCTAATGAAACTAGACTCAAAAAGGAATCTGTAAATATAAAGAATGACTTCTAATTATCTCTGGTTAATTTATGGTGAATTTCCAAAATCAGAACAGGGGATCCAGAAATTGCTCTGGCCCTGTTTCACGAAAACTTAAACATCTCATAAAATACGGCTCATATGGTCGTTTCGTTTCTTTCATATGAAAATAAACTCATCAAAATTCGATTACATAATTTATTCATTATTTAATTCCATTTCTACTATTTTTAGTGATTTTTCAAATTCACATCACTGCTGCTGTCAGCATCTATTTTAAGGTAAATTTTACCTATTTCATAGTTTTCCATTAATCAAAACTCAAAATAGGTTAATTACTTAGAGACTTACCTCGTATCTTTCTGAGTAGTTACGGGTCGGCTATTTCGTCACTTTAGCTTTCACCTTATCCGAAGTTGTCCCTATGTGCTCTTAAGCTTAATTGAGTAAATTAAGTATATCAACTTCATATACTTCACTTAATTAAAGCAAGAAATACAATTATCCTCACTATCTCACACATATACGTTCAGTCAATCATTACTATGTTACAAGTCAAGCGTAGCTTAGGCTAGATCGAACATATATAATCTTTTAACTCAATTTACAAATCAAGACATATTAGTTATCAAAGGTTGACCATGATACACATAGTGAGCTCCATTTTTTTTTAACTCACATTCGGCACATAAAAACATACACAAAATTTTCCACACAAGCTAGTATTTTAGCAATTAATATGACACAAGTTAAACCAAAAGTTTACAATAAAATTACAAGGTACGTACATAGGGTCCATATACATGTTTATTTTAAAACACCACCCTTTAAACCCTCTAGCTCTACTTACAAAAGACTCTCATAACTAAAATCCATAAGTAAGTCATCCAATTCCACCATTTCAATAAGTATTTTATACCAAATCTAATAACTAAATGTTATTAATGAGATTCATACCAAGACCGAATATTCATTAACAACCAAAGCATATATTCAACAATTTAACAATGTGTTTAACCTCCATGGCCGAATAGATCCTTTCTATTCCATTTAACTACCATAAATTTAAAGTATTTAAATCAAGTTCATGAGTTTCTAATTTTATTACTTCAACCATTCAAAGCCTATCTAATTTCTCAAATAGATTTCTAATACAAGAATTAAGCCAACCTACTAACCTTAACACCCACATTCGGCAAGTGACCACACACACACTCTCATAACTGAATTTCCATACTACTAAAACCTCCATACACATATTCCCCTTATTCATATTCAATTTAAGCTCCCAACTCATAAAACATAAGGAATAGAAATCATCTTCTAAGTTTCCTACCTTAACCGAATGCCCAAATCACCACAAGGATCAAAATTCACACATGGGCTCAATCAAAGACCTATCCATCAACTAAAATTTCATAAAATCTCAAAGAATTTACCTAAAACTTACCTTAATTAAGCAAGTAGAAGACCGAATGCCTAGCTTCTTTCCCCCCCTTTTTTTTTTCCTCCTTAGTTACGGCAATAAGAGAAAAACAAAGAGAAAAGTTTCTTTGTTTTTTTTATCACCATTCTCTCTTTTTTTTTTATTCATGTTTTCAAATTATAAACTATTAAATATTATTTACTAAATATAATATACACATAATGCCAAAATCATGACATCATTACCATCCACTAATGTTAAAAGTGGGCCATTTGACATGCAAGTCCACAACTTTAGTAATTTAACATTTTAATCACTTGGACATTTGCCTATCATATTTTTAAAGCTTCTCAAATATGTCCTTTTTAGCTAATTTCACATCCAAATGACAAAATTAAAACATGAAATTTTTACACATACTTATTCACAAATAATAAGCATAGAATATAACAATTAATTATTTTTGTGACTCGAATTTGTGGTCCCGAAACCACTTTCCGACTAGGGTCAAATTAGGGGTGTCATAGCAGTTATGTTTGATTGTGGTATGAAAAGGTTTTGGCTATAATGTTACGTACTATGAAAGAATGGTATGAGAGATGGGTGTTATATGTTTTGGAAATGATTAATGATTTTGG
The DNA here is from genome assembly GCA_025698475.1 of Gossypium anomalum. Classification (NCBI taxonomy): domain Eukaryota; kingdom Viridiplantae; phylum Streptophyta; class Magnoliopsida; order Malvales; family Malvaceae; genus Gossypium; species Gossypium anomalum. Next base: position 34,166,729 of record CM046959.1, on the reverse strand, counting down.
TTGAATGTGAGCTTAGTTTGGCTACGATATGCATAGATAAAAATATATGTGCATTAGGTTACTGTATCTAGTTAGTATGTTATAAGTCATTTGGAATCTAAGGTTGATAAGCTATATCCGAATTTATTATAAATATGTTTTAATATGTTTTTAACATGATATGCAAGAATTTTGGTTTGAATATACTACATTTTGTGTTTCGACACATGTTTTTATAAATAATTTACATTTGATAAAACGTTTTGATGTGTATGTGGTTTTAATAATGTGATTCGGCTATGCAAGGTATTAAGATATAAAAATGTTCCAAGTTTGTTTTGGTCAATTATTTAGCATGAATACAATGATTAAGTGTGGCTTTGAAACTTGATGTAAGTATATAAATTTTGATGTTGAATGTATGAAGTCGGTTTAAGTGAATAAACATGGTTATTTGATGTATTTTTGGTTGAGGTTCATTATTGATATATAGTTGAATATATATATATGACTTATTATTTGACCATTTGGTAAAGTTGATAATACTGTATGCTTATGCTATTGAATAAAGTATTATGTAATTATTATAAAGTGTTAAAAATGTGACAGTGTAAAATAAGTTATAACAATTTGATTTCTTCTAGATATTCAAATATTATTTAAATGCTTTTTTTATTATGATATGTACATTAATATGATGAAAAAAAAATCATGTTAATTGTTTAATTGAATTAATGCTTTATTCATGAAATTATGACTTATACAAATGTGAGGTTGTTCGGAAATGTGTTTTTGGTTAATTAATGCCTTGTAACCTTAATTCGGCGACAGATACGGGTTAGAGGTGTTACAGCATACATACTGACTTGAGTCACACGGCCAACCACACGCCCGTGTGTCTAGCCCGTGTGCTCTTCAAACGACCATACACGCCCGTGTACCTGGCAGTGTGCTAGACCGTGCCAAACCTGTAGGGTATACTGACTTATGCAACATGGCCAAGTCACACGCCTGTGTGTGAGACCGTATGGAGCATACTGACTTCAATTCAATTTCAATACCAGAGGACACACGGCCGTGCAACAAGACTGTGTGTCACACACGACTGAGACACACGCTTGTGTCTCTACCCGTGTGGACAAAAATAGGCCATTTGCCAAGCCATTTTGCCACCCAATTTGCACATACCTATATAAACACAAATGGTACCATTTCAAGGCACAAATATGCATCCAAAAACTATCAACTAAAGCTCAAATCATACCCTTTTCGTACCATCAATATACATCACAATTACCCCACAATTTGCCATCTAATTTCATACCTAATTCACATATATTATTCAACTAAACATACCATTCAAAACATACATTATCCATTCAACTTCAATCATTCAATATAGATCAATTACCAAACTCAAACAATACCATTTACACTTTAAAAACATCATCAAGTTCACCATCACAAGCCCACTCAAATGGCCTAATTACAAGATCATCAAACATACCAAAACAACTTAAGCCTATACATTCCATATATTATATATACATAACTCAAAAGTACCAAAATAGATGTTCGATAGTGCGATGAAGTCTCTGATGATTCCCGGACCTGAGCTAACTTCGTAAAACTATAAAACATAGGAATAAATAAACAAAGTAAGCTATAAGCTTAGTAAGTCTGTATGTGAACATGAAACATTTCTCATCATTCATTAGCAATTCCAAATAGATGACATAAATTACATTAAAGTCTCAATCACTAAATAAGCATGAAATTCTCAACTTCCATTAGTTTGATACTTGAATAGTTTTCCGTACCTGAACTGATACATTTCTATTTCTCACCAATACTTTTATCAAACCATTCCGGTTTACAAATGCTTACGATACAAATTCATCGATTTTATGATGCCATAGTCCAACTATGGTCTTACATATATATTGCCAAGGCCCTGCTGTGGTCTTTCATTCATATGCCATAACCCGGTTATGGTCTTATTATTCGATTGCCATAGCCCAGCTATGGTCTTATTTGGCAACTTACATTACTTAATTCATACATTTCCTTCAATATTTCAACATTTATCCAATCGACTAATTACTATCTCAATTTGATCCATCAACTAAATAGATACACATTTAAGTTCAATTATATGAACTTACCTCATATTCGAAATTGACGTATCGGGTTGACTACTCGATAATCTTGCTTTTCCCTTGATCTATATCCAAATTCTTTCTTTCTAGATCTATATGAAATCAAAATTGACTTATTCAATCATATATTCTTTCAATTTAGTCCAAAAATATACATTTGGGCATTTTTACACATTAGCCCTTAAATTTATGCATGTAATCAATTTAGTCCTTATTTCATAAATACACAAAATTCACATAATTTCTTTAAACTCAAGCTTGGCCGAATTACATATAGGTCCCTAGCAGCCCAAAACTTTCATTTATTTCACATTTTAACCATACACTTTCAACATTTCTCAATTTAGCCCCTAATATGCATTTTCATCAAAAATCACTTTACAAAACATGAAAATCTATCATCAAAAATTCATATTTCATCTTCAAAACCAAATAACACATGAATTCATCAATGAAAACTCTTAAAATCTTTAACATTTTTGAAATCTAAGGTACAGGCTAGCTAGAATATGAGGTAACGATCTAAAAAAAGTAGGAATTATTAAAAACCGAGCTCAAAACACTTACCAATTAAAGCTTACAAGTGTCGAACCCTAGAAAGCTTCAATGGCTTCTCCAAACATGTATTTTGGGTGGTGGAAGATGGTAATATGAACATATTTTATTTTTGTTTCATTTAATTTAATTTTATTTGACAAATTACAAAATTCTCCTTAATAATAAAAAATTTATATCATCTAATTAATGTCCAAACATGTCCACTCAAGTGTCTAATTGTTTAATTACCATTTAAGGTCATCATATTTAAAATCCAAAGCCAATGGACACCTTTAACTAATAGAACATGCATTTTACATTTTACGCGATTTCGTCCTTTTTCTCAAATTGAGCAATTAAACGATAAAAGTAGCTCACGAAATTTTCACACATATCAAATAACATGCTGTAAACACAAAAAATAATATTAAAATAATTTTCTGACACTGGATTTGTGGTTTCAAAACCACTATTCTGATTTAGCTAAAACTGGGCTGTTACATGTGGTATGTGCTATATTATTGAAATGAAATGTGAATGCTATTGAGTATGATACTACGAAAATGACCAACAGAGATTCGATACAGTGAAAGTCTTGATTGAACCTTAGGAATAGATAGGATACAAATGTCATGACATTAGGGTTACTGAGATTACGTGTAAGACCATATCTGGGATGTGGCATCGATATGAGACCTCGTGTAAGACCATATCTGGGATATGACATCAATATGAGACTTTGTGTAAGACCATAGCTGGGCTATTGGCATCCATATGAAATTACGTGTAAGACCATATCTGGGATATGGCATTATTACGGTACTGTGTGTACGAGATTGGTTTAACGGGAAATTTAATAGGTATGTCAAAGAATAGAAAGAGCATGTAAGTATTACAAATTGGTATAGGTATGTACGCAAAGTTTATATGCATTGACTTCATGAAATTGTGAGTTCATGATTTCCACGAGAATGATTTTGTGAAAACCTTGTGATTATTGGTCTATACTTGTGATGTATGAAATTCATGATAAATTCGGTTGAAGATCATGTGATTGGCTTTCGAGCCAGACTAGGTTATGATATAGCATGTTTTGTTCACACAAATTGTGATTTATAGGATATAAAAATAAGGAAAGATTGGCATAATTGCCTATTAAAATGGTTATGAAAGTACTGAAGATAAAAGTTTAGGTAATTGAAAGATATTAAGATATATGCTTCAAAATATGAGTACACATAATTAATGTGCATGTTTACTATGAGGTTTAAAATGATTTGTTAATTGCTGTAATATGTTATAAAGGAGAGACTACGGTTGTTAGACTAATGCCAAGATATGTTAAATTCCTTATAAGTTGATAGAGTAAACATAGTGACTGAATAAAATTATAACTGTAAGATCCATAGTAATTTGTTTTATCTTGTGTTTAAATTGTTGGACTGGATAAAAGTTTGGTAAGAGTTGCTTATTGTAACGTGTAGGTTTGTGCAAGTGTACATAGTCGTTATCAAGTAATAAGTAAGTATCGAGTTATCGTCTCCATAGGGATTGCTTTTGTGCTTCACTTAATTTGTAAAATTATATTAACAATTTGGTAAATAAAAACACAATTTAGCTGAGAAGTGATGATTAAAATATATTAGACTAAATGCAATGATCCCTAATGCAAATTAACCTAAGTATGCAAACTATATGAATGAAATAGATTTTAGCAAAATTAAACACAATTTACAACAATTATAACATAAATAAACTAAGACAATTACTTTAATTAAACTCAACTTATTATCAACATGCTTAATAATATTCGGAAAAACATTCCATGGCAACTCGATCTTTCATGAGTTTGGAAACCACGTTAGGTCTTATCGGACTCCTTTACTTAGTAAATACACATTTTACTGATCCTTATTTACTAAGGGTTTCTTAGTATCTGTGCGAGGTAACAGGGATGTGTTAGGTTTGAAACAGTTTAATCACACAAATCTAAAAACTATGCAGATAACAAAGCCTAGTTAGGGTTGTTATGCAACCTGCAATTTAATCGGGTTAGGATCTAAATTGAGCATGCATATTTCAATTATGTGTCCACTAGCTGTTGTCTAGTTAGGATCGTTCAGCTAATTCAGGTGCATTTCAATCACGTATGAAAAAAATATAGACTTGATTTTAATTGAAAACATGATTGATTGAGGCACAAACATTATAAGCATGAATCTAATAAATATTATTTAATCAAAGCAATCATCCTAGATTAAATAGAACTAAGCTAAAATTGTTGTAAACAAGAACAAAGAATACATAGCAAACATCTTTAAATTAAGTTAAAGAAAAGAAAGATTAAACCCAATTCAGAGTGGCTGTCACCCAAGACTCTGACTGATGAGGCTCCTTCGTTCCTTTGCTTATCTCCTTTGCTGATGGCTCTCCAAGGTGGCCAATCAAAGGTTCTTTAAGGGGCTCAAATTCTAAAATATTTATGAAAAGATGATGATAGGCGTGGGGAGAAAAAAAGAATGCTAAGAGAATTTAGAGAGGAGAGAATGATGGATGATGAGGGATGAGTAGAAATGTGAGAATGAGGTCTTATTTATAGGTAAGGAAAGGGGGATAGTTTACTAAAAATAGGAATTTTCATCTTTTGAAGCATCTTCCATGGGTGGCTGGCCATAAATTGAGGAAGTTGAGCTGATTTTTGCTTGATTTTTGGTCAATTTGAGTGCCACAACAACTCAGGATTGAGACTCGATCAAGTGCAAATCTTCAAGTAAATCTCTAATTTCTTCAACTCTTTAAGGACCTTGCGTAATTAAACCAAAAAGTGGTTTATGGATAGCCATGTGTAGCTGAATTTTGGGTTGACTTGGTCCCCAATTTGCACGATTTTGTAATCCAGCAAAACTATCAGACTTGTCCAAAATAAATCAACAAGTTAGAGGACCAAAGAATAAAATTTATTCAATTTAATTAATTAATCTAGAACCCAAAGTAGTAATGAAATATTTTAAAATGAATTATTAAATATAATTTTATATTTTATTATTTAACTTAATCATGCATGGCCCACTTTATGTCTTAAAAAATATAATTTATTCAAATTAATATAAAATAAGCCATTTATTGCATGAAAATTATATAATAAAACATAAAATCACATTTTAATAATTTCTATGTCCTAATTTCATATTTTCACATATTTCATTGATTTATTAAAAAATTACTTAGTTTTAACAACAACTTTAAGTAAAAAGATGATAAATGACATAGGAAAAATCCTATATATTTTTCTGTTTACACACCCCCAGACTTAAATAATTGCTCATCCCGAGTAATGTTCAAGCACAGTAAAAGGTCTTGCTAAGGCAAAATTGCTAATTGTGTAAGTAGCATTAATCTTTGTCTCATAATCATGCATTAATAACTTCATGCTCATCAATCTTCTTTATTAACAAATAATTCATATGCAAACTTTCCTTAAGATTATACTAACCTTCAAAATATGCCAACATGAATCATAGTTTGCGTGTGTGTCACAGTCATAGATGACATTATTCATTCAACATAATTTCCTTTCAATCAAGCAAACAATCACAAGGCTTATTTATGATCTTCATATGTTGAACTTAGGACTTCCTCTCCACTAATGTAGGTGACATAATCATCAAATCAATAGGTCTTTTATAAGGTTGTAATGGGGCTCGGTTAAAGGTAGGGATTTTAAGAGATGGGACATTTCAGTTTTAAAAATCTTAACCTTTAACTTTGTCTTGGTTTTCTCGTAATAGAACCTTTTTCTTTAAGTGAACCTTTGGAACACCCCCACACTTATTTTGAACTCAAGCTCATACATTTTTTCCTTTTTGGAGACTAAGAAAACTTTTCATCGCTCTTTTTTTTTTAAGCATGAGCCCATACATCTTTATGAAAACTTCCTCAAATGCTAATTACCAAGACAACTTTAGTTAAGATAGGTGCATAAAATTAGGATAACTTTAAAAGTTGGTAATGTGGCTTATAATGTAGGTTCATTGCAATAAGCAGGCTTTTAAGCTCAAAATTTCAATTTCAAGGGTCAAATATCAGAGGGTTGGCTTGAAAAGGCTCAAACGATCCAAAGAAATAGTGTCTATATCATTTTAGATTTTTATGTCCCCTAGGATTTTGCCTCAAGAAAGCTACTAAGTCAATTCTAAAGATATAAACCTTCATGCATGTCTAATCTAAAAAAAATTAAGTTTTCATGGCAAACATTAATAAAGCTAAGATCATACAAGCATTCCATTCTTCATGATAACATACTTTCACTCAGATAAAATCATCATTCATACTTTCATACAAACTATCTTATTAACAAAAGAAATATCTCTAAACATTCATTTATTAAAACATACTTATGAAAGAAATGATTGAAACATATTTGAAAAAAAATTTTAAAAGTTTGAGCAATTTATTTGCCTTACCCCCTTTAAAAAGAAACAATGTCCTCATTGCAAGAACAAAGTAATGAATGAAAACTGAGCAACATGTAGGGTTGTAAAGAAAGAGAGGGGAGTCAGTAAGACTGCATAAATACTTAGTCTTTCTCTTTCTAAAGCAGTGTTAAGTTTATTCATGCTTTCTATGTTTTATTCTACAGAAATTAAATCCTAATTACGAAAGAAATAAATTCCTAAGGACCTAAAAATAAATAAATAATAAGAAAAGAGTCGCCCCTTTTATTTTCTTGACTCATTCCCCTTGTCTTTTTCAGCTCCATCTCTGCTTGCATTGTCAATATCTTCTATCCATATCTCAAAGATAACATCTTTTTCTTTTGAACGATGACCTCAGTAGCATCTTGTTTCGTCAAACTTGTATAGAATTCTCAAACTAGTTCATCATCAGGAAGTGAACGAGCATCACAAAATCATTCCCACTTGAGAGCATTGATTATCTTTCTAATTAGCACAGGAACAACCATCAAATCATTACTCTTCAAGTTAAAGCTTTTTTCCAGCATCATAGGTTGATGCTTGAAAATTGAATCAAATCTCTCTTTCACTTCTTCATCGATCAAACTCAGGTTTTCAGGAGTAGTCTTTGATGATCTAGTTCTTTTGCGAGACATGGTATCTTTTCTCGAAAATTTGGAAAAGTTTTTTCTTACTGGGAATAAGAGAAATCAGCAAGTGGGTAGAACTTGCTACGGCAAAAATCGTGCGACGACAAGGATGATGCAGTGGCAACGATAGCGTGCGACAGCAATGGCAGTGTACGACAGCAACAACGGCAATGTGCGGCAGCAAAGTTGGTGCTTCGGCAATCTTCTTGCGGCTGTAATAGGTGATTTTGGAAAAAAGGGAAGAGAACTAGGGTTTTTAGGGAGTAAGCAAATTACTTTGAGGGATATGAAAAATAGTAGTATGAAGAGGGGTTTATATCGGAAAAATTAGGGCAACATGTAGCAAAAATTTAGCTACATTAGGGTTACTTGGGCTGCAAGCAATGGGAGTGGCGGCAAGGTATGGATTTTTCCCTCCTTTTTTGCTATCTTGGGCCTCAAACTCAAACTGTCTTGTCTCAAGAAAAAAAACTGATTAGTACTTGGGCCAAATTTGACCCCCTTTATTAACATAAAAATATAAAATTTAAACAAAACAAATGAAAATTAAAAATTTTAAATCTTAATTAGAAAATTTCTTCTTAACAAATTACATTAAATTAATTCCCAGGAAAGGTTGGAGGGGTCACAACAGTCCCGCTTAAGTTCCAATCTCCTTAGACAAAATTAATTAAATGTAATAAGCTAAGAAAATAAGTTCTAATTATTTATTTATTTACAAAACGAGTTCATGAAAAATCAAGGGTCTGCTAATTTGAACAAGGATTCAGCTCGCTCAACTTCACCATCCCAGTAACGTTTAAGACGTTGTCCATTAACTTTAATCATACCTCCGTAATTTTCGTATAATTCAATAGCTCTATAAGGATAAACTCGGTATATGGTATAGGGTCCTTTCCATCAGGATTTAAGCTTCCCAAGAAATAACTTCAACCTTGAATTAAACAACAAAACCTTCTGACCTTTTTTCAACTCGCGAGGTTGTATATGACTATCATGCCATCTCTTTGATCTGTCTTTACACATTTTGGCATTCTCATAGGAAAACAACCTTAGCTCTTCCAACTCTTCTAGTTGTAACATCATTCTCTCACCGGCTTGCTTAAGATCAAAGTTCAATTGCTTCAAGGCCCAGTGAGCTCTATTCTCCAACTCTAATGGTAAATGACATGCCTTCCCAAAAACTAACTGATAAGGAGTCATTCCTAACGGTGTCTTAAATGCTATTCAATAGGCCTATAATAAATCATCGAGCCTTTGAGACCAATATTTTCTGCTAGGGCGTACTACCTTTTCAAGGATAACTTTGATTTCACAGTTTACTCTCTCAACTTGCCCATTGGACTAGGGCTGATAGGCAGCAGCAATCTTGTGCTTCACATCATATTTGTCAAGCAACCACTTAAGCCATTTGTTCACAATGTGAGAACCTTCATGTAACGCCCCCACGCCCGAAACCGTCACCGGAGTCAAGCTTGAGGTGTTACTAAACTTATCTTACTTTTTAAACAACTCTAAACCACTGATTTTAATTTTCGGAATAAACTATTTTTCTGCGTCATGGTTGCTTAAAAATTCATTTCTTGAGTTTCAAAACTCAAAATTAAGATCCGTAAATTTTTACTGAAACTAGACTCATATATCTATCTACTAATTTTTTTCTAGAATTTTTGACATAGCCAATTAGTACAGTTTATTAGTTAAATTTACCCCCGTTTTAGAATTCGACTGCACTGACCTCTACTTACTACGAACCACTTTTCTCCCTATAAAAAATACATATACTATGACGTTTGTTTCTATTAAAAATAGATTCAATAAGGATTCTAACCATATAAATTACACCACCTAATTATTTTTTTAAAATTTATGGTGAATTTATAAAGTTGAAACAGGGGATCCAGAAATAGCTCTGGCCCTATTTCACTAAAACTCAGATATCTTATAAAATACAAAACATTTACCTATTTTTCTTATTCCATATGAAAATAGACACAATTATTTTTAATTTAATATATTATTCACCATCAAACCATGTCTCTACGATTTTTAGTGATTTTTCAAAGTCACGTTATTTCTGATACTTGAATCCGTTTTTAAGTTACTTTCTTTTCATAGTTTTCATGTGATAGTTACTACTTAATCATACATACTATTAAACATGTATATCATCAGCCATTCTATTAGCTAATCACTAGCAAGTATTTACACATCATTCATTAATCATATCATATCAAAAGAAACCAAGTTCCTATACATGCCATACACAAAACGAAACGTCTAACTATACCAATGTGATTCCTTCGATAGTGTGATCGGTCTCCAACGTTTCCTTCGATCCCCGAGTGGCTTGATAAAAACTATAAGAAAAAGAAAATAAAGAGAGTAAGCACTAGGCTTAGTAAGCTTACAAGCAAATAAATTACAACATTCAACATAATGAATAATTATACATAATGTCACCTAGCCTCATAAACTTTCTTTACTTCTCATTTTCTACCTTCTTCTTTACTCACATACCTTCTTTCTTACCTGACCTTTCACTATTCATAAATATAATCTACCTTCCCTTTTGCTGATAATTCACTGTAATTTAACGTGTACAATGACCCATTGAACCACTCGGAATACTAAGGATACTAGGGTCGTTCCTGTCTATCAATATCTTGCCAATGCCATGTCTTCGACATGGACTTACATGAATTATTCCTGTCTCCAATGCCATATATATATCTAATATGGGCTTACATGGCTCATTCCTGTCTCCAAAGCCATATATCCGATATGGACTTACATGACTCATTTTCATCTGTCCTGTCTGTCAACCCCAATATCCTAACATTCCTAAGGTTCAAGCGGGGCTTCTTCGCCTTTAATTCGACTTCAAATATTCTCATAAAATAAGTATATAAATGCTGAAATTTACAATAATAATGTAAAATAAAAGAATATTGCATTTATTTACTGTAAACTTACCTCGATACAAAATGTGACTAAACTTTACAATTTAGTCATTTACTTTTTCTTTTCCCCAATCTACTCCCGAACTTCGCTCTTCTTGATCTATAATAGCAAATTTAATTTATTTAATATTCACATTTATCAAAACAGTCCTTTACTCAAACTTTGGAAAAATTACATTTTTGCCCCTAAACTTTTGCATATTTACACTTTTGCCCCAAATCTCGTAAATTAAACTTCAGCATATTTTATTATGTTTTATGACATGCTGATCGTTTTTCCCTTCTATAGCAAAATCAAATTCTCACTCTAACATATACTTATGACTATTAGGTATTTTTACTGATTAAGCCCTTTTACTCGTTTTTACCTAAAACCGAGTAGCACAAGTTGTCTAACATAATCTAAGACCTCATATTCTATCATAAAACATCAAAATAAACACTTTTCACCTATGGGTATTTTTCCAAATATGAACCCTAACTTAAATTATTGCTAGCATAAGCTTTATCGAGCTACTGAGACTCTGAAAACGTAAAGATCATTAAAAACGGGGCTTGGAATCACTTACTATGGAGCTTGAAAGCTTGAAACAAACCCTAGCTATGGAGAACCCTTGAAATTTCGTCCTAATGAAGAAGATGGACAAAAATTGGCTTTTAATTTTGTTTTTAATTCATTTTAATAACTAAATGACCAAAATGCCCTTACTACTAAACTTTCCAAAAATTCCTTCCATGTCCTAATTTTGTCCATGAACTTAAAATTGGTCAAATTGCTATTTAAGACCTCCTAATTAATATTTCAATTCAATTTCATACTAAAAACTTCTAGAATGCAAATTTTGCAACTTATTCAATTTAGTCCCTACTTTCAATTTAAACACTTTAGGCATAGAATTTCATCACGAAATTTTCACACAATCATGCAATCATATCATGAACCTCAAAATAATAATAATAAAATAAATTTCTCTACCTCAGATTTGTGGTTTCGCAACCACTGTTCCGTTTAGGCCCTATTTCGGGATGTTACACTTCATCACTAATAATAGCTCTTGGTGTCCCAAATCGTGTAAACACATGCTTATGTAGGAATTGCATGACTACCTTAGCATCATTTGTAGGGTATGCTTCATCTTCAACCCACTTAGATACATAGTCTATAGCAACTAAGATGTATTTTCTCCCATGTGAAGAAGGAAACCGGCCTAAGAAATCAATGCCCCATACGTTGAATAATTCAATCTCCAAAATGTTTATCAAGGGCATCTCATTCCTCCTTGATATATTTCCGCTCCTTTGGTAGTTATCACAGTTCTTCACATAAGCATAAGCATTTTTAAATAGCGTAGGCCAAAAGAAACCTGCTTGCAAAATCTTTGCTGCAGTACGTGAACTACCAAAGTGTCCCCCACTTGGAGATGAATGGAAATGACACAAGATCTCAGTAATCTCACTTTCAGCTACACACTTTCAGATTATATTATCTGCACATTGTTTAAACAAAAATAGATCTTCTTACAAATAATACCAACTATCATGAAAGAATTTTTTCCTTTGTTGGTATGTCATTTCTCGAGGAATTATTCCACATGCAAGATAATTGGCAAAATCAGCAAATCAAGGTGTTTCATGAATTCGACTTACCTCAAATAAGTGTTCATCCGAGAAATTCTCGTTGATAAGCACACATGATCAAGTTACCTCATCTTGTTCCAAACTCGATAGATGATCAGCTATTTGATTTTCGACACCTTTTCTATCTTGGATCTCAAGGTCAAATTCTTGGAGTAAAAATATCCAATGAATTAGCCTCAGTTTCACATCTTTTTTCGTGAGCAAGTATTTAATGGCCACATGGTCAGTAAATATTGTAACTTTGGTACCTATAAGATATGACCGAAATTTGTTGAAAGCAAAAACTATTGCAAAGAGTTCCTTTTCAGTTACTGTATAATTGAGTTGGGCTCCCGTCATAGTTCTACTTGCATAGTAAATAAGGTGAAACACTTTGTTTCTTCTTTGACCCATCACAGCTCCAAAATGAAGTCTCTCCTTTTTTGGGGCAGAGCGGAGAATGAAAAGAATGAAAGAAAAATGAAATTGTTTTCCACGGCTAGAAATAGAAAGATATTATTTGTTGTTATTCTTTCCATTTGTGCCTTGTAGATAAGATGGTTTCCGTGAGGGGTAGTTTGTGTTAGGGAAAGTGAGACCCGGGCTAGCTCTATACCTACGTAAAGGTCTATTTCCCTCCCTTTCTATGCTTATTATCAGACCTTTGTTTTCCATCGCACATCAACTCAAAAGGTGAGTTCCAATCAGGTGTAACGGTTATTGGGGCTGAGATTAACTGTTTTTTCATATCTTCAAAATCATCCAAACATGCTCTTTTGAAATCAAACACTGTATCTTTCTTTAACAATAAACACAACAGTTTAGAAATTTTTGAGAAATCTTTGATAAACCGTCGGTAAAAACTGGCATGGTCTAAGAAACTTCTGACTCCTTTCACATTCATTGGGGTTGATAATCATTCAATTATGTTCACCTTTGCTTTATCGACTTCAATTCCTCTCTTTGCGATGTTATGTCCTAAGACAATCCCTTCATTGAGCATAAAATGGCATTTTTCCCAGTTAAGGATGTAATATCCCGAATAAGGGCCTAGTCGAAATAGTGGTTTCGTGACCACAAATCTAAGATAGAAATAATTATTTTATGATTATTTTGAGGTCTATGACATGATTTCATGTTTGTGTAAAAATTTTGTGAAGAAATTTTATGCATAAAGTGCTTAAATTGAAATTAGGGACTAAATCGAATAATTTGCAAAACTTGCATTCTAGAAGTTCTTAGTATGAAATTGGTTTGGAATATTAATGAGAAGGTCTTAAATAGAAATTTGACCAATTTCTAAGTCTATGGACAAAAATTGGACATGGATGGAATTTTTGGAAAGTTTAGTAGTAAGGGCATTTTAGTCATTTGGTAATTAAAAGAAATAAAAAGGGAAAATGAAGCCAAAATTGACTCATCTTTTTCATGGAGGCCGAAATTAGCATGGGGGAAGCCATGGCTAGGGTTGTCAAGCTTTCCAAGCTCAATAGTAAGTCCATTCCAACCCCGTTTTTCAAGTTCTTTATGTTTTTGGTATCCCTGTAACTTGCTTAAGCTTATGCAAGCAATAATTCAACCTAGGGTTCGTATTTGGAAAAATACCCATAGGTAAAATTTGTGTATTTTGGTGTTTTATGATAGAATATGAGGTTTTCAATTATGTTAAACAACTTGTGCTACTCGGTTTTAAGTGAAAACGAGTAAAAGGGCTTAATCGGTAAAAATACCTAATAGTCATAAGTACATGTTAGAGTGAGAATTTGATGTTTCCATATAAGGGAAAAATGATCAGCATGTCATAAAACATAAGAAAATAGGATGAAGTTTAATTTCCGAACCTTGGGGCAAAAGTGCAAATATGCAAAATTTAGGGATCAAAATGAAAATTTGTAAAAATATGATTTTTCGAGCCGTATGAATAATGTGACTAATTGTTAGGCTAATTGTGATGTTATAGATGAAGGAAATCGAGATTCGGGCTTAAATCGGGAAAATACAAGGTTATGGACTAAAATAGTAAATTGTCGTTTCTGGATCGAGGTAAGTTGGTATGATAATAATACTGCAATAATGTTGTAATTTATATTCGAAAGTTAAATTTAGTGAATTAATTGAATTATGTTAAATTAAATGTTATGGTGTTAAGTTTATGAATTGATTTAAAAATATGTCTATGGTACATCAAGTGCATTGAATTATCATGCATAAATGTGATTTCTATGATTATGGATATTATGAGCAATTGTAAGTTCATATGATTTTTAATAATGCAATGTGTAAATTAAATGTTATTGTCTTGAGAAGTAAGTTTATATGTAAGTAATACATCAATTTTACTTGTATTGTGAGATTTTATAATAATATTGGAAATATTTTTGTTGATAATTACTTGATTGGTGAAATTGTTGGAAAAGAGAGAAATCCGGTTGAACCTTGAAAGATTGGATGATCTGGATGGTATGTAGCTAGGTCACATGTATGGTGCTGAATGCACATCATGTGTACAAGAGAGCTACGAGACATTATGATGTAGCTAGGTCGCATGGGTGATACTATGCGTACACCATGTAGACAAGAGAGCTACGGGATATATGTAGCTAGGTCACATGCGTGGTTCCAGGTGAAGGACACCATGTAGACAAGAGAGCTACGCAATAAACTGGCTAGGTCACATGGGTGGTACTAAGTGTTCACCATGTGTACAAGAGAGCCGAACTATATGATGGGTGGAGGTATGTGCTGAAACCACCAAGTATCGAGCATTGATCCAGAGTGTTCAACAGGAGACTTACTATGTACTGCTTTGTGAGTTTTTTGATGAATAAGTGTAGGAATTTGCTTATGGGAATGATGTGTTCATTAAGTGACCGGGATGTAGTAAGGTTATAAACAAGTAAGTTATACATGAGGATGATTTTATGGTGACCTTGTAATCATGGGCCTATACATGTGATGTATGAAATGTGGTGAAAATGATTTGTGATATGTATGTTAAAATGAGGTTAATACAAAGAAAATGTGAAAGAGTGAATTAGCAATAAAATTGTTTTGGACAACAGCAGTGACGTCACTTTGAAAACTCACTAAATATTTTGGAAGTTGAATAAAAATGCAAATGATACATGAAAATAAAGCTTAATGAGTCTATTTTCACATGAAAGAAACAGGGGAAGCCAAAGAATTCTATATTGTGTGATATTTGAATTCTTGTGAAATAGGGTCTGAATGAATTCGAGATCCCCTGTTCTGACGTTAGAAATTCAACATAAATTTTACAAATATTATTAAGAGTTATATTTTACATGAATGGATTCCTTATTTAGTCTATTTTTAAGGGAAACAAACGGCATGGTCGTTGGAATTCTGTACAGGGAGAAATTTGGTTCGTAGTGGATAGAGGTCAAAGTAGTCGTACTCTGAAACAGGGGAGACTGTAACTAATAAACTGTATTAATTGGCTAAACCAAAAATTTTGAAAATTTTATGGGAGAAAGATATATGAATCTGGTTTCAAAGAAAATTAACGAAACTAAATTTGGAGTTTTGTAGTTTTAAATATGAATGATTTAGCAACTATAACTCGATAACAAAGCTTAACCTAAATATGTGTAATTGTACAATTATAGGGTTTTATCTTGAAAAGCATGGTAGTAATTGCTTATTATTTTCATATGAACTTACTAAGCGTAAAGCTTACCCATCCTCTGCATTTCTTTAGTATTGGCAGGTTGGCTCAGGGTTAGAGATCGTCGGAGGCAAAATCACACTATTAAACTATCATTTTTGGGAAAATCAATTCAAATATTAGAAATATCAAGTGAGTGACATGTATAGGAAGTTGGTTTGTGATATGTATTTTTATTATGATTTGACCATACGTATCAGTCTGCATTGAGTTATCGTATATGATTATGAGATGTGATCCTTATCCATTATGGTTTATAAGTTTAATTAATCGTGCTATGTCCTATGCTTTGATGTAATGATATAGTTAACTTTGTTTATTATGCATATGTTCGAAAAGTTTTGAATTAAATAAAATTTTATGGCCCAGTTTTTGTCTATGTGTAGTTAAGTCTGGTAGTGCCTCGTACTCTGTTCCGGCCTTAGATACGGGTAAGGGTGTTACATTTAGTGGTATCAGAGCTATGGTTTATTCAGTTCTCAGACTAACCTAGTATGTGTAAAAGTCCAGCTATACATGCCGCTGATCCGTGATAGTGTGATGTCTCCCGACGCGTATGAACACCGTCTTGTTTAGACAGAGGTACTCTCCAACCGAGCTACACTGACCATGTTCAATGTGATGCGAAGGTGTTTGAATAAAATTACGATTATGATGAGTCTTGATTTAGAAAAGTATGAATAAAAATTTATGATATATATAAGTGATAACACGTGAGATGAAAGGTAATGTTGTAATAAATATCCATACATGCTTGATGCTCATATGATGTAGTGTATTTGATTTACTTGATAAGATGAATGAGATAAATAGAAATTCGTAGATGTATGAGTAAAAGTTCCTAATATTATGATATGAATAAAAATGTCATTTCCTTGATTGAACATTGAATGTTGATGAATGTCAATGATATTTTTTATGAGATAAATGACTATAATGAAATGAATTTATCTATGTTAATTTGTTTGGACTGAATTATGTGATTGTAATGATATGTACATAATGATGCACGAAATAAAGGTTGCGATTGTGATGCAAATATATATGTTTATTTAACCCTTATATGATGTAATGAGCATGATTTGTTCGAGTAGATGAATGGATAAGTGAAGCTATCCAAAAAAAAAAAAAAACATAGGATGCATGCATAATTATACTTGACTAAATGAGATAACTGGAAAGTGGGCATTAAACCAATATGAATGTTAGTTACTCAAAATAAATGACATGATTGAGATATGGTTGCTATGATGAAAACTGTGTTACATGTATATGTATATGAGAGTTGAGTCAGAGGCCCTACGACCCTTTCCCCCTTATCAAAGTGGTGTTTTATAATGGAATTTCATGAGATTTGTCTTGAATAAGTTTCGGTTGAGAAACCAAAGAGTTGAGTGCTAGAATAATTATAAATATGATTAGAGATTGAAGAATGAGTTGATAAGTAAAGTCAAAGCTAGAAAAGTATCAGTTGGCATAAGGATTATTGGAGTTATGCCTTTGTTCGATTAGAGAAGAAATTTATTTTAATAAATCAAATTACTAAGGTACAAGGTCGAGAGAAGTGCAAATCAAAATTTATTTAGAACTAGTCTTCTTTAGTGAAAAGTAATATGAAATTTGTGATGATGAGAAATAGTTGGGGAAATGATATACAAAATGTGTAATATCCGAGTGTGTGATTCTGGTACTGGATGATTTTAGCGATTTCTTCTAAGATGTTCTATGTGTTTATCCGTTCCCGAGAAATATTTCTATGGTTATTGATCTTTTGAAGAAATTCTTGTTATATGGGGATGTTTTCTAATCTCGATGTTAGGCGAAAGCATTGGTAGCTTGATCGGTTTATAATTTGTATTGCTCTATTCTTTGGGCATTATATTATATTCACTTTGATAAAAAAGATAAGAGAATATGTATGATACTATGATTTTGTTTCTTCTACTTGATGCTCCATTTGATATGTATATATGGGAAGATACATTGTTTTTGTTGCATTTGATTCCAGTGAGATTAAATGATGCTTTCTACTGGATTTCTTTTCTCTAAGGAATTATCGGGATCTTCTATATTTTCCTATGAGTTTGGTTTTTGATTTTCCGGCGTAGTATCTTATCTTGGGTTTCTTTATTCTGGATTTCTTTATTCTGGGTTTCTGTATCTTGGATTTCTTTATTTGGTTTTCTTGTTATCTTTATTCTGTAATTTGTCACTTATGACTCATGCTTGGAGTGCATTCTTCAGCTTGTGATAAACATGTCAAGTATGACTATACTTCTGATTTGATTTGGGTAATGTGCTGATTTTAGTATTGGGATTTTTCTAATTTTCGTGTAAGGTTTGACAACAGTAAAGGCATAAGTGATAAAAGTGCGAGTTTCAATCGGTATGGTGGATTACTTCTCTCAAGTAAGTCAATTATAATTAATGTATTCAATTGAGATATTTTGGTTACTTGAGCTAATGCAATTGAGACAATTTTGATTAACGTAAGGAATGAATAGTAAAGGATGGCATGATGAATTGTTTTGTAACTAGAAGAAAGGATTATTTTCGAGGCTATATCATAATTATTTTCGTAGCGGAAAGAGGAAAATGTGATAGTGAGTAGTAAACTAAAAGAGTACAGTGAGGATCGACTTCTAATGTTGAATTTCAGATTGGATCTGATTCATGGTATTATTATTCCGAGGCTTATACAGAAAGAATTGTATGAAGCTCACATTGTAAATTTGCCTATTCATTCAGAGAGTAATGACGTGTACTGTAATTTGATTCAGATGTTATTGGATTGTGATTTATTGATGATGAAAATCTATATGATTATTTCAAAAGAGTGCAGGTCCCTTTGATTGTTGGATTTCTTGGAATTCTAGTCTCCATTAACCAAATTGAGATATGGTTTTATGTCAAGATGACAAGGGAAACGGAGAAGGGTTGAAAATTTAAGAACAATTGAAAGATGAGTCCATAAGCTTTTAGAATATATGAGAAAATTAAAGAGATACATTGGAGGCACTGCCTGAGTGAAAGTTTTTCAGCACCAAAATTCAAATTTAAGAATCTAAGTGAAGACTACTTTTCCGGTAAGATTTTCGGGGATGAAAATCCGTAAAGAGAGGAAGAGTTGTAATATCCCGAATAAGGGCCTAATCGAAATAGTGGTTTTGTGACCACAAATCTAAGATAGAAATAATTATTTTATGATTATTTTGAGGTCTATGACATGATTGCATGATTGTGTGAAAATTTCGTGAAGAAATTTTATGCATAAAGTGCTTAAATTGAAATTAGGGACTAAATCGAATAATTTGCAAAACTTGCATTCTAGAAGTTTTTAGTATGAAATTGGTTTGGAATATTAATGAGGAGGTCTTAAATAGAAATTTGACCAATTTCTAAGTCTATGGACAAAAATTGGACATGGATGGAATTTTTGGAAAGTTTAATAGTAAGGGCATTTTAGTCATTTGGTAATTAAAAGAAATAAAAAGGGAAAATAAAGCCAAAATTGGCTCATCTTTTTCATGGAGGCCGAAATTAGCATGGGGTAAGCCATGGCTAGGGTTTTCAAGCTTTCCAAGCTCAATAGTAAGTCCGTTCTAACCCGTTTTTCAAGTTCTTTACGTTTTTAGAATCCCAGTAACTTGATTAAGCTTATGCTAGCAATAATTCAACCTAGGGTTCGTATTTGGAAAAATACCCATTGGTGAAATTTGTGTATTTTGGTGTTTTATGATATAATATGAGGTTTTAAATTATGTTAAACAACTTGTGCTACCCGGTTTTAAGTGAAAACGAGTAAAAGGGCTTAATCGGTAAAAATACCTAATAGTCATAAGTACATGTTAGAGTGAGAATTTGATGTTGCCATAGAAGGGAAAAATGATCAGCATGTCATAAAACATAAGAAAATAGGATGGATTTTAATTTCTGAACCTTGGGGCAAAAGGGCAAATATGCAAAATTTAGGGGTCAAAATAAAAATTTGTAAAAATATGATTTTTGGAGCCGTATGAATAATGTGACTAATTATTAGGCTAATTGTGATATTATAGATGAAGGAAATCGAGATTCGGCCTTAAATCAGGAAAATACAAGGTTATGGACTAAAATAGTAAATTGCCGTTTCTAGATCGAGATAAGTTGGTATGATAATAATACTGCAATAATGTTGTAATTTATGTTTGAAAGTTAAATTTAGTGAATTAATTGAATTATGTTAAATTAAATGTTATGGTGCTAAGTTTATGAATTGATTTAAAAATATGTCTATGGTACATGAAGTGCATTGAATTATCATGCATGAATGTGATTTCTATGACTATGGATATTATGAGCAATTGTAAGTTCATTTGATTTTTAATAATGCAATGTGTAAATTAAATGTTATTGTCTTGAGAAGTAAGTTTATATGTAAGTAATACATCAATTTTACTTGTATTGTGAGATTTTATAATAATATTGGAAATATTTTTATTGATAATTACTTGATTGGTGAAATTGTTGGAAAAGAGAGAAATCTCAGTTGAACCTTCGGAAAGAGTGGATGATACAGATGGTATGTAGCTAGGTCACATGTATGGTGCTGAGTGCACATCATGTGTACAAGAGAGCTATGAGACATTATGATGTAGCTAGGTCGCATGGGTGATACTATGCGTACACCATGTAGACAAGAGAGCTACGGGATATATGTAGCTAGGTCGCATGCGTGGTTCCATGTGAAGGACACCATGTAGACAAGAGAGCTACGCAATAAACTGGCTAGGTCACATGGGTGGTACTAAGTGTTCACCATGTGTACGAGAGAGCCGAACTATATGATGGGTGGAGCTATGTTCTGAAATCACCAAGTATCGAGGATTGATCTGGAGTGTTCAACGGGAGACTTATTATGTACTGCTTTGTGGGTTTTGTGATGAATAGGTGCAGGAATTTGCTTAAGTGAATGATGTGTTCATTAAGTGATCGGGATGTGGTAAGGTTATAAACAAGTAAGTTATACATAAGGATGATTTTATGGTGACCTTGTAATCGTGGGCCTATACTTGTGATGTATGAAATGTGGTGAAAATGATTTGTGATATGTATGTTAAAATGAGGTTAATACAAAGAAAGTGTGCAAGAGTGAATTAGCAATAAAATTGTTTTGGACAGCAGCAGTGACGTGACTTTGAAAATTCACTAAAAATTGTGGAAGTTGAATAAAAATGCAAATGATACATGAAATAAAGCTTAATTAGTATATTTTGACATGAAAGAAACGGAGGAAGCAAAAGAATTCTATATTGTGTGATATTTGAATTCTTGTGAAACAGGATCTGAATGAATTTGAGATCCCCTGTTCTGTCTTTAGAAATTCACCATAAATTGTACAAAAATTATTAAGAGTCATATTTTACATGAATGGATTCCGTATTGAGTCTATTTTTAAGGGAAACAAACTTCATGGTCTTTGGAATTCGGTACAGGGAGAAATTTGGCTCGTAGTGCTCAGAGGTCAGAGTAGTCGTACTCTGAAACAGGGGAGATTTTAACTAATAAACTGTAGTAATTGGGTAAACCAAAAATTTTGGAAATTTTATGGGAGAAAGATATATGAATCTAATTTCAAGGAAAATTAATGAAACTAAATTTGGAGTTTTTTAGTTTCAGTTAAGAATGATTTAGTAACTGTAACTCGATAACACAGCTTAACCTGAATATGTGTAATTGTACAATTATAGTGTTTTATTTTGGAAAGCATGGTAGTAATTGCTTATTATTTTCATATGAACTTAGTAAGCATAAAGCTTACCCATCCTCTCCATTTCTTTACTATTGGCAGGTTGGCTCGGGGTTAGTGATCGTCGGAGGCAAAATCACACTATCAAACTATCATTTTTGGGAAATTTAATTCAAATATTAGAAATATCAAGTGAGTGGCATGTATAGGAAGTTGGTTTGTGATATGTAATTTTATTATGATTTTGACCATACGTATCAGTCTGCATTGAGTTATCGTATATGATTATGAGATGTGGTCCTTATCCATTATGGTTTATAAGTTTAATTAATCGTGCTATGTCCTATGCTTTGACGTAATGATATAGTTAACTTTGTTTGTTATGCATATGCTCGAAAAGTTTTGAATTAAATGAAATTTTATGGCCCGGTTTTCGTCTGTGTGTATTGTTAAGTCTGGTAATGCCTCGTACTCTGTTCCGGCCTTGGATACGGGTAAGGGGTGTTACAACGGACAAGATTCGTCTCTTCGCATCTCTTTAGTACCTTAGCCAAATTCTCAAACAAATATCATAAGTGTTACCAAAAATAGCAAAATCATCTGTGAAAACCTCAACAAAATTTTCAACCATATTAGTGAATATTGCCATCATGCATCGTTGAAAGGTTGTAGGTGCATTGCATAAACCAAAAGACATTCACCTAAAAGGAAACGTACTGTATAGAAAAGTAAATGTTGTTTTATGTTGGTCTTCCGGAGCTACAACTATTTGGTTATATCCCAAATAGCCATCTAAAAAAACAATAGAATTCATTACCTACCAGTCGATCTAACATCTAATCCATAAAAGGCAATAGAAATTGTCCTTCCGAGCGGCTTTGTTCAAATTTCTGTAATCAGTACAGATTCTCCAACCGGTAACAATTCTCGTTGGAATTAACTCGTTATGCTTATTTTCGACAATCGTGATTCCACCTTTCTTCGACACACACTGTACCTGACTTACCCACAAACTATCT
Organism: Gossypium anomalum; assembly: GCA_025698475.1. Classification (NCBI taxonomy): domain Eukaryota; kingdom Viridiplantae; phylum Streptophyta; class Magnoliopsida; order Malvales; family Malvaceae; genus Gossypium; species Gossypium anomalum. The sequence goes on along the minus strand of CM046959.1, from coordinate 34,143,935 downwards.
GAAATAGGATAGATGATTCCTACATCTAACCATTTGATCACTTCCTTTCTCACAAATTCTTTTATAATAGGATTGAGCCTCCTTTGCTTATCAATTTGAGCTCTTTCAACTTTTTCCAAAATAAATTTATGCATGCAAAAAGAAGGGCTTATACCTCGAATATCAGCTATGGTCCAACCAATTGCTTTCTTAAATTTCTTTAAAGCAACAATTAGTTGCTCCTCTTGATCTTTTTTCAGTTCTATTGAAATAATCATAGGCAAAGTAGAATAGTCACCTAAATGAATGTATTTCAAATGGGAAAGAAGTACCTTTAGTTCGAGTTTAGGTGGTTCTTTGATTGACAACTTGGGTTGCATAAATTTTCTGACTTCCAACTCTAACGGTTCAAACCGTGTGGATTTAATAAAATTTCTCGGATTGGCTTCCATCAAAGCCATGTTTTCTTCACCTTCTTCATCCTCCACAGGGTTAAGATCTAAGGCTTTCTCCAATGGATCTTCATCAAAATTGCTTTCCATAGAAACCAAGGTTTTTATCTCTTCCATAACTAAACACTCTTCTGCCAGATCGGGAAATTTCATCGCTTTAAGAATGTTAAAGGCTACTTGATCGTCTTGAACTCTCATGGTAAGTTCATCTTTCTACACATCAATTAACGTTCTTCCCGCGGCTAAGAAAGGTCTCTCAAGGATGATCGACACTTCCTTATCTGCTTCAAATTCTAAGACAATGAAATCAGCAGGAAAAATAAATTTATTGACTCTTACCAAAACATCCTCGATCTTTCCCTCGGGATATGCTAAAGATTGATCCGCTAACTGAAGTGTCACAGTTGTAGATCCATCTTCAAAATAGACTCAGGCAGCAAGTTGATACTTGCTCCTAAATCACACAAAGCTTTATCACAGTAAGATTCACCAATGTTACAGGTATAGTAAAGCTTCCTAGATCTTCCAATTTCGGTGGCAGTTTGTTCTACAGGAACGTACTGCACTCCTTTGTCAAGGCAACAGTCTCATACTCACTAAGTCGTTTCTTCTTGGACAGTATATCCTTCATAAACTTCACATAATTTGGCATTTGTTCTAAAGCCTCCACCAACGGAATATTGATGTGTAACTGCTTCAGAACATCCAAATACTTATTAAATTGTACCTCATGTTTCTGCTTGTGTTGCTACAATCTTTGCTGATATGGCTGTGATGGAACTTTCAGTTGAACTGGACAACTTTTCTGAGTAGGCAAATTTGCATCAAAAGAAGATGTTAAAGTATCTGAATTCACTAAGTTAGGATTTACCTTGCTTGTCTTTGCAGATTCTGATTCCTTTGGTGTAGGAATTTCAACAGCTGCTTGATTCTTCTTAACGGGCTTATTTTCGACATCAATCAATTGGGGTTCCAAAATTTTACCACTTCACAATGCCACTACCTTGATATGTTCTGTACATAAATTTCTTAGATTTTCAGTATCGCTCAGCAAGGTTCCTTGCAGTCTATTACGAAGCTCTGTAGCTAACTGTGTAACAGCCCGTTTTTGAGTTAGATCAGAATAGTGGTTTCGGGACAACAAATTTGAAGTCAAAATATTTATTTTGACTTTTGATAAGGTCTACAGCATGATAGATTAATTATGTAAAAGTGTCGTTAAGAAATTTTACTATTTAAATGCTTAATTTGATAAAAAGGACTAAATCGCGTAACGCGTAAAAGTTGAATTCTAATTGTTAAAGGTGTTTAATTGCTATGATTTAGTAAATAAAAGGTCCTTATAGTGTTATTATACCATGATTAAGGTTAGTGGACATTTATGTCCATGATTTAAGTGAATTATAAGTTATGTTTATAAGGTTAATATGGTAAATTATTAAATAACCTAACTAAATTAATGAAAAACAAATGGCTGTCTTCCTAATTATCATCATCCACCGAAAATAAAACAAAGAAACACATATTTAAAGCTTGAAGGTTCGGCTAGGGTTCATACTTACATGTAAGCTTATTTTTGATTCGTTTTTAATGATTTCTACATTTTTGAGATCATTTTTTCATGATTTTGCAAAGTGCCATTGATGAATACTTGAGTTCTTTGATGTTTAAAAATAGTTTATGGAAGTTTGATGATAGTTAAACTAGTTTTATATAGTGATTTTTGACAAAAATGCAAAATAGGGACTAAATTGTGAAAATGTAAAATGTGGTAGTTAAAAATGTGAAATGATGAAAGATATGGGCTACTAGGAGTCCCTATGAAATTCGGCTAGGCATGGGTACGTACTAAATTGCATGAATTTGCAATTTTATGTGATAAAGACTAAATTGTAAAAATTAAAAAGTATAGGGGCAAATGTGTAAATTTGCCAAAATATGAATTATGGACTAAATTGAATAGATTGAATGTCGAATGTAATGATTTGATAATATATAGATCAAGATAAGTCGAGATCGAGTTTAGATCGGGGAAAAGGAAGGATCGACGATTAGCCAATAATTTTATCCGAGCAATACGAGGTGAGTTCATATAATTAGAATCAAACTTCTATATATTTGAAAATATTTGAAATTTATATTTATGATTGAGTAATTGATGTACTTGAAATATAAATGTCTTATTGATATATTATATTTGTTACAGAGCCCCGTTTGGACTATATGAATTCATAGGATACGAGTGACTTTTCACTAAGGTTACTGATTTGGTCGAGCTCTTGCATTTGTTATGGACTCACCACAACTCGTATGAGCTTACTGTTTTTAGCTCATTGGAGCGCACCGTTTCAGCACATATGAGCTTACGATTCAGCTCGATAGAGCTTACCGTTTCAGCTCAATAGAACTTACTGTTCATCAGCTTAAGAGGAGCTTACTGATTATGGCTCAAAAAAGCATAAATGATAATGAATTGACGAATTACTGATGTTATTCACCCAAGTATCCTTTGAATTTCTAATAGGTTCAACGGGCACAAATACTATTTATACGGATGAGTTACAGTTTATAAATGTTATAAATGTTTTATATGATATATGAATTTGGAATGATGCATAACATTGTATTAATGGATGGTTTTATATATATTTTTTACAATGACTAATATGTGATGAATACTTGTGATTACGTGTTTGTTAATTGAATTGGTTGCATTTTAAGTATTGCTTTGATTATGTATAAATGGTAAGTTTAATTCTAAATTATACGTGTTTACTAAGTTATAAGCTTACTCCGTTTCTTTTTCTATGTTTTATAGAGGCTTGTTAGCTCGCTCATTTCGGACAAGTCGGAGTTGCACATCACACTATCCAATTTTCGATTGGTACTTTTGAGTTTGTGGATATGTAAATATGGCATGTATAGGCTAGTTTAAATGTTGTTAGTTATTATCACTTGAAATTTACGCTTTTGGTATATTTTGTGTATGAGTTAAGCCATGTGATTTGACTTATTTTGGTATCATATTTGGTTGTGTATAAGTGTTTAATTCTTGCATGTTTTGGCAAGGTAATGCTGGAATGAAATTATGCAAGTGAAGTTTTGATATGTAGTTTTTAAATGAATGGATTATGCATGATGTTGAATAGGTATTTGGATATGTAACTGTTAAGTTTTGATGTGGCAAATAATGTATATTGGATTGGTTGTTTTGGCTGCCTATTGAGTTGTAAAAATGTGGTCATTTGTGTTTGTGAATGCTTGTGTATATAGGGTGGCAAAATGGCTTTGTAAATAGCATATTTTTTTCCACACGAGCAGGGACATGGGCATGTGTCTCAGCCGTGTGTGACACACGGTCACGTTACATAGCCATGTGTCCCCTGGTGTTGAAATGAAATAGAAGTCAGTATGCTCCACACGGCCTCACGGGCGTGTGACCGACCGTGTAGTACAAGTCAGTATACCCCTTTAAATGGCACACGGCCTAGCACACGGGCGTGTGTGGCCATTTCGAAGGGCACACGGGCGTTTGGTTGGCCGTGTGACCCAAGTCAGTATCCTCTCTAGTTTTCACACAGCCTGGCACATGGGCGTGTCCTCGGCCGTGTGACATAAGTCAGTATGTATGCCCTGTTTTCACACGGTCTAAGAAACAGGCGTGTCTATTAGCTGTGTGAGGCACGCGGCCTATTCACACGGGCGTGTGACACTTGAAATGTTGAAAATTTTCTAAGTTTCCAAAATTTTTATATGTTACCGATTTAGTTCTGAATGCATGATTTAGCTTTGTATGCTCAATTTAAATATATACTGAATGTGAATGAATGATATGTACTGAAATGTGACTATATTGATAAATGATTGTTCTGAATTGAGTTACAAGTCCTGTAATGCCTCTTAACCTATTCTGGCAATAGTTACAGTTTAGGGATGTTACATTTGTTGGTATCAGAGCTACAATTTTGTTGATTTTAAGACTAACGTAGCGTATGTGATTTTAGCTATACATGCCATATATAAAATTTTGATAGTGTGATGACTCTTGATATTTTCAAATGTGTTTTTGTATAGAAATAGATCTTGAATGAGCTGTAGAGGATGACATAAAAAGTAACGCGCCAGCTCCCGCTCAAGGAACTACGCCTATTGAATCTAGACCCGTGTTTAGTAGTCACGGGAGTGAGTGTTGTAACACCCCTATAACCCGTATCCGTCGCCGGAGTGGGTTATGAAGAGTTATCAATCCAAAACACTACATTTGTACATTCACATTTACATAAGTTCATTAGCAATTATATGCATAGCCAAACAAAATAAAATATCGAAATTCAGACTTATACCGACATTCTAAACTTACCATATTCGCATGGCTCATATACAACAACATCTCAAAATATCATTCACTTAAGTCTAGTCTATACATGCCATACGAATTCCAAAACATAATAGTACCAAAACGATAGAGAGTGTGACGAGTTGCTGACGATCCCCGAGCAAGTGGCTGGAGTCAACGATTTAAAAACAGAGAAACATAACAAACGGAGTAAGCTTCCATAAGCTTAGTAAGTTTTAAGCAATGCAAACAATTAAATTCAATTATAAATCGATTAATCAAATTCTCAAGTGACATTTCTTAGGTATATTGCCATTTGGCCGAATATATACAAACATTTAACGCATATTTAGCATATTAACGTCACTTGAATCTGAATTCATATAACATAAGTAAATCAAATATTTTCACATAGCTTCACACTTGGCCGAATGTATCATGATCATAGATATAGTCATAACACTTATTCACATATGCATCACATTATACACTTATGATTCAATTCAAATCAAACTCATATATAAGTACATGATACGTACCTGGCCAACTTAATATATATTGAATGTATTCAATTTTCATTCTAACACAAAGTATCATAGTTGTAGACTTTTATCAAATCACCGGCATTAAGCCTGCTAGGTTTTAAATCCGAATTCATCACCGGCACAAAGCCTGCTAGACTTTAAGTCTGAACTCATTCACCGGCATTTCGCCTGCTAGGCTCGAAGCCCGATATCATCTCACTGGCATTATAGCCTACTAGGCTCGAAGCCCGATATCATCTCACCGGCATTATAGCCTGCTAGGCTCAAAGCCCGAATGTCACATTACAAAAAAAAAATCAATTCACATGTTCTTTCATGCTTTCACAACTTATGCTTCAACTTCAATTATGGCCGAAACACATATACATTTGTACAAAGGCTTTCATCATTCGAATAAAGTACACGTTTGATATAAGGTATTATACTCGAATTCCATACCTCAATTACATTCGGCAATCACACATCATTAATAATAATATCACTTCCAAACATGGTTACCCTTATGTTCTAATAATCATAAATGGTGAAACCTCTTTCATCACCCATGCAACATGGTACATTTATCATAAATCTCATTTAACATGTTATAATTCCATATCCAATTCAACTTAGCTATACTAGCTATCTTTGGTTTATAGTATTAATTCATTCTCACTCGGCATATTAGCTAAATAAAAACAACATCCTCTTAGCTATTTTCATTTAATCAATAAGTATATGAAATCAAATTAAACACTTAAGAACTTACCTTAAATGTCGTCGGACAACTACGAATCGACTATTCCATTTGTTTCACTTTTCCCTTTTCCGAGTTAAGTTCCTTTTGTTCTTGAGCTAGGTGAAATAAATCAGTTTGTTTAATTACTTAAGTAATTTATTTAGATTCAAACTTTAACAATTTTTTTCTTAATAAGAAACATACGACAACTCATTAACAGCCATTTATTCACATCTTTATTCTTGATTACAATCGGCCATTATAACATATACAAATGCATATTAACCACTTTGACCGATTGTCCATTAACCACTAATTCATATACATAAATTTTACAACTCAACTCATCCTTCTCCATATTATTTACCTTAATTCACATTCAGAAATCATAGAACAGCTACTAATGATTTAACGTTACAATCCAAATTTTCACACACCAATAAACACATTCGGCAAAACTTCATTTCAATTCACTTTAAAACACCAACAACTAAATTATTTCTTGGCACCTTTATCACATTTTCACAATCGGCATAACCATGTTACTAATCTAATACATCAAAATTTACTTATCAAAGACTACATTCAGCGTATATATATATTCACATAAACACAATAGCCGATTGTTATTTATCATCTAATTCGACTTTCAATAACCTCAAATTATAAACAATATTCAATTCCCTGATTAAGATATCAATTGACAACTTCACAAACAAGGATTAAAAAGCTTAGGGCTTATCTAATAACCATTTAAAATTTAAAACTTCAAACGTTCGAAATCTAACATTTTACCCACATGGCCGAATACATGCTTTCCCCCAACTAAGGAAATTTATACACTCACAACTCCATCAATTCATTTTCCACTTAATTACATCAATTCAAAGCTCAATTTAATAAGAACATGCTTAATTTAAATAAAAACAAATTTCCTTTCCCAAAAGCATATATATACAGCAACTTCAACTTCATACCTCTCAACAATGAATTCAACTTAATCATTCATTAACATTACACTCATTCGACCATCATATAAACAAATTTAACATCTAAACAACACCTTCCAAAAGCTATCAAATTATCACAATTTAACAAATTGCCGAATGCACATATGTTCAATAATTCATGAATTTAAACCATGGGTTAACTATACAATGCACTTATCAATTTAATTTCATAAAAATCACATTAACATACCATGGCCGAGTGCCTTGGCTTCTTTTTCTATTTTTCTTTCACTAGTTACGGCAATGGGGAAAAGAAAGATGAACATACATTGTTTTTATCACTCTTTTCTTATTTTAATTATTCTTTATGTCATAATATAAAGCCATTAACTATTATAATGCTAAAATAAAATGCATATATTATCTATCAACCATCATTATGGCCAGCCACTACATTAAAAGTGGTCTATTTGACATGCAAGTCCCCCATGTCAATAATTCATGCATTATTTGGCCACTTTAAAATTCACCTATCACATTTTCAAGTCTTATTACATAAGTCCTTTCTTATAAATTAACACCTAATTAATAAAATCAAGGCACGAAATATTCACACATACAAATTCCACATACAATAAGCACAGAATATAATATCTAATTATTTTCGCGACTCGGTTTTGTGGTTCTAAAACCACTTTCTGACTAGTGTCAAATTAGGGCTGTCACAAGTGTAACACCCCAAACCTAGCCCAGACGTTAAGGCCAGATCTAGTATGTCACATTAAAGTGTTTTATCGAAAACCTTGTTTTCATTGAAAACCCTTCTTTAAATAAAAACTATTCCTTCTTGTATGTTAATAATTACTTTGTAAAATCTCTTTTCAGTTGCGGAAGCTTTATTTAAAATAGATGATCTACAAAAACTTGTCATTTAAAAATTGAGCTGCGGAAACGTAGTATTTAAAAACAGTTATGGATTAGGAAAATCATGTTCTACTTTTAATAAATATAAATCATGAAAATAATAATAAACCTAATTTGAAATAATAACCAGGGGAAAGGCCTTATTACAATTCAGACTGAAATAACTTAAAATACTAGAAATTATAGGCTTAAGAAAACTAGTCCAAGCTGTCTTGCTAGCTGGCCACCTCAGAGTCCCTCCAACCGTCGAACCATCTACTGAGGATCACCTAAGAAAAATAAAAGAGGGGGTGAGTTTTCGAAAATTTAGTGTGTACAACCCTCAGCAAGTAGAAAAGCATGCAATAGCAAGTCTTTTCAGGCCTAAGCCCAATTTAATATTAGAACAGATGTAAGGCAATCAAATATGCACGAATTCCACCCATCGAACCACTACACACTATATCCATCCCCCGATACACACCATGTGGGGATAGAAATATTGACCCACCCATCCGATACACTCTAATAGTAGCCCGGTTGCGGTACTACCTAACATTGTAACAAAGCTTCTAATCATATCTTGGGTTTAAAAAGCCCTCAGTGGATCCACGGTCGTTAAGCAACCATGCGATTCTCATATACTTCCTCCGTTTCATAATTCCCAACCCATATGCAACCTGAATAGAATATCATATGAATGCAGTACATGTAACATCCATAAACCTTACATTCAACACATAGGGGTATTTTAGTCATTTTCACCCTTAGGGGTTTTTCGGTAATTTCTCTTTATTATGGGTTATTACTTACCTTGGCCCATTAACAAGTCCTCGTTGGCTAAAGCGAATAGATACTATGCACCAGTTAGGAATCCAGAGAAGAGGACGTGGGTCAGTAAGACCGCTTAAGTACCAAGCTCTCCCTAGATCCAATCCTAGACATGCATATACCCATTGCCACACCTTAACCTTATACCTTGTCCACGGTCACAATTAATTAATTATTTAAGTTTTATGTCTGTTTAAGCAGTTATCAGATACTAGGCCCAAAAGCCCTTACAAAGCCTAAACGAGTCTACATACATGCATATGGCCCACTAGGCCCAATCTCATTCATATGGCCCATTAGGCCCAAATCACATTCGTATGGCCCATTAGGCCCAAATCACATTCGTATGGCCCGTCAGGCCCAATAACATTCATAGTCTTGCAATTATATGATTTTTCATCACTTAGTAACAGATTGCCAATTTTGCCTATTATGGGCCCTACAGTCCCTCGGGCCCATTTAGCCCATTCTGGCTCAGTTGGCCAATACACGTCCCAAGTCCACAGAATTACACATGGGGCCTCTGATAACCTATCGGTTTCCACTTATAAGTGTTCGCGCACTCGCAAGTCTATTGTATCCAAACTTTTGACTTTTCGGCATTTCGGCATTTCGGGATTTGCCGATCTACTGTGTGTGTGCAGTGTATGTACACACCTGATACTAAAACGTGCTGTGATCTTCTCATTCACGAACCTACAAATGATGTCACTCAATGATTAATCACATACTTATCAAATACGATCACCAAAAGCCGAAAATCTCACCTTTGCCTTACCTTGAACGACAAGCCTTAACAGCCCTTCCTTGATCACCAATCACGAGTATTCCTTAAATCCCAAACCCAAAATGCCTAAGGAGAAATTTGAAATAGATCTGTAATCTGAGATTTGATACTAATCCCACAAGAATCGGCCGAAGTAGAGGGAGTAACGGTGGCACAAAGGGTCTTCAGCCAAAGAGGTATTCGGCTTTTGAGATTTGTATGGTGAAAGGGGTTATTCGACACAAATAAGAAGAAGAGAAGAAGGAATCAGGTAAAACTAAAGGTGAATCAAAAGAGAATTTGAGAAGAGAAAGACAGGAAAATTGGCAAGCAAGGAACAAGGAATTCAGCTTTTGAGCACTTAGAGAGAAAAGTGTTTCGGCAATACAAAAATGAGGAATTTGACTAAAGGAAGAGAAGTAATTTCGGCATTACCTAGAATCTCCAAAATCGGCAGCTATATATACTATAGCTGAATTTACCTATCCCCAAATTCCCTATTCGACTCCACTTCTCTACACCCTTCATCTCCTAACTTTTCTCCCTGATAACTCCTTAATCCCTTAAATTTCTCATTTGATCACTCCCTTCAGAGTTCACATCCAACGTCACCACTGGCCATTTATTGAGCAAAAATAAATCCTTTTTTTGAGCAAGGAGGGATTTGAACCCAAACCTCCTTGCCATGGATGTGATGCCACCTCTAAGCCCCAAATGCGACGCTACTTGCCACTCCAACACAAGGCTCCTTGTGTCCAATTCCTCCCTCATTTATTTAAAAACCAAACTACTTGCCATCAAGGTTCTTTTAATAATTAAACTATAATTTCCTTCACCCTAAAATTCGAACTCAAAATTTAACCAAGCCTATTATCACATAAATAACACTCGACTAGGAATATTAAGCACACCTTTTATCAAAACTGAAAAAGAAAGAAAGTTTAGGATTTTTTCGGGGCATTACAGTGAGGCTAAAGAAGCCTTCTTCCAGATATTGAACAAGTCGTTCACACAGTATATTCGTATGAACCCAGCTGTTCCGCAACCTCCACCCCCACTTGTTCCCCAATCGATCCCTGTAGCTCCTCAAGGTATTGATCCTCTATTATTAAATAAACCACCTGTTGATAAGATATGGAAACACGAAGTTGAGGAATTCAAAGCCACTATTAGTGATGATCCTGAGAGAGCCGAGTTTTGGCTTGAGAACACGATCTGGGTATTCGACGAATTATCTTGCACACCTGAAGAATGTTTAATGTCTGTTGTATCCTTGTTGAGAGACACCGCGTATCAGTGGTGGAATACTTTAATATTTGTAGTTCCAGAAGAACGAGTCACTTGGAATTTCTTTCAAGTTGAATTTAGAAAGAAATATATCAGCAAAACATTCATCGATCAGAAAAGAAAAGAATTTCTTAAATTGAAGTAGGGTTGTATGTCAGTCACTGAATATGAAAGAGAGTTTGTACGATTTAGCAAATATGCTCGTGAATGTGTATCTTCTAAAGGTATAATGTGTAAAATATTCAAGGATGGATTGAACGAAGAAATCAGAGTGTTAGTTGGAATTTTGGAGTTGAAAGAGTTTATTGTTTTGTTTGATCGAGCTTGTAAAGCCGAAAAGCTTTGCAAAGAGAAAAGAAAAGCCAATTCTGAGGCTAAAGATTCTAGAAAGAGATTTAGGGGCAAATCACATCAGTAAACATAAAAAAAATTTAGAGAATATCATCCTCGTTCTACGGCTTCTACAGGAATTTTGATAGAGATAGAGATGCGAGACAATTTAGTTCTAAACCTCAGGCGACATTCGTTGCTAGTGTAGGAAGCATTAGAAATGCTAGACCTGAATGTGAACATTGCAATAAGAAGCATTATGGTGAATGTAGATTAGTGAGCGAAGCTTTCTTTAAATATGGATAGCTTGATCATTATCTCTGAGATTATCTAGAAAACTTTACAGCTAAAAGGGAAAAACCAATGAAAGTAAGCAAAATGACTACTAGAGGGAGATCGCCCCAAAATACTGGAAATATAAGTGGTAACCGTGGTGCTACGAGAGATTCGATTGTGAGATCTGAGGCAAGAGCACCTTCCAGAGCTTATGCTATACGTAACGGGAGAAGGCATCATTGCCAGATGTTATTACCAATACTTTTTCTCTTTTTGATATTGATATAGTTGCGTTGATAGATCCTGGATCAACCCATTCTTATATCTATATGAACTTAGTACTTAAAAAGAGTTTACATGTTGAGTCTACTGAGTTTGTAATTAAAGTATCGAATCCTTTAGGCAAATCTGTATTAGTTGATAAATTTGTAAGAATTGTCCTCTGATGATCCGGGGTTACTATTTTCGGGCTGACTTGATGCTTCTACCATTTGATGAGTTTGATGTAATTCTTGGTAGAAGCATGATGCGGTTGACTATGCATGATGCGGTTGTGAATTGTAGGCAGAAGCCTGTCGAATTGAAATGTTAAAATAGTGAGATTCTTCGGATTAAGTCTGATGATTTGAATAAATTACTTATTTTGATTTCGTTTGTGCTATCTCAGAAGTATTTAAAAAAGGGTTACGATGCATATCTTGCCTATGTATTAGATACAAAGGTGTCTGAATCAAAGATTGAATCTGTACCTGTTGTTTGTGAGTTTTTAGATGTATTTCCAAAAAAATTACTGGGTTTACCTCTGATCAGAGAAGTTGAATTTGGCATTGAATTAGTACCGAGAACAACACCAATATTGATAGCTACATACAAAATGGCTCCAACAGAATTAAAAGAGTTGAAAGCTTAGTTGCAAAAATTGTTGTACAACCGAGTTATTCTCCTTGGGGTGCACCAGTATTGTTTGTGAAAGAGAAAGATGGCATGATGAGAATGTGTATCGACTACAGATAGTTCAATAAAGCGACTATAAAGAACAAATACCCTCTACCGCAGATTGATGATTTATTTGACCAATTGAAAAGGGCTACAGTATTTTCAAAGATTGATTTGAGATTAGGTTACTATCAGTTGTTAGTCAAAGAGTCAGATGTGCTGAAAACCGTGTTCAGAACGAGGTATGGACATTATGAATTCCTTGTTATGACTTTCGGTTTAACTAATGCTCCTATCATTTTTATGGACTTGATGAATCGAATATTTAGATCGTATTTAGACAGATTTGCTATTGTACTCATTGATGACATTCTGATCTATTCATAAGATGAAGCTGAGCATATCGAGCACTTGAGAGTTGTGTTACAAACTCTACGTGATAAGCAGTTATTTGCGAATTTCAATAAATGTGAGATTTTTTAACACCCCAAACTCGGCCCGGACGTTATGGCCGAATCCGACGTGTCACATTGAAGTGTTTTAGCGAAAACCTTGCTTTCATTGAAAACCCTTCCTTAAAATGATACATCTCAGTCACTGTGAAATCTCTTTTCAGTTGCGAAAGCTTTGTTTAAAACATTTGATTTAAGAAAACTTATTATTTAAAAATTTAGTTGCGGAAACGTAGTTTATAAAAAAAACTATGGTTTAAAAAATCCATGTTCGACTTCCCATTATTACAACGCATAAAATTAATAATCCAAATAATAACAAAAAGGGAGGCCTTATTACAATCCAGACTAAATTACTTAATAAACTAATATCTTATATGCTTTTAAATCAAATCCAAGTTGTCTTGCTAGCTGGCCACCCAGAGTCCCTCCAGACATCGAACCTCCTACTGAGCATCACCTGAGGAAAATAAAAGAGGGGGTGAGTTTTTGAAAACTTAGTGTGTACAACCTTCGACGAGAAACAAGCATTCATCAATCACCATACAACATACATGCACACATCAGCTCTGTCCCGTGATACACATCTTGTGGGGATATAAATATCGACCCACCCAACTGATACACATCAATGGTAGCCCGGTTGCGAAACTACCTTCGTTGCAGCAAGCTGCCAATCACATATTGGGCTTAAAAGCCGTCGGTGGATCCATGGTTGTCAAACAACCATGCGACTCTCATATACTTCCTCCGTTCCATAATTCCCAACCAATATGTAACCTAAACAGGATATCATATGAATGCATATGAATGCAGCAGGTATACATGTAACATCCATAAATCTTACATTCCACACATAAGGGTATTTTAGTCATTTTTACCTTTGGGGCATTTTGGTAATTTTCCTTTATTACGAGTTTTTACTTACCTTGGCCTGTTAACAAATCTCGTGAGCTAAGATGAACGAATACTATGTACTAGGTAGGATTCCAAAAAAGAGGAGGTGAGTCATTAAGACCGCTTAAGTACCAAGCTCTCCCTAAATCCAATCCTAGACATGCATATACCCGTTGCCACACCTTAACCCTATGACTTGTCCACGGTCTCAATAAATTAATTAAGTTTTATGCAGTCATCATATACTAGGCCTAAAACCTCTTACAAAGTCAAGACAAATCCACATACCAGTATATGGCCCACTAGGCCCAATCTCTTTCATATGGCCCATTAGGCCCAATACATTTATGTGGCCCATTAGGCCCAAATCACATTCCTATGGCCATAAGGCCCAAACCACATTTATGTGGCCCATTAGGCCCAAACCACATTTACAGTCATGCTCATATACAATTTTCCATCACATAGCATCAATTATCATTTTTTGCCTATTATGCACCCAATAGCCTATCGGGCCGATTTAGCCCATTCTGGCCCGGTTGGCCAATCCACAGCCCAAGTCCATGGAATCACCCATGGGGCCTCAGACAACCTATTGGTTTCCCCCTTATGAGTGTTCACGCACTCGCAAGACTATCGTAGCCAAACTTTCAGCTTTTCGGCATTTCGGCTTTTGCCATTCTACTTGTGTGTGCAGTGTATGTACACACCTAGTAATAAAGCATGCTGTGATCCCCCTTTCCACAAACCTAAAACCGATATCACTCAATGATTAATTACATAAACCTATTGAATACTTTACCCAATAACCGAAGTTTCACCTTAACCTTACCCGAACGCCAAGCCTTAATAACTTTTCCTTTGAACACTAATCACGTGTACTTCTCAGATCTGCATTAACTTTTATCGTTAAAACATAATGGGTGATTTGTATCCAACATATGTCACCCTTTTCACTAAAGGCTATTCGGCCAACCCTTATCAAATGAAGAACACTTACTAAAGTCTCTTACCTAAGGAGCAAATCGGCAGGGATCCAAAAGACTGGAATTCGATACTAATCCTACCAAAACTGATTAGAAGAAGTGAGGAACAGAGTACTCGATACTTAGAAAGACTGATTGGAAGAACCAAAACACTTACACTAGGACTGACTGACTAGAAAGAGTAGTGGCGGCACCAAGGTATTCAGCCAAAGAGGTGTTCGGCCATTGTGATTTGTATGGCAAAAAGTGATTATTCAGCACCAAGGGAGAAAAGAAGAAGAAGTCCGCTAGACTAAAAGTGAATCAAAGAGAATGGAGTACAGGAAGAAGGGAAAATTGGCATAAAGAGAAGGAAATAAGATCAAAGGTTTTTGACTTTTAGATCTTGAAGAGAAAAAATGGGTTTCTAGCAACCAGGTGAAGGAGAATTCAGTATTAGCCTGGCAACCACACATTCGGCACCTATATATAGCCTCTATAGCCGAATTTCTTATGCCTAAATTCCTATTTCGGCTCCACCAAATTCCCATTTCGGCTCCACCACTTCTTCACTCCTCATCTCCTAATTTTCTCCCTGATAACTTATTAATCCCCTCCTCAAATTTCTCCTCTTATCATTCCCTATAGAGTTCATATCCAACGTCACCTCTGTTCATCTCTTAAGTAAAAATAAATCCCTCTTTTGAGCAAGAAGGGATTCGAACCCCAGACCTCTGACACTAGCAACACACCACCTATCCCCTGGGCCAGCAAGCTCTTTTCTGTCCAACTCTTCCTTCATTTATTCAAAAGCCCACCTACTTGCCATTAGTGTTCTTTTAATAATTAAACTATAATTTCCTCTACTTCTCAGTTCTAACTCCAAAACTAACCGAGACCTATTATCACCTAATTAACACTTAATTAGGAATACTAAGCACACATTTTTTTATTAGAACCGAAAAAAAATTTGGGATTTCAAGATTTTTGGGGCGTTACAGTTTTGGCTCAAAGAGGTTGGATTTTTGGGGCATTTTGTTTCAGCTGACGGTATTAGAGTTAACCCAAACAAGATTTCTACTATTGTTGATTGGAAACCGCTAAGAAATGTGTCTAGAGTCCGTAATTTTCTGGGCTTAGCGGGATATTACCGAAGATTTGTGAAAATATTATCGATGATTGTGACACCAATGACACAACTGTTACAAAAAGATGTGAAGTTTGAATGGTCAGAAAAATGTCAGTAGAGTTTTGAACAATTGAAAGTATTGTTAACTGAAGCACCATTTTTAGTACAACCTTAATCAAGTAAAGAGTTCATAATCTATAGTGATGCGTCGTTAAACGGCTTGGGATATGTCTTGATGCAAGAAGGAAAGGTTATAGCTTATGCTTCCCAACAGTTGAAAACGCACGAAAAGAACTATCCGACGCATGATTTAGAGTTGGCTGCGATTGTATTTACATTGAAGATTTGGCGACACTACTTATATGATGAAAAATGCCACATTTATACGGATCATAAAAGCTTGAAATATCTGATGTCACAAAAGGATTTGAATTTGCGACAACAAAGATGGCTCGAGTTATTGAAAGATTATGACTTTGTGATTGATTATCACCCGGGAAAAGCTAATGTTGTTGTTGATGCTCTGAATCGAAAATCTTTGTTTGCATTACAAGCAATGAATACGTAGTTATTGATTTGTGATGATGGATCAATATTAGCTAAGTTAAGAGCTAAACCGGTATTTCTTCAAAAATCTGTGAAGCTCAAAAAGTGGAACGTGAATTGTAAGCTAAACGAATTCAATGTGAGTCTAAATCTGATTCAGAATTTCATATTGGAACTGATGACTGTTTAATGTTCCGAAATAGAATTTGTGTTCCAAAAAATACAGAGCTTATTCCTGCATGAAGTACACAATAGTTATTTTTCTGTTCATCCGGGTAGTACCTAGATGTATAATGATCTGAAACAGCTGTACTGGTGTTTGGGAATGAAACGAGATATATCAGAGTTTGTATCAAAATGTCTGATTTGTCAGCAAGTCAAAGTTGAACATCATGTACCATCAAGTTTACTACAACCTGTGATGATTCCAGAATGGAATGGGATAGAGTTACAATGGATTTTGTGTCAGGATTACCACTAACTTTGAAAAAGAAAAATGCTATCTAGGTTGTTGTTGATCAACTAACGAAATCTGCTTATTTCATACTAGTACGTATAGATTACTCACTTGATAGATTAGCAAAATTGTACACTTTTAAGATTGTTCGGTTACATGGAGTGCCACTATCTATTATTTCTGATAGAGATCCGAGATTTATGTCACGATTCTGGAAGAAACTACAAGAGGCTCTGGGAACAAAGTTGAATTTCAGTATTTCTTTTCATCCTCAGTCTGACCGTCAGTCTGAGAGAGTTATTCAGATTCTCGAAGACATGTTGAGATGTTTGGTTTTAGAGTTTGAGGGTAGATGGGAAAAATACTTACCATTGATTGAATTCGTATACAATAACAGTTTCCAAATGAGTATAAAGATGGCACCTTACGAAGCTTTGTATGGTCGAAAATGTCAAATTCCACTATACTGGACTGAATTGAGTGAGAAAAAGATTCATAGGGTTGAATTGATTAGAGAAACTGAAGAAAAAGTGAAAACAATTCGTGATAGTTTAAAAGCAACTTCAGATCAACAGAAATCCTATGCAGATTTAAAACAGAGAGAAATTGAATTTCAAGTCGGGGATAGAGTATTTTTAAAGGTGTCACCCTGGAAAAAGATTCTCCGTTTCAGTCGTAAAGGAAAGTTAAGTCCGTAATTCATCGAGCCATATGAGATCGTTAGAAGAATAGTGTAACATCCCGAAATAGGGCCTAAACGGAACAGTGGTTGCGAAACCACAAATCTGAGGTAGAAAAATTTATTTTATTATTATTTTTAGGTCTATGATATGTTTGCATGATTGTGTGAAAAGTTCGTGAAGAAATTCTATGCATAAAGTACTTAATTTGAAATTAGGGACTAAATTGAATAAATTGCAAAACTTGTGTTCTAGAAGTATTTTGCATAAAATTGAATTAGAATATTAATTAGGAGGTCTTAAATAGCAATTTGACCAATTTTAAGTTCATGGACAAAATTAGGACATGGAAGGAATTTTTGAAAGTTTAGTAGTAAGGGCATTTTGGTCATTTAGGGTAAAATGAATTAAAATACAAAATTAAAAGCCAATTTTGCTCATCTTCTTCATGGAGGCCGAAATTAGCATGGGGAAGCCATGGCTAGGGTTTTCAAGCTTTCCAAGCTCAATAGTAAGTGATTCCAAGCCCCGTTTTAATGTTCTTTACGTTTTGAGTCCAGTAGCTCGATAAAGCTTATGCTAGCAATAATTTAAGTTAGGGTTCATATTTGGAAAAATACCCATAGGTGAAATTTGTGTATTTTGGTGTTTTATGATAGAATATGAGGTTTTAAATTATGTTAGACAATTTGTACTACTCGGTTTTAAGCAAAAACGAGTAAAAGGACTTAATTGGTAAAAATACCTAATAGTCATAAGTGCTTGTTAGAGTATGAATTTGATGCTTCCATAGAAGGTAAAAATGACCAGCGTGTCATGAAACATAAGAAAATAGGCTGAAGTTTAATTTACGAGCTTTGGGGCAAAAGTGTAAATATGCAAAAGTTTAGGGGCAAAATTGTAATTTTGCCAAAATATGATTTTGAGTCAATTTGAATAATGTGAGTCCTAATTAGACTATATTTTAAAAGATAGAGCAAGGAAAACTGAAATTCGGGCTAAAATGGAGAAAATACCAAGTTGTGGACGAAATGGTAAAAGTAGCTATTTTTGCATACGAGGTAAGTTCTGATGAAATAAATGCAATGTTCTTTTATTTTACATTATTATTGTTAATTTCAGAATTTATATACTTATTTTATGAGGATATTTAAAGTCGAATTAAAGTAAGTGTGAGAGAAAAAGCATTAGGAAGCCAGTTTGAACCTTAGGAATATTAGGATATTGGGGTTGTGAGACAGACAGGGGTGAGAAATGAGCCATGTAAGTCCATATCAGTTATATGGCTTTGGAGACAGGAATGAGCCATGTAAGCCCATATTAGATATATATATGGCATTGGAGACAGGAAAATTCATGTAAGTCCATGTCGAAGACATGGCATTGCGAGATATTGATAGGCGGGAACGACCCTAGTATCCTTAGTATTCCAAGTGGTTCAACGGGTCATTGTACACGTTAAATTACAGTGAATTATCAGCAAAAGGAAAGGTAGATTATATTTATGAATAGTGAAAGGTCAGGTAAGAGAGAAGGTATGTGAGTAAAGAAGAAGGTAGAAAATGAGAAGTAAAGAAAGTTTATGAGGCTAGGTGACATTATGTATAATTATTCATTATGTTGAATGTTGTAATTTATTTGCTTGTAAGCTTACTAAGCCTAGTGCTTACTCTCTTTATTTTCTTTTTCTTATAGTTTTTATCAAGCCACTCGGGGATCGAAGGAAACGTCGGAGGCCGATCACACTATCCAAGAAATAACTCGGTATAATTAGACGTTTTGTTTTGTGTATGGCATGTATAGAAACTTAGCTATCTTTAGTATAATATGAACAATGAATGATGTGTAAATGCTTGCTAGAGACTAGCTAATAAAAATGGCCGATGATATGCATGTTTATTAATATGTATGATTGAATGGTGGTTATCACATGAAAATTATGAAAAATGTGAAAGTAACCTAAAAACAAATTCAAATAACAGAAATGACGTGAATTTGAAAAATCACTAAAAATTGTGTAAACATATTTTTAAGATGAATAATATATGAAATTAAAGCTTATTATGTCTATTTTCTTATGGAATAAGCAAAACAAGTAAAGGTATTATATTTTATGAGATATCTGAGTTTTAGTGAAATAGGGTTAGAGTAATTTCTAGATCCCCTGTTTCAACTTTGGAAATTCACCATAAATGGTACAAAAATAATTAGGTGGTGTAATTTATATGGTTAGAATCCTTATTGAATCTAGTTTTAATAGAAACAAACGGTATAGTTGTATTAATTTTGTATAGGGAGAAAAGTGGTTCGTAGTAAGTAGAGGTCAGTACAGTCAACTTCTGAAATAGGGGTAACTTTAACTAATAAAATGTACTAATTGGCTAAGTCAAAAATTCTAGAAAAACAATTAGTAGATAGATATATGAGTCTATTTTCAGGAAAAATTTACGGATCTTAATTTTGAGTTTTGAAACTCGAGAAATGAATTTTTAAGCAGCTATGACGCAGAAAAATAGTTTATTCCGAAAATTAAAATAAGTGGTTTAGAGTTGTTTAAAAGGTAAGATAAGTTTAGTAACACCTCAAGCTTGACTCGGTGACGGTTTCGGCGTGGGGCGTTACATTTATTGGTATCGAGCCAGGTTTAGTCGGTCCTCGAAGCAGTTAGTGTGAGTAAATGTCTAGCTATACATGGCATGCATTGTATTTTGATAGTGTGACGACTCGACGATTTTTAAATATTTTGTTTTATTGTAATGGATCCCGAGCGAAGTGGTGATGATGATGTAGAAAGTAATGCGCTGTTCCGCGGAAGGGTAGCGCCATCCGAGAATAGGCGATGAATAGATTAATCGGAGGAGTGACTCGAGAAGCTCTCTTCCAAGCTTTGAATAATTGGTTTGCCGAGTTCGTTCAGTGCGAATCCGGTAGTTAGACCTCCACCCCTCATGACTCTCAAAGCTACCCATGTAGCTCAAGCTTCCCCACACACAGTACAACGATAAGAGGAAAGCCACAGTTGATAGAATCGGAAACAAGGGGCGAGAAGAGTTCCGAGCAACAAAACATGATGATGCAAAAGAGCAAAATTTTGGTTAGAAAATACTATCGAGTCTTTGATGAATTATCTTGTACACCGAGGAATGTATGAAATGTGTAATATCACTTCTTAGAGACTCACCTACTACTAGTGGAAGACACTTGTATCGGTTGTACCAAAGGAGAGGATCACTTGGGATTTCTTTCGGGAGGAATTTCGTAAAAAGTACATCGATCGTGGGTTTATTGACCGTAAGAGAAAGGAATTCTGGAATTGAAACAAGGGAGCTCATGTGTTCTCCAAGATAGATTTGAGATCCGGATACTATCGATTATGCGAGTTAAAGAGTCGGATGTCCCAAGATTTTTGGACTAGGTGAAGGTATTAAGGTTGATCCGAGCAAGATTTCACCATTGTTGATTGGAAGCCTCCTAGAAATGTATCGAAGTTAGAAGTTTTCTTGGTCTTGCCGGATATTGTAGAGGATTTTCCATGATAGCTACCCGTTGACAAGATTTCTGCGAAAGGATATCAAGTTTGAATGGATGAGAAGTGTCAACGAGTTTTGACAAGTTAAAAGCATCGTTGACTAAAGCTCCTATTTTAGTACAACCAGAACAGTGTAAGGAGTTTGTGATTTACTGAAGTGATGCATCCATGAATGGACTTGGTTGTGTACTTATGCGGGAAGGGAAGGTAATTGCTTATGCTTCTAGATAGCTAAAGCCACATGAGAAGAACTATCTAACACATGATTTAGAGCTATTTGCCATTATTTTTTTGCGTTGAAGATTTGGAGACATCATTTGTACGGTGAGAAGTGCCACATATTCACCGATCACAAAAGTTTGAAATTGAAGCAAAGAAGATGGCTAGAGTTGATTAAAGATTATGAGCTAGTGATTGATTATCACCTGTGGTATGTGTATCAGAGAATGATGAGCTTATTCGAAAGATCTTACAAGAAGCACATATAGTTTTTTTTTTTTTTGTCTATTCATCCAAGTAGTACAAAGATGTATAATGATTTGAAGAAAATGTCTTGGTGGGTAGGAATAAAAAGGACATTTGAGTTTGTTTCTAGATGTTTGATGCTGCAGTGCCAGTAAAGGCCGAACATCAGGTACCTTCTGAGTTTATTGCGACTGTGCTAGTCCACGAGTGGAAATGGAATCGAGTTATTATAGATTTTGTGACAGATTTCCGTTTACAGAAAGAAAGATGCGAGATTGGTTGTGATTGATAAGTTAACGAAGTCGGCTCATTTTATCCCGATTCGTATGGATTTTTCACTTGACAAGTTGGCCGAGTTGTATATTTCAGAGATAGTCGGACTACATGGGGTAGACGAGGCTACATGGGAACTCGAAGAGGCTATGTGAAAACAGTACCCAAATCTCTTCATTGTGTAAGATTTTGGGGACGAAAATCCCTAAAGGGGGAGAAATGTAACATCCCGAAATAGGGCCTAAACGGAAACAGTGGTTGCGAAACCACAAATCTGAGGTAGAAAAATTTATTTTATTATTATTTTGAGGTCTATGATATGTTTGCATGATTGTGTGAAAAGTTCGTGAAGAAATTCTATGCATAAAGTACTTAATTTGAAATTAGGGACTAAATTGAATAAATTGCAAAACTTGTGTTCTAGAAGTATTTTGCATAAAATTGAATTAGAATATTAATTAGGAGGTCTTAAATAGCAATTTGACCAATTTTAAGTTCATGGAAAAAATTAGGACATGGAAGGAATTTTTGAAAGTTTAGTAGTAAGGGCATTTTGGTCATTTAGGGGTAAAATGAATTAAAATACAAAATTAAAAGCCAATTTTGCTCATCTTCTTCATGGAGGCCGAAATTAGCATGGGGGAAGCCATGGCTAGGGTTTTCATGCTTTCCAAGCTCAATAGTAAGTGATTCCAAGCCCCGTTTTTAATGTTCTTTACGTTTTCGGAGTCCCGGTAGCTCGATAAAGCTTATGCTAGCAATAATTTAAGTTAGGGTTCATATTTGGAAAAATACCCATAGGTGAAATTTGTGTATTTTGGTGTTTTATGATAGAATATGAGGTTTTAAATTATGTTAGACAATTTGTACTACTCGGTTTTAAGCAAAAACGAGTAAAAGGACTTAATTGGTAAAAATACCTAATAGTCATAAGTGCTTGTTAGAGTATGAATTTGATGCTTCCATAGAAGGGAAAAATGACCAGCATGTCATGAAACATAAGAAAATAGGCTGAAGTTTAATTTACGAGCTTTGGGGCAAAAGTGTAAATATGCAAAAGTTTAGGGGCAAAATTGTAATTTTACCAAAATATGATTTTGAGTCAATTTGAATAATGTGAGTCCTAATTAGACTATATTTTAAAAGATAGAGCAAGGAAAACTGAAATTCGGGCTAAAATGGAGAAAATACCAAGTTGTGGACGAAATGATAAAAGTAGCTATTTTTGCATACGAGGTAAGTTTACAGTAAATAAATGCAATGTTCTTTTATTTTACATTATTATTGTTAATTTCAGAATTTATATACTTATTTTATGAGGATATTTAAAGTCGAATTAAAAAGTAGTGAGAGAAAAAGCATTAGGAAGCCCAGTTTGAACCTTAGGAATATTAGGATATTGGGGTTGTGGAGACGGAGACAGATGAAATGAGCCATGTAAGTCCATATCAGTTATATGGCTTTGGAGACAGGAATGAGCCATGTAAGCCCATATTAGATATATATATGGCATTGGAGACAGGAAAAATTCATGTAAGTCCATGTCGAAGACATGGCATTGACAGGATATTGATAGGCAGGAACGACCCTAGTATCCTTAGTATTCCAAGTGGTTCAACGGGTCATTGTACACGTTAAATTACAGTGAATTATCAGCAAAAGGGAAGGTAGATTATATTTATGAATAGTGAAAGGTCAGGTAAGAGAGAAGGTATGTGAGTAAAGAAGAAGGTAGAAAATGAGAAGTAAAGAAAGTTTATGAGGCTAGGTGACATTATGTATAATTATTCATTATGTTGAATGTTGTAATTTATTTGCTTGTAAGCTTACTAAGCCTAGTGGTTACTCTCTTTATTTTCTTTTTCTTATAGTTTTATCAAGCCACTCGGGGATCGAAGGAAACGTCGGAGGCCGATCACACTATCCAAGAAATAACTCAGTATAATTAGGACGTTTTGTTTTGTGTATGGCATGTATAGAAACTTAGCTATCTTTAGTATAATATGAACAATGAATGATGTGTAAATGCTTGCTAGAGACTAGCTAATAAAAATGGCCGATGATATGCATGTTTATTAATATGTATGATTGAATGGTGGTTATCACATGAAAATTATGAAAAATGTGAAAGTAACCTAAAAACAAATTCAAATAACAGAAATGACGTGAATTTGAAAAATCACTAAAAATTGTGTAAACATATTTTTAAGATGAATAATATATGAAATTAAAGCTTATTATGTCTATTTTCTTATGGAATAAGCAAAACAGGTAAAGGTATTATATTTTATGAGATATCTGAGTTTTAGTGAAATAGGGTCAGAGCAATTTCTAGATCCCCTGTTTCAACTTTGGAAATTCACCATAAATGGTACAAAAATAATTAGGTGGTGTAATTTATATGGTTAGAATCCTTATTGAATCTAGTTTTAATAGAAACAAACGGTATAGTTGTATTAATTTTGTATAGGGAGAAAAGTGGTTCGTAGTAAGTAGAGGTCAGTACAGTTAACTTCTGAAACAGGGGTAAATTTAACTAATAAACTGTACTAATTGGCTAAGTCAAAAATTCTAGAAAAAAAATTGGTAGATAGATATATGAGTCTATTTTCAGGAAAAATTTACGGATCTTAATTTCGAGTTTTGAAACTCGAGAAATGAATTTTTAAGCAGCTATGACGCAGAAAAATAGTTTATTCCGAAAATTAAAATAAGTGGTTTAGAGTTGTTTAAAAGGTAAGAAAAGTTTAGTAACACCTCAAGCTTGACTCCGGTGACGGTTTCGGGCGTGGGGGCGTTACAAATAGGGCCTGTAGCATATCTATTATCGTTACCGTCAGAACTTTAAAAGATACATAATGTCTTTCATATTTCCATGCTACGTCGTTTCAGATCCGATCCATCACATGTGATCTCTCCAATAGATGTTGAAATTCAACTGGATATGTTGTATAACGAAGAACTAATCAGGATTCTGGCTCGTGAAATCAAAGAGTTGAGAAATAAACGCATAGCCTTAGTAAAAGTTCTCTGGCATAAACACAGGATAGAAGAAGCTATATGGGAACCCGAGGAAGCTATGTGAAAATATTACCCTAACCTTTTCACCAGTAACATTTTCGGGGACGAAAATCCCTAAAGGGGAGAGTTGTAACAGCCCATTTTTGAGTCAAATCAGGATAGTGGTTTCGGGACCACAAATTCAAAGTCAAAATATTTATTTTTACTTTTAATAAGGTCTAAAACATGACAGATTAACTATGTGAAAGTTTCGTTAAGAAATTTTACTGTTTAAATGCTTAATTCGGTAAAAAAGACTAAATCGCATAACACGTAAAAGTTGAATTCTAATTGTTAAAGGTGTTTAATTGCTATGATTTTGTAAATAAAAGGTCCTTATAATGTTATTATACCATGATTAAGGTTAGTGGACATTTATGCCCATGATTTAAGTGAATTATAAGTTATGTTTATAAGGTTAATATGGTAAATTATTAAATAACCTAACTAAATTAATGAAAAACAAATGGTTGTCTTCCTAATTATCAGCATCCATCGAAAATCAAACAAAGAAACACCATATTTGAAGCTTACAGGTTTGGCTAGGGTTCATCCTTACATGTAAGCTCATTTGTGATTCGTTTTTAATAATTTCTACGTTTTTGAGATCGTTGCTCAGCATTCTAGCTAGCCCGTACCTTAATTTTTGAATTTTTTCATAATTTTGCAAAGTTCCATTGATGAATACTTGAGTTCTTTGATGTTTAAAAATAGATTATGGAAGTTTGGTGATAGTTAAACTAATTTTAGAAAGTGATTTTTGACAAAAATGCAAAAGAGGGACTAAATTGTTAAAATGTAAAATGTGGTAGTTAAAAATGTAAAATGATGAAAGATATGGGCTGCTAGGAGTCCCTATGAAATTCAGCTAGGCATGGGTAGGTACTAAATTGCATGAATTTGCAATTTTATGTGATAAGGACTAAATTGTAAAAATTAAAAAGTATAGGGGCAAATGTGTAAATTTCCCAAAATATGAATTATGGACTAAATTGAATAGATTGGATGCTGAATGTATTGAATTTGATAATATATAGATCAAGATAAGCCGAGATCGAGTTTAGATCGGGGAAAAGGAAAGATCGACGATTAGCCGATAGTTTTATCTGAGCAATACGAGGTATGTTCATACAATTAGATTCAAACTTCTATATATTTGAAAATATTTGAAATGTATATTTGTGATTGAGTAATTGATGTACCTGAAATATAAATGTCTTATTGATATATTATATTTGTTACCGAGCCCTGTTTGAACTATATGAATTCATAGGATACAAGTGACTTGTCACTAGGGTTACTGATTTGGTCGAGCTCCTACATTTGTTGCGAACTCACCACAGCTCGCATGAGCTTACCGATATATCAGCTCGTAAGAGCTTACTATTTTCAGCTCATTGGAGCTTACCGTTTCAGCTCGTATGAGCTTACTGTTTGGCTCGATAGAGCTCGTTTCAGCTCAATAGAACTTATTGTTCATCAGCTCAGGAGGAGCTTACTGATTATGGCTCGAAATAGCATACCTGATAATGAATTGAAAGATTACTGATGTTATTCACTCGTGTATCCTTTGAATTTCTAATAGGTTTAACAGGCACAAATTCTGTTTATAAGGATGAGTTACAGTTTGTAAATGTTATAAATGTTTTATATGATATATGAATTTGGAATGATGCAAAACATTGTATTAATGGATGGTTTCATGTATTTGTTTTTACAATGAATAACATGTGATGAATACTTATGGTTAGGTGTTTTTTAATTGAATTGGTTGCATTTTAAGTATTGCTTTGATTATGTATAAATGGTTAGTTTAATTCTAAATTATACGAGCTTACTAAGCTATAAGCTTACTCTGTTTCTTTTCCTTTGTTTTATAGAGGCTTGTTAGCTCGCTAATTTCAGACAAGTCAGAGTTGCACATCAAACTATCCAATTTTCGATTGGTACTTTTGAATTTGTGGATATGTAAATATGGCATGTATAGGCTAGCTTAAATGTTGTTAGTTATTGTCACTTGAAAGTTATGCTTTTCGTATATTTTGTGTATGAGTTAAGCCATGTGATTTGGCTTATTTTGGTATCATATTTGGTTGTGCATAAGTGTTTAATTATGGCATGTTTTGGCAAGGTAATGACGGAATGAAATTATGCAAGTGAAGTTTTGATATGTAGTTGTTAAATGAATGGATTATGCATAATGTTGAATAGGTATTTGGATTTGTAATTGTTAAGCTTTGATATGGAAAATAATGTATATTAGAATGGTTGTTTTGACTGACTATTTACATGTAAAAATTTGGTTATTTATGTTTATGAATGCTTGTGTATATAGGGTGGCAAAATGACTTTGTAAATAGCCTATTTTTGTCCACACGGGTGTGTGTCTCAGCCGTGTGTGACACACGATCACGTTACACAGTTGGTGTTGAAATGAAATTGAAGTCAGTATGCTCCAGACAGCCTCATACACGGGCGTGTAACCGGCCGTGTGGTGCAAGTTAGTATACCCCTCTAAATGGCACACGGCCTAGCACACAGGTGTGTGTGGCCATTTTGAAGGGCACACGGGCTAGACACATGGGCATGTAGTTCGCCATGTGACTGAAGTTAGTATCCTCTCTAGTTTTCACACAGCCTGGCACACGGGCGTGTCCTTAGACGTGTGACATAAGTCAGTATGTATGCCTTGTTTTCACACAATCTAAGAAACGAGCGTGTCTATTAGCCTTGTGAGGCACACGGCCTGTTCACACGGGCGTGTGACACTTGAAATGTTAAAAATTTTCTATGTTTCCAAAATTTTTATATGTTACCGATTTAGTCCCGAATGCATGATTTAGGCTTTGTATGCTCGATTTAAATATATATTGAATGTGAATGAATGATATGTACTTAAATGTGACTATATTGATAAATGATTGTTCTTAATTGAGTTACAAGTCCGGTAATGCCTCTTAACCTATTCCGACGACGGTTACGGTTTAGGGGTGTTACAAACTAACCCATTTGGTTTTCCAAATATTTTAGTGTTGCTGCTTTGCTTTGGATCAAGGCGTCATTCTTTGCCATGTGCGCTTTCAACAAGTTCTCCAAATTGTTTGATGCCTCAGTTTGCGGTGGTTTTAGAGCTTGCTAATTAAACCTTTGAGATTAGTTGTGTCTATGATGCAATGAGTTGTGGTTCAGTCCATTTCCTTGGTTGCTCCAAGAAAAGTTAGGATGATTACGCCATGAAAGATTATAGAAGTTGGACTGGGATCCTTGTTCATTCCTATTTGGACTAGGATCCTTGTCCATTCCTATTTTGATATTGGTTCTCCATATAGTACACTGACTCGGGATTTGATGGACAATTCTCAAAAGAATGACCTTCCCCACAGTACACACAGGAAACTACTTCGTACAGACTCTATGGCTGAGCTGAAAAATTATTAGTACTATTAGCGGTAAACTATTTTAACATAGAGGAAATAAACGATACTTGAGCTGATAACGAAGTGAGGGCATCAACTTCATGAACTCCGTCTACACGTCTTCCTGAAGCTGTTCAATTTGTTGGCCATTGATAGTTATTACTCGCGATCCTTTCAATGATCTTATAAGCCTTATTATAAGACTTAGACAAAATTGCACCATTCGCAGAAGCATCTAACGTCAATCTTGTATATGCATTGAGACCATTATAGAATGTCTCCAACTGGATACAATGAGGAATGCCATGATGAGGAAACTTACGTAGTAACTTCCTGAATCGCTCCCAAGCCTCATATAAAGACTCGTCATCCAATTGTTGGAAGGTTGTGATCTCGTTCCTCAACTTAGCGTTTTTTCTAGGCAAGAAGTACTTAACCAAAAGTCTCTCTGCTAATTCTTGCCATATAGATATGGAACTTGGTGGCAATGAATTAAGCCATGCTCCTGCTCGATCTTGCAACGAGTATGGAAACAACTTCAGCCTCAGTGCATCTTCAGTCACACTGGCTATCTTGAATGAATCACTCACCTCCATAAACAATCGAAGGTGCAGATGAGGATCTTCTGTGGGCATACCACTAAATTGGCCCACTGTTTGGAGCATTTGAAACATCATTGGTTTTAATTCAAATTGGGTTGCCTTAATATCTGGCCTTCTAATTCCTGGATTTAACTCACTAAAAAGTGGCACAGCATATTGTCTGATGCATCAATCCCTATCATCAGCAATGAGGATGGAATTTTTAACATGATCGGCTTCATTACCTTGGTCTTGATTCTGTTTTCCAAGGTCCATCTCGACTTGTCTTTGAGCTGTTCGTTCACGTCTTCTATAACAACCTGTTTTTAGGTCAAATCAGAATAGTGGTTTTGGGACCACAAATCTGAAGTCAAAATATTTATTTTATTATTTTAAAAAGATTTAAAGCATGATAGATTAATTATGTGAAAGTTTCGTCAAGAAATTTTACTATTTAAATGTTTAATTCGGGAAAAATGACTAAATCGCGTAACACGTAAAAGTTGAGTACTATTGTTTAAAGGTATTAAATAGCTATGGTTTATTAATATGGAAATCCTTATAATGTTATTTGACCATAATTTAAGTTAGTGGACATTCATGTCCATGAATTACATGATATATTAAGTTTAATTACAAGGTTGTAATGGTAATTTATGTATTTAGTTAATAATAATAAAACAAAAGAAAAAGTTATGTGAAATTTTTCATCATCTTGCTAAATTTGAGAAACAAAATAAGGGTTTTTGAGCTTCCATGGTTTCGAAAACTTCAACCTTTGATTAAGGTACGATTTTGAATCGATTTTAATGATTTCTATGTTTTTGAGCTCGTTATAGCTTAATCTAGCTAGCCCATACCTTCGTTTTTGAAAATGTCATAGATTTTTAATGATTTCTATGTTTTGGTATGTTAATGTTTGAATGAAATTATGTAAAATAAGTCTTAATATATGGATGTTAGATGAATGAATTGTATATGTAGTTATATAGGTATATGGACATGTAAATGGTAAGTTTGGATATGGCTTATAATGTGTATTGAATTGGATCATTTGGTTGCCAATTGAGTTGCTTAAATGTGATCAAATATGAATATAAATGCTCATGTTTTAGGGTGGCAAATTTAGCTTTTCAAATGACCTATTTTTGTCCACACAGGCAGAGGCACGGGCGTGTGTCTCAGTCGTGTGCAACACACAGTCACGTTACACGGCCATGTGTCCCTTGGGGTACCCTACAAATTAAATTCAGTATGCCTCCAGTTTTGACACGGCCTAGACACACGGGTGCATCCATTGGTCGTGTGTGGCACAGGGGCTGGCACACGGGCGTGTGGTCAGCGATGTGAACGAAGTTAGTAACTTCCCTAATTTTTACATGGCCTGGCACATGGGCGTGTATTGTGGCCGTGTGGACAAGTCAGTATGTATGCCTTGTTTTGCCACAGCTTAGAAACACTGGTGTGTCTAGGGCCGTGTGAGGCACATGGTCTATTCACACGGGCGTGTGACACTTTTAAAGTTGAAAATTTTCTAAGTTTCTAAAATTTTTATATGTTATCAATTTAGTCCCAAATGCATGATTAAGACTTTGTACGATTGAATTAAATACATTTTGAATGTGAATGGAAGTTGGTATTGAAGTGAAAGATAATTTGTTATATGATTGTTTTGAATTATGTTACTGGTCTTGTAATGCCTCTTAACCTATTCCGGCTACAGTTATGGGTTAGGGGTGTTATATCTTCTTTGTCTGAAAGTTCGCTCAATTTCAAGGTTTATAGGGAGTAAATCGATAATTTGATCTAATAAATATTTAATCAAAGCAATCATCCTAGCTTAAATAAAACTAAGCTAACATTGTTGTAAACAGGAAGAAAGAGCACATAGCAAACATCATTAAATTAAATTAAAGAAAAGAAAGATTAAACCCAATTTAGAGTGGCTGTCACCCAAGACTCTGACTAACGAGGCTCCTTCGTTCCTTTGCTGATGGCTTTCCAAGGTGGCTGACCAAGGGTTCTGTAATATCCTGATTTTGGGCTTAGTCGGAATAGTAGTTCCGTGACCACAAAATTTGAGATAGAAATAATTATTTTATGATTATTTTGATGATTATGATATGATTGCATGACTGTGTGAAAATTTCGTGATGAAATTCTATGCCTAAAGTGTTTAAATTGAAAGTAGGGACTAAATCGAATAAGTTGCAAAATTTGCATTCTAGAAGTTTTTAGTATGAAATTGCATTGAAATATTAATTGGGAGGTCTTAAATAGTAATTTGACCGATTTTAAGTTCATGGACAAAATTAGGACATGGAAGGAATTTTTGAAAGTTTAGTAGTAAGGGCATTTTGGTCATTTAGGGGTAAAATGAATTAAAATACAAAATTAAAAGCCAATTTTGCTCATCTTCTTCATGGAGGCTGAAATTAGCATGGGGGAAGCCATGGCTAGGGTTTTCAAGCTTCCAAGCTCAATAGTAAGTGATTCCAAGCCCCGTTTTTAATGTTCTTTACGTTTTTGGAATCCTGGTAGCTCGATTAAGCTTATTCTAGCAATAATTTAAGCTAGGGTTCATATTTGGAAAAATACCCATATGTGAAATGTGTTTATTTTGATGTTTTATGGTAGAATATGAAGCTTTAAATTGTGTTAAACAACTTTTGCTAAGTGATTTTACGTAAAAACGAGTAAAACGACATAATCGGTAAAAATACCTAATGTTCATAAGTACATGTTAGAGTGAGAATTTGATGTTGCTATAGAAGGGAAAAATGATTAGAATGTCATAAAACATAAGAAAATAGGCTGAAGTTTAATTTACAAGCTTTGGGACAAAAGTGTAAATATGCAAAAGTTTAGGGGCAAAATTGTAATTTTGCCAAAATATGATTTTAGGTCAATTTGAATAATGTGAGTCCTAATTAGACTATATTTTAAATGATAGAGCAAGGAAAACTGAAATTCGGGCTAAAATGGGGAAAATACCAAGTTGTGGACGAAATGGTAAAAGTAGCCATTTTCGCATACGAGGTAAGTTCATGTGTAAATAATGTAGCATAATTGTTATTTTTAAGTTATTGATGTTAATTATATGATATGCTGATTTTTATTTGAAATATTATGCTTTGTGTTTAATGTTGAGTAATATGCAAATTATGTTTACTACTTGATAAATATGAATTGCTACCGAGTATCGATTCCGATATTCCGTGGAAGACGGCAAATGTCAGATCGAGGGAAAAAGCCCGTTTGAACCTTAGGAATAGATTAGGATACAAGTGACATGTCACTAGGATGGTTGAGCATCCGAACTCGTTGAGTTGAGTCCGAGTTCACTTATGGATTCGAATTTTCGAACTCGTTGAGTTGAGTCCGAGTTCGAGAGATGTAACTAGGCATCCGAGCTCGTTGAGTTGAGTCCGAGTTCACTTATGGATGCGAACGCCCGAGCTCGTTGAGTTGAGTCCGAGTTCACTTATGGGCGGGTTACATGATTGCTTGATTACATATATGGCACTTATGTTCAAATTATCCGTGTATCCGAATTATATTCCGATGTGTTCAACGGGTAAAGTTCTACTCAAATGGAGGAATACTAGAGATGAAAGGGACATATTGGTAAGTGTTGTGAGATGGATAATTTGAACAGCTATGTACTTAACCCTCGGGTTGAAAACTCGATATATCAACAATGTGGTAAGATGATAAATGAAAATATGACATGAATGTCTTGATGATGATTATGCAAATGATATTTTATGTTTGCTTATATGGTTATGTTACTTGCTATTTGCATGTGAACTTACTAAGCATTTATGCTTACTCCCTCCTTTTCATTCCTTGTAGTTTTGACAAGTCACTCGTAAATCGGGAACGGTCTGAGGCTCGCTCACACTATCCGTATACCATCTTGGCATAATGGCTTGTATATTTTGAGTATGGCATGTATAGCACTATAATCATTTTGTATATATGGTCTTATGATATGGTTATTGAGTGGTATGAAAATTCTTGGTAATGATTAGCCATTGGAATGGCTAATCATGATCATATTTGGTGTTATGTATGTCAAATTGCTAGCTAATCCATGGAAACCATGAAATAGGTAAAATTTACCATAAAATAGATTCAGACAGCAGTAGTGACGTGAATTTGAAAAATCAGTAAAAATAGTAGAAATGGAATTAAATAATGAATAAGTTATGGAATCGAAGATTGATGAGTCTATTTTCATACGCAATGAACAAAATAGGCATATAAATTATATTTTATGAGATATTTAAACTTTTGTGAAACAGGGCCAGAGTGATTTCTGGATCCCCTGTTCTGACTTTAAAAATTCATAATAAATTTTACAAAAATAATTAGAAGTTTTTATTTATATGTACAGATTCCTTATTTAGTCTAGCTTTAATAGAAACAAACCTCATAGTCATTGAAATTTTTTATAGAGAGATATCTGATTCGAAATACATAGAGGTCAGAGTAGTCGAACCCTGAAACAGGGGAGATTTTAACTAATAAACCGTACTATTTTTCTTAACCAAAAATTCTAGAAAAAAAAATTAGTAGATAGAAATATGAGTCTAGTTTCATATAAAATTTACGGATCTTAATTTCGAGTTTCAGTAACTCGAGATATGAATTTTTAACCGATCGTGATGCAGATTTTCAGCTTTGTCGAAAATTTTAAGATTAAATTGTTTGAGCTGTTTAAGTAATGAATTAAGTCTGTTAACACCTCGTATTCGACTCCAGCGACGGTCTCGAGTACGGGGAGTTACATTTGGTGGTATCAGAGCAGGTTTAGTCGGTTCTCGGACTAACCTAGCATGTGTAAAAGTTTAGCTATACATGCCACTGATCTGTGATAGTGTGATGTCTTCCGACGCGTATGAGTACCGTCTTATTTAGACAAGGTACTCTCCAATCGAGCTACACTGACCATGTTCCATGTTATGTGAAGGTATTTGAGTAAAGTTATAATTATGATAAGTCTCAGTTTAGAAAAGTGTGAATAAAAGTTTATGATGCATATGTGATAAATATCCATAATTGTTTAATGCTCATATGATGTAGTGTATGTGGCTTACTTGATAAGATGAATGGAAATGTCTTTGTCTTGATTTGGACGTCGAATGTTGATAAATGTTAATGATATATAATTTTTATGAGATAAAGGATTATAATGAAATGAACTTATCTATGTTAAATTGTTGGACTGAATTATATGATTGTAATGATATGTACATGATGATGCACGAAATGAAAGTTGTAATTGTGGTGCAAATATCTATGTTTGTTTGGCCTTATATGATGTCATGAGCATGACTTAATTTAATTAAATGAATCGATAAGTAAAGCTATCTAGAAAACATAGAATGTATGCATAAGTATATTGTCTAAATGGGACAATAGGAAAATTTGTGTAAGCCAACATGAATGTTGCATTGCCTGAATGAATGACATGATTTTGATGATGTTGCTATGATGATGGAAGTTGTGTCATATGTGTATGTATAAGAAAGTCGAGTCAGAGGTCCTACAACCCCGCCCCCTTACCGAAGTGGTACTTATAATGGAATTTCATGAGATCTGTATTGAATAAGTTTCTGGTTGAGAACCCAAAGAGTTCACTGATAGAATAATTATAAGTATGATCAGAGATTGAAAATGAGTTGATAAGTAAAGTCAGAGACAGTAAGTATCGGATTGACGTAAAGATTACTGGAGTTATGTACTGTCCCAATTAGAGAAGGAATTCTCTTTGGTAAATCGAATTACTCAGGTGCAAGGTTGAGAAAAGTGTAAATCGAAATTTATTCAGAATTGGCCCTCTTTAGTGAATGGTTTAATATGAAATTTGTAATGGCAGAACTAGTTGGGGAAATGATATTTGAAATGTGAACTATCTGAGTGTGACAGTTATGACTGGACAGATTTAGCAGTCTCTTTTGAGATGTTATATGTGTTTACCCGTTCTCAGAAATATTTCTATGGCTATTGATCTTCTAAAGAAATTTTTGTTATATGGGAATGTCTTCTAATTCTGGTGTTGGATGAAAGCATTGGTAATCTGACTGGTTTATAATTTATATTGCTCTATTTCATCGGGTATTCTATTTCATTTCGTCTGATAAGAATTGATGAGAGAATACATATGATATTATGATTCTGTTTCTTCTACTTGATGCTTCATCTGATACATATGTATGAGAAGATATATTGATCTTGTTATATTTGATTTCAGTGGGATTAAATGATGTTTTCTTTTGGACTTTCTTTCTTTGAAAAATTATCGGGGTATTCCGTATTTTCTCTATGAGTTTGGTTTTCGATTCTCCGGCATAGTATCGTATCTTGGGTCTCTTTATTCTGGATTTCTTTATTCTGGGTTTCTCTAACTTGGATTTCTTTATTCTTTTTTCTTGTTACCTTTGTTCCATAATTTATCAATTATAACTCATGTTCGAAGTGTGTTATTCAGCTCGTGATAATCATGTCAAATATGACTATACTTCTAATTTGATCTTGGTAATGTGGTGATTTTAGTATTGGGGTTTTTTTTCTAATTTCTGTGTAAGGATTTGACATCAGTAAAGGCATAAGTGATAAAAGTGCGAGTTTCAGTCGGTATGGTGAATTATTTATTTGAAAGATTTTATGTGACAATTATGTCAGGATTATTTTTCCCAAGTCTGATAATAGAATTTCATTTTTGTACTGATAAAAGAGTAAATAGTCTGAACAATAAGTGTATATTTATTAGAAAGAGTTGGATATTAGTTAAAGTCACTACGAATGATAAGGTTTTCGTTTTGTGAAAGCTGAAAAGTTTATTACATCTTGACAGAGTTCAGATAGATGAGAATATTGGTAACCGAAGCATCTGAACTAGACTAATCTACATTGAGTAAAAACTTCTTGACTTTCAGTAATGTACTACTGTATGAATTGTGATGTGTTTCAAGACAGTGAGATAATGTGATAGTTTAGAGCATCGATGTTACATAAAATCTGAGTTGTTAAAGAGGTTAAAGCCGAGCATTGGGATCTATCAAAATTATCCTTGCCAGTGTTGATATTGGGATGAAAATGAGAAGGATTATTCTTGAGGCCATATCAGAATTATTTCTATGGCAGAAAGAGGAAAATGGCGAGATCCATAAATCATATCTATATTGAATGAATTACTACTCATCAGATTTATGGAATTTTAGGTCTTCTTGGAATTCCGGTCTCCATTAATCAAGTTGAGATCCGGGTTTTATGTCATGATATCATGGGAAACTGAGAAGGGTTGAAAACTTAAGAACAGTTGAGAGTTGAGACTGTAAGCTTTCAGATCATATGAGAAATTAAAGAGATGTATTGGAGGTACAGCCTAAGTGAAAGTTCTTCAAAGACCGAATATGAGATTAAAAGTGAAGACCACTTTTTAGGTAAGATTTTCGAGGACGAAAATCCTTAAAAAGGGGAGAGTTGTAATATCCCGATTTTGGGCTTAGTCGGAATAGTAGTTTCGTGACCACAAAATTTGAGATAGAAATAATTATTTTATGATTATTTTAATGATTATGATATGATTGCATGACTGTGTGAAAATTTCGTGATGAAATTCTATGCCTAAAGTGTTTAAATTGAAAGTAGGGATTAAATCGAATAAGTTGCAAAATTTGCATTCTAGAAGTTTTTAGTATGAAATTGCATTGAAATATTAATTAGGAGGTCTTAAATAGTAATTTGACCAATTTTAAGTTCATGGAAAAAATTAGGACATGGAAGGAATTTTTGAAAGTTTAGTAGTAAGGGCATTTTGGTCATTTAGGGGTAAAATGAATTAAAATACAAAATTAAAAGCCAATTTTGCTCATCTTCTTCATGGAGGCCGAAATTAGCATGGGGGAAGTCATGGCTAGGGTTTTCAAGCTTTCCAAGCTCAATAGTAAGTGATTCCAAGCCCCCGTTTTTAATGTTCTTTACGTTTTTGGAATCCCAGAGTTTCGATTAAGCTTATTCTAGCAATAATTTAAGCTAGGGTTCATATTTGGAAAAATACCCATAGGTGAACTGTGTTTATTTTGATGTTTTATGGCAGAATATGAAGCTTGAAATTGTGTTAAACAACTTTTGCTAAGTGATTTTATGTAAAAACGAGTAAAACGACATAATCGGTAAAAATACCTAATGTTCATAAGTACATGTTAGAGTGAGAATTTGATGTTGCTATAGAAGGGAAAAATGATTAGAATGTCATAAAACATAAGAAAATAGGCTGAAGTTTAATTTACGAGCTTTGGGGCAAAAGTGTAAATATGCAAAAGTTTAGGGGCAAAATTGTAATTTTACTAAAATATGATTTTGGGTCAATTTGAATAATGTGAGTCCTAACTAGACTATATTTTAAATGATAGAGCAAGGAAAACTGAAATTCGGGCTAAAATGGGGAAAATACCAAGTTGTGGACGAAATGGTAAAAGTAGCCATTTTCGCATACGAGGTAAGTTCATGTGTAAATAATGTAGCATAATTGTTATTTTTAAGTTATTGATGTTAATTATATGATATGCTGATTTTTATTTGAAATATTATGCTTTGTGTTTAATGTTGAGTAATATGCAAATTATGTTTACTACTTGATAAATATGAATTGCTACCGAGTATCGGTTCCGATATTCCGTGGAAGACGGCAAATGTCAGATCGAGGGAAAAAGCCCGTTTGAACCTTAGGAATAGATTAGGATACAAGTGACATGTCACTAGGATGGTTGAGCATCCGAACTTGTTGAGTTGAGTCCGAGTTCACTTATGGATGCGAATTTTCGAACTCGTTGAGTTGGGTCCGAGTTCGAGAGATGTAACTAGGCATCCGGGCTCGTTGAGTTGAGTCGGAGTTCACTTATGGATGCGAACGCCCGAGCTCGTTGAGTTGAGTCTGAGTTCACTTATGGGCGGGTTACATGATTGCTTGATTAATATATGGCACTTATGTGCAAATTATCCGTGTATCCGAATTATATTCCGATATGTTCAACAGGTAAAGTTCTACTCAAATGGAGGAATACTAGAGATGAAAGGGACATATTGGTAAGTGTTATGAGATGGATACTTTGAACAGGTATGTACTTAACCCTCGGGTTGAAAACTCGATATATCAACAATGTGGTAAGATGATAAATGAAAATATGACATGAATGTCTTGATGATGATTATGCAAATGATATTTTATGTTTGCTTATATGGTTATGTTACTTGCTATTTGCATGTGAACTTACTAAACATTTATGCTTACTCCCTCCTTTTCATTCCTTGTAGTTTTTACAAGTCAGCTCGGAAATCGGGAACGGTCGGAGGCTCGCTCACACTATCCGTATACCATCTTGGCATAATGGCTTGTATATTTTGAGTATGGCATGTATAGCACTATAATCATTTTGTATATATGGTCTTATGATATGGTTATTGAGTGGTATGAAAATTCTTGGTAATGATTAGCCATTGGAATGGCTAATCATGATCATATTTGGTGTTATGTATGTCAAATTGCTAGCTAATCCATGGAAACCATGAAATAGGTAAAATTTACCATAAAATAGATTTAGACAGAAGTAGTGACGTGAATTTGAAAAATCACTAAAAATAGTAGAAATGGAATTAAATAATGAATAAGTTATGGAATCGAAGCTTGATGAGTCTATTTTCATATGAAATGAACAAAATAGGCATATAAATTATATTTTATGAGATATTTAAACTTTTATGAAACAGGACCAGAGTGATTTCTGGATCCCCTGTTCTGACTTTAAAAATTCATAATAAATTTTACAAAAATAATTAGAAGTTTTATTTATATGTACAGATTCCTTATTGAGTCTAGTTTTAATAGAAACAAACCTCATAGTCATTGAAATTTTTTATAGAGAGATATATGATTCGTAATACACAGAGGTCAGAGTAGTCAAACCCTGAAATAGGGGATATTTTAACTAATAAAATGTACTATTTTGCTCAACCAAAAATTCTAGAAAAAAAATTAGTAGATAGAAATATGAGTCTAGTTTCATATAAAATTTACGGATCTTAATTTTGAGTTTCGTAAATCGAGATATGAATTTTTAACCGACTGTGACGCAGATTTTCATCTTGTCTGAAAATTTTAAAATTAAATTGTTTGAGCTGTTTAAGTAATGAATTAAGTCTGTTAACACCTCGTATTCGACTCCAGCAACGGTCTCGGGTACGGGGCGTTACAGGTTCTTTAAGAGGCTCAAATGCTAAAAGTTTTATGAAAAGATGATGATAGGTGTGGGGAGAAAAGAAGAATGCTAAGAGAATTTAGAGAGGAGAGAATGATGAATGATGAGGGATGAGTAGAAATGTGAGAATGAGGTCTTATTTATAGGTGAGGAAAGGAGGATAGTTTACTAAAAATAGGCATACTCAAAATTCATTCAAAACTTTCACAATGTCCCTTGTAAGGCTCTACGAGACCTTAAAACATGCTTAGAAGTGGTTCAAGACTGAACCGATAACGTATGCAAACTTTGGGAAACATAGAAAATTTTCAAACCTATAAGGGTCACACGCCTGTGTGAACAGGCCGTGTGCCTCACACGGTCACCAGACACGCCCGTGTCACAGACCATGTGAAAACAGGGCATACATACTGACTTATACCACACGGCCAGAGACACGCTTGTGTCCCATGGCCGTGGGAAAATTAGGGAGGTTACTGACTTGGCCACACGTTTGGCCGCACACCTATGTGCCACACACGACTAGTAGGCACGCCCATGTGTCTAGGCCGTGCCAAACCTTTAAAGTATACTAACTTAATTCGAAAGGGTACCCCAAGGGACACACGACCGTGCAGCATGACCATGTGTCGCACACGGTTGAGACACACGCCCGTGTCTCTGCCCCTGTGGAAAAAAATTGGCCATTCGTAAAGCCAATTTGCCACCCTTTTCTCATGCACACAAAAAAACCAAAATGGTACCATTTCGACACATATATAGGCAGCCAAAACATGCAAATTCATACACATATCATGTCATCTATACTCAACCATTTCAAGTACTCAATTCCATATTCAAAACATACCAAATCATTAAGCCAAAATCATCACAACTTACATAACTTCTAAATACATTTTATCACCTTTCCATCAACTA
This sequence comes from Gossypium anomalum, assembly GCA_025698475.1. Classification (NCBI taxonomy): domain Eukaryota; kingdom Viridiplantae; phylum Streptophyta; class Magnoliopsida; order Malvales; family Malvaceae; genus Gossypium; species Gossypium anomalum. The sequence goes on along the minus strand of CM046959.1, from coordinate 34,103,993 downwards.
AATCATGCTTCTCAAACATATCAATTCATCATGTACCAATCATACCAAAATATACCATTCTTCCAGAATTAATACACCAATTTATAACTAGTCAAATGAGCAATGATTTAACCATATTAACAACCATGACAACATGCCAAAACACAAGGTAATTTATAATTCACATATATCACTTAACAAACACATAATTCAGGCCAACTTATATGGCAAAATACATACCAACATTTCCAACAAAAAGCAAGCCAAATCTCATGGCTATATCAAACCTTAAAACATTTATCAACTCACTAGCCTATACATGCCATGTACCATATTTTACAAGCATCCAAAAATGGCAACAAGCAGTCGAAGTGTGATGATGGTTCCCGATGATCCCTGATGTCCGAGCTAGCTTTGATAATCAATAAAACAGGGAAAGAACACACAAAGTAAGCTTTAAAAGCTTAGTAAGCCATATACAAATAAAGTCATCACATGAACATTTGCATATCAATTCAATATGCTTAACATAGCTAATCACATTCAAATTCACAAACCTTTCTCATTGAACATATATTCAATGTCTTAATTGAGTTCATCAAATATTTCCCCTTTTCAATACTCGTATGAATTTCATATGTACCTGAGTCATTTAGCTCATTCGCATATTCTTTCTCGACTTGACTTTTCCCGTTGAACCGTTCAAAATCATTAAGGATACTCGAGAATCACATAAGCTCGTACAATGCCATATCCCAGATATGGTCTTACATGTTATAATATATCGATGCCACTGTCCCAGACAGGGTCTTACACGAAATTGATTAACGATGCCAATGTCTCAGACATGGTCTTACACATAATCTCAATACAATGCCAATATCCCAGACATGGTCTTACATGTAATCACATCTCGATAACCTAATGTCATGACATTAATATCCTATACTATTCCTAAGGTTCGTACGGGACTTTCGGATATCGTAACTCTGTCGATTCTTGCTTGTAATTGTTCATTCATAATTTATAACATTTCAATGATAAGTATAAAAATATAATTCAATTTAAAGGCATTCATTTGTATATGAACTTACCTCATATTCGGAATAAACAGACGGGGTCGACTATTCGATAACTTTTGATTTCTCCCAATCTAAATCCGATTTCTTATGTTCTTGATCTATATACATTCAAAATTAACTCCTTTATTCATCAACACATTCAATTTAGTCAACAAACACATATTTGGGCATTTTTTCACTTTAGCCCTAAAGTTTCACATTTCTTACAATTTAGTCCTTATTTCACAAGTTACCCAATTTCTTTCAAATACATGCTAGCCGAATTCTCTTAGTATATATGCCAACCCATATTTCACATTTATTTTACAATTTAACCCCTTAATTTATACTTTTCACAATTTAATCCTTATCTGACATTTTTGTCAAAGATCACTTTACAAAACATTAAAATCTATCAACAAAAATTCATAATTCATCATCAAATACCAAAGAACACAATAGCTCATCAATGGAAACTCACAAAATCATTAACACTTTCAACAATTAGAGCATGGGCTAGCTAGAACACAAAGCAACGATCACAAAAACGTAGAAATCATCAAAAATTGAGCTAAAATCATACCTTAATCAAAGCCTCAAGTTATCGAAACCCTAAACACATTCAAGATTTCTTTTCTTCTTCAAATTTGGTGCAAAAAGATGAAAATGGACTAATTTTGTGTTTGTCTTATTTCAATTATATATTAATTCTATTTTTACTATTTTAACCTTGGTTTATAAACACTTAAAACATCAATATAAGGCCATTAATGTCCATCTCCACTATCAATGGTCTAATTACAACATAATGACCTTTCATTTAATAAGCCATAGCAATTAAGCACTTTTAACTTATAGCATGCTACTTTTGCATTTTGCGCGATTAAGTCTTTTTTCTCAAATTAAGCTATTACACGATAAAATTAGCTCACGAAATTTTCACACATATATATTCGCATGCTGTAAACACCAAAAATAATATTAAAATAATTTTACAACCTCGGATTTTTGGTTCTAAAACCACTGTTTCGATTTAAGCTAAAACTGGGCTATTACAAGTCTCCCCTCTTAGGGAATTTCGTCCCCGAAAATCTTACCATCGAATAGGTTTGGATATTGCTTTCTCATAGCATCCTCGGGTTCCCACATAGTTTCTTCTACCTTGTTTCGATGCCATAATACTTTCACTAATGCTATTCTTTTATTTATCAGCTCCTTGATCTTACGAGTTAAAATTCGGATCGGTTCTTCACTATACGATAAATCTGACTGAATTTCAACTTCGGTCGAGGAAATAAAATACGATGGTTCAGATTGGTATCGTTGAAGCATCGATACATGAAATACATTATGAATATTTTCTAACTCAGATGACAATGCTAGTCGATAAGCAACTGGTCCAATTCGTTCAATAATTCCATACAACCTGATGAATGTCGGACTTAAATTTCCTTTACGACCGAATCAAAGTATTTTCTTCCACGGAGATACTTTCAAAAACACTTTATCCCTGATTTGAAACTCAATATCTTTCTGTTTCAAGTCTGCGTATGATTTCTGTTCATCTAACGCTGATTTCAGACTATCACGAATTACTTTCACTTTCTGCTCAGTCTCTTTAATCAAAATAACCCCAAAAATCTTATTCTCACTAAGTTCAGTCCAGTACAACATTGTTCGACACTTCCGACCATATAAAGCTTCATAAGGTGCCATTTTAATGCTCGATTGAAAACTATTGTTATACACAAATTCAATCAACGACAAATATTTTTCCCACATACCTTCGAATTTAAGAATGTAACATCTCAACATATCCTTAAGTATCTGAATAACTCGCTCAGATTGACCGTCTATTTGCAGGTGAAATGCGGTACTAAAATGTAGTTTTGTACCCAATGCATCTTGCAGTTTCTTCCAAAACCTTGATGTGAATCTCAGATCTTTTCTCGAAACAATAGAAATAGGTACTCCGTGTAATCTCACAACCTTGGAGATATACAACTCAGCTAACTTTAAAGCGAATAGTTCGTTCTTACAGGAATGAAATGAGTCGATTTTGTCAACCGGTTAACAAGAACCCAAATTGCATCTTTCTTACTCGGGGATAGGGGCAAACCCAAAACAAAATCCATAGTCGCTCTATCCCATTTCCACTCGGGAATCATAACTGGCTGCAATAAACTAGATGGTACTTGATGCTCAGCTTTAACTTGCTGACAAATCAAGCATTTCAAAACAAATTTTGAAATATCACGTTTCATGCCATGCCACCAATAAAGTAGTTTCAAGTCATTATACATTTTCATGCTTCCTGGATGAACGGATAAACAACTACTATGTGCTTCGTTCAAAATCATCTACATTAATTCTGAATTTCTCAGAACACATATTTGGCCTTTAAAACTTAAACAATCATCAGAATCAACTTGAAAATATGAATCAGGGTTCGAATCACAATGAGCTTGTTTTACTAACATTTCATTATCAACTTTCTGAGCTTCACGAATCTATTATAAAAACAACAATCTTGCTTTCATCAAAACTACAATTGAACCGTCATCAAATAGAGCCAACTGAGTATTCAATACACGTAAAGTAAATAAAGATTTCCATCTTAATGCATCAGCAACAACATTTGCTTTTCCCGGATGGTAGTCAATAACTAGCTCGTAATCTTTTAACAATTCTAGCCATCTCCGTTGTTGCAAATTCAAATCTTTTTGAGGGATCAGATTTTTTAAACTCTTTTGACCTGAATAAACATGGCATTTCTCACCGAACAAATAATGGTGCCAAATCTTTAACGCAAACACAGTGGCTGCTAACTGTAAATCATGCGTCGAGTAATTCTTTTCATGTGGCTTCAACTGTCTTGAAGCATAAGCTATAACTTTGCCTTCTTGCTTCAAAATGCAGCCCAGACCATTCAACGATGCATCATTATAGATCACAAATTCTTTACTCGATTCTGGCTGTACTAACACCGGAGCTTCAGTCAAAAGAACTTTCAGTTGATCAAAACTTTTCTGACATTTCTCGGACCATTCAAACTTTACATCTTTCTGAAGTAATCTCGTTAACAGATACACAATCATCGAAAAGCCTTTCACAAATCGTCTATAATAATCGGTAAGTCCCAGAAAGCCTACTAGCCAGGAGTAGTGGTTGAGTCAGAAAAATACCAAAGTTTGCCAAATGCCAGGCTTGAACTTGGGACTTCTCACACACACCCAGAACACCTAACCACTGAAGCAGACAGATATTTTTGTCACATTTTCATAATAACAAACAATAAGAATTTTGGGGCGTTACAACTCTACCCCACTAAAAGAAAATTTCGTCCTCAAAATTTACCTGCTCAGAAAAGATGAGGATACTGCTGACGCATCACATCCTCAGGTTCCCACGTAGCTTCCTCAGTGCTATGATTACGCTACAGAACCTTCACCAATGGAATGGCAGTCTTCCTCAGAACCTTAACGTCATGATCCATAACCTGAACTAGCTCCTCCTCAAAGGTCAAGTCTGGCCTAACCTCAATCTCCTCAACAGGGACAATATGCGAGGGATTAGATCAGTAGCACCTCAACATTGAGACGTGCAACACATCATGAATACGGTCTAATTCTGGAGGTAGCTCCAATTGATAAGCGACCGGTCCCACTCATTTCAGAATCTGGTACGACCCAATAAACCTAGGGCTCAGCTTGCCTTTATGACCAAACCTCAGAATCTTTTTCCATGGCGAGACTTTGAGAAATATGAAGTCCCCCACAGAATACTAAATCTCGCATCTTTTCAAATTCGCATAAGATTTCTGTCTGTCTGATGCCGCTTTCAGTCGATCCCGAATCAATCTGACCTTATCCTTAGCCTCTATAACCAACTTAGGACCCAGAACACATCGTTCACCCAACTCAGTCCAACATAAGGGATTGCGACACTTACGACCATACAGAGCCTCGTAAGGTGCCATTTGAATGTTAGACTGAAAACTATTATTGTAAGCAAACTCCACTAGTGGCAGATACTTCTTCCAACTACCTTGAAAATTGATAGCACAGCTCCTCAACATATCTTCCAGTATCTGAATCACCCTTTCCAATTGACCATTGGTCTGAGGATGGAACGCAGTACTGAAGTCCAACCTTGAACCTAGAGCTTCATGTAGCTTCTTCCAAAATCGAGATGTGAAGCAAGGATCCTTACCAGAGATAATTGAAACCGGTACCCCATGCAGTCTCACTATCTCAGAAATATAGAGCTTCGCTAGCTTCTGCAGAGAATAATCTGTCCTAACCAGTATGAAGTACGCAGACTTGGTTAATCGATGCACGATAACCCACACTGAATCCTTCTTAGTGGGTGTTGAAGGCAACCCACTAACAAAATCCATCGTTACTCGCTCCTATTTCCATAACGGAATCTTAACCGACTGTAGCAACCTCGAAGGCAACTAATGCTCAGCCTTAACCTGCTCGCATGTCAAAAATCTAGCCACAAAATCAGTAACCTCTTGCTTCAATCCTAGCCACCAATAGAAGACTCGAAGATCTCGGTGCATCTTATTCCCACCAGGGTGCATAGCGTAAAGGCTACTATGCGCCTCTTTCAATATAAACTATCTCAAATCAGAATCATTCGGCACACATATCTGGCCTCAGAAAAACAATACACCCTCAGAGTTCAACCCAAAGTCTGTAGTTCTACCACTCTCAATCTGTCAAAACCAAAGACCCAAAGACTCATCCTCCAGTTGTTTACTCTTAATCTGCTCGATCCAAGTTGGTTTGACTTGCAGCTGAGCCAACAAACTCCCATCGTAGAACAAGCTAAGTCAAGCGAACATCACTATCAGATCTGTCATAACCCTACGGCTCAATGCATCAGCCACAACATTGGCCTTGCCAGGATGGTACTCAATGGTACAGTCATAATCCTAAAGCAACTCAACCCATCTACACTGCCTAAGATTCAGCTCCTTTTGAGTAAGAAGGTACTTGAGGCTTTTGTAATCAGTGTAGATGACACACTTGTCACCATATAGATAGTGCCTCTAAATTTTTAGAGCAAAAACCATGACGGCCAATTCCAAATCGTGTGTTGGGTAGTTCGCCTCATGCGTCTTAAGCTGATGTGATGCATATGCTACCACCTTACCATCCTACATCAACACACATCCCCAACCGACATATGATGCATCACTATAAATCGTAAACTCCTTTCCAAGTTCAAGCTGTATCAGAATAGGAGCCTCAGTCAGTACAATATTGAGCTTCTCCAAGTTCTCTTATTGCTCATCAGTGTAGAAAAATGGTACACCTTTATGTAGCAACTTAGTTAAGGGTACTGCAATCAGTGAGAAACCTTCCACAAAACATCAGTAATAACCTACCAGCCCTAGAAAGCTGCAGATCTCAGACACATTCTTAGGCTGCTTCCAATCCAATATAGCCTCAATATTTCAAGGATCCACTCGAATCCCCTCAGTAGAAACCCATGACCCAAAAAAGTTACTTCACGTAACCAGAACTCCCACTTGTTGAACTTTGCATAGAGCTGTTTTTTCCTCAAAATCTGAAGAATAATCTAAAGTGCTCGTTATGCTCATCCTCAGTCCTTGAATAAACCAATATGTCATCAATGAACACCACCACAAACCGGTCCAAATAGGGCTAAAATACTCAGTTTATCAGATCCATGAAAGTTGTCGGTGCATTTGTCAGTCCAAATGGCATCATTAGGAACTCGTAGTGACCATATCAAGTCCTAAACGCCGTCTTATGTACGTCAGCCTCCTTAACTCTCAACTGATGGTACCTAAACCAGAGATTAATTTTAGAGAATATAGAAGCTCCTCAAAACTGGTCAAACAGGTCATCAATCCTCGATAATGGATACTTGTTCTTGATGGTCAGCTTATTTAGTTACCGGTAGTCAGCACACATCCTCATGGATCCATCCTTCTTCTTCACAAATAGTATCAGTGCTCCCCACGGAGACACACTAAGGTGGATGAACTCAAGATCCAAAAACTCCTAAATCTGAGCCTTAAGCTTTGAAAGCTCTTTTTGTGCCATTCGATAGGGAGCGATAGACACCGGAGCTATACCAGGGAAAAGCTCAATCCCAAACTCTACTTCCTAATTTGGAGGTAAACCCGGTAGGTCCTCAGGGAAGATATCCAAAAAATCTCTTACAGTGCGGATATCCTTTATAGTAGAGTCCTCAGAAGCAGAAACACTTACGTAGGCCAAGTACGCCTCACATCCCTTGCGAACTAGTTTCTCAATTACAAGTGCAGAAATCATGTTAGATAGGTAGTTCTGGTGTTCTCCAATCATGACAATCTCATCATTCTCCTCAGTTCTCTGGATGATCCTCTTAGCCGCAAAATCCAAGCTTACACGATGCTTGACCAACTAGTCTAACCTTAGAATCAGATCGAACTCCCCAAATGGAAGCTCCATTAAATTAGCCAAAAAGATCACCCCTTGAACCTCCGACGGTACATCTCTGAACAACTTATTAACCCTTCTAGACTTCCCCAATGAACTCAGTACAGTAACCTCACTAGAAGTACTCTCAACTAAAATCCCCTAGTTTTCTAAAACAGTACTAGCTACATAGGAATGTGTGGAACCTATGTTTATCAATGCAAGATAAGGCACATCATAAATTAAGAACGTACTCATGATAACGTTCGAAGCATCTCTGTCATCTCGGCGACGTACAGTATAAACAAGAGCAGGCTGCCTTGCCTCAATCTGTCCAATACCTCTGCCCAGTGCACTCTGTCCACGACCCATACCACTACCACCCGAGCCTCGACTCTGACCTCTCGTTGATGGCTTGTGCTACCCTCTCTGTAGGCGTGCGATGCCAGCATACCTAAGTTTGCATCTGATCGGCCCTTAACGGACTCTCCCTAATATGGTGATCTAAAGATCCACACCTCAGACATGCCCCAGTCCTCCTCCAAGACTCGCCTCGGTGGTGTCTACCACAATCTACACATTGCTACAGTCCAGTGGCAATAACAAGGGCCCAGCTCTAACTGGCCCATCAGATTTGGCCTTTTTCTTAGGCCTCTATACAAAACTCGAGGGCTCCGAATCCCTCTTGTTTTTACCCCTTCTCTATCTCTATTTTGGCGCTCAGTACGCTTAACACCCTCAGTGATCTTCGCCTTCTCGACCAGAACATAAAAATTTCCCTCCCTCTATGGAGCTATCAGAACTCTCAAATTATCTCTGAGGCCATTCTCAGAGCGGACACACCTCTCATACTCCGATGCTACCATACCTCGCGCATAGTGACTCAATCTTAGAAACTCGACCACTGATCGATGTCCCTAAGTAAGATTCAGAAACTCTCTCCTATGAGCGTCCACATAATTGGCTCCCATATATTTACCCTGGAAAGTGGTCTTAAAAAACTCCCATGACATACGTTAGGGCTAAGTGCCCTCCCTAGCGGTCAGCCACCATTGATAAGCCTCATCTCCTAACAGAGAGACCGCACCCTTCAGCTTTTACTGCTCAGGGGTGCAATCTAGGTCATCTATTGTATCACCCCAAACTCGACCCGAACGTTATGGCCAGATATAGCATGTCACATTGAAGTGTTTTATCAAACACCTTGTTTTCATTGAAAACCTTTCTTCAAATAAAAAATATTCCTTCTTGTATGATGATAATTACTTTGTAAGATCTATTTTCAGTTGTGGAAGCTTTATTTAAAACAGATGATCTACGAAAACTTGTCATTTAAAAATTGAGTTACGGAAACATGGTATTTAAAAACAGTTATGGTTTAGAAAAACCATGTTCTGCTTCCAAATAAAAAAATATTAATCCTAATTTGAAATAATAACCAGAGGAAGGCCTTATTACAATCCGGACTGAAATAACATAAAATACTAGAAATTATATGCTAAAGAAAACAAGTCCAAGTCGTTTTGCAAGTTGGCCACCTCGGAGTCCCTCCTACAGTCGAACCACCTACTGAGGATCACTTAAGAAAAATAAAAGAGGGGGTGAGTTTTTGAAAACTCAGTGTGTACAACCCTTGGAAAATAGAAAAGCATGCAATAGCAAGTCTTTTCGGCCCTGAGCTCAATGCAATATCAGAACAGATGTAAGGAAATCCAATATGCACGAATCCCACCCATCCAACCGCTACACACCATCTCCATCCCCTGATACACACCATGTGGGGATATAAATATTGACCCACCCATCCGATACACTCAAATGGTAGCCCGGTTGTGGTACTAGCTAACGTTGCAGCAAAGCTGCTAATCATATATTGGGATTAAAAAGCCATCGATGGATCCACGATCGTCAAGCAACCATGCGATCCTCATATTCTTCCTCCGTTCCATAATTCCCAACCCATATGCAACCTAAACAGAATATCATATAAATACAACAGGTATACATGTAACATCCATAAATTTTACATTCAATACATAGGAGTATTTTAGTCATTTTTGCCCTTAGGGGCTTTTCAATAATTTCTCTTTGTTATGGGTTATTACTTGCTTTGGCCCATTAACACGTCCTCATTGGCTAAAGTGAACGGATAGTATGCACCAGGTAAGAATCCAGAGAAGAGGAGGTGGGTTAATAAGATCGCTTAAGTACCAAGCTCTCCCTATATCCAATCCTAGACATGGATATACCCATTGCCACACCTTAACCTTATGGCTTGTCCACGGTCATAATTAATTAATTATTTAAGTTTTATGTCTTTTTAAGTAGTTATCAGATACTAGGCTCAAAACCCCTTACAAAGCCCAAACAAGTCTATATACATGCATATAGCCACTAGACCCAATCTCATTCATATGACCCATTGGGCCCAAGTCACATTCATATGGCCCATTAGGCCCAATCACATTCATAGTCATGCAATCATATGATTTTTCATCACTTAGTAGCAAATTGCCAATTTTCCCTATAATGGGCCCTACAGCCCAATTGGCCCATTTAGCCCATTCTAGCCCGGTTGGCCAATACACGCCCCAAGTCTACGGAATCAAACATAAGGCCTCTGATAACTCATTAGTTTCCCCTTACGAGTGTTTGTGCACTCGCAAGTCTATTGTAGCCAAACTTTCAACTTTTCAGTATTTTAGCTTTTCGGCATTTTGAGATTTGCTGATCTACTGTGTGTGTACAGTGTATGTACACACCTGGTACTAAAACGTGTTGCGATCTCCTTATCCATGAACCTACAAATGATGTCACTCAAGGATTAATCACACACTTATCAAATACGATCACCAAAAGCCGAAAATCTCACATTTGCCTTACCCTGAACAACAAGCCTTAACAGCCCTTCCTTGATCACCAATCACGAGTATTCCTTAAATCTGAAACCCTAAAATGCCTAAGGAGCAATTCATCATAGATCTAAAATTTGAGATTCGATACTAATCCCACAAGAATTAGCCGAAGTATAGGGAGTAGCGGCGGCATAGACAGTCTTCAGCCAAAGAGGTATTTAGCTTTTGTGAAAGGGTTATTCGATACAAATAAGAAGAAAAGAAGAAGGAATTGGCTAAAACCAAAGGTGAATCAAAAGAGAATTTGAGAAGAGAAAGAATGGAAAATCGGCAAGCAAGGAACAAGGAATTCGTCTTTTGAGCACTTAGAGAGAAAAGTGTTTCGACAACACAAAAAAATGAGAAATTTGGCTAAAGGAAAAGGAGCAATTTCGACATTACCTAGAATCCCCAAAATCGACACCTATATATACTATAGTCGAATTTACCTATCCCTAAATTTCCTATTCGGCTCCACTTCTCTACACCCCTCATCTCCTAACTTTTCTCCCTGATAACTCCTTAATCCCTTCCTTAAATTTCTCCTCTGATCACTCCCTTCAGAGTTCACATCCAACGCCACTATTGTCCATTTATTGAGAAAAAATAAATCCTTCTTTTGAGCAAGGAGGGATTCGAACCCCAAACCTCCATGCCATGCATGTGATGCCACTTCTAAGCCCCACATGTGACGCTACTTGCCACTCCAACACAAGGCTTCTTGTGTAAAATTCCTCCTTCGTTTATTTAAAACCCAGACTACTTGCCATCAAGGTTCTTTTAATTATTAAATTATAATTTCCTTCACCCCCAAAGTTTGAACTCAAAACTTAACCATGCCTATTATTACATAAATAACACTTGACTAGGAATATTAAGCACACCTTTTATAAAATCGAAAAAGAAAAAAAGTTCAAGATTTTTAGGGTGTTACATCCATAATTCGCTCCGTATCCTCAATCCAGTACTCGGCCACATTATGGGCGACTCTAGTGACACCCCTAAAAAGTTTAGCTCCATTGGACTGAAGTCATTTTGTAATCGACCCACGGCCCCTAGATCAAGTATTTGGCCCAACGACCCTCTCTAATATCCTTAACATAGCCTGGGACAATGCTTCGTCCCCAGCCATGCGATCTTGAGACCTAGTCTTAGTAGCAAGCGACACTGGCGTCTCACTCGTGTCCAGATTTGGCATACTGCCTAGTGAAGAAGACTCAGCTCAAGCCCCTCTGTGGCCTCTACCTCGGCCTTGGTACCTTGTCCGCAGATACCTCATGCGCTCATGTATAGTCAAATTTATCTGGTATTACGAATTTTATGAATCAGTTACGGTTTCAATATTTTATCAACAGATATTTTATGTAAATAGTTTCAGTAATTCAGAGTGATTTTCAGAAATCGCAGTCTCTATCAGTTTTACTACAGTTTCAGTATATACTATCTAGAGTGTTTTCACAATATACTACCTACAATAGTTTCAAAATGTACTATTTACAGTATTTTCAGTTTAAAATTATCACAGTTTCAGAATACTTATAGAATCGGCGTCGAAGACTTAGTGTACCACATACTAAATCAAATCATTTCAAATAATTTCGAGATTAATTTTTTAAAAACCAATTTTTGAAACACAAAATCCGCAGCTGAGTTTTGTAAGCTGGTTCTGATACCACTAAATGTAACACCCCAAACCAGGCCTAGACGTTATGATCGAATCTAGCGATGTCACATGGAATGGAATTTAAAAATCGAATTCATTAAGTTAAAGTTGTTTCCGTTTATTAGCTTTTTTTTATCTCTCGTCAATTTCAAAACTTATTTCCTCGCTAATCTGATTCGTTTAAAAACATATCTCGTAACAAAGGTTTTAAAAACATGATATTTGAAGAAAACCATTTGCATTTAGGAAAAACGTTGATTTTAATAAAACTGAGTTTTCGTTGCAGTTCAAAATCTCATGAAAATAGTTTAAACCCAAAACAAAAAAACAGTCCAAAAGTCCAAATCACATCAATACAACCCATAAAAATAAAGAATAGAACCATAAATGAAGTTTAAACAGTACGAGAAACATGTGGTCACCGTAAAGTCCTCCACTGCGCTGAACCGTCAAGTTTGGGGATTAACTGCACAATTTAAAAGAAAGGGGTGAGTTTACATAAACTCAGTGTGTAATCGTCATAGAAAACATGCATACGGTCAATTAGCAGTAAACAATCATATGCAATCTGGGCTTAAGGCCATTACAGTTCCAAAAGCAGTTTGGGGCGTTAGCCTAGTTCAGTTTCAATATTCGATGATCGATTGCACACGAGGCCTTAGTCCATCACAAGAATGATCATGCATATAGTAACGAATGATTTCGACCCATCAGCCTCTACACACCATCTCTGTCTATCCTTACACTCCATGCAGGGTTTAAAAACTCCCACCCATCCCTACACTCCAAGTAGTACCAAATGCGGTACATTATCAATGGATTTTCCACTTAGCTGCCAGTTATTAGGCTTAAGAGCCTTTTAGTACACTTCTTCCATATATCATCATCCCAACTCAATGCAATGGAAACAAACAATAAATGACATGTTATTACATGATTAACAGTTACACATACAGTTCAATATACATGTATATAAGCATCATGCTCAGTACATGCATCATGCATTCAATTTACGCATATAGGGGTCCAAGTAGTGCTTACCGACCCCAGAGTAGGTTCACAGTTGACTTGGGTGACCCGTGCAACCTTAAGAAACTTTTCAGTTAAATTGGCCCACACGCCCATGTGGCCTGCCCGTGTGGGTCCACACTCCTATGTGGCCTACCCGTGTGGTTCACAAGGCCCAAATTGGCCTTGGCCGTGTGATGGCCCAAAATCCCACACGCTAGTGTGGACTACCCGTGTGGACCCACATGCATGTGTGGCCCACACCGCCCAAATCAGTCTAACCCATGTGTCGCACACAGCCTACCTGGCCATCACACGGTCGTGTCTTGTACGGATGACTCGGCCTCGTCGATCACACCCCCGTGTGCCATCGCACGGCCTACCACGCGGGCGACCACATGCCCGTGGCGAGTCGACAGTGGGGTTTTTGGCTTTCGCCGCAACCTTATTTTTGCGCAATCAAGTACACACCTGGTATCGATTGATGCTAAAACCCTCCCGAGATATCCAACACCTATAATTGACCAATATTTCCAATTCAGTCACTTAAATCATCTTTCAATCAAAAACATAACGAGGTCGACCATTGATAATCTATCAAAACCTTACCTTCGATTGAGAAATAGAAATTTTGCACACTACAACGACGATGGAGAAACTTCAACCCCTTGAATATCCCCTAAACACAAAATGAAAACCCCTCAATTACTGTTTAGCCAAAAGAACATTAAGAATCTAGCAATATGCAGCTTACCAATCAAACGAAAACAAATATTGCACAACAGAGACAACTTGAACAAGAAATCAAAGGGGAGAGTGAGATAGAAAATTTGACAGAGAGGGAGAAGAGAGAGCAATTTTTTTTCAAAAAGAAACCCCAAATGAATATCCTGATAACCCCCTATCTCAACTCCCTTTAATTCTCTCTACCAAACTCTTCACTACTCAGACGTCTAAAACAACTCAAACTCTCTCTCTCTGAGTCGAACAAAATTATTACCTACGCAGGGATTCGAACACAAGACCTTTAGCAAACTAGCACTCCACTTAACCACCATTCTAGCAGACCCATCCTGTTAATTACCTACAAACTTTTAATTAAAATCCTACTAGTCAGGAGTAGGGGTTAAGTCAAAAAAATACCAAAGTTTGCCAAATGCAAGGCTTAAACTTGGGACCCCACACACACACACCTAGAACACTTAACCACTGAAGCAGACAGATATTTTTATCACATTTTCATAATAACAAAAAAGAAAAATTTTGGGGCATTACACTTTTACCATAATTTTAGTTTCTTTGTCTAAAGTTCTTCAAACCCAAACTATTTATAAATAAATAATAGAGTTTTTCTTTCAACATCCATGGTCACACTTTTCTATCTTCTCAAGAATCTTCAATAAAATTTATATTGGTTAGTTTTCTTCTAATTTTAAATATATAGTTCTCTTCTCAAGCACTCTAAGTTTATAAATTTGAAAGGTTTATTTTACTTGTATAATTTTGAAAGTCATATAAATTATTGGGGTGCTTTTGGTGCTACAACGAGTATAACAGTGATAAATTTCACTTTACCTTTTCTATATTCTTAAGGTAGATTTAATTAACAGGGTTTTTAACTAAAACGAATTGGTAGTTTGTGAAAATAAAAAACATTAACCCTAGTAAATTTGATAAACTTTAAAATAAAATATGTAATTTTTTAATAATTACTTTATTTGTTCCTTCCGTTTATGAGTTACACTAAAAATTACAAACTCTTTTTGAAATTTTGATGTGGAAAATTGAAGGCAATTGCCAACACTTTATACCGAAAAAATTAACAACTAAAAGTATTGGAAATTATTTTCTAAGTTTGTTCTCTTAATTGCCTTTTCTTTTTTTTTTCTTTGCCGAGGAGAAAGTTATACTAAAGTAAATTATTTATAAGAAACTCATATTCATTTTTATAACAAATTTATATACACTATTACTTATGTATTTGTTTTTAACATATATGTTATTGTATAGGGTGACTAGTTCAGGAAGAGGAAAATGTAAATTTCAAGGGGTTTGTGATGAATTTTTTTAAAGAAATTCTATCTCTAGAAGGAATTTTATAGAAAGAGCACTTATTGATGAAGATGAAACTCAATTGCCAGTTGGATATTTGCACTTGGAAGAGGAGGAGCAGTCAATTGGGCTTCTATAATAGAAACTTGCATCTCACATCAACCATGGAATTTGAATTCATAGTTTTAGCTGAAACAAGCAAAGAAGTAGAATGGCTAAAAAGAATATTATTATATATAAAGATGTGGCCACAACCAATGCCAGTCATTTCTTTGTTCTATAATATTGCATCCACTATGTCTAAAGCATATAGCGATACTATTAGATATATCCAAACACCAATCATTAGATGATTTTATTTTGACCAAGTTTATTAATAAAAGGCATTGCCATTGTTATTTTCAATCTATATTTTTATGTTTAAATAAATTGCTAAGTTTATTAATAATGTGTTATTCTCAAATTATCACAGATACAGCGCATAACATAAGGAATTAACCAAATTTTCCCAGAACAGAAGTAGTAGGATTTATTTTCATTATAAAGTGAAATATGCCAATTTTTTTTTCCAAAATTATCTAATAAAAAATAAATCTTCGATAGGAGGTTGATCAGTTAATTCAATAAGAAATGGGGGTTAGCGTTCGATTTTATTGGTCCCATCCAATTCAAGTGCATGCAATTGGATTGTTTCCTTATTCAATGAAATGGTTTCACGGGATTCAGCCAATTGTCTTGATCGTGGCCTTTCATTTGGTAGGTAACATCAACGAAGCTACTGTGAAGGCTACGAACTTAGAAATGGAGAGCAAATTGAAGAAATGACCTTAAATCTTTACGTACTTACCCTAATCAAATTGTTTGGGATTCAGAAATGAAAGAAATCATTTTATCTACTAATAGCGGACAAATTGGTGTATTACCAAATCACACGTCTATTGCCACAGCTATAGATATAGGTATTTTCAGATACGCCTTAACGACCAATGGTTAACGATGGCTCTGATGAGCCTGCTTAGCTCAGAGGTTAGAGCATCACATTTGTAATGCGATGGTCATCAGTTTGATTCTGGTAGTTGGTCAAATACCATTGTGAGCTTGGACAACAATAGGGCATCAAGACATGTAACACCCCTAACCCGTATCCATTGCCGGAATAGGTTACGGAGCATTACCGTATAAATGGAACATTAAAAAATACATTTCAAACATTGACATAAACATGATATAATCCATCCATTCACATACATATCGTCCCTTAATCAAGCCCTCGAGGCCTTAAAAATACTTTAGAAACAACCTGGGACTAAATTGGGAACATTTGGAAAGTTTAATAAAAAGTTAGAAAAATTGGAATGCAGGGGTCACACGACTGTGTGGACAGGCCGTGTGCCTCACAGGGCTGAGACACACGCCCGTGTCTCAGGCCATGTAACAATCGAATGAGGGACACACAATCGTGTCTCAGCCCGTGTCCTTACCTGTGTAACTCTCTGAGTTGGGTCACACGGCCAAGCCACACGCCCCTGTGCCAGGCCGTGTAACTCTCGAAATAGTCATACACACCCGTGTGCCAAGCCATGTACTAGGCCGTGTAACAGCCTGACTTGCATGCATTAAAACCTACAGGGTTCACAAAGTCGTGACGCCTGGCCGTGTATCACACATGGTTAAGTCACGTGCCCATGTCTCAGGCTGTGTAGTCATGAAATTGGCTAAAATCAAGCTATTTCCATCACCAAACCAAGCATGTGCCTAAAAGCATTTTTTTACACATAATCAATGTAACGCCCTGAATTTCGGCCTAGAAGTATTAGGTCTTGAACATGGGAATAGCTAGGAGGTAGCATATAATTTTTTAGTTGTGTAAGAAAGTGACACAAATATATGTTTGGCTTAGAGGTTGTGTGCTCTGGAAGTATCTGGGAAGTCATGGGTTCAAGCCTTAGCTTCCACAAAATTTTGCTTTTTAAGGATGAAACCCCTATCTTTGGCCAATAGGGTTATAAGTTTATTTTGGTAAAAACATGACAGAATGGGCCTGCTGGTCTAGTGGATAGTAGTGTGTGGAGTGTGCTAGTGGTCTGAGGTTCAAATCCCTACTTGTGCAAATAGAGATTATTTTTACTGGTGGCCTTGGAAAGAAGTTGTGTTTGATCGAAACACCAAGAGTTTGAACAGATTTGAATGGGGTTGTTGTTAGCTGAATTTGAAGAGATGGATGGGAGGAAATTAAGGAGAAAATCAAGCAAGTTCAAATTTAAAGGAGAGTCTTACTGGGTTTGAACTCTGGCACTTAGTGTTTCAGTTGTGTAGGGATGTTGGGGGAGGTGTTTAGTGTGTGGAAGGCTGAATGAAATTGAGGAGTTCTTTTAGGGTAAAATTCGGCTATGTATTGGTAATTGGTCATTTCATTTCGAGATTTTGCCAAATTGTGGTTCTGCTGACTCTTTATTTTTTGAAGCCGATTTGTGTTGGGAAGTCTTTCGATATCGGGTGTTTTTGGCTAGTGCTTTCAGGTATTTTCATTTTGGGACTATCTCGATTGCTGTTCTTCTCCTTCTTCTCTTTGACAACCTTTTTCCCTTGATACCTTTTGTAGCTGAATAACCTCATTTCTTCCTCTCTCTGACCCTTTGGGTTTTTAGCCTTAGTCTTGATCTATTCTCTCCTTCTTCTCCCTGAATCAATTGATTACCTCTTTGATCGATCACATTTTTCTTCCCTCTATTCTTATTTGGATACTTTGGTCAAATTTTGTATCTCTCTATTTTAGTTCGATTTTTGCAAGTATTCTTTGGCAAATTGGTAAGCACTCGACTCCTTTTTGATTTCTTTCAACATTTATTAAGGCTCTCCTCTTTTGCACTGTTAAAGCCGATTACTTCTTTTGTTATTGCCGAATCTCATTCCCCTTTTCTTTTGTGGTGTTCATTGGTTTTTAGATTCTCGAGGAGTGTAGGAGTTGCAAGCAATATTGAAGTAGTCGAAACCTTTCCTTCATCACTCAATCAAAGGTAACCCTGTTTGTAGTTATTGTGATACTGGGGTTGGTTGGCTTGAATCTTTTGATGTTGGCCGAATGTTACTTTCCCTATGATGGGGTTTTATGTCTTTTTATCTAGTATAGTTTGATCTAACTCGCGAGTTTTAGCAATCGTAACTAATGGATGTTGCCGGTAATGCAGATATTCAACAAGAAGCGTGTGGTCGATTTTAGTCAGCGGTCTAATAGGACTAAGCCACTTTTGTTCAATCAAAGACAAGTATTATGATAAGTTCGGATCGTATAGAAGGAGGTGGTTTACCCTATTGTCAATTGACTAATAGAATACCTTGATTGAATGTAGGATTGGTGCTCGTGGGCTACTCGTACATTTACATGAGCAGGTGTGTGTAAAACTACCATTAGATGTTAAACGGCAAAAACCGAAAAGCCAAAAAGCCGAAAAGTGGGTTGTCGACACCATACGAGTGTGTGGCCACCCGTGTGGTAGGCCGTGTAACGAAACATGGCCGAGTGGTCGATGAGACGGCCATGAGCGTTGTCATGGGCCGGAATGATATTGGGTCATTTTGGGCCGACCTAGGCCATGTAGGCCCAATGGGACTGTGGGCCCTCTTGGGAAAATCACACAAAAGTGTGGCAAATGTTGGGACAGGCTGTGTGAACCACACGGCTAGGGCCATTTCTAGGTTATGTGGGCCACATGGGCCCGCAATATGGGCTGTGGGCCCGTTATCACCGATTGACTGTTAAGGTTGCACCGGTCACCCAAGACGACTCTGGACCTACCGTTGGGCCGATAAGCATATTGGGACCCCTATGTGATGTATGACTGTTTGAGCATACCATTTTTACTGTATATACATTTATATTATGTTGCATTGCATGGGGTGGGATATATGATTTTGGAGGAAGTGTTCTGAAAGGCTATAAGCCTATTACTAGTAGCTCTGCTGCAAATACTGTTTTAGTGTCGCAACCAGTGCTACTTAGTGTGTAGGGATGGGTGGGTCGATTTTATCCCCACATGGTGTGTAGGGTTGGTACGGAGATGGTGTGTAGAGGCTGGATTGGGTAAGATTTTCTGATTGCATACTGTACTGATACTATAATGGGCTTCGGTCCCACTGGTACTGTTTCTGAGATGGGCTCAAGCCTAAACTGCCACTGTTACTGCTATGGGCTAAGCCCTAACTAAAACTGAAAGGGCTTAGGCCCAAATTGTGTTTACTCTGATTGATTGCTATTATGGGATTTCACACACTGAGTTTTCACAAACTCACCCATCTATTAACTGTGCAGGAAATCCTCAGACTTAGACGGATCGAGGTGGCGGAGGACTCAGTGGTGGCCACTCGACTTAGTTAATTTTTAATATTATCATTAAGGTTTATTTTGGGTTTTGCATTATGTAATAAGACCTCTTGGGTTTTTTTTTATTTTGGTATTTTACTCATATTTATTTGTGATTTACAACCGCTAGTAGTAGGAAAAATGCGAGTTTTTAAAAAGTCAAATGTTTTCAAAATCGCCATGGATATGTAACTCGTTTTCAAAGCTTCCGCGAATAACAAACCGTTTTCAAAATTAATAACATTTTATTAAAAGAAACCTTTAAAAAGTACAACCACATTATGAAAGAGCAATAAGACTTTAAATTGGCTTTCCAACCTATACGAAGAGGCTAGTTAAAGAAAGGGTTTTAAAGTGACGAGTCTTAGATTTCAAAAAACACTTTAATGTGACATCGCTAGATTCGGCCATAACGTTTAGGCCGGGTATAGAGTGTTACAATCAAACCATCAAAACCTTACCAAAACATGCATGAAATGACCAATTCAATAGACCAAATTCATTCAACCAGTATGTCATAGAAGGAACCTCAAATACATTCATTCAAATCTTACCTCAACATGTACACATTACCACATTTCAATCATGCACATCAAGTCCAATACCTTTCCAAAACATACCCTATCTTGACCATATTGAAACTAATCCATCACATACCAAATTGGTCATTTAAACATGCATCAAATCATTGTCACAATAACACATACTAATAAAACATCAACAATACCAAGATGACACAAACCAAGCAACATCACATAGTGCCAATGTAATAGACCATTTTTAGTCAAACCAAAACCGTGGTTTTAGGACCACTAATTCGAGGTTGAAATATTTATTTTATTATTATTTTAGTGTTTACAGCATGTTAATTAAGTCATATGAAAAATTTCGTTATGAAATTAAATCGTTTGAATATTTAATTTGATATAAAGGACTAAATTACAAAAGGTGCAAAATTAGAGTTCTATAAGCTAAAGGGATTTAATAGCTATAAAATTAAATTATTGGAGGGTTAATGTTTAAATTAAACCATTAATAGCATGATTATGGATATTAAACATATGATTTTAAAGGTTAATTTATAAGGTTAATTAAGTAAATTGGTAAATAAGTTAAGTAAAAATAATAAAAACAAAACATCATCTTTTTGGTTCATCTTCATAACTAAATACAAAGGAAAAATAGGGTTTGGGAGCTTGGAAATTTTTGCTAGAAGAATCCTTGCATGTAAGTAATTTTTGACTTGGTTTTTAATGATTTCTGTGTTTTTGGAGTCGTTGTAGCTTAATCTAGCTAGCCCAGGGACTAATTTGTGAAACTATTAAAAAGTATAAGGTTTTACCATTGATGAATGTGCATGTATTTTAATGTTTGATGGTAGAAAATGGATGGTTGTTGTTAGATAAACAACATTTATTAAGTGATTTTGGTTGAAATTGCAAATTAAAGATTAAATTGAGAAATGTGATAAATTATGTAGTAAATGTGTGAAATAATGAAATGTGTGGGCTTCTATGAGCATAGATGAAATTCGACTAGCATGGGTGTGGACTCAATTGCATGAATTTGCATTTTTATGAGCTAGGGACTAAATTGTAAATATGTTAAAATATAAGGGGTAAAAGTGTAAAATTATCATAATATGAATTTTGGATTAAATTGAACAGAATGTATTTTGAATGAGTTAAATTTAATTATATATAGATCATAAAAGCAACGTTCGAATTTAGATCGGGAGAAAAACAAAATAGTGGATTGATGCTCGATTTTCTCCGTATAAATTTGAGGTAAGTTCGTGTGTTAATAAGTATTAATGTAATTGTGCTTTAAATGCTTTATAATTGCATTATTGATGAATACGACATTATGAAAATGTTCGACGAAGATTTAGAAATGTGTGAAACCCCGGTTGAACCTTAGGAATAGATAGGATACAAACGACATGTCATTAGGGGTTATTGTCTTTTGGGTGCTGGTCCATACGTTCTACCGGTGGCTGAGTTTTCTGGCATGTGTTGCGGTTACTCATCAACTTGTGTGAGTAGTGCCGTGTAGCTACATTTTGATAGTTAGCTCGTGTGAGCAGACCCGATGATAGCTCGAGATGAGCATTTACATATGACATATGAGATTGAGATGGTTTTGATAATGTATTGGCACTTAGGGTGTGAGATTCCCAAGTATCCAATATTATTCCAAATGGTTCAACGGGTATATCGATGGTATGAAAGAATAAGTGATTGATACGTATCATAATAGGTATGTATGTGAATCATAGAAGCTTTGAGTCTATGAAGCTTGTGAATTTCATATCTAACCTTGTGAATGAATATGTGATAGGTTTGTGGATCAATATGAGTTATATTATTATATGTTTGATTACTTAAATTGTGTTCATATGGTAAGTTGAGTTTATTGCTTTACAAACTGATACGGCCACGACCTGAGACCCTCCTAGAGTTGGCATGGAACCTTGGGAAATTCCATTGGGGTTTATCAAGAGTTCATGGAAAAGCAAGCCAAGCAACCCCCACAACCTGATTCGAGCTAATCTAGCTCGAACCTACCTTATTGAGTTCAATTTCCAGCTCATTTTTAACTTACTGTTATTACATTTTTGGAATAAGCTTTTAATTTAGTTTTAGTTAAATTAGTTTATTTAGCTCAAATAATTAAAGTTGCGTTTTAAATGTTTCATAATCTGGATATTTTAATTAAAGTTTAATGTGTCATAGTTTAATACATATTTAACAGTTGTTTAATAGTTATTTAAATGTGTCTAAGTTTGAGAAAAATTAAATTCATATTTCAATTAATTTTGTCCAGCCGAATTTAATTTGTCTTGGCCTAATTAACTAGCTGAATTTATTTGTTTCAAGTACATGCATGGACGACAAAAAGATAGTGTGTAACACCCCTAACTCATATCCGTCGCCGAAATGGGGTTATAGGTATTACCAAACGAGACACAACTTTCGAACAATTCATGGATACACAAAAGAATTATTCATTTTAATTCACCACATATGAATGTATACTAATTTAAACCAAAACATCTCAGGTTACACGTAAATTAATAAACATTCAATCATAAATTTGTATCAACTAGCCAGATATAAGTATATGAATTAAACAACTTATTACTCTTTATTCAAGACTAAATATACATGCAACCTTTTTATAAATTTTAACTAAACCAAACTTATTTATTTGCTATTCCATTAATACACACAAAATGTCATATAACATATACTTAATAATTAAAGTACAATAATAAAACCACATACTAAACTTGCATCAAAACATCTTATTTAATAAAAGCATAAATTACTATTCATATGGTCAATTTCTAAAGCTTTAGCCGAATATTAAACATAATAAATAGTTACACTTTATTTAATGTCTACTTCCATATTACTCTATTATTATACATGCATGAAACATTTCAAAGAACTAAACCAAATAATCAAACATATTATTTTGCCTTTCGCACTAACACATCAATTATATATATATAGGTACAATACATAATAACTATTCCTCCAACATTTTTAGCATACCAAAACCAAATTTTAACATGCTATTTTCACTTATCAAACAAATTAATAAAAGTCATATTCAAAACTGATTCAATAATCACATATTCGGCTAAATATATAAATATATACCCATATAGCCAAAACAATCCAACTTTACATTAAATACATGTCACCCTAATTATCTAACATACACTGAAAGTTAATTCACATATTTACCGAATCAAAACATGGTCGTTTCACAAGCTTTCCATTACATCTAAAATCATATTTACAACCAATAATTAAAGACATACAAATATTATTCATACCTACTTCATAACATAACCGAATAACAATATTTCAAATCATAGCCATTTATCTAATACATATCACTTATATAACATGCAAGTTATTCAATAAAAACATCCAACCACAATTTCATATCAAACCAAATAACCAAATTCACAATATGGCAAAGTCATCTTATAGCTTATCAAAACATGTATCACATTTCACACAATAATCCAATTCAATCTTAATAGTCAAATACATCCATCCATGATATCATCCATATTTCAAGCATATCTTATATCATTAAAATACATATTACCTTTGGACATGATCAAGCTAAAACCAATCATTAGGCATATTACTCAACCATATATCTAACTATAATTTCACCTATATGCCATAACTGAATATACTTTAATACTACATCACATAATAGCACATAACATATTTATCTATGTATCAACCATAGCCAAATCACGAAAGCCACAATCAAACATAACCATAATTCAATCAAACCTTGAAATCGAACTTAACAAATAAACAAGCCATTTTCGCATAGCTTATATATGTACACATACCAACATCATCATAACCAAATATAATCTAGCCTATACATGCCATAGGTTCAAAATTCAACTTATAAAGTACCAAAAACAGTCGATAGTGTGATAAGCTTCTCTGACGATCCCCAAGCTCGTAACTAGATTCCAAAATCTATAAAACAAAGATAAACATACACACAATAAGCTATCATAGCGTAGTAAGTCATAAGCAAATAACAACTCAAAGATATTATCAACTCATTTTAACCAAACGAAATTATACTATAATAATCACATTTAACCTCAAGCTTAACATTTCATATACAACATATGCTTTCATAAATAAACCTTATCTTAACCGAATGTACATATATATATATTCAAAGTATCATTCAATTTCAAAGACATAATATCATTATATAACCGAATGTATAAAGACTCATATACATATACTCATAAATCAACTTTAACATCACATAGTTAAACATAGCATATGGCTAAATATACCACACAAATGCACATATATTTTCATTATTATCATATATAGAATTTGCATTACATATCAAATAACAAACTTACTTTATTTTCAAATAGGTAATCAAATAACTCATACCTGATCGTTTTAGCTCATTTTACACATTTGGTCACGACTTATCATTGCCCGTTGAACCATTCGAAATTGAATAGGATAATCGGATAATCACACATATCCTACAATGCCAACGTCCCAGACGTGGTCTTACATGTAATCACATATATCGGAATCACATATCGATTCCAACGTATTAAACGTGGTCTTACTCATACATATATATCGATGCCATGGTCTTACTCGCACATCACATATCGAAATCCTATTTCATGACATATTTATCCTATCTATTCCTGAGGCTCATACGGGGCTTTCGGATGTCGTAACTTGATCGAATCGAACTCGTAACCATTGTTCTCAAACATATATCATTTTGATACATTCTGAATCAATTATAATAATTTAATTCAGCATTTATAATATACATATATTGAAATTTACAACATCTATTTGCCTATAAACTTACCTCGGACAACGATAATCGCAACAGGACGACTAATCGATAATTTTGGTTTTCTCCCGATCCAAATTCGATTTCTTTGGCACTTGATCTAAACATATTCAAATTAAATCATTCAAACATAATTTCATTCAATTTAGTCCAACAACACATAAATAGGCAAATTACTATTTTACCCCTGACATTTTACACTTTTTATAATTTAGTCCAAATTGCACAAAACACAAAACATGCAAAATTTGAATACACTGTGCGTAGGCTGAATGTTCCTTATATTCATACAAGCCCATACATTTCATTTATTTCACATTTTAGTCCTTCAATTTATTATTTTTGCAATTTAGCCCTAATTACTCAAAATCATCAAAACTTCAAATAGAAAACATGTTAATCTATCACATACCTTTTATTTTCTAGCATCAAACAACAAAAATCACTAGCTTTCAACAATGGAAAAATACAAAATCACCATCAAATTAAAAAATTGAAACATGGGCTTAATAGATAACATAGAACGGTCTGAAAAACATAAAAATTATCAAAAACAGAACAAAAACTAACCTTGAATCAAGCTTCCAAAGTGCCGAATGTTCAAAAGC
Organism: Gossypium anomalum; assembly: GCA_025698475.1. NCBI lineage: Eukaryota > Viridiplantae > Streptophyta > Magnoliopsida > Malvales > Malvaceae > Gossypium > Gossypium anomalum. The sequence continues at coordinate 34,078,534 of CM046959.1, read as the reverse complement.
TTTTAACCTCTTTTTCTTTCTTAAGATTCGGCCAAGAACATGAACAAAATGCATGTCTTTTAATTATATTTTAATTATAATACTTATTATTTCATAATTTACTATAATAACCTTTATAAATTAATATAACAACTTAATATTGATTGTCTACTTTCGTCCATCCCATTATCAATTGGCTTAATTTCATTTTAAGGCCTCCATATTAAAAGAACAACAACAATTCGGCACTTACACAATCAGTTAGTCACTTTTACATTTTACGCGATTAAGTCCTTTTTATTAAATCGAGTACACAAACGATAAAATTTTCACACGAAATTTTCACACATATTGTAACACCCCTAACCCGTAATCGTCACCGGAATAGGTCAGACTTGTCATTCAATTTAGAACAATTACATATCAGATATCATCTCATAACTATAGAAGTCATTCATTATGAACTTAAAATCGAGCATACAGTACTTAAAACATGCATTTGGGACCCACTCGATAACATATAAAAGCTTCAGAAACTTAGAAAATATTCAACGTATAAAAGGTCACACGCTCGTGTGAGCCACACGGCCTTAGACACGCTCGTGTGTCTAAGCCGTGTCAAAATAGGGCATACATATTGACTTATCCGCACGCCCACAAGACACGCCCGTGTGCCAGGCCGTGTGAAAATTAAGGAGGCTACTGACTTGGCCACACGGCCGACCACACGCCCGTGTGCCACACACGACCATCAGACACGCCCGTGTGTCTAGGCCATGTCAAAGCTGGAGGGTATACTAACCTTAATTGTAGGGTACCCCAGGGGACACATAGCCGTGTAACATGGCTGTGTGTCGCACATGGCTGAGACACATGCCCGTGTTTCTGCCTGTGTGGACAAAAATAGGCCATTTGAATAGCCAAATTTGCCACACTAAAACACAAACAAATACAATCAAATTTGACCCCATATGAAGAATTTAATTTGTAGCCAAATGAACCAAATCAATGTAACACCCTTTACCCGTATCTAAGGCCGGAACAGAGTACGAGGCATTACCAGACTTAACAATACACATAGATGAAAACCGGGCCATAAAATTTCATTTAATTCAAAACTTTTCGAACATATGCATAACAAACAAAGTTAACTATAACATTACATCAAAAGATAGGACATAGCACGATTAATTAAACTTATAAACCATAATGGATAAGGACCACATCTCATAATCATATATGATAACTCAATGCAGACTGATACGTATGGTCAAAATCATAATAAAAATACATATCACAAACCAACTTCCTATACATGCCACTCACTTGATATTTCTAATATTTGAATTAATTCTCCCAAAAATGATAGTTTGATAGTGTGATTTTGCCTCGACGATCTCTAACCCCTGAGTGACTCTGCCAATACTAAAGAAATGGAGAGGATGGGTAAGCTTTACGCTTAGTAAGTTCATATGAAAATAATAAGCAATTACTACTATGCTTTTCAAGATAAAACAGTATAATTGTACAATTACACATATTCAGGTTGAGGTGTGTTATCTAGTTATAGTTACTAAATCATTCATATCTGGAGCTACAAAACTCCAAATTTATTTTCGTTAATTTTCCTTGAAACTAGATTCATATATCTTTCTCCCATAAAATTTCCAGAATTTTTGGTTTAGCCAATTAGTACAGTTTATTAGTTAAAGTCTCCCCTATTTCAAAGTACGACTACTCTGACCTCTGTGCACTACAAACCAAGTCCCTGTACAGAATTCCAACGACCATGCCGTTTCTTTCCCTTAAAAATAGACTCAATAAGGATTCCATTCATGTAAAATATGACTCTTAATAATTTTTTTACAATTTATGGTGAATTTCTAAAGTCAGAATAGGGGATCTCGAATTCATTCAGACCCTATTTCACAAGAATTCAAATATCACACAATATAGATTTCTTTTGCTTCCCCTGTTTCTTTCATGTGAAAATAGACTCATTAAGCTTTATTTTCATATATCATTTGCATTTTTATTAAACTTCCACAATTTTTAGTGAATTTTCAAAGTCACGTTACTGCTGCTGTCCAAAACAATTTTATTGGTAATTCACTCTTCCACACTTTCTTTGTATTAACCTCATTTTAACATACATAGCACAAATCATTTTCACCACATTTCATACATCACAAGTATAGGCCCATGATTACAAGGTCACCATAAAATCATCCTCATGTATAACTTACTTGTTTATAACCTTAACACATCCCGGTCACTTAATGAACACATCATTCACATAAGCAAATTCCTGCACTTATTCGTCACAAAACTCACAAAGCAGTACATAGTAGGTCTCCCGTTGAACACTTCGGATCAATCCTCGATACTTGGTAGTTTCAAAACATAGCTCCACCCATCATAAAGTTCGGCTCTCTTGTACACATGGTGAACACTTAGTATCACCCATGTGACCTAGCCAGTTTATCTCGTAGCTCTCTTGTCTACATGGTGTCCTTCACCTGGAACCACGCATGCGACCTAGCTACATAGATCCCGTAGCTCTCTTGTCTACATGTTGTACACATAGTATCACCCATGCGACCTAGCTACATCATAATATCTCGTAGCTCTCTTGTACACATGATGTGCACTCAGCACTGTACATGTGACTTAGCTACATACCATCTATATCATCCAATCTTTCTGAAGGTTCAACCGGGATTTCTCTCTTTTCCAACAATTTCACCAATCAAGTAATTATCAACAAACATATTTCCAATATTATTATAAAATATCATAATACAAGTAAAATTGATATATTACTTACATCTCATTTAATATCAAGGCAATAACATTTAATTTAACATAATTCAATTAATTCACTAAATTTAACATAATATCCATAATCTTAGAAATTACATTTATGTATGATAATTCAATGCACTTCATGCACTATAGACATATTTTTAAATCAATTCATAAACTTAGCACCATAACATTTAATTTAACATAATTCAATTAATTCACTAAATTTAACTTTCAAATATAAATTACAACATTATTGCAGTATTATTATCATACCAACTTACCTCGATCCAGAAACGGCAATTTACTATTTTAGTCCATAACCTTGTATTTTCCCAATTTAAGCCCGAATCTCAATTTCCTTCATCTATAATATCACATTTAGCCTAATAATTAGCCACATTGTTCATAAGGCTCCAAAAATCATATTTTTACAAATTTTCATTTTGACCCCTAAACTTTTGCATATTTGCACTTTTCCCCAAGGTTCTGAAATTAAACTTCATCCTATTTTCTTATGTTTTATGACATGTTGATCATTTTTCCCTTCTATGGCAACATCAAATTCTCACTCTAACATGTACTTATGACTATTAGGTATTTTTACCGATTAAGCCCTTTTACTCGTTTTCACTTAAAACTGAGTAGCACAAGTTGTTTAACATAATTTAAAACTTCATATTCTATCATAAAACACCAAAATACACAAATTTCACCTATGGGTATTTTTCCAAATACAAACCCTAGGTTGAATTATTGCTAGCATAAGCTTTATCAAGTTTCCAGGATTCCAAAAACATAAAGAACTTGAAAAACGGGGTTAGAACGGACTTACTATTGAGCTTGGAAAGCTTGAAAACCCTAGCAATGGCTTCCCCCATGCTAATTTCAGCCTCCATGAAAAAGATGAGTCAATTTTGGCTTTATTTTCCCTTTTTATTTCTGTTAATTACCAAATGACAAATGCCCTTACTACTAAACTTTCCAAAAATTCCATCCATGTCCAATTTTTGTCCATAGACTTAGAAATTGGTCAAATTTCTATTTAAGACCTCCTAATTAATATTCCAAAGCAATTTCATACTAAAAACTTCTAGAATGCAAGTTCTGAAATTATTCGATTTAGTCCCTAATTTCAATTTAAGCACTTTATTCATAAAATTTCTTCATGAAATTTTCACACAATCATGCAATCATGTCATAGACCTCAAAATAATCATAAAATAATTATTTCTATCTTATATTTGTGGTCATGAAACCACTATTTCGATTAGGCCCTTATTCGGGATATTACAATCAATACACAAATAAAGCTATATCCAAACTTACCATTCACATGTTCATGCATTTATATAACATCATATACAATTCATCCATTTAACCTCCTAAATCAAGACTACATTTGTATAATCTCATTCATTCATTATCATACTAAAACACACCATGATCAAACACATATATATAACCAAAACACAGTAACAATTAAGCCAAATCACGTGGCTTAACTTATATACAATTTTTACTCAAAACATAGTTAAAACATAACTTATGCTATCAAACTAGCCTATACATGCCATCTTCACAAAGGTTCATAAGTTCAAAATACCAAACGAAAATTTTGATAGTGTGACGTGCAACCCCGACTTGTCTAGAACGAGCAAGCTGATTAACCTTTATAAGACATAGAAACAGGAACAAAGTAAGCTTCTAGGCTTAGTAAGCTCATACAATTTAGACTTAAACTTACCATTTAAAGAAATAAAATGCAATAATAACAAGCCAACAATTCAATATAAATCCATCACCTAAATACACATAATCATCACATGTTAGTCATTCAACTAATACATAAACCATATCTTGTTCATATAACTATTTAGGCTCGTTGAATCTATAAGAACTTCAAAGGATAATCGAGTAAACAATGTCAATAATCCGTCAATTCATCATTATACATGCGCTTTCGAGACATGGCCAGTAAGCTCATCATAAGCTGAAAACGGGAAGCTCTATTGAGCTGAACGAGAAGCTCTTACGAGATATGGTGAGTTTGTAACAAATGCAGAAGCTTGGCCATTTCGGTAATTACCGTAACATGTCACTCGTATCCAATGATTTCTTATAGTTCAACTAAAGCTCGTAACACATTCGATATATCATAAGTAATTAAATTATAAACATTCAATTCAACCATTGCAAGTATAGTATAGTTCGATTCTAATTATATGAACTTACCTTGGGTTTCTTGGATGAAAACTAGTGTTTACTCGTCTACTTTTCGTTTCCCCTGATCTAATTCTGGTATTCGCTTATCTTGATCTTAATTGAAGATTCAAGCTTGGCCGAATGAAAATCTAATTTTCCTATTCTTTTCTTCTCAATTTTTGGCAATGAAGATGATGGAAATGAAAATTTTAGTTTTTGTTTTATTATTATTAACCTTAATAACTAAATTACTAATATAACGTTATAATTAAACTTAACATAATATGAAATTCATGGGCATAAATGTCCACTAACTTAAATTAAGGTCAAATAACATTATAAGGACTTCCATATTAATAAACCATAGCTATTTAATACCTTTAAACAATAGATGTAACACCCCTCGCTCGTATCTGACGCCAGGACAGGGTTCGTGGTGTTACCTGACTTAAACTCAACCAATCACTCAAAATCTTGGGCGTAAAATTTCAATAAACTTAAAACTTTTCATTTCAAAGGCATATTGTTCCTTTTGTGAACTTACGAGTTCTAAAACATGAGTTAGAGATGGTTCGGGATTAAACTGAGAACTTAAGAAAAACTTGGAAGGTTTCATGCTTTAAGGCTCCACACGCTAGTGTGGGTATAGAGCACATGACCGTGTGCTAGGGACACACCCGTGTCCCGAACCCGTGTCCAAAAACCTAGACATCCTGCCAAAACCACACGATTAAGGCACACGCCCGTGTCTTTCACACAGCTGAGACACATGGTCATGTCTCTTGCCCGTGTACTAGTACCATGCATACTGACTTTAAAACACGGCCAGGACACACGCTCGTATGGCCTGCTCGTGTACTAAAATAACTTTAAATTTCAAGTGCAAGGGATGCACGGCCATAGCACACACCCATGGGAGTGAGCTATGTGTCACACACGACCTAGACGCACGCCCATGTATCTTGCTCGTACGGACAAAACAAGGCCATTCTTACAAGCCATCTTGTCACCCATTTACACAACCTGCACAAGAGCATTTCAATATACTAATTTCACCACAATAGACATCAATTCATCCATAGAAAGAACATTATATGCATTTACCAAAATGAATATTAGCCATTATTCTAGGCTTAATACAAAATGAAGGGCTTTTGACTTGAGCCAAAATACATAACCAATTTCTCATTAAATCAATCACCCTAGTCTAGCCATATACATGCCATACTCAAAAGAAGATTTATACTATACCAAGTGCTTCAATTAATAGTGTGATCAATATCTCCGACTCTAAAAGATCCTTGAGCTAATTAAGCGGCATTGAAAGAAAAGGTAAAGGAAAGAGAGTAAGCATAAAGCTTAGTAAGTTGTGTATAAATAAATATACCACAACAAATTCACCATTAGTTATCATGTTCATAGCTCAAGGGTAAACATAAACTTGACTTACTCATTACCGTCTACTCGAGCCACATTTTCTAAATTAAGCTTATTACTCAAGCATATCAGATAGGTACCTATACCACTCACAACGCTATTACACTTTCCTTGTTAAATCACTTCCTTAACTTTTAAAGTTGAACCTTTCGGAATACCACCGGATACTCTATGAGCCTTCAACATGGGGTAAGTTGCCGTTGCCATGTCTTAGACATGGTCTTACACTAGGTCTCGTGTGTACGTGCTGATGCATGTCCCAGACATGTCTAACACTAGCACAAATCTTAGCCGATGCATGTCCTAGACATGTCTTACACTGGCTGTTATTGTTGAGGCCGATGCATGTCCCAGACATGTCTTACACTAGCACTCATTTCTATTCCGATGTCATGTCCCAGACATGGTCTTACACTGGCTCTCATAATGTGGTTGATGCATGTCCCAGACATGTCTCACACTAGCACACAAGTCACCCCATATGTCTTGGCATGAATATCCTGTAACACCCCTAACCCGGCCTAGACGTTACGACCGGATCCAGTGCGCCACATCAAAGCGTTCAAAACATTTGTGTATTGCTTAGTTTAAAAAACTTACTTGGTGTTTTAAAAGATACTTTCAAGATAGGTTAAAGTGACTGGAAGTTGTGCACTAGGTAGGAAACCGGAGAAGAGGAGGTGAGTCCGTCGGACTGCTAAAATACCAAGCTCCCTTCAGATCCAATCCTAGACATGCACACTGCCATTGCCACACTTTAACGTCGTGTATATTTTTAGGAAAACAATTTGATTAAGTCTGTTTAAGAAAAAGTGACTAACTTTGGAAAGCATTTTCATAGCAGAAGTCTTGCTTGTAGTCGTGATATTTTGAAACCAATTATTATTTTTGAAATCGTGCCCTAAAGCTAATCAATTCGATGGTTAAAGTAAACTATATCTATCATAATAAAATATAGATCAAACCATAAAAATAATAAAGCGGGCTTATTATAAGTAAAAACCCAAAACCTCAAATGCAAAATAAAATGAAGTCCAGTTAATTAGAAAAAAAACCAAGTTTGCAGAAACATGTGGCCACTCCGAATCCCTCACAGCTCCAAGCCCACTATAGTTGGGGATTACCTGCGTGGATGAAAACAAAGGGGTGAGTTTTGGGAAACTCAGAGTGTAAATTAACCCAACCATAGCCTAAATCAGTTCAAACCACAGAAACAGAACATGCTGGCCTTAGTCCAGAACAGAATTCAGAATAAAGCCCATAGGCCCATGACAGATCAGAACAGATATTACATGTTTATGCAAAAACCCAACCCATATCCAACCATAAGCACCCTCATACTAGCCTTTCGCCATGTGGGGAGACTACTCGACCCACCCAACCACTACACGCCACAAAAATATACAGCATGGCTGCCAGAACAGATAATGTGACAGAGTCACCAGAAACAGATAATCATGGCAGAGCCACCAGAACAAATATATGTGGCAGAGCCACCAGATCAGATAATTTGTGGCATAGCCACCAGGACGCTTCCTCCATAATATAACCCATGTCCCCATGCAACAGATATTCATTCATGGCATATATCATACAGATTTAAATCATCATGCTTTTCAGACAAAATTAACCCTAGGGGTATAAAGGTCATTTTACACCTAGGGGTATCATAGTAATTTTCCATACAAAGGGGTATCCTAGTAATTTAGCTATTTTAGGGTTTGCATGCATATTTCTACCATTTATGTCCAATCAGAAACACTTACCGCGCATACTTACCGAATTGGCCCGTTGGCCCATTACCCGATTTTTGGCCCATTAAGCCCAAAATATCAATAATGCACAAAATCGCGCATACTGCAGTTTTATCACTTCAAATTACCAAAATTGTTAACCCATTTATCTTATGAGCGTTCACACACTCAGAAGTTCCCAAAATACTGGCTTTTCGGCTTTTGCCGATCTAGTCTATGATAGGGTGTCAATTACACACCTGTTTTATGACGATTCGTAGACGACATCCACGCACGAACTGCCTACAATTGTATTACTACCACGTTAATCTATCTATCAAAAACAAACGATGTAATAACCCCTTACCATAATCAGCCAATAACACCTTAGGCACTAGCAAACCTACCTTTGCCGAAATTAGCGACTAGATTTAGATCTAGTTGTTCCACTTGTCCAAGCCCTTGATCAGCAGCTTCTAAATCACACTATTATCAAAATTGAATAGTTGTCACAACCCCTTAGGGCTACAAGTCCAAATCGACAGCCTCCCTAACTTTTAGGGATTTCGGCTTTTCCTAAAATACGAAATATAGGTTGGGTTGAAAAGACTTACCACCGGTTCCTTCGATCAATGATTCCAATGAGTTTTTACTCGATTCTGATGTAGATCTAAGCCTTTAAATGATAACAAAAGTCAAGCCTTCAGTGATTTTTAGAATTCGGCTATGTCCCTATGGCTATGCGTTTTTGGCTTTTTGTAACAGTGAAGAAAAGATAAAGATTTGTATTGGCTTTGTTGATAGACACTTAGGGTTTAGAGAACTAAAGAATCGGCCAAAGATGATGAAAAGAAGAGGATTGACTAGGAGAAATCAGCACAGAAGAAAGTATAGCTTTCGGGATTTCAGCTTTTTATGGCAAATGGCTTTAGGCTTAAAAATAATGGAAGGAAAGTGATGTTGAGTAGAGTGATAGGAGTATTCGGCTATGGAGGGAAAGAAGAAGAAAAGAATAGCAAATGGAGAGAAAAAGAAAAGAAAAAGAGAGGGGAAGGATGATCAGAAAATGGCTCACTTACCCCTTAATGTCGAATTTATACTAGCATTAACCCTAGCCGAAACATGCCCACCTAAAGCTCCCCTTGGCTGGCCAGCTCTTGCCCCTCAAGAGTCCACCATTCGGCCAACTCTGCTCTCCCTAATCAGCTCCTAAATCCTCTCCCTTATCCCCTCCTTACTCAATCTCCTGAGCAACTCAAACTCCTCCTGACAGACTTTTACTTCAGTTCCATTACCTCCCTTTTCTGTACATAAAAATTAATTCCTTTATTTTCCTGTCATTGTGACTTGAACCTTAGTTCTTCCTAGCACCCACACACCACTTCTAAAGCTCCTTAGTGGCGTCACTTAGCCAACTCACCATAGGCTTCCTTGTGTTCTATTTTACCCAATTAATACTTAAAAGCCTAGTTAACCAGAACCCCACTTTCTTATGGATTTAAAATTAATTAAAATTATCGGGTTTTATTCTAAGATTGGCCTTCTAGAGGCCCACTAACATACTTATACCTACGCCAAGCAAACAGAACACAAAAATTTAATTTCACCAAGATTCACAGAATTCCTAAAAATTGGGGCGTTACATATCTAGTTGGGTTCCTAGGGTCTCAACGGGGTCTTTCTATTATCTCAATTAATTACTAAGCATTCCCAATTCACAATTTAGCAATTCATACAATATCAATTCAATGACAATGCGAATACACATATTAACAAACATTGTTATATTATTTACATACAACTTACCTCAGATTACAAAACGTACTCGACTAGTCGGTTTAGTCGGTTTGGTTGGCTTTCCCCTGGTCTAGGTTAGGATTCAGTAAATCTTGATCTATAATAGCCAAATGCACTCATTTAGTCATTGGACACAAATAGGCAAAATCTAAAATTTACATCTTAGGTAAAATGTCCGTTTTGCCCCTAGACCTTGGCAAAATGACCATTTTGCCCGTATGCTCGAAAATCAATTTTTATCGAATTTCTTCGCATCTCAAGCCTAAAAAAACCATTTTTACTCTTATAAAAACTTTAAATTCTCACTATTTCACATATTTATCAACTATTTTACAACTTATGCAAAATAGCCCCTTTAAGAGTTTTCCATGAAAACTATTTCACTAAAGTTGTTCATTATACAACCCTAACTCATTTTCATCCATAAAAACTCAATAAACATCACAAATCCTTTCATGGTAACACCATAAACTTTCAATCATAATGCAAAATAAACCCCTCATTTGAAAGCTTATGCTTCAAGGGTCTCAAAAATGTAAAAAATCATTAAAAGAAACTATCAAAATCACTTACTTAAGAGGGCTCAAAGTTGCTGAAATTTTTGAAGCTTTCAAAACCCTACAATGGTTGATATTTTTCGGCTAAGAAGGGAGAAAATATGATAGCTTTTTCTTCTTTTTCTTTTTTCTTTTTATCAAAAATGCAACTAGTCAAAATTGATGACCTAAGCTTCACCTAATTTTGACCTTCTCACCAATTTGTCTCCCCATGGCCGGCCAAGCCCTTTCTAGGGGTCTAATTGCCCTTTAAAAGCCCTTTATTTTAATTCTCTAGCTATTTAACACATTTGGGTACTAAAATGCATCTTTTGCCTTTTATACGATTTAATCCTTTTTCAAATCGGGCTCATAAACATCAAAATTGACCCAGTAAATTTTTCATACACTAATATAATCATGTCATGACTCCATAATAATAATAAATTAAATTTTCTAACTTTAGTTTTGTGGTCCCGTGACCACTGTTCTGACTAGGCCCTAAATCGGGCTATTACATTTCTCCTCCCTTAGGGATTTTTGTCCCCGAAAATCTTACCTGTGAATAAGTTCGGATACTGCTCTCTCAGAGACTCCTCAGGTTCCTATGTGGCTTCCTCAACTCCTTGTCTATGCCATAAAACCTTCAAAAGTGGTATATTCTTATTTCTTAACTGTTTGACCTCTCGAGCTAAGATCTTGACCGGCTCCTCACCATAAGTCATATTCGGAAGAATCTCAACTTCAGTTTGCGCAATTATATGCGAAGGGCCTGATCTGTACCGATGTAACATAGACACATGAAATACATTATGAATCTTTTCTAACTCCGGTGGCAAATCCAATCGGTAGGCAACAGGCCATACTTCTTCTGTAACTTCATAAGGTCCTATGAATCGAGGACTTAACTTGCCCCTTTTTCTAAATCTAAGGACTTTCCTCCACAGGGAAACTTTCAAAAATACTTTATCACCAACTTTAAACTTAATTTCCTTTCGTCTCAAATCTGCGTAGGATTTTTGTCTATCCGAAGCTGCTTTCAGGCAGTCACGAATCACCTTAACTTTTTCCTCAGCCTCTTTGACTAAATCAACCCTGTGAATTTGACTCTCTCTCAACTCAGTCTAGTATAAAGGCATTCGACATTTTCGCCCGCACAAGGCCTCATAAGGCGCCATTTTTAGACTCGACTGATAGCTGTTGTTGTAGGCGAATTCAACCAATGGCATGTACTTCTCCCAATTTCCTTGAAATTCGAGAACACAACATCTCAACATGTCCTCTAAAATCTGTATTACTCATTCCGACTGTCCGTCAGTTTGCGGATGAAATGTCGTGCTGAAACTCAACTTGGTTCCCAAAACCTCGTGTAACTTTTTCCAAAACCTCGAGGTAAACCTCGGATCTCTGTTTGACACGATCAACAATGGCACTCCATGAAGTTTTACGATCTCAGAAATATACAAGTCTGCTAATTTCTCGAGGGAAAAATCGGTACATACTGGTACGAAGTGTGCCGACTTAGTTAGTTTGTCGATAATAACCCATACTGCATCTTTCTTTTTCGAGGTTTGTGGCAAATTGGTTACGAAGTCCATGGTGATACGATCCCATTTCCACTCGGGAACTATAATAGGCTGAAGTAAACTCGAAGGCACCTAATGTTCAGCCTTTACTTGTTGACACACTAGACACTTGGAAACGAACTTTGAAATGTCTCTCTTCATACCCAACCACCAATACATTTTCTTAAGGTTGTTGTACATTTTTACACTACCCGGCTGGATGGACAAACAGCCACCATATGCCTCACTCAAAATCTTCTGAATAAGCTCGTCGTTCCTGGGCACACAAATTCTGTCTTTGAACATTATACAACCATCGGTACTAATATGAAAATTTGATTTAGTCCCTAACTCACACTGCATTCTCTTGGCTTGTAATTTCTCATCACCTTTCTGAGCTTCTCGGATTTCATGAAGAAAAATTGGTCTGGCTCTCAATTTTGTTAAGTTCAAACCATCATTAGATATGGTCAACTGAGTGTTCAAGGCTCTCAAGGCAAATAATGACTTCCTACTCAAGGTATCGGTGACTACATTCGCCTTTCCCGGATGGTAGTCGATAATCAATTCATAATCTTTTATTAGATCTAACCATCGTCGTTGCCTCAAATTTAACTCTTGTTGGGTCATCAAATACTTTAGACTCTTGTGATCGGTAAATACTTGGCATCTCTCACCATACAAATGGTGCCGCTAAATCTTCAGTGTGAACACCACAACTGCTAGCTCTAAATTGTGGGTCGGATAGCTTCTCTTGTGTGGTTTTAGCTATCTCGAGGCATAGGCTATAACCTTTCCTTCTTGCATAAGTACACACCCTAAACCATTTAAGGAGGCGTCGCTATAAATCACAAACTCCTTGCTTGACTCTGGTTGCACTAACACTGGGGCCCCCATTAACAAAGTCTTTAATCTTTCAAAACTTTGTTGACACTTTTCCATCCATTCAAACCTGACATCTTTTTGCAGCAGCCTAGTCATCGGGGTAGCTATCATAGAAAATCTATTTACAAACCGTCTGTAGTATCCAGTAAAACCCAAAAAGCTTCGAACCTTTCTTTATATTACTGGGCGGTCTCTATTCCACAATAACAGAGATCTTATTTGGATTACCACGGATTTCATCACCTGACACAATATGTCTTAGAAACCCGACCTCTTTACTCGACCTCTTTAAGCCAAAATTCACTTTTTCTGAACTTGGCGTATAATTGTTTGTCTCTCAAGGTTTGTAACACAGTTCTCAAATTCTCCACGTGCTCACTTTCAGCACGCGGATAAATCAATATGTCATAGATAAAAATGATGACAAATCTATCCAAGTATGGTCGGAAGATACAATTCATCAAACCCATAAATACCGCCAGGGCATTTGTTAATCCAAAAGGCATAACAAGAAACTCGTAATGCCTATATCTCGTCCGAAAAGTAGTCTTCGACACATCTTGTTCTTTGACTCTTAACTGGTAGTAACCCGACCTCAAATCTATTTTAGAGAATACAGTAGCTCCTCTCAATTGATCGAAGAGATCGTCGATCCTCGGTAAGGGATACTTGTTCTTCGCTGTCACTTTGTTAAGCTGTCTATAGTCGATACATAAACTCATTGAACCGTCTTTCTTTTTCACAAAAAGTACTGGAGCACCCCATGGTGAATAGCTCGGTCTAGCAAAACCATTAATTGTTAATTTTTGCAACTGTACTTTCAACTCTTTGAACTCGGTAGGGGACATTACATACGGTGCAACCAAAATTGGCGTCGTGTTAGGAACTAACTCGATACTAAACTCAACTTCTCTCTCTAGAGGTAATCTGGGCAACTCTTTTGGGAAAACATCTATACACTCACAAACCACTGGTACTGACTCAATCTGTGACTCAATCACTTGAGTATTCAGGACAAAAGCTAGATAAGCTTCATACCCTTTTCTCATATATTTTTCAACGATCAAAGATGATATTACCACAGTCGACTCGTCCAAGTCACCTGGTCCAACCCGAAGAACTTTCCCATCTTCACACTTTAACTCAATAATTTTCTCCCTACAGTCCACTACAACACTATGAGAAGTCAACCAACCCATCCCAAGGATTAAATCAAACTCATTAAATGGAAATAACATTAAATCGGCTGGAAAACAATGACCTCTAATTGTTAAAGAACAATTCCTACATACTTGGTCAACTAGTACATGTCTGCCTAAAGGGTTGGATACTTTTATCACGAACTTAGTGGATTCTACTATCATATTTATACGGGGTATCAAATTCTTACAAATATAAGAGTGGGTAGACCCCGGATCAATCAAAGCTATAACAGATATATGATGAATAGAAAAGGTACCCGTAATCAAGTCGGGAGACTCTACTTCCTCGTGGGCACGAATAGCATAAGTTCTTGCAGGCGCTTTGCCCTCGGACCTCACTGCAACATCTTTCGCCATACCCCTACTACTAGTCCCACTCCCGGGGTTCTTCTGCGGTCTACCCCTCAACGGAGTACTGCTTGCCTTCATTGCTTGCTTCCTCCCTCTCTCTCTTCTATCTCAGGGCAATCGCGAATAAAGTGGTCTAGTGACCCACACTTGAAACAGCCCCTCTCGTTTACTCAGAATTCACCTAAGTGGCGTCTCTCACATTACTGACAGTCTTGCCTATTTGGCCTAGTACTACCAACACTAGTGACCGAAGTAGTCTGGGCTTTAGGTGCCATATTCTATTGATTCTTGTTTCTCCTCGAATGCCCCACTAAAGCATTCGATATGGTAATGAACTCTTTTGATTTCTTAGATGAGGGCTGATGTGATTTCCCTATCTATCTCTGCTTTCCCCATCTATCTCTGCTTTAAATCTCGCGATTCAATGGCCGCCTTCCTCTTTTCTTTCACCAACTCTTCTGCTTTACACGCTCTCTCACTGAGCACCACAAATTCTCTTAACTCAAGGATGCCCACAAACACTTGAATATCTTCATTGGGCCATCCTCAAACCTTTTACACATGGTAGCATCAGTGGATACGAATTCTCGTGCATACTTGCTGAGTTTCACGAACTCACGCTCATATTCTGTCACAGTTTTATTACCCTGTTTCAACTCTAAAAATTCCTTCCTTTTCTAGTATATGAACCTTTGGCTAATATACTTCCTTCTGAACTCTTCTCGAAAAAATTCCCAAGTTACTCTTTCTCTCGGTACCACAGACATGAGGGTATTCCACCACTGATAAGCCGAGTCTCGGAGAAGTGACACGACACACTTCACGCACTCTTCAGGCATGCATGACAGTTCATCAAATACCCTCATGGTATTTTCTAGCCAAGACTCCACTCTCTCTGGGCCATCATCTATACTAGCCCGAAATTCCTCTGGCCCTTGTTTCTGGATCTTGTCTACCGAGGCTTCTCTCTTCTGAACATGTCCGCACCTTGCGAAGCCACCGGGGCATACTGAGGAGTCAGAGGAGGTAGGGGAGGTGGAGTGTTTTGGTTCGCACAAACAAACTCCGTATACCAAGCATCCATCATTTGGAGGTAGGCTTCTTTAGCCCCTCCGCTTGGCCCATACTCACGGGCTCACTCTCTACAGGCGCGGTCCTTTCTGCGGGAGCCGGCGCATTACTTTCCACGTCATCCGCCGTGCTTCTATCAGGATCCATTACTATATAAAAACTAATTTATAATTGTCAGGAATCATCACACTATCAATATATATTTATGGCATGTATAGCTAGACTCGTACTCTAGCTAGGTTAGTCCTAGAACCGACTAAACAAACACCTCTTGTTCATATCTGATGCCAGGACAGGGTTCGTGGTGTTTCCTAACTCAAAATCTGGGTAGTAAAATTTCAATCAACTTAAAACTTTTCATTTCAAAGGCATATTGTTCCTTATGTGGACTTAAGAGTTCCAAACCATGCGTTAGAGATGGTTCGGGATTAAACTGAGCACTTAAGAAAAACTTGGAAGGTTTCATGCTTTAAGGCTCCACACATCGGTGTGGGTATAGAGCACATGACAGTGTGCTAGGGACACGCCTGTGTCCCGAACCCGTGTACAAAAACCTTGACATTCTACCAAAACTATACGGTTAAGGCACACGCCGTGTCCTATAACCGTGTCCTTTACACGGCTGAGACACATGGTCGTGTCTCTTGCCCGTGTACTAGTACCATGTATACTAACTTTAAAACACGGCCAAGACACATGCCCATGTGGCTTGCCCGTGTCCTAAAATAACTTTAAATTTTAAGTGCAGGGGATGCATGGCCATAACACACACCCATGGGAGTGAGCCGCATGTCACACATGGCCTAGACACACGCCCGTGTGTCTTGCCCGTGCGAATAAAAGAAGGCCATTCTTACAAGCCATTTTGTCACCCATTTACACAACCTGCACAAGAGCATTTCAATATACTAATTTTACCACAATAGACATCAATTCATCCATAAGAAGAACATTATATGCATTTACCAAAATGAATATTAGCCATTATTCTAGGCTTAATACAAAATGAAGGGCTTTTGACTTGAGCCAAAATACATAACCAATTTCTCGTTAAATCAACCATCCTAGTCTAGCCCTATACATGCCATACAAAAAAAGAAGATTTATACTATACCAAGTGCTTCAATTAATAGTGTGATCGATATCTCCGACTTCAAAGGATCCTTGAGCTAATTAATCGGCACTGAAAGAAAAGGAAAAGGAAAGACAGTAAGCATAAAGCTTAGTAAGTTGCGTATAAATAAACATACCATAACAAATTCACCATTAGTCATCATGTTCATAGCTCAAGGGTAAACATAAAATTGACTTACTCATTAACGTCTACTCGAGTTACATTTTCTAAATTAAGCTCATTACTCAAGCATATCAGATAGGTACCTGTACCACACACAACGTTATTACACTTTCCTTGTTAAATCACTTCCTTAAATTTTAAAGTTGAACCTTTCGAAATACCACCGGATATTCTATGATCCTTCAACATGGGGTAAGTTGTCATTGCCATGTCCCAAACATGGTCTTACACTAGCTCTCATGTGTACATGCTGATGCATGTCCCAGACATGTCTTACACTAGCACAACTCTTAGTTGATGCATATCCCAGACATGTCTTACACTGGCACTCATTTCTATGCCGATGCCATGTCCTAGACATGGTCTTAGACTGGCTCTCATAGTGTGGCTGATGCATGTCCCAGACATGTCTTACACTAGCACACAAGCACCCTAGATGTCTTGGCACGAATATTCAGTTGGTTTCCTAGGGTCTCAACGGGGTCTTTCTATTATCTCAATTAATTACTAAGCATTCCCAGTTCACAATTTAGCAATTCATATTATATCAATTCCACGACAATGTGAATACATGTATTAACAATGTAGTTATATTATTTACATACAACTTACCTCGGATTACAAAACGTACTTGACTAGTTGGTTTAGTCGGTTTGCTTGGCTTTCACCCAGTCTAGGTTAGGATTCGGTATATCTTGATCTATAATAGCAAAATGTGCTCATTTAGTCATTGGACACAAAGAGGAAAGATCTAAAATTTACATCTTAGGTAAAATGACCTTTTTGCCCCTAGACCTTGGCGAAATGACCATTTTGCCCCTATGCTCAAAAATCGATTTTTATCGAATTTCTCCGCATCTCAAACGTAATCGAACCATTTTTACTCTTATAGCAACTTCAAATTCTCACTATTTCACATATTTACCAACTATTTTACAACTTATGCAAAATAGTCCCACTAGGAGTTTTCCATGAAAACTCTTTCACTAAAGTTGTTCATTATACAACCCTAACTCATTTTCTTCCATAAAAACTCAATAAACATCACAAATCCTTTCAAGGCAACACCCTAAAATTTCAATCATATTGCAAAATAGACCCTTTATTTGAAAGCTTATGCTTCTAGGGTCTCAAAAATGCAAAAATCATTAAGAGAAACTATCAAAATCACTTACTTGAGAGGGCTCAAAGTTACTGAAATTTTTGAAGCTTTCAATCCCCTACAATAGTTGATATTTTTGGCTAAGGAGGGAGAAAAGATGATAGCTTTTCCTTTTTTTTTTCTTTTTTATTATTATTAAAATGCAACTAGTCAAAATTGATGACCTAAGCTTCACCTAATTTTGACCTTCTCACCAATTTGTCTCCCCATGGCCGGCCAAGCCCTTTCTAGGGGTCTAATTGCCCTTTAAAAGCCTTCTATTTTAATTATCTAGCTATTTAACCTAATTTTGACCTTCTCACCAATTTGTCTCCCCATGGCTACTAAAATGCGTCTTTTGCCTTTTATGTGATTTAGTCCTTTTTCGTAATCGGGCTCATAAACATCAAAATTAACCAAGTATGTTTTTTATACACTAATATAATCATGTCATGACTCCATAATAATAATAAAATAAATTTTTTAACTTCGATTTTGTGGTCCTGAGACTACTGTTCCGACTAGGCCCTAGATCGGGCTGTTACAATAGAACTCATATTTTATGCTTTATGCGATTTAGTCCTTTTTACTGAATTGAGCATTTAAACAATAAAATTTCTTTACAAAACTTTCACATAATTAATCTATCAGACTGTAAACATTATTAAAATAATAAAATAAATATTTTGACTTTAGATTTGTGGTCCCGAAACCACTATTCTGATTTGACATAAAAATAGGCTATTACACATATAATATATCATGCTGTAGACATAGAAAATAATATTAAAGTATTTTTTTGACTCGAATTTGTGGTCCTGAAACCACCGTTTTGATTAGGGTCTAAATCGAGCTATTACAACTCTTCACCCCTTAGGGATTTTCGTCCCTAAAAATATTACCGGTGAATAGGTTCGGATAACTTTCTTTCATTGTATTCCTCAAGCTCCTACATTGCCTTTTCAACTCCGTGTCTATGCCATAGTACTTTTATTAGCAGAATTTTCTTATTTCGCAACTCTTTAATTTCGTGAGCCAGAATACAAATTAGTTCTTCTTCATATGTCATCTATGAACACAACCATAAATAGATCTAGATACTGTCTAAAGATTCGATTCATCAAATCTATAAAAATAGCAGGTGCATTAGTGAATCCGAAAGGCATAACCGAGAACTCATAGTTTTTGTATCTTGTTTGAAAAGCAGTCTTTGGTACATCAGAGTCTTTAACTCGCAACTGATAATAACCTGATCTCAAATCTATCTTTGAAAACACTGTAGCCCCTTTCAGCTGATCGAACAGGTCGTCAATCCGTGGCAATGAATATTTATTCTTTATAGTCAGCTTATTGATCTGTCTATAATCAATACACATTCTCATAGTTTCGTCAAACTGGTGCACCCCAAGGAGAGAAACTCGGTCACGCAAAACCTCTATCTATCAACTCATCCAACTGAACTCTCAATTCTTTTAATTCAGTAGGTGCCATTCTATACAAAGCTATCGGTATCAGAGTCGTCCTTAGCACTAACTCAATACCAAAATCTACTTTTCAGATAGGTGGTAAACCCGACAATACTTCAGGAAACACATCTGGATACTCGCACACAACTGGTACTGATTTAACCTTTCTTTCGGTCACTTTACTATTGAACACATACGCAAAGTAAGCATCACAACTCTTTCTCATATATTTCTTAGCTAACATCGAAAATATCACTGCCGGTAAACCATTCAGATCATTAAACTCAATCCGATTAATCTTAGCATTTTGGCATCTTAAATCAATAGTCTTTCATTTGTAGTTTACAATAGCATTGTGCAAGGTCAACCAATCCATATTTAGAATTATATCAAACTCATCGAATGAAAATAACATCAAATCAACGAGAAGACATAAAATCGCGAACCATCAACGGACAATTCTTACACATTTTATCAACCAGAATACACCAACCCAAAGGGTTCGATATTATAATCATAAACTCAGCAGACTCTTCAGGAAAAGACTTACTGGATATTAAGGTCTCACATACATAAGAATGAATTAAACTAGGATCAATCAATGCAATTACACTAGTATCATAGAGAGTGATGTACCGGTAATAACATCGGGGGATGAAGCCTCCTCGCGTGCACGAATGGCAATAGCTCTGGAAGGTGCGTCAGCCTCATATCGAATTGCTATGTCTTTAATTCCTCTCTGACTGCTACTTACATGTAACACCCCTTACCCGTTACTGTCGCCAGAACAGGGTACAAGGTATTACTAGAACATAGCACATACCATTAAACAAAAAAAAAAAAAACCGAAATAGAAATATGTCATCCAATTTGATAGTGTATCGTTATAACATATGTCTTGAACAATATTAGCCAACTTTAATGGCTTATACAAAGTAGTTGATCAAATACTGTAACCAATATTTTAAACCTAGGCAATTATGACACGTAACAAAATAATTAAGTCTACTATACATGCCATAATTCAAAATGTTTAGTTCAATACCCTAGAGTATTGATAGTGCGGACAGATCTTCGCGATCCTTAACTCCTGAGCAAGCTGAAGGATACTATAAAACAAAAGAGAGAAAACAAAGTAAGCTTATAGCTTAGTAAGTAAGTAAGTAAATATTAATGAAAGAATCTAATATGTTTATACAACAACTCAAGTATATCTACTTTAATTTCACTATTCACTCCAATTTGATTAAGCTGTCTCTGCTGCATCATGTTCGCTAAATAAATCATAACTCAAGTTACAAAACTCAAAATCCAAATCCGTAAAATTTCTCTGAATCTAGACTCATAAATATTTTTACTAATTTTTTTCTAGAATTTTTGCTTCAGCCAATTAGTACAGTTTATTGGTTAAAGTTTCCCCTGTTACACAGCTCAACTGATCTGACCTCTGTTCACTACGAATTGAATTTCTCCCAGTACACAATTCAATTAACCATAAAATCTGTTTCATTTAAAACTAGACTCAATGAGGAATTTAGGAATATAAACTATATTTCTTAATTTATTTTGTACAAGTTTTAATGATTTTTCAAAGTTGGAACAGGGGACCACGTAGTCATTCTGAGCAAGTCACACACAATTGCAAATATCTCAAAATATAGAATTCCTTTGTTTGCTCTGTTTCTTTTATATGAAAATAGACTCATTAAGATTTAATTCCAAATCTCATTAAACCTCTAGTTAAATCCATTCTATTTTTGGTGATTTTTTCAAAATCACGTCATTGTTACTGTCCAAAACAGATTTAATGCTACTTTCACTCTTTCACCCATTCTTTGCACTAACCTCATTTTAACTTACATATATATATATATATATACTACAAATCATTTTCATCACATTTCATACGTTACAAGTGTAGGTCCGTGACTACAATCTCACTACTAAACCATCCCGTTGAAAAATTCGGATCAACCCTCGATATTTAATGGCTTTAGCCCACAGCTCCACCATCATACTTCATTTAGTTCGGCTTTCTTGTACACATAGTGAACACTTAGTACCACTCATGTGACCTAGCCGATTTGTCTCGTAGCTCTCTTGTCTACATGGTGTCCTTCACTTGGAATCATGCATGCGACCTAGCTACATATATCCCGTAGCTCTCTTGTCTACATGGTGTACACATAGTATCACCCATGCAACCTAGCTACATTCATCTCTTACGTAGCTCTTTTGTCTACATGGGATACATCCCGTATCACACATGTGACCTAGCTACTACATTGTATCTCGTAGCTTTCTTGTACACATGATGTGCACTCAGCATCATACATGTGACCTAGCTACGCTTCCTCTATTTTATTCGATCTCTCCGAATGTTCAACCGGGATCTCTCTCTATTGTTTATTTCCATTCTTCCAATGGTCTATTCATATTTTTAACATCCGCTAATATATTTACATAATAGGCTGAAATATAAGAATGTACATAAAATTAATGTAATATTTACATACAAACTTACCTCGGTGCAAAATGTGGAATTTTTGCAATTTAGTCCAAAGCTTTTTCTTTCCCCCGTTCAAGGTCAATTCCGCGCATTTCTTGATCTATAACAATACATTTAGCTCAGTTAACACTCATACTATTTATTTCAATCCAAAAATAACATTATGGAAAAATTACATTTTTGCCCCCTAACTTTTACAAAATTACAATTTTGCCCCAAGGCTCGGAAATTTAATTTCAGCCCTTATTCCTATGTTTTATGACATGCTGAACATTTTTCTCTTCTACAACAACATCAAATTCTCACTCTAACATATAGTTATGAACAATAAGTATTTTTACCAATTATCTTAGTTTTACTCGTTTTCACTTAAAACCGAGTAGCACAAGTTGTTTAACATAATTTAAAACCTCATATTCTACCATCAAACATCAAAATACATGCCTATCATTCATGGGTAAATTTTTAAACATAAACCCTAACTCGAAATAATAGTAGAAATAGGTAAACAGAAAGCTACAAGGATTTCAAAATGTAAAGAACATTAAAAACGGGGCTTGGAATTACTTAATATGGAGCTTGAAAGTTGAAGAAACCCTAGCTATGGAAGAGAGGAAAATTCGGCAGCAACTAGTGAAGAAGATGACCAATTTTGTGTTATTTTTCCCATTTTATTTCATTTAATATACAAATGACCAAAATGCCCTCCTTACTAAACTTTCAAAATTCCTTCCATGTCCCAAAATTTGTCCATGAACTTAAAATTGGTCAAATTTCCATTTAAGACCTCCTAATTAATATTCCAAAGCAATTTCATACTAAAAACTTCTAGGATGCAAATTTTGCAACTTATTCAATTTAGTCCCTACTTTCAATTTAAGCATTTTAAGCATAGAATTTTATCACGAAATTTTCACACAATCACGTAATCATATCATAAAACCCAAAATAATTATAAAACAATTATTTCTATCTCGGATTTGTGGTCACAATACCACTATTCCGATTAGGCCCTAATTCGGGTTGTCACAATTCTCCCCCTTTAGAGATTTTCATCCAGAAAATCTTACAGGTAAAAAGGTTTGGGTACTGTTTCGTCATAGCTTCCTCAGGTTCCCACGTAGCCTCTTCTATCCCATGTCTGTGCCACAATACTTTCACTAAGGCTATACTTTTATTTCTTAACTGTTTAACTTCTCGAGCCAAAATCTTTATTGGTTCCTCCTCATAGGTCATATCGATCGAATCTCAATTTACGTTGGGGAAACCACATGTGAAGGATCAAAACGATAACGTCTCAACATTGATACATGAAACACGTTATGAATTCTTTCTAACTCTGCCGGTAAAGCCAAGCGATATGCCATCTGGTCCAATTCTCTCGTAATCTCATACGGCCCAATAAAACGCTGGACTCAACTTGCCTTTTCGGCTAAATCTCGAAACCTTTTCCATGGTGACACCTTCAAGAACACTTTATCACCCACTTGAAATTCAATCTCTTTTCTTTTCAAATCTGCATATGACTTTTATCGATCCAAGTAGCTTTCAAACAATCCCGAATTACTTTTACTTTCTCTTGGTTTCTTTAACTAAATCAACTCCGTGAATCTGCTTTCTCACTAAGGTCGGTCCAATATAAAGGAGTCCGAAACTTACGACCATACAAGGCTTCAAATGCGGTGCCATTTGTATACTTGATTGATAATCATATTGTAGGCAAACTCAATCAAAGATAGATATTTCTCCCAACTACCTCCAAATTCTAAAACACAACATCTAAGCATATCTTGAGTACTGGATTACTCTTTCCGATTGACCATCTGTTTGTGGATGAAACGCGGTACTAAAGTTCAATTTTGTACCCAAAGCTTCTTGTAACTTTTTCCAAAATCTCGAGGTAAATCTCGGATCTCTATCTGATATTATAGACATAGGTACTCGTGCAACCTCACAATTTCAGCAATATATAATTCGGCTAACTTATCAAGTGAGTAATCGGTGACGCATCTTTGGTATAAAGTGGGCTGACTTTGTTAATCTATCAACCACTACCCAAACAGCATCCTTCTTTTTAGGAGTCAAAGGCAAACCGGTCACAAAATCCATGGTAATCTTGTCCCATTTCCACTCAGGCACATTACCGGTTGAAGTAGCCTCAAGGCACTTGAAGTTCAAACTTTTACTTGTTGACAAATCAAACACTTGGTTACAAATTCGAAATGTCCCTTTTCATACCGCCACCAATACAACTTCTTTAAATCATTATACATTTTTGTGCTACTGAGGGTGAAGCGATAAGCGACCATTGTGCGCCTCATGTAATATTTTCGAATCAATTTATCATTTTTTGGTACACATATCCTGTCTCGAAACATCAAAGCGATCGTCTGGTCGACTTGAAAATCGAGTCGTAACTCGACTCACATTGAGTTCTCTCTTGGCCCGCAACTCACTATCATTCTTTTGAGCATCACAAATCAATGAAGAAATAACAGTTTAGCTCTCATCATCTCGCTAAGATTGACCCATCATCGGACAACGCTAGCCCCGTATTCATGGCTCTCAAAGTAAAAAGAAATTTTCTCGCTCAAGCGTCGGCAAGAATTACATTTGCTTTTCCCGAATGATAATCAATCACCGGATCATAATCCTTTAATAATTCAAGCCATCTTCACATCGCCGCAGATTCAAATCCTTTTGATTCATCAAATACGTCAAACTTTTATGATCGGTAAAAATTCGGCATTTTTCACCGTACAAATAATGTCGCCAAATCTTCAAGGCAAAAACAATAGCGGCCAATTCCAAATCATGTGTAGGATAGTTCTTCTCATGCGGTTTTAAGCGTCTCGAAGCATAAGCTACCACTTTACCCTCTTGCATCAACACACATCCAAGGCACATCAACGATGCATCACTATAAATTACGAACTCTTTTCTGGTTGAAAATTTGTACCAAAATTGGTGCTTTAGTCAATCGTGCTTTCAACTTTTCAAAACTCACTGACATTTATCGGTCCATTCAAACTTAACATTCTTTTTGCGCAACTTAGTCATAGGAGAGGCAATCATCGAAAATCCTTCAACAAAACGTCTATAATATCGGCTAAGCCTAAAAAGCTTCTAACCTCGGATACATTCTTTGGCGGTCTCCAATCAACGATCGCAGAAATCTTACTTGGATCCACCCGAATACCATCACACGAAACTATATGTCCCAAAAATCCGACTTCACGGAAGCGTAACTCACTTTTACTAAACTTGGCAAACAGTTTCTTTTCTCTCAAGATCGCAATATGGTTCTCAAGTGTTCGGCATGTTGGACTCATCCCGAGAATAAATTAAAATGTCATCTATAAACACTACCACAAACTTATCCAGATATATGGCCGAAAGATCCGATTCATTAAGTCCATAAATATAGCTGGAGCATTTGTTAAGTGAAAGGCATCACAAGAAACTCATAATGTCCATACCTTGTCCTAAAGGCGGTTTTGGCACATCCGACTCTTTAACTCTCAACTGGTAGTAACCGGACCTTAAATCGATCTTTGAAAACTCTGTGGCCCCTTTTAACCGATCGAATAAATCATCAATCCTCGGCAATGGGTATTTGTTCTTTATAGTCACCTTATTAAGCGGTAATCAATGCAAAGTCTCATTGAACCATCCTTCTTCTTTACGAATAATCTTTGGAGCACCCAGGGAGAGAAACTCGGTCTCACAAATCCCTTATCTCTGTTAATTCCGCAACCGAGCCTTCAATTCTTTTAATTGATCGAGCCATTCTATACGGAGCAATCGAGATCGGTGCGATGCGGCAACAAATCAATGGCAAACTCTATCTCTATTCGGAGGCAACCGGTGCAATTTCGTGCGGAAATACATCCGAAACTCACAAACTATCTGCAGATGCGATTCAAGCTTCAATTGAGGCAACTCATTATTCATTACATAAGCGGATAAGCTTCACACCCTTTTCTCATGTATTTACGTGCAGGAGACATGTGCGAAATCACCATAGGCAATTTATTTGATTCATCTGTTTCAACCCACTGAATTTCTCCATTTTCACATTTCAACTCTAATATCTTTTGTTTGCAATCTACCTTAGCATCATACAATGTCAACCGGTCCATTCCCAAGATAACGTCAAACTCACCAAATGGTACATGACATCAAATTGGCGGAAAAATGGTGACCTTGAATCATTAATGGACAATTCTTGCAAACCTTATCAACTAGTACATATTGGCCTAAAGGGTTCGACACTTTAATCGTAAACTCAGTAAGCTCAACCGGCAACTTTTTATTGGATACTAAATTCATGCAAATATAGGAATGAGTGGATCCGGGATCAATCAATGCAATAACAATAGTATCATAGAGAGAAAATGTACCAGTAATGACATCGGGAGATGATGCATCTTTTCAGGCACGTATAGCATAAGTTCTAGCAGGTGCTCTAGCTTCTGATCTTGCCACTGAATCTTTCGTCGCAGTTTTAGTGCTAGTCCCACCTCCAGTATTTCTCGGTGGTCTACCCCTACTAGCGGTGGTATTTTGTCTAGCACTCGGAAATCTTTCTTCTTTAACTTTCTCCGGACAATCTCTAATAAAATGTTCGCGAGAACCGCACTCAAAACAAGCTCGCTTCGGTTCCCCAACACTCACCATAATGTTGCACCGCCACATTCTCGACATTCGGGCTTTCTAGATCACATATTACCCACACTTGCCACCGAAGTAGCTTGAGCTTTAGACCTCGAATACGCTCTACCACGATCTCTATGTGAATCCCCAATTGGCTGTCATTCGAGGGTTTGCCTCTTTGGACCTCTTTGATTGAGATTGAAATGGCTTGCTTATCGGCCGCGTTTTCGGCATCTCGAGCCTCAATAGCAGCTTTTCTTCTTTCTTTGTTCAATTCTTCACTTTTAAGAGCTCGATCAACCAACACTACAAATTCATCAACTCCAAAATTCCTACCAAAGACTTTAATGTCCTCATTCAGCCCATCTTCAAACCTTCGCACATAATGGCTTTGGTGGACACACATTCTCGAGCATACTTGCTAAGTCTCACAAATTCGCGTTCATATTCTCGCTCTGGACATCTTGCCTTGCTTTAATTCAAGGAACTCCTTCCGTTTTTGATCAAGAAATCATTGACTTATATATTTCTTTCTAAATTCCTCCTGGAAGAAATCCCAAGTAACTCTTTCTTTTGGCACCACTTTGCTACTCTAGTCTTCCACCAATGGTAGGCCGAATCTCTCAAAAGTGGTACAAACACACTTTAAGCATTCCTCCGTGTACATGAGAGCTCATCAAATACACGGGTAGAATTTTTAAGCCGTAATTCCGCTTTCTCGGGATCATCATCAATCTTTGCTCTAAACTCTTGACCCCTTGTTTTCGAATCTTGTCAGCTGGAGGCTTGTTCATCCTTACCAAATCTATGCCTTGAGCGGCTCACACAGAATCGTCTGAGGTATAGGAGGGGGTGGAGGAGGTTGAGCATTTGGATTTGCTTGAATAAATTCAGTATACCAATTGTTCATCCTTTGGAGAAAGGCATCCCGAGCCTCATCTCCTTGTCTCAATGTCTCAGATCTACTTTCCACAGGCGCGATCCCTTGTGCAGGAGCCGGCGCATTACTAGCAGCATCATCAGCCGCAGTTCCTTCAGGATCCATTACTATATTAAAACCAAACACAGTTTAGAACAATCAGGAGTCACCACACTATCACAATATTTTTATGGCATGTATAGCTAAACTTTTACACACACTTTATTAGTCCAAGAACCGACTAAACCATAGCTCTGATACCACTAAATGTACCACCCCTTACCCGTTACCGTCGCCGGAACAGGGTACAAGGTATTACTAGAACATGACACATACCATTAAACAAAAAAAAAAAACCGAAATAGAAATATGTCATCCAATTTGATAGTGTATCGTTATAACATATGTCTTGAACAATATTAGCCAACTTTAATGGCTTATACAAAGTAGTTGACCAAATACTGTAACCAATATTTTAAACCTAGGCAATTATGACACGTAACAAAATAATTAAGTCTACTATACATGCCATAATTCAAAATGTTTAGTTCAATACCCTAAAGTATTGATAGTGTGGATGAGATCTTCGCGATCCTTAACTCTGAGCAAGTGAAGGACACTATAAAACAAAAAGAGAGAAAAAAAGTAAGCTTATAGCTTAGTAAGTAAGTAAGTAAATATTAATGAAAGAATCTAATATGTTTATACAACAACTCAAGTATATCTACTTTAATTTCACTATTCACTCCAATTTGATTAAGCTGTCTCTGCTGCATCATGTTCGCTAAATAAATCATAACTCGAGTTACAAAACTCTAAATTCAAATCCGTAAAATTTCCATGAATCTAGACTCATAAATATTTTTACTAATTATTTTCTAGAATTTTTGGTTCAGCCAATTAGTACAGTTTATTGGTTAAAGTTTCCCCTGTTACACAGCTCAACCGATCTGACCTCTGTTCACTACGAATTGAATTTCTCCCAGTACACAATTCAATTAACCATAAAATATGTTTCATTTAAAACTAGACTCAATTAGGAATTTAGGAATATAAACTATATTTCTTAATTTATTTTTTACAATTTTTAATGATTTTTCAAAGTTGGAATAGGGGACCACGTAGTCATTCTGAGCAAGTCACACACAATTGCAAATATCTCAAAATATAGAATTCCTTTGTTTGCTCTGTTTCTTTTATATGAAAATAGACTCATTAAGATTTAATTCCACATCTCATTCAACCTCTAGTTAAATCCATTCTATTTTTGGTGATTTTTCAAAATCACGTCATTGTTATTATCCAAAACAGATTTAATGCTACTTTCACTCTTTCACCCATTCTTTGCACTAACCTCATTTTAACTTACATATATATATATATATACTACAAATCATTTTCATCACATTTCATACGTTACAAGTGTAGGTCCGTGACTACAATCTCACTACTAAACCATCCCGTTGAACAATTGGATCAACCCTCGATATTTAATGGCTTGACCATTGGCTCCACCATCATACTTCATTTAGTTCGGCTCTCTTGTACACATAGTGAACACTTAGTACCACTCATGTGACCTAGCCGATTTGTCTCGTAGCTCTCTTGTCTACATGGTGTCCTTCACTTGGAATCACGTATGCGACCTAGCTACATATATCCCGTAGCTCTCTTGTCTACATGGTGTACACATAGTATCACCCATGCGACCTAGCTACATTCATCTCTTACGTAGCTCTTTTGTCTACATGGGATACATCCCGTATCACACATGTGACCTAGCTACTACATTGTATCTCGTAGCTTACTTGTACACATGATGTGCACTCAGCATCATACATGTGACCTAGCTACGCTTCCTCTATTTTATTCGATCTCTCCGAATGTTCAACCGGGATCTCTCTCTATTGTTTATTTCCATTCTTCCAATGGTCTATTCATATTTTTAACATCCGCTAATATATTTACATAATAGGCTGAAATATAAGAATGTACATAAAATTAATGTAATATTTACATACAAACTTACCTCGATGCAAAATGTGGAATTTTTGCAATTTAGTCCAAAGCTTTTTCTTTCCCCCGTTCAAGGTCAATTCCGCTCCTTTCTTGATCTATAACAATACATTTAGCTCATTTAACACTCATACTATTTATTTCAATCCAAAAATCACATTATGGAAAAATTACATTTTTGCCCCCTAACTTTTACAAAATTACAATTTTGCCCCAAGGCTCGGAAATTTAATTTCAGCCCTTATTCCTATGTTTTATGACATGCTGAACATTTTCTCTTCTACAACAACATCAAATTCTCACTCTAACATATAGTTATGAACAATAAGTATTTTTACCAATTATGCTTAGTTTTACTCGTTTTCACTTAAAACCGAGTAGCACAAGTTGTTTAACATAATTTAAAACCTCATATTCTACCATCAAACATCAAAATACATGCCTATCATTCATGGGTAAATTTTTAAACATAAACCCTAACTCGAAATAATAGTAAAAATAGGTAAACAGAAGCTACGAGGATTTCAAAAATGTAAAGAACATTAAAAGCAGGGCTTGGAATTACTTACTATGGAGCTTGAAAGTTGAAGAAACCCTAGCTATGGAAGAGAGGAAAATTCGGCAGCAACTAGTGAAGAAGATGACCAATTTTGTGTTATTTTTCCCATTTTATTTCATTTAATATACAAATGACCAAAATGCCCTCCTTACTAAACTTTCAAAAATTCCTTCCATGTCCCAAAATTTGTCCATGAACTTAAAATTGGTCAAATTTCCATTTAAGACCTCCTAATTAATATTCCAAAGCAATTTCATACTAAAAACTTCTAGGATGCAAATTTTGCAACTTATTCAATTTAGTCCCTACTTTCAATTTAAGCATTTTAAGCATAGAATTTTATCACGAAATTTTCACACAATCACGTAATCATATCATAAAACCCAAAATAATTATAAAACAATTATTTCTATCTCGGATTTGTGGTCACAATACCACTATTCTGATTAGGCCCTAATTCGGGTTGTCACATTACATTTCCCGCATTTTTAGAAGACCTACCCTTAGCTAAAATGTTACTTGATCTCAGATTTTGCACAATCTCATGCTCAACCGACTTAGGACAATCTCGGATAAAGTGATCTAAGGATCCACATTTGAAACAAGCTTGATTATTCAATCTGTAAATACCCAAATGTCTCTTACCACAATGTTTGCACTCAAATTGATCAGATCTGACATTTTCAACACTAGCAATTGAAGTAGTTGAAGCTCTGAAGCTCGAATATGATCTAGCACAATCTCTACTCGAGTGTCCCACATTAGCCTTTGAACAGTTATAATCATTTCGAAATTTCTTTGATGCAAACTGAAATGATTTACTCAATGATCTCTCACGGGAATATCCGGCTTCAAAATCAATTTTTCTTTTCTTTTCTTTTCGTATAACTTGGGAAGTTACAGGAATTTGAGGGGGTAGAGGTTGTTGAGCAACCGGATTTGTTCGAACGAACTTTGTGAACCACTCATTCATTAACTGGAAGAAGGATTGCTTAGCCTCTCCCTCTATCCTACTCGAAATAGGCCTAGAATCAGTCGGCACTGCCCCTTGAGCAGGAGCGGGCACATTATCTTCTACGTCATCCGTTACAGCTCGATCGGGATTCATTTTTATAAGAAAACACATTTTTAATTGTCAAGAATCATCACACTATCGCAATTTATAATTATGGCATGTATAACTAGACTCACACGTGCTACATTAGTCCTAGAACTGACTAAACCGTAGCTCTGATAGCAATAAAATGTAACACCCCTAACCCGTATCCGTCGCCAATATGGGGTTATGAGGTATTACCGAACGAGACACAACTTCTGGACAATTTATGGATACACATATGAATTATACATTTATATTCACCACATATGAATGTATACTAATTTAAACCAAAACATCTCAGGTTACACGTAAATGAATAAAAATTCAATCATAAATTTGTATCAACTGGCCAGATATAAGCATATGAATTAAACAACTTATTACTCTTTATTCAAAACTAAATATAAATGCAACCTTGTTATAAATTTTGACTAAACTAAACTTATTTATTTTCTATTCCATTAATACACACAAAATGTCATATAACATATACTTAATAATTAAAGTATAATAATAAAACCACATACTAAACTTGCGTCAAAACATCTTATTCGATAAAAGCACTAATTACTATTCATATGGTCAATTTCTAAAGCTTTAGTCGAATATTAAACATAATAAATACTTACGCTTTATTTAATGTCTACTTCCATATTACTTTATTATTATACATGCATGAAACATTTCAAAGAACTAAACCAGATAATCAAACATATTATTTTTCCTTTCGCACTAACACATCAATTATATATATAGGTACAATACATAATAACTATTCGTCCAGCATTTTTAGCATACCAAAACCAAATTTTAACATGCTATTTTCACTTATCAAACAAATTAATAAAAGTCATATTCAAAACTGATTCAATAATCACATATTCGGCTAAACATATAAATATATACCCATATAGCCAAAACAATCCAACTTTACATTAAATACATGTCACCTCAATTATCTAACATACACCGAAAGTTAACTCACATATTTACCGAATCAAAACATGGTCGTTTCACAAGCTTTTCATTACATCTAAAATCATATTTACAACCAATGATTAAAGACATACAAATATTATTCATACCTACTTAATAACATAACCGAATAACAATATTTCAAATCATAGCCATTTATCTAATACATATCACTTATATAACATGCATGTTATTCAATAAAAATATCCAACCACAGTTTCATATCAAACCAAATAACCAAATTCACAATATGGCAAAGTCATCTTATAGCTTATCAAAACATGTATCACATTTCACACAATAATCCATTTCAATCTTAATAGCCGAATACATCCATTCATGATATCATGCATATTTCAAGTATATCTTATATCATTAAAATACATATTACCTTTGGACATGATCAAACTAAAACCAATCATTAGGCATATTACTCAACCATATATCTAACTATAATTTCACTTATATGCCATAACCAAATATACTTTAATACTACATCACATAATAGCACATAACATATTTATCTATGTATCAACCATAGCCAAATCACCAAAGCGACAATCAAACATAACCATAATTCAATCAAACCTTGAAACCGAACTTAGCAAATAAACAAGACATTTTCACATGGCTTATATATATACACATACCAAAATCATCATATCCGAATATTATCTAGCCTATACATGCCATAGGTTCAAAATTCAACTTATAAAGTACCAAAAACAGTCAATAGTGTGATAAGCTTCTCTGACGGTCCCCGAGCTCGTAACTAGATTCCAAAATCTATAAAACAAAGATAAACATACATAAAATAAGCTATCATAGCGTAGTAAGTCATAAGCAAATAACAACTCAAAGATATTATCAACTCATTTTAACCAAACGAAATTATACTATAATAATCACATTTAATCTCAAGCTTAACATTTCATATACAACATATGCTTTCATAAATAAACCTTATCTTAACTGAATGTACATATATATATATATTCAAAGTATCATTCAATTTTAAAGACATAATATCATTATATAACCGAATGTATAAAGACTCATATACATATACTCATAAATCAACTTTAACATCACATAGTTAAACATAACATATGGCCGAATATACCACACAAATGCACATATATTTATATTATTATCATATATAGAATTTGCATTACATATCAAATAACAAACTTACTTTATTTTCAAATAGGTAATCAAATAACTCATACCTGATCGTTTTAGCTCATTTTACACATTTGGTTACAACTTACCATTGCCCGTTGAACCATTCGAAATTGAATAGGATAATCGGATAATCACACATATCCTACAATGCCAACGTCCCAGACGTGGTCTTACATGTAATCACATATATCGGAATCACATATCAATGCCAACGTATTAAAAGTGGTCTTACTCACACGCATATATCGATGCCATGGTCTTACTCGCACATCACATATCGGAATCCTATGTCATGACATATTTATCCTATCTATTCCTAAGGCTCATACGGGGCTTTCAGATGTCATAACTCGATCGAATCGAACTCGTAACCATTGCTCTCAAACATATATCATTTTGGCACATTCTCAATCAATTATAAAAATCCAATTCAACATTTATAATATACATATATTGAAATTTACAACATCTATTTTCCTATAAACTTACCTCAGACAACGATAATCGGAATAGGACGACTAATCGATAATTTTTGTTTTCCCCCGATCCAAATCCGATTTCTTTGGTACTTGATCTAAACATAATCAAATTAAACTCATTCAAACATAATTTCATTCAATTTAGTCCAAGAACACATAAATTGGCAAATTACTATTTTACCCCTGCATTTTACACTTTTTACAATTTAGTCTAAATTGCACAAAACACAAAACATGCAAAATTTGAATACACTATGCTTAGGCCAAATGTTCCTTATATTCATACAAGTCCATACATTTCATTTATTTCACATTTTAGTCCCTCAATTTATTATTTTTGCAATTTAGCCCTAATTACTCAAAATCATCAAAACTTCAGATACAAAACATGCTAATCTATCACGTATCTTTTATTTTCCAGCATCAAACAAAAAAAATCACAAGCTTTCAACAATGGAAAAATACAAAATCACCATCAAATTCAAAAAGTGAAACATGGAATTGATAGATAACATAGCAACGATCTCAAAAACATAAAAATTATCAAAAACCAAAAAAAAACTAACCTTGAATCAAGCTTCGAAAGTGCCGAATGTTCAAAAGCTTTTAACCTCTTTTTCTTTCTTACGATTCGACTAAAAACATGAACAAAATGCATGTCTTTTAATTATGTTTTAATTATAATACTTATTATTTCATAATTTACTATAATAACCTTTATAAATTAATATAACAACTTAATATTGGTTGTCTACTTTCGTCCATCCTATTATCAATTGGCCTAATTTCATTTTAAGGCCTCCATATTAAAAGAACAACAATAATTCTGCACTTACACAATTAGCTAGTCATTTTTACATTTTACGCGATTAAGTCCTTTTTATTAAATCGAGAACACAAACGATAAAATTTTCACACAAAATTTTCACACATATAATATATCATGCTGTAGACATAGAAAATAATATTAAAATATTTTTCTAACTCAAATTTATGGTCCCGAAACAACCGTTCTGATTAGGGTTTAAATTGGGCTATTACATGGTGTGCTGATGGTTGCCCTCCCCCATGCAACTGTTCGGTCATTGCAAAAGCCAAAAGTGAGCTGATGCTTCTTTTCCCAAGCTGCTAATTTCTCTTCCCCAAGCTATCCAGCTATTTGCTTAATTGTTTTCACATTGTTGGAGACTCCTTTCACATTCATGATTGTTCAGTTTTAAGCTTCCACATCCAAGGGCTAGTCAAATTCGTTTGTTCACACTCCAAGGATATTGAAGTGACAAAGCTGCCATTTAAAGTCGAAGACCCTCCAAATATTTAAGGCAGCTCCTTAAAAGCTTTTCACATCCCTTGACTGAACCTAGCCTAGTCCATCTAGCTCCATTTAGCTCTTACTTAATTTTATTTAATTTAAGCTGATTGGAAACATCAAGGGACTTGTCCATTGGTGTCACCAACACTAGAAAAGGTTCAAGGAACTTTCTAGCTCCATTAAGCTAAACACATGCTGCCCATTCAGTTTTCTTACTGCCTATTTAGCTAGCCTTGTAATTGAAATATAAATATGAAGCTTTTTAGTTGTATTTCAGACTTTTTGATACTTTATGAATTTTAATATCTTTGTGAGTTTAGTCAACTCTCAATTTTTGTTTAAGACTCAAGTTGACTTATCTAGCTTGCTAGTGGCATCATCCTTGTTTCTTTGAACTTATCACTCTTAAACCGAGTGTGGCATTCACCTTTGATACCTTTGGTTCCTATCTCCTAATAAATAGTGGGTCAAGGTCCTTCTACTCGTTCATCTTAAGTTTCCTATAAGATTCGGGTCAATACTCCCTATAGTATTGGTTCTTTCTTGACCTTAAGATAACTATCCCCCTTAAAACTTACTTTACTTCCAATCTAGCCGAAACTTTACATGTTCTATCTTAACACTCTTTGAAACTCTTTTGTTTAAGCCTACATTTAGCCAAATTCAACTAAATTCTAAATTAAACCAAACTTTTCCATTTTACGATCGGGCATCTAAGCAATTCGAATCACTTCACCGAAGTGAGATTGTATCATTTGGTATCAGAGCTAGCTAAAATCGAAGAGTACAAATGTTTAAACTATCCCGAAGTAAGTTTTTGAAAAAAAGAAGAAGCATATATATAGTGTATTTGTGTATAAACTTCGAAATATATAAAAAAAAGATGAAATTATAAAAAAGAAAGAAAGAAAGAGGCTAGTTGTTGAAAGTGATCGTCTATTTTTTTCCTGATTTACAAATCCTTTCCTCAACCCATTTTTCCCACACTCTAATACATATATATATTTTTTTCTTTCAACCTACCTAACACCCAAAACGTCAACTACCCTTGTAACCTTTTAAAGCCGACCCCTAAACTAGTAGTTAAGTCTAAATGAGTCTTCTATGAACTTCAAGAGGTAAATTGAGTGGTAAAAGGCACGAGAGTGGTGAACCTAATAGAGTGTTGAAAAAGCCAAAGTGAGAGTGTAAACACGAGTGGAGTGCCATCTACTTTTCTTTGTGAGTGGATAGTGAGGTTAGAGTATTATGTCTCAAAGCCCGAAATGCAATATGGCAGAAGGAGGCGAGCATCGACCTATTAGAAATGTCACACCCGAAAGAGGTGGAGTGTCTGACTTGGCCCAAGAAGCCCTCCTGCGAGAATTCCAATGGATGCTCCAAAATAAGTTAGAATCCTTCAACGAACTTTTGGAGTGTGTCAAGGAGAGGGTCCAACAAGAAAGAACACCCCATGGTCCAAGAAGGGAGCGAGGCATGCAAGACTCAATGAAGATGATCTATATGACCTAAGTGATGTGGAGAGCAACCAAGCGTCAAATCAAAGTGAAAGACGACAAGGTCCAAGAAATCGAGGCCCTAGAGAATAAGGACGTGCTGATGACAATTTAAAGAATATCAACATATCTATTTTGCCTTTTCAAGGTAAATCTGATCCGGAGGCATACCTTGAATGGGAGAAGAAGATTGAATTAGTTTTCGAGTGTCACAATTACTCAAAAACTAAGAAAGTAAAGTAGGCAGCAGTCAAATTTTCTGACTATGTTATGATATGGTGGGATCAACTCACCACAAGCTGGCGAAGGAATGGAGAATGACCAATATCTACTTGGGCTAAGATGAAGGTTGTTATGCGAAGGTGATTCATTTCATCGTACTACCACTGAGAGCTCTACCAAAAGCTCCAAAACCTTACTCAATGCACTAGGAGCTTGGAAAATTATTATAAAGAAATGGAGATCGCAATGATACGTGCGGATGTCCAAGAGGATCATGTGGTGACCATGGCACGTTTCCTAGCTGAACTCAAATGCGATATTGCAAACGTGGTGGAGCTCCAACATTACCTCGAAGTAGTTGACATGGTGCACATGGCTATCAAGGTGGAGAAGCAACTTAAATGCACAGGATCTATTCGAGGCTATTCCAACCTCAACGCAAACTCAAAATGGGGCCAATGAACTAGTAAGGAAGACTCACTAAGTAGTGCAAAAGAACAAGCGGTGCCTGCGAAGACTAATAATCCTAGTGGTGAATTTAGTAAAAATAAGATCGAGGTTGTTCCTAATCGATCACGGGACATTAAGTGCTATAAGTGCCAAAGAAGGGGACACATTTCTAGTCAATATCCCAATCAACGAGTGATGGTGGTTTGAGCAAATGGTGAAATTGAATCCGATGAGGATAAGGAGGAAGAGTTCGAAGTACCCACCGAAGAAGAAGAAAATTTAGAATATACTGTGGAGGGAGAAATCCTTGTCATTAAATGAAATTTGAGCCAACAAAATGCCAAGAAAGAGCAGCAAAGGGAGAACCTATTCCACATTAGTTTCCATGTCCAAGGAAAGGTGTGTAGTTTGATAATTGATGGAGGAAGCTGCACTAATGTTGCGAGTAGTATGCTGGTAGAGAAACTTGGCCTAGCAACAACCAAGCACCCCAATCCCTACAAGTTGTAATGGCTCAACGAGGGTGGAGAATTAAAGGTTACCAAGCAAGCCCATGTTGCTTTCTACATTGGCAAGTATCAAGACGAAGTAATGTGTGATGTGGTGCTGATGCACGCTCACCATCTACTCTTGGGAAGACCGTGGCAATTTGACCGACACACAATGCACGATGGTTATACGAATAGATATACAATCAGACACTTAGGAAAGAATATCACATTAGCACCTCTCACCCCAAAACAAGTGTATGAGGACCAACTTAAATTGAAAAATTCTGTGGAAAAATCTAGAGAAAAGAGCAAAGTTTTTGAGAATAAAATAAGTGGAGAAAAAGAGAGAGAAATTAAAAATTAAATGAGTGAAAAGGAGAGGAGTGTTTTAACTAACCGACGTGTGAGTTGCCTTTATGTTGTTCCTTCAATTTAGGTTCCTAAAGATTCATGTGGCGAATTTCATCTTCAATACTTCCTAATGAGAGGTGGTTCAAGTTGATCAACAAAGGTAAGATCGTAGATGACCTTAGACTACAACTGCTTACAGTTAAGTAAGGTAAGGATTCTATAGCAACTGAGTCTTAACAATTCCACTTGAACGTTATTGATAATATTACCGAAGACTTAGTTTTCAAAAGATCTCCGCACCTTGACTTGGCTAAATGCCATTCTTTGATTGTTGATGACTTCATTTTAAATAGTAGCATGAATAGTTTTTCTACTAATGAGTATGGCATTGGCAAGTTTGTTGATGAAGTAAGATTAAATCGACACAAACAAAATTTGATCTTGTGTGATAAAGAGTTGTCACGTAAAACGCCTAATCTATTTGGTTGTGATGGTGATGTGAATTCTGTAATTGTTGTACATGTTTGTGAAAGTCTATTCGAATGAGATTTAAGAGGTTTGATTGTTTGAATATTTGTGTGTTTAAATCCTCTTTGTTTAGCATGTGTGGATCATTGGAGATAAAGAAACTCTTGTTGCATTTTGGAACGAGAGATCAAACTCGTGTGTTCAAACCTGGAGTTTGATATTCTGGTTTGTCATGGAGAGAAATCGAGCATCCTAAACCTTGTGAGAATAAATGTGTGAACAATTTATGCTTATTTGATGCTTTAAATGTATCTAAGAAAACAAAATTTGTGAACTCTGATTATGACTTCAAATTGTTTCCTATTCCTTCTATGTTGCCGGTTATGAAATTCTTGACTCATTATGAAAGGTAAGATAAATCGATATTTTTGAATTTGGAAATGGTTTATGTGCTCAAGTTTGGAATAAGTGTAACACCCCAAACCTGGCCCAGACGTTATGGCTGAATCTGGCGTGTTACATTGAAGTGTTTTATCGAAAACCTTGTTTTCATTGAAAACCCTTGTTTAAATAAAAACTATTCCTTCTTGTATTATAATAATTACTTTGTAAATCTCTTTTCAGTTGCGGAAGCTTTATTTGAAACAGATGATCTACGAAAACTTGTCATTTAAAAATTGAGTTATGAAAACGTAGTATTTAGAAACAATTATGGATTAGGAAAACCATGTTCCACTTATAATAAATATAAATAATAACCAGAGGAAAGGCCTTATTACAATCCAGAATGAAATAACTTAAAATACTAGAAATCATAGGCTTAAGAAAACCAGTCCAAGCCGTCTTGCTAGCTAGCCACCTCGGAGTCCCTCCAACCATCAAACCACCTATTGAAGATCACCTGAGAAAAATAAAAGAGGGGGTGAGTTTTTGAAAACTCAGTGTGTACAACCCTCAGTAAATAGAAAAGCATGAAATAGCAAGTCTTTTCGGGCCTGAGCCCAATTCAATATCAAAGCAGATGTAAGGCAATCAAATATGCACGGGTCCCACCCATCCAACTGCTATAAACCATCTCTATCCGCCGATACACACCATGTGGGATATAAATATTGACCCACCCATCCAATACACTCTAATGGTAGCCCGGTTGCGGTACTACCTAACGTTACAACAAAACTTCTAATCATATATTGGGCTTAAAAAGTAATCGGTGGATCTACGGTCATCAAGCAACCATATGATCCTTATATAATTCCTCCGTTCCATAATTCCCAACCCATATGCAACTAAAGAGAATATCATATGAATGCAGCAGGTATACATGTAACATCCATAAACCTTACATTCAACACATAGGGTAATTTAGTCATTCTCGCCCTTAGGGGCTTTTTGGTAATTTCTCTTTATTATGGGTTATCACTTACCTTGGCCCGTTAACAAGTCCTCGTTGGATAAAGGAAACAGATACTATGCACCAGGTAGGAATCCAGAGAAGAGGAGGCGGGTCAATAAGACTGCTTAAGTACCAAGCTCTCCCTAGATCCAATCCTAGATATGCATATACCCATTGCCACACCTTAACCTTATGCCTTGTCCACGATCACAATTAATTAATTAATTAAGTTTTATGTCTGTTTAAGCAATTATCAGATTCGTAGTCATGCAATCATATGATTTTTCATCACTTAATATCAAATTGCCAATTTTGCCTATTATGGGCTCTACGGCCCATCTGGCCCATTTAGCCCATTCTGGCCCGGTTGGCCAATACACGGCCCAAGTCCACGAAATCGTACATGGGGCCTTTGATAACTATCGGTTTCCCCTTACGAGTGCTCGCGCACTCGCAAGTCTATTGTAGCCAAACTTTCGGCTTTTCGGCATTTTGACATTTCGGGATTTGCCGATCTACTGTGTGTGTGCAGTGTATGTACACACCTGATACTAAAACATGCTGCGATCTCCTCAGTCACGAACCTACAAATGATGTCACTCAATGATTAATTACACACTTATCAAATACGATCACCAAAAGCCGAAAATCTCACCTTTGCCTTACTTTGAACGACAAGCCTTAACAGCCCTTCCTTGATCACTAATCACGAGTATTTCTTAAATATGCATCAATATTAATCATTAAAACTAAACAACAAGTGACTTACAATCATCTTAAGTCACTCTCAAATCCTCCATGGCCATTCGGCCAACCTTAACCAATAAAAGAGGAATACTTACCCAAAACCTCAAAATGCCTAGGAGCAATTCGGCAGAGATCTAGAATCTGATATTCGATACTAATCCCACAAGAATCGACCGAATTAGAGGGAGTAGTGGCGGTACAAGGGTCTTCAGCCAAATAGGTATTCGACTTTTGAGATTTGTATGGTGAAAGGGTTATTCGGCACAAATAAGAAGAAGAGAAGAAGGAATCGGCTAAAACCAAAGGTGAATCAAAAGAGAATTCGTGAAGAGAAAGAATGGAAAATCGGCAAGAAAAGAACAAGGAATTCGACTTTTGAGCACTTAGAGAGAAAAGTGTTTCGGCAACATAAAAATGAGGAATTCGGCTAAAGGAAGAGAAGCAATTTTGGCATTACCTAGAATCCCCAAAATCGACACCTAAATATACTATAGCTGAATTTACCTATCCCCAAATTCCTTATTCGGCTCCACTTCTCTACATCCCTGTCTCCTAAATTTTCTCCCTGATAACTCCTTAATCCCTTCCTTAAATTTCTCCTCTGATCACTCCCTTTAGAGTTCACATCCAACGCCACTACTGGCCATTTCTTAAGCAAAAATAAATCCCTCTTTTGAGCAAGGAGGGATTCAAACCCCAAACCTCCTCGCCATGCATGTTATGCCACCTCTAAGCCCCACATGTGATGCTAACTCTAACACAAGGCTCCTTGTGTCAAATTCTTCCTTCATTTATTTAAAAACAAAACTACTTGCCATCAAGGTTCTTTTAATTATTAAACTATAATTTTTTTTCACCCCAAAGTTCAAACTCAAAACTTAACCAGGCCTATTATCACATAAATAACACTTGAATAGGAATATTAAGCACACCTGTAACACCCTAAACCCAGCCCGGACGTTATGGCTGAATCTGGCGTGTCACATTGAAGTGTTTTAGCAAAAACCTTATTTTCATTGGAAACCCTTCCTCAAAATGATACATCTCATTTACTTTGTAAATCTCTTTTCAATTATGAAAGCTCTGTTTAAGACATTCGATTTAAGAAAACGTATCATTTAAAAATTTAGTTGCAAAAACGTAGAAAACATATTATGATTTAGAAAACTGTGTTCAACTTCCCATTATTACAACGTATAACGATTATAATCCAAATAATCAAAAGGGAAGGCCTTATTACAATCCAAACTGAAAATCACTTAAGAAACTTATATGTTTTACAAGGAAAACAAATCCAAGTTGTCTTGCTAGCCGACCACCTCAAAGTCCCTCCAAACATCGAGCCTCCTACTGAGCATCACCTGAGAAAAATAAAAGAGGGCGTGAGTTAATGAAAACTCAATGTGTACAACCCTCGACGTGAAACAAGCATTCATCAATCACCATACAACATACATGCAATGCAATGCAGTGCAACCCATCCCAATAATCCAACCGGTACACTTCTGCTCTGTCACCCAATTCACATCCTGTGGGGATATAAATATCGACCCACCCAACCGATACACATCAATGGTAGCCCGATTGTGGAACTACCTAAGTTGCAGCTAGCAGCCAATCACATATTGGGCTTAAAAGCCGTCGGTAGATCCACGGTTGTTAAGCAACCATGCGACCCTCATATACTTCCTTCGTTCCATAAATCCCAACCCATATGCAACCTAAATAGGATATCATATGAATGCATATGAATGCATGTAGCAATCATAAATCTTACACTTAACACATAGGGGTATTTTAGTCATTTTCACCCTTAAGGGCATTTTGGTAATTTTCTTTTATTACGGGTTTTTACTTACCTTGGCCCATCAACAAATCCCGTGGGCTAAGATGAACAAATACTATGCACCAGGTAGGATTCCATAGAAGAGGAGGTGAGTCATTAAGACTGCTTAATTACTAAGCTCTCCCTAGATCCAATCATAGACATGCATATACCCGTTGCCACATCCTAACCCAATGACTTGTCCACAGCCTCAATAAGTTAACTAAGTTTTATGCAGTCATCATGTACTAGGCCTAAAACCTTTAACAACGCCCAGACAAATCCACATACCTGTATATGGCCAATTAGGCCCAACCCCTGTCATATGGCCCATTAGGCCCAATCTCATATATGTGGCCCATTAGGCACAAATCACATTCCTATGGCCATTAGGCCCAATCCACCTTTACAGTCATGTTCACATACGATTTTCCATCACATAACATCAATTATTAATTTTTGCCTATTATGGGCCCAACAGCCCATCGGGCCCATTTAGCCCATTCTGGCCTGGTTGACCAATTCACAGCCCAAGTCCATGGAATCGCCTATGAGGCCTCAGAAAACCTATGGTTTCCCCCTTATGAGTGTTCGCAAGACTCGCAAGACTACGTGAGCCAAACTTTCAACTTTTCAAAGATTTGACTTTTGCCGATCTACTTGTGTGTGTGTGTGTATGTATACACTGTAATAAAGCATGTCTGCGATTTCCTTAGCCCCTAACCTAAAATTGATACCACCCTTCAATTAGTCGTATGCTTAATACATATCTTTACCAAAACTAAAATCTCACCTTTCACCTTACCTTGTGCGACAAGTTATAACAGCCTCTTCTTTAATCACTAACCACGATCAACTCCTAGATCTGCACCAATATTAACTATTAAAACCAGAATAATAGGTGACTTGTATCCAACACAAGTCCCCTTTTCTTTAACTATGACCATTCGGCCAACTAAGATCAAGAACACTTACCAAAGTGTCTCACCTTATTCGGCCAAAGAGGTGTTCGGCCCTTGAGTTTTGTATGGCATCAAAAGATTATTCGGCACCAAGGGAAGAGGGAAGAAGAAGTCGGCTAAACCAAAATTGAATCAAAGAAAATTGAGTAGAGGAAGGATGGGAAATCGACACAAAGAAAAGAAAGAAAACTAGGGTTTTCATATTTTAAGAAAAAGGGTTTCTGGCAACAAGGTGAAGGAGAATTCGGCATTAGCTTGGCAACCTCCCATTCGGCACCTATATATAGCCTTTATAGCCGAATTTCCCAAGTCGAAATTCCCAATTCAGCTCCACCTCTTCCTCACTCCTCATCTCCTCGTTTTTCTCCTTGAAAACCCCTTGATCCTTTCCTCAAATTTCTCCTCTTATCACTCCCTACAGAGTTCATATCCAACGCCACCTCTGTCCATCTTTCAAGCAAAAATAAATCCCCTTTTTGAGCAAGGAGGGATTCAAACCCCAGACCTCTGACACTAGCAACACACCACCTATCCCCTGGGCCAACAAGCTCTTTTCTATCCAATTATTCCTTCATTTATTCAAAATCCCACCTACTTGCCATCAGGGTTCTTTTAATAATTAAACTATAATTTCCTTCACTTCTCAATCCTAGACATGCATATACCCGTTGCCACATCTTAACCCAATGACTTGTCCACAGCCTCAATAAGTTAACTAAGTTTTATGCAGTCATCATATACTTGGCCTAAAACCTTTAACAATGCCCAGACAAATCCACATACTTGTATATGGCCCACTAGGCCTAATCCCTGTCATATGGCCCATTAGGCCCAATCTCATATATGTGGCCCATTAGGCACAAATCACATTCCTATGGCCATTAGGCCCAATTCACATTTATATTCATGTTCACATACGATTTTCCATCACATAGCATCAATTATTAATTTTTGCCTATTATGGGCCCAGCAGCCCATCGGGCCCATTTAGCCCATTCTGGCCTGGTTGACCAATTCACAACCCAAGTCCATGGAATCGCCCATGAGGCCTCAGAAAACCTATGGTTTCCCCCTTATGAGTGTTCGCACACTCGCAAGACTACCGTAGCCAAACTTTCAACTTTTCAACATTTCGGCTTTTGCCGATCTACTTGTGTGTGCAGTGTATGTATACACCTGGTAATAAAGCATGCTGCGATTTCCTTAGCCCCTAACCTAAAATTGATACCACCCTTCAATTAGTCGTATGCTTAATACATATCTTTACCAAAACTAAAATCTCACCTTTCACCTTACCTTGTGCGACAAGTTATAACAGCCTCTTCTTTAATCACTAACCACGATCAACTCCTAGATCTGCACCAATATTAACTATTAAAACCAGAATAATAGGTGACTTGTATCCAACA
Organism: Gossypium anomalum; assembly: GCA_025698475.1. Classification (NCBI taxonomy): domain Eukaryota; kingdom Viridiplantae; phylum Streptophyta; class Magnoliopsida; order Malvales; family Malvaceae; genus Gossypium; species Gossypium anomalum. The sequence continues at coordinate 34,033,538 of CM046959.1, read as the reverse complement.
CAAGTCCCCTTTTCTTTAACTATGACCATTCGGCCAACTAAGATCAAGAACACTTACCAAAGCGTCTCACCTTATTCGGCCAAAGAGGTGTTCGGCCCTTGAGTTTTGTATGGCATCAAAAGATTATTCGGCACCAAGGGAAGAGGGAAGAAGAAGTCGGCTAAACCAAAATTGAATCAAAGAAAATTGAGTAGAGGAAGGATGGGAAATCGACACAAAGAAATGAAAGAAAACTAGGGTTTTCATATTTTAAGAAAAAGGGTTTCTGGAAACAAGGTGAAGGAGAATTCGGCATTAGCTTGGCAACCTCCCATTCGGCACCTATATATAGCCTTTATAGCCGAATTTCCCAAGCCCAAATTCCCAATTCAGCTCCACCTCTTCCTCACTCCTCATCTCCTCGTTTTTCTCCTTGAAAACCACTTGATCCTTTCCTCAAATTTCTCCTCTTATCACTCCCTACAGAGTTCATATCCAACGCCACCTCTGTCCATCTTTCAAGCAAAAATAAATCCCCCTTTTGAGCAAGGAGGGATTCAAACCCCAGACCTCTGACACTAGCAACACGCCACCTATCCCCTGGGCCAACAAGCTCTTTTCTATCCAATTATTCCTTCATTTATTCAAAATCCCACCTACTTGCCATCAGGGTTCTTTTAATAATTAAACTATAATTTCCTTCACTTCTCAATCCTAGACATGCATATACCCGTTGCCACATCTTAACCCAATGACTTGTCCACAGCCTCAATAAGTTAACTAAGTTTTATGCAGTCATCATATACTAGGCCTAAAACCTTTAACAATACCCAGACAAATCCACATACTTGTATATGGCCCACTAAGCCCAATCCCTATCATATGGCCCATTAGGCCCAATCTCATATATGTGGCCCATTAGGCGCAAATCACATTCCTATGGCCATTAGGCCCAATTCACATTTATATTCATGTTCACATACGATTTTCCATCACATAGCATCAATTATTAATTTTTGCCTATTATGGGCCCAATAGCCCATCGGGCCCATTTAGCCCATTCTAGCCTGGTTGACCAAATCACAGCCCAAGTCCATGGAATCGCCCATGAGGCCTCAGAAAACCTATGGTTTCCCCCTTATGAGTGTTCGCGCACTCGCAAGACTATCGTAGCCAAACTTTCAACTTTTCAGCATTTCGGCTTTTGCCGATCTACTTGTGTGTGCAGTGTATGCACACACCTGGTAATAAAGCATGCTACGATTTCCTTAGCCCCTAACCTAAAATTGATATCACCCTTCAATTAGTCATATGCTTAATACATATCTTTACCAAAACTAAAATCTCACCTTTCACCTTACCTTGCGCGACAAGTTATAACAGCCTTTTCTTTAATCACTAACCACGATCAACTCCTAGATCTGCACCAATATTAACTATTAAAACCAGAATAATAGGTGACTTGTATCCAACACAAGTCCCCCTTTCTTTAACTATGACCATTCAGCCAACTAAGATCAAGAACACTTACCAAAGTGTCTCACCTTAGTCGGCCAAAGAGGTGTTCGGCCCTTGAGTTTTGTATGGCATCAAAAGATTATTCGGCACCAAGGGAAGAGGGAAGAAGAATTCGGCTAAACCAAAAGTGAATCAAAGAAAATTGAGTAGAGGAAAGATGGGAAATCGACACAAAGAAAAGAAAGAAAACTAGGGTTTTCATATTTTACGAAAAAGGGTTTCTGGCAACAAGGTGAAAGAGAATTCGGCATTAGCTTGGCAACCTCCCATTCGGCACCTATATACAGCCTTTATAGCTGAATTTCTCAAGCCCATATTCCCAATTTAGCTCCACCTCTTCCTCACTCCTTATCTCCTCGTTTTTCTCCTTGATAACCCCTTGATCCTTTCCTCAAATTTCTCCTCTTATCACTCCCTACAAAGTTCATATCCAACGCCACCTCTGTCCATCTTTCAAGCAAAAATAAATCCCCCTTTTGAGCAAGGAGGGATTCAAACCCCAGACTTCTGACACTAGCAACACGCCACCTATCCCCTGGGCGAACAAGCTCTTTTCTATCCAATTATTCCTTTATTTATTCAAAAGCCCACCTACTTGCCGTCAGGGTTCTTTTAATAATTAAACTATAATTTCCTTCACTTCTCAATCCTAGACATGCATATACCCGTTGCCACATCTTAACCCAATGACTTGTCCACAGCCTCAATAAGTTAACTAAGTTTTATGCAGTCATCATATACTAGGCCTAAAACCTTTAACAATGCCCAGACAAATCCATATGCCTGTATATGGCCCACTAGGCCCAATCCCTGTCATATGGCCCATTAGGCCCAATCTCATATATGTGGCCTATTAGGCACAAATCACATTCCTATGGCCATTAGGCCCGATTCACATTTACAGTCATGTTCACATACGATTTTCCATCACATAGCATCAATTATTAATTTTTGCCTATTATGGGCCCAACAGCCCATCAGGCCCATTTAGCCCATTCTGGCCTGGTTGACCAATTCACAGCCCAAGTCCATGGAATCGCCCATGAGGCCTCAGAAAACCTATGGTTTCCGCCTTATGAGTGTTCGCGCACTCGCAAGACTACCGTAGCCAAACTTTCAACTTTTCAACATTTCGGCTTTTGCCGATCTACTTGTGTGTGCAGTGTATGTACACACCTGGTAATAAAGCATGCTGCGATTTCCTTAGCCCCTAACCTAAAATTGATATCACCCTTCAATTAGTCGTATGCTTAATACATATCTTTACCAAAACTAAAATCTCACCTTTCACCTTACCTTGTGCGACAAGTTATAACAGCCTCTTCTTTAATCACTAACCACGATCAACTCCTAGATCTGCACCAATATTAACTATTAAAACCAGAATAATAGGTGACTTGTATCCAACACAAGTCCCCCTTTCTTTAACTATGACCATTCGGCCAACTAAGATCAAGAACACTTACCAAAGTGTCTCACCTTATTCGGCCAAAGAGGTGTTCGGCCCTTGAGTTTTGTATGGCATCAAAAGATTATTCGGCACCAAGGGAAGAGGGAAGAATAAGTCAGCTAAACCAAAATTGAATCAAAGAAAATTGAGTAGAGGAAGGATGGGAAATCGACACAAAGAAAAGAAAGAAAACTAGGGTTTTCATATTTTAAGAAAAAGGGTTTCTGGCAACAAGGTGAAAGAGAATTCGGCATTAGCTTGGCAACCTCCCTTTCGGCACCTATATATAGCCTTTATAGCCGAATTTCCCAAGCCCAAATTCCCAATTCAGCTCCACCTCTTCCTCACTCCCCATCTCCTCGTTTTTCTCCTTGATAACCCCTTGATCCTTTCCTCAAATTTTTCCTCTTATCACTCCCTACAGAGTTCATATCCAACGCCACCTCTGTCCATCTTTCAAGCAAAAATAAATCCCCCTTTTGAGCAAGGAGGGATTCAAACCCCAGACCTTTGACACTAGCAACACGCCACCTATCCCCTGGGCCAACAAGTTCTTTTCTATCCAATTATTCCTTCATTTATTCAAAAGCCCACCTACTTGCCATCAGAGTTCTTTTAATAATTAAACTATAATTTCCTTCACTTCTCAATTCTAACTCCAAAACTAACCGAGACCTACTATCACCTAAATGACACTTAACCGGGAATATTAAGCACACATTTTTTATCAGAATCGAAAAAAATTAGGATCTCGAGATTTTTAGAACACCTTTTATCAAAACCGAAAAAGAAAAAAAGTTCGAGATTTTTGGGGCGTTACAGTAAGAATTCGGGAAGTACTTTGGTGTTTATAATTCCTATCGTCACTAATTCATTTCATTCTCGTGTAGGAGATACTTTAAAATGGTTCCCTCCTAAAGAGGGAGGGCATGCAAATAACATGTTTTCTTTTGAAGGAAAGTGTGATTATCATGTTCTTGAGTGCAATTTTGTCAAATTCATCAACCAAGGGACTTATGACGATGAAAATTTTTCGCGAGCAAATGGCCCGATTTGAGGACAAATCGCTTCAAAGAGGGAGGGGATGATATGGCCACGACTCGAGACCCTCCTAGAGTTGGTGTGGAACCTTGGGAAATGCCATTCGGATCTATTGAGAGCTCATGGAAAAGCAAGCCAAGCAACCCTCACAACCTAATTCGAGCTAATCTAGCTCGTACCTACCTCATTGAGTTTAATTTCCAACTTATTTTTAACTTAATGTTATTTCTTTGTTGGAATAAGCATTTAATTTAGTTTTAGTAAAATTAGTTTATTCAGCTCAAATAATTAAAGTTGCGTTTTTAATGTGTCATAATCTGGACATTTTAATTAAAGTTTAATATGTCTTAGTTTAATGCATATTTAACAGTTGTTTAATAGTTATTTAAATGTGTCTAAGTTTGAGACAAATTAAATTCATGTTTCAATTAATTTTGTCCAGCAAAATTTAATTTGTCTTGGCCTAATTAACTAGTTGAATTTATTTATTTTAGGTATATACATGGACGGCATAAAGATGGTGTGCTGATGGTTGCCCTCCCCAAAGTAGTTGTTCGGTCATTACAAAAGCCAAAAGTGAGCTGATGTTTCTTTTCCCAAGCTGCTGATTTCTCTTCCCAAGCTGTCCAGCTATTTGTTTAAGTGTTTTCACATTGCTGGATGTTCCTTTCGCATTCATGATTGTTCAGTTTTGAGCTTCCACACCCAAGGGCTACTCAAATTCGTTTGCTCACACTCCAAGGCTATTGAACTGCCTAAGCTTCCATTTAAAGTCCAAAACCCTCAAAATATTTAAGGCAGCTCTTTAAAAGCCTTTCACACCCCTTGGTCAAACCTAGCCTAGTCCATCCAACTCCATTCAGCACTTACTTAATTTTATTTAATTTAAGCTGATTGGAAACATCAAGGGAGTTTCCAGCTCCATCAAGCTAAACATATGCTACCAATTCAGTTTCCTCATTGTCTATTAGGCTAGCCTTATAATTGATCTATAAATATTAAGCTCTTTAGTTGTATTTCAGACGTTTTGCTACTTTATAAATATTAATATCTTTGTGAGTTTATTCAACACTCAATTTTCGTTTAAGACTCAAGTTGACTTATCTAGCTTCCTAGTGGCATCATCCTTGTTTCTTTGAACTTAGCAATTTTAAACCGAGTGTGACGTTCACCTTTGATACCTTTGGTTCATATCTTCTAATAGATAGTGGGTTCTACCATTTTTCGTTCATCTTAAGTGTCCTATAAGATTCGGGTCAATACTCCCTATAGTATTGGTTCTTTCTTGACCTTAAGACAATTTCATCCAACTATCTTCCATAAAACTTACTTTACTTCTAATCTAGTCGAAACTATACTTGTTCTATCTTAACACTTTTTGAAACCCTTTTGTTTAAGCTTGCATTTAGCCAAATTCAACTAAATTCTGAATTGAACGAAACTTCTCCATTTTATGATCGGGCATCTAAGTGACTCGAATCACTTCACCGAAGTGAGATCGTATCACAAGCTTACTGAGCTTAATAGCTTACTCTGTTTACTTTTCCTTATTTTATAGTGATTTTGAAGCTTGCTCGGATTGGGACTTGTCGGAGATCTCATCACACTATCCAGCTGTTGTTTTCGTACTTTTGAACTTGGGTACTTGGTTATATGGCATGTATAGGAGTTGTGATTAATATGACATATATGTTTGTAATGTTTATAGCCAATTGATTGGCTTGTAAATGATATATGTTTTTAGTTATGTATTTAGCCATGTGGTTTGGCTTAATTTGGTAAACTTGGTTACGTAAATGTGTAAATGGCCCTTTAATATGTGGTTCATAGTTGCTATGTAAATGTATTATTGAGATTTGGTATTGAAGGTAGCAAATTGTTGAATTTTAAAATTTGGTATGCATGCTGATTTAGGCACAAAGTCTAATAGGTGAGTTTGATTATTTAAGTGATTTTTTATATGTGAAATTGGTATGAATTTGAATGACTATTTCGGATGCTTATGAGCATTTTGGTTGTTGGTATTGGTAGTATATGTTTTTGGCTTGAAATTAGTTAGATATAAGTGCCTATTTATGCATTGATTGTTTGTGCATTGTAGAACCTAGGTTGACAACATTTTGGGTAAGAAATGTAGCTTGATACATAGCCTATTTTTGTGCACACGGGCAGGGACACAGGCGTGTGTCTCAACCGTGTGTCCCCTGATATTTAATTTGAAATCAAGTCAGTAGCTTCACACGACCTAGCACATGGGTGTATGGCTTGGTGGTGTGGCACAAGTCAGTATAACCTTTAATTTTCACACGGCCTAGCATACAGCCTGGCACACGGGCATGTAAGGCCATTTTGAAGGGTACACGGGCTAGTCACATGGGTGTGTGGTTGGCCGTGTGACCCAAGTTAGTTACTGACACTAGGTAAGACACGGGCTAGGACACGGCCATGTGATCCCATTTCGAATGTCTACATGGCTTGTGACATGGGCGTGGGTGTGTGAGACACACAGCTAGGCTACACGGGCGTGTGTCCCCTATACTTAGAAAATTTTTTATGTTTTCCCAAAGTTTTCCTGAGTTCTTGGTTTAGTCCTGAACCACTTTTAATGTTTGTTTTAGGCCTTAAAGGCTCATATTAGGGACTATATGATTGTATTTGAATGATATTTATTGGGATTTGAGAATTACATGATTGTTTAATTGATAAGTCTGGTAATGCTCTGTAACCTTATTTCAGCGATGGACACAGGTTAGGGGTGTTAGATTTATTGGTATCAGAGCTACGGTTTAGTCGATTCTCAAGCTAACACAACGTTTGTGAGTCTAGCTTTACATGCCATATATAACCTATGATACTGAAAGTTTTAAATCATGTTTTCTTATAGCAATGGATCCCAATCGAGCAATTGTTGATGATGTAAAAAGTAATGCGCCAGCCTCCGTTCACGGAGGAGTTCCGTCTAAATCGAGACTTGTATCTAAGAGTCAAGGATAAGAGGCTAAGGAAGCTTTCTTCCAAATGATGAACGAATGGTTCATTGAGTTTGTCCAAACGAATACGGCTACTCAGCAACCTCCACCCCCACCTATTCTCCAACTGGTTCCCATAACTCTTCAAGGTTTGGAACCTTTGCGTATGAGTAAGCCACCTGTGGATAAAATTCAAAAATATGGGGCTGAAGAGTTTAGAGCTACAGTTGATGATGATCCTAAGAGAGCCGAGTTTTGGCTTAAGAATACGATCCGGGTATTTGATGAATTACCTTGTATGCCAGCGGAATGTGTCAAATGTGCTGTATCACTTTTGATAGATACTACACATTAGTGGAGGAACACTTTAATATCTGTGGTGTCGAGAGAACGAGTAACGTGGGAATTCTTTCAGACTGAGTTCAGAAAGAAATACATAAGTCAACGATTTATTGATCAAAAGTGCAAAGAATTTTTGGAGCTGAAACAGGGTCGTATGACAGTAACCAAGTACGAAAGATAATTTGTAAGATTAAGTATGCTCGAGAGTGTGTTTCTACTGAAGAAATTATGTGTAAGCGGTTCAAAGATGGGTTGAACGAAGACATTAAACTTCTATTCAGAATCCTGGAATTGAAACAATTTGTTGTTTTAGTCAACAGAGCTTGCAAAGCTGAGGAGCTTAGCAAAGAAAAGAGAAAAGCCAATTTTGAGGCTAGAGACTCAAGAAAGAGGTAAATCAGTAAACCCAATCATTCTTCTTCAAAGAAGTCAAGGGATTCGCATAATTGTTCAACCGATTCAATTAGGTATTCCAACAAAGATCGTAGGAAGTAACACACGAGTCCAAAAGCTCAAGCTACAGTACCTAGTGTTGGTAGTGTCAAAACCAACAAACCTGGGTGTCAACAGTGTGGAAGATGGCATTTTGGAGACTGTTGGATGAATACTAAAGCCTATTTTATATATGGCTCACAAGATCATTTTATTCGGGATTGCCGTAAGTTACCCAAGAAGATAAATTTCTAAATGCAAGATCGAGCAATACAGCTGCCAGAGGGAGACCACTTCAAAATACTGCAAATGTAACTAGTAGCAAAGGTGCGACAAAGGACTCTACTGTGAGATTTGAGGCTCGAACGCCAGCCAGAGCCTACGCTATTCGTGCTCGTGAGGATGCATTGTCACCAGATGTTATCACTGGTACATTTTCTCTTTATGACACTGATGTAATTGCTTTGATTGATCCTAGATCAACTCATTCACATGTCTGTATGAATTTAGTGTCTAGTAAGAGTTTGCCTGTTGAGTCAACTGAATTTGTGATTAAAATATCGAACCCCTTAGGCCAGTATGTTCTAGTTGATAAAGTTTGCAAGAATTGTCCTTTGACTCAGGGTTATTATTTTCTAACTGATTTGATGCTTTTACCGTTTGATGAATTAAATGTGATTTTGGGTATGGATTGGTTGACTCTGCATGATGCTGTTGTAAATTGTAGACGAAAGACTATTGAGTTGACATGTCATAATAGTGAAATTATTCGTATTGAATCTGATGATTTGAGTGGGTTATCTGTTGTGATATCGACGATGCTAGATAAGAAATATGTGAGGAAAGGTTATGATGCTTACCTTGCTTATGTACTGGATACAAAAGTGTCTAAATCGAAGATTGAATCAGTACCAGTGGTTTGTGAATATCTAGATATGCTTCCAGAAGAGTTACCTGTGTTGCCACTGATTAGAGAAGTTGAATTTGCTATTGAGTTAATAACGGGAACATCATCGATATCGATAGCTCCGTATAGAATGGCTCTAATAGAATTGAAAGAATTGAAAGCTCAGTTACAAGAGTTAACAGATAGAGGTTTTTCACGACCGAGTTTTTCCCCCTGGGGTGCACCAATACTGTTCGTAAAGAAGAAAGATGGATCAATGAGATTATGCATGGACTATGTTAGCTTAACAAGGTTACGATTAAGAATAAGTATCATTTGCCAAGAATTGGTGATTTGTTCGATCAGTTGAAAGGAGCAACAATATTTTCAAAGATTGATCTGAGATCTAGTTATTATCAATTGCGGGTTAAAGATTTGGATGTACCAGAAACTGCTTTTAGACCTAGGTACAGACATTATGAATTTCTTGTTGTGCCATTTGGATTAACTAACGCTCCTATAGTATTCATGGATTTGATGAATAGAATCTTTAAACCGTATTTGGACAAATTTGTAGTTGTATTCATTGATGATATTCTGATCTATTCTAGAGATGAATCTAAACATGGCGAACATTTGAGGATTGTGTTACAAACATTGAGAGATAAGCAATTGTTTGCAAAATTCAGCAAATACAAGTTTTGGCTCCGAGAAGTTGGATTTTTGGGACATATTTTTTTGGCTAAAGGCATCAAAGTTGATATGAGTAAGATTTCTACAGTTGTAACCACCAAGAAACGTATCTGAGGTCAGAAGTTTTTTGGGATTAGCTGGCTATTATCAGTGTTTTTTGAAAGGGTTTTTGATGATAGCTACACCGATAACTCGATTATTGCAAAAAGACGTGAAGTTTGAGTGGTCCGAGAAATGCCAACAGAGTTTTGAACAATTGAAAGTCCTATTAACTGAAGCACCAATTTTAGTTTAGCCTGAGTCAGGTAAAGAGTTTGTAATTTTCAACGATGCGTCATTGAACGGTTTGGAATGTGTTTTAATGCAAGAAGGCAAAGTGATAGCTTATCCTTCCATACAATTAAAACCACATGAAAAGAATTATCTGACGCACGACTTAGATTTGGCTGCTATTGTATTCGCATTGAAAATTTGGTGACATCATTTGTTCAGTGAAAAATGTCATATTTTACCAACCACAAGAGCTTGAAGTATTCAATGTCTCAGAAAGATTTTAATTTGTTTCAACGAAGATGGCTCGAGTTGTTAAAAGACCATGAGTTAGAGAATGATTATCATCCGTGGATTCTCTGAGTAGAAAATCTTTGTTTCCTTTGAAAGCGATGAATACACGATTGACATTGTCTGGTGATGGTTCGATTTTAGCTAAGTTAAAAGTTAAACAGGTATTTCTTCAGCAAATTTGCGAGGCTCAAAAATGTGATAATGAATTGCAAGCTAAAAGAGTATAGTGTGAGTCAATGATTGATTTAGAGTATTAGATTGGATCTAATGATTATTTACTATTCTGTGGTAGAATTTGTGTACCGAGAAATTCTGAGCTTATTCAGAAAATTCTACACAAAGAAAATAGTGGTTGTTTATGTATTCATCCAGGGAGTACTAAGATGTACAATGGTTTGAAACAGTTGTACTGGTGGTCGAGCATGAAACGAGACATTTCAAAATTTGTGTTGAGATGCTTGGTTTGTTAACAAGTCAAAGCCGAACATCAAGTGCCTTTGGGACTACTACAACCAATGATGATACCTAAGTGGAAATGGGATAGAGTTACAGTGGATTTCGTATCGGGGTTACCCCTATCTCTGAAAAGGAAAGATGCTATTTGGGTTGTTGTTGATCGTTTGATGAAATCTAAACATTTCATTCCGCTACTTATATACTTTTCACTTGATAGACTAGCTAAATCGTACATCTCTGAGATTGTCAGATTGCACGTGTACCACCCTATACCAGTATTTGACACTGGAACAAGGTATGAGGCATTGCCGAACTTAAACATAAAGGTTCATACAAACTGGGCCATAAAATTTTCATTCAATTTAAAACCATTCGTATTCATGCATATCATCCCTTAGATGAGCCTACGAGGCCCAAAATATACGTTAGTGATGGTTCGGGACTAAATCAAGAATTTTTGAAACTTCTACAATGCTTAGAAAATTTTCTTGTTTTGGAGAGTCACACACTCGTGTGGGTAGCCTGTGTAGTCACACACGCCCGTGTGGCTCTAGGACATGCTCGTGTCCTTAGCCTGTGTAACTCTCTGACTATGAAGTCATCAACTAAATGAGGTCACACGGCCAAGTCACACGTCCGTGTACTTAGGTCGTGTGGCAAATTAAATTCCAAATATTAAGTGCAGACTTCACATGGCCTGGGCACATGCCCATGTCCTAAGGCTTTGTCCTTCGCACGGCTGAGACACACGGTCGTGTCTCTGCCCATGTGTTTACTACTGGGTATACTGATTTGCATAATTAAGGTGCAGGGGACACACGGCCGGATCACATGCCCATGAGGCAAACCGTGTGTCACACACGGCCAAGACACATTCCCATATGTCTACCCGTGTGGACAACTTTGAGGCTATTTTCCAAGCCATTTTCCACCCTTAAGCACTCACATACATCATCTCACTCCATGGCATGCAACATGGCACATTTAATTACACAAGTATACACCATTATGATTAATCCATGACTATTTAATGTGGACATATGGCATACTCCAATCATCATACGACCATATGGCATTCCACACCAATTTCATGTTTATTCATCATTATAATTCTTCTTTCAAGTTACTCAATTACACTATCATTATGGTCATACCTATTAGTCCACATTCATTCATTAAATACATATGCCATTCATCTCACATTTCATCCACAAGCAACCAAACCACATCAAAACCTAAACACATTAGCATGCAAGCATAAATGATTAGGGTTACAACCCAACAATCAATATGAGCCACCTCCAATGGCCATATACAAAATGAATCACAACACCATCATGAGCCAACACATTTGGCTAATCAATATGACATATAACAAAAAGACCAAGTCCCTATACTTGCCATACTCAAAATGATAAGTCTAACTATACCCAATTATCCAATTGATAGTGTGATCGAGTCTCCGACATTCTATGATCCCAAGCTAGCTTGGCCACGCTATAAGTAAAAGAAAAGAAAGGGGGTAAGCTTTAAAACTTAGTAAGTTCACATGCAAACAAAATGCAACTTAAACAAGGATTAATCATATATTAACATATTAAACATAATCTTGTATTTTTATCAAATTCTCAACCTTAACCTTCACATAATATGCATATGCATATTCTTACCACAAGTTCATCATATCTCATGGCATTCTCATGAGTTTGATGTACATACCTATGCCACTTGCACATAATGATTTACTTTTTCATCTTGATGCGATCATTAAGATTATTCATCGAGCTTCTCTTGAACTACCCGCTGAACACTCGAAGTACTATCGGATACATCAGAATCTTGCACCTAAGTGCCCCATATGTAGCCAATGCTACTTCATATCTCATACCACATGTTTCTCACTTTTGAGCTACTCACGGGTCTACTTATACAGGCTGTCAGTTATCCGTAACACATGCTGGACTACCTCGCCATCAATAATATGCATGAGACCAGTACCCGGACTGCCATAACATGTGTCTCATAATCAAAACTCAGACCACAACTTATGAGCTCAAATCACATAAATCATGAACTCAGACCATAACTCATGAGTTCAAATCACATAAATCATGAACTCAAAGCACAAATCAATGAGTTTAGATCACATAATTCCTAGTGACATGTCACTTGTATCTTAAATTATTCCTAAGGTTCAAATTGGATTCTTCGATACCACATGTAACAGTCCAGTTTAGACCCTAGTCAGAATAGTGGTTTTGAGACCACAAATCTGAGTCCAAAAAATATTTTAATATTATTTTTTGTATCTATGATAAGTGCATTAATATTTGCGAAGTTTCTGTGATTTAATTTGTCTGTTTCTGTGCCCGATTTTATGAAAAGGACTAAATAGCATAAAAGGTGAAATTAGCATGCTACATGTTTAATATATGTATTGGAAATGGCTTTGGACTAATATGTCCTTATGTGGTTATTTGACCATGTAATGTATTAAATGACCTTGTTGGACATGTAGTTGGTGAATTCTTAATGTATAAAATAAGGTTAAAATAGTAAAATGCGTAATAATGTTATTTATCATAAAAAAACATGAAAATGTCAATTAAAACATTGTTCTTGCCGAAAATCAAAGAAAATAGAAAGAAGAAGACCATCTTAGGGTTCGGTCATTTATTTGGTTGATTAAGGTATGTACTTTGGTCCGTTTTTGATAATCTCTACATTTTTGTGATCGTTGTTTCGTGTTCTTCAAAACCCATATCTGAATTGTTGTTTTTGTTGAAGATTATGAAATGTGCCATTAATGATTTTATGAGCTTTGTAATATTTTTATATGAATTATGAAAGATATATGTGAGATTATCATGTTTTGTTCTTGAATTTTTAATGGAATAAAGCTATTTAGGCTTATTTGTGAAAATGAGGTTTTGAGGGACTAAATTGTAATTTAAATATGTTATTTGGGTTTGTATGGAAGCTATGTATATTTGGCCAAGCTATAGTCTTGGTGAATTTTACATATTTGTGATTTTGTGAAAAATGGACTAAATTGTCAAAGTGTGAAAATGTAAAGGCTAAAATGCAAAGTGCCCTAAATATGTGTTCATGGTTTATTTTGAATAAAATGAATGATTGACTGGTTGAATTTGAATTGTATTAGATCAAGAACAAAGAAAATCAGACTAAGATCGAGGGAAGTCCAAAATAGTTGAATAGTCGACTCGTTTCCATGTAAAATCCGTACAAGGTAAGTCAGATTACAATTACATGTTAATTTAACTAAATTTTGTGTATATAAACTGTAATCTGTATTGGACAGCCTTGAGAGCCTGATGAATAAATTTTGAGTAAACTTCGATAATATTCTAGTATCTAAAAAGCTCTGTACGTTTCTAAAAGAACGTTGACATTAATCTGAGTTATCGTGTAAGACCGTGTCTGGGACACAAGCCTCGATTTGATATTTCATGTAAGATCCTGTCTGGGATAGAGGCTTCGATACCGAATTACATGTAAGACCACATCTGGGACATCGGCATTGTACCTGTTTATGAGTGTCTATATCATTTCTGAACCATCTGATAATAGAGTACGAGATATGGGAATGAATATATGAAATGTATAATCTATACAGGTACGTTTGTATCGTACTAAAGTTCTGAATATGAAAGACTCCGTTTCTATGAGATAAGGAAACATGACATCTATACGACCAAAATTACTCTATAAAATGGTTGAAAATTCTTGCTATTGACTTGTACTTTATATGCTTTAATAGCTAAGATAGTGGTATTTGGCTTACTAAGCTCTTTGTAGCTTACTTTGTGTGATTTCTATCTATTTTACAGTTATCGTAGCTACTGAAGGCTCGGGGATAGTCGCAGATTGTCACCATACTAACGAAATCATTTTGGTACTTTTGAAAGTGTAAATATTTTTAAGTATGGCATGTATTAGCTAGAATGTCTTTGTATTTAAACCTTGATATGTATATATGTTATGCCATGAGAGTTGGCTAGCAAATGGTATGTTTGTGCTTAGTTTTGGTAAATGGTTTGTGATGCCAAATTGTGTATGCTTGTGATGGTTATATGGCCTTGTATGTGGTGGTTATTTTGGAAAATGCCAAGTTGAGGAAATGGTAAGTTTAAGCATGAGTTAGAATGTGGCATAAGTGAGCTATGAAATGAGCATTTTGGCATGTTGTTGTAATATGATTTTTAATGTGTTTTGGTATGGATTTGAATAGGTTATTGAATGATGATGATTTAGTTATAATGAAGCATGTTTTTAGCATTGTATTGACTGAAAATTTTGGTATAAATGTTGTTTAATATTTCTTGTAGGAATGACCCAAAGAGGGGTGGCAAGTTGGCTTAAATCAAGCCTGCATTGTGCCAGACGGTCAGGGAACACGGACGTGTCATATGGCCGTGGGCTTAAGTCAGTAGCTAGCTAAGTTTCACACGGCCGTGTCTGTTGGCCGTGTGTAAAAGTCAATATATGTACTCTGTTTTGGCACAGCTAGACCACATGGGTGTGTATGGTGCCTGTGTGTACCACATGGCCTGGTCACACGGGCGTGTGACCTCAACAGTATTGAAAAATTTTTTTAAGCTCTGAAAATTCTGAATGTGTTCAGTTTAGTCCCAACTTTTATTTTAAAAGTATGTCTTAGGTCTTTGAGACCCCCATAAGGAATGAATTGTTGATTTGCTTATGCATAAATATTGTGTGATATCTGTGATTCTGTATTGATCTGTAATGTTCTGTCTGTCTGGTAATGCCCCTTACCTATTCTGACGACAGTTACGGGATAAGGGCGTTACACCACATCTTTGTCAAACTTGCTCGTAATTTCGATTGTAATATCCATAGCACCAATCACATACTCATGAAATATTCAAAGCATAATTCATAATAAAAGTGTAAGCATTTAATATGTATATACTCACCATACATGCAATATTAAAGCATTTAAAGTATGGTACATGTCGCATTATTTGCAAATGAACTTGCCTCGGTACAAAATGATAGAAACGAGCCTAATCCTCGTAAACTTTGTTTTTCCCTCTATCAAAACCCAAATCACATTTTTCTTGATCTATAATGCCAAATTTAACTTTTTCAATACATACATTGGTCAAATCGACCCATAACACATACTTTGGTAAAATTACCAATTTACCCCTAACTTTTTACTTATTTACAAATTAGTCCCTAGGCTCGTAAAATGAAATGCATACATTTTCTTAGTTACCTAAACCTAGCCGATTCATATTCTAACTCATATCAACCCATATTTATCATTAAATCACATTTCTACGACCCATTTCTTCATCTTTTACAAATAAGTCCTTTTTAGGGGTTTTCATAAAAAACCCACTTAGTAAAAGATGTTAAACACACATCAAACTTTCATATTCTTCCATTAATCAACAAAATACAAACATGTCACACATGGTTCAAATTTCATACATGGACCCTAGCTCAAAATATGGCTAGAAATGGAAAGATCATGCTTCAAGAATCTCAAAAATGGAAAGAACATAAAAAACGGGACTAGGATGCACTTACAATCAAGCTTGAAAAGTTGAAAACCCTAGCTATGGAGAGCATGCAATTTTCGGCTGGCACATGGAGAAGATGAGTCAATTTTGACTTGATTTTCCATTTTTATTCTTTTATTTACCAAATGACAAAAATGCCCTTAAGGCCTTTCTTTCAAATTTTTCCTATTCATGCCCATTTTGTCCAAATTTGTAGAACTTGGTCAAATTGCAATTTAAGGACCTCTAGTTAAAAATTCAATGCAATTTCATGCACAAAGCTTCTAGAACATGTATTTTGCAACTTATTCAATTTAGTCTCTAACTTCAATTTAGACACTTTAAGCATAGAATTTCTTCATGAAAATTTAATACAAACATGCAATCATATCATGGACCATCAAATAATAATTAAATAATTATTTATACTTTGGATTTATGGTCTCAAAACCATTGTTCTGACTAGACCCTAAATCGGGATGTTACAGCACGGGGTGCCAGTTTTTATTATTTCTGATAGAGATCCAAGGTTTACGTCGCGATTCTGGAAGAAATTCAAGAAACTTTGGGTACACGATTGTATTTTAGTACTGTATTTCATTCTCAAACCGTTGGTCAGTCTGAGAGAGTGATTCAGATTCTCGAGGATATGCTTCGTTGTTGTGTTTTAGAGTTTGAGGGCAACTAGAAAAAATATTTATCGTTGGTTGAGTTTGCGTCTAATAATAGTTACCAATCGAGAATAATAATGGCACCATATGAAGCTTTATATGGTCGTAAATGCCGAACTTTATTGTATTGGACCGAGCTTAGTGGGAAAAAGATTCACGGGGTTGATTTCATCAAAGAGACCAAAGAGAAAGTGAAAGTAATTCACGACAGTTTGAAAGCAGCTTTAGATTGACAAAAATTGTATGTGGATTTGAAACGTAAAGATATTGAATTTCAAATTGGAGATAGAGTGTTTTTGAAAGTATTGTCGTGTAAGAAGATTCTTCGATTTGGTCGCAAAGGAAAATTAAGTCCGCGATTTCTCAGGCCATATGAGATTATCGAGAGAATAGGGCTAAGGGCATATCGGCTAGCTTTACTGTCAGAATTAGAAAAGATCCATAATGTGTTTCATGTGTCGATGTTATGCCGATATATATCAGATCTATCACACATAATTTCTCTAACAGAAGTTGAAATTTAGCCCGACATGTCATATAGCGAAAAACCAATCAGAATTTTAGCACAAGTGATCAAAAAGTTGAGAAATAAAAGTATAGCTCTAGTAAAGGTTCTTTGGCAATGTCACGGTGTTGAAGAGGCTACGTGGGAACCTAGGGAAGTTATAAGAAAATAGTACCCTAACCTATTTTCTGGTAAGATTTTTGGGGATGAAAATTCCTAAAGGGGAGAGAGTTGTAACAGCCTATATTTAGTCAAATCGAAACAGTGGTTTTGGGACCATTAATCCAAGGTTAAAATATTTGTTTTATTATTATTATTGTGTTTGCAGCATGTTAATTGAGTCATATGAAAATTTCGTTAATAAATTAAATCGTTTGAATACTTAATTTGATATAAAGGACTAAATTGCAAAAGGTACAAAACTAGAGTTCTATAAGCTAAAGGGATTTAATAGCTATGAAATTAAATTATTCAAGGGTTTATGTTGTAATTAAACCACGAATAGCATGAGTGGACAATTATGGACATTAAACATATGATTTTAAAAGTTAATTTATACGGTTAATTAAGTAAATTGGTAAATAAGTTAAGTAAAAATAATAAAAACAAAACATCATCTTTTTGGTTTATCTTCATAACCAAAAATACAAAGGAAAATAAGGTTTTGGAGCTTGGAAATT
Organism: Gossypium anomalum; assembly: GCA_025698475.1. Classification (NCBI taxonomy): domain Eukaryota; kingdom Viridiplantae; phylum Streptophyta; class Magnoliopsida; order Malvales; family Malvaceae; genus Gossypium; species Gossypium anomalum. Next base: position 34,015,800 of record CM046959.1, on the reverse strand, counting down.
TCAGCTAAAAGAATCCTTTTATGTAAGTAATTTTTGACTTGGTTTGTACTGATTTCTATGTTTTTGCAATCGTTGTAGCTTAATCTAGCTAGCCTAGGGACTAATTTGTGAAACTATTAAAAAGTCTAGGGTTTTACCATTAATGAATGTGTATGTATTTTGGTGTTTGATGGTAGAAAATGGATGGTTGTTTTTAGATAAACAGTTGCATGAATTTGCATTTTTATGAGCTAGGGACTAAATTGTTAATATGTTAAAATATAAGGGGTAAAAGTGTAAAATTTTCATAATATGAATTTTGGATTAAATTGAATAGAATGTATTTTGAATGAGTTAAATATAATTATATATAGGTCAAGAAAAGTAATGTTCGGATTTAGATCGGGGAAAAACAAAATAGTGGATTGATAGCTCGATTTTCTCCGTATAAATTTGAGGTAAGTTCGTATGTTAAAAAGCATTAATGTAATTGTGCTTCAAATGCTTGATAATTGCATTATTGATGAATACGACTTTATAGAAATGTTTGACGAAGATTTGGCGATGTGTGAAATCCCAGTTGAACCTTAGGAATAGATAGGATACAAATGACATGTCATTAGGGGTTATTCTGTTTTGGGTGTTGGTCCGTACGTTCTACCGGTGGCTGAGTTTTTTGGCATGTGTTGTGGTTACCCATCAGCTTCTGTGAGCAGCACTATGTAGCTACGTTTTGACCATCAGCTTGTGTGAGTAGAACCGGTGATAGCTCGAGATGAGCATTTACATATGAGATATGAGATTGAGATGATTTTGACCATGTATTGGCACTTAGGGTATGAGATTCTCGAGTATTCGATATTATTCCAGATGGTTCAACGGGTATATCAATGGTATGAAAGAATAAGTGATTGATACGTATCATAACAAGTATGTATGTGAATCATATAAGCTTTGAGTCTATGAAACTTGTGAATTTCATATCGAAACTTGTGAATTTCATATCTAACCTTGTGAATGAATATGTGATAGGTTTGTGGATCAATATGAGTTATATTATGATATGTTTGATTACTTAAATTGTGTTCATATGGTAAGTTGAGTTTATTGGTTTACGAACTTACTAAGCTTAATAGCTTACTCTGTTTACTTTTTCGTGTTTTGTATTGATTTTGAAGCTTACTCGAATTGGGACTTGTCGGAGATCTCATCACACTATCCAGCCGTTGTTTTGGTACTTTTAAACTTGTGTACTTGGTTATATGGCATGTATAGGAGTTGTGGTCAATATGGAAAATATGTTTGTAATGTTGATAGCCAATTGATTTGGCTTGTAAATGATATATGTTTTTGGTTATGTGTTTAGCCATGGGGTTTGGCTTAATTTGGTAAACTTGGTTATGTAAATATGTGTAAATGGCCCTTTAATATATGGTTCATAGTTGCTATGTAAATGTCTTGTTGAGATTTGGTATTGAAGGCAGCAAATGGTTGAATTTCAGAATGTGGTATGCATTTTGATTTAGGCACAAAACCTAATAGGTGAGTTTGATTATTTAAGTGATTTTTTAGATGTGAAATTGGTATGAATTTGAATAACTATTTGGGATGCTTATGAGCATATTGGTTGTCGGTATTAGTACTATATGATTTTGGTTTGAAATTGTTTGGTTATAAGTGCCTAGTTATGCATTGAGTGTTTATGCATTGTTGAACCTAGGTTGACAACATTTTGGGTGGGAAATGTGGCTTGAAACATAGCCTATTTTTGTCCACACGGGTAGAGACACGGACGTGTGTCTCAGCTGTGTGTGACACACGGCATGGTGACATAGCCGTGTGTCCCTTGATATTTAATTTGAAATCAAGTCAGTAGCTTCACAAGACCTAGCACACAGGTGTGTGGCTTGGTCGTGTGGCACAAGTCAGTATACCCTCCAGCTTTCACACAGCCTAGCACACAGCTTGGCACACGTGTAACACCCCTAGCCCATGTCCGTCGCCGGATTAGGGTTAAGAGGCATTATTTAACATTTTACAGTTCATATAAACATGCATTATATATATTACAAATCAAAATTTTAATTGCCTTAAAGCTTACAATTAAATTAAATATTAAGTCTAAATTAATTATGTCATTCACAACACAGCTCAAATAAAACATAATGCAAAATGTATCAAAACAATTTATACATATACAGAACATATAATACATTAATAACTTCACTACTAAGTATTAAATCTATTTTTATATAAGTCATGCACATATTTATACAAGCAACTGCACATCATTTACTTACCTACAAAAGATACATTCCATAATAAATAATTATATATATATATCATCAACTCAAATAATTACACTACTCAAATAACTAATTAAAACTTACCAATAATGTACCATTAAGAACCAAAACTTTCTTATTCGTATTTATTGATTTCGGTTAATTAACAAACCACATAGTCAAACATATTCTTTTACTTCACTCAATAATCCTATACCAAATACATCTCATATAAATGACATATATTTTAATTTGCTAAAGCATTATGTGATATAACATAATACACATCCATTATTATTTTCTAACCGAAACACATGATCAACACCATTATACATATATATACTCAATATATTATGTACCTGTATATATCTTAACCACATTATAAACCAAGGCATACTAATAAAATCAAGAACCAAATTACCAGTCAAGTAACTATCTTATCTTATTTTCAGCATATAACCGAACATATCCAACAACTAAACTTAATTATTTAAAATCAACCTCACATATCTTATATTGAACCACATTCAAATTATCCAAATATTCCATATATATATATTAAGGCCAATACTTTCATACCATTTCCAAAGTCATTAATGAATTTCAATACTCAAAACACATATCATAAATGCCTCTCATCCATAGGACATTACATGAAAATCAAAATGAGCTCAACCCATAATTTAACTAAAACCAAACTCAAGCATAATAATTAGGCCATTTTCAATGCATAAAACACCTACCATGAACATCACCTATTCATAATGCTTAATAATTTAACTAAAACGAATTTAACCCACAGTCAAGCATAATCGAATTATCAAAACCAAGCTCACTAAACATTATAATTAAGCACACATAAGACCAAGTCTAAGCATAATTAGCAAGCCATTTTCGCATGGCTTTATATACATAACCAAATTCCACATTTCAAAAAACTATGCTCCAGCCTATACATGCCATAGTTCAAGTTCAACTATTTAAAGACCGAAGTTGTGGATAATGTGATAGACTTTCCTGACGATCCCCGAGCTTGTAACTTGAATCCAAAAATCTATAAGATAGAAACACACATAAATACAAAAGGTAAGCTTTTGTAGCTTAGTAAGTAATAAGCAAATAAACAACCTAATAATATAATCAACTCATTTTAAACTGAACCGAATTACATTATCGTTCAACTTTCGAAGCCATAATGTCATTATACAACCTATTATACATATACTCATATATTCAAACTCAAAAACCATAATTTAGTATCATGAACAAGTACTACTTATTTGGCCGAATATACATGGTCATACTTGCACATATCCAAGATTCAATTCCATAATATTCATATAATTTTTCCATAAGGCCGGATATACATACCATAGTCACATATATCATTCATTTTCATCACACATGTTTTGTAACGAATAATCAAGTCACATACTTACCTTATTTCAAGTAGACAACAGCTAATTCATACTTGACCATTTAGCTCGTGTTACACATTCGGTCACAACTTATCTTTGCCCGATGAACCATTCGGAATTGGATAGGACGCTCAGATAATAACGCATATCGTACAATGCCAACGTCCCAGACGTGGTCTTACTCACACACATATATCAGAATCACATATCGATGCCATGGTCTTACTTGCACACATAAATCGGAATCCTATGTCATGACATATGTATCCTAACTATTCCTTAGGTTCATACGTGGCTTTCGAACGTCATAACTCGGTCGAAACGAATTTGGAAACTTAGTAGTCAAAGCTTTTCATAATCGGCCATAACAAATATAAATTTATACATTTCATAACAGCATATATATTTAGAATTTAACTATAATTAAACACGTCTATTTGCTTATAAACTTACCTCAAACGATGTAAACCGGAAAGGAGTAACTATTCGACAACCTTCATTTTTCCTCGATCCAAATCTGATTTCTTTGGTTCTTGATCTAAACATATTCAAGTTAAGCTCATTCAAACATATTTTCATTCAATTTAGTCCAAAAACACATAAATGGGAAAATTACCATTTACTCCTGGCATTTACAATTTTTACAATTTAGTCCCTATTGCAGAAAACACAAAATTTCAGCATACCCATGATGAGCCAAATTTTATCCGCTCTCAAAAAAATCCATATATTTCATTTATTCACATTTTAGTCCCTCAAATTATTATTTTTTCAATTTAGTCCTAATTACTCAAAATCATCAAAAACTCTAATACAAAACATGTTAATCTAAAACATATCTTTCATATTTCACCATCAAACAACAAAAATCACAAGCTCTCAACAATGGCACAACTCAAAATATTCATCAAAATAAAAAATTCAAGCATGGGTTTTGTAGTACTCAAAGCAACGATCTCAAAAATGTAAAAATTATCAAAAACCGAGCTAGTTACATACCTTGATTATGCTACCAAATGGCCCAAACTTTCAAAGCTTATTCTTTCTCTTTTCTTCTAGCATACGGTTATGCTGGAAAAGATGAGTGCATGTGTTTATTATATTTTTTTTATGTTTTATTTAACATATATTATTAATTTAATTACAAAACTAACCTTTATTTAATAATGCAAAATCATTATAAAACAAAGTCATAGCCGTCCGTCATTAATAATTATGGCTTAATTACATTATAAACACTTCATATTAGAAAAACAAGTTCAATTTGATACTTTCACATTTAATTATTAACTTTTCATTTTACGCGATTAAGCCCTTTTTATTAAATCGACATCCAAACAGTAAAATTAAAACAAAAAAAATTTAGCACATATAAATTCACACATAATAAACACAGAAAATAATTTTAAAATATTTTTCTAACTCAGATTCATGGTCCCAAAACCATCGTTCCGATTAGGGTCTAAATCGGGTTGTCTAAATCGGGTTGTTACAACTCTCCCCCTTTAGGGATTTTCATCCCCGAAAATCTTACTGGTGAATAGGTTCGGATAACGCTCTCTTATTGCATCCTCTGGTTTCCAAGTTGCTTCCTCAACACTGTGCTTATGCCACAGTACTTTAACTAACGAAATCTTCTTATTTCACAACTCTTTAATCTCGTGAGTCAGAATATGAATCAGTTCTTCCTCGTACGTCATATCGGGCTTAATCTCAATCTCAGACGGACTAATCACATGTGAAGGATCAGATCGATATCTACGAAGCATTGAAACATGAAATACATTGTGGATCTTTTCTAGCTTAGATGGCAACAACAGTCTGTAAGCAACTGGCCCAATACGTTCTATAACCTCATACGACCCAATAAACCTTGGACTCAATTTGCCTGTACGACCAAATCTGGGTATCTTCTTCCATGGTGAGACTTTCAAAAAGACTTTATCTCCAATATGAAACTCTATATCTTTACGTTTTAAGTCCGCATATGATTTCTAACAGTTTGATGTTGCTTTTAGACTTTCACGAATCACTTTCACTTTCTGTTCAGTTTCTCTGATTAAGTCAACCCCGTGTATCTTATTTTCACTGAGCTCAGCCTAATACAATGGTGTACGGCATTTACGATCGTATAAAGCCTCATAAGGTGCCATTTTGATGCTCGATTGAAAGTTGTTATTATATGCAAATTCAATCAGAGGTAGGTATCGTTCCCACGTACCTTCAAACTCGAGAATGCAACATCTCAACATATCTTCAAGTATCTAAATGATTCACTCAAATTGACCATCTGTTTGCGGATGGAAAGTAGTACTGAAATGTAATTTCGTACCTAAGGCTTCTTATAGTTTCTTCTAAAACTGCGATGTAAACCTCGGATCTCTATCCGAAACAATAGATATGGGTACTCCTTGTAATCTCACAATCTGGGAAACATATAACTCAACAAGCTTGTCAAGCGAATAATCTGTACGAATAGGAACAAAGTGAGCCAATTTAGTCAATCTATCCAAAATAACCCAGATTGCATCTTTCTTGCTCGATGTCAATGGTAAACCAGATACAAAATCTATAGTAACTCTGTCCCATTTCCACTCAGGTATCATAATCGGCTAAAGCAATCCAGAAGGTACCTGATGTTCGGCTTTTACTTGTTAACAGATTAAGCATTTTGAAACAAAGTTAGAGGTGTTTCATTTCATACCATGCCACCAATAAAGCTGTTTCAGATCATTATACATTTTCGTACTACTTGGGTAAACATATAATCGACTGGTGTAAGCTTCATTCAAAATCATCTGAATCGATTCTGAATTCCTCGTAACGCATATTTGGTTTATGAATCTCAAACAGTCATCAGCATCAACTCGAAACTTTGAATCAGTATTTGAATCACATTGAGCTCGTTTCGCTATCAACTCATTATCAACATTCTGGGCATCACAAATTTGTTGAACAAATAATGGTCTTACTTTCAATTCAGCTATTATTGAACCATCATCAAACATATCCATATGCACATGCATTGCATGCAAAGCAAACAGTGATTTTTAGCATAAAGCATCAGCAACAACATTAGCCTTTCCCGGGTGATAATCAATCACAAGCTCGTAGTATTTTAGCAATTTTAGCCATCGACGTTGTCTCAAATTCAGAACTTTCTGAGTCATCAAGTTTTTTAGACTTTTGTGATCCGAATAAACATGACATTTCTCACCAAACAGATAGTCACACCAAATTTTCAACGCAAACATAATAGCTGCCAATTTTAGGTCATGTGTCGGATAGTTCTTTTCATGTGGCTTTAACTGTCTCAAGGCATAAGCTATAACTTTGCCTTTCTGCATCAAAACACAGCCCAAACCATTTAAAGATGCATCACTATAAATTACAAATTCTTTACCCGATTCTGGCTGAACTAGTACTAGAGCTTCAGTTAAAAGGGCTTTCAACTGATCAAAGCTTTTCTGGCACTTTTCTGACCACTCAAACTTAACATCTTTCTATAATAGCTTTGTCATCAGGGCTGTAATCATAGAAAAGCCTTTTAGGAACCGTCTATAATAACCAGCAAGTCCCAGAAAACTTCGAGCTTCAGAAACATTCTTAGGAGGTTTCCAATCAAGTATAGCTGAAATTTTGCTCGGATCAACCCAAATACCCAATGCTGATACGACACGGCCCAAAAAACTGACTTCACTTAACCAGAATTTGCATTTACTGAACTTCGCATACAACTGTTTGTCTCGCAAAGTCTGTAACACAAGTCTCAAATGTTTGGCATGTTCAGCTTCATTACGGGAGTAGATCAAAATGTCATCTATAAACACAACCACAAATCGATCCAGATACGGTCTGAAGATCCGATTCATCAAATCCATGAAAACAACAGGTGCATTAGTAAGTCCAAAAGGCATAACCAAAAACTTGTAATGTCTGTACCTCGTTCGAAAAGCAGTCTTTGGCACATCGGAGTCTTTAACTCGCAACTGATAATAGCCTGATCTCAAATCTATCTTTGAAAACACTGTAGCCCCTTTTAGTTGATCAAACAGATCATCAATTCGTGGTAACGGATACTTATTATTTATAGTCACCTTATTGAGCTGTCTATAATGAATTCACATTCTCATAGTTCCATCTTTCTTTTTCACAAACAGTACTAGTTCACCCCAATGAGAGAAACTCGGTCGCGCGAAACCTCTATCTGTCAACTCTTGCAACTTAGCTTTCAATTCTTTTAATTCTATAGGTGCCATTCTGTACGGAGCTATGGATATCAGAGTCGTCCCAGGCTTTAACTCAATACCAAACTCCTCCCGAATAGGTGGCAAACCCCGTAATTCTTTAGGAAACACATATGGATACTCACATACAACTGGTACTGATTCAATGTTTCTTTCAGTCACTTTACTGTCAAGCACGTAGGAAAAATAAGCTTCACACCCTTTTCTCACATATTTCTGAGCTAGCATCGAAAAAATCACTGCTGGTAAACCATTCAATTCACTAGATTTAATATGAATAACCTCATCATTCTGGCTCCGTAGATCAATGGTTTTTCTCTTGCAGTTTACAATAGCATCATGTAAAGTTAACCAATCCATACCCAGAATTATGTCGAACTTATCAAATGGTAGCAACATCAAATCAGCCAAGAAATATGAATCTCGAGCCATCAAAGGACAATTCTTACACACTCTATCAACCATAACACACTGGCCCAAAGGGTTTAACACTTTAATCACAAACTTAGTAGACTCAACGGATAGAGTCTTTCTGAATACTAAGTCTCACAGACATAAGAATGAGTCAAACCAGGATCAATCAATGAAATTACATTTGTATCATAGAGAGTAAATGTACCAGTAATGACATCTAGGGAAGAGGCCTCCTCGCGTGCGCGTATAGCATAGGCTCTGGCAGGTGCATGAGCCTCAGATCTGACAGCTGTATCTTTAGTCCCTCTTTAGCTTGCACTCATATTACTCGCATTTCTGGATGGTCTATCTCGAGCTGCAATATTACTAGATCTCATATTCTGCACTGGATTTTCTTCAGCTAACCCTGGGCAATCTTGAATATAATGATCCATTGATCCATATTTAAAATAGGCCCGATCGTGCAATCTGCAAATGCCAGGATGTCGTTTATCGCAATGCTTACACTCAGGTTGATTAGATCTGGCATTAGCCACACTAGCTACTAAGGTAGCTCTCGAGCTCACAGGTGGTCTATTCTGATCTTGTAGAGAATAACCCGAAGTGGCTTTTGAACAATTGGAACGATAGAAAAATGTGCAAGTGTACACAATTTCAACAAGTAATAAAGTGACAAGTAAATGTTGAGTTATCGTACCTACAGGGATTGTAAAAAGAATTATTTATGAATTTAATTATAAAACACTTTGGTGAGGTAAAAACAATATGCTTTTAAAAGATGGTCAAAAACTATTTAAAAACTAAGTAAATAATTAAAATAAAACAAAGGAGTTCTAATGCACGATTTCAAATAAGATTTAATCAAGGTAACATACTTGTGTTGGATTAATTATATTTCTTTAACTTAGAATAATTAAACTCATGTTTACATTGCTACGAATAAACTCACGGTAACTTAGTAATTGGCTAACTTATGAACATACTCACATACAAAAATCCATTCATCTCTTGACATATCCCTATGTTAATTCAATCGACTAAACAGATTCTAATACGCAAATATGTTATTGCACATACATACTCATTAAATTGAACTAATCTCTTGCATATCCCTAAGTCAATTCAAACGATTAATTAAATCTAATAAGCATATAAAAAACTATGTGAGGTAACAAGGCACCCCTACCTTGAAACAGTTTATTCACAATAATCTTGCAAGTTATGCAAGGCAATAATATCGCCAGATACATTGCTAATTTAACCTTTAGCTACCTTAGAAAAATAAACATGCACTAATTAAGTATTGTGTCAATTAATTATAGATTCAATCCGTTTAAATAATTAATTTATTAGTCCTTTAACAGTTATATTACAAAAATAACTTAGGCATGATTTTACTTAACCAAGCAATTTACCGAGACCTATAACAGCATAAACATCATTTTAACAGTTCAAGTAGGCAGAATATAATCAACCCAACACAAACTTAATTTTAAGCTAAATTGATTAAAATAACCATTTCAATAGAATAAATATTCATAAGCACGTTTGTCAAAACAACAACAAAAATTAAAGAGATAGGGAACAAGAAGCAAATCTGGTGTTTCTCTGTGGCTTGACTACTTGCTTCGTTCTTCATTCTTCATTGCCCTCGGCTATCAAGGTGACTTATGAACACCTAATTATTGATCCAAAATGTCTGATGAGAGCCTCTTTCCCAAGAGAAAAAATCGGCACTTGAACAATAAGGGAAATGGTATGGAAAAAATGAGAGAAAAAATGAGAAAGGAGAAGAGAGAATGAGAGAATGTTGTGGAATGAGGGATGGTTTGAATGATCAGCAAGGGGTGGCTTTTATAGCTGAATATGGCAACTAAAAATACCAAAAAGAATCAGCCTAAGAGACCTCCCTTGGCCGGCCACACACATGGCAAAGTTGAGAGTTTCAACTTTGCTATTTTAGGCTTGGGGAAATTTCATAAAGTAATAATTTAAGGTGGGGTTTGAATGCAATTTAGAAGTCTTTCAAGGGCCTTTTTACAAGCATGTTTAATCAGCTAAAATGCTGATTTGGGTCAGCATATGGACGGTTCTAGGCTGCCCAATTAGTGGCTGGTTCGGTTCACTTAATATGGTTCGACCAGTGTGGTTCAACTGGACCCTTTCTCCATAATTAATTAAAAATAATTTATTTAACCCAAATTAAATGGGGAATAAATTAAAATTAATTAAATTATGAATTAATACACATTTCTGTAGGCTGGAAATTATTGCGCCTCGATACTTCAAATTGCTTCTCGGTTTTGTGCTTTCAGTAGAGTCAGCCGAGCCAATTTTCGCCCATTGCGCGAATCTATCGAAACTAGACAAATTTAATCAAAATTAAGTATAAAATTAACTAAATCCACCATGTTCATATTTTAAACACAATTTAATTATTTTATTAAACTTAATTATTTTTCGACAAGAATTTAACCGGATTTGCATGAATTTAAGTAAAAATGAGTATGAAAAAGTATATAAACTTTTGTATTTCCACACCCCCAAACTTAATTCATTGCTCATCCCGAGTAATGCACAAACTTTGAAAAGAATTTCTCGGAAACACCTTTGAAAAATTCCTGCAGAATAACATTTTTCCCAAAATAATGAATTTAAAATACTTATGTTCAAAGACAAGAAATTTGATAGTTATGCTACTTAAGTATACATATTGTTCAAATTAAATTCAACTATTTATTATAATAGAAAATTTTAGACTAAATGCTTTTGTAACAAAGGCATGTTAACCCTTACCAATTTGATTTTTATTCCTTTATTCAAGACTAAGCTGCAATCATTAAGCTTAACTTATGTCTTCATATGTTGATCGTTGCAATTTCTCTCCACTAATGTAGTAGCATTAGGGCTTTGAATCAATAGGTCTTTATCAAGGTTGTAACATGGCTAGGCTAGGGGTAGGTGAAAGATGGATAAATTTTGGTTTAAAAACCCTAGACTCAGCGTCAATCGAACCTTCAAAATTTTTACCGTCAATACACCAACTTGACTTTCATATGCTCTTTTGTACATCTCTTTCAAATACATGTTCTCTCTCTCTCTCTCTCTTTTTAAGCTAACACGAGCACTTACTTTGTGTACTGTAATTCTCGAGCAATTGATACTTCTTTTCAACTCCCCCAAACTTATTTTCAAAGCACATTTTGAATATTACTGAGTCTAGTGTTTGGGACAATTTTAAGATCATTAAGCAAAAAGTAATGACTAATTATTGCAAGGGTTGAAATAAAACTAGGCCATATAGTCTCAAAGTTGGGTTTCAAAGGATAAAGTTTTACCATGGTGGGCTTGACAGGTTCAAACGGTCCAAACAATAGTTGCCTAAATCATTTCCAACGTTCCATGCTCCCTAGGATTTCGCCTCAAGAAAATACTAAGTCAATTCTAAAGACTTAAACTTTCATGCATACCTAACTTTCCTAAAGAACTAAAAATTTTATGATATAAATTTGCATGCTTTATTAAAAATACATTCATGTCATTATTAAGCTAACATAATAATTTATTGAAATAATAGAACTTTATTCATACTCAAATTGAGCATACTTAACAAAATTCAAATTTTTGAACAAAATATCCTAATCATAATTAAATGAAAATTTTTATTCTGAGTGGCAATAATTCAATTTTTCGGTCCCCCAACTTAAAATGAACAATGTCCTCATTGTTTAAAGTGAATAGATACTATACACCAGGTAGGATTTTAGAAAAGAGGAGGTGAGTCAATTTGACTACTTAAGTACCAAGCTCTTTCTAAATCCAATCCTAGACATGTATATATCTATTGCCACACTTTATACTTTGTGACTTTCTCACATTCTATTAATGATTTTCCTCTCTTGTTTTATTATGCAAAAATAAAAAAAAATTCCTAATTAAACTTATTCCTAAGAACAAAAATAAAGTAAAGTCAAGATCCCCCCTTTATTTATTTGCAGACCCTTCTGAATTTGACTCATCTTTTGCTCCATCACTATCGCCTTTGCAAGAATCGCTTTGCTCTTTCTTTTGTAATGGACGCCATGGTTCAAATATGAAATCTGGAAACTCAGGCACAAAAATAAACGGGTTATTGTATATTTTATTCAAAGCATTTCTCATCGAGTCATCCCTTATTTTTGAGTATCTCCAGTAGGCTTGTTGCTGCCATTGCATATGTTGCATTAAGTCCATCAATTTTGATAGCTCATCTCGAAGGTCTGGGCTCGGCGATTGAGCTCTAAAAATTGAAGTTTCAGCATCAGGTTTAGCTTCTGGCTCCACTGATTCTACCTTATTAGAGACTTCAAATGATTGCATCGTGGGATCTTCTTCTTCATCAACATACTCAAGTTCCTCATTTACTTCAACTCATTACTGTAGAACTGAATCTCTAGCTAATTGGTAAAGGTCCCAATCTGTGATTGTGCCTTGGCTATACTCTGTCTTCCTTACATTCGCAAGAACTTCAGCTTTCAAGCATAAAATTGTTATTGTAAAGGGGAAGTGAGCAGGGCTAGAGTGTTTAACGGCACAACTCCGTATTTCCCTCAAGATGATCTTCCCCACATCAATGGTCTTACTAGTTAAGATAGAGTACAATAAGACCATTCGCTCTAATGATATTGTAGTCCTATGTGAGCTAGGCAAAAGGCTAAATCGGATGAAGTAAAACCATACCTTCACGAGTGGCGTCAAATATTCTCTTCGACAAGTGTGGATTCCTTGATTCCGCAAACTGGAACTTCTGTCATCTCGCTTGAAGTTAAATTCGCATAGAACTCACGAACTAGCTCCTCATCCACACTAGATCTCTTTTCACAAAACAGCTCCCAATTGAGGGTTTCAGCAACTTGACGAATACTTGCCATAAAGTCTCTGTAGTTGCTTTCTTTTAATGTAAAGCTTTTCTCTGGATGCATCTGTTGATTTTTTAAGATACTTTCATATCTCACTTTGGCTTCTTCACAGTGGAACTTGTTTTGTAGTTCATCAATTTGAGCAGAGGCACGTGTTCTCTTGCGAGGCATAATTAACCTGATCATAAGATGGGAAAATTTATTTTCTTAAAAATTTAATTTATAGAAATTAATAATTCAATAAACTGAAAAATTAAATAACTAAATAAAATTAAAAGTTTAAGAGAAAAATTGGTCTCACCATCTTTTTCTTAAGAACTCGTAAAATAAATGAATAAATAAATGAGAATCAAAATATGGTGAATTAAGAGAGGGTGAGAGGTTTTTGGCTAAGGATAGGTGAAAGGGTGGTGCAGCTCGGGTGTCCAAGGTAGCAGCGCAGCAAGAGCTAGGAGCAGGCAGTAACGCGCGCGGGAGCTGTTAGGGATGTGCTAGCAGTGTATGGGGCCTCGTCGAGCAGGCCTGGTGCATGTGCTAGGCGCAGATGTGGGACACGGCCTGGGCAGCTAGGCTAGAGCAGCAGGCGCTGAACAGGGCCAGGCGCGCAAGGCAGCATGCGATGGGCAGGTGTGCGCCTAGGAGCAGCTGCTGGAGCTTGGACGTGCGGCGTGCAATGAAGCTGGGTGTGCTAGCCAACTGCTGGGTGCTGTTGTGGCTAGGGGCTTGCGGCACTTTAAGGGTTTTAGTGATTTGGGTTTTGAGTGATAGATGAATGGGAAGATGGGTGGAATTTATAGAGGGAGAAATGGGAATTAAAGTAGAATTCTTAAAACAATTTAATTAATTAAAATTCTAAGTTCTAATCCTATACAATGATAACAACAATTAATAATTAGATATATGCATATTAAATTATTAATTGCTATTTTATTTAAACAAAGATAAAATATGATTAAAACTAATCCTAATTCTATGCTAAATTGATAAAGATTAATATATAAATTATAATAGATATAATTATATATTAAAGATTATCATCTTATTATTATTAAAAATTTATCAAATAAAATATGATTAAATTAAAACTAATCCTAAAATTGATAATAATTAATATATATTATAATGGATATAATTATTTATTAATAATTATCATTTTTATTAAACTAAAAAAATTTATTCTAGAAGCCTTTTGAAAATATTTAGAAAAAGGGGCATCTAGTTTTTATTATTTACGAAAAGAGCAACCAAATTTTAAAAATGATTCAATTAAGTCCCTAGAGTTAATGGATATTAGGAATTGAGTTGCAATTTAAGACTTGGATCAAAATTGACCCTTTTATTTGAAAACTCAAACATTGAAATTTCTATTTAAAGAATAATTTTTCGGAAAATTATGTTAAAATCAATTCCCAGGAAAGATTGGAGGGGTCACAAGCGATCCCGCTTCAGTTCCAATCTCCTAGACAGAATTTTTTTAAACATACTAATCCTGAAAATATACCCTAAATATTTATTAAAAAGGAAAATAAGAAAATTTTAAACATCCGATAAAATGAACGAAATTTCATTCCGTTCAATCTTATCTCCCCCAATAGTGTTTCAGGCGCTGAGCATTAACTTGAAAATTACCTCCCTTACCTTGAAGCTCGACAACTCCGTATGGATAAATGCGATGAATCGTAAATGGACCAGACCAACGTGATTTTAGCTTACCTGGAAAGAAATTTAGTCTGGAATTAAATAACAAGACTCGCTGACTTGCTTTAAATTCTTGCACTGGAATGTGCTTGTCATGCCATTTCTTAAGTCTCTCCTTGAGTAATTTGATATTTTCGTAGGAGAACATCCGAAGGTCCTCTAGCTCATTGAGTTGGAGCATCCATTTCTCTTTAGCAAGCTTAGGATCCAGGTTGAGTTGTCGAAGAGCCCAGTAAGTCTTGTGCTCTAACTCTGAAGGTAGATGACATGCTTGCCCAAAGATCAACCTATACGGTGACATCCCTAAAGGTGTCTTGTATGCTGTTCTGTAAGCCCATAAAGCATCATCCAGCCTTTTGAACCAATCTCGTCAGCCTTTGATTCCCTTATTTGATAGTTCAGCTTGCCCATTCGTCTGTGGATGGTAAGCTATTGCAACCTTGTGTTTCACTCCGTGCTTGTCTAATAACCATTTTAACCACTTGTTTACGAAGTGGACCCTTCATCACTAATGATAGCTCTTGGGGTTCCAAACCTTGTGAACATGTGTTTCTGCAGGAACTTAATTACAACCCTAATATCGTTTGTCGAATAAGCTTCAGCCTCGACCCACTTGGACACATAGTCTACTGCTACCAATATATACTTGTGACCAAAAGCCGGAGGGAAAGGACCAAGGAAGTCAATACCCCAAACATCGAACAATTCAACCTCAATGATGTTTGTTCGAGGCATCTCATTTCTGTTGGTGACATGATCGCGTGATTCGTAACAAGTAATAAATATTTATAATAAAGATCAAACCTAGACTAACTATTATCACGACGAAAAGACAAGCGCACCTACCGAACAATAGTATAGTAATGGCAAGACCGGGATATCGTACCCAAGGGACCCAAAAGTACTAGTAATAACTATCTTTTTTATTATTTAACCTAAGAATAAAAGGGTTTGTTTATTAAACTAATTATCTAAATAATTAACTAATTTAATTAAAGCGAAGAGAAAATTTGGAAAAAGACTTGAAGAGAAGCAGTTGATAAAGACGACACCCAAGGAGAAATCCACCTAGATTTCACTTGTTATCTGGCTCTAAACCAGACGATTTATTCACTTGACTTGATCCGTGAGACTCCCTAACCTACATTATTATCTCTTTTGAGACTAATAATGCCTAACCCTCAGTTGAATTAATTTAAATCTCTTTCTAATTAAAACCCCTAGGGAAGCAGTAAACCGATCTATGGACTCCCATATTAGGTTTCACCCTAATCCGGAAAAATTACGTAACCCTATCTCTAGGCGTTCGATCAACTCCACTTAATTATGCCAAATCTACTCTTAGGTAGGGTCTATTCCTCCTCTGCATAAGCACATTAAATCATGAATCAATACCGAGAATATTAACTCAAGCATTAGAAACACAAAATTAAGAACAAACTAGGTATTTATCATATAGTTCAGATAATAATAACAAGATCCATCATAGGTTTCATCTCCCTTAGGTATCTCAGCAGTTTAGTTCATAATGAAATAAGAGTACATCTCAAAAGTATAAAAATAACAAAACATGAAGAAAACTATAAAACTCCTGAAGGGATTATGAGATCTTCAGTCTTGGAGTAGCTCTACCTTTTTGGGATGGATCGTCTAGCTTCCTTCAAGTAATTCCTGGCGTGTGGTTCTATGTTACAGAAAAGTTCTAGAAGCCCCCCTTAGTAGGTCATACTTAGGGTGTTTATATAGGCTTTGGATTGGCTTTCTTCTTCCCTAAGTATCCTTTTTCCGTGTAAAATACAACTCTTTGAAAAAAGGGACATGCCCGTATGCCACGGCCGTGTGACGAGTTTGCCAGGCTGTGTTCGTTCCTCTAAATTTCACACGGCTGTGTGGGTCAATGGCCAGGCCGTGTGAATCATGAAATCCTTAGACGACACCTTTGACAGACACGGGCATGTGAGAAGCCCGTGTGGCAAGACTTAGGCCATGTGATCTTCTTGATTTGGTCCTTTTTGTCTCTTTTAAGCTCGTTTTTGGCTCCTTTTGACTCTTGGTGATCTCCTGAGTACAAAAAATGAAATAACCGAATTAAGAGCACCAAAATCCATAAATCTAATAGTAAATATCAATAAATATGCTAAGTATTTGGGGTAACAATATGTATAATTTGGCGTTTATCGAATACCCCCACACTTAAGCATTTGCTTGTCCTCAAGCAAAACTCTCATTTATTGCTAGAATCCATTCCTTTCAATCACATAATCGTCACCGATAATGTTACAAATTATTCCACGGAGAATCATACAGTGAGAATTCAACCATAGGGGTATTAAAAACCTCAAACAATCTAAATCGAATATTTTGATAATAAAATTATAGGTAATCTCCTTCCTCTAAGTAATTAACTTTAGTCCTAAATATACAAGAGATGACATCCTTACTAAGGATTCACTCCAATCACTCAAAGTGTTTAAGGTTCAAAATTAAGCACTCAATTGTTTAACATAAGGTGTTATCACTATAGGCTTGCATGAAAATCAAATCTCCACCACTTGTAAATGATATGATACACAAATCAAAAGGTCTTTGCATGGTTGTAACAGGGTTTAGGTTACGGGCATGGATACAAGCTAAACAAACAAAGGTTAGAATCGAGATGATTTCAATATATCACCCCTCTATCAAAAACTTAACTACTGAATGACAACAAATATCTAGAACTATATTACATGAGCTCTCTTTTTCATGACAACTTTAGCTTGCTAAGAATTACAATAATAAAACTGAGGTTATTTTTTTTTTTTAAGAACAAATCAATTCAATACAATATAAAAGTTATACTCCATGATTCAGTAACAAAAATTGGTGATCATAGTGAGGTAACAATATTAAAATCAATCTCGATAAAAAGGGTCAAATTAAGTAAGGGGATTTCAATAAGAATGGGGTAATGGGTTAATGATGAGGGTTAATCAATAAAGAAAAAGGGTTAGTAGGCTCAAAGGGGGTTCACTAAGGGTTTAATTATGTGGGAAGGCTCTTTATGGAGTAAGTGGGTTAAATCCTAAGTGCCTTTATCATCTCAGTATATCAAATTATACGTGTGATCTTGACATGTATAATCGAAGCAAGTTCTAGAATAACAGTTAGATGTTGACACACTTAAACCACAAAAGAAGTGAGTAAGAAACAAAGCTAAATGCTCAAAAAGGCTCAAAAATCTCACCAAAAATTTGGTTTTTTGATGTCATTCCTGTATACTTAAGATTTGAAGATAATACCTCAATTAAGGAAAATAATCTAAAAATTTTAGTTCTCAAAATATCAACTTATCATGCTTGATTCTTTAAGGTCCTACAATCAAATAATCATGCATAATTCCCTTGGTCTAATTCATGACATATCAACGATAATTATAGATTAATCAGAATTCATTCTATCAATATTATAAGAAAATCACTTAATCAGAATTCATTCTATCAATATTATAAGAAAATCACTTAAACACAAGACCACATTCAGGGATTTGAGAATAATGCAAAAAGTTAGGTTTCATGTTTATGTTCACCCCCCACACTTAAGATGTACATTGCCCTCAATGTACAAAGATAGACTATTCAAATGAAAGAAAATCATAAGAGGGAAGAAGGTGAAACTCCCTATTATATGGATACGGAGCTTGATTCTGAGGCTGTAGTGTTTGGGAAAAGTAGTAGCTACCATTGTTCTTAGCTAGATGAAGAAATTGGGTTGTTGAACATGGCATTCATTTTGTATTGGTCCCTGTTTGTTTCCTCATTCCGTAAAATATTCTTAGCAGCTTGCTTCGAAATCTGTAGAATCATGAAGAGCTTATTAAAAGTTGGTGTGGAAGAGAGTGTAGTGGGATTACTTGTTAGGAATACCAGAAAAAAATGAAGAAAGTAAAATTTACTAATATAGATATATCTTTCATAAAAAAATAATAAAATTGAAATGAAATTAAAAATTAAGAATAAAAATAAAAATAAAGATAAAAAGATAGGAGGATTCAATGATCCTCATCAGTGAGGGCCTCAGGTGGTGGTGCTGAAGTGGCGATGTGAATTTGAGGGTGGTTTGGGGGTTGGGAAAGTGAGAATCTGGGGAATGGTGGACGGAATAGAGATTAGAGGTTGGGGAGGGGTAATTTTTGGCTAGGGTTTTGAAAGAGAGAAAAAGATGAACAGTGGTTTGTTTATATAAGGGAGGGGCACACGGTCTATGGCCACGCCCATGTACTCTGAGAGTGAGCCCGTGTTTTTCAATTTTTTTTCAATTTGGGTCATGCCCGGCTACTATCCCATGCCCGTATGTCTTGGGTGTATGTGGTGCACAACCATACCGCACGGCCGTGCTGAGCTTCGTTCGCTTCTCCCACGCCCGTGTATATGGTACCACGCCCGTGTATTGTTATCCACAGTTTAATGGCACGAGCGTGTCGCATGCCCATGTTAGAGAAATAGAATCGAGCCTTGCCCCTGGCACGTCCGTGTTTTTCCATTTCCATGCCCGTGTTCATCTATCAACCTCACCCACGACCATGTCGCACGGCTGTGGTGATTTATCGTATCCCGTGTTTTGGGAAAATCTTTGCCCTGTTTCCACAAGGCCATATGTAGGGTCGTGTCGCTTCCCCTATTTTGCCACGGCTACAGGACGCTCGTGTGGGTGGCCGTGTGTTCTGAAAGATTGTGCAATTCTAAAAATTTAAATATTTAAAGTGTTAGAAGTAAGAAATCAAAATATGTTAGTACTCGGGTTGCCTTTCGAGAAGTGCTTATTTATAGTCTAAGCTCGACTTACTTCTCCGTTGATTTATCATGGTGGTTTGAGGAGTTCATACTCCTCGTTCCTACTGTCAATCTTAAAATAAGGTTTTAATCGGGTGTTGATTACCTTAAAAGTGCCAAACTTGGGATGACTCACCTCAACCATACCGAATGGGAAAGTACTGAGTACCGTAAGAGGGATCTCCTCATTTGGTGTGGTAGTGACAATGTGGGGATCTGTGGCATCTAGTAAAACTTTATCGCCTAACTTAAGTTGATTAGGAGAGGTATCGGGCTTGTTTTGGCAAAGTCTTAGTTTATCATGTGTTCTCAGTTTGTGTTCTCGCCATTCATCTAGTTCCTCTATCCGTAGCCTTTGTTCTTTATGGACGTCTTTATTTTCTTCATGATAGTAGCGTACTGTCTCTGTTGTCTTGGTTCGAGGAGGTTCCTGCAAGGATGATTGAATATTAGTTTTATCATCGATAGGTTTTATAGCATTATCCTGAGTCTTAGAGGTTTTGACTGAGTCATGTGCTTGAAGTGTTACTACGTCGTCACCTGCACGAAGTGTTAGCTCTCTTGTACCGACATTAATAATTGTTCTGGCAGTTGCTAAAAAGGGTCATCCTAAAATTAAAGGTACCTCGTTATCCTCATCCATATCTAGGACAACGAAGTCTATTGGGTAAATAAACTTATCAATTTTAATGAGAACATCTTCAATAATACCCTTAGGAAATCTAACTGTTTTGTCAGCCAATTGTATGCTCATCCTAGTCTGTTTGGGTTTACCGAGACCTAGTCATTTAAACATTTTATACAGCATAACATTTATACTTGCCCCTAAATCAGCTAAAGCATTATTCACAGATAAACTACCAATTAAGCAAGGAACTGTAAAACTCCCTGGATCTTTCAACTTGTTAGGTAGCTTATTCTTTAAAATAGCTGAGCAGACTGCTTTGAGTTCCACATACGATGTAGCGTCTAATTTTCTTTTATTGGTCAGAAGTTCCTTTAAGAATTTTGCTGAGTTGGGCATCTGCAAAAAAACTTCAATAAAAGGTAAGTTAATATGTAATTTCTTTAAGAGTTTGACGAACTTACTGAGTTGTTCTTCCATTCTATTTTTCGTCATCACTTTAGGATATGGCAAACGAGATTTATAATTCGTACTTACCATTTTATTATGACTTACCTCACTATAACCTTTGCTTTCCATATTTTCTTGCCTTAGTTCTGGCTTAGTCTCATCGCATCCTTCTTGAGTATCAATTGCATTGAGCTGTTCTCTTGGGTTTGGTTCAGTATTACTTGGCAAACTACCTTGTGGTCGTTCAAAAATTAATTTGGATAGTTGGCCTATCTGAGTTTCGAGTTCTTGAATTCATGCTTGTTGATTTTTGAGTGCTGTCTCAGTATTCTAGAAGCGAGTTTCTCACACCGAGATGAATTTGGATAGCATCTCTTCAAGGTTTGGTTTCTTCTCTTGTTGATACGGTGGCTGTTGAAAATTCTGAGGATTCTGTGGCCTTTGATTCTGTTGACCACCTCAAGAGAAATTTGGTTGGTTCTTCCAACCTGCATTATAAGTGTTACTATAGGGGTTATTCTGAGATCTAAAATTATTGTTACCCATATAGTTGACTTGTTCCTCTTCGGTTGTAGGATTGAATGGTGGGTATTCTGTATGCACACCTCCTCCACTTGAGTCACACCTCATTACTGGATGTACCTGCGTAGAACCAAGTAAACCATCAATTTTCTTATTTAGAAGTTCTACCTGATTAGAGAGCATGGTGACCGAATCGATGTTATAAACGCTGGCTGTTTTTGTTGGCTTTGTCCTCATAACTTGCCACTGATATTTATTCAGTTACATCTCCTCTATAAATTCATAGGCATCTTCCGGTGTCTTATTATTGATGGTTCCGCCAGCAGTTGTGTCAATCATTTGTCTTGTGTTACTGAATTAAGTTGAGCGGTTTTCCATTTCCAGACGCATAAAAAACTATTTTTGTGGACAAAAAAACTGTTTTTTTATGTTATGACTCTTCCGTATACGTCCGCTTTGGTTTGAATGGGCATTCGAAGAAACTTGATTTTAGTTACGCTATAGAAAAAGAGGATTCTTGGATTGAGCTTTTTCTCCGCGAGAAAGCTTTTATTCTCGCAATTCATTTCAAAAGACTTCAATTGGTACATGCAAAAATAGGCCAATCAAAGAGACTTTTGTTCAATTTTAGCGTGAGTTAAATTCTCATCAAGATGAGTCAAGGAACGCCCCGGCCTCTGATTTCCATATAAAGGACACGACGAGCAGAAATACCCTCATTTCCCATTAAGTGATTTATATGAATCATTAATCTTTCTTTCATGGGGTTTCTCCCTTATTCATATGGTTTCCTATTTCAAATTTAAAAAGCGCAAAAATAATTTAAGTGCAATAACCGCACCA
Organism: Gossypium anomalum; assembly: GCA_025698475.1. Classification (NCBI taxonomy): domain Eukaryota; kingdom Viridiplantae; phylum Streptophyta; class Magnoliopsida; order Malvales; family Malvaceae; genus Gossypium; species Gossypium anomalum. The sequence goes on along the minus strand of CM046959.1, from coordinate 33,993,610 downwards.
AGTGCTATTTTTACCCAAGGCTTTGCCACTTCGGGTCTTTTAACCAAAATGCGTCAATCCGCAATATTAGCACCTGCTCTCCAATCCCAGTGGTTAATGATGCACGTAAGTATGATGGTATTAGGCTATATGCGGCTCTTTTATGTGGATCATTATTATCGGTAGCTCTTCTAGTCATTACATTTCGAAAGGCCATAAAGATTATTGGTGAAAACAATAATTTTTCATTTTCGTTTGGGAAAATCCAATACATGAATGAAAGAAGCAATGTTTTACTAAACACTTATTTTCTTTCTTCTAAAAATTATTACAGATATCAATTGACTCAACAATTGGATCGTTGGAGTTATCGTATTATTAGTCTCGGGTTTATCTTTTTAACCATAGGAATTCTTTCGGGAGCCGTATGGGCTAATGAGGCGTGGGGATCATATTGGAATTGGGACCCAAAGGAAACTTGGGCGTTTATTACTTGGACCGTATTCGCGATTTATTTCCATACCCGAACAAATACAAATTTGGAAGGTGTAAATTCCGCACTTGTGGCTTCTATGGGATTTCTTATAATTTGGATATGCTATTTTGGGGTCAATCTATTAGGAATAGGTTTACATAGTTATGGTTCATTTACATTAAATTAACATCTAATTGAATTGAATAAAGAGGCTAGGCCTAACAAATACTAACACAGGACGGCGTATATATTGTATATAAGTATAAGAAAACTTATTGTAAGCTGTCAAGAACCTTTTGAATCGCTCCACTACTTGATTCAAAAGGTTCTAACAAAAGCCAAAGATGTCTGATTAAAATTCAATTTAATGCTTTTACCTTTTTTATTTAACTTAAACTTAAGAGAAGAAAAAAGACTTCTTTTTTTTCTTTTTCATTGTACAACGAACAATTTTAAAAACCATAGGATTCCTTTTTGATTTTTTTTGATTCATGAAAACTATCTATAAAAATAATTATATAGAATAGTTTCGACCTTCTCACCTGATAATGAGAGGACGAAATCCGGATAAATACCAATACCTATTACTGGTAGAAAGATACAGATCGAAACAAATAACTCTCGTGGTCCAGAATCAAAAAAATAAGAACTTGGAGCATTAAATAGCTTGTATCCATAGAACATTTGACGTGACATAGATAATGAATAAATAGGAGTTAATATCATTCCAATTGCCATTACGAAAGTAATTAGTATTTTTGGCATTAAAAAATATTTTTGGCTGGTAATTATTCCAAAAAAGACTATCAATTCTGCAACAAAACCACTCATGCCCGGTAATGCAAGAGAAGCCATGGATAAGATACTGAACATCGTAAATATTTTGGGAATCGAAACGGCCATTCCGCCCATTTCGTCGAGATAAACAAGACGCATTCTATCATAACTCATTCCTGCCAAGAAAAAAAGTGCAGCACCGATAAAGCCATGAGATATTATTTGTAAAATAGCTCCGTTGAGTCCCGTATCAGTTATCGAACCCGCATCGTTAGCTTGGAAGGCTAGGGGTTATAGTCGACGTTGATTCATTATTTTTAGCGTCTCTAATTCAAAACCGAACATGAAATTTTGGTCTCATTCGGCTCCTTTATGGAAGATGGATAAATAAAAAAAAAGAAATAAATAAAATAGAATATAAATAAGATAAAGCAGAACGAAATGAAATAAGAATTCGGCCCATAACATCTATGTTAGCTTTTAATGTCTGAATGCATTCAAAACAATTCACTTTCTAGATGATCCTTCTAGAAGAGTGGGATTAGAATAGAACAATTTTTCTAGTTACTTGATGTTCTCTATTTCTATTTGAGAAAATCCTTAGGAAAAGCATTTTGTTTTCTTTGAGCTAAAACAAGATGTAAATGTCTCTAGTAAACCAAAGTTATCGTTTAATAGCTATTTTGCTTCAATCTATCCCATCAAAAAAAAATTGAAGATTTAGTTACGATTAGAAATACACTTTTCTATCTTTATCCATGGATCTTTTCCTCATACTTATTCAATTGGAAGTATTGATCCAATTGAAAAAAAAAATTTATGTTTCGTAATTTCATAATCCAATTTTTCAATTTTTAGTTAGAATATAATTTTAAAATTATATATAATTTAATTGGCCCTTGGATCCAAATCACGAGAATGTTATTCTTCCTCAAATCTTTCGTTGAGAGGTAAAGGATTAAATCCTTTTAAGAAATAAAGTTTTTGCTCGGAATATGAATCAAACCGAGGGACCCCTTAACTCTTAGGGGGATTAATAGAACGAATCACACTTTTACCACTAAACTATACCCGCTACAATGCGATTATTGTATTTATTGTATATTTATTGTATATAAAAGGACCCTTTGTCGAACAGGGGAATTGGGCGTAATCAAGATAGGATTACAAGATAGGAGCCTAAAAAATCCTGAAAATTAGGGCCTTGCCACCTTTTGTCAGAAGACTTGTGTTATAGGAGTTTTGATAGATAGGATTCGACAAAAGGATTTAGTTGTTTTTACTGGTGGAAAATATTTTAAAAGAAATTTTTCAGTCATTTGCTCCCAAGTGGTAATGCATCCTCGTGGTAGTGAGTTCAACCACTGTTTAGCTTTATTCTTCAGTGAAAATGGGAATAACCAAAGGCGAATGGCATCATCAGAAATGCCATTAATTTTTAAAGTGTCACACAGTTCTAGGAAATTTGCCAAGTGTGTGTTGGGGTTCTTATCCTGCAAACCATCAAACTGAACAAATTGATGTATCATCTGAATCGTGTTAGGTTTCAGTTTAAAATTGTTAGCAGCAATAGCAGGTCTAACTATACTTGACTCAGTTGTTGTAAAATTAGGTTTAGCATAATCATACATAGTACGAGGAGCAGGATTCTGATTTGCTAATTCATGGGTATGGTCAAGTGTAGCGGATTGTCTTGATTTTCGGCCATCTCTTCAGTAGTAGTTGAGATATCATCCTCTTGCTCTTCCTCTGTGTACCTTAAGCTACGCCTGATTTCTCGTCAGTTTCTACGAGCTGTATGATCAATTTCCTCGTCAAGAAGTAACGGTCCTGACGGGTTTCTTCTAATCATACACTACAAGAACCTGCCAGGAGAAAGAATAAGAAAGTTAGTAAAATAAAAATAGAAATAGAGTTAAATTGCAAGAAAAATAAATCGCTAAAGTAATAAAAATTAAGTGTTCCTAATATTTCAGTTCCCCGGCAACGGCGCCAAAAACTTAATCGCGTGACTCGTAACAAGTAATAAATATTTATAATAAAGATCAAACCTAGACTAACTATTATCATGACGAAAAGGCAAGCGCACCTATCAAACAATAGTATAGTAATGGCAAGACCGGGATATCGTACCCAAGGGAACCAAAAGTACTAGTAATAACTATCTTTTTATTATTTAACCTAGGAATAAAAGGGTTTGTTTATTAAACAAATTATCTAAACTAATTAACTAATTTAATTAAAGCGAAGAGAAAATTTGGAAAAAGACTTGAAGAGAAGAAATTGATAAAGACGACACCCAAGGAGGAATCCACCTAGATTTCACTTGTTATCTGACTCTGAATCAGATGACTTATTCACTTGACTTGATCCGTGAGACTCCCTAACCTACATTATTATCTCTTTCGAGACTAATAACGCCTAGCCCTCAGTTGAATTAATTGAAATCTCTTTTTAATTAAAACCCCTAGGGAAGCAGTAAATCAATTTTTAGACTCCCATATTAGGTTTCACCCTAATCTGGCAAAATCTCATAACCCTATCTCTAGGCGTTCGATCAACTCCGCTTAATTATTCCAAATCTACTCTTAGGTAGGGTCTATTCTTCCTCTGCATAAGCAGATTAAATCATGAGTCAATACCCAAAATATTAACTCAAGCATTAGAAACACATAATTAAGAACAAATCAGGTATTTATCATATAGTTCAGATAATAATAACAAGATCCATCATAGGTTTCATCCCCCTTAGGTATGTAAGGGGTTTAGTTCATAATGAAATAATAGTACATCTCAAAAGTATAAAAATAAAAAAAATGAAGAAAACTCTAAAACTCCTGAACAGATTCTGAGAGATTTTCAGTCTTAGAGTAGCTCTGACTTTTTGGGATGGATCATCTGGCTTCCTTCAAGTAATTCTTGGCGCGTGGTTCTGTGTTCCAGAAATGTTCTAGAAGCCTCCCTTAGTAGGTCATACTTAGGGTGTTTATATAGGCTTTGGATTGGCTTTCTTCTTCCCTAAGTATCCTTTTTCTGTGTAAAAGACAACCCTTTGAAAAAAGGGACACGCCCGTGTGCCACGACCGTGTGGCGTGTTTGCCAGCCGTGTTCGTTCCGCTAAATTTCACACGGCCGTGTGGGTCAATGGCCAAGCCGTGTGAATTGTGAAATTCATGGATGACACCCTCGACAGACACGGGCATGTGAGAAGCCCGTGTGGCAAGGCTTAGGCCGTGTGATCTTCTTGATTTGGTCTTTTTTGTCTCTTTTAAGCTCATTTTTGGCTCCTTTTGACTCTTGTTGCTCTCCTGAGTACAAAACATGAAATAACCGGATTAAGAGGACAAAAATCCACAAATCTAATAGTAAATATCCATAAATATGCTAAGTATTTGGGGTAACAATATGTATAATTTGGCGTCTATCATGACATTTTCGACCATTTGACATCAGTCACAACTCTTTATGTACACATATGCACCCTTGAATAGTGTTCGCCAAAAGAATCTGGCTTGCAATACTTTGGCCGCCGTACAAGTACCACCGAAGTGTCCCCCATTTGGAGCTAAGTGACAATGGTATAAAATCTTTTGTACTTCATCTTCTGCCACATATCTCCTAATTATCTAATCTGCACACCTTTTAAACAAATATGGCGCTTCCCAGAAATAATACTTCACATCGTGAAGAAACTTTCTCCTTTGTTGATAAGTCTTATCAATTGGCATCAAACCATAAGCTAAATAGTTAGCAATGTCAGCAAACCAAGGGGTATTATGGACATGACTTACCTTTAGCATGTGTTCATCTAGAAATGTATCATGAATTGGTATAATAGGAGAATTCCCTTCTTGCGGCTCTAATCTAGACAAGTGATCTGCTACTTGGTTTTCTACTCCCTTTCGATCTTGAATTTCTAGATCAAACTCTTGAAGTAGAAACACCCACCAGATCAGTCTCGGCTTAGCATCTTTCTTGGCAAGTAAATACTTAATTGTCGAGTGGTCCGTATAAACAGTTACTTTAGTACCTACAAGATAAGATCGAAACTTGTCAAAAGCAAATACAATAACAAGTAACTCTTTTTCTGTTACCGTATAGTTCAGTTGAGCTCCTGTAAGAGTCTGGCTTGCATTGTAGATGGGATGAAAACTTTGTTCCTTCACTGGCCCATAACAGCTCCTATCGCGAAGTCGCTTGCATCACACATTAATTCAAATGGAAAATCCCAGTCTGGTGTGATGATTATGGGTGCCGTAACTAATCGACTCTTCAAATCCTTAAAAGCTTTTAAGCATTCATCATTGAACTTGAATGTCATGTCCTTCTCCAATAATTTGCATAAGGGTTTAGCAATTTTGGAAAAGTCCTTGACAAATCTTCGATAGAACCCGGCGTGGCCCAAAAAGCTCCCAACACCCCTTACAGATGTTAGAGGTGGGAGTTTCTCGATAACATCTACCTTTGCTTTGTCTACCTTGATCCCATGTCTCGTTATTCGATGCCCTAGAACAATTCCTTCTCGCACCATGAAATGGCACTTTACCCAGTTAAGTACGAGGTTCGTTTCTTCACATCGTCTTAGTACCTTAGCTAGATTGGCTAAGCAATCATCGTAAGTATCTTCGAATACAGAAAAGTCATCCATAAAAACTTCTAAGTACTTTTCAACCTTGTCAGTAAAAATAGACATCATACATCTTTGAAATGTAGCAGGTGCATTACATAAACCAAATGGCATGCGTCGAAATGCAAATGTACCGTACGGGTAGGTGAATGTTGTATTGTGTTGATCTTTTGGTGCTAATGTAATCTGATTATACCCCGAGTATCCATGGCGAAAATAGTAATAATCTCGCCCTGCAAGTCTATCCTGCATCTGGTCCAAAAATGGCAAAGGAAAATGATATTTCCTAGTCGCCTTGTTCAACTTCCAGTAATCGATGCAAATCTTTCATCCCGTAACTTCTCTAGTTGGTATCAACTCTTTATTCTCGTTCTCTACGACTACGATACCTCCCTTCTTTGGCACGTACTAGACCAAACTTACCCACGAACTGTCTGCACATCAATAAGGGTCCTTCCGGTTGCTAAGAACGGTCTTCCTAGGATAATCGACACTTCTTTGTCTGCTTCAAAATCTAGGATAATAAAATCAGCAGGGAAGATAAATTTATCTACTCGTACCAATACTTCCTCGATTTTTCCTTCTGAATGTGCTAAGGATCGATCTGTTAGTTGAAGTGTAACCGTAGTAGGTCTAACTTCACCTATCCCCAACTTCCAAAATATTGACATAGGCATCAAGTTTATACTTGCACCCAAGTCACATAGTGCCTTACCACAATACATTGCTCCAAGGTTGCAAGGTACGGTAAAACATTCAGGATCCTTCGACTTTAGGGGTAGTTTGTCTTGAAAATATACGCTGTATTCCTTCTTCAGAGCTATCGTTTCAAATTCTCCAAGTCTTTATTTTTTGGACAGGATATCCTTCATGAATTTGACGTAGTTTGGCATTTGTTTAAGTGCTTCAACCAACGGGATGTTGATTTCAAGCTGCTTGAGTATGTCTAGGAATTTCTTGAATTGAATTTCTTGCTTCTGCTTCTGAAGTCTTTGAGGGTAGGGTGGTGGAGGTTTCTTTACTGCGACTAGTTGATTCGTTTCCTGCAGCAATTCTACATCTAACTGAGTTGTTAGTTGATCAGAATTAGCTAGTTCTGGAATTACCTTGTCGGGTTTTGGCAAATTCTGGTTCTTTTGAAATTAGAATTTCAACACTCAGTTGAACTTCCTTTGAGTCTTAAGCATCAGCTGGCTCCTTTTCAGCTTCGATAGTGTTGGGCTCTACTGTCTTTCCGCTCTTCAATTTTAACGTTTTGCAATGTTCCTTCCTCGGATTTCTTGGATTCTCCATATCACTAGGTAAAGTACCTTGTGGTTGGTTCCTAAGTTTAGTTGCAAGCTGACCCATTTGGTTTTCCAGATTCTTCAATGTAGCTGCTTGGCTTTGAATTAAGGCATCATTCTTCGCCATGTATGCCTTCAGCAATTCTCAAAATTATTGGATGGTTTAGGTTAAACTGGGTTCTGAACTTATTGGGAAAAACTAGGCGGCTGAGTCGGTCTAGGTTGGGTGTAGTTGTTACTGGTTCCAGCCCCTTGGTTACTCCAGGAAAACTTCGGGTGGTTTCGTTGTGACGGGTTGTAAAAGTTGGATTGCAGTCCTTGCCTTCCTCGATTTTGGTTCTGGTTACCCATGAAGTATATGGATTCAAGGTTTGATGGACATTCTCCGAACAAATGTCCTTCCCCACAATAAACACAGGCTATACTCTCAAACTGGTGAGGTGGTTGGGCTGCAAAACTGTTAGACCCATTAGTGGTAAGATTCTTAAGCATTGAGGATATTGAAGATATCTGAGATGCGAGTGAAGTGAGAGCGTCCACTTCATGTATTCCAGCAACTCATCTTCCAGACGTGGCTCGATTGGTTGGCCATTGATAATTGTTACTGGCGATCCTCTCGATGATTTCGTAAGCCTCATTATAAGACTTAGAAAGGAGAGCACCGTTAGTAGAAGCGTCCACTACCATCCTCGTTTGAGCATTGAGACCATTATAAAATGTCTCAAGTTGGATACAATGTGGGATTCCGTGATGAGGGCATTTTCGTAATAGTTCTTTATATCGTTCCCATGCCTCATACAAGGACTCATCATCCATTTGTTGGAAGGCAATAATCCCGTTCCTCAACTTAGCATTCTGATTGGGAAATACTTCATGAGGATTTTTTTTGGCTAACTCTTGCCATGTAGAAATTGAGTTTGGTGGAAATCAATTCAACCAGGCTTGAGCTCTGTCCCTTAGTGAGTACGGGAATAGCTTCAATAGTAATGCATCTTCGGGTACTCCAGCTAATTTGAAAGAGTCGCTCACCTCCATAAATAGTCTTAGGTGAAGATGAGGATCTTCAGTAGGCATTCCACTGAATTGGCCCACAATTTGAAGCATCTGGAACATGACTGGCTTCAGGTCGAATTGTTGTGCCTCAATTTCACGTCTCCTAATGCCCGGATTAAGATCGTTAAATACTGGCACAACATTTTGTCTTAAGGCTCTATCACTATCATCAGCAATAAGGATAGGATTTTGTGCAAGGTTTGCTCCATTTCCTTGATTCATATTCTCGAAATTCATTCCTTCAGTCCTTCTCTGATTTGCTTGTCTTCTTCGCTGTCGAAAGGTTCGCTCTATCTCAGGGTTTACAATGAGTAAGTCAATAATCTGGTCAATACTCATAAACACCTGAAATAATCACAAAAAAATTAAGTGAGTTAAAAATTAAATAGAAAAGTAAACCAAAATGTAAAACTAACAAATTCAAAAATAATGGCTTTTTTCTAAAACAGTCCCCTACAACGGCACCAAAACTTGGAACGACAAAAAAATGTGCAAGTGTACACAATCCCAACAAGTAATAAAGTGACAAGTAAATGTCGAGTTATCGTACCCACAGGGACTGTAAAAAGAATTATTTATGAATTTAATTGTAAAACACTTGGGTGAGGTAAAAATAATTTACTTTTAAAAGATGGTCAAAAACTATTTAAAAACTAAGTAAATAATTAAAATAAAACAGAGGAGTTCTAATGCACGATTTCAAATAAGATTTAATCAAGGTAACATACTTGTGTTGGATTAATTATATTTCTTTAACATAGAATAATTAAACTCATGTTTACATTGCGATGACTAAATTCATGGCAACTCGGTACTTGGCTAACTTATGAACATACTCACATACAAAAATCCATTCATCTCTTGACATATCCCTATGTCAATTCAATCGACTAAACAGATTCTAATAAGCAAACATGTTATTGCACATACATACTCATTAAATTGAACTAATCTCTTGCATATCCCTATGTCAATTCAAACGATTAATTAAATCTAATAAGCATATAAAAGACTATGTGAGGTAACAAGGCATCCCTACCTTGAAACAGTTTAATCACAATAATCTTGCAAGTTATGCAAGGCAATAATATCGCCAGATACATTGCTAATTTAACCTTCAACTACCTTAGAAGAATAAACATGCACTGATTAAGTATTGTGTCAATTAATTATAATTTCAATCCATTTAAATAATTAATTTATTATTTATTTAACAATTATATTGCAAAAATAACTTAGGCATGATTTTACTTAACCAAGAAATTTATCGAGGCCTATAACAACATAAACATCATTTTAACAATTCTAGCAGGCAGAATATAATCAACCCAACACAAACTTAATTTTAAGCTAAATTGATTAAAATAACCATTTAAATAGCATAAATATTCATAAGCATGTTTGTCAAAACAACAACAAAAATTAAAGAGATAGGGAACAAGAAGCAAACCCGATGTTTCTCTGTGGCTTGACTAGTTGCTCCGTTCTTCGTTCTTCGTTGCCCTCGGCTATCAAGGTGGCTTATGAACACCTAATTGCTGCTCCAAAATTGCTGATGAGAGCCTCTTTACCAAGAGAAGAAATCCACAATTGAACAATAAGGGAAATGGGATGGAAAAAATGAGAGAAAAAATGAGAAAGGAGAAGAGAGAATGAGAGAATATTGTGGAATGAGGAATGGTTTGAATGATCAGAAAGGGGTGGCTTTTATAGCTGAATATGGTAGCTAAAAATAGAAAAAAGAATCATCCTAAGAGACCTCCCTTGCCGGCCACACACATGGCAAAGTTGAGAGTTTCAACTTTGCTATTTTAGGCTTGGGGCAATTTCATAAAGCCATAATTTAAGGTGTGGTTTGAATGCAATTTAGAAGTCTTTCAAGGGACTTTTTGCAAGCATGTTTAATCAGATAAAATGCTGATTTGGGTCAGCATATGGACAGTTCTGGGCTGCCCAATTAGTGGCTGGTTCGGTTCACTCAATATGGTTTGACCAGTGCAGTTCAACTAGACCCTTTCTCCATAATTAAATAAAAATAATTTATTTAACCCAAATTAAATGGGGAATAAATTAAAATTAATTAAATTATGAATTAATACACATTTCTGGACCGTCTTAGGCTAGAAATTAATGTGCCTTGATACTTCAAATTGCTTCTCAGTTTTGTGCTTTCAACAGTGTCAGCTGAGCCAATTTTCGCCCTTTGCGCGAATCTGTCGAAAATAGTCAAATTTAATCAAAATTAAGTAAAAAATTAACTAAATCCACCATGTTCATATTTTAAACACAATTTAATTATTTTGTAAAATTTAATTATTTTTCGACAAGAATTTAACCGGATTTGCATGAATTTAAGTAAAAATGGGTATGAAAAAGTATATAAATTTTTGTGTTTCCAACGACTGAAATCATCTTGGAACGTCCTTATTGTCGACTGGATTGACTTACTGAATGATCTCTTACGCGAGCCTCTAGCTTTAAAACCATCTTTTCTTTTCTCTTTCCTAAGCTCTTCAGCTTTGCAGGCTCGCTCAACAAGTACCACGAGCTCCCTTATCTCAAGTATGCCAACTAACAGTTTAATGTCTTCATTCAGCCCATCTTCAAATCTTTTACACATTATGGCTTTAGTAGAAACACACTCTCAGGCATACCGATTCATTCTCACAAATTTTCACTCATACCCTGTCACGATCATCCAACCCTGTTTCAGCTCCAGAAATTCCTTGCGCTTCTGGTCAATAAATCTCTGGCTAATATATTTCTTACGAAACTCAGTCTGAAAGAATTCCCAATTCAACCGCTCTTTCAGAACCACTGATACTAAAGTATTCCACCAGTGATATGCTGTGTCTCAAAGCAAAGATATGGCACACATTAAACATTAATTCGGGGTACAGGACAGCTCATCAAACACACGGATAGTATTATCTAGCCAGAACTCAGCCCACTCAGCATCATCATCATCAGTAGCTTTAAACCCTTCAGCCCCGTGTTTTCTGATTTTATCAACACGTGGCTCATATAATCTCAGTGGATCACTTACTTGAGGTATAGCAATCATCGAAGATGGATTAGTCGGGGGTGGAGGTTGTTGCGCAGCAGGGTTAGCCGGATATATTGAGTAAACCAATCATTCATAATTTGATAGAAGGCTTGTTTAGCCTCACTCTCTTGATTACTCGAAGTCAGTCGAGAATCAGCCGGCCCTGTCGAGATCCATTTACTATATGAAAACACATTTTCAAATGTCAGAAGTCATCACACTATCGCAGTATATAATATGGCATGTGTAACACCCCAAACCCAGCCCAGATGCTATTGTAACACCCCAAACCCGGCCTAGACGTTACGACCGGATCCGACGTGCCACATCGGAGCGTTCAAAACATTTGATATTGTTGGTTTGGAAAACTTACTTAATGTTTTAAGTGATACTTTCATTATAGATTAAAGTGAATGGAAGCTGTGCACCAGGTAGGAAATCGATAAAGAGGAGGTGAGTCCATCGGACTACTTAAGTACCAAGCTCCCTTTGGATCCAATCCTAGACATGCGCACCGCCATTGCCACACTTTAATGTTGTGTATATTTTTTAGAAAAATAACTTGATTATGTCTGTTTAAGAAAAAGTGATTAATTTTGGAAAATATTTTCATAGCGGAAGCCTTGCTTGTAGTCGTGTTATTTTGAAATCAATTATTGTTTTTGAAAGCGCGCCCTAAGCTAACCAATGTTGATAGTTAAAATAAATCATGTCCATCATAATAAAGTATAAATCAAAACCATAAAAACAATAAAGCGGCCTTATTACATGTAAAAACCCAAAACCTCAAACGTAAAGAAAAAGTAAGTCCAGTTCGCCAGAAAGAAACCAAATTTGCAGAATCATATGGCCACTCCGAATCCGTCACAACTCCAAGCCCACTATGGTTGGGGATTACCTGCGTGGATGAAAGTAAAGGGGTGAGTTTGGGGAAAATCAGTGTGAAATTAACCCAACCATAGCCTATATCAGCTCAAACCACAAAAAGAAATCAAGTTGGCCTTAGCCCAGAACAGATTTCAGAATAAAGCCCATAGGCCCATAATAGAACAGAACAGATATCACATGTATATGCAGATACCCAACACATATCCAACCATATGCACCCCCACACCAGCCTTTCACCATGTGGGGAGACTACTCGACCCACCCAACTGCTACACGCCATAGAAATATGCAGCATGGCTGCCAGAACAGATAGTGTGACAGAGTCACCAGTAACAGATAATCGTGCCAGAGCCACTAGAACAGATATATGTGGCAGAGCCACCAGATCAGATAATTTGTGGCATAGCTGCCAGGACGCTTCCTCCATAATATAACCCATGTCCCCATGCAATAGATATACAATCATGGCATACATCATATAGAATCACATAATCATACTTTTCAGTCAATTTTAACCCTAGGGGTATAATGGTCATTTTGCACCTAGGGGTATCATGGTAATTTTCCACACTTAGGGGTATTCTAGTAATTTAACTGATTTTAGGGTTTTCATGCATATCATAGACATTTACGTACTAACAGAAACACTTACTGAGTGTTCTTATCGAATTGGGCCCGTTGGCCCATTTTCTCGATTTTGGCCCTTTAAGCCCAAAAATATTTAAATGCACAGAAACGTGCACTCTGCAGTATCAGCACTTTAATTTATCATATACGTCAAACTATTAATCTTACGAGCACTCGCACACTCACAAGTTCTCAAAATACCAACTTTTTGGTATTTCAGCTTTTCGGCTTTTGCCGATCTAGTCTATGAGAGGGTGTCAGTTACACACCTATTTTATGATGATTCGACGACGAGATCCACGTACGAACTACCTACAATTATGTTGCTACCACGTTAATCTACTATCGAAAATGAACTACGTTATAAACCCCTTACCATATTCGGCCAATAACACCTCAGGCACTAGCGAACCTACCTTTGCCGAAAGTAGTGACTAGCTCAAGATCCGATCGTTCCACTTGTCCAAGCCTTTGACCCGCAACCTCTAGATCACACTATTATCAAGATAGAGTAATTATCACAACTCTTAGGACTATGAGCCCAAATCGAAAGCCTCCCTAACCTTTAGGGGTTTCGACTTTTTCTAAAATACGAAATAAAGATTAGGTTAGAAAGACTTACCACCGATTCCTTCGGTCAATGATTCCAAATAATTTCTACTCGATTTGGATGCTGATCTAAGCCCTCAGATGATAACAAAAGTTGATCCTTCAGTGATTCCAATATTCGGCAAAGTCCCTATGAGTGAGGGGTTTTCGGCTTTTTGCAACTGTGCAAAGGAAAATAGAATAGTAGGGCTTTGCTGTGGTCTTGTCGACAGAAACTTGGGGTTTAGAGAACTAATGAATCAGTCAAGAATGATGAAGAGAAGTAAGAGGATTTTGGCTATAAGAAATCAGCACAAAAGGAGTAAATCTTTCGGGATTTCAGGATTTGAGGCAATCAACTATAGGCTTAAAAACACTGATAAAAGGTGAAGATAAACAGAATGGGAGAGAGATTCGACAGACAAGGAGAAGAAAAGAAAGTAGATGGAGAGAAGAGAAAAGAATAGAAGAGGTAAAATGGTCAGGAAACTGCACAACCTACCCCTACTGCTGAATTTATACTTGCACTTAACCTAGTCGAAACTTGCCCACCTAAAGCACCCCTTAGCCGACCAACTCTTGCTCCTTAAGAGTCCATCATTCGGCCAACTCTGCTCTCCCTAATTAGCTCCTAAATCCTTTCCCTTATCCCTTCCTTACTCAATCTCCTGAGCAACTCAAACTCCTCCTGACAGACTTTTACTTCAGTTCTATTACCTCCCCTTTCTGTACATAAAAATTAATACCAAACAATTTGCTTACCTTGCAACTCGAACCGTAGTTCTCCTTAGTCATCCACACGCCACCTCTAAAGCTCCCAAGTGGCGTCACATGCCAACTTACCACAGGCTTCCTTGTGTTTTATTTTACCCAGTTAATACTTAAAAGCCCAATTAACCAGAACCCCTTTTCCTTATGGATTTAAAGTTAATTAAAAATACCGGGTTTTAACTTAAGCTTAGGCCTTCTAAAGGCCCACTAACATAATTAAACCTACGCCAAGCAGACAGAACATAGAATTTTAAATTTTACCATCATTCATAACATTCCTGGAATTTGGGGCGTTACACCTCTACCCTCCTTAAAGAAATTTCGTCCTCAAAATTTACCTAGTCCAAACAGATGAGGGTATTGCTGTTGCATCGCCTCTTCTGGTTCCCAAGTAGCTTCCTCTCTGCCATGATTTCACCACAGCACCTTCTCTAATGGGACAGATTTCCTTCTCAGAACCTTAACATCTCGATCCAATATCTGCACAGGCTCCTCCTCAAAGGTCAAATCAGTTTGCACCTCAATCTCTGTAACTGGCACGACATGAGTAGGGTCAGAATGAAAACACCTTAACATAGAGACGTGAAAAACATCATGAATCCTGTCTAGTTCCAGAGGCAATTCCAATTGATAAGCCACTGGGCCTACTCGCTTCAAAACTCGATAAGGCCTAATGAACCGCAGACTCAACTTGCCCTTCTTACCAAACCTTAGCATCTTCTTCCAAGGAGAAACCTTCAAGAAAACCATATCACCCACTGAGTACTCAACCCCCTTACGTTTCAAATCTGCATACGACTTTTGCCTATCAGCAGCTTCTTTTAACCGACCCCTAATTATTCTGACCTTATCCTCAGTATCAGCTACCAACTTTGGTCCAAGAACTTGTCGCTCTCCTAGTTCGGTCCAACAACTAGGTGTTCAACACCTTCGCCCGTACAGTGCTCCATATGGTGCCATTCGAATACTCGCCTGATAACTATTGTTGTATGCAAACTCTACCGATGGCAAGTAATCCTCCCAATTACCTCGAAAGTCAATAACACATCCCCTCAACATGTCCTCCAGAATCTGAATAACCCTTTCCGACTAACCATCAGTCTGAGGATGGAAAGCCGTACTAAAGTTCAATCACGTCCCCAACACCTCATGCAACTTCTGCTAAAATTGAGATGTGAACCTAGGGTCCCTGTCAGAAATAATCGAAACTGGGACACCATTAAGTCGCACGATCTCTGCCACGTACAACTTGGCATCAAGGGTAGCCCACTCACAAAGTGAGAAGTCCGTGAGGACAGGTATAAAATGGGCCGATTTGGTCAACCTATCCACAATTACCCAAATCAAACCTTTCTTCGATGGCATCAAGGGTAGCCCACTCACAAAGTCCATGGTTACCCTCTGCCACTTCCAAAGTGGTATCTTCACTGGCTACAACAGTCCAGAAGGTAATTGATGCTCAGCTTTCACTTGCTGGCATGTCAAACATTTCCCCACAAACTCCGTTACTTCTCATTTAAGCCCAGGCCACTAGTACAACTCTCGCAAGTCATGATACAACTTATTCCCTCCATGATGCATGGCACAAAGTCCCCCATGAGCTTCCTTAAGTATTGACTGCCTCAAGTCAAAGCCCCTCGGAATGCAAATTCTTCCTCGAAAACACAGAACTCCTTTACTATTCAGCCCAAACTCAGAAGTTTCCCCTTCCTTAACTTGTTGAAAGCGAGCGACCAAAGACTCATCTTTCAATTGCTTTATCTTTCAACTGCTTTTCCTTAATCTGATCCACCCAGGTTGGCCTTACTTGCAATTCCACCAATAGACTTCCATCATCATACAGACTCAGACGAGCAAACATTGCTCTCAAATCAGATACAGCTCTACGAATCAGAGCGTCAGCTACCACATTAGCCTTGCCTGGGTGATATTCGATTGAACAATCATAATCCTTAAGCAACTCGATCCACCTCCTTCGCCTAAGGTTCAGTTCCTTCTGAGTCAGCATATACTTAAGACTCTTATGGTCTGTGTATATGATACGCCTTTCTCCATACAAGTAGTGTCTCCAAATCTTAAGTGCAAAGATCACTGCTGCCAACTTCAAATCATGAGTAGGATAGTTTCCTTCGTGAGGCTTAAGCTGTCGTGATGCATAAGCTACCATCTTACCCTCTTGCATCAACACACATCCCAAACCTACGTGTGATACATCACTATACACGGTAAAATCCTTCCCAGACTCTGGTTGAATTAATAAAGGTGCTTCCGTCAGAACTTTTTTCAACTTCTCAAAAGCTTCCTGCTACTTCTCAGTCTACACAAACAGTACTCCTTTCCTTATGAGTTTTGTTAGCGGTGCTGCCATCACAGAAAAACCTTCCACAAACCTTCTGTAGTATCCTACCAACCCTAGAAAACTCTGAATTTCTGACACCGTCCTAGGTGGCTTCCACTCCAAAATCGTTTCAATCTTTCGAGGGTCCACCTTAATCCCCTCAGCAAAGACCACATGTCCTAAGAAGGTTACCTCCCTCAACCAGAATTCACACTTGCTGGACTTCGCATAGAGTTTCTTCTCCCTTAACACTTGAAGCACAATACGGAGATGCTTATCATGTTTCGCTTCAGTTTTAAAAAATACCAGGATATCGTCAATAAAGACGACTACGAACCGATCCAAGAATGGTTGGAACACATGATTCATCAGATCCATAAACGCTGCAGGAGCATTTTTCAGTCCAAATGGCATAACCAGAAACTTGTAATGACCATACTGAGTCCTAAATGTCGTCTTATGAATATTTGCCTCTTTAACCCTTAACTGATGATATCCAGTTCGAAGGTCGATCTTGGAAAATATAGAAGCTCCTCTAAGTTGGTCAAACAGATCATCATCCTTGGCAGTGGATACTTATTCTTAATCGTCAGTTTGTTCAACTGGAGATAATCTATACACATCCGCATCGTCCCATCCTTCTTCTTCACAAATAGCACCGGTGCTCCCCATGGAGACACACTTGGCCTAATAAAGCCCCTATCCAACAACTCTTGAATTTGCGCCTTTAACTCCACTAACTCCTTCAGTACCATCCTATACGGTGCGATAGACACTGGCACCGTTCCAGGCAACAAGTCAATTCCAAACTCGACTTCTCGGTTTGGAGGCAATCCTGGAAGCTCCTTCGAAAAAACGTCTTAGAACTTTTTTACAGTCCTAACCTTATCCACTATTAGTCGCTCCTCTTCCGACTGACTTACAAATGCCAAATAGGCCTCACAACCTTTTTGAATCCACATTTTAGCCCTCAATGCCGACACCACATTGGACAAATAGTCCCTTCGTTCACCTATCATCATAACCTCCTCACCCTCCGGAGTCCTTAACACCATTCGCTTAGCAGCACAATCCAAGGTTGCCTTATGCTTAACAAGCCAGTCCATTCCCAGAATGAGGTCAAATTCTCCAAAAGGCAACTCCATCAGATCTCTAGGAAAAATCCTACCTTGAGTTTCTAAGGGTACATCCCTATATAGTTTGTCTACCCTAACTGAGTGACCCAAAGGACTTAGCACAGATACCCCACTCACAATCTTCTCAGAGCGCACACCCAACGACCCAAATATGGCACATACAACATAGGAATGAGTAGATCCAATATCCACTAAAGCAGTATACGGCATGCTAGAAACAAAAAACGTACCAGTTATGACGTCAGGTGCGTCGTCCTCTTCACGACGACGAGCTGCATACACCAACGCTGTTGTCGAGCCTCAGTATTTATGGCAACCCTGCCAGGCGCCCCTCGACCTCGACCATTTCCATTTCCTCCCTTACCTTGTCCACGTCCTCTCGATGGTTGTGGTCTACCTCTTACGGGTTGAGCAACCCTCTGTTCAGCAACCTGAACCTGATCAGCTCTCTGAGGACAGTCCTTAACTCTATGCTCCATAGATCCGCATCGAAAACAAGCACCGGAACGTTTCCTACACTCGCCCAAGTGTAGCTTACCACAGTCTCCACAGATTGTTGGTCTAACAACATTCATCAAAACTGCTCGAACTGGTTCCTCCACTCTTGCTCTCTTAACATTCCTATTTGCACCACCCGAAGATCCAGAATCCTTTCGGAAATGGTTCCGATCCTTCTCACGATTCTCGCTCTCAAGACGCTTTCACCTCCTCTCGCCTATCTTAGCTTTTTCCACGTAACCGCGAAATCACACTCTTCTTCATGAGCAATCAAAGACCTTAAGTTTATCTCTGAGTCCATCCTCGAAGCACACACTATGCTCATACTCTATGGCGACTATTCTTACAGCATACCGGTTTAGCCTTAGAAACTCAGCCTCGTACTCTGCAACCGAGTTATTCCCTTGAACCAGATTCAAGAATTTCTTCCTACGGTGTCCATATAACTTGCCCAACATACTTCCCTTTAAAAGCCATCTTAAACAGCTCCTAAGTTACCTTATCAGCTGGGGTTCCATCTCTCACGGTGAGCCACCACTGATAGGCCTCGTCTCGCAGCAGCGATACGGCTCCCTTCAGTTTCTGCTCCACAGAGTAGTCCAAGTCATCCATAATCCGTTCTGTGGCCTCCAACAATATTCTGCCACATTCGGGGCTATGCCAGATATGCCCCTGAAGATCTCTGCTCCGTTAGCCCAAAGTCGCTCAGAAATGGATCCTCGAATTTTGTTGCCTGTACTTGCCTCGGTAACCCTTTCCAGAACACGGAGCATTGCCTGCAACAGGGTGTCATCCCTGGCACCACGATCATGATACCCCACTTCTGTTGCCGGAGGTACCGGTGCATCTGTCGTCGGCATATGTCCCGAAGCTGAAGATCCCGCTCGAGCACTTTCTCAGCCACGTCCATGGCCTCTTCCACGAGTGGCTCTTGTACTCATATCGTATTATCTGATTACGAATTTTATGCATTAATTCAATATTCCAGTGATTATTACAGATGTTTTATGAATCAGACAGTAATTCAGAGTTTGTTTTCGCAGAATCGAAGTCTAGCTACAGTTTCAGTCTCTCATCAAATTTTTCCTATGGTTTCAGTATCATCTTATCTAGAGTACTCTAGTAGAATTTCAGTACAGACAGATAGTTCAGAACATATTTAGGAAAATTTAGAACACTTATAGACTTAAGCCGGAGATTCGGGTGCCACCTTCTAAAGATCTAAATTTTGAAAACTGAGTTTTGCAATCTTTATAAAATTTTTATTTCTGAAAAATCTTTGTTTTTGTAAACCCATTCCACAACCGAGTTGTTGCAACTTGGCTCTGATATCACTAAATGTAACACACTAAACCCGTCCTAGACGTTACGACCGGATCCGATGTGCCACATTAGAGCATTCAAAACATTTGATATTGTTGGTTTGGAAAACTTACTTAATGTTTTAAGTGATACTTTCATTATAGATTAAAGTGAATGGAAGCTGTGCACCAGGTAGGAAACCAATAAAGAGGAGGTGAGTCCATCGAACTGCTTAAGTACCAAGCTCCCTTCGGATCCAATCCTAGACATGCACACCGCCATTGCCACACTTTAATGTTGTGTATATTTTTTAGAAAAACAACTTGATTATGTCCGTTTAAGAAAAAGTGATTAATTTTGGAAAATATTTTCATAGCGGAAGCCTTGCTTGTAGTCGTGTTATTTTGAAATCAATTATTGTTTTTGAAAGCGCGCCCTAAGCTAACCAATGTTCATAGTTAAAATAAATCATGTCCATCATAATAAAGTATAAATCAAAACCATAAAAATAATAAAGCGGCCTTATTACATGTAAAAACCCAAAACCTCAAACGCAAAGAAAAGTAAGTCCAGTTCGCCAGAATGAAACCAAATTTGCAGAATCGTGTGGCCACTCCGAATCCCTCACAGCTCCAAGCCCACTATGGTTGGGGATTACCTGCGTGGATGAAAGTAAAGGGGTGAGTTTGGGGAAACTCAGTATGTAAATTAACCCAACCATAGCCTATATCAGCTCAAACCATAGAAACAGATCAAGTTGGCCTTAGCCCAGAACAAATTTCAGAATAAAGCCCATAGGCCCATAACAGAACAGAACAGATATCACATGTATATGTAGATACCCAACCCATATCCAACCATATGCACCCCCATACCAGCCTTTCACCATGTGGAGAGACTACTCGACCCACCCAACCGCTACACGCCACAGAAATATGCAGCATGGCTGCCAGAACAGATAGTGTGACAGAGTCACCAGAAACAGATAATCGTGGCAGAGCCACTAGATTAGATAATTTGTGGCATAGCCACTAGGACGCTTTCTCCATAATATAACCCATGTCCCCATGCAACAGATATACAATCATGGCATACATCATACAGAATCAGATCATCATACTTTTCAGTCAATTTTAACCCTCGGGGGATAATGGTCATTTTGCACCTAGGGGTATCATGGTAATTTTCCACACTTAGGGGTATTCTAGTAATTTAACTACTTTTAAGGTTTTCATGCATATCAGAGACATTTACGTACTAACAGAAACACTTATCGAGTGTTCTTACCGAATTGGGCCCGTTGGCCCATTTTCCCGATTTTGGCCCTTTAAGTCCAAAAACATCGAAATGCACAGAAACTTGCACTCTACAGTCTTAACACTTTAATTTATCATACACGTCAAACTATTAATCTTACGAGCACTCGCACACTCGCAAGTTCTCAAAATACCGACATTTTGGTATTTCGACTTTTCGGCTTTTGCAGATCTAGTCTATGAGAGGGTGTCAGTTACACACCTTTTTTATGACGATTCGACGACGAGATCCACGCTTGAACTGCCTACAATTATGTTGCTACCACGTTAATCTACTATCGAAAATGAACTGCGTTATTAACCCCTTACCATATTCGGCCAATAACACTTGAGGCACTAGCGAACCTACCTTTGCCGAAAGTAGCGACTAGCTCAAGATCCGATCGTTCCACTTGTCCAAGCTTTTGATCTGCAACCTCTAGATCACACTATTATCAAGATAGAGTAATTATCACAACTCTTAGGGATATAAGCCCAAATCGACAGCCTCCCTAACCTTTAGGGGTTTCGACTTTTTTAAAATACGAAATAAAGATTAGGTTAGAAAGACTTACCACCAATTCCTTCGGTCAATGATTCCAATTAATTTCTACTCGAATCGAATGCTGATCTAAGCCCTCAAATGATAACAAAAGTGGATCATTCAGTGATTCCAATACTTGGCTAAGTCCCTATGAGTGTGGGGTTTTCAGCTTTTTGCAACTGTGTAAAGGAAAATAGAATAGTAGGGTTTTGCTGTGGTCTTGTCGATAGAAACTTGGGGTTTAGAGAACTAGTGAATCGGTCAAGAATGATGAAGAGAAGTAAGAGGGTTTTGGCTATAAGAAATCGGCACAAAAGGAGTAAAGCTTTCGGGATTTCAGGATTTGAGGCAATCGGCTATAGGCTTAAAAACACTGATAAAAGGTGAAGATGAACAGAATGGGAGAGAGATTCGGTAGACAAGGAGAAGAAAAGAAAGTAGATGGAGAGAAGAGAAAAGAATAAAAGAGGTAAAATGGTCAGGAAACGGCACAACCTACCCCTACTGTCGAATTTATACTTGCACTTAACCTAGCCAAAACTTGCCCACCTAAAGCACCCCTTGGCCGGCCAACTCTTGCTCTTCAAGAGTCCATCATTCGGCCAACTCTGCTCTCCCTAATCGGCTCCTAAATCCTCTCCCTTATCCCCTACTTACTCAATCTCCTGAGCAACTCAAACTCCTCCTGACAGACTTTTACTTCAGTTCCATTACCTCCCTTTTCTGTACATAAAAATTAATACCAAACAATTTGCTTACCTTGCGACTCAAACCTTAGTTCTCCTTAGTCATCCACACGCCACCTCTAAAGCTCCCAAGTGGCATCACATGCCAACTTACCACAGGCTTCCTTGTGTTTTATTTTACCCAATTAATACTTAAAAGCCCAATTAACCAGAACCCCTTTTCCTTATGGATTTAAAGTTAATTAAAAATACCGGGTTTTAACTTAAGCATAGGCCTTCTAGACTAACATAATTAAACCTATGCCAAGCAGACAGAACACAGAATTTTAAATTTTACCAATCATTCACAACATTCCCAAAATTTGGAGAGTTACAGTTATGGCCGAATCCAGCGTGTCACATTAAAGTGTTTTAGCAAAAACCTTGTTTTCATTGAAAACCCTTCCTTAAAATGAAAACCTCAATTACTTTGTAAAATCTCTTTTCAGTTGCGGAAGCTTTGTTTAAAATATTTAATTTAAAAAAACTTATCATTTAAAAATTTAGTTGCGGAAACGTAGTATATTAAAAAAACTATGGTTTAGAAAGTCCATGTTCGACTTCTCATAATTTCAACGCATAAAACTAATAATCCAAATAATAATAGAAAGGGAGGCCTTGTTACAATCCAGACTAAAACTACTTAATAAACTCATAACTTATATGCTTTTAAATCAAATCCATGTTGTCTTGCAAGCTGGCCACCTAGAGTCTCTCTAGACATCGAACCTTCTACTGAGCATCTCCTAAGGAAAATAAAAGAGGGGGTGAGTTTTCAAAAACTTAGTGTGTACAACCCTCAACGAGATATAAGCATTCATCAATCACCAGACAACATACATGCAATGCAATGCAGTGCAACCCACCCCAATAATCCAACCGGTACACTTCTGCTTCGTCCCCCGATACACGTCCTATGGGGATATAAATATCGACCCATCCAACCAATACACATTAATGGTAGCCCAGTTGCGGAACTACCTTCATTGTGGCAAGCTGCCAATCACATATAGGGCTTAAAAGCTATCGGTGGATCCACGGTTGTCAAGCAACCATGCGATCCTCATATACTTCTTCTGTTCCATAATTCTGAACCCATATGCAACCTAAACAGGATATCATATGAATGCATGTGAATGTAAGTATACATGTAACATCCTTAAATCTTACATTCCACACATAAGGGTATTTTAGTCATTTTAGCCCCTAGGGGCATTTTGATAAGTTTCCTTCATTACAGGTTTTTACTTACCTTGGCCCGTTAACAAATCCCGTGAGCTAAGATGAACGAATACTATGCACCAGGTAGGATTCCAAAGAAGAGAAGGTGAATCATTAAGGCTGCTTAAGTACCAAGCTCTCCTTAGATCCAATCCTAGACATGCATATACCCGTTGCCACACCTTAACCCTACCCTATGACTTGTCCACGGTCCCAATAAATTAATTAAGTTTTATGTAGTCATCATATACTAGGCCTACAACCTGTTACGAAGCCCAGACAAATCCACATAACTACATATGGCCCACTAGGCCCAATCTCTTTCATATAGCCCATTAGGCGCAATCACATTTATGTGGCCCATTAGGCCTAAATCACATTCATATGGACATTAGGTCCAATCCACTTTTACAGTCATGTTTACATACAATTTTCCATCACATAGCATTAATTATCAATTTTTGCCTATTATGGGCCCATCGGGCCCATTTAGCCCATTCTGGCTCGGTTGGCCAATTCACAGCCCAAGTCTATGGAATCACCCATGGGGCCTCAGACAACCTATCGGTTTCCCCCTTACGAGTGTTGATGCACTCGCAAGACTACCGTAGCCAAACTTTCGGCTTTTGCCGATCTACTTGTGTGTGCAGTGTATGTACACACCTGGTAATAAAGCATGCTGCGATTTCCTTAGCCCCAAACCTACAATCGATATCACCTACAATCAATATCACCCTTCAATTAATCACATGCTTAATACATATCTTTACCAAAACCGAAATCTCACCTTTCACCTTACCTTGCGTGACAAGTTATAACAGCCCCTTCTTTAATCACTAACCACGATCAGCTCCTAGATCTGCACCAATCATAACTATTAAAACCAAAATAACAGGTGACTTGTATCCAACACAAGTCCTCCTTCCCTTAACTATGACCATTCAGCCAACTAATATGAAGAACACTTACCAAAGTCTCTCACCTAAGGAGCAAATCGGCTGGGATCCAAAAGACTGAGATTCAATGCCTACTCCTACCAAAACTGATCAGAAAAAGTAAGGAAGATAGTAATTGATACTTCACAAAAATCGATTGGGAGAGTAAACAATACACTAGTATCGACTGAGTGGAAAGGGTAGTGGCGGCTCTAAGGGTTTTCGGCCAAAGAGATGTTTGGCCCTTTCGATTTGTATGACAAAAAGGGGTAATTCGCACCAAGGGGAAAAGAGAAGAAGAAGTCGGCTAGACTACAAGTGAATCAAAGAGAATTGAGTAAAGGAAGAAGGGAAAATCGGCACAAAGAGAAGGAAAGAAGAACAAGGGTTTTCGGCTTTTAGATCTTGAAGAGAAAAAAGGGTTTTTTGCAACAAGGTGAAGGAGAATTGAACATTTTTTTATCAGAACCAAAAAAAAAGGAACATTCAAGATTTCGAGATTTTTGGAGCATTACAACTCTAACCCCTAAATAAAATTTTGTCCTCGAAATTCCCAACTACTAACACAGACTACCACACCACACTTTCGCTGCGAACTCTAATTTCAACTTAGGTAAATAGGACACTATGGGTAAATACGTACTAGAATTCACCTCTAGAGCGTCTCCATCCTCTTGATGACGTCTGCATAGACCAAAGCTGGATGCCTTGCCTCAGCATGACCAACACGTCTGCCCGGTATTCCACGACCCAAACTGTTTTCACCCCGGTGCGATCACGACTCTCGTGCCGTTGTCGACCACCCATTGGTGGTCAGACACCACCTCGGTCCACAAGCGCTTTGACGACATTCTAGGGCAACTCTTGATCCTATGCTCTATGGATCCACAAGCTAGACAAGCTCTCGTCCTCTTCCAACACTCGCCTACATGACCTTTTTCACAATCAGCACAAAATGGCACCCCTGGATTAACAGTAGGGGGCCCTGCTCTAACTGGCCCAATAACTCTGGCCCTAGCCCTAGGCTTCTGATTGACTCCAGGAGTCTTAGCCTCCTTTTTATCCTTACCCCTTTCTTTTTCCCGATTTAGGCACTCAGTGCATTTTACCTTCTCCGCTATCTTTGCTTTCTCTACCAACTCCGAGAAAACTCACTCTCTTTCCAGAGCTATCAATACCCTGAGGCTATCTCTTAGTCCATCCTCGAACCTAACGCAATACTCATAGTCTGTTGCCACCATAACTCTTGCATACCTACTACGGCATAGAAATTCTGCCCCATACTTCGCCACAGATTTGTTTCCCTGGGTCAAGTTTAGGAACTCCTTTCTCCTAGCGTCCACATAACTCATACCCACATACTTCCCTTGGAACACAGTTTTGAAGAACTCCCAAGTAACCTGCTCAGGTTGGGTGCCCTCTTTCACTGTCAGCCACCACTGGTAAGCTTCTTCCCTAAGAAGTGACACTGCCCCTTTTAGCTTTTATTCAGGGGAAAAGTCCAAATCCTCCATTATCCTTTCAGTGGCTTCCAACCAGTATTCCGCCACGTTACAGGCCACACCAGACACGCCCTTGAAGATCTCAGCCCCATTTGAATGAAGTCGCTCCGGAATGGACCCCTGATTTCCCGTGCCATTATTGGGCCCTGTGACGCTTTCTAAAATCCTCAACATTGCCTGCGACAATGCATCTTCCCCAGTGGCTTGATCATATAATTTATTCTCAGCCACGGGTGAGGTCAGAGCCTCTTCTACTCCAACATTGGGTATATGGCCCGATGCCAACGATTCAACCCTAACACTTCCGCGGCCTTGGCCACGGCCTCTTACACCTCTTCTAGCACTCATCATCGATTCATGTATTTTTTGGATTAAAAATTTCATGAAGTTTTAGTTAGTTTCCATGATTAAACCGATTTTTTATGAAAGTATTTAAAGAGAAGATTGTTTTTCGTAATCCTCTACATTTTCAAGATCTTACGGGCTTCAGTTCCATTCTAAAATCATCATCTAAAGTAGCCCTCTAACTATCAACTGTTTAAACAGGCTTAAAAACAAAAGAACTTACTTGGTTCGACGTCGGAGACTCGGTGTGCCGCTCAACAAGACTTCTTTTTTTCCAACACATTGGAAAAACCCAAGTAATAAGGCCCACTTCACAACTCGAGTTTTACAACCGCGCTCTGATACCACTAAATGTAACACCCCAAACCTGGCCCGGATGTTATGGTCGTATCTAGCGTGTCACATTGATGTGTTTTAGCGAAAACCTTGTTTTCATTGAAAACCCTTCCTTAAAATGAAAATCTCAATTACTTACTAAAATCTCTTTTCAGTTGCAGAAGCTTTGTTTAAAATATTTAAAGAAAACTTATCATTCAAAAATTTAGTTGCGGAAACGTAGTATATTAAAAAAACTATGGTTTAGAAAATCCATGTTTGACTTCTCATAATTACAACGCATAAAATTAATAATCCAAATAATAACAGAAAGGGAGGCCTTGTTACAATCCAGACAAAAACTACTTAATAAACTCATAACTTATATGCTTTTAAATCAAACCCCAGAGTCCCTCTAGACATCGAACCTTCTACTGAGTATCTCCTGAAGAAAATAAAAGAGAGGGTGATTTTTTGAAAACTCAGTGTGTACAACCCTCGACGAGATACAAGCATTCATCAATCACCATACAACATACGTGCAATGCAATGCAGTGCAACCCACCCCAATAATCCAACCGGTACACTTCTGCTCCATCCCCCAATACACATCCTGTGGGGATATAAATATCGACCCACCCGACCAATACACATCAATGGTAGCCCAGTTGCAGAACTACCTTCATTGCAGCAAGCTGCCAATCATATATTGGGCTTAAAAGCCGTCGGTGGATCCACGGTTGTCAAGCAACCATGCGACCCTCATATACTTCCTCCATTCCATAATTCCCAACCCGTATGCAACCTAAACAGGATATCATATGAATGCATGTGAATGCAACAAGTATACATGTAGCATCCATAAATCTTACATTCCACACATAAGGGTATTTTAGTCATTTTCGCCCTTAGGGGCATTTTGGTAATTTTTTTTATTACGAGTTTTTACTTACCTTAGCCCGTTAACAAATCTCGTGAGCTAAGATGAATGAATACTATGCACCAGGTAGGGTTCCAGAGAAGTGGAGGTGAGTCATTAAGGCTGCTTAGGTACCAAGCTCTCCCTAGATCGAATCCTAGATATGCATATACCAGTTGCCACACCTTAACCCTATGACTTGTCCACAGTCTCAATAAATTAATTAACTTTTATGCAGTCATCATATACTAGGCCTAAAACCTCTTACGAAGCCCAGACAAATCCACATACCTGTATATGGCCCACCAGGCCCAATTTCTTTCATATGGCCCATTAGGCCCAATCACATTTATGTGGCCCATTAGGCCCAAATCACATTCCTATGGCCATTAGGCCCAAATCCACATTTACAGTCATGTTCACATACAATTTTCCATCACATAGCATCAATTATCAATTTTTGCCTATTATGGGCCCAACGGCTCATCGGGCCCATTTAGCCCATTCTGGCCCGGTTGGCCAATTCATAGCCCAAGTCCATGGAAACGCACATGGGGCCTTAAACAACCTATCGGTTTCCCCCTTACGAGTGTTCGCGCACTCGCAAGACTACCGTAGCCAAACTTTTAGCTTTTCGGCATTTCGGCTTTTGCCGATCTACTTCTGTGTGCAGTGTATGTACACACCTGGTAATAAAGCATACTGCGATTTCTTTAGCCCCAAACCTACAATCGATATCACCTACAATCGATATCACCCTTCAATTAATCACATGCTTAATACATATCTTTACCAAAACTAAAATCTCACACTTCACCTTACCTTGCGTGATAGGATATAATAGCCCCTTCTTTAATTACTAACCACGATCAACTCCTAGATCTGCACCAATCTTAACTATTAAAACCAGAATAACAGGTGACTTGTATCCAACACAAGTTCCCTTTCCCCTAACTATGACCATTCGGCCAACAAAGATCAAGAACACTTACCAAAGTCTCTCACTTGAGGAGAAAATCGGTAGGGATCCAAAAGACTGAGATTCAATGCCTACTCCTACCAAAACCGATTAGAAGAAGTGAGGAACATAGTAATCGATACTTAGCAAAAACTGATTGGGAGAGCAAACACTTACACTAGAATCGATTGAGTAGAAAGAGTAGTGGCGGCTACAAGGGTTTTCAGCTAAAGAGGTGTTCGGCCCTTGCGATTTGTATGGAAAAAAAGGGTTATTCGGCACCAAGGGGAAAAGATAAGAAGATGTCAGCTAGACTAAAAGTGAATCAAAGAGAATTGAGTAAAGGAAGAAGGGAAAATTGGCACAAAGAGAAGGAAAGAAGAACAAGGGTTTTTGGATTTTAGATCTTGAAGAGAAAAAAAAGGTTTTTGGCAACAAGGTGAAGGAGAATTCGGCATTAGCCTGGCAACCACACATTCGGTACCTATATATAGCCTCTATAGCCGAATTTCCTATGCCTAAATTCCCATTTTGGCTCCACCACTTCTTCACTCCTCATCTCCTAGTTTTTCTCCCTGATAACTCCTTAATCCCCTCCTCAAATTTCTCCTCTTATCACTCCATACAGAATTCATATCCAACGCCACCTCAGTCCATCTTTCAAGAAAAAATAAATCCCCCTTTTGTGCAAGGAGGGATTCAAACCCTAGACCTCTAACACTAGCAACACACCACTTATCCCTTGGGCCAGCAAGCTCTTTTCTGTCCAATTCTTCCTTCATTTATTCAAAAGCCCACCTACTTGCCATCAGGGTTCCTTTAATAATTAAACTATAATTTCATTTACTTCTCAATTCTAACTCCAAAACTAATCGAGACCTACTAACACATAATTAACACTTAACTGGGAATACAAATCACACATTTTTTTATCAGAACCGAAAAAAGGAAAATTTGGGATTTCAAAATTTTTAGGGCTGAACATTTTACGGTTCATATAAACATGCGCTATATATATTACAAATCAAAATTTTAATTGCCTTAAAGCTTACAATTCAATTAAATATTAAGTCTAAATTAATTATGTCATTCACAACATAGCTCGAATAAAACATAATCCAAAACATATCAAAAAAATTTATACATATACAGAACATATAATACATTAATAACTTCACTACTAAATATTAAATCTATTTTATATAAGTCATGCACATATTTATACAAGCAACCGCACATCATTTACTTACCTACAAAAGATACATTCCATAATAAATAATTATATATATATCATCAACTCAAATAATTACACTACTCAAATAACTAACTAAACCTTACCAATAATGTACCATTAAGAACCGAAACTTTCTTATTCATATTTATTGATTTTGGTTAATTAACAAACCACATAGTCAAACATATTCTTTTACTTCACTCAATAATCATATACCAAATACATCTCATATAAATGACATATATTTTAATTTGCTAAAGCATTGTGTGATATAACATAGTACACATTCATTATTATTTTCTAACCAAAACACATGATCAACACCATTATACATATATATATTCAATATATTATGTACCTATATATATCTTTACCACATTATAAACCCAAGCATACTAATATAATCAAGAACCAAATTACCAGTCAAGTAACTACCTTATTTTATTTTCAACATATAACCGAACATATCCAACAACTAAACTTAATTATTTAAAATCAACTTTACATAAGTATCTAATCTTAGATTGAACCACATTCAAACTATCCAAATATTCCATATATATATTAAGGCCAACACATTCATTCCATTTCCAAAGTCATTAATCAATTTCAATACTCAAAACAGATATCATAAATGCCTCTCATCCATAGCACATTACATGAAAATCAAAATGAGCTCAACCCATAATTTAACAAAAACCAAACTCAAGCATAATATTTAAGCCATTTCCAATGCATAAAACACCTACCATGAGCATCACCCATTCATAATAGTTAATACTTTAACTAAAACAAATTTAACCCATAATCAAGCATAATCGAATTATCAAGACCAAGCTCACTAAACATTATAATTAATCACACATAAGACCAAGTCTAAGCATAATTAGAAAGCCATTTTCGCATGGCTTTATATACATAACCAAAGTCCACATTTCAAAAAAATATGTTCTAGCCTATACATGCCATATTTCAAGTTCAACTATTTAAATACCGAAGTTGTGGATAATGTGATAGACTTTGCTGACGATCCCTGAGCTTGTAACTTGAATCCAAAAATCTATAAGATAGAAACACATATAAATACACAGGGTATGCTTTTGAAGCTTAGTAAGTCATAAGCAAATAAACAACCTGATAATATAATCAACTCATTTTAAACTAAACCGAATTACATTATCATTCAACTTTCAAAGCCATAATGTCATTATACAACCTATTATACATATACTCATATACTCAAACTCAAAAATCATAATATAGTATCATTAACAAGTACTACTTATTTGGCCGAATATACATGGTCATATTTACACATATCCAAGATTCAATTCCATAATATTCATATCATTTTTCCATAAGGCCGAATATACATACCATAGTCACATATATCATTCATTTCCATCACACATGTTTTGTAACGAATAATCAAGTCACATGCTTACCTTATTTCAAGTAGACAACAACTAATTCATACCTGGCCATTTAGCTCATTTTACGCATTCAGTCACAACTTATCTTTGCCCGATGAACTATTTAGAATTGGATAGGACACTTGGATAATCACACATATCGTACAATGCCAACGTCCCAGACATGGTCTTACATGTAATCACATATCGATGCCACTGTCACAGACAGGGTCTTACTCGAACACATATATTGGAATCACATATCGATGCCATGGTCTTACTCGCACACATAAATCAGAATCCTATGTCATGTCATATGTATCCTAACTATTCCTAAGGTTCATACGGGGCTTTTGGACATCGTAACTCGGTCGAAATGAATTCAAAAATGTGGTAGTCAAAGCTTTTCATAATCGGCCATAACAAATATAAATTTATACATTTCATAACAGCATATATATTTAGCATTTAACTACAATTAAACACGTCTATTTGCTTATAAACTTACCTCAGACGATGTAAACCGGAACGGAACGGTTATTCGACAACTTTCATTTTTCCCCGATCCAAATCAGATTTCTTTGGTTCTTGATCTAAACAGATTCAAATTAAGCTCATTCAAACATATTTTCATTCAATTTAGTCCAAAAACACATAAATGGGTAAATTACCATTTTACCCTGACATTTATAATTTTTACAATTTAGTCCCTATTGCACAAAACACAAAATACACAAAATTTTAGCATACCCCTGATGAGCTAAATTTTACCCACTCTCAAACAAATCTATATATTTCATTTATTTCACATTTTAGTCCCTCAAATTATTATTTTTGCAGTTTAGTCCTAATTACTCAAAATCATCAAAAACTCCAATACAAAACATGTTAATCTAAAACATATCTTTCATATTTCACCATCAAACAACAAAAATCACAAGCTCTCAACAATGGCACAACTGAAAATATTCATCAAGATAAAAAATTCAAGCATGGTTTTGTAGTACTCAAAGCAACGATATCAAAAACGTAAAAATTATCAAAAGCCGAGCTAGTTACATACCTTGATTATGCTACCAAATGGCCGAAACTTTCAAAGCTTATTCTTTCTCTTTTCTTTTAGCATTCGGTTATGCTGGAAAAGATGAGTGCATGTGTTTATTATATTTTTTTTATGTTTTATTTAACATATATTATTAATTTAATTACAAAACTAACCTTTATTTAATAATGCAAAATCATTATAAAACAAAGTCATAGCCATCCATGATTAATAATTATGGCGTAATTACATTATAAACACTTCATATTAGAAAGATAACTTCAATTTTATACTTTCACATTTAATTATTAACTTTTCATTTTACGCGATTAAGCCCTTTTTATTAAATCGACATCCAAACAGTAAAATTAAAACACAAAAATTTAGCACATATAAATTCACACATAATAAACACATAAAATAATTTTAAAATATTTTTCTGACTCGAATTCGTGGTCCCAAAACCATCGTTTTGATTAGGGCTTAAATCGAGCTGTTACAACACGGTTGTGTGAAGCCATTTCGAAGGGTACACGGGCTAGTCACACGGGTGTGTGGTTGGCCGTGTGACCGAAGTCAGTGAGTTACATGCGTTAAGACATAGGCTGGGGCACGACCATGTGATCCCATTTCGAATGTCCACACGGCCTGTGACACGAGGGTGTCTTTGGCCATGTGGGACACTTGGTCGAGCCACACGGGCGTGTGTCCCCTGTACTTAGGAAATTTTTTATGTTTTTCTAAAATTTTTTTGAGTTCTCAATTTAGTCTCGAACCACTTCTAATGTTTTTTTTAGGCCTTCAAGGCTCGTATTAGGGACTATATGATTGTATTTGAATTATGTTTGTTGGGATTAGAGAATTGTATGATTATTTAATTGATAAGTCTGGTAATGCTTTGTAAGCCTATTCCGGTGATGGATATGGGTTAGGGGTGTTATAGCCAAAACAACTCATACATGCCAAAATCATTAACCAACATTCTACTAACATCAAACACAAGTCCACCTATACATACCATTATAACATTGGCCAAAACATCAAAAACTACTGATATATTTGTTGGATAGTGTGATAGATCTCCAACGAGCTTCCAAACCGATCAAGCTTCTAATTATCTACAAAACATAGGAAAGAAAACTTCGTAAGCACATAATGCTTATTAAGTTCGTAAAACATGAAACATGACTTACCATTTCATTAATTAACACAATTATAAGTATAATGTAATCCAACTACAAGCACCATCATCAATACACAAGTTAGTGCATTCATACATAATTCAATTGAATTTAACATATGGTAATTCATTTCTATAGAACATGCATCATTTGATTCATTCTTCATTTTCATGAACATAAACATACTTTCATTTGGACAATCCTTTTAAAAAATACATGAAATAGTTCATTTTGAACACTTATCGTTCCTTTCCTTTCCATGCCCATTGAACCATTTAGAACATTATCGGATACTCGGGAAATTTCACAAGAAGTGTGTGAAACATATAACCATAACCTTTCCTTTACATTGCTGCTCACACGAGCTGTGAAATGTTCTTGCTCACAAGAGCTGTGAAATGGGCCTGCTCACAAGAGCTATGGATCGAATTGTAAGCTACACGATGCTGCTCACACGAGTTTTGGAATATCCACAACAAATGTAAGACATTAGCCATCGATAGGACATTCAAGACTAGCACCCAAAACATGGAAACCCTAATGACATGTCATTTGTATCCTACGAATTCCTAAGATTCAAAAGAGACTTGATAACGGTCAGGGCATTGTTGGATATTCATCATTCAATTATATGAAAATTAATATATGAACATATAATAGAAAATAACATTAAAACAGTAATTATTCATATGAACTTACCTTGACAAACAGAGCATAAAAACGAGATCGACTAATACGAGGCTTTAGCTTTTCCTCGATTTAGATCCATACGTGGTTTACCTTGATATGCAAGCAATGGTAGTTGCTAAAACTCCAAACCCTAGCTATGGCTATTTTTGCTCTTGATTTTCAGTGGAAGAAACTTTGAAAAAGATGATATAATAGTTTTTACTTAATTTACTTTAACTTATTAATTAAATTACTTTTTTAACCCTTACTAATTAACCTTGAAAATCATTTAAATGGTGTCCATAAATGTCCACTAGCTTTATAAATGGTATAATTACCATCTAAGACAACTCACATTTAAGTTTCATAGCCATTTAACCCTTTTAACAAATAGAACTCCATTTTTTTCACCTTTTACGATTTAATCCTTTTTACATAATTAAGCATGCAAACGTCAAAATCTCTTAACAAAATTTTTGTAAGACCTTACTAACATCCCATAGACATTAAAATAATAATAAAATAAAAATTTTCACGTCAAATTTGTGGTCCTGAAACCACTGTTTTGATTTCACTAAAAACGTGTTGTTACAAGACTAATATGCATTGATTGATGACAAAGTGTTGCTAAAGACATAGGGATGTCGAATCAATGCATAATAACATGTTAAATATAGATATATGGATTGACCCAACATGAGAATGCTTCTCTGATTATTATTTAATAGTCACAACAATTCTTATAGCGATGATAATGTATATAATCCTTAAACTTGAGGTCATCATAGTATTAACATCAAAAGCCACATGCTTTGACACAACCAAACATCTTCCATAAATGGTTTTTGTATAAAGGTTGTTGTTGAGTATGTCACAATCAATGTAGTGAAATATGAGTGATCAAGATAAGATTTGTCCCTCCTACATAATGGGAACGATATCATGCGCCCCTTGATCGAGTGAGACTAGAAATGCATGGTTGTGCTCATATGAGTTGATATAGTATATCAAACTCATTTGTTTACCTTAGTCTACTTAGAATAAAGAAATAAGTAAATGGGACTACACAAGTGTGATTATTCCATGACTGGCGTCCAATCTAAATATCCTGGACAAAGGGATACACTAAAAATTAATATTGTCACGATAAAAGTTATTCAAACCATGACTTATTGTAATTTGGGTAGCAATGATGCATAACTAGATGTCACTCATTACTTGTAACATTAAAAGTGTTCTAGTGTTACTGCCAATGCTACAAGAACTTATAAGGTCGCACTCATTGGGTG
The DNA here is from genome assembly GCA_025698475.1 of Gossypium anomalum. Classification (NCBI taxonomy): domain Eukaryota; kingdom Viridiplantae; phylum Streptophyta; class Magnoliopsida; order Malvales; family Malvaceae; genus Gossypium; species Gossypium anomalum. The sequence goes on along the minus strand of CM046959.1, from coordinate 33,958,633 downwards.
AGGTGATTGAAATAATGTAAAATTGATGAGATAATATATTTAACTTGACCCACAAGTTAAATTAATAATAGAAAATATTTCTACAATTAATTTAATTAGATAAGAGTTATTGTGTTAATGTACATGCTTGATGTACAAATACAAAGGATTCATTTAAATTAGCATGTCATGTGCTACACATATTTAAATGGGAAAAATTAACTTCACCAGTTGATTAAATATTTTATTTAATAAAATGGTTAAGTCAATAGATTAAAGAACTTAAGTAGAAAACTTGGATATTGGTTGTTGGGAACATATCACATTTAATTTAATTTTCTTGGATTCATTCTAAAGTAGTAGAGTAGGTTTTAAACTCTACGGGGGAGAAATTATTCAAATAGGAGACTTTGAATAAAATTCCACAAATATCTCACTTTTCTTTTATCCCAAATTTCACAAAGTTCTATCAGACTAAGAGGAATATCAAAAAACAGGAAACCTCTCTAAGAGTTGGGTTTTTTAGTCCAATCATTAGTTACTCGGGTGAATTACGTGGAGGCCAAAATTTCTTATTGTGGTTGTGGTTCGTGAAATAGTTTACTGCATAGCATCAAAATTGTTCTACACATCCTCTATGAAGGTATAATTTTGAGCTTTTATTTTTCAATTTAAAAACCCAAACCATTCCTTGAACATGGATCCTTAGTTTCGATCCTCGAAGTAATTTTTCCATTGTGCCACGGGGTGTACCGATGATTCAACAAATAGATATAATGGAATATCTAGAAATATTAGCATGATATAGGATTATGTTAAAGAATTTGTCTCTAATGGGGGTAATTACCATTACTTGTGTCAAATCAGCTAGCAATTTGACAAATCCTTTAACTAAGGGATTTTGTATGTAGTACAACAAAAGAAATGTGAATTAAACCCTTATTAGACACCATTAATGGGAACCCAACTTTTAATTAGTAACCTTTAATTACAAAGTTCAAAGGTAAAAACAAGTTGTTGTATTGTCTATGAAGCACTAGTAAATCTCATTAAATAGAAAATGATATGATGACTAATGCAGAACATTACGTATAGTGGATGAGTTGAACACTCTTAATGGAGTTCGTTGATTGATGTATTGTCTAAAGTAATGGATATGACAAAGTAACTCTACCTATATAAACAAAAGTAGTGGTGTTGCTTCGACAAGAAGTATTAATGGATTCTCTTGTAAATTTTATTAAGAAAAGGATAAGCACATGACCATATTAGTGTAAAAAGTGAAAAAAAAAACTTCGGTCAGATTTGTAAATAAATATTATGTGTGGTGTATCTTCAATTTTAATACAAGAAGTTATGGTTCAATTTGCGAGCACCAATAATTTTATTACGTTTCTAAGGTACATTCACTAATTGGTGGTTCAAGTCAAGAGATATTATCTTGTAAGCATGATTTTTATTTGTGTGAAAAGACAAATTAATTACTAACATTTCAAACTAGTAGGGAATTGCTAGTAGTCTACCATGTTAGTAATCTCACATTGCTAAATATATATATATTATAAATAATTTAAATAGACAATTCATTATAAGTTGGGTAATTGAGTTGGGTGCATAGCCTACTAAAGAAATGAGCTTACCTTTTAAGCTTTATTTACATATATAAGATCAAAAGATGGGCACTTGACACACTTGGGCTTGATTTTAGTGGTGCAAACAATTTTTATAATATTTTTTTATTTTTCATTTGCATGTGAACAAATTTATTTGAACAAACATAACTTTCTATAAAAGTCTCATAACGAAGAAATATAGTTTTCTTAGATAGTTGTTATGTTATGGAAAAATGTAACTTATGTCATAAGTTTTGTGCTAAGTTACATTTTTTATTGAAAACACAATGTGCTTATATAAAACTCAATAATGCTATTGTTATTGTTCTCTTTTTATTTTTTATTTAGACTTATTGTATCTTAGAAGCAAAATTAAAGTCTTGAGAACAATGAATTATGTTTTATTTGTCAAATTCTTTCATTAATATTTGATTTGTCAAATACTTTCACAAGTAATGTACCTGCTTTAGTTGTTTAGACTCTTGATTAGAACACCTTGGTCATGAGTTTGAACCCCTTCGCGGGCATGTTATGGTGTTTTATTCTTTTCTCAAAAAAGGAGAAGAGTTTGCATTTAATTTAAATATTTGTTCAGTTATGGGAATTAGATTGGTATTCTTTAAATTTTAGCTTTTAGGTGGTTACCTCTTTTAGTTTCAAACAAATAGAAACTTAATAATAATTTCAAAACAAAAAAAAAAAAACCATGTTTCTTTTTCTTCCCCTCAGTCCCCTTTTTCACGCCGCCATTCTTCTCTTGCTTTTGACAATCTGATTTACTTTGTTTTGCCTTCATTCCTTTTTTTATTCTTGTTCTTTATTCTGCAACTTTATTTTAGCTGCCATATTGTCCCCTCTTGCTTCTAATTTGCTCTATGTTTCAACATTGTTTCTTGCTATTCAATCTTTATTCGTTGGTTGGGGTTGACATATTTTTTCAATAGGTAATGTTGGGATCTTTTTAGTAAGGTGGGGTTTCGGTTGTATCATTAAATCATGATGTAGAATTGACATTTTTTTAATTTATTATAATTATGTTATGTTCTTTTGCGCTTTTTTAATGGAGAATCATGAGATGATTGGTGCTCCTTCAATGGTTTAGTTGTCATGGTTATTGTTCTCGAGGGTGAGTAACTGAATTTGTTGTTGTTTGAGGTCGAATTACTATATTAAAGTTTAAGTGTCATTGTGGGTTATGTTTTAGCATTTGGGTTTTGTGAAAATTGAATTAATTAATTTGTATGAATGGTTGTTTTAGGTGCGGGATTGTTCGTTCTTGGATTCACATTGAAACTGGACCAGGTGTGTAATGAAAAAACATGAAAAATAGCAAACGATGACAACTAGAATTTTGCACAGTCGACGGCACACGGCCGTGTGGGCAGCACGAGCTAGCCATTTAAGCCATGTGGGCCACAGGGGCGTGTGGGTCTAAAATTTTAAAATTTTCACCTAGGACCATACATATCATTCTGATCGATCGTAGGCCTTCCGTGGGGTCGGCATGTGATCAAATAGACTGTAAAATATGAAATCCAGTCATCTGCTAGTATAAATTCTGATATTTGTTTGCATATTTCAGACATCATTATAAGTAAACCTTATAATAGGCATGCACGTATAACTATAACATGTCTGATTTCTATTATGACCTATATTTGCGTCAGGGATGGGTTATGTTATGTGGAGGAAGTATTTCTGTGAGTGGTGATAACTCACCTATTACATTGGTAGCTCAGCTGGAAATATTCTAAAAGTCTCATATCAACACTAAGTGGTGTGTAGGGTTGGATGGGTGTTTCATACCCCATATGGTGTGTTGGGATGGTCGGAGATTGTGTGTAGCGGATGAAGGTAGGAAAATATGTTTGTATTTGTACTACCCTGCTCTGTTATGATTCCGTTTCTATTAAATCTATCTGATATAAATTAACTATTCAAGTTATTGTTACACACTGAGTTTTGAAAACTCATATTCTGTTTGATTGATATTTTCAGGTAATCCTTAGACTTGGGTGGGTTGGTGCCATGGGAGCTCGGTTACAATAAATTTGTATCGTTTGATTCATTTAAATTTGGATTTAAGTGTTCTGTAATATTTAGATTATTTTTTTTGGGGATTTTATTTTCTATTTTTGCATGATACTGTTAAAAACACTTTATCAAAAATGATGATTTCTTGCAAAACAACTGTTTTCGAGAAAATAAACTTGATATTTTCCAATACATAACGATCTAAGACTTTTCACTGCAAAGTAATCGTTTTTAGGAAATGTTAGTAAACATCATTTTCAACTAAAAATTTAAGTTAAATGTGTTTTCTATTAAACTAGGGTTTTAAGTAATAAAATTTACAACATTTTCCAAAGATTATGAAAACTGGATTTACAGCCATTTTACATAACATCTCCATATTTGACCATAACGTGTAGGCCGGGTTTGGGATGTTACACAATATCTTACTTCCCTCTGATTTTTCTTTCTTGAATTATAAATCTCTACCAGGAATAGATATTATATCCCAAAAATAAAAGATGATCTTAAGATAAACTAGGTTGAGAGAACTTTTCCCACATTTAGGAGGGTATGTGTAGGTCAGATAGGCGAAATTAAGCAAATTTTAAGTAATAATTAAAAATAGGAGAATTGGGTAGATTAATTTAGAGCAATAGTAATTCTAAATTTTAACATCTCAAGTCATTTTAAGGGAAAAAAATAATTTTTGTTTTTATTATATATAAATTTAAATTTATCCACTGTTTGTTTCGTATGAAAAGGATAAACAACTTCATTATTATTAGTTATCTATCAAATATTAATTTTTTGGTACAAAAAGCATATAATATTAAAATAAAAGAAATAACTATGGATATTAGAATTTAAACTTCAGATATATAGAATGTTATTTACATTCTTCTAATAGATCATTGATTGCAAACATTGCCCTTTCCCCCATTCCAAAAAATAAATAAATAAACTAAATTTTGTGAGGAAACTTAATTTTCTTTAGTGAAAATTCATTTATATAAGTTGTAAAGATCAAAACTATTAAAAAATTTAAAATAAGAAAAAGAAAAAAGAGAAGAGCAAGAATATCCAATTATGGGTATTTTTGTTTTTTGGACATAGAACCCAAATATGGGTATATTTAATTTCAATTAAAACCATGATCTAATAACCAATCTGACCATGAAATAAGTATTATTAGAGTAACTAAAGTCAGTTGTGAATATGATTAAAGTTGTTAGTTAGTTAACAGCAGTTGTGCAAAGTAAATCTTTATATAAATTCACATCAGTGTTCATCTATGAAAGCAAGTAATTCTCTCTATTCATAAATGAAAAGTCAGAAATATTTTCTTTATTTGTTTACTATTATGTTCTATCATGGTACCAAGAGCTTCATTCCTGGGAAGTCGAGTTCCAAGATCTAGAAATATTTGGTTGTTTAATGGACAAAATCACATAATTTAGTTCCATTGATGGAATAGGTTCTCATCATGCTCTGATTCACTCGTTATCTCATCATGACATAGTAAAGCTTTAAGAAAACACATTTGTCCACTGGTACCATTAGCGTCTTCTTATTGTTAATGGTTATGGTCTAACTAACTTTGTTATCAGCACTATGGTCACACCTTCTCCAGTCGTACCTGATAAAGAAGGGAAGTTGGTTTCAAATCTCGTTTTGGCTACCTGTCGACAGTAAGACAAATTTTTTGCCTCTTGGTTGTTGTCTACTATTAGTATCGATGTTTTACCTTATTTTACAAGTACCACTACAGCCCATACCATTTGAAATAAGGCATTTTGTTTGTGGTAGTGTAAAGCATAAAGATCTCTCATCTAAAACATACTTTACATTCTTTGAAGAATGGTCAACTCCCTGTGAATGATTATTTGGCCAAGATTAAGTCCACCTATGATCTTTTGAGCACTTCTGGCCATGAGGTTTCAGATGGAGAGCAAGTAAGCATCATTCTTGTTGATCTCACGGTGGAATTCAATTCTATTATGACATTTTCCTCATATGTCTCTAAGCCTTTTCCTTAGATCGCCTCATCAACATGCTTCTTGACAGTGAAAATTTACAAAAATAGTTTGCCACTGAGGTTCCGGTTCAGGCGAATCTGGTTTAATAGCCCACTGATTTGAGTACGAATTCTCCAACCGAACAGAATGCCTCTTCTAGTTTCCATCAATCTAATTACTCGCATTGTTGTGGTCATGGATCCTATCGGGATCAAGGGCCTAATGTTCATGGCCGTCCACAATGTCACTTGTGTGTCCGAATAGGGCATTTTATATAAGGTTGTTACTATCGCTTTGATCGATGATTTGTTGGGTTCTTGTCTATAGATAGGGTTTTTGATTTTGGTTCCAACCCTAACATGAGTTCCTTCTCTTTTTACAATGGTTCATATCCTTCCAATCCATATCCTTTTAGTCTATAAACCTATACGTCTCGGCCATCGGTTTCGTCCAGGCCTATGATCCAAGCCAATTATGCTTCGTATCAACTGCATGGGTCTTTTGCTGGGTTTCCTGATCTAACTACAAGTCAAACGGGCTTGTTAATTCAAATGTTTTTGGTCCAAATTCTGTTCACTCACGTGGGCTCCCTACTGTATCACATGGCCAGCCAGACTCTACTTCAATGAGGTGCAGTACTAATGTTCCATTTTCGGCCAGCACCACCTCCATCGAAACAATATCTTGGTATCCTTATTTTAGAGCGACAAATCATGTTTTTCATGATGTGTCTGTGTTGCATGGCATAAGTGAATATTCAGGTATGACAGCCTTACTTATGGGAGATAGTACACATGCTAATATTTCTCATTTAGGACATAACACTATATCTACTTTAACCAAATGTTTGCATCTGACGAATGTGTTGCATGTTCCTAATATTCATAAGAATTTGATTTTGATTTCTCAATTTACTCGGGATAATAATTTTTTTTTGAGTTTCATCCTTTTCACTGTCTTGTTAAGGATATTTGGACCAAGGAAGTTTTGCTTCATAGCCACACACATGATGGGTTGTATAGATTTTCTTTGGTGTTTTCTTCGTTGCTCTAGAATTCGTTTGTGGTTCAAATTTGTGCGTGAACAATACTGAATTGGAAGCTAGCTTTAATCTCTCTACTAAGTGTAGTACATTTGAATTGTGGCATAGGTGACTTGGGCACATGTCTTCTCGTGTCTTAAGTTCTGTGTTAAAGCTTTGTAATGTACCTAATAGTGATAATAAAATACAGTATGTATCATTTGTGTATCATCAATGGAAATCTCATAAGCTCTCATTTTTAGCTTCTACTACTATCTACCACAATCTGTTTGATCTTATTGTGTCCTATTTATGGGGACTGACTTCTATAAACTACTGGTCAAATTGGTATTATGTTATATTTTTGGATGTTTACAATCATTTTACTTGGTTATATCTTCTTCAAAAGAAATCTTAAGCTATTGATTGCTCTATGAGTTTTCAAAAATTTGTTAAAGTGCAATTCAATCGAGATATCAAGCAGTTTCAAAGTGACTGGGGTGGTGAATTTTGGTCATTCACTTCTTATCTTGCTCAACATGGCATTGTTCATTGGGTCAATTGTCTAAATACGTCAGAACAAAATGTTATTGTTGAAAGAAAGCACTGTCTTGTCATTGAAGTTGACCTCACATTACTTGCTCAAGCTCACTTGACAATGAGGTATTGGGGGTATGCTTTCACTTGTGTTGTCCATTTGATCAACCGGTTTCCCAACTTGGTACTCCAAGATCGGTCGCCTTACTTATTTCTTTATGGCACTCATCTTGGTTATATTCATCTCAGAGTATTTGGGTGTTGTTGTTATCCATACTTACAATCATTTAATCATCACAAATTGGAGTTTCAGCCTCAGCCATGCACGTTTCTTGGATATAGCCCACATCATAAGGGTTATCAATGTCTTGCTGTTAAGGTCAGGTGCTTATTTTGTGATATGTAGTGTTTGATGAGAATCGGGTTTTTTTGCAACATCAACCAATGATAATTGTGTGTCTGCTAACTCTAATCGTATCACCGCGTATTCTCTACTGGTTTTTTCTCGCTCAATGCATTAGTATCGCCATGCTCTGGAATCTGCTGACATGATTGCCTTTGTTGGTTTTTCAAACTTCGTTTTCCCCCATTGCTCGTATTGGTTAAGATTAAAAATGTTCACTTACATCTTAACCTAAGTCCACTAGTCCAATTTTAGAGGCTGATGATTTTTCTCATAATGGTAGGTCTTCTTCTTATTCCTCTACACCTGAGGTTCCAGCAATTGTTCTGTTACTGCCAGTTGCTCTCCCTCCAACCAACACTCATTATATGGTTATCTGTTCGAAAGCTAGTTTTTTTTTTAAACCAAGGGTGTTGCTCATTGAGCATGATAAACACAAACCTCGCACCATTTAGGAAGCGTTGCTAGTAGAGAGTGGAAAAAGGCTGCTGATGAAGAATATGATGCCTTGATTTATAATAAAACCTAGACTATGATATTGTTACCTCCGAGTCGCAAAGTGATCAATTGTAAGTGGATTTTTAAGGTAAAATGCAATCCTGATAGCACCGTGGCTTATCCAAAAGGAAAATTGGTTGGAAAAGGGTGTTCTCAAGTTCCTGGTTATGATTTTTGGGAGGCATTTAGTCCGATTATCAAACCAGCTATGATTCACACTATTCTTTCCATTGTTGTTACCAAACGTTGGCAGTTGCACCAAGTAGATGTGAACAATGAGTTCCTTAATAGTGATTTAGCAGAAGAGGTCTATATGCAAGAACCTCATGGGTATGTCCAAACAGGTAACAATGGAAAACTTGTTTATCGATTACATAAAGCGTTATATGAGTTATGACAGGCCCCGAGAGCATGGTTTAACAAGCTAAATGTGTTTCTTATTTCAGTGGGGTTTGAGCTTTCTAAATTCGATGCATCTTTGTTTGTTAGCATTGTTGATACTTGTTGTATGTATGTGTTGGTCTACGTCGATGATATAATTATTACTGGTGACTTAGGTACAGAAATTGATGCATTTGTAAGTTGGTTACATACTGAGTTTTCACTCAAGGATATGGGGCTACTTTATTATTTCTTTGGTATTGAGGTTGCTAATCTTGATGGTGGTGTGCTTGATTTGTTGGAACAATGTCATATGGAAAATACTAAAAGAGTTCCCACACCTATGGCCAGCTCTTGTTAGTTATCTAAACATATGGGACGTTCACTTCCAAACCTGCAAAAGTATCATAGCATTGTTGGGGCGCTACATTATGTGGTACTCACTTAGCCTATTGTTCGTTTATCTTTAGTTGGATATGCTGATGCAAATTGGGGTCTTGATTTTGATGATCATCGATCCACCACCAGGTATTGTATATTCTTTGGTCGTAATCATGTGTCCTGGTGTCTTAAAAAGCAACAGGTCATGCCTTGATCAACAACAGAAGAAGAATATTGAAGTATCATTACTGTTGTTGCAGACATTACGTGGCTTTAGTCATTTTTGAGTGAGCTTTTAGTCGTTTTTGAGTGAGCTTTCTTTGGATCCAGCTAACAAGCTTGTTATTTTGTGTGAAATTTAAGTGTTGTGGTTGTTTCTGCTAATCTTGTTCTTCATTCAAAATACATGATGAGCTTGATTTGTTTTTTGTTCATGAAAAACTTCCTGATGGGAAATTAGTAGTGGGTGAAGTTCCAGCATATGATCAGGTTGCTGACATACATACCAAGCCATTGTCATCGACATCTTTTTCTTGGTTACGGAACAACCTCAAAGTCACAAAACATGAATGATGGGTGAACATTATAGTAACTAAAGTCAGTTGTGAATATGGTTAAAGCTGTTAATTATTTAACAGCAGTTGTGCAAAGCAAATCTCTGTATAAATTCACATCAGTGTATATCTATGAAAGCAACTAATTCTCTCTATTCATAAATGAAAAGTCAGAAATATTTTCTTCATTTGTTTATTGTTATGTTCTATCAACTACACAAATTCAATTGTTAATTTGGTAGTAGATGTGCATGAATGATTAATTTGCAAGAATTGTATGTTATGAATGAAATCGCTCTTTCTAAAAGCCTATCTTGTTGCTCTACTGATTCGGTTTCTTAATTAATGATGTGTTTCTTTTATAAAAATAAAATAAAATTTTCTATTTGATTGAGTAAATATATATGGGAAGTAGGTCACTTATAATGATGTAAAGTTAAAGTTGCTTTACACCCTTTCATAATTTTTTGCATGGTTAATATCTTAACGATCCAACTGTTATATTATTTTGCTGATCTGATATCTCAATCATATTGATCTATAATACTCAATATATTGATAAATTCAACAACTAGATTTTTTTTTACATAAAAAATAATTAAAATTTTTTAATTTACATCAAATTTGACATGAATTATCTATATGAATAAAATATTAAATTCAATGGTTTGATTGCTAAAATATTAACTGTACAGAAAGATACGAAAAGGTGTGAAACAATTTCAGTTTTACACCGATGTAAGTAGATCTCTCCCTTTATATATATAGATAGATATTCCCCTTGTTTTCGTGTTATCACGAGGACGATAAAACACATTTAACAAATATAAATCTTAGAGGAAAATAATATTTTGGTTAAAATGGTAAGATTTATCTCAAACTTGAATCTGACCATGTATAAAAATTGCAGATGAGTTTTCTTTTTTGTCTTGATTTAATTCAAATTATAATTATTATTTTTAATATCAAATTATAATTATTTAAATAAGTATTATTTATAACTGTACTTTAAAAATACTCTTTATAAATATGTTTTAATCTTCCATAATTAAGATTTCCGGAATTTCCTAGAATTTAAAGTATACTCAAAGTCGCAATCTTTCAAATTATTTTTAAATTAAAAATTTTACAAGTTATTTTTATGCTATTACAATTCAACATTTTAAATAAATATATAAATAAATGTGAAATTAAAGCTAAAATTACTAATGATGGATGTTTTCATGCTCATAATTGTCTCTCTAAACTTCTGTCTTTTCTATTTTTCTTAGTATTTTGAGCAAATAAAAAAAATCATGGCAATGATGAAATATTTAGATTAATAAAATTCAACTAAATTGATCAAAGGATGTTGCAGATATAGGCAATAAGCTATACTTAACAAATGATTTTAACATGGTTTAGATTAATTATAATTACTATTTGCGTATTTAATTAATAAACTTTATTGAATTTAAATTTAGATTAATATCAACTATAATCAAGTGCATTTATCATCTCTAAATGGATACTTAAATTGAATATATCCCTAAAGAAAAAACACATAAATAAATCAAATTACTAAAATAGTCTTTAATATAGAAGAAGGGATGCATGTGTTCACGGCTAATCTCTTTGTTATAACTTAGTTGGTTGTAATTTTTTCTTTTCTTTCACCAAAACAAAGTTTAAAATTATTAGCAACATATGAATAAAAAAACATGTTTAAAAATAAAATTATCCGTTGATGATAGAATGAGTTAGGGAAAAAAATAGGCAAGGAGTTGGACCATGTCAGGTTGAAACATGTTTTATTAATGTCGGGTTCAAACATGTTTTATTGTTGTTAATATAATTTTTATAGAGTAATTGATCCCTTTCAAAAAGGATCAGACACTTTGTGTATACATTTGGTATAACAAACCTAGGTTCTAGTAATATATTTAATAAAAAATTATAAATTAATTAACAAATTATAACAATGTCAATATATATTTTAAAAAGAATGGCACTCAAAAATGAATTCTGAAACAGAAAGGAGAAATTGATTTTATTTCATTTAATAATTTTATGTAAATAAGAAAAAGAATAGTGAGAAAAAAATTGACATGATATAAGTAATGCAAAGTCCCCACAATGTAAATGCAACATCTGAAAAGATGACCACATATGTATGTAAATAAATAAATGTGGTCCAAAGTCGTCAGTTTGAGACAACAATGATCATGCCCACCAAGCTTTTAGTGAGTTCAAAGAGGTATCCTTGTATTGATAGTGAAGAGTCCTTTACATGTGAAATTAAAAATAAAATAAAATAAAATAAACATCAATATCATCAGTCAGCTTCATCCCCTCCATGCATATTGTTGTTTCGTGTTTTTGCTTAAATACAATTTCCTCTTTTTTAGTCTTTTCCAAACACAAATGGTGTGGTGGGCTCTCATGTTCTTATCGCCCCCACTTGTTTTGGTATTTTTGCATTTTTTCTCTTTTTCCATTTGCCTAAAAGAATCTCTTTTTCTAAAATTTGAAATTTAATATCATAATCCACATCATATATATGTATTAGTGCAATTTGGATGAATGTTTGTTGTGATAAGCACTAGCAATAGAAAACGGGTTGTTGAGTTGTAACCAAATAGAGAAAAAAGTTGTGAACTGCCAAAATAAAAATCTTGAAACTCGACCAAAGACAATTGTCCTCACCAGCAGTATTAATTTTTTTTTTTTTACTTTTATTTCATTATGTGGATTCAGAAAAACATTTTGGTCTTTGTCGAAACCTCCTTTTAAATCGGGGAGGTTATTTTAAAAACGAGAGTCGTCACCAACCTTTTAAAGTGTGATTGGGTCACTTTATAAAACGTTTTGGTCTACGAAATTATGAGAATAACATGTTCGGGAGTCGGTTACATACAAGGAAGGATTAGCACCCTCGTAACGCCCAAAATTGGTACCAAATTGAATAATTTTGTCTTAATGTCAGAATTTTGAAAGAATTTAGAAATGAGATTTCCTTTAAAATCGTAATAATTTGAGTTTAAAAAGAATCAAAATTCCTTCGCTTCGAAAGAGTACAAACATCACATCCAGCATAATTGGACACAATATCTTTAAACTTTCGTAACTGAAATCATCTTGTGATGTGTGAAACTCATTTAAAAGGATATTTTTAGATATTTAGGCGAACGGGAAATTGCAACCCAGCATGTTAGGGCACTACTCCCTGAATTCCTAAATATTAAAACATTGCCTCACTTCTTTTTTTTAAAAAAAATTCTTTTTGAATTAAATGAGGTTTTTGTTTTTAAAAATAATGATGTGTTTTACATATTACAAGAAATTAAATAAACCTAGCTACAACATACTTTATTATTTTATGCAAATATAGTATAGAAAATAATCAATTATGGCATAAACTACACAATATACATCATCATTTTATGTATGGTCATAGATAATATAAATATACATATATTATTGTTACATGCAAAATAAGCAAAATACAGCGTAGAGTATAATGAATTCAATGATATAAATTGTATAAAACATATATATAACAACATCTCATGCAAATGTACCTTAAATCAACACAAATGATGAATTTTCATGCAAATATGTAAAAACAATAACAAATATTATATGAAAATTTCACCTACTAAACAATAAAAAAATAAAAAAAGAAAACAAAAAGTAAATAAGCAAATTATAAACATATGAAATATAAATCAAATAAAGTAAAAAAATAAAGATATTCATAAAATTTTTAGAACAATATGAAAATAATAAAGGAAAACTCTTTTTTTAAAGATGATTAATATATATAAAAACCATATTGTAGGGTATAATAACTTAATATATTAACAAAATAATGTACTAAATATTAATATCACACATATTTATTTAATAATAAAATAAAAAACCTATATATTTAATGAGTAATAAAGTAGTATATATTTTATAATGAAATAAAAGTAATGTAAAGTATAATATATGGTAAAATATAGTGCATAATTTAATTTGTAAACAAAATATATAATAATATAAACCATATGATAAGTAATATAAAAAATATATAATAAAATGTATATAATATAATATATAATAAAGAAAAAAATACTATAAGGAATAATATATAATAAAACATGATATGTAATAAATTATAAATAAAGTATAATGAAATAAAAATATTATTATATAAATAAGAATGATATATACTATTATTTAATAATATTTTTATAATAAAATTTACACTATTAATGAACAATAATACATAATTTATAAAAAAATAACAAATAAAATATATAATAAAATATAATTTATAAGTAAAATATATAAAAATAATATAATGGATAATAAAAATAATATACATTATTTTATATAACCAATATTTATAAAAATAAATAATATATAAGGTGTTTAAAATAAATTAAAAATATAAAAAAAGATTAAAATTTAATTTAATTAAAGAATTTTGGGATTAATTACAAAATAATAAATTTTGGGCCTAATTGAAAAGCGCATTAAACCAGAGGGACTCACTGGGCAATTAGCCCTTATCCCAGGAAACGACGTCGTTCCTCAGAATGGAGTTTAATGACCACTGGGACTAAATTGAAATAACTATAAAAGATTAGGGCCGAATTAAAAATAAAAATAAAATGAAATTATAAGGATTAAAAATACGAAAGGACTAATTGGGCAATTAGCTCGATTTATAAAAACACGCGGATCCTCCTCAAGTAATCGGGTCAACACGCGGATCTAAGCCCTGAAACGACACCGTTTTAGACCTTATTGCTTTAAGCTAAACGACGTCGTTCTAATAAGGCTATATAAGCCAATTTTTAACTTAAAAATCATTTTAAAACCCGGTTAGAAAAAAAATGAAAGAAATCCTCTGAAAGAGGACTTGGGGTTGGCCTCGGAGCTCTGTCGAGCTACCGTTCTCAGGCGCCCAAGCGCCACCGCGAATGCTGCCACGTGTGGCGGTCAGTGGGTCAAAAACCCTCGTCCTTTCAAGCTATACTCAGGTAACCTCCTCCCTTTTTTAAAATATTATCAGTTTTTGCAAAAAAAAAAAAATCGATTCGTATGCTTGTATATAAAAAATAAATAACAGAATATGAGATTTAAATCACCTTTTAGAACATGAACAACTGTCTCTTATTTCCTCTGTGAATATTTGTGTGTATCCTTTTATTCTCCGTTAAAATACGTCTCTCGTTACAGTGAGATGATTCTACTTTTATAGCCTCTATTTACAAGTTGGTTTATCCCTATTCGATTTCTTGCCCTGTTCGTTACTGTTTTCTTTCCTTTTTTGCAGGCACCAGCGAGGAGATTTAGCGATCATGGACGAATGCTGACAACAGCACACCGGCGTTGATTCGGGCATCAACCACGGCCAGATTCGAGGCCTGGAATCACGGCACTGATGGTGGGCAAGCTGGAATGTAACGACCTAGTTTAGACCCTAGTAAGAACAGTGGTTTGGGACCACGAATCGAGTAAAAAAATATATTTTTATATTATTTTTCGTGTTTAAAGTATGTGAATTGATATGTGTGAAATTTTAAATGCGAAAATTTTATTGTTGTGTGCTTGATTTAAAAAAAGGACTTAATCGCATAAATTAAAAACTTGATAGTTTAAAGCATGAGGGCCAAATTGTTAGTGGCTTTCTAAGTTGGGACATTTATGTTGTAAATATCCCATTAATAAGTAAGTGGGACAGCATAAAATATAAGTTACATGGTTTTTCTATTATATTAGTAAAGATATATAAGTAAATTAAATATTATATAATATATGTTATATTATAATATAAACATAAAATAAACAAAGCCATATTTGAGTGTTCATATGTTCTTGGTAGCCGAAACTAAACAAAATAAAAAGAAAAGAAAGCAAGCTAGGGTTGGTCAATATTCAAGCCCATACAAGGTTCGTTTTGTTCGGTTTTTTGATAATTTTACGTTTTTGAGATCGTTGCTTGAGTACTACAAAGCCCATGCTTGAATTTTTGATTTTGATGAATATTTTGAGTTGTGCCATTGTTGATAGCTTGTGATTTTGTGGTTTAATGATGAAAAATGAAAAATATGTTTTAGCTTAACATATTTTGTTTTGGAATTTTTGGTAATTTTGAGTAATTAGGACTTAATTGCAAAATAATAAATTGAGGACTAAAATGTGAAATTAATGAAATATATGGACTCGTATAGTAATGGGTAAGATTCGGCTAAACATGGGTAATTGGAAATTTTGAGTAATTTGTGTTATTTTGAAATAGGGATTAAATTGTAAAAATGTGAAATGTTATGGGATAAAATGCAAAATGCCCAAATTATGTGTCTTTAGATAAAATTTAATGAAATGTTGAATAAGTGAGTTAATTTTGATATTAATTAGATTGGCAATAGTGGAATTCGGATTTGGATCGGGGGGAAAATCAAAGTGGTTGATTAGTCGTCTCGTTCCGATTATCGTTGTCCGAGGTAAGTCCTTAAGTAATTAAATTTGATTTGTTGCGCGCTTAAGATTATATAATATGATATGTAATTATTTGACCTTTACAAGTTTGATTTGCAATAAGTATATTGAATTTAGGCTATAAAGCCGAATATGAAATGGATGATTTATGTATATAATGTGGCCGAATGACTATTAAGTGATGATGTGAAAGTGCGTAATATGTGTATACAATTTTATTGTACTTGTTTGTATAAAGTCGAATGTGAATTGAATGGTATATATGTGGTGACCGAATAGCTATTATGAAACAAAGTCAAAGAATGGGATATTTGTATAATAGAAGAATTGTGACTATTGTTCCCATTGAATCGAGGTTGTGTGTGAAATAATTTGTGAATATGGCATATAGCCGAATGGTTATTAAAAGTGGCTGGGATAGTGAAAAGATTAAGTGTTCCTTGTGTATGATTATTGAACCGAAAGTTAAAGGGTAGGTGTACATTTTGTGCTTATATTCGAATAAAGCAATTGAATTGCTAATGTGATATGTTATGTGAAATGTGTTAACATGTGAATAAATATGCAAGACACTTGGAAATGTATCAGGGCTAAAGTCCATGAGCTTCGTCTTTGAAATGTATCCAGGCTAAAGTCCTGCATGAGCTTCGTGCTAGAAATGTATCCGGGCTAAAATCCCGCAGAGCTTCGTCTTTGAAATGTATCCGGGCTAAAGTCCCGCAGCTTCGTCTTTGAAAATGTGTCGGGCTAAAGACCCATGAGCTTCGTCTTTGGTCTTTGGTAATATAATTTGGGTTTTATACCTAGCGGGCCAAGTGCCGATGAATTTGATAAAGTATACAACTACAAGATCCTACACTAAGTTGACAAATTGAAAGTGCATTACATATTAAGTTGGCAGTGCACGTATCATGTACTCGTATGCGATTTGATTTGAATTAAATTATAAATATATAAAGTGATGCATCTGTGAATAAGTGTTATGACTATAAATATGATCGTGATATATTCGGTAAATGTTTGAAGTTATGTAAAGTGATTCTATGTTTATATTCAAATATAAACACTTGGTCCTTAATGGAAAGGTTTGTGGAAGTATATGATTTATTTTTAGGTGATTACGATCATGGAAAATTAAATGTGAATATGATATTGTATTTTATTCGTTTCAATTGAACTAAAGCTGTTAGTGAAGCATTTTAATGCCTATGTTATATGAGTTCGATCTAGAATGACATGATATACATGTTTAGATAATTTGAAAGCAAGGAATGTGTGAAAGAGCAAATTTGTAATAAATCTGCTTGGGACAGCAACAGTAGCGTGATTTTGGAAAATCACCATAAATTGTGGAAATTGAATTAGAAGCTGAATAAATTATGTAATTAAAGCTTAATGAGTATAGTTTCTTATAAAAGAAACCTTGTAAGCAAAAGAATTGTAGATAATGAGATATTTGAAGTGGCGTGAGATAGAGTCAAAATGACTTTGAAATCCCCTGTTCTGTTTTTAGAAAATCATTGTAAATTTTACAATGATGATTATAAGATAAAATTTATATACTTAGACTCCTTAATGAGTCTAGTTTCAAATGAAATAAACGATAACATATTTCAAATTCTTTATAATGAGAAAATTGATTCGTAGTGAAGAGTGGTCAGAATAGTCAAACAGTGAAACAGGGGAAACTTCAATAAAAATCTGGTATTGATTGGTCAAACCAAAAATTCTGAAAATTTTATGGATGTAAGATATATGAGTCTATTTTCAGGAAAAATTGACGGCACTTGAATTGGAGTTTCCTAGCTCTAGTTATAAATAATTTAGTGACTATTGCTCAGGAAGACAGCTTGTAGTGAATTTGTGATTTTGTTGCAAACATGGTTAAAACTAGTTAATGAGATGCTTTTCGAGTTCTTATGATCTTATTTGTGATTTTAATATTTGGTTTTAATTGAGTTCAGATTCAAGTGAGGTGCATTTGCTAAATATGAATTATGTTCATGGATACTTGGCCAAAATGACAATTATCTAGGAATGATTTCTTGAAAATTTGAAGTAATCGATCTATAAGTAAATTAATTGTTTGCATTGCTTAAAACTTACTAAGCATTGAAGCTTACTCCGTGTTCTCCTTTCTATTTCTTATAGGTTTATACTTTAGCTCGAGTTGAAAGAGTCGGAGATATCATCACACTATCGAGTCATTAGGTGAGTTGAGAAGATTGTATATCATCATGGTTTAAGGCATGTATAGGATAGACTATAGGTAGAATGATATTTCGACTTTGTATACATTATAGCCATGCGAAGATGACTTGCTCATTTTGTTTAGGAAGCCTTATAATTAAACTAAAGTGTTGAAATTTTTTTAGTTATAACTTGATAGTAGTTAATTTGTTATTAGATATTCAGTTATGTTTTGATAGTGAGTCATTTTAGAAATTTTATAAGAGCTCTTATGGAAAATCAATGAGACAGGTTTGTATTGTTGATAATTTATGTCTGGTAAGTATCTTTGAACTTATAGAAGCTTTGTTCAGTCAAGTAATACCTCATAACCTTATTAAGAATTGGATACGGGTTAGGAGTGTTACATTTAGTGGTATCGAGCTATGGTTTAGTCGGTTCTCGGACTAACATAGCAAGTGTAAGAGTCTAGCTATACATGTCTTATGTAAAGTGTGATAGTGTGAGGTCTCCCGGCTCTTATAAATTGTTTTGCTCAGGTAATGATGTGTTCCAACCGAGTTATTATTAATTGACCTGAAATTGATATTGAACTGATTGTAATATATATGTGATATGATGGGATTGAAAAAGTATGAAAAGAATTTTATGATACGTGTGCATCAGTGTAAAAAGATGTATGAGATTGTATAAGGTAAATGGTAATGAAAGATCAAATTGGATAGAACATGAGGAATGAGTACGATCGTTCAATAATGAATTGATGGAAAAGACCATGGTTGGACCATGGCAATACATGAGACAGATGAGCTAGTGTAAGACCTAACGGAAATAGGCATCAACATGGGCAGAGCAAAGTTAGTATAAGACCATAGTTGGACTATGGCATCAAGTAGCGACGTACTCAAAACCGTAAGACGCGTTTTTCAATGGGATAAATATTGACAAATGATCAAGACTAAATGTGGAAATTTGATAAGAAATTATTTGGTAATTTGAGTAATAGAAATGAAAATTTGAATAGTGATAAATTCACTTATGTTTTGTTAATACTCACATGAAATAAAGTTGCATGTGTGGCGAGATATGTGAAAATATGTTTGTAACAAGATGAAAAGTTGAAATGTTTGAATGAAGTGTTTGAATCAAGGTGTATAATACTATGATGATGAGTGATGAATTTATCTGTGTATTCGACTATGAAACTCCCTTTCGAGGCTTAACGACCTCACCCCCTTACCAGTGATATCATTATAAGGTTTCAATGAAACGAAATAGAACGAGTTTGGAAAGAAAGATTAAAGAGTTAAATAGTGAGATAATGATATTACCTGAGAGAAATGATTTTAGTTTCAAATGATCTGAATAAGATACTTTGGTGTGCTCTACGAGCGATGAATATGTGATTGATCTTATCAGTGGATGATTACATGTTAGCTGGATTAGAAATTAAATTAATGCGCTAAGTGAATTCGTGAAGCTTAGAAAGGTGTTATCAAGTTATAAGTTAGAAAGGGTTCAGCTTAAATTGATTTCAGATTTAGAATTTCAAATGTGAAAGTGATGATTGCTTGTTGCTTTGAAATAGAGTGTATAAACCAAGAAGTCTGAGATTGTATAACCATTGTTCCAAAAGGCTCATAGTGTCAATTAGACTGTTTATACAGGAGAGTAATAAGAGGCACGATAATATGAGAAAGTGGCATTGATAATAGGTATAAACGTAATATTTACGACCTCGCATTTAAATGTCCGAGATTTCAATAGGTTAAAGTTAACTATTAAGCGTCTTCAGGACTACTTCAGCATGCTTTGACATCTGAATAATGGTGAAATAGAATTTTGATGAATTGTGTATCAGGATTATCTCTTACCATTGAAAAAGATAGATGTTATTTGAATCATTGTTAATCTATGCGAATAAGTCTTTTCGTACATATAGATTTCTCTTTTGATAAATCGGGTGAGTTATTTGTTTGAGAGATCACATCGGTTTGCACATGGTGCTAGTTATCATTGTTTTAGATTGAAATCTAAAATTTATATGGTAATTCTGGGAGAAACTACAGTAAGCTATGAGTACGGGGATGTTTTGAAAATTCTTGAAATATTTGTTTATTTTTATGTTTTAAAGTTTGAAAGTAACTAAGAAAAAATTGTTGCTATTTGACAAATTATCAGGTGAGTATAAAAGTGATATTGTATGAGGTATTGTATGTGGTAGTTATCTAACTCCATTGTTCAGGATCGAGCTTTGTAAATAATTGATTCATGAGATTAATATCATCAGCGAAATAAAGCAAAAATGAAAGTAATTCAGTACAGTTATAAACAATTTTGGTTTAATATGATGTATAGCGGAAGACAAAGTTAAAATCTTAGTCGTGAGATTTAATAGATATGAAATGGGTAGCCTGCGTGAATTTGAAATATATATTATGTCGAAACAAATCTTTAATCTACTTTTCAAGTAAGATTTTTAGGGACAAAAATCCCTAAGGGGGAAGTTGTAACACCTAGTTTAGACCCTAGTAAGAATAAAGTGGTTTCAGGACCACGAATCGAGTAAAAAATATATTTTTTATATTATTTTTCTGTGTTTAAAGTATGTGAATTGATATGTGTGAAATTTTTAAATGCGAAAATTTTATTGTTGTGTGCTTGATTTAATAAAAAGGATTTAATCGCATAAATTAAAAACTTGATAGTTTAAAGCATGAGGCCAAATTGTTAGTGGCTTTCTAAGTTGGGACATTTATGTTGTAAATATCCCATTAATAAGTAAGTGGGACGGCATAAAATATAAGTTACATGGTTTTTCTATTAGATTAGTAAAGATATATAAGTAAATTAAATATTATATAATATATGTTATATTATAATATAAACATAAAATAAACAAAGCCATATTTGAGTGTTCATATGTTCTTGGTAATGAGAAACTAAACAAAATAAAAACAAAAGAAAGCAAGCTAGGGTTGGTCAATATTCAAGCCCATACAAGGTTCGCTTTTGTTCGGTTTTGATAATTTTTACGTTTTTTGAGATCGTTGCTTGAGTACTACAAAGCCCATGCTTGAATTTTTATTTTGATGAATATTTTGAGTTGTGCCATTGTTGATAGCTTGTGATTTTTGTGGTTTAATGATGAAAAATGAAAAATATGTTTTAGCTTAACATATTTTGTTTTGGAATTTTTGATAATTTTGAGTAATTAGGACTTAATTGCAAAAATAATAAATTGAGGACTAAAATGTGAAATTAATGAAATATATGGACTCGTATAGTAATGGGTAAGATTCGGCTAAACATGGGTAATTGGAAATTTTGAGTAATTTGTGTTATTTTGAAATAGGGATTAAATTGTAAAAATGTGAAATGTTATGGGATAAAATGCAAAATGCCCAAATTATGTGTCTTTAGATAAAATTTAATGAAATGTTGAATAAGTGAGTTAATTTTGATATTAATTAGATTGGCAAAAGTGGAATTCGGATTTGGATCGGGGGGAAAATTAAAGTGGTTGATTAGTCGTCTCGTTCCGATTATTGTTGTCCGAGGTAAGTCCTTAAGTAATTAAATTTGATTTGTTGCGCGCTTAAGATTATATAATATGATATGTAAGATTATATAAAATGACTTTGAAATCCCCTATTCTGTTTTTAGAAAATCATTGTAAATTGTACAATGATGATTATAAGATAAAATTTATATACTTAGACTCCTAAATGAGTCTAGTTTCAAATAAAATAAACGATAACATATTTTGAATTCTGTATAATGAGAAAATTGATTCGTAGTGAAGAGTGGTCAGAATAGTCAAATAGTGAAACAGGGGAAACTTCAATAAAAATCTTGTATTGATTGGTCAAACCAAAAATTCTAAAAATTTGATGGATGGAAGATATATGAGTCTATTTTCAAGAAAAATTAACGGAAATTTGATTGGAGTTTCCTAGCTCCAGTTAGAAATAATTTAGTGACTGTTGCTCAGGAAGACAGCTTGTAGTGAATTTGTGATTTTGTGGCAAACATGGTTAAAACTGGTTAATGAGATGCTTTTCGAGTTCTTATGATCTTATTTGTGATTTTAATATTGGGTTTTAATTGAGTTCAGATTCAAGTGAGGTGAATTTGCTAAATATGCATTATGTTCATGGATACTTGGCCAAAATGGCAATTATCTAGGAATGATTTCTTGAAAATTTGAAGTAATCGATCTATAAGTAAATTAATTGTTTGCATTGCTTAAAACTTACTAAGCATTGAAGCTTACTCCGTGTTCTCTTTTCTATTTCTTATAGGTTTATACTTAGCTCGAGTTGAAAGATTCGGAGATATCATCACACTATCGAGTCATTAGGTGAGTTGAGAAGATTGTATATCATCATGGTTTAAGCCATGTATAGGATAGACTATAGGTAGAATGATATTTCGACTTTGTATACATTATAGCCATGCGAAGATGACTTGCTCATTTTGTTTAGGGAAGCCTTATAATTGAACTAAAGTGTTGAAATCTTTTTAGTTATAACTTGATAGTAGTTAATTTGTTATTAGATATTCGGTTATGTTTTGATAGTGAGTCATTTTAGAAATTTTATAAGAGCTCTTATGGAAAATCAATGAGACAGGTTTGCATTGTTGATAATTTATGTCTAGTAAGTATCTTTGAACTTATAGAAGTTTTGTTCAGTCAATTAATACCTCATAACCTTATTTCGGCAACGGATACGGGTTAGGAGTGTTACATGGAACGTCGTGAGAACAGACGCGTTAATTGCGGTGCCTAGGGTTTCTGAAACCCTAGGTCTTCTATCCTTGGCTTAGAGTTTGGGCCACTTGGGCTTCTTCTGAGTTGGGTCAAGGGTGTAACGGGTATAGAACCTTAGGTATAACCGGGTGTGGGCTTACTTGGTTGTAACCGGGCATAGGGTCTTAGGCTAAATGGGTCAATAAATTATGATTGATTTGGGCTTTTGTACATGGACTGTTTAAAATAAATAAATTTTTTTTTTTTTGGTTTTATTTATCTAATTATTGGCCCGGGCAAAAATGGACTACTACATCTACCCCTCTTTGCTCATTGTCGTATAACGGTAATAGAGCAAAGACTATAAAAGGAACCATTTTGCCCGGTCTGACCCAATCTTGAGACCTTTCTTCAAATGGCCTTCAACCTATCTGCAACTTCAGAGGTATTAGACCATAAATATGATAGCTTCAATTTGGTTCACTGTAACTTCAGGAATGCAATATCTGCTATCTTCAACCTGCTCCTTGCAAACTCAGGGATGCCATGTTGATATCTTTGATCTGCTCTCCGTCGAACACAGAGACACCAAATTTGCTTCTTCGATTTGTTCCTTGACAATACAGAGATGTCAAATCATCATAGATTCGCTTCAGCGTAAACATGTGAAAGCTAAATCTACTATGTCTTCGACCTGTTCCTTGTAAACACAAGGATGTCAAATGATCTTGGATCTACTTCGATGAAAAAACATCCGAAGGTTAGATCTGCTATGTCTTCAATCTGCTCCCCATCAATACAGAGACGCCAAATCTGCTATCTTTGGTCTGCTCGCTGACAATATAGAGATGCCAAATCTGCTATCTTCGATCTGCTCTCTGACAATATAGAGACGCCAAATCTGCTATCTTCGATCTGCTCTCTGACAATATAGAGACGCCAAATCTGCTATCTTCGATCTGCTCTCTGACAATACAAAGACGCCAAATCTGCTATCTTCGATCTGCTCTCTAACAATACAAAGACGCCAAATTCGCTATCTTCGATCTGCTCTCTGACAATACAGAGACGCCAAATATGTTATCTTCAATCTGCTCTCTGACAATACAGAGATGCCAAATCTGCTATCTTCGATCTACTCTTTGACAATACAGAGATGCCAAATTTGCTATCTTCGATCTGCTCTCTGACAATACAGAGACACCAAATCTTCTATCTTCGATCTGCTCTCTGACAATACAGAGACGCCAAATCTGTTATCTTTAATTTGCTCTCTAACAATACAGAGACGCCAAATCTTCTTGGATCTTTTTCGATGCAAAAAGATCCGAAGGTTAGATCTGCTATGTCTTTGATCAATTACCCTACTGCTTATGGGGTTAAGGTGCATAAATCTTCATTGTCCCTTGAAGGACATAACCTGTATAATGTGTATGAGTTCATGCTTAATGATTAGGATGCTATGACCTAAGTGAGTCGAATGATCCTAATTAAACTTGTTATAATGCAAAAATGTTTATGAACATGACCCCTATTCCAGACGTCACCACTCATTCCTTCTCGAAGTAATATTCCTACTCAGCCTGTGAGTTTGTATCATTCTTCAAATGCTATGACCCACCAAAAATATTTGTAATATGATCCTCTCTTAGGATTGAATCATTGTCTAATCATTATTTTAAACTAAAGAGAAAATTTCTTCGAGTTCTTTCAAACCTCATTTACGTGAATTCCTCAAACAATTGTTCTATTTTAGCTTCTTGTATTATCTAGAAATTGCCAGAGTAATAAGCAGAACTTTATTTGTGAAAATTATTTAGTTCATCTATCATTATTTTAATGCAACACACTTTAAGAATAATGGAAGATGAATTTAATCTTGAGAATAATTGGATTTGAATGAATTTGTCAAAAATACAAAGGAAATTAATATGAAAGCCTATCTTTGAGAAGAAAGAGAATCTAAAGATATCAAACAGGGCAAAAGTTAGGTTCCCTAGATATCACCACTTGAGCGTCTATACACCAGCTCCATGAAGACTTTCTTGAGTTCAACATGTGTTTAAAGATTCAAAGTACTTTTGTTGATGCACCACTATGCAACGTGCTTCGCTCTTTGTTGGATCTGATATAGCAAGATTGTCGTGTGCTCTTCAAACTTTGAGCTGCCCTTTCGGGTTTTCAACTCAAAACCCCTTTGGTCACAAAGCGCCCTTTGCGGGTTTTCACCTTGGCCTCTCCATTTTTTTTTTCAAAAACTCAGGTGCCCTTTGCAGGTTTTCACCCTGGATTTTCCTCTCCTTTAGACAAAGTACTTTTTGACTGAGTCTGAATTTATTGGATTGGGTAAACTCTTCCTATCCATTCCGTTAGGATCAATGCTCCCAATTCGGCATCCATTTTCCTCTAAAGTCCTTCTGAATGGGAAGGATCTTTTTTAGCACAAGATCCCCCTCGTGGAATTCTCTGGGTCGCACTTTCTTGTCGTAAGCTCGCATCATTCGCTTCTGATACATCTGACCATGACGGATGGCCCGTAACCTCTTTTCCTCAATCAAGTTCAACTGATCATATTGCGATTGTATCCATTCAGCCTTATCCAACTTTATCTTTGACAAGACTTGGAGAGACGGTATTTCTACTTCAATGGGTAACACTGCTTCCATCCTATAAACCAACGAGAAAGGAGTTGCCCCAGTAGAGGTTCTAACAAACGTTCGATAGGCTAAGAGTGCAAATGGTAATTTCTCATGCCAATCTCTGTAGGTTTCAGTCATCTTTCCCACTATCTTCTTGATGTTTTTGTTAGCAGCTTCCATTGCCCCATTCATCTTTGGATGATATGGAGATGAATTATGATGCTTAATCTTGAATTGACTACAAACTTCCGCTATCGTTCTGTTGTTCAAGTTCAATGCATTATCTGATATGATCCTTTCAGGCATCCCATACCAACAAATGATCTCTTTCTTCAAGAATCGACTTACAACTGACTTAGTAACATTTGCGTAAGAAGCGACCTCTACCCACTTTGTGAAGTAATCAATGACCACAAAAATAAAGGGATGCCCATTTGAAGCTTTTGGTGATATTGGCCCAATGACATCCATGCCTCATATGGAAAAAGGCCATGGAGATGTCATAACATCTAGAGGTGAAGGTGGTACATGAATCTTGTCTCCATAAATCTGACATTTATGGCACTTCTTAGCGTAGTTGATACAATCCCCTTCCATAGTAAACCAATGATATCCAAACCTAATAATTTGTCCAGCCATCGTGAAACCATTAGCATGTGTCCCACAAACACCCTCGTAAACTTCTTCCAAGATTAACTTAGCTTCCACGGCGTCAACACATCTCAACAGTACTTGGTCCTTTCTTCTTTTGTATAAGATGTCCCCATCCAAAACGTAATCACTGGCAAATCTCCTTAAAGTTCGCCTATCATTTTCAGTTGTCTGTTCTGGGTATTTACGATCTCTCACATATCTCAATATATCCTGATACCAAGGGTTATCATCCTTTTCTTCTTCCTTAATGTTACAACAGTGAGCTGGAACCTCAAAAGTGCACATCTGAATAGGTCTCATCTTCTCCTCTTTATTCGCTTTGATCATTGAAGCCAAGGTTGCTAAAGCATCTGCCATCTGGTTTTCATCTCGTGGGATATAATTAAAAGTGATATCATCGAACTCCTCAAGTAACCCCAAAACTACCTTTCGATAATTGATCAATTTAGGATCCCTTGTCTCCCATTCACCTCTAAGCTGGTAAATTACCAACACAGAGTCTCCATATACTTCCAAGGTTCTTATTCCTCATGCTATAGCCACTCGAAGTCCCATGATGCACGCTTCATACTCGGCCATATTGTTTGTGCAATCAAAATACAACTTGCACGTGAATGGATAATAATCGCCATTCGGGGATACCAGGACTGCCCCAATTCCATTTCCCACTGCATTGGATGCCCTATCAAAACTCAACTTCCAAGGATAATCCTGTGTAGTTGCTACACTCATCAACTCCTCATTTGGGAAATCAAAATTCAATGGCTCATAGTCCTCTAGAGCTCTACTAGCCAGAAATTCCGCTATCGCACTTCCTTTTATAGCCTTCTGGCTCACATAGACTATGTCAAACTCTAAAAGCAGAATTTGCCACCTCGCCATTCTCCCATTCAAAGCAGTTGTCTCCATCATATACTTTAAAGGATCAAGTTTTGAAATAAGCCAAGTAGTATGATATAGGATGTACTGTCTTAACCTTCGAGTCATCCAGATTAAAGCATAACACAATTTCTCTATTGGCGAATATCTCATCTCACACTAAGTGAATTTCTTACTGAGGTAATATATTGCTTTCTCCTTTCTTCCTGACTCGTCATGTTCACCAAGCACACATCCCATGGAATTACTAAACACCGACAAGTACAGAATTAATGGTTTATCCAGACTAGGTGGAGATAGTACTGGAGCATTTAACAAGTATTGCTTGACTTTATCAAAGGCATCCTGGCATTCCTTATCCCAAGTACCTTGATTGTGTTTTCTAAGAAGACGAAATATAGGATCACATTTCTCAGTTAATTGTGAAATAAATCGAGCAATATAATTCAACAAGAAAACCCCGAACTTTCTTCTGAGTATGTGGTGAAGGCAAATCTCATATGGCTCTAACTTTGTCTGAGTCAACTTCTATTCCTCTTTAGTTGACCACAAAGCCTAATAATTTCCCTGACCTAGCCCCGAAAGTGTACTTTTCCGGATTAAGTTTTAACTAAAACTTCCTAAATCTCAAGAATAGTTTTCTCAAAACTTCAATATGCTCCTCCTCAGTTTGAGATTTGGCAACCATATCATCGACATACACCTCAATTTCCTTGTGCATCATATCGTGAAATAAGGTCACCATAGCCCTTTGGTATGTTGCCCCTACATTCTATAGCCTAAAGGGCATTACCTTGTAATAGAAAGTCTCCCACAAGGTTATGAAGGTGGTTTTGTCCATGTTTCAGGATGCATCTTTATCTGATTGTACCCCGAGAATTCATCCATGAAGGAGAATAATGAATATCCCGCTATATTATCTACCAAAGTATCGATATGGGGTAAAAGGAAATTATCTTTTGGGCTAGCTTTGTTCAGATCCCTGTAATCGACGCACATTCGTACTTTCCCATCCTTCTTAGGGACTGGTACAATGTTAGCTACCCATTTAGAGTACTTCACCTCTTGTAAGAATCCTGCATCGAACTGCTTCTTGACTTCGTCCTTTATTTTCAATGCGATATCTAGCCTTATTCTTCGCAACTTCTGTTGGACTGGCTTACAATCCTATCTTATTGGAAGACGATACACCACAATATCGGTATTTAACCCTGACATATCTTGATAGGACCATGCGAAGATATCATTAAACTCACGTAGCAACTCATTTAGTCCTTGCCTTGTGTCCTCGGCAATATGTGTGCCAATTTTCACCTCTTTCCCTTCCTCTAGGGCTACATTCTCTATTGTCTCTTTCTCATGTGGCATGATTTGTTTCTCCTCTTGTTTTACCATCTTCAAAAAATCCAAAGACACATCACAATTCTGGACATCTTCAAAATCCTGAGATTCCTCTAAACACATGTCTTGCTCGCGAGAGAAATTAAGATTTGATATATTAGTGCTCATGTCATTGATATCTAGGGATGTGTGAAGTATAAAGAATATACAAAGAATGAATGAATTTAAGAATGATTATTTATGTACTACGAATGAAAGAATAAGAATGGAATATTGGTTGATAAAAATGAAACAATACTCGTTCAAATTGATAAAAGTTATGTTTTATTAAATATAATAGATGATCATAAGCCTTTTTCAAACATGTAATTCTATTACTCCTAGGCTCTAGAGTAACAAGAATGTTTCGAGAATTACTCTGAAGAATTCCTAAAGACTACAGGAAGTTCCTCCATAATCCAATTATTCAAAGAGCTTCCCAGTTCATAAGGGTGAATGCCCTCAAGGTTTCCTTGCTTCAATCCTTTGTCTTGTATAGCATTAATCTGAAGACTTCCTTCTATGAGTAACCCTTTCGATACGAAGGTTTGGGATATTGGAGGGAATATCATCGGCTCCCACTCCACTTCTCTTCCATTAAGGCGCGCCCTTCTTCCCTCTTGGCACTTTTCAACTTCCTTCTTCCTTTGCTTATAGTCTGGCTTGAAACCCAGACCAAAGCGATCTCTCTTCTCTTTCAGTTCTGGGATTTGAGTCCCTCTTTGCAAGTATTTTCCAAACCCTCTTCCTGGTAAGTTTCCCTTTCCTACCATCATTTGTAGAGCCATCCTCGTAGCTCTTGCTATCTTTGGCGCCGGTAGCTCACTCCCTTCTGAAATGAAGGTCGCATTCACAAATTCTAAAGAGCAAAAAGAACACTCCATAGACTCTTCGTTTGTCTCGACGTAAGGGGCCTTGCTAGTGACTGCAGCTATAATTTCCTCCTCCGCATTGATGGTTACTAATCGTCCATCCATCACTAACTTCAATTTCTGGTGTAATGATGAGGGCACCACTCTCACTGAATGTATCCATGGCCTGCCTAATATGCAATTGTAGGAGGGCTTGATATCCATCACCAAGAAATCTACTTCGTATATATTCGGCCCAATTTCCAAAGGGATGTCAATCCTCCCTATCACCTTCCTTTCTATACCGTCAAAGGCTCTTACTACATTTTGACATGTCTTCATGTGAGAATCGTCAATAGGTAATCTGTTCAATGTAGACAACGGTAGAACATTCAAAGCTGATCCATTATCGACGAGCACGCTTGGGAGTGTGTACCTCTTGCATCGAGTGGTGATGTGCAAGGCTTTAATTGACCCCTTGCCCCCGTTGGAATTTTATCATCATTAAAATAGATGAAATTATCCGCACTTATGTTATTCACTAACCGGTCCAGTTTGTTAATGGATATGTCATGGGTGACATATGTTTCATTGAGCACCTTCGTCAATGCATCCCGATGCACTTCAGAACTCAGAAGTAGAGCCAATACTGATATACGAGCCAGTTGTTTATGCAACTGCTCGACCATGCTATACTCGCTATGCTTAAGGAACTTTAAAAATTCCTTAGCTTCCTTTTCCTTTACTAGCCCCTTAACAGGCACTTCAACCTCTTTCTCTTTCTCTGTACTAACATTCTTTTTTGTGGACTCCTCTCTGACGCCCATCGTATCATACCGCTTCCCACTCTGTGTATGGGAACCCTCAACCTGTACATCTTTAGATGTGCTGACTATATTCTCCTCCTCTAGCACTGTCACACTACAGTCATAATTCCATGGTACCCTCTTACTATCTTTATAAGGGAAAGGCGTAGGCTTACGGATAATGACCTTAGGCACCGTTTGTGCCCTTACCTTATTGTTCCCCAACAAGGAAATAATAATCCTTGGCCGGCTAGTTCCTTTCTGTTCATCTTCAAGTGCACATACTTATTTTTCACAAGAGCTACCTTCAAAATTTTATAGCTTTTTATTGTCCATATGGCTTTGTATTAAAGCCTTAAACTCGTCGCATTCCTGGATCTTGTGCCCCTCCTTAGCATGGAACTCACAGTAGGCCCTTGCTTCTTTATTCCTCTCCTTAGAGATTATCATCTCTCTCTTCACCATTTCTTCCCAAATTATCTTCATCAGCGTTCTCACCTCAGCCACGCCTTCCTTTATTCCCCTCTCACTGGCTTCGCTAATAGCATTCACTCCTTGATCGCTATGATTTGGCAACAGGTTTCTAGTATTAGGGGTATTGTCAAACTTCACTACCCCCATCTTAATAAACCTCTCTACTGCCTTCTTAAAACCGGTATAGTTTTCGATTGAATACCCTAGTATTCCAGCATGGTATTCGCATCTGGCGTTCGTGTCATACCATTTGAGATATGGGGGCTACAGTGGTTTCAGGTGAAAAGGAGAAATAGCATATGCATCGTATAAGCTTTGATAGAGCTCATGATACATCACGGGGATAGGTGTGAAATGCATCTTTTCAGAATTCTGCTTTGTACCCGACTCCTTCCTTTGAGAACTCTGTTGCTCAACCACAGCTATTTTAGATTGACCAACTGTGATTGCCCTCGTATTGAAAGTGCTTGTGTTATTCACTTCACCGTCCTTTCTCCTTAGGGGCGATCTTTTGGTTGCTTCCTCTTCTATTTTGCCACCGCTTATGGCATTCTCGATCATCTCGCCCACCATGACTATATCTGTAAAGCTTTTAGTGGCGCTTCTGATCATGTGAGTGATAAAAGGAGCCTTTAAAGTGTTGATGAACAACATGATAGTCTCCTTCTCCAACAACAGTGGTTGAACTTGCATTGCCACCTCTCTCCATCGCTGTGCATATTGCATAAAATTTTCATTAGGCTTTTTCTCCATTTTTGCAGTGTAATCCTATCCGGAGTCATGTCAGTCACATGATTGTACTGCTGCATGAAAGCTTGTGCAAGATCCCTCCATGAACTTATTTTGGCTCGGCTTAGTTGATTATACCACTTGGCCACTGCCCCGACCAAACTATCCTGAAAACAATGGATCAATAATTGATCGTTGTTTACATAACCAGTCATCCGTCTGCAGAACATGGTAATATGGGCTTCCGGGCAAGTAGTCCCACTGTACTTCTTGAATTCTGGCATTTTAAACTTATGGGGAAGCACCAGATCTGGGACTAAACTTAAGTCCTTAGCATCCATTCCCTGACAATTATCAGCATTTTCTAGTGCCCTAAATTTTTCCTCTAATCTCCTGCAACGTTCCTCTAATTGCCTTGATGGTTCGAGTCTTATTTCTTCCCTTTCAGCTACATCTAGATCGAGGATAACTGGATTGGCAGGTTTGTCTCCAGGATTGAATCCCGAACTAATTTGAAAATTCATGGGTATTCTAGCATTGACTTGACCCTGATGAGGCCTTATTGTGATAGACGGCCCTCAGGGATATACCTCAGGTTGGGCTTGTACGTGAGGTGGAGTGAAACCAAGAGGATGACCTTCATTACCCTCTTCAGTGATAGTCATAGGGGCTTTTCCTTTATCTGTGGCCCTCAGTAGTTGAGCCATCTCAGTTATCATGTTCCTTTGAGCCTCCAACATTTGCTCCCTCATGTCATTTTGCATTTTTGCCAATTGCTTTTGCAATTGGTCTTGCATGTCCTTCTGTAGCTGTTCAAATCTTTGGTCTATATTCTTTGACTTACGCGTGTACCGTAAGAATGTGTTGCTTCTAGATTTTCTTTCTCTTACTTTCTCCCTAATAATTTTAACTAATTAGGGTATTTTTATAAACTTGAATGCATATGATGTGATGAAATGCAAATGCATGAATGCAAAATGATGTCGATTCTAATTCAGTTTCATTTTAGAAAACGTTATTTAAGGAACAAAAATCTTTTCATAAAACAGATTACAAATACACTTTCGCCCGTAGGCCTAGAGTCTTAACCCTATCCAATAACAATGCTAACTCTTGTCCTCTGTCTGACGATGACTCATACATTATACTCAGTGTTCTAGCTTGCATTGCCAAATCTTGCAAATGTTCAGCAACCTCTCGAATCTGAATTAAAGCCTGTTCCATGACATGATCTCTATCCCCCACTTGATCCAGAAGATGGTGAAGTTCTTTCTTCCACTATTCTTCTCTTGCCTCAAGCTGCTCAATCCGTAGTTCACAGTTCTGTAGTGCTGCTTCCACCCCTCTAATATTGTGCTTCATTTCCTCGATCTTATCCAAGCTTGCCTTTAACTCAATCGCAGAGTTACGACTTCGGTGATGAAAAGATCATCTAAGCTCAGCCACCTTAGTTTTTAATCCTTGATTTTCCTTTTCTAGAGCCTGATTACGCGACTACATCTCTTGGAACTTTTTCTCCCAATACTTGGCTTTGGCTCTTTCCTTTTGAATCTCTTGTTGCCACTGCTCTGAAGATCTCCCTAATCAGGCCCTTTTTAATATTACCTGGGCCTTCTTGTAGTGTGTCTTTAAATCATCTCGATCTTCCTCAATCTTTCTCTTCTCCTTTTTCACCTTCTCGACTTCTATCTTTTGAACATTAACGTCAAGACTTAAGCACATTTTTTCCTCTTCGAGCTTCTCAATCCTCTTTTCAAGTTCTCAATTCTTTCTCTCAAACTCTTGCTTCATAACCTCCAACTCTGATGGAATCACTCGTAAGCTCTCCTCTAATGATCGAGTCACTCCTAAAATTGGCCTAGGGACATTATCGTTGACTCTCCTACTAAACCACCCTTTATACTCAAGGGTTGGCGTCGAGCCTTCGGTCAAAATCATTATACAAAAAGGCTTCTTCCAAGCCTTAGAAATCTCTCGCATCTTTTTCTTATAGTGATCTCTTTTATAAGAAAAATTACTCTGAGCTAAACCCTGTGTAGCCGGTATAAACTGCCTCGCTCGATATTGCCTTAGAACAAGCAATGGTGCATATCCAACAACTCCCCAAATTTCTGGCAAAGGGACCCAATCAAAGCTGTCACAGTGGTAAACGACTTTGCTAGGAACCAACCAAGAAGCTTTCCACATGACATCTTCCTCTCGAAGATTCTGAAGAATATCTATCCACCTTTCTTCTAAAATGTCATCTCTCCTGGGCATGTCCACTGCTTCCTTTAAGGGAGAATAACCCTCAAAGAATACTCGGCAAGGAACCTTATCAAGCTTCCAAAACTTGCTATGAAACCAAACCAACAGCAACTTTGCACATCCAATGAACCTTCCTTCACCGGCTCTTTGACATGCGCTCAAGGATCTTATCGTCTCGGCTAGGATTGCGGGCATAGGTGTGTTCTGTTTACCAATTTGATCGAATAAATCCGGAACCACCTCATCTATGTACCCCAAAGCCTTTGGGAAAACCACCATGCTGTAAATACTTAAAGCCAGGATGTCGACCCTTTTTTTCACGTCTGGATGTGTTGATATCAAATCCCTTAAAATGGCCCATGGAATGCACTTACTATCACCCTTTTGCTGTACACGAGCTACAGCCCACTGCTCACTCATCCCAGTAATCATTACCAACTTTTTCGTAAAAGTTGGAAGGCTAGCAGGCCTAACATAAGCCTTGTGACCCTGAATCCTCGGGCAACGGAATAAAGTCATATACTCCTCCAAAGTAGGTACAAGATCAACATTACCAAATGTAAAGCAACTATAAGCAGGGTTCCAGAACTGTACCATAGCTCGAAACAAGTGCCTATCTACTTTGACGTCTAGCAAATATGGCAGATCTCCATAACTCTGATAGAAAAGCTGCTTAGCTTTATCCAATTGGCCCCAAATGTTTCTCAGCTCCTGAAACTCATTCTGCGTCGAATTAATACGGGTAAAGTCCCATAACTCTGACGTATACCCCTCGGTGACACTATCTCCTTTATCTAACTGGGTTTTCTTTGACCAGATATAGACAGAAGCATTGTCCTCCACTTTATCAAGGTATTCATTCCTCATTACAAAACTTTTTAATCTAGAAATCGAGCCGTGAATCGACACCTTTAAATGCCGAATGACATGCAATGACAGCAAAATAAAAATAGGTCAGTATCATATAAAAAATGATAAACAAGTACTTACAAGGGTAGCTTACTAAAGGCTATCACTATTTCTCTAGGGTGATCACTTAAAGTTCACTATATGAGTTTCAGTTCTAAAGTAAGGGTACCTGAACCAGCAAATTCCTTGGTCCTCACCCATTATAGGCTCATCTAGACCAAGTTCAGTTCAGGGGGACACGTTTCCCTATGGCCATACGGAGATGAAAATCTCACGAAGACATAGGTAAAGTATCCCGGAAGCAATCCACTAGCTCATACGAAGGTGAAAACCTTACGAAAGCGTAGCTTCTCACTTCCACTTAAGGGTGCGACCACAACGGTCATGCAATGTACGGCAATAGGATAATAAACATATGCAGCAAACACATGTAAAAAGGATCAAATTTTAAATTTTCCAAACTTCCGACATTAAGATAGAAAATACTCAATTTCTTGCCTTGACTCTCTTATATCCCCAGCAAAGTCGCCAAGATGTCGAAACCTCCTTTTAAATCGAGGATGGTATTTTAAAAATGGGAGTCGCCACCAACCTTTTAAAGTGTGATTGGGTCACTTTATAAAACGTTTTGGTCTACGAGATTATGAGAAAAATAGGTTCGGGAGTCGGTTACATACAAGGAAGGATTAGCACCCTCGTAACGCCCAAAATTGGTACCAAATTGAATAATTTTGTCTTAATGTCAGAATTTTGAAAGAATTTAGAAATGAGATTTCCTTTAAAATCGTAATAATTTGAGTTTAAAAAGAATCAAGATTCCTTCGCTTCGAAAGAGTACAAACATCACATCCAACATGATTGGACACAATATCTTTAAACTTTCGTAACTGAAATCATCTTGTGATGTGTGAAACCTGTTTAAAAGGATATTTTTAGATATTTAGGCGAACGGGAAATCGCAACCCAACATGTTAGGACACTACTCCCCGAATTCCTAAATATTAAAACATTGCCTCACTTTTTTTTAAAAAAAAAATCTTTTTGAATTAAATGAGGTTTTTGTTTTTAAAAATAATGATGTGTTTTACATATTACAAGAAATTAAATAAACCTAGCTACAACATACTTTATTATTTTATGCAAATATAGTATACAAAATAATCAATTATGGCATAAACTACACAATATACATCATCATTTTATGTATGGTCATAGATAATATAAATATACATACATTATTGTCACATGCAAAATATGCAAAATACAACGTAGAGCATAATGAATTCAATGATATAAATTGTATAAAACATATATATAACAACATCTCATGCAAATGTACCTTAAATCAACACAAATGATGAATTTTCATGCAAATATGTAAAAACAATAACAAATATTATATGAAAATTTAACCTACTAAACAATAATAAAAGAAAAAAAGAAAACAAAAAGTAAATAAGCAAATTATAAACATATGAAATATAAATCAAATAAAGAAAAAAAATAAAGATATTCATAAAATTTTTAGAACAATATGAAAATAATAAAGGAAAACTCTTTTTTTAAAGATGATTAATATATATAAAAACCATATTGTAGGGTATAATAACTTAATATATTAACAAAATAATGTACTAAATATTAATATCACACATATTTATTTAATAATAAAATAAAAAACCTATATATTTAATGAGTAATAAAGTAGTATATATTTTATAATGAAATAAAAGTAATGTAAAGTATAATATATGGTAAAATATAGTGCATAATATAATTTGTAAACAAAATATACAATAATATAAACCATATGATAAGTAATATAAAAAATATATAATAAAATGTATATAATATAATATATAATAAAAGAAAAAATACTATAAGGAATAATATATAATAAAACATGATATGTAATAAATTATAAATAAAGTGTAATGAAATAAAAATATTATTATATAAATAAGAATGATATATACTATTATTTAATAATATTTTTTATAAAAAAAATTACACTATTAATGAACAATAATACATAACTTATAAAAAAATAACAAATAATATATATAATAAAATATAATTTATAAGTAAAATATATAAAAATAATATAATGGATAATAAAAATAATATACATTTTTTATATAACCAATATTTATAAAAATAAATAATATATAAGGTGTTTAAAATAAATTAAAAATATAAAAAAGATTAAAATTTAATTTAATTAAAGAATTTTGGGATTAATTACAAAATAATAAATTTTGGGCCTAATTGAAAAGCGCATTAAACCAGAGGGACTCACTGGGCAATTAGCCCTTATCCTAGGAAACGACGTCGTTCCTCAGAATGGAGTTTAATGACCACTGGGACTAAATTGAAACAACTATAAAAGATTAGGGCCGAATTAAAAATAAAAATAAAATGAAATTATAAAGATTAAAAATACGGAAGGACTAATTGGGCAATTAGCCCGATTTATAAAAACACGCGGATCCTCCTCAGGTAATCGGGTCAACACGCGGATCTAAGCCCTGAAACGACACCGTTTTAGAGCTTATTGCTTTAAGCTAAACGACGTCGTTCTAATAAGGCTATATAAGCCAATTTTTAACTTAAAAATCATTTTAAAACCCGGTTAGAAAAAAAATGAAAGAAATCCTCTAAAAGAGGACTTGGGGTTGGCCTCGGAGCTCTGTCGAGCTACCGTTCTCAGGCGCTCATGCGCCACCGCGAATGCTGCCACGTGCGGCGGTCAGTGGGTCAAAAACCCTCGTCCTTTCAAGCTATACTCATGTAACCTCTTCCCTTTTTTAAAATATTATCAGTTTTTGCAAAAAAAAATCGATTCGTATGCTTGTATATAAAAAATAAATAACAGAATATGAGATTTAAATCACCTTTTAGAACATGAACAACTGTTTCTTATTTCCTCTGTGAATATTTGTGTGTATCCTTTTATTCTCCGTAAAAATCCGTCTCTCATTACAGTGAGATGATTCGGCTTTTATAGTCTCTATTTACAAGTTGGTTTATCCCTATTCGATTTCTTGCCTTGTTCGCTGCTATTTTCTTTCCTCTTTTGCAGGTACCAGCGAGGAGATTTAGTGATCATGGACAAATGCTGACAACGGCACACCGGCATTGATTCGGGCTTCAACCACGGCGGTCGAGGCACGGAATCACGGAGCGACGGGTGGGCAATCGGGCGTCGTGAGATGAACAGATGCGTTGATTGCGGCGCCTAGGGTTTCTGAAACCCTAAGTCTTCTATCCTTGGCTTAGAGTTTGGGCCACTTGGGCTTCTTCTGAGTTGGGTCAAGGGTGTAACAGGTATAGGGCCTTAGGTATAACAGGGTGTGGGCTTCTTGGGTTTATGTAGGGCATAGGGTCTTAGGCTAAATGGGTCAATAAAGCGTGATTGATTTGGGCTTTTGTACATGGATATTTAAAATAAATAAACATTTATTTATTTTTTTGTTTTTGGTTTTATTTATCTAATTATGGTCCCAGGCAGAAATGGACTACTACATTCTTCATCTCTAAAAATGACTTCCAATTGTCTAAAATCATCCAAACTTTGAATTAAGTTTATTCCAGTTTAGGATTCAAATCCCTACTAAAAGAAATTCTAAAAACATTAAAATTTGACATTCTGTTTTTGATGAGAATATGGCGAAGTCACAAGAATGAAAAGGGCCAAGGGTAGGAATGTCAATTTTCTCAAACCCTTTTAAATACGCATTTCACCTGCATTGACTTGAACCACCCATTCTTAAATATTTACATATATAGTAAGCTATACAAATACTTTTAATAAATATTTACATACTAATTTATACTATTATTTAGATTTTTATTCAGTCAGTGTTATAAGTCAATCAAGTACCAATTTAATTAGAAAAATTATAAAATATTTTTTATATTAAAAATAAGTTATATTATTCAATAGTACTTTAGTCTTTTTATTTAAAAAACAATAAAAAATATTTATATGTTGGGATTTGAACCCACAACAATTACATTAGTAAAATTGTAAACTTACCACTTAACCAAAATCTTATTTTAATTTTTTTGTACATTTTAATTTTATTATACATATTTTATTACCTCCACCAATTTTATATATTAATCATGTTGTTGATTGAGTTGGTGTTATATATTAACTCGATACCACCTAAACAACTAAGGATTGATGACAACACCATAATAAGCAATTGTATTCATTTAGTATTATTAGTATGATGTATTTTTATATTTAAACTTTGTGTTACTTATAATGTAATCTAATTTTTCTTATTTTAATACCGTACATATTTTATGTGTTATTATTATTTAGTTCCAACTCATACAGGGGTGAATCTAGGGGGCGGGCCCCTAAAGTGGAGAACTTTCTATTTTGGTCTTTAAAAATTTTTAAAATTTTAAATTAGTAAAGATAAAATTACACTTTGGCCACTTAAAAATGATAAAATTTTGATTTAATATCTTAAAAATATTATTTTTACTATTGTAAAAATTATAATTTAATTTCGACCCCCTAAAAGGATTTTCTAACTTCAACTCTAAACCCATATGTTTTATTATTTATTTTATGTTATTTTTAAACTAACTTCTATATTTCAAATACATACTTCCCACGCACATAAACATATAATAAAATTTCTAGTTTATGTATAATAAATTTTTTAATTTAGAAATAGATATAAATATTTCTATTACAATTAAAATCACTCTTTAATTGGAAATAATTTCTATTTAAATTTCATTTGAAGTTGTTTTTAAAAGGAAAATTCATTTATAATTTACATTGCCTTCAATTTTTTTATTAAAATAAAAAACTTATTTCTCACAATAATTTAATTAGAAAAATATTTTATGAATTAATTTAATTTTTATTTTTAATTTTAATTTATAATATTTATAAATAATTTTAAATTAAAAATAATTTAATATATGTTAATTATTAAATACAATAAACTATGCATCAGAAATGAAACTCATATGAATATATATAGTAGGAATATAACCTCGCGTTGCGACGTTTCATTTTTAATAATTTAATATATAAAAATTTATTCTAATTAATTATTTTTAAAGTATAAAAATATATATATTAAAATATTATAAATTTAAATTTTATGCAATTAATAAAATCACTATCAAAGTCATGATAACATTTAAATTTGAAATTTTATAATAATTATTTTAATTGAATTATAATTGATGCTCAAGACTAAATATATTTTGAGATCCAACAAAAGTAAATATTTAAGATTCAAACTATCAATAATTTCACAAAATCCAATAAAAAACAATTTAACATAATTAAAATGATTCTAGGAGGTCATATTTTAGACATCTAATAATAATACACTGCATCACATTATTTTAGAGTGTATGAATAATATAATACATTAAGAAACAACAAATTAACTCTTATTATTACTTTTTAACTTTAATAAGCAAAAAAAAAAACAAAAATTAAATACCAAAAGGATTCGTCTACCCTCACAGGTCATAAATTCCAAGAGGACTCACGACTTAATTTCAACTTTTTTTTTTTTTTTCTGTGGGTGTAAGATATAAGATTGAGATTTAAAAACAGAGTTTAACTTAAATTAATATGATTTTAAAAAGTAATTTTTTAAGCACCCGATAATAATATACTACATCATAATTTTTTTAAATTGTATGAATAATTTAATATATTAGGAAACACTAAATTAACTCTTATTACTATATTTTAACTCTAATAAAGAAACAAATCAAATACCCAAAAGGGTTTGTCTACCCTCACCTTCCATAAGTCCCAAGAGGGGTTAAACTAAATTTGAATTTTATATTTACTTTGTGTGATTTTTAAGATTGAGATTTAAGAAATTAATTTATTTTTAATAATATTCTAAAACTCTAAATCTAAAATTTTAAATTTATACTCTTAAAAGTTTAAAATCTTAATCTATAAACTCTGAACACCAAACCTTAAAATTCTAATATCAAATCTTAAATTTTATCCATCCTTAAATCTTAACCCAACTCTAGCTTAACCCTTTCCCTAAAAGTATAATCCTTAGAATTAAAAAAAAAAAACACTCACCATATCAAACCATAAATCTAATTAAACATAAAAAAGCCATACACATTATGTTACAATTATTATTATTTTTTATTTAATTGATCAACATTAATTAAGGTTAAAATATTGTTAAAGAGAGTTGATCTAATAGTAAAAAGTACATTATATTAATTAGTTCTTTTTAAAATTTATGAAGTAACACATTTTTAGTGAATGCCTAAAATGTGACTTGTTAGAATTATCTCAATATAATTTTGTAAAATATAATTTAAATTTATAAAGAATATATATTTATATAAAAAGAATTTGAAAATTTCAAAGATTAATAATTCTATGCTAAGAGAATAAAAAAGTTAAAAAAAAGGAATTGATTGATGAGTGCCCCACAAACTATTGGGTAACTATAATAAAAAAATTATTAAAATTGAAAATTTTAGGGATAAATTTCAAAACTAAATATGATCTTTAGTTCAATGTGTAATGTTATATATGAATTTTGATTTTGTGTGATTTTATATATAATATTTTGATTTTATTCATTTTTCACAAACGACTAACATCATGATTGATATAACATCATTTTGTGTTTACATATTATATAAATAAATAATTAGACTTATATAATGTAAAAATATATTGATGAGTTCATTTTTTAAAATGTGTGCAATTGAATCAAAATTAAAATTTTATGTATACATTTCAACTAAAATCAAAGTTTATGTATCAAATTACACATTGGATAAAAGTTCATGTATAGTTTTGATATTTATTTTAAAATTTTATGATAAAAAATTGAGAGGTAAAATATTGGCAAAAACCTTCATTGTAGTGTCCCAAAATTTTAGTTTTTGAATTGTTAAAAATTGACAAGTGATTAATTTGGTTCAGAAGTTAAGTATTGTGAGTTGTGTGTGAGAGGTTTAGGGTTCAAATCATTGTTCCTTTAAATTATGTTAACTTTTTTGCCCAACCCCTAACTTTGGATATTAGAGTTATATATTATTTTCGCTCAATTGATAATAGAATAAGCCAGCTAATTTAGTGGTAAGGTTTCAGTTTATCTTTTAGTCTTGTGTTCATATCTTTGCGCATGTGAACAGGATTGTTATTGCTAATTTTTTACTTAGGCTATCCATGTGGTAGTGTTTGGGTGGATTTTGAATTCTAAGGGAATCTGATAAAGATAAGGTACCAAATTCAGTGGGAGTTATGGGGGCTATGGGTAGTTTTTTTTTTTGAATTTTCCCAAAAATCTCTCTCACATTTTCCACTTCTCCTCAGCTGTCGTTCATTCTTTCCCATCCCAAAATTTTCCCTATTTCAATTCTCACCCCTCTTTACTTTCTTTCACCAAAATTGCTTCCTTGCTCATAGTTGTAACACCCCTAACCCATATCCGTCACTGGAATAGGGTTTCAGAACATTACCGCGTAACCAATAATCTAAATCATTCATTTTTAAGCATTTCAAAAATCATAATATAATTCATCATTAACATGCATAATGTCCCTTATTCAAGCTTTTGAGGCCTAAAAATTACTTTAGAAACGATTTGGGACTAAATAGGAAACATTTGAAAAATTTAGGAAAAAGTTAGAAAAATTTTAACTGTAGGGGTCACACGACCAAGTCACGTGCTCATGTGTCTAGCTGTGTGGGCATTCAAAGTAGGGACACACGACCATGTCCCAGCCCGTGCCCTTGCCCGTGTAACTCACTGACTTGGACCACACGGCCAAGCCACACGCTCGTGTGTCAGGCTGTGTAACCCTCGAAATAGCCTCGCATGTAACACCCCATACTAGTAACCCACGCCGGGGCGGAGTACGAGGCATTACCTAACTTATTCTTATGGAAAAAATCGTTCTCAAGTCACTGAGACTCAGTCCAAATTAAAAAATTTTTGAATTCCACTTTTAACCTCTTAATATGGGCCTACTAGGCCTAAATCGACCATTGGTAACCATTCAGAGCCTTTCTGGGTCCTTATCCAATCTATGCAAACTTTGCATTTAAAATAGGGCACACGCCCGTGTGGAAGGGTAACACACCGTGTGACCATCTTAACATGGTCGTGCTGATGGCCCGTGTGTCTCATGGCCTAAGCACCTAGGGACATGCCTGTGTCCCTTACCCGTGTGGCCAATTTATTTACACAATTTCACATAATTCAAGTGCAGACTTCACACGGCCTGGACACACGCTCGTGTCCCTGGCCCGTGTTGCTCACATGGCATTGACATGCCCGTGTCTTAGCCCGTGTGAGAAAACATAAGTATTCTATTTCTGATGTCAACATACCTAAAATGTAATACCCTTCACCCGTATCGAACTCCGGGATAGGGTTCGAGGCATTACCGGACTTAAACATTCACAAACATATAAAATCGAGTCACCAAGTTTTTGCCCAAAATTAAAACTTACAAACCACAATGAATAAAGGCCACATCTCATGGCCATATACAAGAGCTCGATGTAGGCCAATACATAAGCCAAATCATAATAATAATATATGACATGAAACAAACTTCCTATACATGCCACTCACATGAAAATATTTAACATATACTTGCCAATACTCCAAGGATAATGGCTTGATAGTGTGATGCTGCCTCCGACGATCTCCAACCCCTGAGCTAACCTGACAAACTAAAAAAAAATGGAAAGGAGGAAGTAAGCTTTACGCTTAGTAAGCTCGCATGAAAATAATAAGCAATGCGATAACATGCTATTTTCATATTCTTTCTATTTATTCAAATTCCAGCTAAGCTGTTTTCCCTAGTCACAGTCATTAAATTATTTATATTTGGAG
Organism: Gossypium anomalum; assembly: GCA_025698475.1. Lineage (NCBI taxonomy): Eukaryota > Viridiplantae > Streptophyta > Magnoliopsida > Malvales > Malvaceae > Gossypium > Gossypium anomalum. The sequence continues at coordinate 33,915,365 of CM046959.1, read as the reverse complement.
CTACGGAACTCTAATTTAAGATCCGTAAATTTTCCCAGAAACTAGAATCATATCACTTCTTAATAAAAGTTTTCAAGAATTTTTAGTCTAGCCAATTAGTACAATTTATTAGTTAAAGTTTCCCCTGTTATACAGCTCGACTGATCTGCACTCTGTTCACTACAAATTGATTTTCTCCATGTACAAGAGTCAAATAGCCATGAAATTTCTTTCATTTATAACTAGACTCAATAAGGAATCTAGGCATATAAACTATATTTCTTAATTATTTTTGTACAATTTTTAAGGATTTTTCAAATTCAGAACAGGGGATCACGTAATCATTCTGAACAAGTCTCACAAAAATATAAATATCTCAAAATATAGAATTCCTTTGCTTGCTCTGTTTCTTTTATATGAAAATAGACTCATTAAGATTTAATTTCATATCTCATTCAGCCTCTAATTAAATTCCTACCATTTTTTGGTGATTTTTCAAAGTCACATCACTACTACTGTCCAAAACAGTTTTATTGCTAATTCACTCTTTCACACTTTCTTTGTATTAACCTCATTTAACATACATATCACAAATCATTTTCACCACATTTCATACATCACAAGTATAGGCCCATGATTACAAGGTCACCATAAAATCATCCTCATGTATAACTTACTTGTTTATAACCTTACCACATCCCGGTCACTTAATGAACACATCAATCACATAACCAATTTCCTGCATTTATTCATCACAAAACTCACAAAGCAGTACATAGTAAGTCTCTCGTTGAACACTTCGGATCAATCCTCGATACTTGGTGGTTTCAGCACATAGCTCCACCCATCATATAGTTCGGCTCTCTTGTACACATGGTGAACACTTAGTACCACCCATGTGACCTAGCCAGTTTATTGCGTAGCTCTCTTGTCTACATGGTGTCCTTCACCTAGAACCACGCATGCGACCTAGCTACATATATCCCGTAGCTCTCTTGTCTACATGGTGTACGCATAGTATCAACCATGCGACCTAGCTACATCATAATGTCTCGTAGCTGTCTTGTACACATGATGTGCACTCAGCGCAATACATGTGACCTAGCTACATACCATCTGTATCATCCAATCTTTTCGAAGGTTCAACTGGGATTTCTCTCTCTTTTCCAACAATTTCACCAATCAAGTAATTATCAACAAACATATTTCCAATATTATTATAAAATCTCATAATACAAGTAAAATTGATGTATTACTTGCATATAAACTTACTTCTCAAGGCAATAACATTAAATTACACATTGCATTCTTAAAAATCATATGAATTTACAATTGCTCATAATATCTATAATCATAGAAATCACATTTATGCATGATAATTCAATGCACTTCATAGCAAGATATATTTCATGTATAACAATAATAATCATGAATAATAGGCTTATTAAATCACACGATCTTACCTCAATCCAAAAAAGACGGTAATTTATCATTTTAGTCCATAACCTTGTATTTTCCTGATTTACCCGAATCTCGATTTCCTTGATCTATAATATCACATTTAGCCTAATAATTAATCACACTATTCATATGGGTCTAAAAATCATATTTTTAGAAATTTACATTTTGACCTCTAAACTTTTGCATATTTGCACTTTTGCCCCCAAGACTCGAAAATTAAACTTCATCCTATTTTCTTGTGTTTTATGACATACTGATCATTTTTCCCTTCTATGGGAACATCAAAATCTCACTCTAACACGTATTTATGAACATTAGGTATTTTTACCGATTATGCCGTTTTACTCGTTTTTACGAAAAATCACTTAGCAAAAGTTGTTTAACACAATCTCAAACTTCATATTCTACCATAAAACATCAAAATTCATACATATCATCCATGGTTAAATTTTTAAATATAAACCCTAGCTCAAAATATTGGTAGAAATAGGTAAACCGAGCTACGAGGATTTCAAAAATGTAAAGAACATTAAGCAGGCATAGAAATCACTTACAATCAAGACTTAAAAGTGTTGAAACCCTAGCTATGGTGGAGAGCAAAATTCGGCAGCAACATATGGAGAAGATGATCATTTTTGTGTTATTTTTCCCATTTTATTTCATTTAATATCCAAATGACCAAAATGCCCTTACTTACTAAACTTTCAAAATTCCATCCATGTCCAATTTTTTGTCCATAAACTTAGAAATTGGTAAAATTTCTATTTAAGACCTCCTAATTAATATTTCAAAGAAATTTCATACTAGAAACTTCTAGAATGCAAGTTTTGCAACTTATTCAATTCAGTCCCTAACTTCAAATTAAGCACTTTATGCATAGAGTTTCTTCACGAAATTTTCACACAATCATGCAATCATATCATAGACCTAAAAATAATCATAAAATAATTATTTCTATCTCAGATTTGTGGTCCCGAAACCACTATTCCAACTAGGCCCAAAATCAGGGTGTTACAACTCTCCCCCCCTTTAGGGATTTTCGTCCCCGAAAATCTTACTGAAAAAGTGGTCTTCACTTAGATTTCTCAATCTCATACTTGATAATAAAGTACCTTCACTCAGGCATTGCCTCCAATACATCTCTTTAATTTCTCATTTCCATCCAAATATCAATCCTGGCAGAGATAATTCTGGTAGATCCTGATGCTCGGCTTTAACTCCATTAACAATTTAGATTCTTTGTGGCATCGAATGCTCTATACTATCACATTGCCTTATTGTCTTGAAACACATCACAATTCATACAACAGTACATTACTAAAAAAAATCAGGAAGTTTTTACTCAATGCAGACTAGTCCAGCTCAGACATTCCAGTTAACAATATTCTCATCTTTTCAAACTCTACCAACATGTAATAAACTTTTCAGCTTTCACAAGACGAAAACCTCATCATTCGTAGTAGTTTTTACTCATATCAATTTTTTTTTAAGAGATATACACTTCTCGTTCAGAATATTTGCCTTTTATCCGTACAGAAATGAAATTCTATTATCAGACTTGAGAAAAATAATCCTGACATAATTGTCACATGAAATATTTCAAATAAATAATTCACACTGATTGAACACTCGAGTTGATCTTAATCACCAGTGAATGCAATTTCCAGTAATCCTTTACTATTCATTCATTACACTAACTAAAACCATCTCAATTGCATTAGTTCAAATTACCAAAATATCTCAATTGAAGTCATTAATTATAATTGACTTATTTGAGAGAAGTAATCCACTATATCGATTGAGACTTGCGCTTTTATCACTTATGTCTTTACTGTTGTCAAATCCTTACATGGAAATTTAAAAAAAAAACACTAATGCTAAAATTTGTCTAGCCGTAATTGTCACATTCAGATATTACAGATTTCAAATATCATTTCCCACAACTAGTTCTACCATCACAAATTTCATATTAGACCTTTCACTAAAGAAGACCAGTTCTGAATAAATTTTGATTTACACTTTTCTTGACCTTGTACCTGAGTAATTCGATTTACCAAAGTAAATTTCTTCTCTAACTGGAACAGTGTATAATTCCAATAATCTTTATAGCAACCTGATACTTTTCTAGCTCTGACTTTACTTATCAATTCATTCTTAATCTCTAATCATACTTATAACTATTCTATCACTGAACTCTTTGATTTTTCAAGCGGAAACTTATTCAGTACGAATCTCATGAAATTCAATCATAAGCACCACTTCGATAAGAGGGAGGGGTTATAGGGCCTCTGACTCGTCTTTCTTATACATATACATATGGCACAACTTTCATCATCATAGCAACATCGTCAAAATCATGTCATTCATTCAGGTAATGCATCATTCATATTGGTTTACACCAATTTTCCAGTTATCCTGTTTAGACAAGTATACTTATACATGCATTCTATGTTTTCTAGATAGCTTTACTTACCCATTCATTTACTCAAACAAATCATACTCATGACATCGTATAAGGGCCAAACAAACATAGTTATTTGCATCACAATCACAACTTTCATTTCGTGCATTATTATATACATATCCTTAAAATCATATAATTCAGTCCAAACAATTTAACATAGATAAGTTCATTTCATTATAATCCTTTATCTCATAAAAAAAAATATCATTGACATTTATCAACATTCAACGTCCAATCAGGACAATGACATTTTTATTCGTATTAAAATATTATAAACCTTTATTCATACTTTTCTGGATCTAAACTTATCATAATCGTAATTTACTCAATTACCTTTGTATCACGTTAAACATGGTCGGTGCAGCTCGGTTGGAGAGTACCTCTGTCTAAACAAGACGGTTCTCATACGCGTTGGAAGACATCACGCTATCATAGATCGGTGACATATATAGCTAGACTTTTTCACATGTTAGGTTAGTCCGAGAACCGACTAAACCTTTGCTCTGATACTACTAAATGTAACACCCTTCACCCGTATCCAACTCCGGGATAGGATTCGAGGCGCTACTGGACTTAAACATTCACAAACATATAAAATCAAGTCACCAAGATTTTGCCCAAAATTACAACTTACAAACCACAATAAATAAATGCCACATCTCATGGCCATATACAATAGCTCGATGTAGGCCAATACATAAGCCAAATCATAATAATAATACATGACATGAAACAAACTTCCTATACATGCCACTCACATGAAAATATTTAACATATACTTGCCAATACTCCAAGGATGATGGCTTGATAGTGTGATGCTGCCTCCGACGATCTCCAACCCCTGAGCTGACCTAACAAACTAAAAAAAAATGGAAAGGAGGAAGTAAGCTTTACGCTTAGTAAGCTCGTATGAAAATAATAAGCAATGCGATAACATGCTATTTTCATATTCTTTCTATTTATTCAAATTCCAGCTGAGCTATTTTCCCGAGTCATAGTCATTTATATTCAGAGCTATGGAACTCCAATTTAAGATCCGTAAATTTTCCCAGAAACTAGAATCATATCACTTCTTACAAATTTTTCTAGAATTTTTAGTCCAGCCAATTAGTACAGTTTATTAGCTAAAGTTTACCCTATTATACAGCTCGACTGATCTGAATTCTGTTCACTATGAATTGATTTTCTCTCTGTAAAAGAGTCAAATAGCCATGAAATTTGTTTCATTTAAAATTAGACTCAATAAGGAATCTAGGCATATAAACTATATTTCTTAATTAGTTTTGTACAATTTTTAATGATTTTTCAAAATCAGAACAGGGGATCACGTAATCATTCTGAACAAGTCTCACAAAAATATAAATATCTCAAACTATAGAATTCCTTTGCTTGCTCTGTTTCTTTTATATTAAAATAGACTCATTAAGCTTTAATTTCATATCTCATTCAGCTTCTAATTAAATTCCTAATATTTTTTGGTGATTTTTCAAAGTCACTTCACTGCTACTGTCCAAAACAGTTTTATTGCTAATTCACTCTTTCACACTTTCTTTGTATTAACCTCATTTAACATACATATCACAAATCATTTTCACCACATTTCATACATCACAAGTATAGGCCCATGATTACAAGGTCACCATAAAATCATCCTCATGTATAACTTACTTGTTTATAACCTTACCACATCCTGGTCACTTAATGAACACATCAATCACATAACCAAGTTCCTGCATTTATTCATCACAAAACTCACAAAGCTATACTTAGTAAGTCTCTCGTTGAACACTTTGGATCAATCCTCGATACTTGGTGGTTTTAGCACATAGCTCCACCCATCATATAGTTCGGCTCTCTTGTACACATGGTGAACACTTAGTACCACTCATGTGACCTAACCAGTTTATTGCATAGCTCTCTTGTCTACATGGTGTCCTTCACCTGGAACCACGCATGTGACCTAGCTACATATATCCCGTAGCTCTCTTGTCTACATGGTGTACGCATAGTATCACCCATGAGACCTAGCTACATCATAATGTCTCGTAGCTCTCTTGTACACATGATGTGCACTCAGCACCATACATGTGACCTAGCTACATACCATCTGTATTATCCAATCTTTCTGAAGGTTCAACCGGGATTTCTCTCTCTTTTCCAACAATTTCACCAATCAAGTAATTATCAACAAACATATTTCCAATATTATTATAAAATCTCATAATACAAGTAAAATTGATGTATTACTTACATATAAACTTACTTCTCAAGGAAATAACATTAAATTACACATTGCATTCTTAAAAATCATATGAACTTACAATTGCTCATAATATCCATAATCATAGAAATCACATTTATGCATGATAATTCAATGCACTTCATAGCAAGATATATTTCATGTATAACAATAATAATCATGAATAATAGGCTTATTAAATCACACGAGCTTACCTCAATCCAAAAAACACGGTAATTTATCATTTTAGTCCATAACCTTGTATTTTCCCGATTTAAACCCGAATCTCAATTTCCTTGATCTATAATATCACATTTAGCCTAAAAATCATATTTTTACAAATTTGCATTTTGACCCCTAAATTTTTGCATATTTGCACTTTTGCCCCAAGACTCGAAAATTAAACTTCATCCAATTTTCTTGGTTTTATGACATACTAATCATTTTTCCCTTCTATGGCAACATCAGAATCTCACTTTAACATGTATTTATGAACATTAGGTATTTTTACCGATTATGCTGTTTTATTCGTTTTTACGAAAAATCACTTAGCAAAAGTTGTTTAACACAATCTCAAACTTCATATTCTACCATAAAACATCAAAATTCGTACATATCATCCATGGGTAAATTTTTAAATATAAACCCTAGATCAAAATATTGGTAGAAATAGGTAAACCGAGCTACGAGGATTCAAAAATGTAAAGAACATTAAAAATTGGCATAGAAATCACTTACAATCAAGGCTTAAAAGTGTTGAAACCCTAGCTTATAAAGTGTTGAAATTCGGCAGCAACTTATGGAGAAGATGATCATTTTTGTGTTATTTTTCTCATTTTATTTCATTTAATATCCAAATGACCAAAATGCCCTTACTTACTAAACTTTCAAAAATTCCATCCATGTCCAATTTTTTGTCCATAAACTTAGAAATTGGTCAAATTGCTTTTTAAGACCTCCTAATTAATATTTCAAAGCAATTTCATACTAGAAACTTCTAGAATGCAAGTTTTGCAACTTATTCAATTTAGTCCCTAACTTCAAATTAAGCACTTTATGCATAGAATTTCTTCATGAAATTTTCACACAATCATGCAATCATATCATTGATCTCAAAATAATAATAAAATAATTATTTCAATCTCAGATTTGTGGTCTCGAAACTACTCTGACTAGGCCCAAAATCAAGGTGTTACATGAAATGTCACACAGCCATGGCACACGCCCGTGTACTAGGCCATGCCCTCCACACGGCTAAGACACACGGACGTGTCTCTCCCCGTGTATTTATTACCATGCATAATGACTTGAAATTTTTACGTGTAGGGGACATACGGTCGAACCACACGCCCATGGGGCTGACCATGTGTCACACACGGTCTAGACACACGCCCGTGTGTCTACCCGTGCAGACAATATAATGCTATTTACCAAGCCTCATTGCCACCCTTGCATACCTATTTTCATATAAATACCAACCAATGCCAAAACAAGCATAATTTCTATAATCAAATCAGCCACAATAGACATTCATTCAACCATGAAGATGCATATTCTATAAACTCAAAATGGATGTTAGCCATCATTCAAGGCTTAATGCAAAGTGTGGAATCTATCCTAAGCTAACACATTTGGCCATTTTTCAAGACACAAAATATTAAAGTCTAATCCCTATACATGCCATATTCAAAAATATAAACCCAACTATACCGAATGCTTCGGATAATAGTGTGATCGATATCTCTTACTTCAGGTGATCCTTAAGTTAATTAGGCGGCACAGTAAGAAACATGGAAAGAAAGAGGGAGTAAGCATACAAGCTTAGTAAGTTGCATATAAATAAATATACAACAACGATTTCATCAAATCATTATGCTCATAACACAAAGGTAAGCATAAGCATAACTTACTCATTACCATCCACACAATTCTCATATTTTTCATCGAGCTCATTTCTCATACGTACCAATTTGTTCCTATATCACACATGACATGGTTATACTTTTCTTACTAACTCACATTCATAACTTTCACCGTTGGACCTTTTGGAACACTACCAGATATTCTAATAGCCTCAAACATGGGATAAGTTGCCGATGCCATGTCCAAGACATGGTCTTACACTGCCTATCATCATCGAGGCCGATGCCATATCCCAGACATGGTCTTATACTAGCTCTCGCATATCCGTGTTGATTCTATGTCCCAGACATGGTCTTACACTAGACAACGCTTAGTCGATGCATGTCCCAGACATGCCTTACACTGGCTTACGTCTCGAGGCCGATGCATGTCCCAGACATGTCTTACACTAGCACTCGTCTCAATGCCGATGCCATGTCCCAAACATGGTCTTACAGTGGCTTTCATAATGTGGCCAATGCATGTCCTAGACATGTCTTACACTAGTTCACACAAGTGGCCCAAATGTCACGGCATGAATATCCATTTTATTTCCTAGGGTTCCAATAGAATTTCTACTATCTCAATTATTAATATGCATTCTCAATTCACAATCTAGCAATTCATGGTATATCAATTCAATGACAATTTAAATACATGCATTAACAATGTAGTTGTATTATTTACATACAACTTACCTCGGGTTACAAAATGTACTCGATTAGTCGGTTTAGTTGATTTGCTTAGCTTTCCCCCGGTGTAGGTTCGAATTTGGTAAGTCTTGATCTATAACAGCAAAATGCACTCATTTAGTCACTAAACACAATTAAGCAATCTAAAATTCACGTCTTTGGTAAAATGACCATTTTTTCCCCTAGACCTTGGCAAAATGACCATTTTGCCCCTATGCTCAAAATTCAATTTTTATCGAATTTCTTCATATTTTAAGTCTAAGCGAACCCTTTTTAATCTTATAAGTGAACCCTTTTTACTCTTATAGCAACCCCAAATTCTCACTCTTTCACACTCTTATCACCTATTTTGCAACTTATGCAAAATAGTCCCTTTAGACGTTTTCATGCTAACACCTTTCACAAAAGTTGTTTAGACCTCTTCTAAGACTCATATTCTTCCATAAAGACTCAGAAAACATCACAAGTCCATTCATGGAAAAACCCTAAACTCTTTACCATTTTGCAAAATAAACCTCTCATTTGAAAGCTCATACTTCAAGGGTCTCAAAAATGCAAAAATCATCAACTAAGGACATGGAAATCACTTACTTGTTGAGGTGATAAGTTGTTGAAATTTCAAAGCTTCAAAAACTTCTCTTTTGCTGATATTTTTGGTTGAGAGAAAGTGTGGAGAAGAAAGAAAATAATAGCTAGGCCTTTAGGTATTATTATAACACAAAATTATGTCATCAAGTCACCTAATATTGACTTTTCTGACTAAACTTGTCCCTTATGGCCGGCCACCTTGTTTCTAGGGGTGTAATTGCTCTTTAAAGGCCCCCAATTTTAGTTCCCTAGCTATTTAACACATTTGGGTACTAAAATGCAACTTTTTCTTTTATGCGATTTAGTCCTTTTTCGCAATCGGGCTCATAAACATTAAAATTAACTCATCAAAATTTTATACACTAATATAATCTTGCTATAACCTCATAATAATATTAAAAATAATTTTCCCAACTTCAAATTTGTGGTCCCGAGACCACTGTTCCGGTAAGCCCTAAATCAGGTTGTTACAATTCTCCCCCCTTGGGGATTTTCGTCCTCGAAAATATTATCAGTGAATAAGTTCGGGTACTGCTCTCTCATAGACTCCTCGGTTTCCCATGTGGCTTCCTCGACTCCATGTTTATGCCACAAAACTTTCACAAGTGCTATACTCCTATTTCTCAATTGTTTGACTTCTCGAGCCAAAATCTTGACTGGCTCTTCGCCATAAGCCATATTCGGATGAATCTCGACTTTTGTTGGTGAAATCACATGCGAAGGGTCTGATCTATACCGACTTAACAGAGACACATGCAACACGTTGTGAATCTTTTCTAACTCTGGTGGCAAATCCAATTGGTAGGCAACAGGCCCTACTCTCTCGGTAACCTCATAAGGTCCTATGAAACGAGGACTCAACTTGCCTCTTCTACCGAACCTGAGGTCTTTCCTCCACGGGGAAACTTTCAAAAATACCTTATCACCGAATTGAAACTCAATTTCCTTTCATCTCAAATTCGCGTAGGATTTTTGTCTATCCGAGGCGATTTTTAAGCAGTCACGAATCACTTTAACTTTCTCCTCAGTCTCTTTGACTAAATCGACCCCGTAAATCTAATTCTCTCTGAGTTCAGTCCAATATAAGGGTGTTCGACACTTTCGCCCGTACAAAGCCTCATAAGGCGCCATTTTCAGACTCGATTGATAACTGTTGTTGTAGGCGAATTCAACCAAAGGCAAGTGTCTTTCCCAACTTCCGTGAAATTTGAGAACACAACATCTCAACATGTCCTCTAAGATCTGAATTACTCTTTCCGATTGTTCATCAATTTAAGGATGAAATGTCGTGCTGAAGCTCAACTTGGTTCCCAAAGCCTCTTGTAACTTCTTCTAGAACCTTGAGGTAAACCTCGGGTCTCGGTCTGAGATAATCGATAACGGCACTCCATGAAGCCTCACAATCTCGAAAATATATAAGTTGGCTAATTTCTCGAGGGAGTAGTCAGTATGCACTGGTATGAAATGTGCTAACTTAGTTAATCTATCCACAACAACCCATATTGTATCTTTCTTTTTTGAGGTTACTGGCAAACCCATCACAAAATCCATAGTGATACGATCCCATTTCAACTCGGGGACCATAATAGGTTGAAGTAGACCCAAAAGTACTTAGTGTTCAGCCTTCACTTGCTGACACATTAGGCACTTGTAAACAAACTCTGAAATGTCTCTTTTCATACCTGACCACCAATACATTTTTTTAAGGTCGTTGTACATTTTCACATTACCCGGGTGGACGAATAAACAACCACCGTGTGCCTCTCTCCGAATCTTCTAAATAAGCTTATTGTCCTTGGGTACACAAACTCTATCTTTGAACATTATACGTCTATCGGTACTGATACGAAAATCTGATTGAACTTTTGACTCACACTAAGTTCTCTTGGCTTGCAACTTCTCATCACCTTTTTGAGCTTCTCGGATTTCTTGAAGAAACGTCGGTCTAGCTTTTAACTTTGTTAGGACTGAACCATTATCAGACAAAGCCATATTAACATTCATTGCTCTCAGCGTGAATAATGATTTTCTACTCTATGCATCGGCGACAACATTCGCTTTTTTCGGATGGTAATCTATTACTAACTCGTAATCCTTTAACAGCTCTAACCATCTTCGTTGCCGCAAATTCAACTCCTTTTGAGTCATCAAGTACTTTAAGCTCTTATGGTCTATGAATACCCGGCATTTCTCTCCAAACAAATGGTGTCCCCAAATCTTCAACGCGAGCACTACAGCCGCTAGTTCCAAGTCATGGGTCGGGTAATTTCTCTCATGTGGCTTTAGTTGTCTCAAGGCATAGGCTATAACCTTGCCTTCTTGCATGAACACACACCCCAAACCATTCAAGGAGGCGTCACTATATATCACAAATTCCTTGCCCGATTCCGGTTGCACTAACACTGGTGCTTCGGTCAATAAAGCCTTCAGTTTCTCAAAACTTTGTTGGCATTTTTCTGTCCATTCGAACTTGACATCTTTTTGCAGCAGTCTTCTTATCGGCGTAGCTATCATAGAGAATCCATTTACAAACCGTCTGTAGTATCCGGCCAAACCCAAAAAGCTTCGAACCTCTGTTACATTCCTCGGTGGTTTCCATTCCACAATAGCGGAGATCTTACTTGGGTCAACTCGGATCCCGTCACCCGACAAAATATGTCCTAGGAAGCCGACCTATTTAAGCTAAAATTCACTCTTGCTGAACTTGGCGTATAATTGTTTGTCTCTCAAGGTTTGCAACACCACTCTCAGATGCTCCGCGTGCTCGCCCTTACACGCGAATAGATCAATATGTCATCGTAAAGACGACGATAAATTTATCCAAATACGGCCTGAAGATGTGGTTCATCAAATCTATAAACACCGTCGGGGCATTAGTCAAACCAAAGGGCATGACAAGAAACTCATAATGCCTGTATCTTGTTTGAAACGCAGTCTTCGACACATCTTGCTCTTTAACCCTTAGCTGATAGTAACCAGACCTCAGATCGATCTTAGAAAACACGGTGGCTCCCTTCAACTGATCGAACAAATCATCGATCCTTGGCAAAGGGTGTTTGTTCTTCACTGCTACCTTGTTGAGTTGTCTATAGTCGATGCATAACATCATCAACCCATCTTTCTTCTTCACAAAAAGTACTGGAGCACCCCACGGTGAAAAACTAGATCTCGCAAAGCCCTTATCTGTTAGCTCTTGCAACTGTGCTTTCAACTCTTTCAACTTTGTTGGAGCCATACTATACTGAGCGATCGAGATAGGTGCCATACCGGAGACCAACTCAATTCCAAACTCGACTTCCCTCACTGGAGTTAATTTGGGTAATTCCTCCGAAAATACATCTATAAACTCACAGACTACCGGCACTGATTCAATCTTTAACTCAGACACTTGAGTATTCAACACAAAAGCTAGATAAGCCTTATACCCCTTTCTCAAATACTTCTCAGCAGTCAAAGACGATATCAATACAGGCAGATTATCTGACTCATCTGGTCCAACCTGAAGAACAATCCCATCTTCACATTTCAACTCAATTATCTTTTTCCTACAGTCCACTACTACACTATGAGTAGTCAAACAATCCATTCCAAGGATTACATCAAATTCATTAAACGGCAATAGCATCAAGTTAGTCAGAAAACAATGACCTCTAATTGTCAAAGGACAATTCTTACACACTCGGTTCACTAGCACACGTCTGCCTAAAAGATTGGACACTTTTATTACAAACTCAATGGACTGTACTAACGTATTCATACAAGGTATTAAATCCATACAAATATAAGAGTGGGTAGATCCTGGGTTAATCAATGCAACAACAGTTATATCATAGATAGAAAAGGTAACCGTAATCACATCGGGAGACTCTGCCTCTTTAGCATAGGTCCTTGCTGGTGCCCTGCCTTCAGACCTTATTGCGGCGTCTCTTGGCGGGCCTCTACTGCTAGCCCCACTTCCGGGGCTCTTTTGTGGTCTACCCCTCAACAGAGCAGTATTTTTTTCACTTCTTGCTTCCTTTCTCTCTCTTCCATCTTAGGACAATCACGAATAAAGTGGTCAAGTGACCCACACTTGAAGCAGCCCCTCTCGTTTCCTCAGCACTCACTTAAGTGATGTCTTCCACGTTGCGAACACTCTAGCCTATTTGGCCGAGCACTACCGATACTAGCGACCGAAGTAGTCTGGGCTTTAGATACCGTATTTTGCTGATTCTTTTTTCTCTTCAAATACCCCACCGAAGCATTCGATCGATTAGAGAATTCTTCTGATCTCTTGGATCAGGACTGCTATGATTTCCCCATCTGTCTCTTCTTTAAATCCCGTGACTCAAAAGCTGCTTTCCTCCTCTCTTTTACCAGCTCCTCTGCCTTGCAAGCTCTCTCAACGAGCACCACAAATTCTCTTAATTCAAGAATGCCCACAAACACTCAGATATCTTCATTAAGGCCATCCTCAAACCTCTTACACATGGTAGCTTCTGTGGATACACATTCCCGTGCATACTTGCTGAGTTTCACAAACTCACGCTCATACTCCATCACAATCTTATTGCCTTGCTTCAACTCTAAAAATTCCTTCTCTTTCTGGTCCATGAACCTCTGGCTAATGTATTTCTTTCGGAACTCTTCTTGGAAAAA